>CAWUFW010000053.1:1087172-2528392 GCA_963921515.1 Calotriton arnoldi
ACTGCGAGGGGACCCCCGGCTGCACTCGGTGGGAGGCGTGCGGGATAGGGAGCCGCCTGGCTCTCCCCTTCCGGCACCTCCGACCTGGGCAAGGGTGGGGTGGGCTTCCCACCAACCCGCCGGCACGGCTCGGGGCTGCCTAGCGACGGACGGCTGACGTGCAAGTGGGGCGACCCTCCCTCGTTGCCAGGTACCCGGTTTGACCCGGTCCTGTGTGGCCAAGCTGAGGGGTTTGAAGACTCGCGTGGTCCCTCCCGGTTACCCCGGGAAGGACTGGCGGCGGTGGGGCTGCTGCCTGCTCCCGTCGCTACGTGAGCCCCCATCGCCCATGGGTGGGTAGGGGGACTCCCAGGCCGAGCGCCTAGTAACGCTTTTTTCTCCCAACGGTACAGTCTGACTCCCAGAGGGGAAGCCTTGAACAGGGCGCCCGGGCTGTCTCGCCGCGCGGGCGGTGGACGGACGGCATCGCCATCCTCCCGCCTCTCCTGCACCCGCAGGTGGGCGAACGTTTTCAAAAAGTTGCCTTTGAGTCTTGGCGGTGGATCACTCGGCTCGCGCGTTGATGAAGAACGCAGCTAGCTGCGAGAATTAGTGTGAATTGCAGGCCACATTGATCATTGACACTTCAAACGCACCTTGCGGCCCGGGTTCCTCCCGGGGCTATGCCTGTCTGAGGGTCGCTCGATCGTCAATCGCCCCGGGGCTTCCCCGGGACGTGGCTGGGGCTATCGCAGGGTTAGCTCCGCTTCCCTTCGTCCCCCCACAAGGTCAGACCCCCGATCGCCCGTGGCAGGGTCCCTCACCGGGTCCTGTCGCGGAGGTATGCCACCGGCGCTCCTAGCCTTGCCTCCCTGCCTCTGGCGGGGAGGGGGGGCCAGAGACCGGTCCGCACTGGGCCTGTCCCGGGGCGCCTGGCTGTATGCCGTGTGTGGCTGTCTGTGGTGTAGCACCGGCTGCCAGCACGCACTTGCCTCGGGCACCCACCTCCGCGGCCAGCTTCCCGGGGAGGGCAAACCCCCTCCAGATCCGATCTGGGGAACGAGGGCTCGCGCTGCTGGGATGCCAGGCCCCTGCTCTGGCAGGGGCCTGGCCTTCCCCGGCGGCTCCCCCCGACGCTTTGGCGTTTTTTCCGACTACGACCTCAGATCAGATGTGGCAACCCGCTGAATTTAAGCATATTACTAAGCGGAGGAAAAGAAACTAACCAGGATTCCCCCAGTAACGGCGAGTGAAGAGGGAAGAGCCCAGCGCCGAATCCCCGCCCGGCGTCAGGCGCCGGAAATGTGGCGTACAGAGGACCGACTCCCTGGCGTCGCTCAGGGGGCCCAAGTCCTTTTGATCGAGGCTCACCCCGCGGACGGTGTTAGGCCGGTAGCGGCCCCCGGCGCGCCAAGATCGAGTCTTCTCGGAGTCGGGTTTCTTGGGACTGCAGCCCAAAGCGGGTGGTAAACTCCATCTAAGACTAAATACGGGCATGAGACCGATAGCCAACAAGTACCATAAGGGAAAGTTGAAAACCACTTTGAAGAGAGAGTTCAAGAGGGCGTGAAACCGTCGAGAGGTAAAGGGGTGGGGTCCGTGCAGTCTGCCCGGAGGATTCAACATGGCGGGAAGGACGGTGGCCCGGGAGTTTTGGATCCCATCTGTGAGACCGGCGCCCGGGCCCTACCCAGCCCCTGCAGGGCGCATTTCCTCCGCGGCGGTGCTCCGTGACCGGCTCCGGGTCAGCTGGGAAGGCTTCGGGGTGGCAAGTGGCCCTCCACTCCGGCGGAGGGTATTACAGCCCCCCTGGCAGCAGCTTCGCTGTGTCCACGGGGCTGAGGAAGATTTGACCGCCTCCGCACCCTCCCCCGGGCACCCGCTCCTGGCCACTTCTTGGGGCGCTCCGGGGCGGGGAAGAGGGGACGGGGCCCCCTGCTCCCGGCGCGACTGTCGACTGGGGCGGACTGTGCTCAGTGTGCCCCGACCGTGTCGTGCAACCGGGCGGGGAGGCCCACACCGGGCGCCAGGGGTCTGCGGCGACGTCGGTTACCCACCTGACCCGTCTTGAAACACGGACCAAGGAGTCTAACACGTGCATGAGTCGGAGGGCCGAGCGAAACCCTGTGGCACAATGAAGGTGAGGGCCGGCACGTGCCGGCTGAGGTGGGATCCCGCCACGCTTCCAGCGGCATGCGCACCACCGGCCCGTCTCACCCGCTCCGTCGGGGAGGTGGAGCATCAGCGTGCGTCATAGGACCCGAAAGATGGTGAACTATGCCTGGGCAGGGCGAAGCCAGAGGAAACTCTGATGGAGGTCCGTAGCGGTCCTGACGTGCAAATCGGTCGTCCGACCTGGGTATAGGGGCGAAAGACTAATCGAACCATCTAGTAGCTGGTTCCCTCCGAAATTTCCCTCAGGATAGCTGGCGCTCGGAGCCCCCAGTTTTATCTGGTAAAGCGAATGATTAGAGGTCTTGGGGACGAAACAATCTCAACCTATTCTCAAACTTTAAATGGGTAAGAAGCCCGGCTCGCTGGCATGGAGTCGGGCATGGAATGCGAGTGCCTAGTGGGCCACTTTTGGTAAGCAGAACTGACGTTGCGGGATGAACTGAACGCCGTGTTAAGGCGCCCGATGCTGACGCTCATCAGACCCCAGAAAAGGTGTTGGTTGATATAGATGCAAAAACAACAGTTGATGGGCAGAATGCAGAACAATGTCATACATTCACCCCAGTACAGAGATCTGGGCCTAAATCCATCGTTTTTTTGCTCACCATGCCATTCTAGTTTGAACCCAGCCATATGCAAATCAGTCTTGACCATGTGCCTCATGGGAACAGTCCAGCCCGAACTGACAAGCCAAGCCTCCCTGGACTGGAAACAAGCATCCTAGAACCGGTTTCGGGATTTCACCCCTCTTCAGCCAGAATAGCTTGATTCCAGTGGCATGGAGAGCACGGGACCCACGTCTGGGCATAACCGTCCCACTCGGGGTGACAAATGCAAAAACAACAGTTGATGGACAGAATGCAGAACAATGTCATACATTCACCCCAGTACAGAGATCTGGGCCTAAATCCATCGTTTTTGCTCACCATGCCATTCCAGTTTGAACCCAGCCATATGCAAATCAGTCTTGACCCTGTGCCTCATGGGAACAGTCCAGCCCGAACTGCCAAGCCAGGTCCTCCCTGGACTGGAAACAAGCATCCTAGGAACGGTTTCGGGGTTTCACCCTCTTCAGCCAGGATAGCTTGATTCCAGTGGCATGGAGAGCACGGGACCCACGTCTGGGCATACCCGTCCCACTCGGGGTGACAAATGCAAAAACAACAGTTGACGGACAGAATGCAGAACAATGTCATACATTCACCCCAGTACAGAGATCTGGGCCTAAATCCATCGTTTTTTGCTCACCATGCCATTCCAGTTTGAACCCAGCCATATGCAAATCAGTCTTTACACTGTGCCTCATGGGAACAGTCCAGCCCGAACTGCCAAGCCAGGTCCTCCCTGGACTGCAAACAAGCATCCTAGGACCGGTTTCGGGGTTTCACTCCTCTTCAGCCAGGATAGCTTGATTCCAGAGGCATGGAGAGCATGGGACCCACGTCTGGGCACACCCGTCCCACTCGGGGTGACAAATGCAAAAACAACAGTTGATGAACAGAATGCAGAACAATGTCATACATTCACCCCAGTACAGAGATCTGGGCCAAAATCCAACGTTTTTTTGCTCACCATGCCATTCCAGTTCGATCCCAGCCAAATGCAAATCAGTCTTGACCCTGTGCCCAATGGGAACAGTCCAGCCCGAACTGCCAGGCCAGGTCCTCCCTGGACTGGAAACAAGCATCCTAGGACCGGTTTCAGGGTTTCACCCCTCATCAGCCAGGATAGCTTGACTCCAGTGGCATGGAGAGCACGGGACCAACACCTGGGCATACCCATCCCACTCGGGGTGACAAATGCAAAAACAATTGATGGACAGAATGCAGAACAATGTCATACATTCACCCCAGTACAGAGATCTGGGCCTAAATCCATCGCTTTTTTGCTCAGCATGCCATTCCAGTTTGAACCCAGCCACATGCAAATCAGTCTTGACCCTGTGCCTCATGGGAACAGTCCAGCCCGAACTGCCAAGCCAGGTCCTCCCTGGACTGGAAACAAGCATTCTAGGACCGGTTTCGGGGTTTCACCTCTCTTCAGCCAGGATAGCTTGATTCCAGTGGCATGGAGAGCACGGGACCCACATCTGGGCATACCCGTCCCACTCGGGGTGACAAATGCAAAAACAACAGTTGATGGACAGAATGCAGAACAATGTCATACATTCACCCCAGTACAGAGATCTGGGCCTAAATCCATCGTTTTTTTGCTCACCATGCCATTCCAGTTTGAACCAAGCCATATGCAAATCAGTTTTGACCCTGTGCCTCATGGGAACAGTCCAGCCCGAACTACCAAGCCAGGTCCTCCCTGGACTGGAAACAAGCATCCTAGGACCGGTTTCGGGGTTTCACCCCTCTTCAGCCAGGATAGCTTGATTCCAGTGGCATGGAGAGCACGGGACCCACGTCTGGGCATACCCGTCCCACTCGGGGTGACAAATTCAAAAACAACAGTTGATGGACAGAATGCAGAACAATGTCATACATTCACCCCAGTACAGAGATCTGGGCCTAAATCCATCGTTTTTTGCTCACCATGCCATTCCAGTTTGAACCCAGCCATATGCAAATCAGTCTTGACCCTGTGCCTCATGGGAACAGTCCAGTCCGAACTGCCAAGCCAGGTCCTCCCTGGACTGGAAACAAGCATCCTAGGACCGGTTTCGGGGTTTCACCCCTCTTCAGCCAGGTTAGCTTGATTCCAGTGGCATGGAGAGCACGGGACCCACGTCTGGGCATAACCGTCCCACTCGGGGTGACAAATGCAAAAACAGGTGATGGACAGAATGCAGAACAATGTCATACATTCACCCCAGTACAGAGATCTTGACCCTGTGCCTCATGGGAACAGTCCAGCCCGAACTGGTGGCAGGTGGGGAGTTTGACTGGGGTGGTACAACTGTCAAACGATAACGCAGGTGTCCTAAGGCGAGCTCAGGGAGGACAGAAACCTCCAGCGGAGCAGAATGGCAAAAGCTCGATTGATCTCGATTTTCAGTATGAATACAGACCGTGAAAGCGGGGCCTCATGATCCTTCTGACTTTTTGGGTTTCAAGCAGGAGGTTACGCAGAATGAGGGGACCCCCTCTGAGCAAATTATTTTAAGGTCAGGGAGAAGAGGGAAAACAACAACACAATCTGAATATGCTCCTCGTGACCTATATTTCTTTTATCAAACTGAAAATAAATTCAACATGGGCTGAAATTAGACTAAACAGCAACAAAGTCCAAAAACATAACCATATTTAAAAATATCCACATTATTTATTTATTTTCTTTGTTTTATCAAAAATGTTTTTATACTTTCTTTTACATATTTTCCATATAAAATCAATATGTTAAACATTTACAAATAATGTTGCATAGTAATAACATAACATATTCATGTGCAAACATCTTTGCATCATTAATCCCCGAGTGCAGGCACAAAAACAAAAGGACATTCATACACACTACCTCACATACATTCCATCTCAGATACACTCATACCACATTCATCAATGCATATATCTGGAGGATGGGAGACAAATAGTTTATAATCTCCACGACCAATTAAGGCAACTGCAAATAGCAGGATCTGAACAGCATTGGTCGACACGCGTTTTGGTGGCTTAGAGAATGGTAACACCACCTTCCTCAGGACCTTAGCCAGATATCAGACCAATACTGATACACCCAGGGGATACCTAAAAAGGTATAAACACAATAAGTTCACAGCCCATATATAGAACAAGTTTTATCGATTGGACCTTTATATACAAACTTTAATTCACATGTGAGTGCAATAAGTTGTGACCTAACAGATTTTACATACCTAAATTTTCAGAACACCGAAAATCATGCCCGCATGCCCCAAAGAATAAACCTAAAAATCCTACCCATACTTACTAAGGGAGGATTACTAGATAAAATTCAAAGATATTATACCACACCCACAGTGTGCCTGAGTTGACAGTGTGAAAAGAAAAAGAATGACCACCACTAATTGTTAAAAAGAAAAGAAAATGCGCCAAGTGGCCACCCTATATTACCAGGTAGGCATAACAACTCCTCAAAAAATACTTACTGCTACTGATACTCAGCAAGAGACAGGCCACTGGCAGATACTGTTTTTTGTGACTATATTTCTAAATTATTATGCCACACTCTGTCAGGATAGATAAAACAATAAGTATCATAAGTACTGATTCCATGTACTAGTGTCAGGTATAATAGGCGTCAATGGCATCTTACCTAGGTGTCTCAAATGCGCTATGCATTAAACGAAACGTATATGCATATATATTGTCAGCAAAGTGAGAATTCCTATGAGAAAGAAAAATTCCAAAAGTTGTTGAACCATGAAAACCAGATGTTATATAGGCTACTGTTATATAGGAGTCATGAAGTTCAACATAAAATCAATTCGTTAAGATCTGTGAATCCTACTTAGTTACACTGCGCCAGTCCACTTCGACGACATCTCAGTACTAATAATTGTTTGATAGTACAGGTCTAAGCCCAGCGGTACTAAGAAAAGAAACACAGTAAGGTATATAACTTCTGAGCCTATTTGTTGAGAAAATACCATCAAGTATAATCACATTTGTAGCACATATAGGACGTACACGCGTCCCATGGAGATGTCATTCTATATTGCATGTGGTGTGAGTCCAAAGGACATATTCTATTATATCTACTACAGTATAATAGTTAACAGTGAAATTTACAGGCAAGGTCTTTGATAAATGCCTCACATTAGACTTCCTTCACTATGCGACATGCTTGATATAACTATTACCGATAATACTAATCTCGTGGCACAATGTGTAAGCCCCAATGCAAAAAATGCCAGAGTATGGACATATTTCAAAATCTCTTAACGAGGTATAGCTAGACCGAAATCGCAATTGCTAGAGGCTGCGTTAGACCAAACCGCTGTCTGGCTATCAACAAAACAACATATGTAACTGACTCGAGAAGCCCTCCGCTAGAAGTTCTAAAACAATGCGGAAAAGCCTAATATACTGAGGCATAAGTTACAAACAACTGCGGTAAGTCTTACCTTAATTTTGCAGCACAAGATCATATGAGGCTCAACGAAGGGACGGCCGGACGAGAAATCAAGCAAAGTTACTACCGGTCAAAATCGCGCCAGTTATATACGATCCTTAGTTCAAAAGGGCGCGCAGACTAGTCGCGCTCACGTGGTATGTAATTGAAACTGAGGAAGCGCTGATAATCAAATACACGTCGCGCCATCTTGGACCGGTGAATACGCATAGAAAATCCCCAGACAAGTGCTATCAATGTCTTTAAACGATAGTACTATCGGAAATTTACTGCCACAGTAACGTGCTACTGTATTGATTACACCAGCTCATTATGCCTGATGGGGACTACTTGGGCATGTATGTAAAGAAAACAAATGCAGGTCGCGCCATCTTTAACTGGTTAGTATACATAGAAGCTCACTGAAAAGGTACTATTAGTGTCTTTAATTTTTAAGTAATGACGCAATCAATTATTTATTGACACAATGGCGTGCTACTATATTAAATGCATCAGCTTATTATATCTAATAGAGACTAATTGGGCATGTTTATAAAGGAAACATCCCCTAATCCTCGATATCACACAATGGATATAGCTGTAATCAAATGCTACACCACCTATGTATATATGTGCAGCTCTTTAAAATACATAGGGACTGGCCGCCGATAAGAAATGCTGAACAGTAATTACAATGAAGAATGATGACTAAAAGGCTAAGTATTAATAGATAAAAGTCCCGGTCACCAAAAAGAAGGCATCTTACATATGCCTTAGATAATTAGAATATTAAGGGCTACTGTCAATAGCCAAGCTAAATAACTCGATATATCAGATGTCATACGTGTACCCCATATAAGAGTTGCAGCAGTAATAAGTGTGACCGGGACAGAGAATGGTATGTCACTAATTAAATAAAGTGACAAAAGATCAAATCTCTATTAAGGTCAAAGGGAAAATGTGAGAGAAAACCGTCGATAAAGATCTACGAGGATAATAATAATAATAATATTACCAGGGTCTTGTTACATTCCATACAATATCCTCATTAAGTCCCTGTTTCACGCTATCCAGAGTGAAAATCCAAAAGGTTTCTCTTCTTTTGCGGGTGATTTCAATCGGTATACCCGCTTGGCTTTTGATCTTTTCCACAATACACCACATGAGATCCTTTTCTGAATGGTGCTTATCTAAGCAATGTTGGACAAGCGGGGCTGTAGTCTTGCATGTACGAATCGCTGATTTATGTTCGCTATATCTTATGCGAAATTCCCGCGATGTCTCCCCAATGTATGCTAACTTACATGGGCACAACAACATGTATATGATATTTTGACTCCTACAATTTGTAAGATCTCTTAGTTTTATGTTGTGTCCCTGATACGAGAGGGATTCTGTGACAATCGCAGTGTCGCAAGCATGACATGACCCACATTTGTGATTGCCTAGAATAGCTGGTAGACCAGTGATGGTAGTTTGCCGTAAGTTGTTATGCAGTGGAGGTCTGGTATGCACCAGAATATCACGCAAATTGCGGTTCCTCCTATAGGCTACCATAGGTAGTTGTAACTGAGTCTCATTTTCATTGGTGTTCAAGATCTTCCAGTTTTTTTGAATGATATTTTTGATTTTAAAGTTAAGTGGGGAATGATTGATTACACATACGACTTGGTTTTGCGGAGAGCGATGTGTTCCCTGTAAAAGGGCGTCACGATTATAATATTTAGCCCTTTTATAGGCATGTCTGACTAGCCTATGTGGGTAACCCCTAGCTAGTAGTCGTGTCTTTAAATCATCTTCATGTTTGTGAAAATCAATTATGTTAGTGCAATTGCGCCTCACCCGTAAAAACTCCCCAAAGGGGATTGAATCTTTTTGACATGACGGGTGAAAGCTTTGATATTGAAATATTGTGTTTTTCGCTGTCAATTTCCTGAATAGGCTGACCTCAAGTATGTTGTTGGATCCAGAAATCATAATGTCCAAAAATTCCACTTGATTGGAACTAGACTTAGCAGTAAAATTCAGATTACTATCACTTGCATTGAGCCACAGTATATACTCATGCAATGTGTCACTGTCACCTTTCCAAATAAAAAAAATGTCATCAATGAACCGTCTCCATGTGCTGACATTATCAAAAAAAGGAGCGGCCTCATTGAAGACATTTTTGATCTCCCATTCACCCATGTAGGTGTTCGCTATGCTGGGAGCACACGAAGCTCCCATACTGGTGCCCTTTATTTGTTGGTGTATGGATCCATTGAAGTCAAAAAAATTATTCATCAAGACTATCTCCAGGCATTCGAGTATAAA
The DNA here is from genome assembly GCA_963921515.1 of Calotriton arnoldi. Classification (NCBI taxonomy): domain Eukaryota; kingdom Metazoa; phylum Chordata; class Amphibia; order Caudata; family Salamandridae; genus Calotriton; species Calotriton arnoldi. The sequence goes on from CAWUFW010000053.1 coordinate 1,096,680, forward strand.
ACCATCAGGTCTATCTCCTGGAGATCTCCGCAGGAGTGATGCCACTGCGTGTAACGCTTGACATTGAGGGATGTTAGTGTATAACGCCTCAATGTCAAGCGTTACCAGTATTTCTGTGTTAGGGTTATATGGCATACCTTCAATTCTATTGATAATGTCACCCGTGTCCCGGATATAGGAAGCATAATTCTGTGTTAGGGGACATAGGTAGGAGTCAACATATTTAGAAAGTGGCTCAGTACTTGAGCCGATGGTAGAAATGATAGGGCGTAATGGGGGATCAAGTACACTTTTGTGGGTCTTTGGCACCCCATATAGGGCTGGAATTTTGGGGCAAGACTTATTAAGAAAATCATATTCTTCCTGACAAATATGTCCTTGATCCAACGCTCTCTGAGTCACATCTTGAATAGTTATTTTCAATTTTGTTAGCTCTCAGGGATGTGATTTTTTATAATGCTCAGGGACAGCGAGCATGTTAGAGATTTTATCATTGTAATCTGATTTATTCATAACAACTATCCCGCCACCCTTATCGCATGGCTTAATGATCAGGTCTTTATTGTGTTCAATGTTGTTCAAAGCCACATTTTCTATGTGGGAAAGATTGCTGCGCGTGGTGGGGGGATGTTTGACAATGCGATCTATCTCTTTAATCACATTCTGCTCAAAAATGTTAACCTCTGGTCCCACCATATCCAATGTTGGTGTGAAATGGGACGGGGGTTTACATTTTGACTGATTGTCTTCATTATGATCCATTGGTTGGTCCAAAAAGAATTTTTGTTTGTAATGTTTAACATATTGATTTTATATGGAAAATATGTAAAAGAAAGTATAAAAACATTTTTGATAAAACAAAGAAAATAAATAAATAATGTGGATATTTTTAAATATGGTTATGTTTTTGGACTTTGTTGCTGTTTAGTCTAATTTCAGCCCATGTTGAATTTATTTTCAGTTTGATAAAAGAAATTTAGGTCACGAGGGAGCATATTCAGATTGTGTTTCAAGCAGGAGGTGTCAGAAGAGTTACCACAGGGATAACTGGCTTGTAGCCGCCAAGCGTTCATAGCAATGTTGCTTTTTGATCCTTCAATGTCGGCTCTTCCTATCATTGTGAAGCAGAATTCACCAAGCGTTGCATTGTTCACCCACTAATGGGGAACGTGAGCTGGGTTTAGACCGTCGTGAGACAGGTTAGTTTTACCTTACTGATGATGTGTTGTTGCAATAGTAATCCTGCTCAGTACGAGAGGTACCGCAGGTTCAGACATTTGGTGTATGTGCTTGGCTGAGGAGCCAATGGGGTGAAGCAACCATCTGTGGGATTATGACTGAACGCCTCTAAGTCAGAATCTCCCCTAAACCGTAACACTACCGCTGTGCCGTGGAGCCTCGGTTGGCCTGGGATAGCCGGCCTCTCTCAGGGGGCCGGTGCATAGAGCCGCTCGCTTGGGGACCGGAGCGCGGACGGAAGGGGGCCGCCTCCATTGCCCTCAGTGCACCGCATGTTCGTGGGGCACCCGGTGCTAATCATTCATAAACTACCTGATTCTGGGTCAGGGTTTCGTAAGTAGCAGAGCAGCTACCTCGCTGCGATCTATTGAAAGTCATCCTCTGAGCCAAGCTTTTGTCTCTCCGTGCGTGGGCGCCCGAGGACGCCCTCCTCCACCACACCCAGGGGTGGGTCCCTCTGCCACTGGGCCGGTGGGAGGGACATGGAGGGGGCGACGCGGGCCCGCTGGAGGACGCCTCCACTATGTGCCCTCCAGCACTGGGACCTCCCCCTCCCGTCCCTGCCCCACCGGGGTGCGGGGACGGGGACCACCATCCCTTGCAGGTCAGCAGGGTGCCTGGGCCGGCCGGGGTCCCCTTCTTCCCACTGCTCCTACGCAAGTCGAGCAGGGAGGCGAGCAGCCCATGGGAAGGAGCCTCCCGAGCAGCGGCCTTGGAGTGCCTGGCCACCCTCGCCGTCGTCGGACTGCAAAGGCGACTGGGTCGGCTCTCTCAGGCCATCTGGGTGCTGGGTCGTCCCGGGCCTTATGGTCACCTGGCTGCGCGAACAGATGGCCCTGCAGGCTGTGCGACCAGATTTCCCTGTGGGCCGGGCGACCAGATGGCCCTGTGGGCCGGGTGACCAGATGGCCCTGCGGGCCGGATGACCAGATGGCACTGCGGGCTGGGTGACCCAGGCTAACTCCAACTTTTGTCCTTCCCCAGGGTTCTGTAAGCCCCGTGGGGTCTTAATAGTCGAGGAAACTGGGCTCCCCGGGCAGGCCGGCGTGGAGAGGATGTGGCCTGGGCTTAACCCTCCTTTGTTCCTGCCCCCGGGCTCCGGGAAGGTGGAAGGCACACCCGCCCGAGTCAGCACCCTGACGCCCAAGAGTCTGGGTGTGGGGGGTGACAGTCAGTAGCCAGGGCAGGGCAGGGCGGCTGCAGAGCGGGGAGGACTGCCTAGCTCCCCGCTGTCTCCGGGGCGAGGAGCGTCAGGAGGCCAGCCCTGCATGAAAGGGGGGCTGAGCCGGAGCTGGAGCACTTGGAGAGCTTGGAGAAGCCCTGAGCAGGGGACGCCTGGGCCCGGTCTGGGATGGCAGCAACTTCCGGATGTCCCGCACCACCCGGGGGGGTCCACCGGTGCCTGGGGAGGCTCTCCCCAGCCTGGCTAGGGTTTGGAAGCTGGGACTGGACCCGGGGCTTGAGCTCCGTCCGGCGGGCCCCGGGGTGTGGGAGCCCCCCGTCCTGCAAGCCAGCCGAGGGTCTGGACGCTGGGGACGGGGGTCCATCGGGGCCCAGGGAGGCTCTTCCCGACCTGGCTAGGGCTCAGAAGCTGGTACCGGGCCCGGGGCTTGAGCTCCATCCGGCGAGCCCTGGGGTGCGGGAGCCCCGTCATGCAAGCAAGCCGAGGGTCCGGGCGCTGGGGACGGGGGTCCCATTGGGGCCCGGGAGGCTCTGCCCGGCCTGGCTAGGGTTCGGAAGCTGGGACCGGGCCTGGGGCTTGAGCTCCGTCCGGCAGGCCCTGGGGTGCGGGAGCCCCCCATCCTGAAAGCCAGCCGAGGGTCCGGGCGCTGGGGACGGGGATCCACCGGGGCACAGGGAGGCTCTCCACGGCTTGGCTAGGGTTCGGAAGCTGGGATGGGGCCCGGGGCTTGAGCTCCATCCAGCGGGCCCCGGGGTGCAGGAGCCCCCGTCCTGAAAGCCAGCCGAGGGTCCAGGTGCTGGGGACCGGGGTCCATCGGGGCCCGGTGAGTCTCTCCCCGGCCTGGCTAGGGTTCAGAAGCTGGGACCGGGCCCGGGGCTTGAGCTCCGTCCAGCGGGCCCCGGGGTGCGGGAGCCCCCCGTCCTGCAAGCCAGCCAAGGGTTCGGGCGTTGGGGACGGGGGTCCATTGGTGCCCGTGGAGGCTCTCCCCGGCCGGGCTAAGGTTCAGAAGCTGGGACCGGGCCCGTGGCTTGAGCTCCATCCGGCGGGCCCCGGGGTGCGGGAGCCCCCTGTCCTGCAAGCCAGCTGAGGGTCCGGGCGCTGGGGACGGGGGTCCATTGGGGCACGGGGAGGCTCTCCCCGGCCTGGCTAGGGTTCGGAAACTGGGACCGGGGCTTGAGCTCCGTCCGGCGGACCCCGGGATGTGGGAGCCCCCTGGTCCTGAAAGCCATCCGAGGGTCCGGGTGCTGGGGACGGGGGTCCATCGGGGCCAAGGCAGGCTCACCCGACCTGGCTGGGCTCAGAAGAAGGGACCGGGCCAGGGGGCGGGGATGGCTGGCTAACTCCGCTCCGCGAGCGGAGTTCTCTGCCCACCCCTATTGTATACATGCATACATGACAGCAAGCTGTGCCTATGACTCATTGGATACATGCATACACTGACAGCAAGCTGTGCCTATGACTGATTGTACACATGCATACACTGACAGCAAGGTGTGCCTATCACAGATTGTTTCCATGCATACACAGACAGCAAGCGGTGCCTATGACTGATTATTCCATTCATACACTCAGAGCAAGCGGTGCCTATGACCAATTGTATACATGAAAACACTGACAGCAAGCTGTGCCTATGACTGATTGTAAAAGACACACAATTGATGGACGGAATGCAGAACAAATCAAAACATTCACCCCCAGTCAAGAGATCTGGGTTAAATCCATCATTCTTTTGCTCACCATGCCACCCCAGTTTAGACCTGGCCATATGCAAATCAGTCTTGACCCTGTGCCTCATGGGAACAGTCCAGCCCGAACAGGCTCACCCGACCTGGCTGGGCTCAGAAGAAGGGACCGGGCCAGGGGGCGGGGATGGCTGGCTAACTCCGCTCCGCGAGCGGAGTTCTCTGCCCACCCCTATTGTATACATGCATACATGACAGCAAGCTGTGCCTATGACTGATTGTATACATGAAAACACTGACAGCAAGCTGTGCCTTTGACTGATTGTATACACGCATACACTGACAGCAAGCGGTGCCTATGACTGATTGTATACATGAAAACAATGACAGCAAGCTGTGCCTATGATTGATTGTATACACGCATACACTGACAGCAAGCTGTGCCTATGACTGATTATATACATGAAAACACTGACAGCAAGCTGTGCCTATGACTGATTGTATACATGCATACACTGACAGCAAGCTGTGCCTATGACTGATTGTATACATGCATATACTGACAGCAAGCTGTGCCAATGACTGATTGTATACATGAAAACACTGACAGCAAGCGGTGCCTATGACTGATTGCATACATGAAAACACTGACAGCAAGCTGAGCCTATGACTGATTGTATACATGAAAACACTGACAGCAAGCTGTACCTATGACTGATTGTATACATGCATACACTGACAGCAAGCTGTGCCTGTGACTGATTGTATACATTCATACACTGACAGCAAGCTGTGCCTATGACTGATTGTATACATGCATATACTGACAGCAAGCTGTGCCTATGACAGATTGTATACATGCATACATTGACAGGAAGAGGTGCCTATGACTGACTATCTACACACATATACTGACAGCATGTGGTACCGATGAACGAGTACACACACAAATACCCCGACAGCAAGAGCTGCCTATGACTGACTATAGATACATACTCAGAAAACTTATGTGAGAAGTTGGCCTGGCATATGCTGTTCACTAATTAAAGTGGACACCTTGCACCAGAACAATTCGACTCTTATGGTAGATAGGTTTAAGACAACCTTTATAGAAAGCTATCCTAGTGGTAGCTGTGGAGAGCAGCCTTCAGGCTAAGTCTTGAAGGAATGTAAAGCAGCTTGTTTTACCACACAATCTCTTGAATCACCAAATGAAAAGACACCACACAGGTATATATATCAAATATATATGTATTTATTAATAAACACTCTCTACTAATCTCGTTATGAGATTAGAGGTCAGGAACATATGTACAAGTCAAATATTATCAAAATAAGTTTAGCACAATCGAATATCACAATCTTAGTTTGCTAGACCTAGGTCTAGGGCGTCTAGAATCGAGGGACCCCCAAGAACCACCCCAGGTAGTTGTAGGAGACCCACAGGGGACGGACGCGGTGACCGGGCACCGGTGCGAGTCCTGTGCGAGTCTATGCGCTCAGACGCGATTGAGATTTCAATGTTAAAGGTCCCTTGCATGTTCGAGGCGAACACACCGATCGGTCCTTGTACGAGTCGAAGGACGCGGTTACAGATAGAGTTGCAAGGGAGATGGACGCGCTGTGTCTAACACAGACGCGAACCTTGTGCGAGTCAGTGTAATGGAGGTCTCGATGTTACAGGCCCCTTGTGTGTTCGAGGCGAACACCGATCGGACTCAGTATGAGTCGAAGGACACAGTTCTAGATAGTGTTACAAAGGAGATGGACGCGGTGTGTCTAACACAGACGCGAACCCTGTACGAGTCAGCGCAATTGTCGCACTTAGAAAATAAGAGTTTTAGGGCACTTCTAGGGAAGCTACAAGCAAGTCACTTACAGGGTAAGTAGTTCTAGGGCCCACACCCACAGGAGCACCATAGTGCTGAAGTTACCTCACCCAGGGGAGCCGGGTGCATAGGTGTTCTTTGGTGTCGGGTCGCGGCGTCGTTTTCAATGGGAGCCAGTGAAGACTTGCTGCTTGCGGCGACAGGAGAAGTGTCCGGAGGAATCCAAGCCTGGATTCGGAAGATGGAAGACCTGAAAGCAGAGGGGACAGTGTTCAAAGTCACTTGGCAGTGACTCGGGGCAAGGAAGATGGATGCCCACCGTCGTCGCAAGGTTCAGGTCGTTCGCGGTTGCCTTGACTCTTCAGCTACGAGGTCCAGGAGGCGTCGACAATGACCAGGAGCTGGATTCGGTGTGTCCCATGATGTCTGCAGCTTACTGCGGTGTCGGCAACTCGATTGGAGCCAACAAGCCTTGGTAACAGCAAGTCTCGGTGAAAGTGTGAAGAGGCAATGGCGCAGACCAGCAAGGTCTGTGGGACTCACCCAGCGAAGGTAAGTCAGGGCAGGCCTGGAGCAACCAGGGGAGCCCTGTGGTGTCTTTAGAAAGTCTTCTGGGGACCCACAAGCCGGCTGGCAAGGGATCGCAAAGATGCCTCAGGAGGATTTGCTCAACAGGGGCCCACGGTCACTCGGGACGTGGTAGGCCACTGATCTTCGAAGGGATTCCTGTTGGAGGCTAGGACCACACGTGGTCCAAAGCACAAGTTCGTGGAACGTTGAGAAGGGGTTGCATTCGACAATAGTGCACGGTACCCAGGGGTCGCGGTTCCTCGTCACTCTTGGGGTCCACTGGCCTCAGCTTCGCTGGGGACTCACGATGGCCTTTGCGAAGTCAGGAAATCCACTTCTTGGGCTGCAGGGACTTCGGACTCCAGCGGGAGCGGCATAGTTTGCGACTGTCATTTGTAGTTTTTGGTGCCTGCCAAGCAGGGGAGTCACTCCTTGACTCCAAGGGAGATTCTTCAGTCTTCCAAAGGTAGTGGAACGTCAAAGGTCCGGGATTCTTCTTCAGAGCGTCGTCCAGGGAAATCTAGGGTGCAATGCACAGGTTCCCCCTCTTATACTAAAAGAAAGGGAGGGACTAGCTCTATGACCCTACCTATGGGAGGGTCAGGGGAGTGGGTGGCTACACCCACTTCCCTTTGTCCAGTTTCACGCCAGAGCAGGGGCAGGTAGCCCCTGAGCCGGTTTGAACTGGGGTATGCACAGAGGAGCCTTCTGCTCCCCCAGTGCAGGACTTCAAAGCACTCTAAGAGTGCACCCGCCCAGCCCCAATACACTAAACCCTGTCTGGGAGGTGGTCACACCCCCTTGGGACAGGATATCTATTGTTGGGCTCCCTCCTCTGCGAGTGTTGGTCATCAGCAGGAGGGCAGCCCAGTGTATGTGACTGGTGGCATCCATTTTGTGATGCCAGGGCTCTGCAGGATTCTACCGCGTTTCCACAGTAGGTACATGTCTATCCCTCTAGAAGGGTGGAATGCTACCCCCGCCGCCAGGACTGGCGGGGGGGTAGTATTCCAAGGTGTTTGACACCAAACACAACATGTTTCGATGCAGCCATTCCAAAGTTAGCATTCTACCGCGAGGATATAATGCACTTAAAAGTATATGGTTCAACCGCATCCACAAACAGCCCCAGAGAATGGACTCTGAGAGCTGCAGAGGGGCCCTGCTCAGGCAGAGGCACCCCCTCACATGGAAACTAAGCACCCTGCCCTCAGGATTGATAGGGCCTGCTTTAGGGGTGACTGATAAGTCTCAATGTGTGTGCAGGAGAGATATAGGGGACCTATATCTCAGTGAGGGGTGCTAGCACTTCCTCACCCAGGCTGCAGTAGCAGGCCTGTGGTGTCAGATTTAGTCTGCTTCCCAGGGGTGGCATAATACATGCTTCAGCCCCTGGTAGGCCTGTGAAGTACCTATGCCCTTGGTACCTAAGGTACCATATACTAGGGACTCATAAGGTACCACAGTATCCAATCACTAGTGCACCTAGAGTGCACTCCAAATTGTTTAGAGAGAACAGAGAGGCTGGGGCCCTGATTAGCAGGGTCCCAGCCAGACTATAGCCAGAAACCAGTGTAAACATCAGAAAAAAAGTGGGGGCAACATAAGAGGCAGATCCTACTCTCCTACACAACCCCCCCAAACGCAGGGACACTAAACTAACCTTGACCAGTTGAGTCTTCGTGTTCAAAGTGGAAATACCTTGAGAGTCCATCTGCATTGGCATGTTGGGTCCCAAGTCTATGTTCCACTGTATAGTCCATCCCCTGTAGGGAAATGGACCACCTCAAAAGTTTTGGGTTTTCACCTTTCATCTGTTTAAGCCATAGGAGGGGCTTGTGGTCGGTCTGAACTATGAAGTGAGTGCCAAACAAGTATGGCCTCAGCTTCTTCAGGGCCCACACCACAGCAAAGGCCTCCTCTCTATAGCTGACCAACGTTTCTCTCCAGGGGTCAGCCTTCTGCTAATAAAAGCTACTGGCTGGTCTTGACCTTCATCATTCAGTTGAGACAGTACAGCTCCCACACCCAGCTCAGAAGCATCTGTTTGGACAATGAACTTTTTGGTGTAGTCTGGACTCTGTAAGATGGGGGCAGTGCACATGGCCTGCTTTAGGTCTTCAAATGCCTTCTGACAGCTAGCTGTCCACTGAACCTTTTTTTGGCATTTTCTTTGAGGTCAGATCATTCAAGGGGGTCACTATAGATCCATATCCCTTGACAAACCTCCTATAGTACCCAGTCAGGCCTAAGAAGGCTCTCACCTGTGTCTGGGTGATTGGAGCAACCCATTCCATTATGGTCTGGATCTTGCTCTGTAAAGGCTGAACCTGGCCTCCACCTACAAGGTGGCCCAGGTATACAACCTGACTCTGCCCTATCTGGCACTTAGTGGCCTTGATAGTGAGGCCTGCTTTCTGAAGGGCCTCCAAAACATTCCTGAGGTGGACCAGGTGATCCTGCCAGGAGGAACTAAAGACAGCAATATCATCTAGATAAGCTGAGCAATAAGTTTTCATCCCTGTCAGAACTTTATTCACCAACCTCTGAAAAGTGGCAGGTGCATTTTTCAATCCAAAGGGCATCACCACAAAGTGGTAGTGCCCACCAGGGGTCGAAAATGCTGTTTTGGCTTTTGCATCATCAGCTAACCTGATCTGCCAGTAGCCAGCTGTCAGGTCAAACGTGCTTAGATACTTGGCTGAGGCCAAAGTATCAATCAGCTCATCTGCCCTTGGTATGGGATAGGCATCAGTCCTAGTGACTGCATTGAGGCCTCTGTAGTCTACACAAAACCTCATTTCTTTCTGACCACCCTGGGTATGAGGCTTGGGTACCAGGACTACTGGGCTAGCCCAAGGGCTATCTGAAGGCTCAATTACACCTAGCTCCAACATTTTCTGGACTTCAGTCCTGATACAGTCCCTGACATGGTCAGGTTGCCTGTAGATTTTATTCTTGACAGGCAGACTGTCTCCAGTGTCCACCTCATGGGTGCACCAGGAAGTCTGACTAGGGGTCAGGCTAAACATATGTCTATACTGTTGCAGAACTTGTCTGCACTCAGTTTGCTGATGGTCAGTGAGGCTGCTTGCCAAAGCAACACCATCTACTGACCCATCATCAGGGTTCTGAGAGAGCAGGTCAGGGAGAGGGTCACTCTCCTCCTCCTGTTCCTCATCAGTTGCCATGAGCAAGCCCATGTCAGCCCTGTCAACATATGGCTTTAATCTGTTGACATGGAGCACCCTCAGGGGGCTCCTGGGAGTTCCAAGATTCACCAGGTAGGTGACTTCTCCCTTCTGTTCAACTATTGTATGGGGGCCACTCCACTTGTCCTGGAGGGCTGCTGGGGCCACAGGCTCCAATACCCACACCTTCTTTCCTGGCTGGTATACAGTCAGTACAGCCTTTGGTCATGCCAAGCTTTTTGTAATTCTTGGCTGGCCTCCAGGTTTTTGGTTGCCTTTTTCATGTACTCAGCCATCCGGGAGCGGAAACCAAATACATAGTCCATCACATCTTGTTTGGGGGGCTTGAGAGGTAACTCCCAGCCCTCTTTTACCAAACACAGTGGACCTCTCACAGGATGCCCAAACAGAAGCTCAAATGGGTTGTAACCAACCCCCTTCTGTGGAACCTCTCTGTATGCAAACAACAGGCAAGGAAGAAGAAGGACCCATTTCCGCCTAAGCTTCTCTGGGAGTCCTTTAATCATTCCTTTCAAGGTTTTGTTGAAGCGTTCAACTAAACCATTGCATTGTGGGTGATAGGGGGTGGTGAACTTAAAAGTTACACCACACTCCTTCCACATTGCTTTCAGATATCCTGACATGAAGTTGGTACCTCTGTCAGAAATGACCTCCTTTGGGAAACCCACTCTGGAGAAGACTCCAATGAGGGCTCTTGCCACCACAGGGGCTGTGGTGGTCCTCAGGGGAATTGCTTCTGGGTACCTGGTGGCATGATCCACTACCACCAGGATAAACCTGTGCCCAGATGCAGTTTGTGGGTCAAGGGGACCGACAATGTCAATCCCTTCCCTTTCAAAGGGTACCCCCACCACAGGTAGTGGTATCAGGGGGGCCTTTGTTGTGCCACCTGCCTTACCACTGGCTTGGCATGTGACACAGGAGCGACAAAACTCCTTTGTCTCCTCTGACATATGTGGCCAATGAAAATGTGGAACAAGCCTGTCCCAGGTCTTGTTTTGGCCCAAGTGTCCTGCTAAAGGGATGTCATGTGCTAGGGTCAAGAGGAACCCCTAAACTTCTGAGGTATTACCATCCTCCTGGTGGCTCCAGGGGCTGGATCTCTACCCTCAGAATATAGGAGTCCCTCATCCCAATAAACTTTATGGGACCCACTAGCACTCCCAGCAGCCTCAGCAGCAGCCTGCTGTCTGAGGGGTTCAAGAGAGGGGCAGCACTGTTGCTCCTTACTCAGATCTTCCCTAGAAGGGCCCCTGCCCCCAAGAACTCAACCTGATCAGGCTCAAGTCCCTCTGGGGCAGTTCCTTCTTCAGGATCTGCTTCACCTCCCTCTGGGGGTGAATCTGTGATCTGAGACAGAGGGGAAGGTACTGCCTTTACCCTACTGCTCCTCCTCTTGGGAAGCATCTGGTCCATTGTTCCAGGATCCAGAGCTGGTTCAGTGTCATGCATTCTTGCTTGTGACCTGGTCACAGCAAATACCTCTGCAGGGATGCCCAACATCTCAGCATGAGTCCATAACTCTACTTCAGACCAGGCTGAAGTCTCTAGATCATTGCCCAATAGACATTCGACAGGGAGGTCTGCACTGACTACAACCTTCTTGAGGCCAGTTACCCCTCCCCAGGAGAAATTCACAACTGCCAGACTATGGTTGGTCCTGACATTGCTTGCATTGGTCACCTGGTACATTTCGCCCAGGATGATCTGTCCAGGGTCCACAAGATCCTCTGCCACCATGGTGACACTAGCACCTGTGTCCCTAAATGCCAAAGCCTGTTTGCCATTTATTACAGGCTGCTGTTTGTATTTGCCCAGATTACTGGGGCTTACTAGGAAGGACATATTAAGGTCTCCCTCACAAATCAACATTGCCTGAGTGGGCACTCTGAATAGGTCAGAGTCCACTTCAGAACCCAGGGTCAACCCTACTACACCCTTATTCTGAGTACCACCTCCACCTGTAGCTGAGCTAGGGGGAACAGTTGCCTTAGGTGCAGGAGTGGTGGTGGTTTGGTCTTTGGACTTGTTACAATCAGAAGTCCAGTGCCCTTTCTGTTTACAGAATTTGCACCAGGGCTTCTTTTGGCCTTTCCCCTTGTTTGATTGTGACTCCCCACCAGATGCAGATTTTTGGGGCCCTTGTGAAGACTTCTGGTCTTTTGACTTATCCCCACCTTTCTCAGAGCCCTTAGGATCTTGCTTCTTGGTGTCACCCCCTTGGTTCTGGGGTTTCTGCCTCACCCTGGTTCTGACCCATTTGTCTGACTTCTTTCCCAATTCTTGGGGAGAGGTCAGATCTGAGTCCACCAGGTATTGATGCAACAACTGGTTCTGGCAATTATTAAGGATCTGTTCTCTCATCATCAGATTATACAATCCCTTGAAATCAGTAACCCTACTGCCAACCAGCCAACCCTCCAGAGCCTTGGTTGCACAATCTACAAAGTCAGTCCAGTCCTGAGTCTGTGCCTTCTGGGTGTCTCTGAACTTTAACCTGTACTGCTCAGTGGTTAAGCCAAACCCATCTATCAGTGCACTCTTCAGGACTTCATAATTATCAGCATCCTCTTCTCTAACAGTGAGGAGCTTGTCTCTACCTTTGTCTGAAAAGGAGAGCCACAAGATTGCTGCCCACTGCTTTTGGGGGACCTGCTGTACTCTACAGGCCCTCTCCATGGCAGTTATCCACTTGTGGATATCATCCCCACTCTGGTAGGGAGGAACAACCTTGCTCAGGTTCCTATGGTCTGGAATAGGATCTCTGCCTCTAGGGACACTGTTGCTGCCACCAAGGGGTTCTAACCCCTCTCTTCTAGAAGCTCTCTGGATCTCCAGGGCTTCTTTATCCAGTGCCAACTGCTTGGTTCTGAGGGCAACTCTTGCTTCCTCATACTGCAGCAGTTTGCACATTCTTTCAGAGGAGGTCTCTCTTATGGGAAAGTATGAGTTCCTCTGGTGGACAAATTCTCTGCCAGAGTGATAAGAGTGGTCAGATTCCCTGGAAGGGGACCTATGCCTCTCCTCCACTCTGTCAGCTCTCTTAGGGAGAATTCCTCTGTCCTTTTCAGGCCCCTTGAGGCTTGGCCCTTCAATCACAGAGTCTTGGTCATTCTGATTTTCATCATCTGACCCAGATACTGTAATTGACCCACTCACTGATTCAGACCCATTAGCTCCTAGAGCCAATCTAAGATCATCTGCTGTCAGCAGATCTATCAGGTGTAGGGTGGAGGGACTCTGTCCTAGCTTCAGGTGTCTTTCAACACACATGGCTCTCAAGTCAGAGAAAGCCATGCCCTTATACTGAGGCTGAGTGGATCCACTGGTTCCACCCTTTTAGGACATTCTAGTGTTGTGCAGTGTTGTACTACCTACACTAGTTTGTGGCCTACTGATACTAGCTTGAGCTGTAGAAAGGGTGTGCTATCCCTTGGCACACAGCTCTTGGCACACAGAACTTATTGATACTAACCTTGACTTTATATGTACCTTAAGTACCTATAGTGGTTTTCAGTTAGTAATTCAAATAGAGATTTTCTGGTAAAACAATAGCAAGCTGGAATCCCACACGCTGCCCACCAATGTGAGAAGTTGGCCTGGCATATGCTGTTCACTAATTAAAGTGGACACCTTGCACCAGAACAATTCGACTCTTATGGTAGATAGGTTTAAGACAACCTTTATAGAAAGCTATCCTAGTGGTAGCTGTGGAGAGCAGCCTTCAGGCTAAGTCTTGAAGGAATGTAAAGCAGCTTGTTTTACCACACAATCTCTTGAATCACCAAATGAAAAGACACCACACAGGTATATATATCAAATATATATGTATTTATTAATAAACACTCTCTACTAATCTCGTTATGAGATTAGAGGTCAGGAACATATGTACAAGTCAAATATTATCAAAATAAGTTTAGCACAATCGAATATCACAATCTTAGTTTGCTAGACCTAGGTCTAGGGCGTCTAGAATCGAGGGACCCCCAAGAACCACCCCAGGTAGTTGTAGGAGACCCACAGGGGACGGACGCGGTGACCTGGCACCGGTGCGAGTCCTGTGCGAGTCTATGCGCTCAGACGCGATTGAGATTTCAATGTTAAAGGTCCCTTGCGTGTTCGAGCCGAACACACCGATCGGTCCTTGTACGAGTCGAAGGACGCGGTTACAGATAGAGTTGCAAGGGAGATGGACGCGCTGTGTCTAACACAGACGCGAACCTTGTGCGAGTCAGTGCAATGGAGGTCTTGATGTTACAGGCCCCTTGTGTGTTCGAGGCGAACACCGATCGGACTCAGGACGAGTCGAAGGACACAGTTCTAGATAGTGTTACAAAGGAGATGGACGCGGTGTGTCTAACACAGACGCGAACCCTGTACGAGTCAGCGCAATTGTCGCACTTAGAAAATAAGAGTTTTAGGGCACTTCTAGGGAAGCTACAAGCAAGTCACTTACAGGGTAAGTAGTTCTAGGGCCCACATCCACAGGAGCACCATAGTGCTGAAGTTACCTCACCCAGGGAGCCGGGTGCATAGGTGTTCTTTGGTGTCGGGTCGCGGCGTCGTTTTCAATGGGAGCCAGTGAAGACTTGCTGCTTGCGGCGACAGGAGAAGTGTCCGGAGGAATCCAAGCCTGGATTCGGAAGATGGAAGACCTGAAAGCAGAGGGGACAGTGTTCAAAGTCACTTGGCAGTGACTCGGGGCAAGGAAGATGGATGCCCACCGTCGTCGCAAGGTTCAGGTCGTTCGCAGTTGCCTTGACTCTTCATCCACGAGGTCCAGGAGGCGTTGACGATGACCAGGAGCTGGATTCGGCGTGTCCCACGATGTCTGCAGCTTACTGCGGTGTCGGCAACTCGATTGGAGCCAACAAGCCTTGGTAACAGCAAGTCTCGGGGAAAGTGTGAAGAGGCAATGGCGCAGATCAGCAAGGTTTGTGGGACTCACCCAGCGAGGGTAAGTCAGGGCAGGCCTGGAGCAACCAGGGGTGCCCTGTGGTGTCTTTAGAAAGTCTTCTGGGGACCCACAAGCCGGCTGGCAAGGGATCGCGAAGACGCCTCGGGAGGATTCACTCAACAGGGGCCCACGGTCACTCGGGACATTGTAGGCCTCTGATCTTCGGAGGGATTCCTGTTGGAGGCTAGGACCACACGTGTTCCAAAGCACAAGTTCGTGGAACGTTGTGAAGGGGTTGCACTCGACAATAGTGCACGGTACCCAGGGGTCGCGGTTCCTCGTCACTCTTGGGGTCCACTGGCCTCAGCTTCGCTGGGGACTCACGATGGCCTTTAAGAAGTCAGGAAATCCACTTCTTGGGCTGCAGGGACTTCGGACTCCGGCGGGAGCGGCGTAGTTTGCGACTGTCGTTTGTAGTTTTTGGTGCCTGCCAAGCAGGGGAGTCACTCCTTGACTCCAAGGGAGATTCTTCAGTCTTCCAAAGGTAGTGGAACGTCGAAGGTCCGGGATTCTTCTTCAGAGCATCGTCCAGGGAAATCTAGGGTACAATGCACAGGTTCCCCCTCTCATACTAAAAGAAAGGGAGGGACTAGCTCTATGACCCTACCTATGGGAGGGTCAGGGGAGTGGGTGGCTACACCCACTTCCCTTTGTCCAGTTTCGCGCCAGAGCAGGGGCAGGTAGCCCCTGAGCCGGTTTGAACTGGGGTATGCACAGAGGAGCCTTCTGCTCCCCCAGTGCAGGACTTCAAAGCACTCTAAGAGTGCACCCACCCAGCCCCAATACACTAAACCCTGTCTGGGAGGTGGTCACACCCCCTTGGGACAGGATATCTATTGTTGGGCTCCCTCCTCTGCGAGTGTTGGTCATCAGCAGGAGGGCAGCCCAGTTTCTGTGACTGGTGGCATCCATTTTGTGATGCCAGGGCTCTGCAGGATTCTACCGCGTTTCCACAGTAGGTACATGTCTATCCCTCTAGAAGGGTGGAATGCTACCCCCACCGCCAGGACTGGCGGGGGGGGGGGTAGTATTCCAAGGTGTTTGATACCAAACACGACATGTTTCGATGCAGCCATTCCAAAGTTAGCATTCTACCGCGAGGATATAATGCACTTAAAAGTATATGGTTTAACCGCATCCGCAAACAGCCCCAGAGAATGGACTCTGAGAGCTGCAGAGGGGCCATGCTCAGGCAGAGGCACCCCCTCACATGGAAACTAAGCACCCTGCCCTCAGGATTGATAGGGCCTGCTTTAGGGGTGACTGATAAGTCTCAATGTGTGTGCAGGAGAGATATAGGGGACCTATATCTCAGTGAGGGGTGCTAGCACTTCCTCACCCAGGCTGCAGTAGCAGGCCTGTGGTGTCAGATTTAGTCTGCTTCCCAGGGGTGGCATAATACATGCTTCAGCCCCTGGTAGGCCTGTGAAGTACCTATGCCCTTCGTACCTAAGGTACCATATACTAGGGACTCATAAGGTACCACAGTATCCAATCACTAGTGCACCTAGAGTGCACTCCAAATCGTTTAGAGAGAACAGAGAGGCTGGGGCCCTGATTAGCAGGGTCCCAGCCAGACTATAGCCAGAAACCAGTGTAAACATCAGAAAAAAAGTGGGGGCAACATAAGAGGCAGATCCTACTCTCCTACACCTTGGCTTACTATGGCTGATGATAAACACTCATACACTGCCAACAAGTGTTCCAGAGGACTGACTATATACGCAAACACATACACTGACAGCAAGTAGTGCCTATGAATGACTACCTACACAAGTATACTGACAGCAAGAGTTGCCTTTGACTGACTATATGCACGCTTACATTGACAGCAAGAGCTGCCTATGACTGACTATATGCACGCTTACACTGATAGCAAGAGCTGCCTATGACTGTCTGTTACACGTATATACAGACAGCAAGCCATAACTTTAATTAACCAAGAATATGTGTACAATCTGACTCACACATTAGCACGGCCGTGCCCAGCAGGTGAAAGACCCAGCCACGGTGGGAGTTAAACTGATGACGTCATCAGCACGGGGTGTGTATTGTGGAAGGGGTGCCTAGATGGGTTCAGAGTGAAAACCTCATCGCGGATCTGCCTTAAATGGGAGAAGGTGAAACTGATGTATGAACATGAAAGAGTGATCGCTGTAAATATCTGGGAATCATATGGATGGAATTAAAGATGCTCTAACTTGTGCAGATGGACAGGAGCTGGCTTAGGGCAAAGGCCAGGTGTGTAGCTTCCGTACAAGGATTGTCAGAGCCGTAGTCAAAATAATATCGCTCCCTTCCCCTAGTGACAAGTCCATTTGTTTCAATCTGGCGCCCTCCTGTGGCCAGCTGTGTAGACGTCATAAGGCAGTTGCCTACAGTGGGCCTAAAGGTCGGGCGGTGGGCAGAGCGATGGCCTTTTGCGGTGAGTGTGCGGATGCTCACCTGCCCCCTGGAGGCAGGGCTTTAAGTGGGCCGGGTCTCACCGGTGCTGAGCACCAGCAGTTTTTTTAAGGAGGCCTCGAAACGGGTCTCTATCGGGCTCTGTTTTGTGCCCTGGCACAAGCGGTCCATTTTTTTCCGGACTGCAGTGACAGCAGGCACATCGATGTGCGCTGCTCACACTGCTCACTTCTCACTAGTGGAGAAGTTACCGCATGATGTCATGCCAGGTGAGCTTGTAGGGGAAGGGAAATCCTTTAAAGAGAGTCATTTTCTTTCGGGATTTCCCTTCTCTTTTTGAAAGTCAGGAGCAACAACAATGTCGTGGTGTCCCCAGGGCTGTAAGTCGAAGCTTTTTCAATATTATATACAAGCCATAGTTTCGCTTATTTATCTTTTGAAACTAACAACCATTGACAAAGCCAATAGTCGTGACTTGTTGTAGGTATGATGTTACTTGTTGTTTCATATATCTGGATGCAACGACAGAAACCGCAAAATACAAGTCTGGCGGCACACTATGCTAAACTCAGATTTTTAGCTTACGTGTTTTTAAGCCACGCCCTTTTTTACATTGGCCACGCCCCTTTGAGAGACCCCCCAGTTTTTCCATCCCACTTAAAGCCCTGCCTGGAGGTCACCTGTGCTGTGGCTTCCTTTCCACCTGTGATTCATCTTGCTTTGTTCGCCGTGGCGCCTGTTATCTTCTTATGAGCTATTCCTGTATCTCGGTTCCCGTCAGAGCTCGCGGAGGGAGCGCGGTGCTCGCTCTTAAGTAAGACGTATGATTCTAGGTGGTTATTATGGAAGAAAGCAATTTTATCTGCAAATCTTCATTTCTCAGCTTTCCCGCCAAATGAGCAGCAAGGGTCCTGTGCGGATGAGCACATGAAGGGCGTCATTGCCACAGTGATGCTTCTCGGCGCCCCATTCAAGGCCCCTGACCAATCACCGCAGGAGGAGGAGCCGCGCCTTCCCCAGACTTCCAAGCACTGTGACACCAGCAGCATCAACAGGCATGTGCTGCCTCCCAGAATCCTCCGGGGCTCACAGGAGGTTATCAGCTGTAGGGTCGGACTGTCCCATTGGGCAATCATGCAGTGCCCATGCCTGCTGAGACAGGTCAGTGTGGGCCGGTTTTTAGGCTGTTTGTGGGCGTGTTTTGGGGTTTTCTGTGCTGGATTTTACTTCCCTGATATTAAAACAAACATTGTGTGCAGGAAGCTTAAATCTATGCAGTCTTTCATACTTTGCAAAACACTTATACATCGTTTTTAAAAAAAAATTCAAAACTGCCCTAATTTGCAAACATGTGCAGGGCCACTGTTTTAGCTATCTAATTCACTAATGGGGGCCCCAGATCTTTTTTCTGTCCAACTCCGACCTTGTAAGCTAGGGTGACAGATCAGATGCTTTCCTGCCCTCTCTGCAGTGCTTAATTTGAGCCGGTGGTTTCTGGTACTCGGCACCAGCACTTAGGGGCATATTTACAAGCCCCTTGCGCCACTTTTGCGCCGCCGTTGCGTCACGTAGTAAACCCCTGCGCCACATGAAACCTGCGTCAGGTTTCATGTGGGCGTACCGGCGCAGGGGGGGGCGTTCCGGCGCAGGAACGCCTCGGAAAAGTGACGCAGTGAAATCTACAAGATTTCATGCAGTCACTTTTCCGACGCTGGTGCGTCAAATCCTTACGCCTGCTTCAAGCAGGCGTAAGGATTGACGCACCATGTTAGGGATAGGGAAGGTTGGAACAGTGCTGGAGTTGCGTCGCGCTTGCGACACAACTTCAGCACTGCGCCAACCTACCGCCGGCAGATGCGTCACGCATCTGCTTATCCTTGCGCCACGATGCGCCGCATTGTAAATGCGGCGCATCGGACGTGGCGCAAGGGTAAACTTGCATGACGCATTTTACCTGGCGCATCCCTGCTGATATGCAGGGATGCGCCAGGGAACGTAAATATGCCCCTTAATTGTCAACACCAGCACTTATGACAGTCTGCCACATGGTGGCGCTCTTTGTCTCATTTAGCCACCATTCCTAAAATCCACAGGGCTAGAATCGGTGGAAGATCTTTCTCTCATCTTGGTGCCATAGCCTGGAATCAACTTCCGCTGATACTTCGGCTCACCTTGAAACACTCAATTTTCAGGAAATAATAAAAAACATGGCTTTTTAGAAAATGAAGCAATTCGTCCAGTCTGGGTGTACAGATAACCTTTTAGCGCTGGGACACTCCTCCGAGTAGGTGTGCGCTCTACAAATGCCGTTTCATTCATTCATTCATTCAGAGACAAGCATAACAACAGTTCTTTGTTAATTCAATGCAATTTAAAAATGACTAATACCTGCCGCCAAAGCCATTCTTAATGCTTTGGGGTCTGGAATAGTCTGAATTGTCACTTGTAGGAGTGTGATGGTTGGTAGCTGTGTTGTTACTGTTATTGGCAGCGATGACAGCAGCAATGGGCGGTGCAAGCAGACGTGGGCTCCTGAAGAGGGCCCCGGCACTTCTATTCTTACATATTAAATACTGCCTTTCTGAGCCGTGACATTCATGATACCAGTAACAAAGCTGAGCCCATGAGCCGTCTGTCCGTCCGTCCATGACTCTGATCTCTCTCCATCCTCTCTCTCTTTCCTTCCACTATCTTTTCTTGTCCTACCTCTGTTTCCCTCCTCTCTCTCTGTCTCTCGCTCAGATTGTCTCCTTTAGTGCCTGCCTTGATAAAGCCCCAGAGAGCTGGGAGAGTCACTGGGGAGCCGGTGAGGGCCCTGGGCATTCAGATACCGGCCTCCAATCGCTGCTCCCCGGAAGAAGCCCCCCACTCACTGGGGTACTCCCTGCCTCACACACGGACAGAGAGTTCAGTCATGTGTTCAAGGTAACACAGTGAGAAAGAAAACCTGCAGGCTTTTGGAGCTAACAACCACACCTTTGATACAAGTAAAAACAAGGCCTCAAAGTCATTCAGATGAACACCACAAGGCATCCTTAAGGCCTGATTTAGATCTCGGGGGATGGGTTACTTCGTCACAACACTGAGGGATAGCCCGTCCGGCAAAATATAAATCCGATAATGTCCTATGGGATTTGTATTTTAGTGAATGGGATATTTGTCAACGTTGTGATGGAGTAACCTGTCCGCCGAGATGTAAATCAGACCCAAAGTCCGTTGATTTGTAGACAGTCACTGGAGGCCACCACAAGGCAGTCTTAGCCTCCTGCCTTACAGTCAGGGGAGGCCACCACAAGGCAGGCTTAGCCTCCTGCCTTACAGTCAGGGGAGGCCACCACAAGGCAGGCTTAGCCTCCTGCCTTACAGTCACTGGAGACCACCACAAGGCAGTCTTAGCCTCCTGCCTTACAGTCAGGGGAGGCCACCACAAGGCAGGCTTAGCCTCCTGCCTTACAGTCACTGGAGACCACCACAAGGCAGTCTTAGCCTCCTGCCTTACAGTCAGGGGAGGCCACCACAAGGCAGGATTAGCCTCCTGCCTTACAGTCACTGGAGACCACCACAAGGCAGTCTTAGCCTCCTGCCTTACAGTCACTGGAGACCACCACAAGGCAGTATTAGCCTCCTGCCTTACACACAGTCACGGGAGCCCACCACAAGGCAGTATTAGACTCCTGCCTTACAGACAGTCACTGGAGGCCACCACAAGGCAGCCTTAAGCTCCTGCCTTACACACAGTCACGGGAGCTCACCACAAGGCAGTCTTAAGCTCCTGCCTTATAGACAGTCACTGGAGGCCACCACAAGTCAGCCTTAAGCTCCTGCCTTATAGACAGTCATGGGAGGCCACCACAAGGCAGTCTTAGCCTCCTGCTTTACAGACAATCACGGGAGCCCACCACAAGGCAGTCTTAGCCTCCTGCCTTATAGACAGTCACGGGAGGCCACCACAAGTCAGCCTTAAGCTCCTGCCTTATAGACAGTCATGGGAGGCCACCACAAGGCAGCCATAGCCTCCTGCCTTACAGTCACTGGAGGCCACCACAAGGCAATCTTAGCCTCCTGCCTTACAGTCAGGGGAGGCCACCACAAGGCAGTCTTAGCCTCCTGCCTTATAGACAGTCACAGGAGCCCACAACAAGTCAGTCTTAGCCTCCTGCCTTATAGACAGTCACGGGAGCCCACAACAAGTCAGTCTTAGCCTCCTGCCATATAGACAGTCACAGGAGGCTACCACAAGCAGTCTTAGCCTCCTGCCTTATAGACAGTCACAGGAGGCCACCACAAGGCAGTCTTAGCCTCCTGCCTTACACACAGTCACGGGAGGCCACCACAAGGCAGTATTAGCCTCCTGCCTTACAGACAGTCACGGGAACCACCACAAGGCAGTCTTAGCCTCCTGCCTTATAGACAGTCACGGGAGGCCACCACAAGCAGTCGTAGTCTCCTGCCTTATAGATAGTCACGGGAGGCCACCACAAGGCAACCTTAGCCTCCTGCCTTACAGTCACAGGAGTCCACACCAAGGCAGTCTTAGCCTCCTGCCTTACAGACAGTCACGGGAGGCCACCACAAGGCAGTCTGAGCCTCCTGCCTTACAGACAGTCACGGGAACCACCACAAGGCAGTCTTAGCCTCCTCCCTTATAGACAGTCACGGGAGGCCACCACAAGCAGCCTTAGCCTCCTGCCTTATAGATAGTCACAGGAGGCCGCCACAAGCAGTCTTAGCCTCCTGCCTTACAGACAATCACAAGAAGCCAACGCAAGGTGCTCCTTCTGTCCTGCCTTACAGACAGTCACGGGAGGCCACACACAGGGCAGTCTTAGCCTCCTGCCTTACAGACAGTCACAGGAAGCTACCACAAGGTAGCCTTGAAGATCCTGCCTTATAGACAGTCACGGGAGGCCACCACAAGGCAGCCTTGAGCTCCTGCCTTACAGTCACGGGAGGCCACCACAAGGCAGTCTTAGCCTCCTGCCTTACAGACAATCACGGGAGGCCACCACAAGGCAGCCTTAGCCTCCTGATTTTTAGACAGTCACGGGAGCCCACCACAAGGCAGTCTTGGCCTCCTGCCTTATAGACAGTCACAGGAGGCCACCACAAGGCAGCCTTAGCCTCCTGCCTTACAGTCACGGGAGGCCACAACAAGGCAGTCTTAGCCTCCTGCCATATAGTCAGTCACGGGGCCCACCACAAGGCAGTCTTAGCCTCCTGCCTTATAGATAGTCACGGGAGGCCACCACAAGCAGTCTTAGCCTCTTGCCTTATAGACAGTCACAGGAGCCCACAACAAGTCAGTCTTAGCCTCCTGCCTTATAGACAGTCACGGGAGCCCACAACAAGTCAGTCTTAGCCTCCTGCCATATAGACAGTAACAGGAGGCTACCACAAGCAGTCTTAGCCTCCTGCCTTATAGACAGTCACAGGAGGCCACCACAAGGCAATCTTAGCCTCCTGCCTTACAGTCAGGGGAGGCCACCACAAGGCAGTCTTAGCCTCCTGCCTTATAGACAGTCACAGGAGCCCACAACAAGTCAGTCTTAGCCTCCTGCCTTATAGACAGTCACGGGAGCCCACAACAAGTCAGTCTTAGTCTCCTGCCATATAGACAGTCACAGGAGGCTACCACAAGCAGTCTTAGCCTCCTGCCTTATAGACAGTCACAGGAGGCCACCACAAGGCAGTCTTAGCCTCCTGCCTTACACACAGTCACGGGAGGCCACCACAAGGCAGTATTAGCCTCCTGCCTTACAGACAGTCACGGGAACCACCACAAGGCAGTCTTAGCCTCCTGCCTTATAGACAGTCACGGGAGGCCACCACAAGCAGTCGTAGCCTCCTGCCTTATAGACAGTCACAGGAGGCCACCACAAGGCAGCCTTAGCCTCCTGCCTTACAGTCACGGGAGGCCACAACAAGGCAGTCTTAGCCTCCTGCCATATAGTCAGTCACGGGGCCCACCACAAGGCAGTCTTAGCCTCCTTCCTTACACACAGTCACGGGAGGCCACCACAAGGCAGTATTAGCCTCATGCCTTACAGACAGTCACGGGACCCACCACAAGGCAGTCTTAGCCTCCTGCCTTATAGATAGTCACGGGAGGCCACCACAAGCAGTCTTAGCCTCTTGCCTTATAGATAGTCACGGGAGGCCACCACAAGCAGTCTTAGCCTCTTGCCTTATAGACAGTCACAAGAAGCCAACGCAACGTGCTACTTCTGTCCTGCCTTACAGACAGTCACGGGAGGCCACCACATGGCAGTCTTAGCCTCCTGCCTTACAGACAGTCACAGGAAGCTACCACAAGGCAGCCTTGATGCTCCTGCCTTATAGAGTGTCACGGGAGGCCACCACAAGGCAGCCTTGAGCTCCTGCCTTACAGTCACGGGATGCCATCACAAAGCAGTCTTAGCCTCCTGCCTTACAGACAATCACGGGAGCCCACCACAAGGCAGCCTTAGCTTCCTGCCTTATAGACAGTCACGGGAGCCCACCCCAAGGCAGCCTTAGCCTCCTGCCTTACAATCCCGGGAGGCCACCACTAGGCAGTCTTATC
Organism: Calotriton arnoldi; assembly: GCA_963921515.1. NCBI lineage: Eukaryota > Metazoa > Chordata > Amphibia > Caudata > Salamandridae > Calotriton > Calotriton arnoldi. Next base: position 1,120,317 of record CAWUFW010000053.1, read on the forward strand.
CTCTTGCCTTATAGACAGTCACAGGAGGCCACCACAAGGCGCTCCTTCTGTCCTGCCTTATAGATAGTCATGGGAGGCCACCACAGGACAGTCTTAGCCTCCTGCCTTACAGACAGTCACAGGAAGCTACTACAAGGCAGCCTTAATCTCCTGCCTTACAGACAGTCACGGGAGGCCACCACAAGTCAGCCTTAAGCTCCTGCTTTATAGACAGTCACGGGAGGCCACCACAAGGCAGCCTTAGCCTCCTGCCTTACAGTCACGGGAGCCCGCCCGCCACAAGGCAGCCTTAGCCTCCTGCCTTATAGACAGTCACGGAAGCCCACCACAAGGCAGCCTTAGCCTCCTGCCTTACAGTCCCGGGAGGCCACCACAAGGCAGTCTTAGCCTCCTGCCTTATAGACAGTCATGGGAGCCCACCACAAGGCAGTCTTAGCCTCCTGCCTTATAGACAGTCACGGGAGCACACCTCAAGGCAGTCGTAGGCTCCTGCCTTACAGACAATCACGGGAGGCCGCCACAAGGCAGTCTTAGCCTCCTGCCTTATTGACAGTCACGGGAGGCCACCACAAGGCATCCTTAAGCTCCTGCCTTACACACAGTCACACGAGCCCACCACAAGGCCGTCTTAGCCTCCTGCATTATAGACAGTCACAGGAGGCCCCCACAAGGCAGCCTTAAGAGACCTGCCTTACAGTCACGGGAACCCACCACAAGGCAGTCTTAACCTCCTGCCTTACAGTCACGGGAGGCCACCACAAGGCAGTCTTAGCCTCCTGCCTTACAGTCACGGGAGCCCACCACAAGGCAGCCTTAAGCTCCTGGCTTATAGACAGTCACAGGAGGCCACCACAAGGCAGTCTTAGATCCTGCCTTATAGACAGTCACGGGAGCCCACCTCAAGGCAGTCTTAGCCTCCTGCTTTATAGACAATCACGGGAGGCCACCACAAGGCAATCTTAGGCTCCTGCCTTACAGACACTCACAGGAGGCCGCCAAATGGCATTCTTAGCCTCCTGCTTTATAGACAATCACGGGAGGCCACCACAAGGCAATCTTAGGCTCCTGCCTTACAGACACTCACAGGAGGCCGCCAAATGGCATTCTTAGCCTCCTGCCTTATAGACAGTCACGGGAGGCCACCACAAGGCAGTCTTAGCCTCCTGCCTTACAGTCACGCGAGGCCACCACAAGGTAGTCTTAGCTTCCTGCCTTACACACAGTCACGGGAGGCCACCACAAGGCAGTCTTAGCCTCCTGCCTTATAGACAGTCATGGGAGGCCACCACAAGCAGTCTTAGCCTCCTGCCTTACAGTCACGTGAGACCATCACAAGGCAGTATTAGTCTCCTGCCTTACAGTCACAGGAGCCCACCACAAGGCAGCCTTAAGCCCCTGCCTTATAGACAGTCACGGGAGCCCACCACAAGGCAGCCTTAAGCTCCTGCCTCACAGTAACGGGAGCCCACGACAAGTCAGTCTTAGCCTCCTGCCTTACAGACAGTCACAGGAGCCCACCACAAGGTAGTCTTAGCCTCCTGCCTTACAGACAATCACGGGAGGCCACCACAAGGCAGTCTTGGCCTCCTGCCTTATAGACAGTCACAGGAGGCCACCACAAGGCAGCCTTAGCCTCCTGCCTTACAGTCACGGGAGGCCACAACAAGGCAGTCTTAGCCTCCTGCCATATAGTCAGTCACGGGGCCCACCACAAGGCAGTCTTAGCCTCCTTCCTTACACACAGTCACGGGAGGCCACCACAAGGCAGTATTAGCCTCATGCCTTACAGACAGTCACGGGACCCACCACAAGGCAGTCTTAGCCTCCTGCCTTATAGATAGTCACGGGAGGCCACCACAAGCAGTCTTAGCCTCTTGCCTTATAGACAGTCACAGGAGCCCACAACAAGTCAGTCTTAGCCTCCTGCCTTATAGACAGTCACGGGAGCCCACAACAAGTCAGTCTTAGCCTCCTGCCATATAGACAGTAACAGGAGGCTACCACAAGCAGTCTTAGCCTCCTGCCTTATAGACAGTCACAGGAGGCCACCACAAGGCAATCTTAGCCTCCTGCCTTACAGTCAGGGGAGGCCACCACAAGGCAGTCTTAGCCTCCTGCCTTATAGACAGTCACAGGAGCCCACAACAAGTCAGTCTTAGCCTCCTGCCTTATAGACAGTCACGGGAGCCCACAACAAGTCAGTCTTAGCCTCCTGCCATATAGACAGTAACAGGAGGCTACCACAAGCAGTCTTAGCCTCCTGCCTTATAGACAGTCACAGGAGGCCACCACAAGGCAGTCTTAGCCTCCTGCCTTACACACAGTCACGGGAGGCCACCACAAGGCAGTATTAGCCTCCTGCCTTACAGACAGTCACGGGAACCACCACAAGGCAGTCTTAGCCTCCTGCCTTATAGACAGTCACGGGAGGCCACCACAAGCAGTCGTAGCCTCCTGCCTTATAGACAGTCACAGGAGGCCACCACAAGGCAGCCTTAGCCTCCTGCCTTACAGTCACGGGAGGCCACAACAAGGCAGTCTTAGCCTCCTGCCATATAGTCAGTCACGGGGCCCACCACAAGGCAGTCTTAGCCTCCTTCCTTACACACAGTCACGGGAGGCCACCACAAGGCAGTATTAGCCTCATGCCTTACAGACAGTCACGGGACCCACCACAAGGCAGTCTTAGCCTCCTGCCTTATAGATAGTCACGGGAGGCCACCACAAGCAGTCTTAGCCTCTTGCCTTATAGATAGTCACGGGAGGCCACCACAAGCAGTCTTAGCCTCTTGCCTTATAGACAGTCACAAGAAGCCAACGCAATGTGCTACTTCTGTCCTGCCTTACAGACAGTCACGGGAGGCCACCACAGGGCAGTCTTAGCCTCCTGCCTTACAGACAGTCACAGGAAGCTACCACAAGGCAGCCTTGATGCTCCTGCCTTATAGAGTGTCACGGGAGGCCACCACAAGGCAGCCTTGAGCTCCTGCCTTACAGTCACGGGATGCCATCACAAAGCAGTCTTAGCCTCCTGCCTTACAGACAATCACGGGAGCCCACCACAAGGCAGCCTTAGCTTCCTGCCTTATAGACAGTCACGGGAGCCCACCCCAAGGCAGCCTTAGCCTCCTGCCTTACAATCCCGGGAGGCCACCACTAGGCAGTCTTATCCTCTTGCCTTATAGACAGTCACGGGAGGCCACCACAAGGCGCTCCTTCTGTCCTGCCTTATAGATAGTCATGGGAGGCCACCACAGGACAGTCTTAGCCTCCTGCCTTACAGACAGTCACAGGAAGCTACTACAAGGCAGCCTTAATCTCCTGCCTTACAGACAGTCACGGGAGGCCACCACAAGTCAGCCTTAAGCTCCTGCTTTATAGACAGTCACGGGAGGCCACCACAAGGCAGCCTTAGCCTCCTGCCTTACAGTCACGGGAGCCCGCCCGCCACAAGGCAGCCTTAGCCTCCTGCCTTATAGACAGTCACGGAAGCCCACCACAAGGCAGCCTTAGCCTCCTGCCTTACAGTCCCGGGAGGCCACCACAAGGCAGTCTTAGCCTCCTGCCTTATAGACAGTCATGGGAGCCCACCACAAGGCAGTCTTAGCCTCCTGCCTTATAGACAGTCACGGGAGCACACCTCAAGGCAGTCGTAGGCTCCTGCCTTACAGACAATCACGGGAGGCCGCCACAAGGCAGTCTTAGCCTCCTGCCTTATTGACAGTCACGGGAGGCCACCACAAGGCATCCTTAAGCTCCTGCCTTACACACAGTCACACGAGCCCACCACAAGGCCGTCTTAGCCTCCTGCATTATAGACAGTCACAGGAGGCCCCCACAAGGCAGCCTTAAGAGACCTGCCTTACAGTCACGGGAACCCACCACAAGGCAGTCTTAACCTCCTGCCTTACAGTCACGGGAGGCCACCACAAGGCAGTCTTAGCCTCCTGCCTTACAGTCACGGGAGCCCACCACAAGGCAGCCTTAAGCTCCTGGCTTATAGACAGTCACAGGAGGCCACCACAAGGCAGTCTTAGATCCTGCCTTATAGACAGTCACGGGAGCCCACCTCAAGGCAGTCTTAGCCTCCTGCTTTATAGACAATCACGGGAGGCCACCACAAGGCAATCTTAGGCTCCTGCCTTACAGACACTCACAGGAGGCCGCCAAATGGCATTCTTAGCCTCCTGCTTTATAGACAATCACGGGAGGCCACCACAAGGCAATCTTAGGCTCCTGCCTTACAGACACTCACAGGAGGCCGCCAAATGGCATTCTTAGCCTCCTGCCTTATAGACAGTCACGGGAGGCCACCACAAGGCAGTCTTAGCCTCCTGCCTTACAGTCACGCGAGGCCACCACAAGGTAGTCTTAGCTTCCTGCCTTACACACAGTCACGGGAGGCCACCACAAGGCAGTCTTAGCCTCCTGCCTTATAGACAGTCATGGGAGGCCACCACAAGCAGTCTTAGCCTCCTGCCTTACAGTCACGTGAGACCATCACAAGGCAGTATTAGTCTCCTGCCTTACAGTCACAGGAGCCCACCACAAGGCAGCCTTAAGCCCCTGCCTTATAGACAGTCACGGGAGCCCACCACAAGGCAGCCTTAAGCTCCTGCCTCACAGTAACGGGAGCCCACGACAAGTCAGTCTTAGCCTCCTGCCTTACAGACAGTCACAGGAGCCCACCACAAGGTAGTCTTAGCCTCCTGCCTTACAGACAATCACGGGAGGCCACCACAAGGCAGTCTTCGCCTCCTGCCGCATAGACAGTCACGGGAGGCCACCACAAGGCAGCCCTAGCCTCCTGCCGCATAGACAGTCACGGGAGGCCACCACAAGGCAGTCTTAGCCTCCTGCCTTATAGACAGTCACGGGAGCCCACCACAAGGCAGTCTTAGCCTCCTGCCTTATAGACAGTCAAGGGAGCCCACCACAAGGCAGCCTTAGCCTCCTGCCTTATAGACAGTCACGGGAGGCCACCTCAAGGCAGTCTTAGCTTCCTGGCTTACAGTCACTGGAGGCCACCACAAGGCAGTCTTGGCCTCCTGCCTTACAGTCACGGTAGTCCACCACAAGGCAAGCTTAGCCTCCTGCCTTACAGACAATCCCTGGAGGCCACCACAAGGCAGTCTTAGGCTCCTACCTTACAGTCACGGGAGGCCACCACAGGGCAGGCTTAGCCTCCTGCCTTACAGACAATCACGGGAGGCCACCACAAGGCAATCTTAGGCTCCTGCCTTACAGACAATCACGGGAGGCCGCCACAAGGCAGTCTTAGCCTCCTGCTTTATAGTCACGGGAGCCCACCACAAGCCAGCATTAGCCTCGTGCCTTATAGACAGTCACTGGAGCCCACCACAAGGCAGCCTTAGCCTCCTACCTTAAAGACAATCACGGGAGGCCACCACAAGGCAGTCTTAGCCTCTTGCCTTACAGTCACAGGAGGCCACCACAGGCAGCCTTAAGCTCCTGCCTTACAGACAGTCACAGGAGCCCACCACAAGGCAGCCTTAAGCTGCTGCCTTATAGACAGTCATGGGAGCCCACCACAAGGCAGCCTTAAGCTCCTGCCTTACTGTCACGGGAGGCCACCACAAGGCAGTTTTAGCCTCCTGCCTTACAGACAGTCACGGGAGCCCACCACAAGGCAGTCTTATCCTCCTGCCTTATAGACAGTCACAGGAGGCCACACCAGGCAGTCTTAGCCTCGTACCTTACAGACAATCACGGGAGCCCACCACAAGGCAGCCTTAAGCTCCTGCCTTACAGACAGTCAAGGGAGCCCACCACAATGCAGTCTTAGCCTCCTGCCTTATAGAAAGTCACGGGAGGCCACCACAAGGCAGTCTTAGCCTCCTGCCTTACAGACAATCACGGGAGGCCACCACAAGGCAGTCTTCGCCTCCTGCCTTATAGACAGTCACGGGAGGCCACCACAAGGCAGCCTTAGCCTCCTGCCGCATAGACAGTCACGGGAGGCCACCACAAGGCAGTCTTAGCCTCCTGCCTTATAGACAGTCACGGGAGCCCACCACAAGGCAGTCTTAGCCTCCTGCCTTATAGACAGTCAAGGGAGCCCACCACAAGGCAGCCTTAGCCTCCTGCCTTATAGACAGTCACGGGAGGCCACCTCAAGGCAGTTTTAGCTTCCTGGCTTACAGTCACTGGAGGCCACCACAAGGCAGTCTTGGCCTCCTGCCTTACAGTCACGGGAGTCCACCACAAGGCAGGCTTAGCGTCCTGCCTTACAGACAATCCCTGGAGGCCACCACAAGGCAGTCTTAGGCTCCTACCTTACAGTCACGGGAGGCCACCACAGGGCAAGCTTAGCCTCCTGCCTTACAGACAATCACGGGAGGCCACCACAAGGCAGTCTTAGGCTCCTGCCTTACAGACAATCACGGGAGGCCGCCACAAGGCAGTCTTAGCCTCCTGCCTTATAGTCACGGGAGCCCACCACAAGCCAGCATTAGCCTCGTGCCTTATAGATAGTCACTGGAGCCCACCACAAGGCAGCCTTAGCCTCCTACCTTAAAGACAATCACGGGAGGCCACCACAAGGCAGTCTTAGCCTCTTGCCTTACAGTCACAGGAGGCCACCACAGGCAGCCTTAAGCTCCTGCCTTACAGACAGTCACAGGAGCCCACCACAAGGCAGCCTTAAGCTGCTGCCTTATAGACAGTCATGGGAGCCCACCACAAGGCAGCCTTAAGCTCCTGCCTTACAGTCACGGGAGGCCACCACAAGGCGGTCTTAGCCTCCTGCCTTACAGACAGTCACAGAGCCCACCACAAGGCAGTCTTATCCTCCTGCCTTATAGACAGTCACAGGAGGCCACACCAGGCAGTCTTAGACTCGTGCCTTACAGACAATCACAGGAGCCCACCACAAGGCAGCCTTAAGCTCCTGCCTTACAGACAGTCAAGGGAGCCCACCACAATGCAGTCTTAGCCTCCTGCCTTATAGACAGTCACGGGAGGCCACCACAAGGCAGTCTTAGCCTCCTGCCTTACAGTCACAGGAGGCCACACCAGGCAGTCTTAGCCTCCTGCCTTATAGAAAGTCACGGGAGGCCACCACAAGGCAGCCTTAAGCTCCTGCCTTATAGAAAGCCACGGCAGGCCACCACAAGGCAGTCTTAGCCTCCTGCCTTATAGACAGTCACAGGAGGCCACCACAAGGCAGCCTTAAGCTCCTGCCTTATAGACAGTCCCGGGAGGCCACCACAAGGCAGTCTTAGCCTCCTGCCTTACAGTCCCGGGAGGCCACCACAAGGCAGTCTTAGCCTCCTGCCTTACAGACAGTCCCGGGAGGCCACCACAAGGCAGTCTTAGCCTCCTGCCTTATAAACACTCACAGGTGGGTGTAATATCAGAGCAGGAGCATGGCCGCTCGTGAACCAAACTAAGGAAAGTACATAAACTGAGCAAAATATTGTGCTTGGCCTGGACGCTCCTTGTGCACACAGAAGACCAGATTTACTATGCATTTGCGTGACTCTAATGGCTTTAGCTCGTGCAGCACCGAACGTCATATAAGGAATGCAAAGGGGACGCAACAGGAAAGGGCGACACAAACACATCTAGGACTTGCTGAAATGTCAGACCTACTAAAGAACAAGGTCTGGCCTTGCATGAATCCTAGCTTTGTATGAAACCAGGTGCAAGCAAAGGGCAGCAAAGGAATATTTAGGGTACAAAGCATGTTTGTTATAGAGGTGGCCCTACCAGGCGGGGAGCCTAGAAAGAGTGGCCATCTCCGTTCTTTCACCACCTAAACTGTGCATGGATCTCTGTGTCTGAGAGTTAGGATGGACACTTATCTCTGATGGCACAGCAGGCCTCATTCCTAGACTCAGCTCAATGGCACAGCTCATCTCATCCCAGCACTGAGCTCTGATGACACAGCCTCTATCACTCCTAGGCTCAGCTCTGATGACACAGCCTCTCTCACTCCTAGGCTCAGCTTTGATGACACAGCCTCTCTCACTCCTAGGATCATTTGTGATAACACAGCCTCTCTCACTCCTGGTATCAGCTCTGATGGCAGCCTCTCTCACTCCTAGGATCAGCTGTGATAACACAGCCTCTCTCACTCCTAGGCTCAGCTTTGATGACAACCTCTCTCACTCCTAGGCTCAGCTCTGATGACACAGCCTCTCTCACTGCTAGGCTCAGCTCTGATGACACAGACTTTCTCACTCCTGGTATCAGCTCTGATGGCAGCCTCTCTCACTCCTAGGATCAGCTGTGATGACACAGCCTCTCTCACTCCTAGGCTAAGCTCTGATGACACAGCCTCTCTCACTCCTAGGATCCTTTGTGATGACACAGCCTCTCTCACTCCTAGGATCAGCTGGATGACACAGCCTCTCTCACTACTACTCCTAGCTCTGATGACACAGTCTCTCTCACTCCTAGGCTCAGCTCTGATGACACAGCGTCTCTCCCTCCTAGTCTTAGCTCTGATGACAACCTCTCTCACTCCTAGGCTCAGCTCTGATGACACAGCCTCTCTCATTGCTAGGCTCAGCTCTGATGACACAGCCTCTGTGTTGGGATCTCCTTCACATTCTTCTTAGAATGTTCCTTTGGGGATGTTCTCTGGGTAGAACATAGAATGTGGGAAGGCTGGCAGTTGCTGCCTGGGAGCTATCAAGACGGTCACGAATAAACGAAGTACCCACCTTATCACTTGTGTGGTGCTTCTTTTCATTGGCGACGAGTTGTGCCGTCTTGATCTCCCGTTCCTGTGTGGATCTCCGCTTCCTGCCTCGTTCCTGCGGATTTCCGGAGCCTTGTTCTCCGTGTGGCGCCTGCTTCTCCACTAATCCCCTGGATCCTGCCTGGGACGTTCCTGTGGATTCCTGCTGCTGCGCTGGTGTCTCTGTGTTCATTTCGGCGTGGATTTTGCGGCTTCAGGTACTCTGTCTGCCCCTGTGCGCGCTGTTGAAGCAGCCGTTGCTCCTCGCGCTCTGTCCCCGCGACGCTGTGACGTTGGTTGCGGTGTACTGAACTTGCCTGACCTGCCTGACTCTTGCACGTAATGGGAGGACGTTGCGTGCAGCCATTTTGATTTTGGCTTTCCTTTGGTGTTGCCATGACGACACCACGCGTTTTCACACTGATGCGCACAGTTCAATAATTTGCGTGTCAATTTCAATGTTGTCTTCACCGCTGACGCGCACAGCTGATTTAGTATAATCCTTTTACACGCTTTTTCAAGCACTCGCTGACGTGCACAGCATATTATTTAATTCGTTGAATGCGCAATTTGACTAACACGCTCAATTCAAGAGTTCCCTATTTGTGTTGTCGTGACGACATCACGCGCTTGCACGCTGATGCGCACAGCTTAACCACTTCATTTGTGCGTCAAATTCAGCGTTAACTTCTCCGCTGACGCGCACAGCTGTTTTCATTATAATTCAAGTGCACGTCTTTCCAAGAACTCGCTGATGCGCACAGCATATTATCTCATTTGTTGAATGTACGTTTTTGGCCATCACGCACAGTTCAAGTGTACATCTGGCAAGGTTCTTATGTGTATGCACTGTTCATTTCTGTAATGCGTTCCATTGGATGTTTATCATTTCTGTGATGCACTCACAGCGTACATCATAAAACCTTACTGTACCTACGTGCATTTTCGTATTCCTGCATTCATTTCTATTGTGTGGGCAGCAACTCACCCACGCTCTGTTTCAGTATGGATCACATTACTGCTCCGCCTCCCTTTCTACAATCTCCTGGTTCTCCTCCCATGATTTGGCAACAATGGAAGGATACATTTGAAAGTTATTTGGAAGCCATAGATGGTGACATGTTCACCACTAAAAAGAAGAAGGCACTTCTGATGTATAATCTGGGTGCAGAGGGTAGAAGCATTGTAAAAACTCTAACCCTTGAGGTCGTCAGCACTCGTGTGAGTGGTGGTGATGATGGTGATTCCTTACTCATTGACGACTATGCATCTTTGATTAAAACTTTGGATAAAAGGTTCAACCCTAAGAAAAATGTAGTACTTGAGCGCCACAAGTTTTTGCAACGTGCCCAGATTCCTGGTGAATCTATCGATGATTTTGTTTCTGCTCTCAGAACCCTGTCTGTCACATGCAATTACAGAGAATTTAGGGATGAAATCATACGTGATCAACTAATCGAACGCACTTGCAACAAGAAAATTCAAGAGAAACTTTTGTCTTCGGACGACCCCGATCTTGAAACAGCCATCACGCTTGCTAAAAGCATTGAACATTCTCAATTTTGCATGAAGGAAATGAGCAATCCTTCTCAATCCAGTGAAGTAAAGCTACTGTCATCTAAGCATAATATGAAGTCCACTAAAGTTCCCACTGAAAACACAGCGCGAAATTCTTCTTCCTTACCCTCAACCAAGATCAAATCTGAGAAAGCACAACTCTTTTGTTTTCGTTGTGGTAGCAAAAATCATTTAGGTAATGCGAGGTACTGTTATGCTTTGACCCAGTATTGTTTTAAATGCGGTAAAAAAGGGCATCTGGCTCGTTTTTGCAAAGCAATGGGGTCCAACAAGGGAAACACCCAAATAGTCAAGTACATTGAAGAAGACTCTTTTGACTCTAGTGAAGAGAATGATAATATGCTACTAATGCTGTCTTCGTCATCTGCACAATCTAAGGGTGTTGTTGAAATTGCATCCATGGGTGGTTTACGTAAAAGAAAATCTCCTGCATGTACTATCCGTGTGAATGGGAAGAATGTGAATTTCTTGGCTGATTCTGGTTCTCCTTTTACTCTTATTAACATCAAGGATTTTGGGGCGTTAGAAGACATTCAGTTGCACCAGTCAGATATTAAACTTTTTGCTTATGGGGGCAAAAGAGTGGAAGTTCTGGGCAAATTTGAGGCGAATTTGGAATTCTGTGGGGATCTAGCCACTGGACCTGTATTCATTGTCAAGGATGGTGCAAATTTGTTAGGATGGGAAGAGCAGGGGGAACTCGGGATCATCCTCGATCCCAATCATCCTGACATGGTTTTGTCTAAATGTGAAGCTTGCAAATTTTACACTCCCTTTTCATCCTTCAATCCTTCCGATAGTGCAGTAGTGAAACACTTGTCTGGTGATGAGTGGATCCAAAAGTATCCTGAAGTTTTCAGTGACAAGCTTGGGAAGCTTGTAGGCTTCCAACACCGCATTATTCTTAAAAGTGGCGCTAAGGCTACTGCACACAAGGTGCGCAAGGTACCCTTGAGTTTGCGTGTGGAACTGAAGGAAGAGCTTGAACGTTTATGCCGTGTGGATGTGATCGAGGCCATTGAAGGATCTGAATGGTTGGCCCCCATAGTTCTCGCGCGCAAGGCCGATAAGTCCCTTAGGATGTGTGTTGACTTGCGCGATCTGAATTCTAACATTTGGATCGACCGCCAACCGTTACCCAACATTAATGAAATGCTGGCGACGCTTGACGGAGCTAAGTATTTTTCGTCATTTGACATTTCTTCAGCTTATCACCAAGTTGAGTTAAGCAAGGAGTCCAGACATCTTACCTCTTTCGTAACACCGGAAGGAGCTTTCCGTTACAAACGTATGCCTTTTGGCCTGGCGTCGGCTTCCGCTGTGTTTCAACGCCTCATGGGGAATCTGTTCAAAAATACAGCGGGAGTCGTGTTTTTTCAAGATGATATTCTGGTGTATGCAAGAACTGAGGCTGAGAATGATAGCAGGGTTAAACATGTACTTGATACTGTAAAACTTCACGGGTTAACCTTAAGGAAGGACAAGTGTAAATTTTTTAGGGAGGGTGTCGATTATTTAGGTCACCACATTTCCTGCAAAGGGATTGAACCCAAAATAAAATTTTTAGATGCCATTCAAAATGCACCGTCACCTACCAACAAGGATCAATTGCGTTCCTTTTTAGGACTGGTGGATGACTATGCCAAATTTGTAGAGAATTTTGCAGACAAAACCTCCTGTTTGCGTGAGTTACTAAAGAAGAACGCTAAATTTGTGTGGTGCGAAAAATGTGTCAATCAATTTAATATTTTAAAAAAGGAAATTGTGCAAGCTCGCCCTTTGAAATTGTTCAACATCAATGACAAATGTATTGTTTCCTCTGATGCCAGCAATATTGGTTTGGGCGCTGTTCTAATCCAAAGAAGGAGTGATGGTCGTGAGGAGATTATTGCGTTTGCTTCCAGGACACTTTGTGGTGCTGAGAGTTCTTACTCCATCATTGAGAAAGAGGCATTAGCTCTATGGTGGGGTGTCCAGTATTTTCGGAATTTCCTGTGGGGAAACGAATTCATCCTCAGAACCGATCACAAACCTTTGGTTGATCTTTTCACCACCAAAGGTGGGGGTCGCGCCACTCCACGAATTGCCAAATGGCAATATAGATTACAGGAATTCAATTATCGCTTAGAATATGTACCTGGTATCAAAAACAACATTGCTGATTGTCTTTCCCGTTTACCTCTTGCCAAAGACATCAGTGTACTTGCCGAGGATGATCTCGATATTGTGTGTGCCGTTAGTGCTGTTGTTGACGTGGTGAAGGGTGCACTTTCTGAGCAAGAATGGTTGCATGCTCTATCTGAGGACAAAGATATTAAAATGGTAGTGGACTGTTTGGCTCAGGGGTGGCCTGTGAACAAGAACTTATCTTCCGAGTTAGTTGCCTTCAAAAGAGTGTGTGATGAGTTATCATTGGTGGACGGAATTTTGCGCAGAGGTGGTCTTTTGGTTGTTCCCACTAGTATGCAGAAAAAGGTTCTAGATCTTGCCCATGAAGGTCACCAGGGTATTTGTGCCATGAAACGCAGAATCCGTGAGGACTTTTGGTGGCCTGGGGTGGATAGGTCCATTGAGCATTTTGTCAGGGACTGTTGTGCGTGTGTCCTCAGCGATAAGACTCAGGTGACCCATTCATCTCCCATTGATCCTGTGATTGTCAAAAATTTACCTTGGTGCAAGCTAGCCTTCGATGTTGCTGGTCCATTTGGGATTTCTGGTGGTCCTCCTCTGTTTGCTTTGGTCTTGGTAGACTATATGTCTAAATGGCCTGAGGTTAAATTCGTAGAGTGTGTTAATTCTTTGTCTGTTATCAGTTTTCTTAAGGAAGTGTTTCTCCGTGAGGGATTTCCTGAGGAACTAGTGACAGATAACGGAACTCAATTGGTGTCTCTGGAGATGCAAAATTTTCTCAAGGAACATGGCATCAAACACGTTTTGACATCACTTTATCATCCCCGCAGCAATGGATTAGTTGAGCGTTTTAATCGTGTCATTAAGGATCAAATGCAATTGGCTTTGGTGAATGGTTTATCCTGGCGTGTGGTTGTGGTGGACATGTTGTGGGCAATTAGAACCACTCCTCATATAAGTACTGGGATGTCTCCTTTTACTTTGCTTAGAGGAAGAATTGCCGGTTCCAAATTGAACAAAGATTGGATGTCTAGGAAGGAGGTTGACCAAACTAAACTTAGCAAGGTAGCGGATGTGAGAACCGCTGTTCAGTCTAAATATACCACTGTTTCTGAGAGAGTTTCCCCCGTGTGCGTTGGTGATTGGGTAAGAATCAAGAAGCCTGGATTCATTCGCAAGGGGGCTTTTCGGTTTTCTACTCCTGCTAAGGTGGTGGAAGTAAGAGACAGGGTGGTGGTGTTGGAGAACGGCAAGATTTGGAATAAATCTGCCATCTCTATTGTTCCTAAATCCAAAATGGTGTATGTTGGTGGGAAGATGGGTGTTCATTTGGATTCCTCTCATGCAACTCCTGTTCTTCCTAGTTGTTCTTCTCCTATTGCTATTCCTCCCAATAGGAATGATCATCCGAGTTATTATTCATACAAAAGAGTTTCTTCCAGGATGAGATCCACGCCAGCTAAGTTTCAAGACTATGCTATGTATTGATGTTACACCATGTTTCCTCTAGGTCCTGATTTTTACATGTTTGGAATGTTGTTATCTGCTTTTACAATTGTATGTTTAGTTTTATTCATTGCATTGTTTTATTGCATATTCTGCCTTTATTTTCTTCTTTCTTTTCTTTCATTTGTGGGGAGGGAGGTGTGTTGGGATCTCCTTCACATTCTTCTTAGAATGTTCCTTTGGGGATGTTCTCTGGGTAGAACATAGAATGTGGGAAGGCTGGCAGTTGCTGCCTGGGAGCTATCAAGACGGTCACGAATAAACAAAGTACCCACCTTATCACTTGTGTGTCACTAGTTCCTCAGGAAATCCCTCCCGGAGAAACACTTCCTTAAGAAAACTGATAACAGACAAAGAATTAACACACTCTACGAATTTAACCTCAGGCCATTTAGACATATAGTCTACCAAGAGCAAACAGAGGAGGACCACCAGAAATCCCAAATGGACCAGCAACATCGAAGGCTAGCTTGCACCAAGGTAAATTTTTGACAATCACAGGATCAATGGGAGATGGATGGGTCACCTGAGTCTTATCGCTGAGGACACACGCACAACAGTCCCTGACAAAATGCTCAATGGACATATCCACCCCAGGCCACCAAAAGTCCTCATGGATTCTGCGTTTCATGGCACGAATACCCTGGTGACCTTCATGGGCAAGATCTAGAACCTTTTTCTGCATACTAGTGGGAACAACCAAAAGACCACCTCTGCGCAAAATTCCGTCCACCAATGATAACTCATCACACACTCTTTTGAAGGCAACTAACTCGGAAGATAAGTCCTTGTTCACAGGCCACCCCTGAGCCAAACAGTCCACTACCATTTTAATATCTTTGTCCTCAGATAGAGCATGCAACCATTCTTGCTCAGAAAGTGCACCCTTCACCACGTCAACAACAGCACTAACGGCACACACAATATCGAGATCATCCTCGGCAAGTACACTGATGTCTTTGGCAAGAGGTAAACGGGAAAGACAATCAGCAATGTTGTTTTTGATACCAGGTACATATTCTAAGCGATAATTGAATTCCTGTAATCTATATTGCCATTTGGCAATTCGTGGGTGATGCGACCCCCACCTTTGGTGGTGAAAAGATCAACCAAAGGTTTGTGATCGGTTCTGAGGATGAATTCGTTTCCCCACAGGAAATTCCGAAAATACTGGACACCCCACCATAGAGCTAATGCCTCTTTCTCAATGGTGGAGTAAGAACTCTCAGCACCACGAAGTGTCCTGGAAGCAAACGCAATAATCTCCTCACGACCATCACTCCTTCTTTGCATTAGAACAGCGCCCAAACCAATATTGCTGGCATCAGAGGAAACAATACATTTGTCATTGATGTTGAACAATTTCAAAGGGCGAGCTTGCATGATTTCCTTTTTTAAAATATTAAATTGATTGACACATTTTTCGCACCACACAAATTTAGCGTTCTTCTTTAGTAACTCACGCAAACAGGAGGTTTTGTCTGCAAAATTCTCTACAAATTTGGCATAGTACTCCACCAGTCCTAAAAAGGAACGCAATTGATCCTTGTTGGTAGGTGACGGTGCATTTTGAATGGCATCTAAATTTTTTATTTTGGGTTCAATCCCTTTGCAGGAAATGTGGTGACCTAAATAATCGACACCCTCCCTAAAAAATTTACACTTGTCCTTCCTTAAGGTTAACCCGTGAAGTTTTACAGTATCAAGTACATGTTTAACCCTGCTATCATGCTCAGCCTCAGTTCTTGCATACACCAGAATATCATCTTGAAAAACACGACTCCCGCTGTATTTTTGAACAGATTCCCCATGAGGCGTTGAAACACAGCGGAAGCCGACGCCAGGCCAAAAGGCATACGTTTGTAACGGAAAGCTCCTTCCGGTGTTACGAAAGAGGTAAGATGTCTTGACTCCTTGCTTAACTCAACTTGGTGATAAGCTGAAGAAATGTCAAATGACGAAAAATACTTAGCTCCGTCAAGCGTCGCCAGCATTTCATTAATGTTGGGTAACGGTTGGCGGTCGATCCAAATGTTAGAATTCAGATCGCGCAAGTCAACACACATCCTAAGGGACTTATCGGCCTTGCGCGCGAGAACTATGGGGGCCAACCATTCAGATCCTTCAATGGCCTCGATCACATCCACACGGCATAAACGTTCAAGCTCTTCCTTCAGTTCCACACGCAAACTCAAGGGTACCTTGCGCACCTTGTGTGCAGTAGCCTTAGCGCCACTTTTAAGAATAATGCGGTGTTGGAAGCCTACAAGCTTCCCAAGCTTGTCACTGAAAACTTCAGGATACTTTTGGATCCACTCATCACCAGACAAGTGTTTCACTACTGCACTATCGGAAGGATTGAAGGATGAAAAGGAGTGTAAAATTTGCAAGCTTCACGTTTAGACAAAACCATGTCAGGATGATTGGGATCGAGGATGATCCCGAGTTCCCCTGCTCTTCCCATCCTAACAAATTTGCACCATCCTTGACAATGAATACAGGTCCAGTGGCTAGATCCCCACAGAATTCCAAATTCGCCTCAAATTTGCCCAGAACTTCCACTCTTTGCCCCCATAAGCAAAAGTTTAATATCTGACTGGTGCAACTGAATGTCTTCTAACGCCCCAAAATCCTTGATGTTAATAAGAGTAAAAGGAGAACCAGAATCAGCCAAGAAATTCACATTCTTCCCATTCACACGGATAGTACATGCAGGAGATTTTCTTTTACGTAAACCACCCATGGATGCAATTTCAACAACACCCTCAGATTGTGCAGATGACGAAGACAGCATTAGTAGCATATTATCATTCTCTTCACTAGAGTCAAAAGAGTCTTCTTCAATGTACTTGACTATTTGGGTGTTTCCCTTGTTGGACCCCATTGCTTTGCAAAAACGAGCCAGATGCCCTTTTTTACCGCATTTAAAACAAGACTGGGTCAAAGCATAACAGTACCTCGCATTACCTAAATGATTTTTGCTACCACAACGAAAACAAAAGAGTTGTGCTTTCTCAGATTTGATCTTGGTTGAGGGTAAGGAAGAAGAATTTTGCGCTGTGTTTTCAGTGGGAACTTTAGTGGACTTCATATTATGCTTAGAAGACAGTAGCTTTACTTCACTGGATTGAGAAGGATTGCTCATTTCCTTCATGCAAAATTGAGAATGTTCAATGCTTTTAGCAAGCGTGATGGCTGTTTCAAGATCGGGGTCGTCCGAAGACAAAAGTTTCTCTTGAATTTTCTTGTTGCAAGTGCGTTCGATTAGTTGATCACGTATGATTTCATCCCTAAATTCTCTGTAATTGCATGTGACAGACAGGGTTCTGAGAGCAGAAACAAAATCATCGATAGATTCACCAGGAATCTGGGCACGTTGCAAAAACTTGTGGCGCTCAAGTACTAAATTTTTCTTAGGGTTGAACCTTTTATCCAAAGTTTTAATCAAAGATGCATAGTCGTCAATGAGTAAGGAATCACCATCATCACCACCACTCACACGAGTGCTGACGACCTCAAGGGTTAGAGTTTTTACAATGCTTCTACCCTCTGCACCCAGATTATACATCAGAAGTGCCTTCTTCTTTTTAGTGGTGAACGTGTCACCATCTATGGCTTTCAAATAACTTTCAAATGTATCCTTCCATTGTTGCCAAATCATGGGAGGAGAACCAGGAGATTGTAGAAAGGGAGGCGGAGCGGTAATGTGATCCATAATGAAACAGAGCGTGGGTGAGTTGCTGCCCACACAATAGAAATGAATGCAGGAATACGAAAATGCACGTAGGTACAGTAAGGTTTTATGATGTACGCTGTGAGTGCATCACAGAAATGATAAACATCCAATGGAACGCATTACAGAAATGAACATTGCATACACATAAGAACCTTGCCAGATGTACAATTGAACTGTGCGTGATGGCCAAAAACGTACATTCAACAAATGAGATAATATGCTGTGCGCATCAGCGAGTTCTTGGAAAGACGTGCACTTGAATTATAATGAAAACAGCTGTGCGCGTCAACGGAGAAGTTAACGTTGAATTTGACGCACAAATGAAGTGGTTAAGCTGTGCGCATCAGCGTGCAAGCGCGTGATGTCGTCACGACAACACAAATAGGGAACTCTTGAATTGAGCGTGTTAGTCAAATTGCGCATTCAACGAATTAAATAATATGCTGTGCACGTCAGCGAGTGCTTGAAAAAGCGTGCATAAGGATTATACTAAATCAGCTGTGCGCGTCAGCGGTGAAGACAACATTGAAATTGACACGCAAATTATTGAACTGTGCGCATCAGTGTGAAAACGCGTGGTGTCGTCATGGCAACACCAAAGGAAAGCCAAAATCAAAATGGCTGCACGCAACGTCCTCCCATTACGTGCAAGAGTCAGGCAGGTCAGGCAAGTTCAGTACACCGCAACCAACGTCACAGCGTCGCGGGGACAGAGCGCGAGGAGCAACGGCTGCTTCAACAGCGCGCGCACAGGGGCAGACAGAGTACCTGAAGCCGCAAAATCCACGCCGAAATGAACACGGAGACACCAGCGCAGCAGCAGGAATCCACAGGAACGTCCCAGGCAGGATCCAGGGGATTAGTGGAGAAGCAGGCGCCACACGGAGAACAAGGCTCCGGAAATCCGCAGGAACGAGGCAGGAAGCGGAGATCCACACAGGAACGGGAGATCAAAACGGCACAACTCGTCGCCAATGAAAAGAAGCACCACACAAGTGATAAGGTGGGTACTTCGTTTATTCGTGACCGTCTTGATAGCTCCCAGGCAGTAACTGCCAGCCTTCCCACATTCTATGTTCTACCCAGAGAACATCCCCAAAGGAACATTCTAAGAAGAATGTGAAGGAGATCCCAACACAGAGGCTGTGTCATCAGAGCTGAGCCTAGCAGTGAGAGAGGCTGTGTCATCAGAGCTGAGCCTAGGAGTGAGAGAGGTTGTCATCAGAGCTAAGACTAGGAGGGAGAGACACTGTGTCATCAGAGCTGAGCCTAGGAGTGAGAGAGGCTGTGTCATCAGAGCTAGGAGTAGTAGTGAGAGAGGCTGTGTCGTCCAGCTGATCCTAGGAGTGAGAGAGGCTGTGTCATCACAAAGGATCCTAGGAGTGAGAGAGGCTGTGTCATCAGAGCTGAGCCTAGGAGTGAGAGAGGCTGTGTCATCACAGCTGATCCTAGGAGTGAGAGAGGCTGTGTCATCAGAGCTGAGCCTAGCAGTGAGAGAGGCTGTGTCATCAGAGCTGAGCCTAGGAGTGAGAGAGGTTATCATCAGAGCTAAGACTAGGAGGGAGAGACGCTGTGTCATCAGAGCTGAGCCTAGGAGTGAGAGAGGCTGTGTCATCAGAGCTAGGAGTAGTAGTGAGAGAGGCTGTGTCGTCCAGCTGATCCTAGGAGTGAGAGAGGCTGTGTCATCACAAAGGATCCTAGGAGTGAGAGAGGCTGTGTCATCAGAGCTGAGCCTAGGAGTGAGAGAGGCTGTGTCATCACAGCTGATCCTAGGAGTGAGAGAGGCTGCCATCAGAGCTGATACCAGGAGTGAGAGAGGCTGTGTCATCACAGCTGATCCTAGGAGTGAGAGAGGCTGTGTCATCAGAGCTGAGCCTAGGAGTGAGAGAGGCTGTGTCATCACAGCTGATCCTAGGAGTGAGAGAGGCTGCCATCAGAGCTGATACCAGGAGTGAGAGAGGCTGTGTTATCACAAATGATCCTAGGAGTGAGAGAGGCTGTGTCATCAAAGCTGAGCCTAGGAGTGAGAGAGGCTGTGTCATCAGAGCTGAGCCTAGGAGTGATAGAGGCTGTGTCATCAGAGCTCAGTGCTGGGATGAGATGAGCTGTGCCATTGAGCTGAGTCTAGGAATGAGGCCTGCTGTGCCATCAGAGATGAGTGTCCATCCTAACTCTCAGACACAGAGATCCATGCACAGTTTAGGTGGTGAAAGAACAGAGATGGCCACTCTTTCTAGGCTCCCCGCCTGGTAGGGCCACCTCTATAACAAACATGCTTTGTGCCCTAAATATTCCTTTGTTGCCCTTTGCTTGCACCTGGTTTCATACAAAGCTAGGATTCATGCAAGGCCAGACCTTGTTCTTTAGTAGGTCTGGC
This sequence comes from Calotriton arnoldi, assembly GCA_963921515.1. Lineage (NCBI taxonomy): Eukaryota > Metazoa > Chordata > Amphibia > Caudata > Salamandridae > Calotriton > Calotriton arnoldi. The sequence continues at coordinate 1,140,351 of CAWUFW010000053.1, forward strand.
ATTTCAGCAAGTCTTAGATGTGTTTGAGTCGCCCTTTCCTGTTGCGTCCCCTTTGCATTCCTTATATGACGTTCGGTGCTGCACGAGCTAAAGCCATTTGAGTCACGCAAATGCATAGTAAATCTGGTCTTCTGTGTGCACAAGGAGCGTCCAGGCCCAGCACAATATTTTGCCCAGTTTATGTACTTTTCTTAGTTGGGTTCACGAGCGGCCATGCTCCTGCTCTGATATTACAGCCACCTGTGAGTGTTTATAAGGCAGGAGGCTAAGACTGCCTTGTGGTGGCCTCCCGGGACTGTCTGTAAGGCAGGAGGCTAAGACTGCCTTGTGGTGGCCTCCCGGGACTGTAAGGCAGGAGGCTAAGACTGCCTTGTGGTGGCCTCCTGGGACTGTCTATAAGGCAGGAGCTTAAGGCTGCCTTGTGGTGGCCTCCTGTGACTGTCTATAAGGCAGGAGGCTAAGACTGCCTTGTGGTGGCCTGCCGTGGCTTTCTATAAGGCAGGAGCTTAAGGCTGCCTTGTGGTGGCCTCCCGTGACTTTCTATAAGGCAGGAGGCTAAGACTGCCTGGTGTGGCCTCCTGTGACTGTAAGGCAGGAGGCTAAGACTGCCTTGTGGTGGCCTTCCGTGACTGTCTATAAGGCAGGAGGCTAAGACTGCATTGTGGTGGGCTCCCTTGACTGTCTGTAAGGCAGGAGCTTAAGGCTGCCTTGTGGTGGGCTCCTGTGCTTGTCTGTAAGGCACGAGGCTAAGACTGCCTGGTGTGGCCTCCTGTGACTGTCTATAAGGCAGGAGGATAAGACTGCCTTGTGGTGGGCTCCCGTGACTGTCTGTAAGGCAGGAGGCTAAGACTGCCTTGTGGTGGCCTCCCGTGACTGTAAGGCAGGAGCTTAAGGCTGCCTTGTGGTGGGCTCCCATGACTGTCTATAAGGCAGCAGCTTAAGGCTGCCTTGTGGTGGGCTCCTGTGACTGTCTGTAAGGCAGGAGCTTAAGGCTGCCTGTGGTGGCCTCCTGTGACTGTAAGGCAAGAGGCTAAGACTGCCTTGTGGTGGCCTCCCGTGATTGTCTTTAAGGTAGGAGGCTAAGGCTGCCTTGTGGTGGGCTCCAGTGACTGTCTATAAGGCACGAGGCTAATGCTGGCTTGTGGTGGGCTCCCGTGACTATAAGGCAGGAGGCTAAGACTGCCTTGTGGCGGCCTCCCGTGATTGTCTGTAAGGCAGGAGCCTAAGACTGCCTTGTGGTGGCCTCCCGTTATTGTCTGTAAGGCAGGAGGCTAAGCCTGCCCTGTGGTGGCCTCCCGTGACTGTAAGGTAGGAGCCTAAGACTGCCTTGTGGTGGCCTCCAGGAATTGTCTGTAAGGCTGGACGCTAAGCCTGCCTTGTGGTGGACTCCCGTGACTGTAAGGCAGGAGGCCAAGACTGCCTTGTGGTGGCCTCCAGTGACTGTAAGCCAGGAAGCTAAGACTGACTTGAGGTGGCCTCCCGTGACTGTCTATAAGGCAGGAGGCTAAGGCTGCCTTGTGATGGGCTCCCTTGACTGTCTATAAGGCAGGAGGCTAATACTGCCTTGTGGTGGGCTCCCGTGTCTGTCTATAAGGCAGGAGGCTAAGACTGCCTTGTGGTGGCCTCCCGTGACTGTCTATGCGGCAGGAGGCTAAGGCTGCCTTGTGGTGGCCTCCCGTGACTGTCTATAAGGCAGGAGGCGAAGACTGCCTTGTGGTGGCCTCCCGTGACTGTCTGTAAGGCAGGAGGCTAAGACTGCCTTGTGGTAGCCTCCCGTGACAGTAAGGCAGGAGCTTAAGGCTGCCTTGTGGTGGGCTCCCATGACGGTCTATAAGGCAGCAGCTTAAGGCTGCCTTGTGGTGGGCTCCTGTGACTGTCTGTAAGGCAGGAGCTTAAGGCCTAACAGGCCCGAACAAACTATCATGAAAACAAACACAATCATAATTAAAACAAAGAAAATAAGCCTTTTCGTTTCCCACCCATTGATGGAGCAGGGTAAATGAAAAAAAATGTTTTACCCTCCTAATATTTACGTTAAATAACACACAAGTTCTTCTTAGTAAATAACCAACCATGTATGTTACATGTAAAGGGTTAAAGGTAACACGCTATTTATGTGCAAACTAATTTACTTACCATTGTCAACGTGGATAACATAAGTCTAATATTTGCGTACTAACTAGAATAATAAATGCATGATTCGTGCTTGGAAATAAACTGTGTAGTGGCAAAAAGAAGCGTTGGTAAGTAAGGGATGGCTTTATATGTCGCTTTTGCTAGGTAATACCTAATTGGGGTACGTAGAATGACGGGAGGGAAATGAAAAGGTTTATATTCTTTATTCTTAACTATGTTTTGTTTATCTTTATAATAGTGCGCTTAGGCCTGTTGAGCAGTGATATAAAATGGCCGCCATGAGCTAGAGTACACAGGCGCGAGAGGGGTTATGAAAGAAAGAAAGGCCGTGAACAAGAGGGATCATGTGATCGTTCCAAAGCCTAGGATGGAAGCGTGGTCAAGGCTGAGATGACCTTAGCACATAAACGTGTGCCAAAGAAAGACAGCAAAAAGCGTGAGAAGTCACAGTAACTATGTGATTGGACAAAGAACTGTTCAACTTAAAAGTATCAGAAAATGATACAGTTTGAAATGAAGGAGCGGATGGGTAATGTCATGAACCCGTGAGAAACGACAGAAGTATGAACTTTCCACAAAGAACTGCTTGAAACAAGGATATTCATATTGAAATGTATACTGACCCGAATGGACCAATTAGAGAGAACCTCGCCATAAAGATGTAACATTTTCACTAAGTAAGCTAGAATTAGGGTATAAGAAGACCTACTCTGAGGGAGGGGGGTGTTGGCGTTGCGTTTAGATGCGGTTGATGCGGGATGCTGCTGCTGCTGTTCCCTTTTTGGTTTTATTGCTGATATTTTTATATTTTTGATTGAGCATAAGACGCTGCTATTTGAGAACCTTTTTGGTTTTCAATAGATTTTTCCATTTAAACTATTAGACTTTTATTCTTAAAATACTAAAAGGGAAAGGAACGAGAAGGCCTGTTTTCCAGGACAGATAGATAGATCTTTCGGGAGTTCTTGCTGTGATGAACTTTATTTTTCCATCCAATAGGTATGCATTGCAATTTCAATTTATTCTTATAATGATGCTAAATGTAATAACCTGAATAATAAATCTGAAACTTATTCATGCTTCTAAAATTTATATAAACTTTATTATCTTTAAACCAATGAGTCAGTGGTTCTTTAGCTCAATGATAAATGTAAATGTTTAAAGGTTTATTGTGATTGAGCTGGTCTAAATCACCATCAACTGATTCCTACTAGTTGGTCCATCGACCAATGAGTGGAATACCTTAGAGCTTGAGAAGTATTATGTCATTTTTATAAAAAGGTATCCCGTCTCCTTTCAGCGAATCATTTAACTGTTTTTCTCCTAGGTAAGGACGGATGAGATCCAGGGAATATATGAGAGAGTGAATGTATATGCGGTGTTATGAGCCCCACCGTCATATGGATATAGTTGTGTTTAAGAGGGATATTTGTACCTGGACGTCCAAAAGCATCTAGGAGAAGAAATGTTATTGATAGCGCTGGATCAGATTTCTTGGTAGCAGAGTTATGGTTACTATAGATTAGTTTGGTGATTATTGATTATTGATTATTGATTATTTCATGTCTAACATTTTATGTTGAGTCGCGTTATGTTATATGTAAGTCAAAGTTTTAACGCTTCCGGGAAGTAGGAAGTTGAACACGTGTGGCAAGAGAAGTCACATGGAATAGTGCATTGTCTGAGTTCATATTGGTGATAACACAGGTTGTGTTATGATAGGGACATTTTCCGTATAAAAGGTGTATGAGTGAAATAGCAACCGGTTTTCTTGTGAAACTCTGGCCTTAATTCTCAGGAGCAGTGTAGTCTCCACATGTGTTTTATCCCCAGAGAAACGGGTTTACTCCTTGCTTGAAAGAAGGGTAAGGTAGAGGGAAGTGCTACACTTATCGAACAAAACTGTATTCTTGCGAGCTAGAATAAAACTGTCCCTTTTGTTTAGCGAAATCAGACAATGGAAATGTGGTGTTAATGTCGTAACTAACAAAGAACTGTTGAAAAATAAATTGCCGATAAATTTTGTAAAGGAGGGGTCAGGAGCAGAACTGACGTAGACAAAAGCCGCGGTGGGATTGGACAGTGCACTGTTATACAGAAACCGCTCTGATTGGAGCGTTGGTGTGAGTTGCGCTAGGATTGGTCAGATAGATCAGTGACGTAGAAGCTTAGGATTGGAGCGTTGGTGTGAGTCGCGCTGGGATAGGTCCGAAAAGTGCATAGAGAACAGTGTTGAATCGCGGACTTTTGAGAAGGGAAAGAAATTGTGAATCATGGCTTATTATGAGTATGGTAGAGAGAAAACATTGTGGATGTCAAAAGTTAAGAATTTTTTTAAGAAAGATAAAAAGGTAGTGACTAGAGAGGGACAAGTAATTCCTCCGCCGAAGTCACCAGCTTCGCACATGATGTTGAAGTACGGATATCATACCTGCATATGGTTAGAAAATTGGACAAAATATACTAAGAATGATGGAGCATTGGCTTTTCCTGAGAATGGTTCATTTAGTGTAGCTGTACTTCGGAATTTGAGGGAGAAGATGGCAATGCTTGAACCTAAACCTAGACCGACACAATTTGAAGCTTTAAGTGAATGGGAAGATGAGATGTATGAACGAGAGAGATTCAGAGGATTAAAGAATCATGAGTTTGTGCCCGGAAGGTTATGGGGAGTGAATCATGAGGACAGGATAAAGCGTTGGAGATATGCTAATATGACAGGAGGTTTGTTTCCAGCTTTTACAGTTGAGGAAGAAGCAAAGAGAAAGTGTACAGAGAAAAAGAAACATGTGGTTACTGAAAAGTATAGGTATGGTGGTAGTGAGACAGAAGATGAATTGCTGGAAGATATTTTAAACAGAAACCCACCTCCATACCAACAGAATTCTGCGGTGGTGACACCTAATGCACCGCTAATGGAAACTGGGAGGAATAAAAATCCCGAACGAGGATATGAGATAAATAGGTCACAAGATCAATTGAAAACTCCACAAATTGAGAAGATAGAAAGTGACAATACAACTGAATTGGCAAAAACCACAAGAGAATTAACTGAAAAGATAAGAGAATTAACAATGAATATGGAAGATGTAACTGTACCAGTAACGATAGGTCCAGTAATACCAGTTTTTGAGAATCAGAAAATTGACGAGCATTCTTTAGTCATTCCTATGAATTCACACTTGCAAAGAAGGAAAGAAGGGATGGAATTAGACAATGAAGGTGCAAGAAACTTGGTTAGTACATATAGACCAAGCCCACCTACTAATTTGACGATAAATGAAAATGAGTTCAGGAGAATACCTATGGTAACTGAGTCTGCATCAGAAACACTACAAAGGAGTAAAAATTGGATAGAATTAAATAGTACGCCTGTAGGTCCGACTCCAGATGAATTGAATGAATGGATGAAAACTCTAAAAACGAAAGAGACAGAATCCAAACCATTAGATGTAATTAGGTTAAAAATAGACATGGAAGAATTGATCTTAGGGACAATTGGCACAGAAAAACTGAAATCTTATCAGGATGACGAGATTATGTTCTTGTGCAAGAGCATTACATGGAGAGCTAGAAATTTACATGACAAATTAGAAGAAACAGCAAATGAACTAGGAGTAGAATTTGTAAAAGTGAGAACGTTGCAGAAACCATATAGAGTAGATTTTTGCGAGAAAGATATAGAGAATTTGAACACATCAGGACGATTAACCCAAATAAAAGAATTAATTGTTTTACTGAGGAAATGGGGTGATGTGGATATATGGAGAAGCAGATGGACTAAAAGGAATGAGAAAGTGACAGACAAAGCGTCTTTGGCTTTTGCGGTGACAGACAAGGAATCAATCGTAAGAGAGTACCCGATGAGAGAAACTCCAGGAGGTAGTTATGTGCATGTCCCATGGTCTAGACAGGATATACTGTCATTTACAAATGACTTCCCAAAGTTGAGAGAGAAGCCAGTAGAATGGTACAGACAAGTGGAGAGGTTTGTTAAAGTTTCAAAGGTGTTGTGGATAGATTTGGATGGATTGTTTGACATAGTAGTACCAGCTGATTTGTGGACAGAATGTAAGATTACTATTGATTGGCCAACTGTAGAATATCCAAGGGATGCTAAAACAGGAGCGCCAGGACCAGAAGTGATGAGGAAATATGACCAAGTAATTACCTTTTTGAAAAATAAGATTCCGCCCAAAGAAACGGATTGGGTAAAAATAGACAGAACCACACAGGAAAGTAAAGAATCAGTACATGCATACTACGAGAGACTACTGTTAGTTTTTAAACAGTATAGTGGCTATGAGACACTAAATGAGAAGTATATGAGTCATTTTGTATATAGATTTGTTTATGGGTTGAAACCGGAGATAAGTGAGATGATTGAACAGCATATGATTTGTTGGCAGAATAGCACAGTGGATGAAGTTTTGAGATATGCCAAATATTGTAGTGATGACATTGAGAGTAGACAGCACAAATTGAAAGAGAAAGCAATGTGGGCACAAGTGAAAGTTGCAGAGAAGCAAGAAGCTCAATTGAGTAATCCAGTCAACGAGGCAGGACAGACTAGATTTAAACCAAACATAGGTAAAGGAAAAGGGCAAATGAGCATAGAAGAGGCAAAGAAAAAGTGGCCATGCCACAACTGCGGAAAGTTAGGGCATTGGAGAAACGAGTGTAAATTTCCTCCAAAACCTAATACAGAAAATTAATCATTAAATCCACAGGTGCAGAGTGAGGTAGTTACCCAACAAAGTCAGGTGCCACAACCACCACTTCCCAAGAGTGTTAATCAACAGAAATACAGTGCAGAAACAGGATTCTACGGAGGAGAGCAAGTAACACAATTGCCGATCGCAGCTGCCATATCTCAGTACTGGTTACGACAGGATGGTGATGAGTCGGATGAAAGTTTATGACGGTGCCTAGGAGAGGAGGAAGAGTGCGTGCTTGGCGCAACTCTAGAGGTAGATCAAGCAGGTCCATTTGTGGATGGAGAAGTGAATGGTGCAAATGTAACATTCCTTGTGGATACTGGAGCTACCCGTTCTACTGTCAGGTCAGTGGAAATTCCAAACCTTCCTCTCTCAGGTGAACATATCCAAGTAGTGGGTGTATCGAATCAGCAAATTAAAGCGCCTCTTAATAAATTAGTGGAGGTAAAGATTGGTCCATTTAGTGAAATGCACCGATTTGTGGTGTGTGATTGCAGTCTTGTGAACCTATTAGGGCGCAATCTACTTTGCAAGATGAACTGCACCATCTATTGTACTCCAGATGGAATTGCATTTCAGACCCCAGACGAAGATGTATTGTATAAAATGACAATGGTAAATTTAGAACCAGAAGTGAATGATTTGTTTCCCGTATTTGATGTAGAGAAAATCCCAGTTGAACTGAAAGAAACAGTGAAACAGGAAGTGTGGGACTTCACGGGAGAAGATATAGGGTTAATGAAAGAAGTAGACCCTGTTAAAATCTCTGTTAAAGAAGGAACGAGTTATCCAAATACGCCACAGTATAAATTGACACCAGAAATAATTGAAGGAATAACACCAGTAATAAATAAAATGATTGAGCAAGGGATTCTGAGAGAAATAATGAGCAGTCCATGTAATTCACCGATAATGGGACTGAAAAAGCCGAATGGAACATATAGAATTGTACAGGATTTGAGAAAGGTAAACAAAATTGTTGTGCCTTGCTGCCCCATAGTACCAAACCCTGCTGTGATTTTATATCAGATTCCACGCGAAGCAGAATGGTACACAGTTATTGATTTGTGCCATGCATTTTTCTCTATTCCATTACATCCAGATAGCCAGCCATTATTTGCGTTCAGGTTCGGAGAGCGTATTTTGGCATGGTGCCGAATTCCTCAGGGGTATACAGAAAGCCCCTCGATCTTTAATCAGATTTTAAAGAAATCATTGGAAGATTTGAAAATGCCAGAGAAGTCAGTAATGGTTCAGTATATTGATGACCTACTGGTGGCATCAAAAACGAAGGAAGCATGTGTCAATGATACAATTGCTTTGCTGAATCATTTAGCAAAAAGAGGACATAAGGTGTCCCCATCAAAATTGCAGTTTTGTCAACAAGAGGTCCAGTATCTAGGACATAAGATTGAAAAAGGAGTGCGAAAGGTAACGACAGAAAGAATAAAAATAATCCAAGGAATGAGAGCTCCAATGACACAAAGAGAGGTAAGAATGTTCCTAGGAAAGGTTGGATATTGTCGACAATGGATAAGTGGATTTTCATTAATTGCAAAACCATTACAGAGATTGACAAAGAAGGATGTTAAGGATCCTTTTGAAATGAATGATGAGGAAATGAAAGCATTCAGAGAACTGAAAAAGAAATGATGTGAAGCTCCAGCATTGGGAATGCCTGACTATGAAAAAGACTTTGAGTTGTATTGCAGTGAAAGAGATGGGTGTGCATTTTCAGTATTGGTGCAGAGACACGGAAACATGAAAAGACCCATTGCATATTTTTCAGCTGTTTTAGACCCAGTAGCGAAAGCGTTGCCCGGATGTTTGAAAGCAGTTGCTGCTACTTGTGTAAGTCTGGAACAGAGTGAAGGCATAATGATGGGATATCCACTGAGAGTATATATCCCACATTCTGTGGAAATTCTTTTGACAAGAACCAAAACCCAATACATGATACATAGTCGGCTGACTAGGTATGAAAAAGTAATTTTGAGTGCGGACAATGTGACCATTGACAGATGCATGAATGTAAATCCTTCAACATCATTGCCAGATGAAGAGAGTGTGATTGAAATGGATGAAGTTGATCATGATTGTCTGAATGTACTCGAATATTGTACAAAACCGAGACCCGACATACGGGATGAGCCTTTAAAGGAATCAGATTATATTCTGTTGTGGATGGCTCATGTTTGAGAACGGATGATGGAGTTCTAAGTGCAGCATATGCCGTTTGCACAGTAGCTGCTGTAATAGAAGCATCTTGTTTGAAAGGGATACGTTCTGCCCAAGTAGCGGAGTTGGTAGCTTTGATTCAAGCATGCAAGTTGGGAAAGAATGTTCGAATAACAGTTGTCACGGATAGCCAATATGGCTTTGGAGTGGTGCACGACTTTGGGCAGATCTGGTCTCAGAGAGGTTTCTTGACGTCTGCAGGAACGCCAATACGAAATGGTGAGTTTGTGAAAAAGTTGCTTGAGGCGATACAGCTGCCTAAACAGATTGCGGTAGTGAAGTGCAATGCACATAAAAATGGGGAAGACTACATAACTGTCGGCAATAAGTTTGCTGATGAAATTGCACAGTATTGTGCTAAGAATGTGGTCTCATTGAACCGTAACCAAGAACGAGAGCATATTTCATGTCCTTTGCTTTTTACTAACCCTGTTGAAACATGGGATGAAGTGAGACAATTACAGGAAGCAGCAGATGATGAGGAAAAAGATAACTGGATAAAAGCAGGATGTAGAAAACATGAGAAAAATTATATTTGGGTTTACAGGGATGAAAGACCAGTTATGCCTGATAGCATGATTTCTGACATGGCACGGATGTACCATGGACAAGCTCATATTGGGAGAGACTCAATGATCAGACTTTTAGACAAACATGGTATAATCCAAAATTCAGAGCCATAGCTGAGAGTCTTTGTCAAAGATGTCTTATTTGTCAACAGCTAAATCCAGGAAGAAAGACAGTAGTGAGTCTAGGAACAATAGGACGAGAGGGAGGTCCTTTCACGAGAATGCAAATGGATTTTATAGAAATGCCTCCGAGCAATAGACTAAGGTATGTCCTTGTAGTCGTCTGTTTGTTTTCCCGTTGGGTGGAAGCATACCCGACCAGAAGGAATGATGGAATTACGGTAGCAAAACTAATGCTGCGAGAATTCATTCCAAGATATGGTTTTCCAGTAACGATTGAAACAGATAGAGGAACACATTTTCAAAATGAATTGGTTCAACTGATTTGTGAAGCACTTAGTATTAAACAGAAACTGCACTGTGCATACAGACCAGAGGCTTCTGGAATAGTAGAGCAGGTGAATGGAACAATTAAGAACAGGCTAGGTAAAATGTGTCAAGCCACAGGACTCAAATGGCCAGATGCCTTGCCATTAGTCTTAATGACAATCAGAAGTATACCGGAAAGAAAGACAGGACTCAGTCCCCACGAGATAATTATGGGACGAGCAATGAGACAAGCACATGTACCTGTCAACAAACTACTGACTATAACTGATGATCTGGTGCTGGATTATTGCAAAGGATTGGCTGATGTGGTACGTTCTGTGTTTCATCAGGTGGACCGGATGCGACCACTCTTGAAAGAAAACCAGCCCACGATTTGAATCCAGAAGATTGGGTCCGCATAAAAGTCCACCGAAGAAGAAACTGTTTGGTTCCTCGCTGGGACCAACCACGACAAGTGATCTTGGTGACAACGACTGCAGTCAAATGTGCAGGAGTGAAAAACTGGGTACATGCCAATCACACCATCAGAGTTCCAGAACCTGAAGATCGACATGTGAGTCGACATCTGGAAGTATTGGATACCAGTTCAGCATCGGATGCAGAGGAAGAAACGAACAGAGCTCCAGAATCTGAAGATCGACCTGTAAGTCGACATCTGGAAGACCCAACTACAAGTGCAACGACAGGAGGAGTGGAGGAAATAGCAGAAGTTCCAGAATCTGAAGATCGACATGTGAGTCGACATCTGGAAATATCAGACACCAGTTCAGCATCTGATACAGAGCATTCGGATTGTGAGGAAAATCTGAAAAGAAATTGGAAATTTGAGAGTATAAAAGAAGAAACTGAGCAAAAAGACATTAACAGTGAACAACCAAGTACAAGTTGTGGTGAAAATCCTTCAGAGATAATATTAATAGACGAAGAAGGGAGAGTTTCAAATAGAAAGTTAGAAGAATCGGAAGATCCCCGAGGAGCAATAGGGACAGATCGACGAACAAAAGAACAGGGAAATTTAGAGGCAGATAGAGAGATTGACACAAATTCGGAAGAACCTCGAGGAGGGACAGAAGTAGGTGATCGAAAGAAAATACGAGAAGAACTACAAATAGATGAAAGAAATGAAATTATAAAATTTAAGATAAGAGACAATAAAGAAAGAACTGAAACAGAATCAGAAGAAAGTGGAGAAGAAAGAAACCAGAAACTAGAGTCGAGAAAGAGAACTTGGAGAACAGAAAGAGAGGAAAAGAAAGTGAACCAAAAAGGCCAAGAAAAGGAGACAATTGGCCCAACGAAGTTAGAAAACTGAGATACAAAATCATAAGGCTAGATGGAAAAAGTGCAGAACAAGTAAATGAGGTAACAAGTCAAAAGGAACAAGAGAAACAAGGTGGAAAACACTTGCAGAAAATAAAAAGAGTAAAGAAAGCAAATCTGAAGTATAAATCGCCTGAATGGCTATACATTGCTTTGACTGACATCAAAGAAGAAGAGATCACTCACGAGAACCCAGAAGAAAGCTGCAACCTAAATGGGTGAAGGTGAAGTGCAACAAACTTGAAGAAATTTGAACGAATTTCTACCGGATTTTTACAAAGACACTGGATTTGACGAAGAAGGAGTTCTGAATAGAATTGAAAAGAAAGTACCAAACGAAGACAAAGTGAAAGTGCAGGGTGGCTAAGAAGTCATTTCTGAGGTGTGGTGATACATTTTCCCTGTACATAATAAATTAGATTATAGAACAAAATGGAAGATACTAAAAATAGAAAGTGTAGATGTGAGTTCTTAAGCAGGTGGTGTAAAATGTGCTTCTTTTGTACAGGATTATTAATGACAGTATGGATTATTTTAGCGATCACCATTCCAATTAGTTTAGCTGTAGAAGAAACGTCTAATAACACAGAGAAAGAAAAAGGAACTAATGTGCACGAAACAGCTATATTAAAAAGTAATGCAGAATTACATAAAGACAAATCAATAACAGATTTTTCAAAGAATGTTTTCACTAAATTATTATATGAGTATGTTGAAACAATGGATGTAAGAGATTGTTATGTTTGTATGCAATTGCCTGCGTCTATTGCAGAAGGTGTGACCTATCATCACCTTCCTTTGACGTATGGAATAACATGTAGTGTTTTAGCAAGTTTATTTTATGACAGGAAGATTAGAATATTATTACACTAATATGGATAAGATTTTTGCAAAGATTCCTGTAGTTTCAGAACTAAACAAAGTGAAAGAAGCAAAAACATTTGGTGAATTTTTCATAGAAGATAAGATTCTAACATTTGATGATATAGTTAAAAACAACCTTACCTGTGAGTTAAGAGATGAAGAAAAGGTATTTTTAGAAATGGTCGAGGATAGAAGAGTGAAATTTCAAAGAAAAGTGATAGAAGAGACAAAAACACCTCTTTGGGCGTTTGAGGAAGAAAATCACGATAAGAAAAAGACAAATGCAGCTATGACTCTGGATTGGCCCCAACAGGGAAGGTTGTGCATTAGAAGAAATAGAACAAGATATGACAATTATTTCGTGGGTTTCAGTGATTGCCATGACAATTATAAAATTTTAGGTGGATGGGGATTCAAAGGGGGAAAAGATCCAATATTTCCTGGGATCTATTACATTTGTGGTAACAGAGCTTATTACAGGTTGCCGGACCATTGGTATGGATCATGTTACTTAGGCCTGGTCTTTCCAAAGATTTTTCATGTAGATAGAGCAGAAAAGGGAACACACGAAATGATGAAGACATTTACACGTAGAAAAAGGGAAAGTTTCTCAGAAATAGTAGATGATATTTTTAGAGCATTGATACCAGCAGTGGGAATATCTTTGAATGCATTTAAAATTCGGAAACTATCCACAGTGGTAGATCGTTTATCTACAGATACTGCTGGAGGGTTCTTGATGGTAAATACCGAAATGGTTGCCATGAGAGCTATGGTGATGCAAAATCGACTTGCCCTTGACATTCTTTTGGCAAAGAGGGTGGAGTCTGTGGAATGCTGAAAGTCCAACATTGTTGCACTTACATTCCAGATAAAAGTGAAAATATACAAAAGTATATAAAGAATATTACAAATTTGCACAAAGAACTTGTTCCACTGGAGGTTGAAAATGCATTTGGAAAACTTGGTAAGAGTTTTTCTCGGTAATAAATTGGTTTACTAGAATGAGTGGATTAATAGTAGGGAAAGTCATAATAGTAGCAACCATGATAATCATAATAGTTTTAGTACTAAAGCTAATAATTACATGTATAAAGAGAAGAAAAAGACAGAATAAAATAGAAAAAGAAAACAAGATAAACAAAGAAAGGGAGAGAGAAATGGGTGAAATAGAGTTAGAAGAAATAAAAGAAAGCATGTATAAGAAAACAAAGAGACAAGTTGAAAGGGATACAGTTGTGTAAACTAACGAAAACAAACGGACAAAGAAATATGCTGTCTGATAGAAATGTGTAACATGGGTTTTGTGGTGATATTAAAAATCACCAAAGGGGGGAGTTGATGGAGCAGGGTAAATGAAAAATTAATGTTTAACCTCCTAATATTTACGTTAAATAACACACAAGTTCGTCTTAGTAAATAACCAACCATGTATGTTACATGTAAAGGGTTAAAGGTAACACGCTATTTATGTGCAAACTAATTTACTTACCATTGTCAACGTGGATAACATAAGTCTAATATTTGCGTACTAACTAGAATAATAAATGCATGATTCGTGCTTGGAAATAAACTGTGTAGTGGCAAAAGAAGCGTTGGTAAGTAAGGGATGGCTTTATATGTCGCTTTTGCTAGGTAATACCTAATTGGGGTACGTAGAATGACGGGAGGGAAACGAAAAGGTTTATATTCTTTATTCTTAACTATGTTTTGTTTATCTTTATAATAGTGCGCTTAGGCCTGTTGAGCAGCGATATAAAATGGCCGCCATGAGCTAGAGTACAGAGGCGCGAGAGGGGTTACGAAAGAAAGAAAGGCCGTGAACAAGAGGGATCATGTGATCGTTCCAAAGCCTAGGATGGAAGCGTGGTCAAGGCTGAGATGACCTTAGCACATAAACGTGTGCCAAAGACAGACAGCAAAAAGCGTGAGAAGTCACAGTAACTATGTGAATGGACAAAGAACTGTTCAACTTAAAAGTATCAGAAAATGATACAGTTTGAAATGAAGGAGCGGATGGGTAATGTCATGAACCCGTGAGAAAGGACAGAAGTATGAACTTTCCACAAAGAACTGCTTGAAACAAGGATATTTATAATGAAATGTATACTGACCCGAATGGACCAATTAGAGAGAACCTCGCCATAAAGATGTAACATTTTCACTAAGTAAGCTAGAATTAGGGTATAAGAAGACCTACTCTGAGGGAGGGGGTGTTGGCGTTGCGTTTAGATGCGGTTGATGCGGGATGCTGCTGCTGCTGTTCCCTTTTTGGTTTTATTGCTGATATTTTTATATTTTTGATTGAGCATAAGACGCTGCTATTTGAGAACCTTTTGGTTTTCAATAGATTTTTCCATTTAAACTATTAGACTTTTATTCTTAAAATACTAAAAGGGAAAGGAACGAGAAGGCCTGTTTTCCAGGACAGATAGAATGGGCCTGATTCACAGAACTAACTTACGTCAAAAACGTAAAGTTATTACTTTTTGGTATTCACAGAATACACTTACTCATTTTGGTATTCACAGAATGAACTTACTCATTTCGGTATTCACAGAAGTTAGTAGCCCTAACTTTAGGACTTCTAAATGCCTTCTGTGAATACCGAAAGTCTAAAGTTAGGATTTTTCTCAGTTTAGGAGTAGTAAAGTCCTAACTTTACTACTCCTAAACTGAGAAAATCCTAACTTTAAGATTTTCGGTATTCACAGAAGGCATTTAGGAGTCCTAAAGTTAGGGCTACTAACTTCTGTGAATACCGAAATGAGTAAGTTCATTCTGTGAATACCAAAATGGGTAAGTGTATTCTGTGAATACCAAAAAGTACTAACTTTACGTTTTTGACGTAAGTTAGTTCTGTGAATCAGGCCCATAGATCTTTCGGGAGTTCTTGCTGTGACGAACTTTATTTTTCCATCTAATAGGTATGCATTGCAATTTCAATTTATTCTTATAATGATGCTAAATGTAATAACCTGAGTAATAAATCTGAAACTTATTCATGCTTCTAAAATTTATATAAACTTTATTATCTTTAAACCAATGAGTCAGTGGTTCTTTAGCTCAATGATAAATGTAAATGTTTAAAGGTTTATTGTGATTGAGCTGGTCTTAATCACCATCAACTGATTCCTACTAGTTGGTCCATCGACCAATGAGCGGAATACCTTAGAGCTTGAGAAGTATTATGTCATTTTTATAAAAAGGTATCCCGTCTGCTTCCAGCGAATCATTTAACTGTTTTTCTCCTAGGTAAGGACGGATGAGATCCAGGGAATATATGAGAGAGTGAATGTATATGCGGTGTTATGGGCCCCACCGTCATATGGCTATAGTTGTGTTTAAGAGGGATATTTGTACCTGGACGTCCAAAAGCATCTAGGAAAAGAAATTTTATTGATAGCGCTGGATCACCATCATTCTACGTACCCCAATTAGGTGTTACCTAGCAAAAGCGACATGTAAAGCTATGTTTACTTACCATCCGCATTCTTTAGCCACAATACAATTTTCTACATAGCACAAATCATGCAACATTACTCTAATAAGTGCGCAAACCATTATGTTAATATTATTTCACGTTGACAAACTGTAAGTAGGTTAACTTTTGCACATAAATTGCGGTTACCACTTATAAAAGATGTCTATAAGAGACGTAAAGTGTTGATTAGTCATCAAAACAATTAATAGTAATAATTATTAGCATTAATATTAGGGGCTTCAAAAATTTCTTATTTACCTTGCTCCATCAATGACACAGCCTCTCTCACTCCTGGAATCAGCTGTGATGACACAGCCTCTCTCACTCCTGGGATCAGCTGTGATGACACAGCCTCTCTCCCTCCTAGGCTCAGCTCTGATGACACAGCCTCTCTCACTTCCAGGATCAGCTCTGATGACACAGCCTCTCTCACTCCTAGTCTTAGCTCTGATGACAGCCTCTCTCACTCCTAGGATCATCTGTGATGACACAGCCTCTCTCACTCCTAGTCTTAGCTCTGATGACAGCTTCTCTCACTCCTAGGATCAGCTGTGATGACACAGCCTCTCTCACTCCTGGAATCAGCTGTGATGACACACCCTCTCTCACTCCTGGGATCAGCTGTGATGACACAGCCTCTCTCCCTCCTAGGCTCAGCTCTGATGACACAGCCTCTCTCACTCCTAGGATCAGCTCTGATGACACAGCCTCTCTCACTCCTAGGATCAGCTCTGATGACACAGCCTCTCTCACTCCCAGTCTTAGCTCCGATGACAGCCTCTCTCACTCCTAGGAACATCTGTGATGACACAGCCTCTCTCACTCCTAGTCTTAGCTCTGATGACAGCTTCTCTCACTCCTAGGATCAGCTGTGATGACACAGCCTCTCTCACTCCTGGAATCAGCTGTGATGACACACCCTCTCTCACTCCTGGGATCAGCTGTGATGACACAGCCTCTCTCCCTCCTAGGCTCAGCTCTGATGACACAGCCTCTCTCACTCCTAGGCTCAGCTCTGATGACACAGCCTGTCTCACTCCTAGGATTATTTGTGATGACACAGCCTCTCTCACTCCTAGGATCAGCTCTGATGACAGCCTCTCTCACTCCTAGGCTCAGCTCTAATGACACAGCCTCTCTCACTCCTAGGCTCTGCTCTGATGACACAGCCTCTCTCACTCCTGGAATCAGCTGTGATGACACAGCCTCTCTCACTCCTGGGATCAGCTGTGATGACACAGCCTCTCTCCCTCCTAGGCTCAGCTCTGATGACACAGCCTCTCTCACTTCCAGGATCAGCTCTGATGACACAGCCTCTCTCACTCCTAGGTTCAGCTCTGATGACACAGCCTCTCTCACTCCTAGTCTTAGCTCTGATGACAGCCTCTCTCACTCCTAGGATCATCTGTGATGACACAGCCTCTCTCACTCCTAGTCTTAGCTCTGATGACAGCTTCTCTCACTCCTAGGATCAGCTGTGATGACACAGCCTCTCTCACTCCTGGAATCAGCTGTGATGACACACCCTCTCTCACTCCTGGGATCAGCTGTGATGACACAGCCTCTCTCCCTCCTAGGCTCAGCTCTGATGACACAGCCTCTCTCACTTCTAGGATCAGCTCTGATGACACAGCCTCTCTCACTCCTAGTCTTAGATCCGATGACAGCCTCTCTCACTCCTAGTATCATCTGTGATGACACAGCCTCTCTCACTCCTAGTCTTAGCTCTGATGACAGCTTCTCTCACTCCTAGGATCAGCTGTGATGACACAGCCTCTCTCACTCCTGGAATCAGCTGTGATGACACACCCTCTCTCACTCCTGGGATCAGCTGTGATGACACAGCCTCTCTCCCTCCTAGGCTCAGCTCTGATGACACAGCCTCTCTCACTCCTAGGATCAGCTCTGATGACACAGCCTCTCTCACTCCTAAGATCAGCTCTGATGACACAGCCTCTCTCACTCCTAGGCTTAGCTCCGATGACAGCCTATCTCACTCCTAGGATCATCTGTGATGACATAGCCTCTCTCACTCCTAGTCTTAGCTCTGATGACAGCTTCTCTCACTCCTAGGATCAGCTGTGATGACACTACCCCTCTCACTCCTGGGATCATCTGTGATGACACAGCCTCTCTCACTCCTGGGATCAGCTGTGATGACACTGCCTCTCTCACTCCTGGGGTCAGCTTTGATGACACAGCCTCTCTCACTCCTGGGATCAGCTGTGATGACACAGCCTCTCTCACTCCTAGTCTTAGCTCTGATGACAGCCTCTCTCACTCCTAGGCTCAGCTCTGATGACACAGCCTCTCTCACTCCTGGAATCTGCTGTGATGACCCAGCCTCTCTCACTCCTAGGATCATCTGTGATGACACAGCCTCTCTCACTCCTAGTCTTAGCTCTGATGACAGCTTCTCTCACTCCTAGGATCAGCTCTGATGACACAGCCTCTCTCACTCCCAGTCTTAGCTCCGATGACAGCCTCTCTCACTCCTAGGAACATCTGTGATGACACAGCCTCTCTCACTCCTAGTCTTAGCTCTGATGACAGCTTCTCTCACTCCTAGGATCAGCTGTGATGACACAGCCTCTCTCACTCCTGGAATCAGCTGTGATGACACACCCTCTCTCACTCCTGGGATCAGCTGTGATGACACAGCCTCTCTCCCTCCTAGGCTCAGCTCTGATGACACAGCCTCTCTCACTCCTAGGCTCAGCTCTGCTGACACAGCCTGTCTCACTCCTAGGATTATTTGTGATGACACAGCCTCTCTCACTCCTAGGATCAGCTCTGATGACAGCCTCTCTCACTCCTAGGCTCAGCTCTAATGACACAGCCTCTCTCACTCCTAGGCTCTGCTCTGATGACACAGCCTCTCTCACTCCTGGAATCAGCTGTGATGACACAGCCTCTCTCACTCCTGGGATCAGCTGTGATGACACAGCCTCTCTCCCTCCTAGGCTCAGCTCTGATGACACAGCCTCTCTCACTTCCAGGAACAGCTCTGATGACACAGCCTCTCTCACTCCTAGGTTCAGCTCTGATGACACAGCCTCTCTCACTCCTAGTCTTAGCTCTGATGACAGCCTCTCTCACTCCTAGGATCATCTGTGATGACACAGCCTCTCTCACTCCTAGTCTTAGCTCTGATGACAGCTTCTCTCACTCCTAGGATCAGCTGTGATGACACAGCCTCTCTCACTCCTGGAATCAGCTGTGATGACACACCCTCTCTCACTCCTGGGATCAGCTGTGATGACACAGCCTCTCTCCCTCCTAGGCTCAGCTCTGATGACACAGCCTCTCTCACTTCTAGGATCAGCTCTGATGACACAGCCTCTCTCACTCCTAGTCTTAGATCCGATGACAGCCTCTCTCACTCCTAGTATCATCTGTGATGACACAGCCTCTCTCACTCCTAGTCTTAGCTCTGATGACAGCTTCTCTCACTCCTAGGATCAGCTGTGATGACACAGCCTCTCTCACTCCTGGAATCAGCTGTGATGACACACCCTCTCTCACTCCTGGGATCAGCTGTGATGACACAGCCTCTCTCCCTCCTAGGCTCAGCTCTGATGACACAGCCTCTCTCACTCCTAGGATCAGCTCTGATGACACAGCCTCTCTCACTCCTAAGATCAGCTCTGATGACACAGCCTCTCTCACTCCTAGGCTTAGCTCCGATGACAGCCTATCTCACTCCTAGGATCATCTGTGATGACATAGCCTCTCTCACTCCTAGTCTTAGCTCTGATGACAGCTTCTCTCACTCCTAGGATCAGCTGTGATGACACTACCCCTCTCACTCCTGGGATCATCTGTGATGACACAGCCTCTCTCACTCCTGGGATCAGCTGTGATGACACTGCCTCTCTCACTCTTGGGGTCAGCTTTGATGACACAGCCTCTCTCACTCCTGGGATCAGCTGTGATGACACAGCCTCTCTCACTCCTAGTCTTAGCTCTGATGACAGCCTCTCTCACTCCTAGGCTCAGCTCTGATGACACAGCCTCTCTCACTCCTGGAATCTGCTGTGATGACCCAGCCTCTCTCACTCCTAGGATCATCTGTGATGACACAGCCTCTCTCACTCCTAGTCTTAGCTCTGATGACAGCTTCTCTCACTCCTAGGATCAGCTGTGATGACAGCCTCTCTCACTCCTGGGATCAGCTGTGATGACACTGCCTCTTTCACTCCTGGGGTCAGCTTTGATGACACAGCCTCTCTCACTCCTGGGATCAGCTGTGATGATACAGCCTCTCTCACTCCTAGTCTTAGCTCTGATGACAGCCTCTCTCACTCCTAGGCTCAGCTCTGATGACACAGCCTCTCTCACTCCTAGGATCATCTGTGATGACACAGCCTCTCTCACTCCTAGGATCATCTGTGATGACACAGCCTCTCTCACCCCTAGGCTCAGCTCCGATGACACCGCCTCTCTCACTCCTAGGATCAGCTGTGATGACACAACCTCTCTCACTCCTAGTCTTAGCTCTGATGACACAGCCTCTCTCACTCCTGGGATCATCTGTGATGACACAGTCTCTCTCACTCCTAGGGTCAGCTGTGATGACACAGCCTCTCTCACTCCTAGAATCAGCTGTGATGACACAGCCTCTCTCACTCCTGGGATCAGCTCTGATGACACAGCCTCTCTCACTCTTGGGATCATCTGTGATGACACAGCCTCTCTCACTCTTAGGATCAGCTGTGATGACACAGCCTCTATCACTCCTAGGATCAGCTGTGATGACACAGCCTCTCTCACTCCTAGGGTCAGCTTTGACGACACAGCCTCTCTCACTCCTAGTCTTAGCTGTGATGACAGCCTCTCTCACTCCTAGGATCATCTGTGATGACACAGCCTCTCTCACTCCTAGTCTTCGCTCTGATGACAGCCTCTCTCACTCCTAGGATCAGCTGTGATGACACTGCCTCTCTCACTCCTGGGATCATCTGTGATGACACAGCCTCTCTCACTCCTGAGGTCAGCTCTGATGACACAGCCTCTCTCACTCCTGGGATCATCTGTGATGACACAGCCTCTCTAACTCCTGGGATCAGCTGTGATGACTAAGCCTCTCTCACTCCTGGGATCAGCTGTGATGAATAAGCCTCTCTCACTCCTGGGATCAGCTCTGATGACACAGCCTCTCTCACTCCTGGGATCAGCTGTGATGACACAGCCTCTCTCACTCCTGGAATCATCTGTGATGACACAGCCTCTCTCACTCCTGGGATCAACTGTGATGACACAGCCTCTCTCATTTCTAGGATCATCTGTGATGACACCGCCTCTCTCACTCCTAGGCTCAGCTCTGATGACACAGCCTCTCTCAATCCTAGGATCATCTGTGATGACACAGCCTCTCTCACTCCTGGGGTCAGCTCTGATGACACAGCCTCTCTCACTCCTAGGGTCAGCTGTGATGACACAGCCTCTCTCACTCCTGGGATCAGCTCTGATGACACAGCCTCTCTCACTCCTAGGCTCAGCTCTGATGACAGAGCCTCTCTCACTCCTAGGATTATTTGTGATGGCACAGCCTCTCTCACTCCTAGGATCAGCTCTGATGACACAGCCTCTCTCACTCCTAGGATCATTTGTGATGACACAGCCTCTCTCAATCCTAGGATCATTTGTGATGACACAGCCTCTCTCACTCCTAGTCTTAGCTCTGATGACAGCCTCTCTCACTCCTAAGATCAGCTCTGATGACACAGCCTCTCTCACTCCTAGGATCATCTGTGATGACACAGCCTCTCTCACTCCATGTCTTAGCTCTGATGACACAGCCTCTCTCACTCTTGGGATCAGCTCTGATGACACAGCCTCTCGCACTCTTGGGAAAAGCTCTGATGACAGCCTCTTTCACTCCTGGGATCAGCTCTGATGATACAGCCTCTCTAACTCCTGGGATCAGCTGTGATGACACAGCCTCTCTCACTCCTAGGATCATTTGTGATGACACAGCCTCTCTCACTCCTAGTCTTAGCTCTGATGACAGCCTCTCTCACTCCTAAGATCAGCTCTGATGACACAGCCTCTCTCACTCCTAGGATCATCTGTGATGACACAGCCTCTCTCACTCCATGTCTTAGCTCTGATGACACAGCCTCTCTCACTCTTGGGATCAGCTCTGATGACACAGCCTCTCTCACTCTTGGGAAAAGCTCTGATGACAGCCTCTCTCACTCCTGGGATCAGCTCTGATGATACAGCCTCTCTCACTCCTGGGATCTGCTCTGATGACACAGCCTCTCTCACTCCTAGGCTCAGTTCCGATGACACAGCTTCTCTCACTCCTGGGATCAGCTCTGATGACACAGCCTCTCTCACTCCTAGGATCATCTGTGATGACACAGCCTCTCTCACTCCTAGTTTTAGCTCTGATGACAGCATCTCTCACTCCTAGGATCAACTGTGATGACACAGCCTCTCTCACTCCTAGTCTTAGCTCTGATGACAGCCTCTCTCACTCCTGGGATCAGCTCTGATGACACAGCTTCTCTCACTCCTGGGATCAGCTGTGATGACACAGCCTCTCTCACTCCTAGGATCATCTGTGATGACACAGCCTCTCTCACTCCTAGGATCATCTGTGATGACACAGCCTCTCTCACTCCTGGGATCAGCTGTGATGACACAGCCTCTCTCACTCCTAGGATCATTTGTGATGACACAGCCTCTCTCACTCCTGGGATCAGCTCTGAAGACACAGACTCTCTCACTCCTAGGATCATCTGTGATGACACAGCCTCTCTTACTCCTGGGATCAGCTCTAATGATACAGCCTCTCTCACTCCTAGGCTCAGCTCTGATGACACAGCCTCTCTCACTCCTAGGATTATTTGTGATGACACAGCCTCTTTCACTCTTGGGATCAGCTCTGATGACAGCCTCTCTCACTCCTAGGCTCAGCTCTAATGACACAGCCTCTCTCACGCCTAGCCTCAGCTCTGATGACACAGCCTCTCTCACTCCTAGGATCAGCTGTGATGACACAGCCTCTCTCACTCCTGGGATCAGCTCTAAAGACACAGCTTCTCTCACTCCTAGGATCATTTGTGATGACACAGCCTCTCTCACTCCTGGGATCAGCTCTGATGACACAGCCTCTCTCACTCCTAGGCTCAGCTCTGATGACAGAGCCTCTCTCACTCCTAGGATTATTTGTGATGACACAGCCTCTCTCACTCCTAGGATCAGCTCTGATGACAGCCTCTCTCACTCCTAGGCTCAGCTCTAATGACACAGCCTCTCTCACTCCAAGGCTCTGCTCTGATGACACAGCCTCTCTCACTCCTAGGATCATTTGTGATGACAAAGCCTCTCTCACTCCTAGGATCAGCTGTGATGACACAGCCTCTCTCACTCCTAGTCTTAGCTCTGATGACAGCCTCTCTCACTCCTAAGATCAGCTCTGATGACACAGCCTCTCTCACAGCTAGGATCATCTGTGAGGACACAGCCTCTCTCACTCCTTGTCTTAGCTCTGATGACACAGCCTCTCTCTCTCTTGGGATCAGCTCTGATGACACAGCCTCTCTCACTCTTGGGATCAGCTCTGATGACACAGCCTCTCTCACTCTTGGGAAAAGCTCTGATGACAGCCTCTCTCACTCCTGGGATCAGCTCTGATGATACAGCCTCTCTAACTCCTGGGATCAGCTGTGATGACACAGCCTCTCTCACTCCTTGGATCTGCTCTGATGACACAGCCTCTCTCACTCCTAGGCTCAGCTCCAATGACACAGCTTCTCTCACTCCTGGGATCAGCTCTGATGACACAGCCTCTCTCACTCCTAGGATCATCTGTGATGACACAGCCTCTCTCACTCCTAGTTTTAGCTCTGATGACAGCATCTCTCACTCCTAGTGTTGTAGTTAGCCTCAGCAAGGCCTACCAGTGCTTAGGGGTTCTCCCTTCTCTGCACAGAGTCCTCAGACACTTAGGAAGAAGTTGGCACAGAAACTGGAAATAGAAAAGACAGAGTTTATTAAACCTCATGAGGTGGAGCTAACATTCGCACATCACCCTTCAGTAATGCATGAAGTAGCACCCTGAATGGCAGGATCCTGGTCCTTTTATACCCACACAGGGGCTCAAATGAAGGCGGTACTAACACAAATGCTGGTTTTAAGTACATATAAGGTCATACAGAGAATGCACAGTCGACAAGTGGGTGGAGCTAACAGTTTCTACTTTTAGCAGACACATCCTGACATTTATAAACTCGGAACAGCTGCAAGCTCAACTGAGCATGTGCAAAGCAAGAGGAACTAAATATAACTTGTCTCTAGGCAGATTTCAAGAGCAGTTGACAGGAAGGTAGGACAGAGCACATGGCGAGCACATGGTAGCACATGGCAGCCAAAATGGCTGACAGAAATACAAAATGGATTCCACAAAGCGGACAATTTAGCCTCTAAATACAGGCTGTCTTCAGTTAATGCTTAACTTAAATGCTGCCAAATTACAACAGACGACCCTTTCAGCATTGGCTGAAGACATTCGTTTATCTGGGGTAATCTAGATATTCATCCCGTACATCTATTAACATTATTTCGGCCACCTCTTTATTCAACATTTGTTGGGCCTTTGTTTCAGCAATGTTCCCTCTGGCAGGTATACAAGCAGAGATGCAAATGGAGCAAAGCATTGGACCACATTGGATACATACGCAGCATGTAAAGAATATTGTAATTATTACACATAGGATAGTCAGTAGCTTCCAGCCCCAAGCAGAAACAAGAGTCCAAAACCATCCAGCAAAAGTCCAAGTTCCAGTCTCTGGATGAATTTCTGCAGCAATCTTATGCAGTTTTGATATTGCGTCATATACTGAAGGTGAGTGATCTGGTATGAATACACAACAGCTGCTACCGATGATGCGACATGCACCACCTCGATCAGCCAAAATCACGTCTAGCACCATCCTATTCTGGAGTGCTACAATCCTTGCAATCTGTAGTTCCTCTGTAATGTTCCCAAGTGCCATAGCTGTCTGATTAGTAACAGCTTCCACAACACGAGTCAGTCGTCGGATTTTCCTGCTGTTTAATGCAGCACCCACAAAGAAAAATAAGCCCAAGTTGAAATCAACATATTGTTGTAGGGTAGTGTCGGTTTGGTCAACTTCATCCATACTTATTGTCCTCTTATTTCTGTTTTTGGAAATGTCATTGTACAGTTTAAAATCACGGTGATACAATGCAGGTGCCAGAAACACAGGGGGCAACAGAAAAGATACATAGCAGATTCCTGACCACCCAACAGGTAATTGATAATATCCGTTATTTCCACACACAAAATACGTATTATGCGAGGCTGTGAAAGTGCTCTTATTGGCACCTTCAATGGTCAGGATTACAGTACACTCGCTCCTCCCCACTGGAATTCTTCCAACACTACAAATACACAAATCTGCTTTAGCTTTTGTCACAGAAATCACAAAAGGTCCAATGTTCTTTATTATTCTCACATTTGTGAAAACATATGGTGTTGAAATATTGTCCGGTTGATACTCTTCCCATTCCCATTTAGTCCCTTTGGCTTGTGGATAACCTTCTTTATTTTGATAACACACTTTATTAAGTTGAAAAATAATCCCACCTACTGAAGGCTTTCCATATGCAAACAAAAGCGCATACCAAGCTTGACAAGAACCATTGTGAGAAAATGGAAGAGGAATAAAAGGTGTTCCTCCTTTCTTTTGATGTGCAGGTATCATCCCACACACCCAACAGTTGGTAGTATTCGTAGCATTGTGAGTATGGTGCAACATCTGGATAAAAGTATTGTTCAGGTAGGATTGTCGATGCTTTTGCTCATGGTAAGGAAGAGTAAAGTAGTGGTGTTCCACGGGTACTGGCGTAGTGGCAACAAAAAGCTGTCGAACAGGAGCCACCTTCTCGATGTACCATGTAATTGCTGCCATAGCCACCATAGCAACAACAAACCCTACAGCACAAATGATTTGTTTTTTCATTTTAGCAGCAGTAATGATTGATCTTTCTGAAAACTTGTTGAAAACAGTCGTTGGAGCTCTTCTCCCTGGGCAGCCGCTGATTTCTTCACCATGGGCCAAAGTGGGTGTCACTACACTAATACAGGGCTGATCCCCTCCCCTTGCCACAATGGCTCTCCGTTTCACTAACCCAGGGTGGTAGCTCAACCAGTCTTTTTCAAAACTGCAGATCCTTTCCTCGGTCTTAATTGATATCTGGATACTCCAGTGATCGTGTGGTCCGGGAAGACTTCCGCAGATTCGTCAGGTGAGATAGCTTGGCCTTTCTCCGTCTCCAGAATCTCTCGATGGTCGGTCAACACAGCCGGTTCCACCAAGGCAGGCGACACGCGTTTGCAGTGTGTGCTGTGGATCCAATTCTTTCTGTTTGTCACTCGAACTGCTGTTCTTGTCGCAAGGAGCACCTGCTCTGGTCCTCGCCACCTTGGCTCCAAGCTGTTCGATCTGTCAAAGACCTTGACCATTACATGGTCACCAGGACGGAGTTCGTGGGCCTCACCTGTAGATCTGTCAGGAAGAGCTTCTCGAACCTGTTGATGAATAGAAATCAAACTGTCAGTTAACTGTGCCAAATAATCATTCATCAGAACACAAGGAACATCATGTATGGGGCGTGGCTTAGGAATTCCCCAAATGTTCATTGGTCTCCCAAACACCACCTCATAGGGGGTAAGACCTGATCGTGAATGTGGCACCGATCTTATGGACAACAATGCCAAAGGTAGGGCATCTGGCCACTTTAGAGACGTGGAAGCCAGTATTTTCGCCAACTTTGTTTTTAGAGTAGCGTTATACCTTTCCACCAATCCTGCTGATTGCGGGTGGAAAACTGTATGGAATTTCTGTTTGATCCCTAATCCTTTCAGGACATGCTCAACAACTTGCCCAATAAAATGAGGTCCATTGTCACTCCACAAAAGTTTAAAAACACCGTATCTAGGGAAAAACTCCTTTAGAAGCACCTTTGCTGTGGTGAGAGCAGTATTATCCTTCGTAGGGTATGCCTCTATCCATTTGCTAAAGGCACATACCACCACTAGGACATATTTCAAATTATTGCAGCGTTCGAGTTGGATGTAATCCATCTGCAAAACTTCAAAAGGTGCGGTTGGTGTAGCAAACCCTCCTGTAGGAGTTCGTGTCCCTTTTCCAGGATTATACTGCCAACAGATCAAACAGAACTGTACTACCCTTTTGGCTGTGCTAGCAATTTCAGGATGCTCCCAAACTTGTGTAAGCAATGTAGTTATTGCTAGAGCTCCAACATGTGCCAGCCCATGTGCCATTTGAACCATAGGTTGTAAATAGGCCGCAGGCAATTTCCACTTATTCATTTCTTTGTTACGCCAACAACCCTCATCATCTAATATTCCTTCTTTAGACCATTGCTCAAGCTCTTCCACAGAAGCAGATCTCTGTATATCCAATACTTCCTCTCTAGCATCATGCCAACGCTCAGCTTGTGATTTCACTACGTACATGGGTGTAGTGCTTCGCTGCATCGCAGTCTCACGGGCTACGCGGTCTGCAAAGGCATTGCCTTGTCCTATTTTGTCAGTCACTTTCTTGTGTGCGCTACATTTCATAATAGCAACTTTCTTTGGGTATGTAAGTGCAGTCAAGAGATTATGCACTAACTCTCCGTGCATTATCTGCATCCCATGGGATGTAAGAAAGCCTCTTTCCTTCCAGAGTAGGCCAAAATCATGAACCACTCCAAAAGCATAGCGGCTATCCGAGTAAATGTTCACACACAAGTCAGTGCTAAGCTCACATGCTCGTGTCAAAGCTATTAGTTCAGCTGCTTGAGCCGACTTCTGAGGTATGCGAGCTGTTTCCACTACTGTCTCAAGCGTGGTAATTGCATAAGCAGCTGAAGTCGTGCCATCTGGTAACTTCAAACAGGACCCATCAACCCACAGTTCCCCATCTACATCTGGAAGGGGCGTATCTTGCAAATCGATGCGACCCTTTGTCTGTTCCTCAGTAAGGAATATACAATCGTGAGGCTCCTTTGGCTGAGACTGAGTCGCAGGATATGGCAACAAAGTGGCGGGGTTCAGTGTCGCACATCTTTTCAAGGTAATATGAGGTGCTAGCAGTGTCAATTCGTATCCTGTCAAACGAGCACTAGTTAAGTGCTGAGTCTTAGTCTGATTCAAAAGGGCATCTACTGCATGGGGTACTAGCACCAACAGTTTGTGTGACAAAACTATCCCTTCACTCTGACGTATGGACACAGCCGTCGCTGCAACTGAACGGAAGCACCCAGGCAATGCACGAGCAACAGGGTCAAGAACTGCAGAAAGGTATGCACAAGGACGCTGTTTGTCCCCGTGTATCTGTACTAAAACTGACAATGCACATCCTTCTTTCTCATGTACATAGAGTGTAAAAGCCTTCGTGTAATCTGGTGTGCCTAACACTGGTGCAGAGCAAAGAGCTTGTCTCAACTGACAAAAAGCATTTTGACATTCATCTGTCCATGGAAGGGGGATCGGTGTGTTCTTAGTCAAAAGTGCTAGCAAGGGTTTAACAATGTGTGAAAAACCCAATATCCATTGCCTGCAAAACGAAGTCAGACCAATGAATGCACGGACATCTTTCTGCGTGGAAGGTACTGGGGTGTCTAAAATTGCTTGAATGCGATCTGGTGTCAGTGCACGGCCCTCCTTAGACAGAAGGTGTCCTAAATAGGTCACCTTCGGTCTACAATATTGCAATTTCTTTCGTGATACTTTATGGTGGTGTGTAGCAAGAAAAGAAAGCAAAGACAAAGTGCATTTCTCACACTGCTCAGGTGTATCGGCTGCCAACAAGATGTCATCGACATATTGTATGAGAGCCACTCCTTTAGGCAAGGTAAAGGAATCAAGCTGTCTCTTCAATGCTTGACTGTAAATACTAGGACTCTCAGTATAGCCTTGAGGAACTCTACAAAATCTGTATGATCTATTATTCAAAGAGAAACCGAACAAATATCGGCAATCAGGATGAATAGGAATCGAGAAGAAAGCGTTCTTCAGATCAATTACAGAAAATGTAGTTGCTGTTGGAGGGACCAGGGTAAGCAATGTCGTTATGTCAGAGACTACAGGGTACTGTGGTACTACAATCTTGTTGACTTCTCTCAAATCGATAATAAATCTATAAATCCTAGTGTCAGTATCTTTTTCAAAATGGGAAGAATCGGACTATTGCAAATATTGTAAGGAACTTCTTCCACAACCCCCACCTTAATTAAGTCATGTACAATACGTGTGAGTGCTTCTTCTCCTTCTCGAGAAATTTTATACTGAGGCAGTCTTGGCAATAAAGCGCCCTCCTTGACACTAATATGTACTGGTGGAATAACCATTTGCCCTACATCAGTATCCGAAGTAGCCCACAAAGTACTAGAGAGTGAGGCTAGTGCAATGTCCTCTTTAACAATACAAGATCTCTCAATCATAGGGTAGTTGTCATTCAAAATAACCCGTACTCCTTCCGGAGAACACCGTATCGTAGCCCTAAAATATTTAAGCATATCAAGACCCACAATATTGTCTGGTGTGTTTGGAGAAAGCAAAAACGGACATGGAGCAGTAAACTTATCAATATCAAATGCAAGTGGTTGTGACAATGGGCTAAGGGAAGGTGTTCCATCGAAACCTATCGATGTAATGGTTAAGCCAGACAGGGGAGCCCTTGGAACCAATTGTTTAGACAAGGCGCTACGAGTAGCTCCTGTATCAACCAGAAACTGATCAGTAGAACCCAAAACATGTGCTGTAACATAGGGACCCCTCTGATCTACTGGAACTTCAACTGATTCCTTACCCCATCCTAGGCAATCCTATGCATAAGCAGAATCTTGAAAATCAGAGGGCACATAGTCAGACATTTGATATTGGTTCCTTCTATCAAAAGTGTTAAACCCATTCTGCCCACGTGTATTAGCATCAAACCGAGCACGATCATTCGCGCTTCCTCTAGGCCCTTGATATCCTGAACGATTTCTCATTTGTCCCCGACCACGTAGATTCTGCTGAGCACGCAGCACTGGACAATCAGAAAGCCAATGTCCAAATTTTTGCAGTACGCACACTGATCAACAGACAAATTTGAACGGGCAGAGGAAGGAAAGGACGAACCATAAGATCCACGTCCACCTCTATCATTATCTCTAGAAGGCGGACCATAAGCTTGAGCCAACATAACCTTTGTTTTCAACTCTTTAGACTTTTGTCCTCATTACCTTTGGCTTCTAATTCTTGCCGCTCATAATACTGGGCCATAGTTAAAAGAGAAACCGGAGAAGATGTAGTCCATGAACTCTCACTGGCCTTTAAGCGACTAGCTATTCCTGGCAAAAGGTTTGCGACATATTTATCGACAAACAGATGCCTACCCGTGTCATCTGTCAATGACTGGCCACTAAAATCGTGAAATGCTTCTTCAAAGCGTGTGAAGAAGTCAGAAACTGATTCATCTACCTTTTGCTTGCAAGACGCTAGCACTGTCCAATCTATCTTTTTAGGGGGAATGATCGTCTTTAACTTAACTAATATAGCTGCCGGAAGATTTAAAATTAACTGACACGGTTTCTGTGCAGGTTCTCTATCTTCATCTAACCGCTCTAAATCTTTCCACAATGCTCCAAATGTCGCATTATCATCTATTTTACGCACAGTTCTCCACATATCAGGCGGTAATATTAATCCAAAGAACAAATCAATATCAGACAGAGTCATAGTACAAGAGCTGATTGCACCCTCAACTTCCTCATAAAAGGCTGCTGGATTCTTTCGCGGGTCAGGCAATGCATTTTTAAGGGCCATAACATCTGCTCTATTCCAAGGAGTGTAAACCCAATTATAAATAAAGTACCCTTTCGCATTAAGAGAAGTCTTATCATCCTCTGTACCCGTTCCTTTAGGAGGAACATATAAAGGCGCGGCTTCCCGCATGGGTTTCACATGAATTATAGCATTCTTATCTGTTTCAGGAGTAGAAGTTTGTGCCATGCTGATCTGAGATGCTAGTGCAGCTGTTTCTGCTGCCTTTTTCTCCTCTCGCAAACGGGCTGCTTCAACACGCAGTTTAACCAAGCGTCTGATCGTGTCAGCCACCTGGGAGAAGACAAAAAGACCGTCACGTAATTGTTTACAATCAGCTGCTACATCATTGGGCTCCACTTCTACCGAATACTTCCTAAATTGTTCAATAACCTCTGCAGCAAATGTATCGGTAAAATATATTTGCTCCCTTTCCTGCCATCCTTTTATACTATCTAAAAGTTCAGAGGCAGTGGTAGTACTACGAACGGCTTTACGCGCAGTAGATCTAATGTCAGATGCACGCTCAGCAGATAACATGGAACGAGTTTCTCGAGCTTTGTCCTGGTCTGAAAAAGAGTCCTCATCTGACTCATGAGGAGCAGAAGAAAAAATATACGGAGGTGGAGAACGATCTAATAACAGGAAATCATCTTGCGGTTTATTAAGGATAGGATAAAGGGGCTGCCTAACAGCATATTGGCCAGTTACCTGTAAATGGCGTTCCCTATCTTCCCTCTCTTTAATTTCTCTCATCTCCTTGTTTTTTAACTCTAATGCTTTCACATAAATGGTCTTTCGCTGTTCTTTATCAATCAAGGCTTGTTCACGCTTCATTCGCTCACGCACTTCTTTCTCCCACATTCGCACACAATCAAACATATCTTGCCTAGTCTTTCGTTTAAACATACATTGTTCCACATACTGAATTTTTCGCAAATCAAATGACCCATACATAGGCCAACGCAACTCAGGATCTTTACTAGTATATTTGTTCCATAACGTGCAGTACATTATAGAAGAAATACCATACTTAATATACATATCCCTATTAGGCGTCCCCTCCGGGAGGCTGGTTGTGCTTCGTCAAGTCTCAAATTGGTACCACTACAAAAGCAACACATCCTACGAAGTGTGCTGAAAACAGGCATGCCAAAAAATAGTGCAAAATATGCAGTATTATAATCAAAGTAGCGCTTAAGGTACTTTTCGTACGTTGCGCTGTTCAAACAATTTTAAATAGAGAAAATTCTCCTCATTACCTGCCTATATGTATTGCAATACATATATAATTACAAAACAGATTCCAAAATTGGCCAATTATACAAACAAAGCCACAGTAAGTGTTACTAAAACTACCTTACCAATCAAAGGCATCAAACCAACAGCAAGTGCCGCAAAACGGCTCTTACCAATCAAATGGTGTCCAGGTTCCAACTGCCAAGTTCTCAAATCGACCAAATGGTCACTGCACGGCGAATCAACAGAAGAGATCTCAGTCAAGGACCGGCGCCGCCGGGATGGTCAGATCAGAAAGAAAGGAAAACGCCGTGGGTGCCAAGACTCTGGTGTCTCCTCAGGCAGCGATCGCGTCCAAAGCGAGATTCCAATCCTTCGTCGCGACCAGTCCTTCGGGCATCCGAGTCGTTGATGAGTCCCACGTTGGAAGCGCCAATTTGTTGTAGTTAGCCTCAGCAAGGCCTACCAGTGCTTAGGGGTTCTCCCTTCTCTGCACAGAGTCCTCAGACACTTAGGAAGAAGTTGGCACAGAAACTGGAAATAGAAAAGACAGAGTTTATTAAACCTCATGAGGTGGAGCTAACATTCGCACATCACCCTTCAGTAATGCATGAAGTAGCACCCTGAATGGCAGGATCCTGGTCCTTTTATACCCACACAGGGGCTCAAATGAAGGCGGTACTAACACAAATGCTGGTTTTAAGTACATATAAGGTCATACAGAGAATGCACAGTCGACAAGTGGGTGGAGCTAACAGTTTCTACTTTTAGCAGACACATCCTGACATTTATAAACTCGGAACAGCTGCAAGCTCAACTGAGCATGTGCAAAGCAAGAGGAACTAAATATAACTTGTCTCTAGGCAGATTTCAAGAGCAGTTGACAGGAAGGTAGGACAGAGCACATGGCGAGCACATGGTAGCACATGGCAGCCAAAATGGCTGACAGAAATACAAAATGGATTCCACAAAGCGGACAATTTAGCCTCTAAATACAGGCTGTCTTCAGTTAATGCTTAACTTAAATGCTGCCAAATTACAACACTAGGATCATCTGTGATGACACAGCCTCTCTCACTCCTAGGATCATCTGTGATGACACAGCCTCTCTCACTCCTAGTTTTAGCTCTGATGACAGCATCTCTCACTCCTAGGATCATCTGTGATGACACAGCCTCTCTCACTCCTAGTGTTAGCTCTGATGACAGCCTCTCTCACTCCTAGGATCAGCTGTGATGACACTGCCTCTCTCACTCCTGGGAGTATCTGGGATGACACAGCCTCTCTCACTCCTGGGATCAGCTCTGATGACACAGCCTCTCTCACTCCTGGGATCAGCTGTGATGACACAGCCTCTCTCACTCCTGGGATCATCTGTGATGACACAGCCTCTCTCACCCCTAGGATCATCTGTGATGACACAGCCTCTCTCACACCTAGGCTCAGCTCCGATGACACCGCCTCTCTCACTCCTAGGATCAGCTGTGATGACACAACCTCTCTCACTCCTAGTCTTAGCTCTGATGACACAGCCTCTCTCACTCCTGGGATCATCTGTGATGACACAGTCTCTCTCACTCCTAGGGTCAGCTGTGATGACACAGCCTCTCTCACTCCTAGAATCAGCTTTGATGACACAGCCTCTCTCACTCCTGGGATCAGCTCTGATGACACAGCCTCTCTCACTCTTGGGATCATCTGTGATGACACAGCCTCTCTCACTCTGAGGATCAGCTGTGATGACACAGCCTCTATCACTCCTAGGATCAGCTGTGATGACACAGCCTCTCTCACTCCTAGGGTCAGCTTTGACGACACAGCATCTCTCACTCCTAGTCTTAGCTGTGATGACAGCCTCTCTCACTCCTAGGATCATCTGTGATGACACAGCCTCTCTCACTCCTGGTCTACGCTCTGATGACAGCCTCTCTCACTCCTAGGATCATCTGTGATGACACAGCCTCTCTCACTCCTGGGATCATCTGTGATGACACAGCCTCTCTCACTCCTGAGGTCAGCTCTGATGACACATCCTCTCTCACTCCTGGGATCATCTGTGATGACACAGCCTCTCTCACTCCTGGGATCAGCTGTGATGACTAAGCCTCTCTCACTCCTGGGATCGGCTGTGATGACTAAGCCTCTCTCACTCCTGGGATCATCTCTGATGACACAGCCTCTCTCACTCCTGGGATCAGCTGTGATGACACAGCCTCTCTCACTCCTGGAATCATCTGTGATGACACAGCCTCTCTCACTCCTGGGATCAACTGTGATGACACAGCCTCTCTCATTTCTAGGATCATCTGTGATGACACCACCTCTCTCACTCCTAGGCTCAGCTCTGATGACACAGCCTCTCTAATTCCTAGGATCATCTGTGATGACACAGCCTCTCTCACTCCTGGGGTCAGCTCTGATGACACAGCCTCTCTCACTCCTAGGGTCAGCTGTGATGACACAGCCTCTCTCACTCCTGGGATCAGCTCTAAAGACACAGCTTCTCTCACTCCTAGGATCATTTGTGATGACACAGCCTCTCTCACTCCTGGGATCAGCTCTGATGACACAGCCTCTCTCACTCCTAGGCTCAGCTCTGATGACAGAGCCTCGCTCACTCCTAGGATTATTTGTGATGGCACAGCCTCTCTCACTCCTAGGATCAGCTCTGATGACACAGCCTCTCTCACTCCTAGGATCATTTGTGATGACACAGCCTCTCTCACTCCTAGTCTTAGCTCTGATGACAGCCTCTCTCACTCCTAAGATCAGCTCTGATGACACAGCCTCTCTCACTGCTAGGATCATCTGTGATGACACAGCCTCTCTCACTCTTGGGATCAGCTCTGATGACACAGCCTCTCTCACTCTTGGGAAAAGCTCTGATGACAGCCTCCTCTCACTCCTGGGATCAGCTCTGATGATACAGCCTCTCTAACTCCTGGGATCAGCTGTGATGACACAGCCTCTCTCACTCCTGGGATCTGCTCTGATGACACAGCCTCTCTCACTCCTAGGCTCTGCTCTGATGACACAGCCTCTCTCACTCCTAGGATCATTTGTGATGACACAGCCTCTCTCACTCCTAGTCTTAGCTCTGATGACAGCCTCTCTCACTCCTAAGATCAGCTCTGATGACACAGCCTCTCTCACCCCTAGGATCATCTGTGATGACACAGCCTCTGTCACTCCATGTCTTAGCTCTGATGACACAGCCTCTCTCACTCTTGGGATCAGCTCTGATGACACAGCATCTCTCACTCTTGGGAAAAGCTCTGATGACAGCCTCTCTCACTCCTGGGATCAGCTCTGATGATACAGCCTCTCTAACTCCTGGGCTCAGCTGTGATGACACAGCCTCTCTCACTCCTGGGATCTGCTCTAATGACACAGCCTCTCTCACTCCTAGGCTCAGCTCCGATGACACAGCTTCTCTCACTCCTGGGATCAGCTCTGATGACACAGCCTCTCTCACTCCTAGGATCATCTGTGATGACACAGCCTCTCTCACTACTAGTTTTAGCTCTGATGACAGCATCTCTCACTCCTAGGATCATCTGTGATGACACAGCCTCTCTCACTCCTAGTCTTAGCTCTGATGACAGCCTCTCTCACTCCTAGGATCAGCTGTGATGACACTGCCTCTCTCACTCCTGGGAGTATCTGTGATGACACAGCCTCTCTCACTCCTGGGATCAGCTCTGATGACACAGCCTCTCTCACTCCTGGGATCAGCTGTGATGACACAGCCTCTGTCCCTCCTGGGATCATCTGTGATGACACAGCCTCTCTCACTCCTAGGATCATCTGTGATGACACAGCCTCTCTCACTCCTAGGATCATCTGTGATGACACAGCCTCTCTCACTCCTGGGATCAACTGTGATGACACAGCCTCTCTCACTCCTAGGATCATTTGTGATGACACAGCCTCTCTCACTCCTGGGATCAGCTCTGATGACAGCCTCTCTCACTCCTGGGATCAGCTCTGATGACACAGCTTCTCTCACTCCTGGGATCAGCTGTGATGACACAGCCTCTCTCACTCCTAGGATCATCTGTGATGACACAGCCTCTCTCACTCCTAGGATCATCTGTGATGACACAGCCTCTCTCACTCCTGGGATCAGCTGTGATGACACAGCCTCTCTCACTCCTAGGATCATTTGTGATGACACAGCCTCTCTCACTCCTGGGATCAGCTCTGAAGACACAGACTCTCTCACTCCTAGGATCATCTGTGATGACACAGCCTCTCTTACTCCTGGGATCAGCTCTAATGATACAGCCTCTCTCACTCCTAGGCTCAGCTCTGATGACACAGCCTCTCTCACTCCTAGGATTATTTGTGATGACACAGCCTCTTTCACTCTTGGGATCAGCTCTGATGACAGCCTCTCTCACTCCTAGGCTCAGCTCTAATGACACAGCCTCTCTCACGCCTAGCCTCAGCTCTGATGACACAGCCTCTCTCACTCCTAGGATCAGCTGTGATGACACAGCCTCTCTCACTCCTGGGATCAGCTCTAAAGACACAGCTTCTCTCACTCCTAGGATCATTTGTGATGACACAGCCTCTCTCACTCCTGGGATCAGCTCTGATGACACAGCCTCTCTCACTCCTAGGCTCAGCTCTGATGACAGAGCCTCTCTCACTCCTAGGATTATTTGTGATGACACAGCCTCTCTCACTCCTAGGATCAGCTCTGATGACAGCCTCTCTCACTCCTAGGCTCAGCTCTAATGACACAGCCTCTCTCACTCCTAGGCTCTGCTCTGATGACACAGCCTCTCTCACTCCTAGGATCATTTGTGATGACAAAGCCTCTCTCACTCCTAGGATCAGCTGTGATGACAAAGCCTCTCTCACTCCTAGTCTTAGCTCTGATGACAGCCTCTCTCACTCCTAAGATCAGCTCTGATGACACAGCCTCTCTCACAGCTAGGATCATCTGTGATGACACAGCCTCTCTCACTCCATGTCTTAGCTCTGATGACACAGCCTCTCTCTCTCTTGGGATCAGCTCTGATGACACAGCCTCTCTCACTCTTGGGATCAGCTCTGATGACACAGCCTCTCTCACTCTTGGGAAAAGCTCTGATGACAGCCTCTCTCACTCCTGGGATCAGCTCTGATGATACAGCCTCTCTAACTCCTGGGATCAGCTGTGATGACACAGCCTCTCTCACTCCTGGGATCTGCTCTGATGACACAGCCTCTCTCACTCCTAGGCTCAGCTCCAATGACACAGCTTCTCTCACTCCTGGGATCAGCTCTGATGACACAGCCTCTCTCACTCCTAGGATCATCTGTGATGACACAGCCTCTCTCACTCCTAGTTTTAGCTCTGATGACAGCATCTCTCACTCCTAGGATCATCTGTGATGACACAGCCTCTCTCACTCCTAGGATCATCTGTGATGACACAGCCTCTCTCACTCCTAGTTTTAGCTCTGATGACAGCATCTCTCACTCCTAGGATCATCTGTGATGACATAGCCTCTCTCACTCCTAGTCTTAGCTCTGATGACAGCCTCTCTCACTCCTAGGATCAGCTGTGATGACACTGCCTCTCTCACTCCTGGGAGTATCTGGGATGACACAGCCTCTCTCACTCCTGGGATCAGCTCTGATGACACAGCCTCTCTCACTCCTGGGATCAGCTGTGATGACACAGCCTCTCTCACTCCTGGGATCATCTGTGATGACACAGCCTCTCTCACCCCTAGGATCATCTGTGATGACACAGCCTCTCTCACCCTAGGCTCAGCTCCGATGACACCGCCTCTCTCACTCCTAGGATCAGCTGTGATGACACAACCTCTCTCACTCCTAGTCTTAGCTCTGATGTCACAGCCTCTCTCACTCCTGGGATCATCTGTGATGACACAGTCTCTCTCACTCCTAGGGTCAGCTGTGATGACACAGCCTCTCTCACTCCTAGAATCAGCTTTGATGACACAGCCTCTCTCACTCCTGGGATCAGCTCTGATGACACAGCCTCTCTCACTCTTGGGATCATCTGTGATGACACAGCCTCTCTCACTCTGAGGATCAGCTGTGATGACACAGCCTCTATCACTCCTAGGATCAGCTGTGATGACACAGCCTCTCTCACTCCTAGGGTCAGCTTTGACGACACAGCATCTCTCACTCCTAGTCTTAGCTGTGATGACAGCCTCTCTCACTCCTAGGATCATCTGTGATGACACAGCCTCTCTCACTCCTAGTCTTCGCTCTGATGACAGCCTCTC
This sequence comes from Calotriton arnoldi, assembly GCA_963921515.1. Taxonomy (NCBI): domain Eukaryota; kingdom Metazoa; phylum Chordata; class Amphibia; order Caudata; family Salamandridae; genus Calotriton; species Calotriton arnoldi. Next base: position 1,178,477 of record CAWUFW010000053.1, read on the forward strand.
TCACTCCTAGGATCATCTGTGATGACACAGCCTCTCTCACTCCTGGGATCATCTGTGATGACACAGCCTCTCTCACTCCTGAGGTCAGCTCTGATGACACATCCTCTCTCACTCCTGGGATCATCTGTGATGACACAGCCTCTCTCACTCCTGGGATCAGCTGTGATGACTAAGCCTCTCTCACTCCTGGGATCAGCTGTGATGACTAAGCCTCTCTCACTCCTGGGATCATCTCTGATGACACAGCCTCTCTCACTCCTGGGATCAGCTGTGATGACACAGCCTCTCTCACTCCTGGAATCATCTGTGATGACACAGCCTCTCTCACTGCTGGGATCAACTGTGATGACACAGCCTCTCTCATTTCTAGGATCATCTGTGATGACACCACCTCTCTCACTCCTAGGCTCAGCTCTGATGACACAGCCTCTCTAATTCCTAGGATCATCTGTGATGACACAGCCTCTCTCACTCCTGGGGTCAGCTCTGATGACACAGCCTCTCTCACTCCTAGGGTCAGCTGTGATGACACAGCCTCTCTCACTCCTGGGATCAGCTCTAAAGACACAGCTTCTCTCACTCCTAGGATCATTTGTGATGACACAGCCTCTCTCACTCCTGGGATCAGCTCTGATGACACAGCCTCTCTCACTCCTAGGCTCAGCTCTGATGACAGAGCCTCGCTCACTCCTAGGATTATTTGTGATGGCACAGCCTCTCTCACTCCTAGGATCAGCTCTGATGACACAGCCTCTCTCACTCCTAGGATCATTTGTGATGACACAGCCTCTCTCACTCCTAGTCTTAGCTCTGATGACAGCCTCTCTCACTCCTAAGATCAGCTCTGATGACACAGCCTCTCTCACTGCTAGGATCATCTGTGATGACACAGCCTCTCTCACTCTTGGGATCAGCTCTGATGACACAGCCTCTCTCACTCTTGGGAAAAGCTCTGATGACAGCCTCTCTCACTCCTGGGATCAGCTCTGATGATACAGCCTCTCTAACTCCTGGGATCAGCTGTGATGACACAGCCTCTCTCACTCCTGGGATCTGCTCTGATGACACAGCCTCTCTCACTCCTAGGCTCTGCTCTGATGACACAGCCTCTCTCACTCCTAGGATCATTTGTGATGACACAGCCTCTCTCACTCCTAGTCTTAGCTCTGATGACAGCCTCTCTCACTCCTAAGATCAGCTCTGATGACACAGCCTCTCTCACCCCTAGGATCATCTGTGATGACACAGTCTCTGTCACTCCATGTCTTAGCTCTGATGACACAGCCTCTCTCACTCTTGGGATCAGCTCTGATGACACAGCATCTCTCACTCTTGGGAAAAGCTCTGATGACAGCCTCTCTCACTCCTGGGATCAGCTCTGATGATACAGCCTCTCTAACTCCTGGGCTCAGCTGTGATGACACAGCCTCTCTCACTCCTGGGATCTTCTCTAATGACACAGCCTCTCTCACTCCTAGGCTCAGCTCCGATGACACAGCTTCTCTCACTCCTGGGATCAGCTCTGATGACACAGCCTCTCTCACTCCTAGGATCATCTGTGATGACACAGCCTCTCTCACTACTAGTTTTAGCTCTGATGACAGCCTCTCTCACTCCTAGGATCATCTGTGATGACACAGCCTCTCTCACTCCTAGTCTTAGCTCTGATGACAGCCTCTCTCACTCCTAGGATCAGCTGTGATGACACTGCCTCTCTCACTCCTGGGAGTATCTGTGATGACACAGCCTCTCTCACTCCTGGGATCAGCTCTGATGACACAGCCTCTCTCACTCCTGGGATCAGCTGTGATGACACAGCCTCTCTCACTCCTGGGATCATCTGTGATGACACAGCCTCTCTCACCCCTAGGATCATCTGTGATGACACAGCCTCTCTCACCCCTAGGCTCAGCTCCGATGACACCGCCTCTCTCACTCCTAGGATCAGCTGTGATGACACAACCTCTCTCACTCCTAGTCTTAGCTCTGATGTCACAGCCTCTCTCACTCCTGGGATCATCTGTGATGACACAGTCTCTCTCACTCCTAGGGTCAGCTGTGATGACACAGCCTCTCTCACTCCTAGAATCAGCTTTGATGACACAGCCTCTCTCACTCCTGGGATCAGCTCTGATGACACAGCCTCTCTCACTCTTGGGATCATCTGTGATGACACAGCCTCTCTCACTCTGAGGATCAGCTGTGATGACACAGCCTCTATCACTCCTAGGATCAGCTGTGATGACACAGCCTCTCTCACTCCTAGGGTCAGCTTTGACGACACAGCATCTCTCACTCCTAGTCTTAGCTGTGATGACAGCCTCTCTCACTCCTAGGATCATCTGTGATGACACAGCCTCTCTCACTCCTAGTCTTCGCTCTGATGACAGCCTCTCTCACTCCTAGGATCATCTGTGATGACACAGCCTCTCTCACTCCTGGGATCATCTGTGATGACACAGCCTCTCTCACTCCTGAGGTCAGCTCTGATGACACATCCTCTCTCACTCCTGGGATCATCTGTGATGACACAGCCTCTCTCACTCCTGGGATCAGCTGTGATGACTAAGCCTCTCTCACTCCTGGGATCAGCTGTGATGACTAAGCCTCTCTCACTCCTGGGATCATCTCTGATGACACAGCCTCTCTCACTCCTGGGATCAGCTGTGATGACACAGCCTCTCTCACTCCTGGAATCATCTGTGATGACACAGCCTCTCTCACTGCTGGGATCAACTGTGATGACACAGCCTCTCTCATTTCTAGGATCATCTGTGATGACACCACCTCTCTCACTCCTAGGCTCAGCTCTGATGACACAGCCTCTCTAATTCCTAGGATCATCTGTGATGACACAGCCTCTCTCACTCCTGGGGTCAGCTCTGATGACACAGCCTCTCTCACTCCTAGGGTCAGCTGTGATGACACAGCCTCTCTCACTCCTGGGATCAGCTCTAAAGACACAGCTTCTCTCACTCCTAGGATCATTTGTGATGACACAGCCTCTCTCACTCCTGGGATCAGCTCTGATGACACAGCCTCTCTCACTCCTAGGCTCAGCTCTGATGACAGAGCCTCGCTCACTCCTAGGATTATTTGTGATGGCACAGCCTCTCTCACTCCTAGGATCAGCTCTGATGACACAGCCTCTCTCACTCCTAGGATCATTTGTGATGACACAGCCTCTCTCACTCCTAGTCTTAGCTCTGATGACAGCCTCTCTCACTCCTAAGATCAGCTCTGATGACACAGCCTCTCTCACTGCTAGGATCATCTGTGATGACACAGCCTCTCTCACTCTTGGGATCAGCTCTGATGACACAGCCTCTCTCACTCTTGGGAAAAGCTCTGATGACAGCCTCTCTCACTCCTGGGATCAGCTCTGATGATACAGCCTCTCTAACTCCTGGGATCAGCTGTGATGACACAGCCTCTCTCACTCCTGGGATCTGCTCTGATGACACAGCCTCTCTCACTCCTAGGCTCTGCTCTGATGACACAGCCTCTCTCACTCCTAGGATCATTTGTGATGACACAGCCTCTCTCACTCCTAGTCTTAGCTCTGATGACAGCCTCTCTCACTCCTAAGATCAGCTCTGATGACACAGCCTCTCTCACCCCTAGGATCATCTGTGATGACACAGTCTCTGTCACTCCATGTCTTAGCTCTGATGACACAGCCTCTCTCACTCTTGGGATCAGCTCTGATGACACAGCATCTCTCACTCTTGGGAAAAGCTCTGATGACAGCCTCTCTCACTCCTGGGATCAGCTCTGATGATACAGCCTCTCTAACTCCTGGGCTCAGCTGTGATGACACAGCCTCTCTCACTCCTGGGATCTTCTCTAATGACACAGCCTCTCTCACTCCTAGGCTCAGCTCCGATGACACAGCTTCTCTCACTCCTGGGATCAGCTCTGATGACACAGCCTCTCTCACTCCTAGGATCATCTGTGATGACACAGCCTCTCTCACTACTAGTTTTAGCTCTGATGACAGCCTCTCTCACTCCTAGGATCATCTGTGATGACACAGCCTCTCTCACTCCTAGTCTTAGCTCTGATGACAGCCTCTCTCACTCCTAGGATCAGCTGTGATGACACTGCCTCTCTCACTCCTGGGAGTATCTGTGATGACACAGCCTCTCTCACTCCTGGGATCAGCTCTGATGACACAGCCTCTCTCACTCCTGGGATCAGCTGTGATGACACAGCCTCTGTCCCTCCTGGGATCATCTGTGATGACACAGCCTCTCTCACTCCTAGGATCATCTGTGATGACACAGCCTCTCTCACTCCTAGGATCATCTGTGATGACACAGCCTCTCTCACTCCTGGGATCAACTGTGATGACACAGCCTCTCTCACTCCTAGGATCATTTGTGATGACACAGCCTCTCTCACTCCTGGGATCAGCTCTGAAGACACAGCCTCTCTCACTCCTAGGATCATTTGTGATGACACTGCCTCTCTCACTCCTGGGATCAACTGTGATGACACAGCCTCTCTCACTCCTAGGATCATTTGTGATGACACAGCCTCTCTCACTCCTAGGCTCAGCTCTGATGACACAGCCTCTCTCACTCCTAGGATTATTTGTGATGACACAGCCTCTTTCACTCTTGGGATCAGCTCTGATGACAGCCTCTCTCACTCCTAGGCTCAGCTCTAATGACACAGCCTCTCTCACGCCTAGGCTCAGCTCTGATGACACAGCCTCTCTCACTCCTAGGATCAGCTGTGATGACACAGCCTCTCTCACTCCTGGGATCAGCTCTGATGACACAGCCTCTCTCACTCCTAGGCTCCGCTCTGATGACAGAGCCTCTCTCACTCCTAGGATTATTTGTGATGACACAGCCTCTCTCACTTCTAGGATCAGCTCTGATGACAGCCTCTCTCACTCCTAGGCTCAGCTCTAATGACACAGCCTCTCTCACTCCTAGGCTCTGCTCTGATGACACAGCCTCTCTCACTCCTAGGATCATTTGTGATGACAAAGCCTCTCTCACTCCTAGGATCAGCTGTGATGACACAGCCTCTCTCACTCCTAGTCTTAGCTCTGATGACAGCCTCTCTCACTCCTAAGATCAGCTCTGATGACACAGCCTCTCTCTCTCTTGGGATCATCTCTGATGACACAGCCTCTCTCACTCTTGGGATCAGCTCTGATGACACAGCCTCTCTCACTCTTGGGGAAAGCTCTGATGTCAGCCTCTCTAACTCCTGGGATCAGCTGTGATGACACAGCCTCTCTCACTCCTGGGATCTGCTCTGATGACACAGCCTCTCTCACTCCTAGGCTCAGCTCCGATGACACAGCTTCTCTCACTCCTGGGATCAGCTCTGATGACACAGCCTCTCTCACTCCTAGGATCATCTGTGATGACACAGCCTCTCTCACTCCTAGTTTTAGCTCTGATGACAGCATCTCTCACTCCTAGGATCATCTGTGATGACACAGCCTCTCTCACTCCTAGGATCATCTGTGATGACACAGCCTCTCTCACTCCTAGTTTTAGCTCTGATGACAGCCTCTCTCACTCCTAGGATCAGCTGTGATGACACTGTGTAGTATCCTGCATTTGTAAGGTTAAGTATTATTCTCCCCCTGCTCAGCCCAGTGCCTGTGCTCTATGCCCAATAGAATGTTGGAGTCTTTCCTAGCCTCGGAATGTTGGTACTCAGAGAGGTTAAGTGACAGTTGGTCATGGGCTGAGCAGCCGACAGGCTGCTCCTGGTGGGGCTCTCCTTTACATCTTAACTACCTGATGTTCTGAACTATACTACTTGTTATCTTCATGAATAAAACATCTTGAAATACTACTTCATGCGTGGACCTTGATACTACACACTGCCTCTCTCACTCCTGGGAGTATCTGTGATGACACAGCCTCTCTCACTCCTGGGATCAGCTCTGATGACACAGCCTCTCTCGCTCCTGGGATCATCTGTGATGACACAGCCTCTCTCACTCCTAGGATCATCTGTGATGACACAGCCTCTCTCACTCCTGGGATCAGCTGTGATGACACAGCCTCTCTCACTCCTAGGATCATCTGTGATGACACAGCCTCTCTCACTCCTAGGATCATCTGTGATGACACAGCCTCTCTCACTCCTGGGATCAGCTGTGATGATACAGCCTCTCTCACTCCTGGGATCAGCTGTGATGATACAGCCTCTCTCACTCCTAGGATCATTTATGATGACACAGCCTCTCTCACTCCTGGGATCAGCTCTGAAGACACAGCCTCTCTCACTCCTGGGATCAGCTCTAATGACACAGCCTCTCTCACTCCTAGGCTCAGCTATGATGACACAGCCTCTCTCACTCTTGAGATCAGCTGTGATGACAGCCTCTCTCACTCATAGTCTCAGCTCTGATGACACAGCCTCTCGCACTCCTGGGATCAGCTCTGATGACACAGCCTCTCTCACTCCTACGATCATCTGTGATGACACAGTCTCTCTCACTCCTATGATCAGCTGTGATGACACAGCCTCTCTCACTCCTGGAATCAGCTGTGATGACACAGCCTCTCTCCCTCCTAGGCTCAGCTCTGATGACACAGCCTCTCTCACTTCCAGGATCAGCTCTGATGCCACAGCCTCTCTCACTCCTAGGATCAGCTGTGATGTCACAGCCTCTCTCACTTCTAGTCTTAGCTCTGATGACAGCCTTTCTCACTCCTAGGATAATCTGTGATGACACAGCCTCTCTCACTCCTAGTCTTAGCTCTGATGACAGCTTCTCTGACTCCTAGGATCAGAAGTGATGACACTGCCCCTCTCACTCCTGGGATCATCTGTGATGACACAGTCTCTCTCACTCCTGGGATCAGCTGTAATGACACTGCCTCTTTCACTCCAGGGGTCAGCTTTGATGAAACAGCCTCTCTCACTCCTAGTCTTAGCTCTGATGACAGCTTCTCTCACTCCTAGGATCAGCTGTGATGACAGCCTCTCTCACTCCTGGAATCAGCTGTGATGACACACCCTCTCTCACTCCTGGGATCAGCTGTGATGACACAGCCTCCCTCCCTCCCAGGCTCAGCTGTGATGACACATCCTCCCTCCCTCCCAGGCTCAGCTCTGATGACACAGCCTCTCTCACTCCTAGGATCAGCTCTGATGACACAGCCTCTCTCACTCCTAGTCTTAGCTCCGATGACAGCCTCTCTCACTCCTAGGATCATCTGTGATGACACAGCCTCTCTCACTCCAAGTCTTAGCTCTGATGACAGCCTCTCTCACTCCTAGGATCAGCTGTGATGACACAGCCTCTCTCACTCCTGGGATCAGCTGTGATGACACAGCCTCTCTCACTCCTAGGATCATTTGTGATGACACTGCCTCTCTTACTCCTGGGATCAGCTCTAATGACACAGCCTCTCTCACTCCTAGGCTCAGCTCTGATGACAGAGCCTCGCTCACTCCTAGGATTATTTGTGATGACACAGCCTCTTTCACTCTTGGGATCAGCTCTGATGACAGCCTCTCTCACTCCTAGGCTCAGCTCTAATGACACAGCCTCTCTCACGCCTAGGCTCAGCTCTGATGACACAGCCTCTCTCACTCCTAGGATCAGCTGTGATGACACAGCCTCTCTTACTCCTAGGATCATCTCTGATGACACAACCTCTCTCACTCCTAGTCTTAGCTCTGATGACACAGCCTCTCTCACTCTTGAGATCAGCTGTGATGACAGCCTCTCTCACTCATAGCCTCAGCTCTGATGACACAGCCTCTCTCACTCCTGGGATCAGCTCTGATGACACAGCCTCTCTCACTCCTATGATCATCTGTGATGACACAGTCTCTCTCACTCCTATGATCAGCTGTGATGACACAGCCTCTCTCACTCCTGGAATCAGCTGTGATGACACAGCCTCTCTCACTCCTAGGATCAGCTGTGATGACACAGCCTCTCTCCCTCCTAGGCTCAGCTCTGATGACACAGCCTCTCTCACTTCCAGGATCAGCTCTGATGACACAGCCTCTCTCACTTCTAGGATCAGCTGTGATGACACAGCCTCTCTCACTCCTAGTCTTAGCTCTGATGACAGCCTCTCTCACTCCTAGGATAATCTGTGATGACACAGCCTCTCTCACTCCTAGTCTTAGCTCTGATGACAGCTTCTCTCACTCCTAGGATCAGCAGTGATGACACTGCCCCTCTCACTCCTGGGATCATCTGTGATGACACTGCCTCTTTCACTCCTGGAATCAGCTGTGATGACACACCCTCTCTCACTCCTGGGATCAGCTGTGATGACACAGCCTCCCTCCCTCCCAGGCTCAGCTCTGATGACACAGCCTCTGTCACTCCTAGGATCAGCTCTAATGACACAGCCTCTCTCACTCCTAGGATCAGCTCTGATGACACAGCCTCTCTCACTCCTAGTCTTAGCTCCGATGACAGCCTCTCTCACTCCTAGGATCATCTGTGATGACACAGCCTCTCTCACTCCTAGTCTTAGCTCCGATGACAGCCTCTCTCACTCCTAGGATCATCTGTGATGAAGCAGCCTCTCTCACTCCTAGTCTTAGCTCTGATGACACAGCCTCTCTCACTCTTGGGATCAGCTCTGATGACAGCCTCTCTCACTCCTAGGCTCAGCTCTGATGACACAGCCTCTCTCACTCCTGGGATCAGCTCTGATGACACAGTCTCTCTCACTCCTAGGATCATTTGTGATGACACAACCTCTCTCACTCCTGAGATCATCTCTGATGACACAGCCTCTCTCACTCCTAGGCTCAACTCTGATGGCACAGCCTCTCTCACTCCTAGGATCATTTGTGATGACACAGCCTCTCTCACTCCTGGGATCAATTCTGATGACAGCCTCTCTCACTCCTAGGCTCAGCTCTGATGACACAGCCTCTCTCACTCCTAGGATCAGCTGTGATAACACAGCCTCTCTCACTCCTAGTCTTAGCTCTGATGACAGCCTCTCTCACTCCTAGGATCAGCTCTGATGACACAGCCTCTCTCACTCATAGGATCATCTGTGATGACACAGCCTCTCTCACTCCTAGGATCAGCTGTGATGACACAGCCTCTCACTCCTAGGATCATCTGTGATGAAGCAGTCTCTCTCACTCCTAGTCTTAGCTCTGATGACAGCCTCTCTCACTCTTGGGATCAGCTCTGATGACAGCCTCTCTCACTCCTAGGCTCAGCTCTGATGACACAGCCTCTCTCACTGCTGGGATCAGCTCTGATGACACAGCCTCTCTCACTCCTACGATCATCTGTGATGACACAGTCTCTCTCACTCCTGGGATCAGCTGTGATGACACAGCCTCTCTCACTCCTGGGATCAGCTGTGATGACACAGCCTCTCTCACTCCTCGGATCAGCTCTGATGACACAGCCTCATGCACTCCTCGGATCAGCTCTGATGACACAGCCTCTCTCACTCCTAGGATCAGCTCTGATGACACAGCCTCTCTCACTCCTAGGATCAGCTGTGATGACACAGCCTCTCTCCCTCTTAGTTCTAGCTCTGATGACGCAGCCTCTCTCACTCCTAGGATCAGCTGTGATGACACAGCCTCTCTCACTCCTAGGATCATTTGTGATGACACAGCCTCTCTCACTACTGGGATCAGCTCTAATGACAGCCTCTCTCACTCCTAGGCTCAGCTCTGATGACAGCCTCTCTCACTCCTAGGATCAGATGTTATGATACAGCCTCTCTCACTCCTAGGCTTAGCTCTGATGACACAGCCTCTCTCACTCCTAGGATCATCTGTGATGACACAGCCTCTCTCACTCCTAGTCTTAGCTCTGATGACAGCCTCTCTCACTCCAGGATCAGCTGTGATGACACTGCCCCTCTCACTCCTGGGATCGTCTGTGATGACACAGCCTCTCTCACTCCTGGGATCAGCTGTGATGACACTGCCTCTTTCACTCCTGGGATCAGCTTTGATGACACAGCCTCTCTCCCTTCTAGTCTTAGCTCTGATGACACAGCCTCTCTCACTCCTGGGATCAGCTCTATTGACGCAGCCTCTCTCACTCCTAGGATCAGCTCTGATGACACAGCCTCTCTCACTCCTAGGATCATCTGTGATGACACAGCCTCTCTCACCCTAGGATCAACTCTGATGACACAGCCTCTCTCACTCCTGGGATCAGCTCTGATGACACAGCCTCTCTCACTCCTAGGATCAGCTCTGATGACACAGCCTCTCTCACTCCTGGGATCAGCTCTGATGACACAACCTCTCTCATTCCAACTCTCAGCTCACAGACACAGCTCAGGTGACCTAGCCTGTCTCTTTCTTAGATCCTACTCAAATATTATGACATGTCCCATTCCTACACATAAACTCAGCTTTAAAGACATAGCCCGTCTCATTTCTACCCTTTCTTTAAAGACTCTCCAAGGTCTGTGCTCCAATAACACTGCCGGTCTCATTCCCACACTGAGCTCTGATGGTACAGTCTGTGTCACTCTGAAACTCAGCTCTGAGGGAGTGAGTCTCATTCTTAGACCCAGCTCTGATACAAGATCTCGTCTCATTCCTAGAGTCAGGTCTGATGAAACAGTGTCAGTGGGAGCTGCTTGGTGTGAGGCTACATATCTGCTACATACAGAACATGGATTGAGCAAGAAGAGACTACAAGTTACAGGGTGCCTCAAAACTCTCACGAGTCTTGCAATTGCAGTGTCCATCTTGGATACATGGACTATAGGTTGCTCATGTTTCAGAGCAATCATTTTTGCTATGCAAACAAGATATTGATGAGGGGTGGGCGAATAATTCTGCTCTGCCAGCGAAGTTTGCAGAGTTTTTCCCACTCTGCACGGAGTTCAGATAATCTCTTCAAAGTGATGCGAGCAGAGTTTTTTCTCTCCATCGGCTCGGCAACATTATGTTGGTGAGCGCTCATGAGAAAAAATTGCGTGCTAGACCTCCTTGCAGCGAGATTTCTCAACGGGTGCGGTTGTGGCAGGTCGTGACTGCTCGCGTTGAGAAATCTGCCGCTCGCATTAAGGAAGCTGCCGCTTGAGTAGAATGTCTACTCGAGCGGCAGAAAGCAGCAAAGCCCTCTGGTGAGACAGGTAGTGCCGTTCGCACTGATTTTACAGCATGGGACAAACTCCAGGCGCTAAAAATCAGTATGAGCAGCACGACTTAACAGACTCAGCGGAGCGCAGTGGAGTTTTTCCAGTGCTTCGTGGAATTACGTGGAGTAAAACTCTGCAAACTCCACCCAGGCCTAATTTTTATTTGCATCAGACGGATCGTGTTGTTAGAGTTGAAATACAACTGCAATGTCTGGAGATATCTAGGACTTTCATAGAATTGCTGATGTAAAGACCCTTTGGCCAAACTCCATTTTATGACTGATTATTGGCGTGTCTACCTTTGACTTACATCCTGCCTACCTTATCTTTCGAGGGAACCGGTGAAAGTGTCAAATCCTCCAATGACATTGACAAAACACCTAATGCAACATGCGTCTGGCCAAGTGCTGTGTTATCTGTATTTCAAGGTCAGATAGCAAATATTTAAAAAAAGGGGAGAGAACCCTTATACTAAGAATAGGGACTGGGTAATCAACACAAAAAAACACAAGGGTCCCTATTCACTCTATACACTAGTTTGGATCATGGGCATTACACAATGATGTGACTAATTAATCACAATGTACACATCAAAAAAGGACAGTAGCACATAAAAAATGAATAACAAGCTGAATGGGACATATGAGATTTATTCCATAAAAACACAAATAAAATTAAAAACATTTCATAATATAATACAATATTGCACTAATATACATCACAAGAAAACAGAAAGGTCGACGCTGCGTTTCGGTGAATTGATAATAAATCACCTTCTTCAGGACAGTTTTCTAGGTAGGGAAGTGCTCAAATTCAAAATTCACTGGGCACTTATAGAAGCAACGTGCTCAAGTTTCACTTCTGATCTGGTTGCTGTAAATATTGCGGCCTCCCTGCATCAACGAACAGCTTCCGGGTCGGGTACCCGACCGAAGCTGTTCGTTGATGCAGGAGGCCACAATATCTTTAATAGGTTTATTTTTAGATGGCTGCATGAATATTACAGCAACCAGATCAGAAGTGAAACCTGCGGGAGAGTGCTAAATTTTGTGATCCTCAATTACGGCTCATCCATTATTGGTATATCTGGATTAGTTCATTTTTAAAAATTAATAAAATCTTTTAAATAAACATATTTTGGTGGCATCAACGAACACAGAAATATTTATTGGCTTTTTTATTAAGGAGGGTAATAGTAACCTCTTGAATACGAGGCGGGATATTTTCAAACCCGGTTTCAACTTGAGCACGTTGCTTCTATAAGTGCCCAGTGAATTTTGAATTTGAACACTTCCTACCTAGAAAACTGTCCTGAAGAAGGTGATTTATTATCAATTCACCGAAACGCAGCGTCGACCTTTCTGTTTTCTTGTGATGTATATTAGTGCAATATTGTATTATATTATGAAATGTTTTTAATTTTATTTGTGTTTTTATGGAATAAATCTCATATGTCCCATTCAGCTTGTTATTCATTTTTTATGTGCTACTGTCCTTTTTGATGTGTACATTGTGATTAATTAGTCACATCATTGTGTAATGTCCATGATCCAAACTAGTGTATAGAGTGAATAGGGACCCTTGTGTTTTTTTGTGCAGATAGCAAATATAACATAAAGAACATACTCTGTCTTAAGACATTTTTGATGTATTGGTCGATACTGGTTTGCATTAAGACCTTCTTAGTGAGTCATGCAGGTTATGTCCGGAATTGAATGGAAATTCTCCATGTTAGATAAGAGTTAGTGGCCAACACTATAAAAGGTTCATCAAATAGCCACTGAGGCAGAGAGGTCCTTCGACCCAGGTTATCGCACATGATCCTGCCACAGACTGCCAGACTGCCGTACTGTCTCATCATCCATTCCTATGCCGAGAGCTCATACCGAGCCAATTCAGAGACGAGCTGAGCCCAGCTGGTGTGTGTTTCCTTTTGAGGGAACACTCACTCCCGGGTACTGATAATTACATCTTTTTGCTGTAAACAGGTATTCTACTCAATACTCTCATATATAGAAATAGTCTTTAGGGTGTTAGGTTGCCTGTAGGAGAGTAGGATCTGCTTCACAGGGGTACCCCTACTTTTTTGCTGATACTTCACTGGTTTTCGACATTAGTCTGGCTGGGGCCCTGCTATTCAGAACCCCAGCCTAGCTGTTTCCTCTTTAAAAGGGTCTCCATGTGCCTTAGGCACATCACTGATTGGGATCTGGAGTGCCCTTGTAAGTCCCTAGTATATGGTATACTATGTACCAAGGGCATAGGTACCTCAGAGGCCTGCCAGGGGCTGCAGCATGTATTATGCCACCCCTGGTAGGCCATCCAAACTGGCACCACAGGTCTGCTACTGCAGCCTGGGTAAGGTGGTGCATGCACCCCTTGCTGTGGTATAGGTTACCTATATCACTAAATGCATACACACATATAAACCTATAAGTCACTCCTAAGGCAGGCCTTATCAATCCTAAAGGCAGAGTGCATGGTTCCTATGTGAGAGGGTGCCCCTGCATGAGCAGGGCCCCTCTGCAGCGTTCGGAGACCATCTCTGATGCTGTTTGTAGTGCAGCCTGACCATATACTCTTAAACGCATTATATCCTCGCGGTAAAATGCTAACTATGGAATGGCTGCACCTAAACATGTCGTGTTTGGTGTCAAACATCTTGGAATACTACCCCCCGCCAATCCTGGCGGCGGGGGTAGCATTCCACCCTTCTAGAGGGAAAGGCATGTTAACTCTGACGAGTCCGGTAACTTCTTTCCAGAGCCTGGCATCACAAAATGGATGCTGCTGCCACAGACACGAGTCTGGCCTCCTGCTGCTGGACGAAACTCCGGCAGGGGAGGCCTGGACAATAGGTTTCCTGTCCCAGGGAGGTGTGACCACCTCCCCAGACAGGACAATGTGTATTGGGGCTGGGCGGGAGCACTTTCGGGTGCTTTGAAGTCCTGCACTGGGGGCACATTTGGTGTCCCTGTGCATACCCCAGTTCAAACCGGATCAGGGGCTTGCAGCCCCTGCTTTGGCGCGAACTGGACAAAGGGAAAGGGGTGTAGCCACCCCTCTGCCCTGACCCACCCATAGGTGGGGCCACAGAGTAGTCCATCCCCTATTTTTAGAATAAAGGTAGGAACCCAGTCCCTAGGACTTTAGATTATACCTGGACGAAACTCTGAAACAGAATCCTGGACCTTCGACGCTCTACTCACGATTAGAGGACTGAAGAATCTCCCTTGGGGTCAAGGAGTGACTCCCCTGCTTGGCAGGCACCAAAGAAGCATCTGTCCGGTTCGCATCACTGAAGCTCCCGTCGGACGCCGAAGTCATCGCATCACCAGAGGTGGATTCTCAGACTTCCCGAGGCTACCCTGAGTCCCCAGCAAAGCTGAGGCCCGTGGCTATCGTGGGTGACTTGAGACCGTGACCCCTGGACACCGAGCACATTTGCAAGTGCACCATCTTCTGGGTCTCCCAAGAAGTCGTGCTTTGGGCTCCGAGTAGCCCTAGTCTCCAGCACCACCTGCACCGAAGATCACTGGCCCCCACTCCACGAGTGTCCTGTAAGCCAGCTCCATGTGCGGCGTCACGAGGCTCCTTCGCGGTCGCTAGCCCGTTGGCTAGTAGCCCTTAACGAAGGCCAATCTTTTCTTTCCTTGGCAGTCTGGTTGCTCCAGGCCTGCCCGCACTTACCCTCACTGGGTGAGTTCCCCAGACCTTGCTGGTCTGCATCATCGACGATCTACATCTTACTCGAGACTTGCCGTTGCCAAGGCTTGTTGGGTCCAATCTGGTCGCCGACACCTCTGCACTCGACAGACATCGAGCAACAGCCCGAATCCTGCTCCTGGTCGCCGACAACGCCTCCCGGACCTCGTGGCTGAAGAGTCAAGACAACCGTCATCGAATCTGAAGCACTCGACATCGGTGGGCATCTGTCCATCGCCTCCCTGGTCACTGGCTAGTGACCCAGACTCTGTCCCCTCTGCTTTCAGGTTCTTCAGAACTCCGATCCACTCTTGGATCCACCCGGACACTTTTCTCCTGGTCGCCAGCAGCACTTTGCAGCAGATCGCCATAAGAACCGACGACGAAACCCGACCCCGAAAGGCACCTATGCACCCGGCTTCCCTGGGTGAGGTAACACGAGTACTCCGGTGCTCCCGTGGGTAGAGACTCTTCAAAGTCCTAGATCTCAAAGGGTTTTGTCCTAGTCCTCTTCTAAGTGTCCCTTTCCTCTATTTTCCCGATCCCGACTTTCTCCATAGAAGTTAACGGCGTATCGCGGTTGTGTATTTACACTGCACGCGTCTCCCGTGGGTCCCCTGTGTCACTACCTTGGGTGGTTCCTTGTGGTCCAAGCACTTCTAGAGGCTCTAGGCCTAGTGTCTAGTTCAGTCGTGGTTCGCATACCACTTTATTGGTATATGGTTTGGTACGCCCCTAGGGCCCAAACGTGTATTTGTGCTATTACTGTGATTTAAGATCTTATAACCTATGTACTTCGAACTCTAGCCTCATAAAGAGACTAGAGGGGTGTGTTTAGTAATAAATACATATATTTTGAATATATACCTGGTGTGGTGCTCTTTCATTTGGTCACTCAAGAGATTATAGACTGGTAAAACAAGCTGCTTTACATTCCTTCAAGACTTAGCCTGAAGGCTGCTCTCCATAGCTACCACTAGGATAGCTTTCAATAAGGTTGTCTTTAACCTACCTACCATAAGAGTCGATTTGGACTGGTGCAAGGTGCCCACTATAATTAGTGGACAGCATATGCCAGGCCAACTTCTCACATTGGTGGCAGCGTGTGGGATTCCAGCTTGCTATTGTTTTACCAGATAATCTCAATTGAATTGATCAACTGAAAACCACTAAAGGTACCTAAGGTACATATAATTTAAGCTTAGAATATCAGTAAGTTCTACTGAACTTAGAGTTGTGTGTTAAGGGATAGCACAACCCTTTCTACAACTCAAGAGAGTTTAGTAGGCCACACTAGAGTAGGTAGTGCATACACCACACCACACTAGTAATGTCTTTAAAAGCAGGATCCAAAGATGCCCTGCAGGAAGCCATTGAGCTTCCCCCTCCAAGTATGACACACTCCCATTCTTGGAACTGAGAGCTTTGTGTAACGTGAGGAAATTAAGGACAGGCCAAAGTCCCACCACCCAACACCTCCAGGAGTTGTTGGTGGCTTATGATCTTAGTAAGTCCTCAGAGACTGAAGGGGTAGGAGCAGAGGGTGGGCCAGCAGATGAGGAAGGGGCCAGGGGTACTACTACCCCCAGCCCCCTCTGAAACTGACCAGGAGGGTGACAATGACCCTGACCTGGAAAACCCAATCCCTTCTGGGGAAGATGAAGATGAGGATCTGGAGAACCACACCTTTGTCCCCCAGGAAGGATTATGAGTGTGCTCAGAAAGTCTAGGTCTCCTTCTCAGGAGTCTAACCACTCTGGCACCTCAATAGGGAGCTCTGTTTCTTCTCACAGGAGGGAATCCTCTCATGAGAGAAGAAAGAGACTGGTCCAGTATGAGGAAACTCAACTGGAGATCAGGAAGAAGCAATTGGCTTTAGATAGAGAATCCCTAGATCTCCTTAAAGAGAGAAGAAAGTTGGGACTAGAGTCCCATGGTGGCAGCCATGTCCCTAGAGATAGGGAAAGGTCCTATGACCATAGGAACCTGAGCAAGATTGTCCCTCCCTACCAGAGTGGGGATGATATCCACAAATGGATAACTGCTTTAGAGAGGGCCTGTAAAGTACAGAAGGTCCCTCAGGAGCAGTGGGCAGCAATCTTGTGGCTCTCCTTTGCTGACAAAGGTAGAGACAAGCTCCTCACTGTTAGAGAGGAGGATGCTGACAATTACAAGGTCTTGAAGAGTGCTCTTATTGATGGGTTTGGCCTAACCACTGAACAGTACAGGTTGAAGTTCAGAGACACCCAAAAAGCACAGACTCAAGACTGGGTAGACTATGTGGATTGTTCTGCCAAGGCTCTGGAAGGCTGGTTGATGGGCAGTAAGGTGTGTGACTTCTCAGGATTGTATAATCTGATAATGAGGGAGCAGATTCTTAATAACTGTCAAAACCAGCTGTTGCATCAGTACCTGGTTGACTCTGATCTGACCTCTCCCCAAGAATTGGGAAAGAAGGCAGACAAATGGGTCAGAACCAGGGTGAAGCAGAAGGTACAGAACCAAGGTGGGGAAACCAAGAAGCAAGATGCTAAGAACTCTGACAAGGGTGGGGAGAAGGGTAAAGATCAAAAGTCTTCATCAGGCCCCCAAAAATCTTCTTCTGGTGGGGATTCCCAGTCTACCAAGGGTAAAGGCCAAAGAAAACCATGGTGCAAGGTCTGTAAGCAAAAGACCCACTGGACCAGTGATTGCACCAAGTCCAAAGACTCCAGTCCAGCACCCACCAATGCCCCTAAGGCACCTGTTCCCCCTAGTACAGTTGGTGGAGGTGCTCCAGCAAAGGGTTTAGTAGGGTTCACCCTGGGAACTGAGTTGGGCTCTGACTTAGTCAGGGAACTGACTCAGGCTGTGTTAGTCTGTGATGGAGGCATGGATGTGACCTCCACTGTGAGTCCCAGTAATCTGGGCAAGTACAGACAACAGCCTTTAATCAATGGACGAGAGGCTTTGGCATTTAGGGACACAGGGGCAAGTGTCACAATGGTGACACAAGACCTTGTGCTACCTGGGCAAGTTATACTTGGTGAAATGTACCAAGTGACCAATGCTAGCAATGTCAGAACAGACCATACTCTGGCAGTTGTTAACTTCTCCTGGGGAGGGGTAACTGGCCTTAAGAAGGTTGTGGTAAGTGCAAACCTACCAGTCGAATGCTTGCTTGGCAATGACTTAGAGACTTCTGCTTGGGCAGAAGTGGAGCTCAGGACCCATGCAGAAATGCTGGGGATCCCTGCAGATGTGTTTGCTGTGACCAGGTCACAAGCTAAACTGTCTAAAACTGAACAGGCCTTGGATTCTGGAAGAATGGACCAAGTGCCTTCCAAGAGGAGGAGTAGTAGGGTTAAGGCAGTGCCTTCCCCCTTGGCTCAGGAGAGAGATCAGTCCCTTGAGGGGGATGATCTCAGCCCTGAAGAAGGAACTGGCCCAGAGGAACTTGAACCTGAACAGGTTGAGTTCTTGGGGACAGGGGGACCTTCTAGGGCAGATCTGAGCCAGGAGCAGCAGAGCTGCCCCTCCCTTGAACCCCTCAGACAGCAAGCTGCTGCTGAGGCTGCTGGGAAAGCTAGTGGTCCCCATACAGTGTATTGGGATGATGGACTCCTGTACTCAGAGAGTAGAGACCCCAAGCCTGGTGCTACCAGGAGGTTGGTAATACCTTTGAAGTTCAGGGGCTTCCTATTGACCCTAGCCCATGATATTCCCTTAGCAGGACACCTGGGCCAGAACAAGACTTGGGACAGAATTGTCCCTCACTTTCACTGGCCCCACATGTCTGAAGACAGTAAGGAGTTTTGTCGCTCCTGTGTAACCTGCCAAGCCAGTGGCAAAGCAGGTGGCACTACAAAGGCCCCCTGATACCACTACCTGTGGTGGGGGTGCCCTTTGAGAGGGTAGGGATTGACATTGTTGGTCCCATGGATCCCCAAACAGCCTCTGGGCACAGGTTTATCCTGGTGGTAGTGGATCATGCCACCAGGTACCCAGAAGCTATTCCCCTCAGGACCACTACAGCACCTGTGGTGGCAAGGGCCCTCCTGGGAATCTTCTCAAGAGTGGGCTTTCCTAAGGAGGTAGTATCAGACAGGGGTGCAAACTTCATGTCTGGTTACTTAAAAGCAATGTGGAAGGAGTGTGGAGTTACTTATAAGTTCACCACACCCTATCACCCACAATGCAATGGTTTAGTTGAGAGATTCAACAAAACCTTGAAGGGCATGATTAAAGGGCTCCCAGAAAAGCTTAGGCGTAGATGGGACATACTCTTGCCCTGCCTTTTATTCGCATATAGGGAGGTGCCTCAGAAGGGGGTTGGTTACAGCCCTTTTGAACTTCTGTTTGGCCACCCTGTGAGGGGTCCACTGTGCTTGGTGAAGGAAGGATGGGAGTTACCTCTCAAGCCCCCAAAGCAAGATATAGTGGACTATGTACTTGGTCTCCGCTCCAGGATGGCTGAGTACATGAAAAAGGCAACCAAAAACCTTGAGGCTAGCCAGGAACTGCAGAAGGCCTGGCATGACCAAAGGCTGTTCTGACTGTTTACCAGCCAGGACAGAAGGTGTGGGTGTTGGAGCCAGTGGCCCCAGCAGCTCTCCAAGATAAATGGAGTGGACCCCACACTATTGTTGAACAGAAGGGTGAGGTCACTTACTTAGTGGACCTAGGAACACCCAGGAGTCCCCAAAGGGTTCTCCATGTCAACAGACTTAAGCCATATGTGGACAGGGCAGACATGGGCTTGCTCATGGCTACTGATGAAGGGCAGGAGGAAGAGAGTGACCCACTCCCTGACCTGCTCTCACAGAACCCTGACGATGGGTCAGTTGATGGTGTAGCCTTGGCAGGCAGCCTCACTACCCAGCAACAAACTGATTGCAGGCAAGTCCTCAATCAGTTTAGACATATGTTTTCACTGACACCCAGTCAGACCACCTGGTGCACTCATGAAGTGGACACTGGGGACAGTCTGCCTATTAAAAACAAGATTTATAGGCAACCTGACCATGTCAGGGACTGTATCAGGACTGAAGTCCAGAAGATGTTGGAATTGGGAGTGATTGAGCCCTCAGATAGCCCTTGGGCTAGTCCAGTAGTCCTAGTACCTAAACCTCACACCAGTGGTGGGAAAAGAGAGATGAGGTTTTGTGTAGACTACAGAGGCCTCAATGCAGTCACTAGGACTGATGCCCATCCAATACCCAGGGCAGATGAGCTCATAGATACTTTGGCCTCTGCCAAATATCTCAGCACATTTGACCTAACAGCTGGCTACTGGCAGATCAGACTAGCTGATGCTGCAAAGCCCAAAACAGCATTTTCAACCCCTAGTGGGCATTATCAATTTGTGGTGATGCCCTTTGGTCTGAAAAATGCACCTGCCACTTTCCAGAGGTTGGTGAACACAGTTCTCACAGGACTGGAAGCCTATAGTGCAGCTTATCTAGATGATATTGCTGTCTTTAGCTCCACCTGGGAGGATCACCTGGTCCACCTCAGGAATGTTTTACAGGCCCTGCAAAAGGCAGGCCTGACTATCAAGGCCACTAAGTGCCAGATAGGGCAGAGTCAGGTTGTGTACCTGGGCCACCTTGTGGGTGGAGGCCAGGTTCAACCTTTGCAGAGCAAGATCCAGACCATCATGGACTGGACTGCTCCCACTACCCAGACTCAGGTGAGAGCCTTCTTAGGCCTGACTGGGTACTATAGGAGATTTGTCAAGGGGTATGGATCAATAGTGACACCCTTGAATGACTTAACTTCTAAGAAAATGCCCAAAAAGGTTCAGTGGACAGTTAGCTGTCAAAAGGCATTTGATGACCTCAAGCAGGCCATGTGCACTGCTCCAATTCTGCAGAGTCCTGATTACTCCAAGAAGTTCATTGTTCAAACTGATGCATCTGAATTGGGGGTAGGGGCTGTACTGTCACAATTGAATGAAGAAGGTCAGGATCAGCCAGTAGCTTTTATTAGCAGAAGGCTGACCCCTAGAGAGAAACGTTGGTCAGCCATAGAGAGGGAGGCCTTTGCTGTGGTCTGGGCTCTGAAGAAGTTGAGGCCATACTTGTTTGGTACACACTTCCTGGTTCAGACAGACCATAAGCCCCTCTTATGGCTAAAACAAATGAAGGGTGAAAACCCCAAACTGCTTAGGTGGTCCATTTCCCTACAGGGGATGGACTTTACAGTGGAACATAGGCCTGGGAGTAACCATGCGAATGCAGATGGACTCTCTAGGTATTTCCACTTAGAACATGAAGACTTAACTGGGCAAGGTTAGTTTAATGTCCCTACGTTTGGGGGGGTTGTGTAGGAGAGTAGGATCTGCTTCACAGGGGTACCCCCACTTTTTGCTGATACTTCACTGGTTTTCGACATTAGTCTGGCTGGGGCCCTGCTATTCAGAACCCCAGCCTAGCTGTTTCCTCTTTAAAAGGGTCTCCATGTGCCTTAGGCACATCACTGATTGGGATCTGGAGTGCCCTTGTAAGTCCCTAGTATATGGTATACTATGTACCAAGGGCATAGGTACCTCAGAGGCCTGCCAGGGGCTGCAGCATGTATTATGCCACCCCTGGTAGGCCATCCAAACTGGCACCACAGGTCTGCTACTGCAGCCTGGGTAAGGTGGTGCATGCACCCCTTGCTGTGGTATAGGTTACCTATATCACTAAATGCATACACACATATAAACCTATAAGTCACTCCTAAGGCAGGCCTTATCAATCCTAAAGGCAGAGTGCATGGTTCCTATGTGAGAGGGTGCCCCTGCATGAGCAGGGCCCCTCTGCAGCGTTCGGAGACCATCTCTGATGCTGTTTGTAGTGCAGCCTGACCATATACTCTTAAACGCATTATATCCTCGCGGTAAAATGCTAACTATGGAATGGCTGCACCTAAACATGTCGTGTTTGGTGTCAAACATCTTGGAATACTACCCCCCGCCAATCCTGGCGGCGGGGGTAGCATTCCACCCTTCTAGAGGGAAAGGCATGTTAACTCTGACGAGTCCGGTAACTTCTTTCCAGAGCCTGGCATCACAAAATGGATGCTGCTGCCACAGACACGAGTCTGGCCTCCTGCTGCTGGACGAAACTCCGGCAGGGGAGGCCTGGACAATAGGTTTCCTGTCCCAGGGAGGTGTGACCACCTCCCCAGACAGGACAATGTGTATTGGGGCTGGGCGGGAGCACTTTCGGGTGCTTTGAAGTCCTGCACTGGGGGCACATTTGGTGTCCCTGTGCATACCCCAGTTCAAACCGGATCAGGGGCTTGCAGCCCCTGCTTTGGCGCGAACTGGACAAAGGGAAAGGGGTGTAGCCACCCCTCTGCCCTGACCCACCCATAGGTGGGGCCACAGAGTAGTCCATCCCCTATTTTTAGAATAAAGGTAGGAACCCAGTCCCTAGGACTTTAGATTATACCTGGACGAAACTCTGAAACAGAATCCTGGACCTTCGACGCTCTACTCACGATTAGAGGACTGAAGAATCTCCCTTGGGGTCAAGGAGTGACTCCCCTGCTTGGCAGGCACCAAAGAAGCATCTGTCCGGTTCGCATCACTGAAGCTCCCGTCGGACGCCGAAGTCATCGCATCACCAGAGGTGGATTCTCAGACTTCCCCGAGGCTACCCTGAGTCCCCAGCAAAGCTGAGGCCCGTGGCTATCGTGGGTGACTTGAGACCGTGACCCCTGGACACCGAGCACATTTGCAAGTGCACCATCTTCTGGGTCTCCCAAGAAGTCGTGCTTTGGGCTCCGAGTAGCCCTAGCCTCCAGCACCACCTGCACCGAAGATCACTGGCCCCCACTCCACGAGTGTCCTGTAAGCCAGCTCCACGTGCGGCGTCACGAGGCTCCTTCGCGGTCGCTAGCCCGTTGGCTAGTAGCCCTTAACGAAGGCCAATCTTTTCTTTACTTGGCAGTCTGGTTGCTCCAGGCCTGCCCTCACTTACCCTCGCTGGGTGAGTTCCCCAGACCTTGCTGGTCTGCATCATCGACGATCTACATCTTACTCGAGACTTGCCGTTGCCAAGGCTTGTTGGGTCCAATCTGGTCGCCGACACCTCTGCACTCGACAGACATCGAGCAACAGCCCGAATCCTGCTCCTGGTCGCCGACAACGCCTCCCGGACCTCGTGGCTGAAGAGTCAAGACGACTGTCATCGAATCTGAAGCACTCGACATCGGTGGGCATCTGTCCATCGCCTCCCTGGTCACTGGCTAGTGACCCAGACTCTGTCCCCTCTGCTTTCAGGTTCTTCAGAACTCCGATCCACTCTTGGATCCACCCGGACACTTTTCTCCTGGTCGCCAGCAGCACTTTGCAGCAGATCGCCATAAGAACCGACGACGAAACCCGACCCCGAAAGGCACCTATGCACCCGGCTTCCCTGGGTGAGGTAACACGAGTACTCCGGTGCTCCCGTGGGTAGAGACTCTTCAAAGTCCTAGATCTCAAAGGGTTTTGTCCTAGTCCTCTTCTAAGTGTCCCTTTCCTCTATTTTCCCGATCCCGACTTTCTCCATAGAAGTTAACGGCGTATCGCGGTTGTGTATTTACACTGCACGCGTCTCCCGTGGGTCCCCTGTGTCACTACCTTGGGTGGTTCCTTGTGGTCCAAGCACTTCTAGAGGCTCTAGGCCTAGTGTCTAGTTCAGTCGTGGTTCGTATACCACTTTATTGGTATATGGTTTGGTACGCCCCTAGGGCCCAAACGTGTATTTGTGCTATTACTGTGATTTAAGATCTTATAACCTATGTACTTCGAACTCTAGCCTCATAAAGAGACTAGAGGGGTGTGTTTAGTAATAAATACATATATTTTGAATATATACCTGGTGTGGTGCTCTTTCATTTGGTCACTCAAGAGATTATAGACTGGTAAAACAAGCTGCTTTACATTCCTTCAAGACTTAGCCTGAAGGCTGCTCTCCATAGCTACCACTAGGATAGCTTTCAATAAGGTTGTCTTTAACCTACCTACCATAAGAGTCGATTTGGACTGGTGCAAGGTGCCCACTATAATTAGTGGACAGCATATGCCAGGCCAACTTCTCACATTGCCGATGACATTCCGACTAGGTTAGGAATTCTCATATTATTCTCGTTGTTAGTGACATGCGTCAGTGCTGTCTTAGTAACATTCTGTGTGGTTAGTTTACATTTTCTAAGCAACGGGACGAGACTGGTGAAATAAAAACGAATATAAAGTGTCTTTCTCTTAGTGCAGAGCTTGTGTGTGATATTCTAAAGAACGAAATTGGGTTTGAATTACCACTGCGTCCCTGATCCATTTTGGGACTTTTAGTAACCCAGAGAGCACGGACACCACATCGACAAGTAAGTTGAACGGGGTTGTGTGGGGCGACAATAACCTGGACTTTCACGCTCAAGCATTGGTGCACGTGAGGCATCTGTGGGCGGGAAAGTCAGACCTCGTAAAACTCAAACAAAGTCTTAGTTTACACAACATTGATTATTGAACTTTATTTCCTGGAGTCATCGGTTCCCAAAAGATATGAACTCTAACCTGCACTAACTTTCTCATCCAACAATCAAGAAGGAATCTCATTGCTCCAGGCCTGCTTATGTTTTCTTTAGTCAAATGTAGTAATAAGGTATTTACAATGGTGAGGAAGTGACTGCTTGTTGTCATAAAGGAAGGTTCGATACTAATGTGTATTCTTTGTTGTTACAGCTGATTAACTTGTTGCATTAAGAGTCATTCAAAGCACAGATTTAAATTACAAACCTCTGAAGGTAATTATCGACATAGAAAAAGTATTTTACTTCAAGTAATCACTTGCATCTATACTAGAGGTTCCATTTACATTTCAGTTCTAGGAAGTCACCAAGCTTGAACCTCCAACAGAATATCAGAAACGCAGGGATTGTAATAAGGTATAACATATATCATATCTCATTTTAGGGTTCGTGACTTGGAACTTCAAAGGGGAAATGTTCTTCTGCAGACTAGGTTGAGCCAGGCTGTAAGAGTCGGCAGAGTGAAGATATCCGATGTCTCTCTTTCTTCTCTCTTATCCCACTCACCTTTCCCTTGGGTTACTGCTGACCAGCACAGTACTCCTTGCATGGTTACCACTAGGATCAGGGAAGGGAGGAGGTTTGGACCGACCCAGTCTCATTCCTAGACCCTGCTTGTAGGGCATAGCCAATCTCGTTCTTAGACTCAGCTCTGCTGACACATTCGGCCACACTCTTAGACTCAACTCTGATGACAGAGCCGGTCTCATTCATGCGAATCAGTTCTCACGAGACAGCACATCTCGTTCCTCAACTCAGCTCTGATGTTACAACCAGTCTAATCCTAATCTCAGCTCTCAAGATGCTGCCTGTCTCTGCCTGTCTCATTGTTAGCCTCAGTTCTAGCAACACACTCTGCCTCATTGCTAGACTCAGCTCTGATAACATACCCCATCTCAACTGCACACTCAGCTCTAATGGCACAGCCTGCAGAGGCAGCTGGTAACCTGCGAAAGTGGTGCGGCGAGCGAAGTGCCCCAACGCTTCCCCAAAAAACAAAATAAAATACCCCTTCCTCCAAAAGCTTAAAATAAAACACCGCCCACTCCAAATCCCCATAATAAAACAACCCCTCCCTACAAAAGCCCCAAATATAACAACTACATTAACATTTAAAATAAATAAAATAAAAATAAATGGTACTTACCCACTGCTGTACAGCCTTCTCGGTGTTCTGAATCTGCAGTCTGCTGTGGAGCTCCCCTAACCAACCCAGGGGCTGCTCTCATGCTATTAACCAGCATGAGAGAAGAACCAGGATTGGATGGAGCAGGTTGGCAGGACGCTCCTTCAAGCCCTGGAGGCCTGTGCTTGCTCTCCGCCCAGCTGTGTAAAAAAGCTTGGAATAGAAAGCTTCAAAGTGCGCATGTAATGGTGGCCGTCGCAAGACAGCCGGCCAAACTGACATGCTCACTTTGGAGCATTCGGACAGACACTTCTTCAGTCCTTCATGCTACCGATGAGCAGCAGAGTACATGCCCCGCATGCCTCTCGGCTCGGGGTCACTGCAGCGCACACATAAATGTAAAAAATAAAATTACAATGAAATCGTTTCATCCCCATTTTATTTTTTTACGGGTGGCTTTCAGCGGGTAGGGAGGGTGACACTCCCCTGCCCTTGTGGAGGAACCGCCGCTGACAGACGATCTTATTTCTAGGCTCAGCTCTGATGATAAAGCCTCTCTCATTGCTAGACTTGCCTTTGATAACAGAGCAAGTCTCTTTCCTAGAACCTGCTCTGAAGGCATTACCTGTCTCACTCCTGGACTCAGCTGAGACACCACAGCCTGACCCATTCATAACCTCAAGTTATAGGACATAGTCTGTCTCTCTCCTATACTCAGTTTTAAAGAGACAGACCACGTCATTTCTACATCTCATTTCTAGACCCTGTTTGAGTATAAACGAGTGTGATCAATTAGAACATGACGCAGTCTAAGGGGAAACTTCTAGCAGATACTCCCAGTTAGCACAGAGGCTCATGCAGTAACACACACAGGGGGGCAGATTTACAAGCCCCTTGCGACACTTTTGCACTGCCGTTGCATCACTTTTTGTGATGCAGCAGCTGCGTAAACAATGCGCCGTGTTGCGGCCTGTAACAAATCAAATAATCCAGGTTTCTTTCCAAATAGAACTTTTATTCGCAGCACAGCAACATGACTGAACTGGTCAATGCGAAGGTCCAGTACAACTGACTCTTCAGCGGCCCAACAACAGTGTTCCAATTGGAATTGAAATACAGAACATAAAATGAAAAGCAATAAGGAAATGAGGTGACAGCAGAATGAGGTATATGTAAGAATGTAACACATCTCCCTCATAAGAACAAAAAATAAAAGGTGGGAGAGTGGACAAAAGGAAGAAGCACAAAGAAAAGAAACAAAGTTTATCTTACAAAATCATGCAAATTCAATGGAAACTGTCTTATGCGACAGGAATCCTTTACTCTTGAAGCAACAGAATCATCAGAACAATTAGTTGCATCAGAAACATTTAACTGTCCAAAAGGAGAACTGGTGGCCATATCCTGATTACAACTGTGGACAGGATCCTCCAGACTCACACGAGAATATTTGTTAAATTCATCAACATCAGAAAAACCATAGCAATTACCAGGACATTTTGCAACTTGTTTTACATTCCACAATTTACCATCTTGCGCGATAACACTGTTTTCAAAAACTTTGGTAATCTTCATGGCTTTACTAAACCTATTAGTGCATTTGCTAATGAGACCAGGTTTCCTTATTTTCACCCGATCTCCAACTTTAAAATCATGAGTTTTGGTTTTCCACTTATTGTCATACCACACTTTAGTTTTATTCTCACCCTTTCTGCAGTACTATGAACCATATTATCACTCTTATCATTTTTCTTGTATTTCTCTTTGAACCACCAAGGACATATTTTGGATGCAGGATCCCTTCCTTTCAAAAGACGGAAAGGGCTAACTTCAGTGACCGAATGTGGGGTAATACGATATAACCACAATCTTTCCCTTAGTAAAGTCTTCCACTCACCCCTCAACTTAATGACATCAGAAATGTAGCCCTTCAAAACCCGGTTGAAGCGCTCTACCTAGCCATTTTCATGCGGTTCATAAAGAGACGTGGTAATGTGTCTTATGTTGTGACATTTAAGGAACTCTTCCATCTCATTTGAAATAAGCAGTACTTCATTGTCAGTAACAAGAATAGATGGACAACCTTCCCTCGCAAAAAATTCTTTAAAAAACTCCAATACAATATTGGTAGACGAGTGTGAAACAAACTTGACTTCTGGCCACTTTGAATGATAATCCACATGTACCAAAGCATACTGTGAATCATACGGTAAACACATGAAAGGACCAGAAATATCAAAAGCTAATTATTTCCAAGGTTCATCAGGCCACTCAGAATTTTTAAGGGGAGGTACATTGATTTTTAAAAAATATTTGCTAGATAGACACACATCACATTCTCTGACAGTGCGATCAACCATGCGGTCCATTCCCGGCCACCTAAAATAATTTCTTACGAGACGTTTCATGGCAGACATACCAGGATGATTTTTGTGAGCTAATTTCAAAATTACATCTTGCACTCTAGTGGGTGGAACACATTTACCACCTTTATACATGAGATCACCATCCAATTCTAGCTCTTCAGAAACTTTAAAGAAAGGCATAAACTCCTCACTTATGTCTTACTTACTGGGCCAACCTTCCAAAATGTATTTCTTAACCATCTGCCATAACAAACCTTCCTTTTCGCACAACTTCCATTTTTCTTCAGAAATATCCTCAAAACCACCCGAAACCACATCTTGAATGGTGGTAACTATTTCAGACTCATCTACACTCTCACAATGGTCCTCTTGACAAGGATGGCGCGATATAAAATCTGCCGTCATGTTATTTTTGCCAGGAACAAACTCAGTTTTGAAGCAATACTCTTGTATCCTAGAGGTTAGTCTCGCAATGCGTGCAGTGGAATTCCAATCTCCACCTGGTGATAAAATATTAACAAGAGGTTTGTGATCTGTTTTCAACGTGAACTTACTTCCCCAAACATAATTCCGAAAATGTTCAATTTCCCACACACAAGCTAATAGTTCCTTTTCAATGACAGCGTATCTGCGCTCTGTTTCATTCAAGGTGCGGGAAGCAAAACACACATTCCATTCATCTTTTCCACACCTCTGCGACAAAACTCCTCCAATAACATACAAACTGGCATCAACTGTGATAACACACTCTTTGTTCATACAGAAAGGACTCAAAATGGGAGCTTTTACAATTTCTTCTTTGATAGCCATAAACGCATCTTGTTGTTCTTTCTTCCATTCAAATACTGCTTTGCGTCTTAACAGCTTCCTTAGAGGTTCCATTTTTGTTGCAAAGTTGGTAACAAATTTACTATAATACTCACACATACCTGCAAAAGATAACAGTTGTTCTTTGTTCGTCGGAGCAGGAGCATTTACAATACCATCAACATTGGCTTTCTTCGGAACAACTCCATCACCTGTAAGAGCGTGTCCTAAATATTCTACTGTGTCTTTTAACATTTTACATTTGTGTGCTTTAAGGGTCAAACCATTACTCTTCAACCTTTCACAGACTTCTATTAAATGTTTCAGATGTTACTCCTCATTAGGTGAAAAAATCAGTATGTCATCTTGAAATCATTTTACAAAATTATCTACATCTCTAAAAATATTAAACATGACTCTTTGGAACACCGAGGCAGCCGAAGCTAAACCAAACGGCATCCTAGTGTATTGATATAAGCCTTGCGGGGTAATAAATGCAGTTAGCATTTTAGATTCTTCCGTCAATGGAATTTGGTGATACACAGATCTTAAATCCAGTGTTGAAAACACTTTGGCCCCTTCCAACATGGACACAACCTCATTTATGTTAGGAAGAGGATGACAATCCACTACAATACCTGCATTTAATGCTCTTAGATCCACACATACCCTCAACTTTTGATCTGGTTTACGAACCAAAACAATGGGAGAAACCCACTCAGCAGAATCTATTGATTCTATGAAGCCTTCAGTGGCCAACTCATCCAACATTTTTCTTAATTCTTCTCTGACATTAATAGATACACTTCTAAGTCTTTGTTTAACTGGAATTGCATTGCTTTTAAGCTTAATGTGGTGTGGAGAATCTTTGAGTTTACCCAAGGAATCTGTAAAAACCTCCTTGTACTTTTCTTTTACAAAACTTTCTTTGTCTTCGCATTTAGTGACTGCTACGCTTTTAACCGAAACAGATTCATCCAACATAACTGGTTCATCCGAACGTGGATTAAGAATAATACCTAATTTCCATTGATCCTTCCATCCTAGAACGTTCACACCCTTCACTGCAATATATAATTTAACTTGTGCAACTCTGCTTTTAAAACGTAATAAAGTTTTGAAATATCCTTCCATTTCAATCCTAGTACCATCTGCTATAATATCAGGTGGTAACATCTTGTTAATGTTAAAAACTCCATTTAGTTTTTCCAAGAAATACATCTTTGAGATTATAGTCCATGGTGAACCTGAATCTGCCATTAGACTTAATTCTCTTCCAGAATCTTCCACTGTACACATAGGTGCTTTTCTTATAGGTTGGTCCTCAGAATCTTTTACATTAGCAATTTTTTCCACTAAAGAAACTACAAAACCCTTGTTGTCCTCCACACTTGGCAAACATTCATACTCATGTTTCACATCACATTTTTCTAACATACAAGAGATTTTTCCACGCGTTTGTTGTGCAACTCTCTTTTATTTTATTTTTTTAAGTTTGATTTATTAAGGAATAACAAAGAAAGCAACAGTCATACAAATAACAAAGTCCATCTTATAAAACAGTAAATAATTAAATAGGCACAGAGGACAATGTAAAATTAACCTTATATCTATAAATGTAAAAGAAAGGGATAAGAAAGAGAAAGGGAGAGGAGGAAAGGAAATATCCTAAGCTATCAAAATACAATAATCAGAATGTCATATAAATGTGCAATTGATTTTTCCACGCGTTTGTTGTGCAGCTCTCCTTTGATCCCTGCACACATTAGAAAAGTGTCCCATTCTACCACATTTCCTACACTCCCTGTTTACAGCTGGGCATCCCCCAAATGACGCCATGTGTGTTCTACTACCACATCTATAACAAACTGTGAATCTATCACTTTTATCACATTTTTTAAAACCACCATAGTTATTGTTGCGAGATGCATTGAAACCCGTATTAGTCGTTTCACTTCTCTGATCTTCAATGCGTTTAACTGCACACACTTCCTCATTTTTGTTTTCTGTCTTATTGTTTACATCTCTTACAGTGCGCATCCATTTTCCTGATTGTTCAAATGCTTTAGCCGTGGAGATGGCTTCTGAAAGTTTAGGGTCGCCCATTACCCATAATTGTTCTTGTGTCTTTTTGTTTTTTACATGAACAATAATTTGATCTCTTATCATTTCGTCGCACATATTTCCAAAGTTACACTGCATGCTCAAAGTTCTTAGAGATGTTAGGAAATCATCAAAAGATTCATTTTCTTCCTGTGCCCTGGTGTAAAATTTGAATCTATTAAGGGCAATATTCGTGGTAGGCTTAAATCTTTTCTCCATTCTAAGCAATGCTTCTTTATAGACATTCAAATTCTCCTCACCTTCAGTAGCCGCAACTTGGGGTAATGCTCTGAAAATTACTTGTCCCTCTGACCGCAAGCAATGTAAGAAAATACTTTTTTTTCTCTCTGCACCCATTCGTTCTCCATCAATAGCTTTCATATAATTTATAAATTCTTCCTTCCATCTCGACCAAGCAATTGGAGGATCTCCTTTGTTTTGTAAAAATTTTGCTGGTGGATCAAACTGCATTTTACTTCCTTTTTATGAAATAACAATTTTATTTAGTACCTCTTGTAAATAAATGTCTCCAAAATGTGTTATTCCCTTAAGAAGAACCACTTTGAAACGAATACTTGTGTCACTGAAATGTCAAAATCTAACTCGTTTGTTTGAAATGGTGTTTAAATATGCTATTGCTAAAAAGACATGCCAAATAACATAAAACTTACTTGTGAGAAATCTTGGAATAACGTGAGTTGTTATTTCTAGTTCGTTTTTCCTCCTCAAGTGCTTGTTTATGAATCTGGTATATTTTTTTTATGTGAAAGTGCTCCGCGTAACCGTTGCTATGTGCGTTGTTATGCACACTGAATTTATACAAACTGGCTCCCACGTTGCGTGCGTCACGTAGTTACGTTGCGTCAGGCACGTTCAAGCTACGAAACAGCGCTGGAATCCTCCAATACCGTTGACGACACTGAAGTGACAGCAGCAGCGCGCACATGTATTTACTTTTAAAATACTTCTTGCTCGCGGTGCGCTTACCGTTTGTGCTTCCAATCCTCCTCAGATTTTGCTAAAAAGTTAAAATGAAGCAGTTTTCGCCGAACAACTCACTTTTCCACCGGATTTTCTTCCTCTTGTCATATAAAATTTTCCTCCACGCGAAAATATCCACAGATATTGTATTTGGCCCCAAAGATGCAATCGTAGGTTCAGGAACACACCGCTCCTGTGCTGCTCGTTTTAGTTGACGGGGTGTTCCTCAGCTCGTCGCCACTTGTAACAAATCAAATAACCTAGGTTTCTTTCCAAATAGAACTTTTATTCGCAGAACTGCAACATGGCTGAACTGGTCTGTGAGAAGTTGGCCTGGTATATGCTGTCCACTAATTATAGTGGGCACCTTGCACCAGTCCAAACAACCCCAAATTGGAATTAGGTTAAAGACAACCTTTATTGAAAGCTATCCTAGTGGTAGCTATGGAGAGCAGCCTTCAGGCTAAGTCTTGAAGGAATGTAAAGCAGCTTGTTTTGCCAGTCTATAATCTCTTGAGTGACCAAATGAAAGAGGACCACACCAGGTATATATATAAAATATATGTATTTAGTCTTAAACACACCCCTCTAGTCTCTTTATGAGGCTAGAGTTCGAAGTACATACTTTACAAGTGAAATATCAACAGTAATAGCACAAATACACGTTTGAGCCCTAGGGGCGTACCAAATCATATACTAAAATAGTGGTATAAGAACCACGACTGAGCTAGACACAAGGCCTGGAGCCTGTAGAAGTGCTTAGACCACAAGGAACCACCCAAGGTAGTGACACAGGGGACCCACGGGGGACGCGTGCAGTGTGAGAACACAGCCGCGAATTGCCGTTAACTTCTATGGGGAAAGTCGCGGTTGGAATTTTAAAAGGAAAGGACACTTAGAGGAGGACTTGGAGCAAATCCCTTTAGAACTAGGCAGTTCTAGAGTCAATACCCATGGGAGCACCGGAGTACTCGAGATACCTCACCCAGGGAAGCCGGGTGCATAGGTGTCTTTTGTCGTCGGGTTTCGTCGTCGTTTTCAATGGCGATCTGCTGCAGCAGGCTGCTGGCGGCCAAGTCGAAAGTGTCCGGGTGGATCCAAGGGTGGATCGAAGATCTGAAGAACCTGAAAGCAGAGGGGACAGAGTCTGGGTCACTAGCCAGTGACCAGGAAGGCGATGAGCAGATGCCCACCGATGTCGGGTGCTTCAGGTAGGTTGACAGTTGTCTTGACTCTTCAGCCACGAGGTCCAGGAGGCGTCAACGACAACCAGGAGCTGGATTCGAGCTGTCCCACGACGTCTGTCGATTGCTGCGGTGTCGGCGACCGGATTGGACCCAACAAGCCTTGGCAACGGCAAGTCACGTGGAAACAGAGAAAGGACGGTGATACAGACCAGCAAGGTCTGGAGGACTCACCCAGCGACGGTAAGTTAGGGCACGTCTGGAGCAACCAGGGAAGCCCAAGCAGAAGAAGAGTTGTCTTCGGGAGGGCCCACTAGCCAACGGACTAGCGACCGTGAAGGAGCCTTGAGTGGACGCACTTGGAGCTGGCTCACGGGACACTCGTAGAGTGGAGGCCAGTGATCTTCAGTGCAATCGGTGCTGGAGGTGGGGGCTACTCAGAGCCCAAAGCACAACTTCGTGGGAGACCAGGAAGAGGATGCACTTGCAAGAGTTCTCGGTGCCCAGGAGTCACGGTTCCACGTTACCCACGATAGCCACGGGCCTCAGCTTCGCTGGGGACTCAGGGCAGCCTCGGGGAAGTCTGAAAATCTACCTCTGGTGTTGCAAAGACTTCGGTGTCCAGCGGGAGCTTCAGTGATGCAGACCGGACAATTGCTTCTTAGGTGCCTGCCAAGCAGGGGAGTCACTCCTTGACCCCAAGGGAGATTCTTCAGTCCTCTAATCTTGAAGTAGAGCGTCGAAGATCCAGGATTCGGCTTCAGAGTTTCATCCAGGGTAATCTAAAGTCCTAAGGACTGGGGTCCCATACTTATACTAAGTTAGGGGGTTGGACATTCTCTGGGGACCCACCTATGGGAGGGTCAGGGAAGAGGGGTGGTTACACCCATTCCCTTTGTCCAGTTTCGCGCCAGAGCAGGGGCTGGAAGCCCCTGAACCGGTTTGAACTGGGGTATGCACAGGGACACCAAATGTGCCCCCAGTGCTGGACTTCAAAGCACTCTGAGAGTGCACCCACCCAGCCCCAATACACATCAGGCTGTCTGGGAGGTGGTTACACCTCCCTGCAACAGAAAACCTATTGTCCAGGCCTCCCCTGCCGGAGTTTCGGTCAGCAGCAGGAGACCAGACCCATGTCTGTGGCTGCAGCATCCATTTTGTGATGCCAGGGCTCTGTAAAGTTAGTACCGGGTATGCCGGTGTGTACATGTCTCTCCCTCTAGAAGGGTGGAATGCTACCCCCGCCCCCAGAACTGGCGGGGGGGTAGTATTCCAAGATGTTTGACACCAAACACAACATGTTTCCGTGCAGCCATCCCAAAGTTAGCATTTAACGCGAGGTTATAATGCACTTAAGAGTATATGGTCAGGCTGCACCACAAACAGCATCTGAGGAGGTACTCCGAATGCTGCAGAGGGGCTCTGCTCATGCAGGGGCACCCTCTCACATAAAAACCAAGCACTCTGCCTTCAGGATTGTGAAGGCCTGCCATAGGAGTGACTTATAGGTTTATATGTGTGTGCAATGGTAGTGATTTAGGTAGCCTATACCACTGCAAGGGGTGCATGCACCACCTTACCCAGGCTGCAGTAGCAGACCTGTGGTGTCATTTTGGAGGGCCTTCCAGGGGTGGCACAATACATGCTTCAGCCCCTGGTAGGCCCCTGGGATACCTATGCCCTGGGTACATAGTATATCATATACTAGGGACTTATAAGGGCACTCCAGATTCCAATCAGAGAAGTACCTAAGGTACATGGAAACCATTTTAGAGAGGAAGCAGCTAGGCTGGGGACCTGAATAGCAGGGCCCCAGCCACACTAAAGTCAAAATACAGTGAAGCATCAGCAAAAAGTGGGGGTAACCATAAGAGGCAGATCCTACTCTCCTACACAACCCCCCGCCCAAACGCAGGGACATTAAACTAACCTTGACCAGTTGAGTCTTCATGTTCTAAGTGGAAATATCTGGAGAGTCCATCTGCATTGGCATGGTTACTCCCAGGTCTATGTTCCACTGTATAATCCATCTCCTGTAGGGAAATGGACCACCTCAAAAGTTTGGGGTTTTCACCCTTCATCTGTTTTAGCCATAAGAGGGGCTTGTGGTCTGTTTGAACAAGGAAGTGAGTGCCAAACAAGTATGGCCTCAGCTTCTTCAGAGCCCAAACCACAGCAAAGGCCTCCCTCTCTATGGCTGACCAACGTTTCTCTCTGGGGGTCAGCCTTCTGCTTATGAAAGCTACTGGCTGATCCTGACCTTCATCATTCAATTGTGACAGTACAGACCCTACCCCCAATTCAGATGCATCTGTTTGGACAATGAACTTCTTGGAGTAATCAGGACTCTGTAGAATGGGAGCAGTGCACATGGCCTGCTTCAGGTCATCAAATGCCTTTTGACAGCTAACTGTCCACTGAACCTTTTTGGGCATTTTCTTGGAAGTTAAGTCATTCAGGGGTGTCACTATTGATCCATACCCCTTGACAAATCTCCTATAGTACCCAGTCAGGCCTAAAAAGGCTCTCACCTGAGTCTGGGTAGTTGGAGCAGTCCAGTCCATGATGGTCTGGATCTTGTTCTGCAATGGTTGAACCTGGCCTCCACCCACAAGGTGGCCCAGGTACACAACCTGACTCTGCCCTATCTGGCACTTTGTGGTCTTGATAGTGAGGCCTGCTTTCTGCAGGGCCTGCAAAACATTTCTGAGGTGGACCAGGTGATCCTCCCAGGTGGAGCTAAAGACAGCAATATCATCTAGATATGCTGCACTATAGGCTTCCAGACCTGTAAGGACTGTATTCACCAACCTCTGAAAAGTGGCAGGTGCATTCTTCAAACCAAAGGGCATTACCACAAATTGATAATGCCCACTAGGGGTTGAGAATGCTGTTTTTGGCTTTGCATCATCAGCTAGCCTGATCTGCCAGTAGCCAGCTGTTAGGTCAAATGTGCTTAGATACTTGGCTGAGGCCAAAGTGTCTATTAGCTCATCTGCCCTGGGTATTGGATGGGCATCAGTCCTAGTGACTGCATTGAGACCCCTGTAGTCCACACAAAACCTCATCTCTCTTTTCCCACCACTGGTGTGAGGTTTTGGCACAAGGACCACTGGACTAGCCCAAGGGCTATCTGAGGGTTCAATAACTCCCAAATCCAACATCTTCTGGACTTCTGTCCTGATACAGTCCCGGACATGGTCAGGTTGCCTATAAATCTTATTTTTAATAGGCAGACTGTCCCCAGTGTCCACTTCATGAGTGCACCAGGTGGTCTGACTTGGTGTCAGAGAGAACATATGCCTGAACTGATTGAGCACCTGTCTGCAATCAGTCTGCTGCTGGGCAGTGAGGCTGCCTGCCAAGGCTACACCATCCACTGACCCATCATCAGGGTTCTGTGAGAGCAGGTCTGGGAGAGGGTCACTCTCCTCCTCCTGTCCCTCATCAGTTGCCATGAGCAAGCCCATGTCAGCCCTGTCCACATATGGTTTCAATCTGTTGACATGGAGAACCCTGTGGGGACTCCTGGGTGTTCCTAGGTCTACTAAATAGGTAACCTCACCCTTCTGTTCAACAATGGTATGGGGTCCACTCCATTTGTCCTGGAGAGCTGCTGGGGCCACTGGCTCCAACACCCACACCTTATGTCCTGGCTGGTAAACAGTCAGTACAGCCTTTTGGTCATGCCAGGCTTTTTGGAGTTCCTGGCTAGCCTCAAGGTTTTTAGTTGCCTTTTTCATGTACTCAGCCATCCTGGAGCGGAGACCAAGTACATAGTCCACTATGTCCTGCTTTGGGGGCTTGAGAGGTAACTCCCATCCTTCCTTCACCAGGCACAATGGACCCCTGACAGGGTGACCAAACAAAAGTTCAAAAGGGCTGTAGCCAACCCCTTTTGAGGCACCTCCCTGTATGCAAATAAAAGGCAGGGCAAGAGTATGTCCCATCTTCGCCTAAGCTTCTCTGGGAGCCCTTTAATCATGCCCTTCAAGGTTTTGTTGAATCTCTCAACTAAACCATTGCATTGTGGGTGATAGGGTGTGGTGAACTTGTAAGTCACTCCACACTCCTTCCACATTGCCTTCAAGTATCCAGACATAAAGTTGGCACCCCTGTCTGATACAACCTCCTTAGGGAAGCCCACTCTTGAGAAAATTCCCAGGAGGGCTCTTGCCACTACAGGTGCTGTAGTGGTCCTAAGGGGAATAGCCTCTGGGTACCTGGTGGCATGGTACACCGCCACAAGGATAAACCTGTGCCCAGATGCTGTTTGGGGATCCAGGGGACCAACAATGTCAATCCCCACCCTTTCAAAGGGAACCCCCACCACAGGTAGTGGTATCAGGGGGGCATTTGTAGTGCCACCTGCCTTGCTACTGGCCTGGCAGGTTACACATGAGCGTCAAAACTCCTTGGTGTCTTCAGACATGTGGGGCCAGTGAAAGTGAGGGACAATTCTGTCCCAAGTCTTGTTCTGGCCCAGGTGACCTGCTAAAGGAATGTCATGGGCTAGGGTCAATAGGAAGCCCCTGAACTTCAGAGGTATAACCAACCTCCTGGTGGCACCAGGCTTGGGGTCTCTACACTCTGAGTACAAGAGTCCATCATCCCAATACACTTTATGGGGACCACTAGCATTCCCAGCAGCCTCAGCAGCAGCTTGCTGTCTGAGGGGTTCAAGAGAGGGGCAGCTCTGCTGCTCCTGGCTCAGATCTGCCCTGGAAGGGCCCCCTGTCCCCAAGAACTCAACCTGATCAGGCTCAAGCTCCTCTGGGACAGTTCCTTCCTCAGGACTGAGATCATCTCCCTGAAGAGACTGATCTTCCTTCTGAGCCAAGGGGGAAGGCACTGCCTTTACCCTACTACTCCACCTCTTGGATGGCACTTGGTCCATTGTTCCAGGATCCAAGGCCTGTTCAGTATTAGGCATTTTGCTCTGTGACCTGGTCACAGCAAACACATCTGCAGGGATGCCCAGCATTTCTGCATGGGTCCTGAGCTCCACTTCTGCCCAAGCTGAAGTTTCTAGATCATTGCCAAGCAAGCATTCAACTGGTAGGTCTGCACTTACCACAACCTTCTTAAGGCCAATTAACCCCTCCCCAGGAGAAGTTAACAACTGCCAGAGTATGGTCTGTTCTGACATTGCTAGCATTGGTCACTTGGTACATCTCACCAAGTATAATCTGCCCAGGATCCACAAGATCTTGTGTCACCATGGTGACACTGGCTCCTGTGTCCCTAAATGCCAAAGCCTCTTTTCCATTTATTAATGGCTGTTGCCTGTACTTGCCCAGATTACTGGGACTCACAGAGGAGGTCACATCCATGCCTCCATCACAGACTAGGACAGCCTGAGTGAGTTCTCTGACTAGGTAAGAGCTCATCTCCTTACCCAGGGTCAACCTTACTAAACCCTTGGTTTGTGTATTCCCACCACCAATTGTAACTGCACTAGGGGGAACAGGTGCCTTAGGGGCATTGGTGGGGGCTGGAACAGAGTCTTTGGACTTGGTGCAATCACTGGTCCAGTGTGTCTTTTGCTTACAGACTTTGCACCATGGTTTCTTTTGGCCTTTCCCTTTGTTAGACTGTGAATCCCCCCTGAAGAAGATTTTTGGGGGCCTTGTGAAAACTTCTGGTCTTTACCCTTCTCCCCACCCTTGTCAGAGTTCTTAGAATCTTGCTTCTTTGGGTCACCACCTTGGTTCTGTACCTTCTGCCTCACCCTGGTTCTGACCCATTTGTCTGCCTTCTTTCCCAATTCTTGGGGAGAGGTCAGATCAGAGTCCACCAGTTACTGATGCAACAGCTGATTTTGACAGTTATTAAGAATCTGCTCCTTCATGATAAGATTGTACAATCCTTTGAAGTCACATACCTTACTGCCCACTAACCAACCTTCCAGAGAATTAGCAGAACAATCAACAAAGTCCACCCAGTCTTGATTCTGTGCCTTTTGGGTATCTGAACTTTAACCTGTATTGTTCAGTTGTTAGGCCAAACCCATCAATTAATGCACCTTTTAAGACTGGATAATTATCAGCATCCTCTTCTCTAACAGAGAGGAGCTTTTCTCTACCTTTGTCTGCAAAGGAGAGCCACAAGATTGCTGCCCACTGCTCCTGAGGGACCCTCTGTACTTTACAGGCCCTCTCTAGTGCAGAAATCCATTTGTGGATGTCATCCCCACTCTGGTAGGGAGGGACAATCTTGCTCAGGTTTCTATGGTCATAAGACCTTTCCCTACCACTAGGGAAGTTGCTGCCACCATGGGACTCTAGTCCCAACTTTTTTCTTTGCCTTTCAAGCTCTAGGGACTCCCTGTCTATAGCCAACTGCTCTCTTCTGAGTCTCAACTGAGCTTCTCCATACTTGAGCAGTCTCTCTTTCCTCTCATTGGAGGATTCTCTCCTATGAGAGGAAACAGAGGTCCGTACTGAGGTGTCAGAGTGGTTAGACTCCTGAGAAGGAGATCTAGACCTTCTAGGCACACTCACAACTCTTCCTGGTGGGACAAAGGTGAGGTCATTCTGATCCTCCTCTTCCTCCACAGGAATAGCTGGGTTTTCCAGGTCAAGGTCATTGTCACCTTCCTGGCCAGTTTCAGAGGGGGGGTCATGGGTGATGTCACCCCTGGCCCCTTCCTCATCTTCTGCCCCACCCTCTCTGCCTACCCCTTCAGGCCCTATGGGTCTTCTGAGATCATCCAGCAGTAGCATCTCCATGAGACGTTGGGTGTTGGCACTTTTGCCTGTCTTCAGCTTCCTAACCTTGCACAACTCTCTCAATTCCATGAATGGGAGGTTGTCATATTTGGATGGCAGGAGCCCACTGGTTCCTGGTCCTGAAGACATTACTAGTGAGGTGTGGTGTATGCACTACCTACTCTAGTGTGGCCTACTAAACTCTCTTGAGTTGTAGAAAGGGTGTGCTAGCCCTTAACACACAACTCTAAGTTCAGTAGAACTTACTGTATACTAAGCTTGTATTTATATGTACCTTAGGTACCTTTAGTGGTTTTCAGTTGATCAATTCAATTGAGATTATCTGGTAAAACAATAGCAAGCTGGAATCCCACACGCTGCACACCAATGTGAGAAGTTGGCCTGGTATATGCTGTCCACTAATTATAGTGGGCACCTTGCACCAGTCCAAACAACCCCAAATTGGAATTAGGTTAAAGACAACCTTTATTGAAAGCTATCCTAGTGGTAGCTATGGAGAGCAGCCTTCAGGCTAAGTCTTGAAGGAATGTAAAGCAGCTTGTTTTGCCAGTCTATAATCTCTTGAGTGACCAAATGAAAGAGGACCACACCAGGTATATATATAAAATATATGTATTTAGTCTTAAACACACCCCTCTAGTCTCTTTATGGGGCTAGAGTTCGAAGTACATACTTTACAAGTGAAATATCAAAAGTAATAGCACAAATACACGTTTGAGCCCTAGGGGCGTACCAAACCATATACTAAAATAGTGGTATAAGAACCACGACTGAGCTAGACACAAGGCCTAGAGCCTGTAGAAGTGCTTGGACCACAAGGAACCACCCAAGGTAGTGACACAGGGGACCCACGGGGGACGCGTGCAGTGTGAGAACAAAGCTGCGAATCGCCGTTAACTTCTATGGGGAAAGTCGCGGTTGGAATTTTAAAAGGAAAGGACACTTAGAGGAGGACTTGGAGCAAATCCCTTTAGAACTAGGCAGTTCTAGAGTCAATACCCACGGGAGCTCCGGAGTACTCGAGTTCCCTCACCCAGGGAAGCCGGGTGCATAGGTGTCTTTTGTCGTCGGGTTTCGTCGTCGTTTTCAATGGCGATCTGCTGCAGCA
The DNA here is from genome assembly GCA_963921515.1 of Calotriton arnoldi. Lineage (NCBI taxonomy): Eukaryota > Metazoa > Chordata > Amphibia > Caudata > Salamandridae > Calotriton > Calotriton arnoldi. The sequence continues at coordinate 1,219,221 of CAWUFW010000053.1, forward strand.
GGCTGCTGGCGCCCAAGTCGAAAGTGTCCGGGTGGATCCAAGGGTGGATCGAAGATCTGAAGAACCTGAAAGCAGAGGGGACAGAGTCTGGGTCACTTGCCAGTGACCAGGAAGGCGATGAGCAGATGCCCACCGATGTCGGGTGCTTCAGGTAGGTTGATGGTCGTCTTGACTCTTCAGCCACGAGGTCCAGGAGGTGTCGACGATGACCAGGAGCTGGATTCGAGCTGTCCCACAATGTCTGTCGATTGCTGCGGTGTCGGCGACTGGATTGGACCCAACAAGCCTTGGCAACGGCAAGTCACGTGGAAACAGAGAAAGGACGGTGATGCAGACCAGCAAGGTCTGGAGGACTCACCCAGCGACGGTAATTCAGGGCACGTCTGGAGCAACCAGGGAAGCCCAAGCAGAAGAAGAGTTGCCTTCGGGAGGGCCCACTAGCCAACAGACTAGCGACCGCGAAGGAGCCTCAAGTGGACGCACTTGGAGCTGGCACACGGGACACTCGTGGAGTGGAGGCCAGTGATTTTCGGTGCAGGCAGTGCTGGAGGCGGGGGCTACTCGGAGCCCAAAGCACAACTTCGTGGGAGACCAGGAAGAGGATGCACTTGCAAGAGTTCTCGGTGCCCAGGGGTCACGGTTCCACGTTACCCACGATAGCCACGGGCCCCAGATTCGCTGGAGACTCAGGGCAGCCTCGGGGAAGTCTGGAAATCCACCTCTGGTGTTGCAAAGACTTCGGCGTCCGGCGGGAGCTTCAGCAAAGCAGACCGGACAATTGCTTCTTAGGTGCCTGCCAAGCAGGGGAGTCACTCCTTGACCCCAAGGGACATTCTTCAGTCCTCTAATCTTGAAGTAGAGCGTCGAAGGTCCAGGATTCGGCTTCAGAGTTTCATCCAGGGTAATCTAAAGTCCTAAGGACTGGGGTCCCATACTTATACTAAGTTAGGGGGTTGGACATTCTCTGGGGACCCAGCTATGGGAGGGTCAGGGAAGGGGAGTGGTTACACCCATTCCCTTTGTCCAGTTTCACGCCAGAGCAGGGGCTGGAAGCCCCTGAACCGGTTTGAACTGGGGTATGCACAGGGACACCAAATGTGCCCCCAGTGCTGGACTTCAAAGCACTCTGAGAGTGCACCCACCCAGCCCCAATACACATCAGCCTGTCTGGGAGGTGGTTACACCTCCCTGCAACAGGAAACCTATTGTCCAGGCCTCCCCTGCCGGAGTTTCGGTCAGCAGCAGGAGGCCAGACCCGTGTCTGTGGCTGCAGCATCTATTTTGTGATGCCAGGGCTCTGTAAAGTTAGTACCGGGTATGCCGGTGTGTACATGTCTCTACCTCTAGAAGGGTGGAATGCTACCCCCGCCACCAGAACTGGTGGGGGGTTAGTATTCCAAGATGTTTGACAACAAACACAACATGTTTCCGTGCAGCCATCCCAAAGTTAGCATTTAACGCGAGGTTATAATGCACTTAAGAGTATATGGTCAGGCTGCACCACAAACAGCATCAGAGGAGGTACTCCGAATGCTGCAGAGGGGCTCTGCTCATGCAGGGGCACCCTCTCACATAAAAACCAAGCACTCTGCCTTAAGGATTGTCAAGGCCTGCCATAGGAGTGACTTATAGGTTTATATGTGTGTGCAATGGTAGTGATATAGGTAGCGTATACCACTGCAAGGGGTGCATGCACCACCTTACCCAGGCTGCAGTAGCAGACCTGTGGTGTCATTTTGGAGGGCCTTCCAGGGGTGGCACAATACATGCTTCAGCCCCTGGTAGGCCCCTGGGGTACCTATGCCCTGGGTACATAGTATACCATATACTAGGGACTTATAAGGGCACTCCAGATTCCAATCAGAGATGTACCTAAGGTACATGGAAACCATTTTAGAGAGGAAGCAGCTAGGCTGGGGACCTGAATAGCAGGGCCCCAGCCACACTAAAGTCAAAATACAGTGAAGCATCAGCAAAAAGTGGGGGTAACCATAAGAGGCAGATCCTACTCTCCTACATGGTCAATGAGAAGGTCCAGTACAACTGACTCTTCAGCTGACCAACAACAGTGTTCCAATTGGAATTGGAATACAGAACATAAAATGAAAAGCAATAAGGAAATGAGGTGACAGCAGAATGAGGTATATGTAAGAATGTAACACGGCCCATTCACAACGTGGTGCATCTAGGGAGATGCGTCACCTTGTGCAGCCCTGCGCCACATTATGTCTGCGTGAGGTACAATGTATGCTGGGTGGGCGTTCCCACACGAGAAAGCCTCGTAGAAGTGTCACAGTTAAATCTACAAGATTTCACTGCGCCACTTCTAGGACGCCACTGTGTCAAAACCCTACGCCTGCTTGGAGCAGGCGTAAGGAGTGACGCAGTGTATTAGGTATAGGCCTCCCCATGCATTGCTGGAGTTGAGTCGTGCTTGCGACACGTGTAGGAGAGTAGGATCTGCTTCTTATAGTTACCCCCACTTTTTGCTGATGTTTCACTGTTTTTCGACCTAGCCAGACTGAGGCCCTGCTAATCAGGACCCCAGTCTATCTGCTTTCTACTCTAAATTGATTGTATGTACTTTAGGTACACTCCAGATTGGATTCTGGGGTACCCTTGTGAGTCCCTAGTATATGGTATACTATGTACCCAAGGCATAGGTACCCCAGAGGCCTCCCAGGGGCTGCAGCATGTATTGTGCCACCCCTGGGAAGCCTTTTAAAATGACACAACAGGTCTGCTACAGCAACCTGTGTAAGGTGGTGTATCCACCCCTTACTGAGATATAGGTTCCCTATATCTCTCCATATCACTGCACATGTAAACCTATCAGTCACCCCTATGGCAGGCCTTAACAATCCTGAAGGCAGGGTGCTGGGTTTCATGTGAGAGGGTGCCCATGCATGAGCAGAGCCCCTCTGCAGCTTTCGGAATCTTTATTCCGGGGTTGTTTGTGATGCAGCCAGGACCATATACTCTTAAGTGCATTATAACCCGCGGTAAATGCTAACTTGAGAATGGCTGCATGGAAAACTGTCGTGTTTGGTGTCAAATACCTTTGAATCATACCTCCACCCCAGTAATGGGGTGGGAGGTATGATTCCTCCCTTCTAGAGGGAGCAACATGGCACCACCGGTACACCCGGTACCAGCTTAACAGAACCCTGGCATCACAAAATGGATGCTGCCGTCACATACACGAGTCTGCCCTCCTGCTGCTGGATGAAACTCCGGCAGGGGAGGCCTGGACAATAAGTTTCCTGTCACAGGGAGGTGTGACCACCTCCCAGACAGGCTTTAGTGTATTGGGGCTGGGTGGGTGCACTCCAAGAGTGCTTTGAAGTCTGCACTGGGGGCACATTTGGTGTCCCTGTGCATAGTCCAGCTCAAACCGGTTGCAGGGGCACACAGCCCCTGTTCTGGTGCGAAACTGGACCAAGGAAATGGGTGTAGCCACCCCTCTTTCCTGACCCTCCCATAGGTGGGTCCCCAGAGTTTGTCCCACCCCTTCCTTGGGTATAAAGTAGGAAACCCTGACTACAGGACTTTAGATTACACCGGGACTAAACTCTGTTACCAGAAACCAAGTACTTTGACGATCTACACTATGCTGGATGACTGAAGAATCTCCCTTAGAGTAAAGGAGTTACTCCCCTGCAAGGCAGGCACCTTTAACGCAACTGACCGGTTGGCATCTCCAAAGCTCCTGCGGACTCCGAAGAATATTGCCACACAGGAGGTGGGGTTTCCGAGGTCTCTGAGGTTGATCTGTGCCCACAGCAAGTCTGAGGCCCGTATCCCTCGTGGAGACCGTGCAACCCGAACCCCTGGACACCGCGACCATTTGCAGAAGCATCAGCTTTCCGGCAACCCCTGAGGTTGAGCTTTGGGTTACTTGTAGCCCTGACCCCAAGCAGTAATTGCACTGATGATTGCAGGCCTACATTCAACGAGTGTTCCGTGGGCCGCCATTTTGTGATTCCTCTCGAGGTCCCTTTGCGATCCCTGGTCCGTTGACCTGTGGGTCCCCAAGAAGGCAACTCTTACTTTTATTGGGCTTCTCTGGTTGCTCTAGATGTGCCCTGACTCTCCATCGCTTGGGGAGTCCCCAGGACCTTGCTGGTCCGCACAGAAGCATCTTTTCTCTTCCTGCGTAGGTTGCTGTTGCCAAGGCTTGTTGTGGTCAATCCGATCACCGACACCCCAGCACTCGACATCCTTTGTGGGACAGCTCGAATCCGGCTCCTGGTTGTCGTCGACGTCTCCGGGACCCCGTGGCTGCAGAGTCAAGCTTCACCTCTTCGCACCTGAAGCACCCGACATCGGTGGGCATTCGATTGCCCCGCTCCTGGTCACTGGCTAGTGACCCAGACTCTGTCCCCTCTGCGTTCAGGTTCTTCACAACTTCGATCCAGGCTTCGATCCACCCGGACACTTTTCTTCTTCACGGCAGCAGCACTTTGCAGCAGATCGCCATTGAAAACGACAATGATTCCCGACACACTTTGACACCTATGCACCCGGCTTCCCTGGGTGAGGTAACTCGAGTACTCCGGTGCTCACGTGGGTGTTGGCCCTAGAACCCCTTAAGTCTAAAGGGGTTTGCTGAAAGTCCTCTCCTAAGTGTCCTTTATCTTTAAAATTCCAACCGCGACTTTCCGCATTGAATCCTACGGCGCTCGCGGCTGTGTTCTCACACTGCACACGTCCCCCGTGGGTCTCCTGTGTCACTACCTTGGGTGGTTCCTTGGGGTCCCAGCGATTCTACATGCTCTAGGCACTGTGTCTAGTCAAGTCGTGGTTCTTATACCACTTTCTTAATACTGTGATATTGTGTATCTTGAACTCTAATCTCATAAAGAGATTAGTAGTTAGTGTTTAGAAATAAATACATATACCTGGTGTGGTTCTCCTTTCATTTGGTCATTCAAGAGGTTATAATCTGGTAAACCAAGCTGCTTTACACTCCTTCAAGACTTAGCCTGAAGGCTGCTCTCCATAGCTACCACTAGGATAGCTTTCAATAAAGGTTGTCTTTAAACCTATCATCAATAAGGGTCGTTTGGACTGGTGCAAGGTGCCCACTATAACTAGTGGACAGCATATGCCAGGCCAACTTCTCACAACACGACTCCAGCAATGCGTGACTTTTGTGCCAACAGATGCGTCAAAATTTCTGACGCATCTGTCAATCCTTGCTCCATGGTCCGCCGTATTGTAAATACGGCGCATCCATGGTGGCGCAAGGGTTTCGCACGCAGGCGCAGGGAAACTGATGCATCTATACAGATGCGTCAGTTTCTTGTAAATAAGCCCCAAGGTTCTCGCAGCCATGGATAAAAGAGCCGTCTCTGCAATCAGTGTTTCCCTCAGGTTTAGTGACCGAGAGGCAGGCTTGGGCCTCAGGGGAGAAGCATGCATCTGCCTATCTGCCTCCTATGGAATGTCACTCTCGGGATTAGTGACCCAGAGGTAGGGGTCTTGTACCTCAGAGGTGAAGCATCAGTCTGCTTACCTGCCTCCTATGCAAGGAATGTCTCTCTTAGGGTTAGTGACCCAGAGGGAGGTCATGGTGCTCAGGGGTGAAGTGTGCTTCTGCCTTTCTGCCTCCATAAGGAGTCTTTATCTCAGGTGTGGTGACCCAGAGATATGTCTGGTTCCTCAGAGGTGAAGCATCAGTCTGCCTACCTGCCTCCTAAGCAAGGAATGTCTCTCTCAGGGTTAGTGACCCAGAGGTAGGTCTTTTGCCCCAGGGAAGAAGCATGCATCTGCCTAGCTGCGTGACAAGGAGTCTGTATCTCAGGTGTGGTGACCCAGAGATATGTCTGGTTCCTCAGAGGTGAAGCATCAGTCTGCCTACCTGCCTCCTAAGCAAGGAATGTCTCTCTCAGGGTTAGTGACCCAGAGGTAGGTCTTTTGCCCCAGGGAAGAAGCATGCATCTGCCTATCTGCCTCCTATGGAATGTCACTCTCGGGATTAGTGACCCAGAGGTAGGTCTTGTGCCTCAGAGGTGAAGCATCAGTCTGCCTACCTGCCTCCTATGCAAGGAATGTCTCTCTCAGGGTTAGTGACCCAGAGGTAGGTCTTTTGCCCCAGGGAAGAAGCATGCATCTGCCTATCTGCCTCCTATGGAATGTCACTCTCGGGATTAGTGACCCAGAGGTAGGGGTCTTGTACCTCAGAGGTGAAGCATCAGTCTGCCTACCTGCCTCCTATGCAAGGAATGTCTCTCTCAGGGTTAGTGACCCAGAGGTAGGTCGTGTGCCTCAGGGGAGAAGCATGCATCTGCCTAGCTGCCTGACAAGGAGTCTGTATCTCAGGTTTGGTGACCCAGAGGTAGGTCGTGTGTCTCAGAGGTGAAGCATCAGTCTGCCTACCTGCCTCCTATGCAAGGAATGTCTCTCTCAGGGTTAGTGACCCAGAGGTAGGTATTGGTGCTCAGGGGTGAAGCATGCATCCACCTGGCTGCCGCCTCAAGTAGTCTTTCTCTCAGGGTTAATGTCCCACAGATGAGTCTTAGGCCTGCAGGGTAAGGCATTCTTCTGTCTAGCTTCCTCTGTAGGGCAGTCACAGTCACAGTCACAGTGATTCAAAGGTTGGCCTTTGGCCAATTGAGAGGTACAGTCAGGCAGCCCACCAGTGACAACAACATGCTCACCCCAACTCTGGGGAAAGGCTCTGTCCTGGATGTTTCGCTCACTGGTTTGCTCTTTGGTTTCACTCCTTCCTGCACTGCTCCCTATTTCTCCAGGAAGTTGGACTGTGGGACATTCTGTTGGATGGTTCTTACTACAGGGATCCCTCCAATGCTTCCATCTCCTCAGTGAAGCAGCTCATGCCTCCTAATAAGCAGATCCTAACAGGAGAGTAGCAAGATGTCAACTCTGACCCTGAACTGAAAAGGAGACTGGCTGATGATGACACCAGCCATGAAACTCAGAGCACACCGGTGCCATCTGCACAGCACTCAGTGGCAAACCCCTACAACACTCACCTCCAGATTCGACCTGCTACCTATCCCCGGCGTGCAGGCTAAGGGCGTGATTTCGAATTTGACGGACAGAGTAGTGTCAGTCAGGATGGCACAGGAAATTACCTCTGCCATCTCAAGGGGAATCTCCCTGTCAAATTTTGAGATAACCTCTGGCCAAGCGGTCATCTTAGTAAAACTTTAGCGGATGGCAGCCATCTGCTTTGACAGCCACCCACCAAACTTTTGATATTTGTTTTGTTTTTCAAAAGCAAATTCCCAAAGTGGGAGTTTGTATCAGAAATAAAAATAAAGACTCCCACACCCTGGACGTTTCTGGAAGGGTATGGGCGTGATTATTGTTTTTTTCTGTCTCCCTTTGCCACTTTTGTTCTGGGTAGTGGCACATAGAAACATAACGCATTACACCATCCACCCAAAATAGGGCGGGTGGTTTAATGCCGTCCTCTGATAACCCTTACTCTGTTGAGCCATTGGAGTAAGTATTCCATCGACAGAGCCAATGGGGGCTCAGTCAACAGAATCCTTGAGGTCCACCCATCTTTAAATGGGTCGGATGGACCGAGAGTTTGGAAGGAGAAGTACTCTGTCGTGTCTGTGATGGAGTATACCCTGCCAGTCAAACTGATAATCAGGGCCTAAATGTGTATTGAAGAACTCTATTTAATTGTTGGGATATGTCTTATTTTAAGGGGGTCGATTTTCTTTCACAGGAACTTCTCAAACAAAAAAAACGTTTCATCTTCCAATCTTACAGGGTAGAAGGGTAGAACCTGTCTGGAGATAAAGAACAAAGCCACCAAGTGAGAGAGGCCATTCACCACCTGGCCACTACACATCTCTTTCTGCAGGGGAACTAGGAAGGGATCTTTGTGCTGCCTTACACATCAAGGCAACATTTCATCCCTACTCATCCTTCAGTGGAGCCTGGTCCTCTTTAAAGGGACTCAGGATTGTTCTGGGGCTTTTTCCAGTTCATATCTCTTTCTGACAGGATCTCTCTTCCTCAAATGCACTTGTTCCAAGATGGATATCTGTCCCTGTACAGTCAGACATGCATGCTCATGCACTCCATGTGCATTCCTCCGCATGCATGAATTAATTATCCCTGTCTCACATGGATGACTCGAAGAAATCATGTGAAAAGGAAACTGCTTGGCCAGTTTAAAGAAGGGAGCCGCTAACCATTTTCACCTGAAGAGAACATGAAAATGGCTGCCCTTCCTTAAGAATCAAAATGCTGCGACCACTGACAGCTGGGAGATTGCAACACTCACTCTTCAAAGGAGGGGTGCACTTTTGATGTATCTCTGGACAACAGAGTTACATTCTGGGTCTCAGGCGATTACATGTTACAAGCATGCATGATTTTTGTGTGTTTAGCAGCAGTGATAGAACGTGAGGCGGTCGGCACTCTTCTGAGCCAATATCAGGCTGTCCACTACAGGCAGAGGCAGGGCCTTCATTGCTCCAATGGACTTTTGAACCTTCTGCTTGGATTAAAACGCCCCCTAAGTCCAATCTGTAAGATTTCCTGACAGGGCCACAGCTCTGGAAGGGATGGGTAAGAGTTATTCACATACCATGCCTGGTCAATAGATATATGGACATACTTCTCAAAAGACATGAGATGTCTGCTTCCTGATACTGACAGACCTATCAGGCAACCTCATGGAACCCATCCCCAGAGCTCTCCCTATAAAACAAAGTGAAACTTTCCGTCACAGAAAGAGAGTTCAGAACTGCTGTTCAAAAGCTCGTTCTTTGGCATCTGGATGATGACATCGACATCGCTGATCTCAGCAGCCTAGATTCCACACTGTCCCGCTTGCTGTCCGTCCCACCTGAAAGGCCAGCCGTATCATCTACAATACTGAGGAACCGGAATAACCCACTTACTGGGTCTCGGCAGCGGGGGAACCGCCCAAGTCTTCCATACCCTTCATACGTAGTAAAAGGAGACACAGGAGCCTTCGTCTGCAGGAGGAACCCAGATTTATTCAAATAGCCCGGGCTATGGAACAGAGTCCCAAGCTCGTTAGAAACAAGACAGAGGAGGCTGCTGCTTTACTCCGCAGCTTACAAGCCTTTTATACTTTTTCATTCCAGTCTTTTAGCTGTTAGTCCATTGTTCAATCAGGGCAGTGTTTGCAGTTGATAACCAGATCCAGACGATGTTTGTAGTTGGTGACCTGGTCAAGGCTTTGTACTCAAATCATTGTTCACTCAGCTTGATCAAAGCACGGTCATTCAGGTCATTGTTCGATCAGCTTGATCAAAGCTCGGTCATTCAAACCATTGTCCAATCACCCTGATCAAGGCCCAGCAGTCAGACCATTGTCCAGATAACCTGATCACGGTGTCAAGGATGTTTACCAGGCAGGGAGCAGGAGATGGAAAACAAATCATTTACACAGGGCGTGAGTGTCTCATGGCTTTCTGTCGAACTGCAAAGAACAGGGGGTTGGGTGTGCGACAGTTCCTGGGCAAAAATGCGGGCTGCAAGATGGTTTTGGTCGTGTCAGTTAGAATTTCCTCAGGCATCAGCAGAAACGACCAGGTGGGTCGTGTGGAAGTGTTTGACACGAAATGGTAATGAAAAACAATGGAGTCCCGGTACAAATGATGCCGATCAGAAGAACACTTTTCCTCAGACCCTCCTTTTGCCATTGAGTGGCAAATACTTTAAGAAATGTCAATGTTCATAAGACCATCGGTTTCTTGTTGAAGCATCATCATCATATTGGTGTTGTGAATGTTGGAGGGTGGAGGCTTGATGGTCTGGACACACATTGTACAGAGCACTGGCAGGCACTGAAAGCACAAACAGCAGGAGACCAGGACAGTTACTCCCAAGGCAAGGAAGATGAGGACCCTCCACCCCCATTGGGAAAGGAGGCCCCAGATCCAGCCTGTGAGGGACCAGTTGCCTTCATCCAGATGAATTTCGGAAGAAAGGCGATGCAGGCGTTGGATGGCATTGTATACTGTAGGTGCGTTGTCTGGGATGTACACGCAGCAGCTGGAGCCGATCAATTTACACACACCACCACGATCAGCAAGGATGACGTCTAGGACCATGCGGTTCTGAAGCGTTATAAGGCGATCCGCTTGTAGCTCTGCAGTGATGTTGGAGAGGGCACCAGCTGTTACTGTGATGGTGGCTTCAAGGACCCTGGTCAGTCCTCGTACAGCCCGACTGTTTGCCATGGGGCCCCAGAATGGAAGGAAACCTTTAAAGAAGTCCCCGGTTTCCTGGCCTGCTGTATCCTCGGCTGATATGACGCCCCTACGTGAGCGACGCAGAGCGCCCTTCATCAACAGGTGGTAACCCACATGGGTAGAATACGTTGGTGGAAGGAGGAAGGCCAGATAGCAGGTACCAGACCAGTTACGGGGGAGCCAAGTGTAGGCGGCAGTGCCACAGATGAAATAGGTGTTGGGGGATGCCACCAGCTTCGGAGGAGATGTAGAGTTTAAAGATTTTGTGATATCACAAGTACTGGTACCAACTTTCTTAGTCCCTAGGCCATGGATGCAGACACGGCCTTGCATATTTACGACATTCACAGTGTCTTGTTCATCGGGCAGTATCCTTCTTGTGCGGAATCTGGAAAATGTTCGTCGAGTGGTTGAGTTGAATACTACCATCTCACCGAGTTCATCTGGTGATAGTAGCGATGTGGATGAGCTGGTCGGGCAAAAAGGAGCATTTGCATGGCCAGATCTGTTCCGCCAGAAGTCATCCCGAAATGTTCCAAGGGCAGAATTGGCAGTACCATTGACAGTGTAGGCCTCCTGTATCAACATCCACCATGCAAAACAAGACCCAGAGATGGAAAAGGGGTAGGGAAAGAATGGGACAGGGTGTATCATGGAATGCGGCATCAGTCCGCAAACCCAGCAGTTGGAAGTGTTCATGATCAGCTGATGATGATGCAACATTTGGATGAAGGTGTTATTGAAGAATTCTGCATGGCGGGGTAATTCGTGGGCTGGTAGCGTGTAATACTGGTGCTCTGCAGGAGTCGGGATAGGGGTTGGTGAGGTAACAGGATGGTAGATTAGTAACAGCCAACCAAGGATAGACAGGATGAGGGAGACAAACAGCGTCACCACGGTGGCCATGAAGCATTTACTATGTCGGAGACTGACATATTGTTTCTGGATTCAAGTGTTTTGGACGGCAGCCATTGTGCTAAGCCAGGGATCTCTAGTGGCTGTCTGTGATTGGTGGTTGCTTCACTGGGCGCAGGTGCCAAGAGCCCTATGGCGTACCTTAGTCTGACACACCAGCACTACTCTCGGCCGGGGAGATCACAGCCCTACAGCCTATAGGCACTTGGCGAAGTCAAAGGGCAAGCTTTCCTCGGGGGCGTAAGTTATATCGGTCGGAAGTAGGGACAGTATGGTCGGGAAACAATTGTTCTTGATGTTCAGCAGAGTTAAGGGAGGGTTCCACCCTTCCTTTCAGTACGCTGTCACTCTCTGCTTCTGTAGATGTAAAATGCAGTCTGGCATCGCTGAATGGGACAAATGTCGGGACTGTTTCTGTTTCTGAGTCTCCTTGTCCTTCCCTCACCCACTGATCATAGGGGAGGGGCAGAGGCACACGCCTACAGTGGGACGAATGCACCCAATTCTTCCGACCTTCTACTTTCACGGCGGTGCGGGTGGCCAGCAACACCTGACGGGGCTGTGTCCAGCGGGGTTCGAGGCTCTTAGTCCGTTGAAAATTCCTTACTAAGACCCAATCACCAGGTTGGATAACGTGCCCTGGGCCCTCGCTTTTGTCAGGTATGGCCTCATGCACCTGGTGATAAAGAGTACGAAAGGTATTAGTTAGACTGTACAGATAATCAGTTAATACAGGGTATTCAACATCAGACAGTTTCTTAGGCCGCGGGACACCCCATACATTGGCAGGCCTCCCGAACACAATCTCATGGGGGATAGCCCTATCCTGGTGTGGGCTGTCGTTCTTGTAGACAATAGGGCCAAGGGCAGAGCATCAACCCAAGTGACACCTGTCTCGGCTACTATTTTGGCCATTTTAGTTTTTATGATGCCATTGTACACCTCCACTAGACCTGCTGACTGGGGGTGGTTAGCTGCATGAAATTTTTGTTTTATGCCCAATGCTGTACAGATATATTCCATAATTTGAGCCGTAAAGTGTGTCCCGTTGTCACTCCCGACCGAGCGGGGCAAACCGAATTGTGGGAGGTACTCTTTTAATAGCATTTTGGCGGTAGTGATAGCGGTGCAGTCTTTGACGGGGTAGGCCTCCACCCATCGGCTGAAGGTACAGACCACCACTAGGACATATTTCAAATTGTTACATCGGTCCATCTGGATGTAATCCATTTGGAGGACTTCAAAAGGGAAGGTAGGAGGAGAGAATCCTCCCTTAGGAGTAACTGTGCCTTTTCCTGGGTTATACATTAGGCAAACCATGCAGGTTTTAACCAGTTTTTCAGCATATGCTGGTATCTTAGAGTTGTACCATGTAGGTTCCAACAGTTTACATATCCCTTTTGCACTAATGTGAGCAGGACCATGGACCATCGTAACTACTGGTAGCACATGACTGTCAGGTAACATCCATTGTCTTTCCATAGTCGTGCGGACCCAGCAACCATCAATTCCCTCCTTTGCTAATTGCTCCTTCCACACCCTTAGTTCCTCAGGAGTAGTATGGGACTGAATATCGATCACACTCCGTACTGTGTTTTCAACCATGCCCTCGTCTGCCACCCACCTAGCGGGACCTCCTACATACATTCCTTCCCTTTTTCTAAGAGCTGTTTGTCTGGCCGTCTGGTCAGCCAGGGCATTGCCTTTCCCAACATCATCTGTCACTTTCTTATGGGCCTTACATTTTATAATGGCCACCTTTCTGGGGAGTGTCAGGGAGTCTACCAATCGGTGAATTAGGGGGCCATGTTGAATCTTGGTCCCATGGGAAGTAAGGAAATTCCTTTCTTTCCATAACCTCCCGAAGTTGTGGGCCACCCCGAAGGAATATTGGCTGTCAGTATAAATATTTACCGTCATCCCTTTGCTTAACTCACAGGCTCTAGTGAGGGCCACTAATTCTGCGGCTTGAGCAGAGCACTGCGGAATCTGAGCTGTTTCTACTACTTGTCCTAATGTCGTGAGGGCATAGGCCGCTGAGGTGTTACCATCTGGCCCTCTGAGACATGATCCGTCCACATACAGTGTACCTTCTGGTTCTGCTATCGGGGTATCCTGTAAGTCAACCCGTCCCTTTGTTACCTCCTCTGTCCTTAATATGCAGTCATGTGGGTCTAAGCGGGCATCCTGAGTATCCAGTGGGAGTAATGTGGTGGGGTTTAGTACAGTGCATCTCTTGATGTTAATGTGGCTGGAAAAGAGTGTCAGTTCATATCCTGTGAGTCGTGCGCTAGTGAGGTACTGTGTCTTGGTGTTATTAAGGAGGGTATCTACAGCATGGGGGGCCATCAGAGTCAGGGGGGAGTTCATGACGATCCCCGCACTCTGACGGACCATGAGGGCGGCCGCAGCGGTCGCCCGTAGGCATCCTGGGAGAGCCCTTGCAACTGGATCTAAGGTGGCTGAAAAATAGGCACACGGCCGATGGTGACCTCCGAACATCTGGGTCAAGACAGCGCATGCACAGCCGTCTGTCTCAAGTACAAAAAGAAAAAATTGCTTCCTATAATCAGGAGTACCGAGGACTGGAGCAGTACACAGAGCCCTCTTTAAATCTTGGAAGGCCTGCGCATGCTCTCTAGTCCATGGAAAGGAACTGTCTGATATGTCTTTAGTGGTGAGGGCAAGAAGAGGTTTGACCATGGCCGAAAAGTTGGAAATCCACTTTCTACAGTATGAGGTTAGGCCTATGATGGCTCGCACCTGCTTTTGTGTTCGTGGGGCCGTCATAGCATTGATAATGGCTACACGATCAGCGGTGAGCTGCCTTCCCTCCTTTGAGAGGAGATGACCTAAATAGGTCACCTTCTCTTGACAAAACTGAAGCTTTTTCAAAGAGACTTTGTGATTATGGAGGGCAAGGTGGCGTAACAAACAGAGAGTAGCTCTTTACATGATGGGGCAGAATTTGCAGCAATGAGGAGGTCATCTACATATTGTAATAGTGTGGAGTTATCAGGGAGTTCCAAGGAATCTAGTTGACTTTTGAGGGCTTGACTATAGATACTAGGGCTCTCGGTGAAACCTTGAGGGGCGCAGCAGAATCTAAAGCTCCGCCCACCAAGGGAGAAACCAAAAAAATGTCTGCTGTCAGGATGTATAGGAATGCTGAAAAAGCATTCTTCAGGTCTATGACAGAAAAGTGCGTTGCGTCAGAAGGGACCATCGTTAAGAGGGCTGTAATGTCGGGGACAACAGGATATTGGGACATTGTTATTTTGTTAAGGGCACTCAGGTCAATCACGAATCTGTATATTTTAGGGGAGAGAGCATCTCCATTGGTCTTTTTTAAGGACGGGAATAATGGGACTGTTACAGATATTGCCATGTGTTTCCTCCACTACGCCCTTGTCCATTAATTCAGATATTATTGTTAAAAGGGCCTTTTGTCCTTCCGCGGGTAGTCAATACTGCCGGAGGCGGGGGAGAAGTGCACCTGGCTGGATGCGTACCACATGAGGGGATATGTTGAGACACCCTACATCAGTGTCTGATGATGCCCAGAGGGAGGAAGGTAAAGACTGCAATTCTGGTGGGAGGGGACCAGACAGATACATATAGGAAGCTGCGGTGGGGGAAATTGTTAGGGATACACCTTGGGGACTACATGATATGGTCGCATACAGAGCTTTCAGTAAATCCATGCCTAACAAGTTTTCACTGCAACCTGTAGTAAGGACCAAGAGAGCGTCAACATGTGCAGGGCCAATATCGAGAGGGAGGGGTTCAGAGACAGGGCTCGTCACAGGTGTTCCTGCAAAACCCACGGAGACATTTATATTGCCAGAAAGGGGTGCCTCCGGGACTGACAGACGTGCAATAGAGTACCTGGTGGCCCCAGTATCCAAAAGAAAATCCTGATCGTTCCCCACAACTGATATTTGAACATACGGGCCCCTTTGATCCACTGGAATTTGCACTCTGGTAATACCCCTTTCCTGGCTGTCCTATGCTTGGTAGGACCCTATCTCATCAACTTCGTCATAATCATCATTGTAATAAGTGCGTGTTGCTTCGTACCCATCAAACCTATTGGCCGGGCGCGGCTGGACGGAAACGTGATCCCTGGGCCTACGCTCTTTATCCTGTGGATGGGGCGGGCCATGGTCCCTAGTCGGCCTTCCCTCCCTGGGAGCACGAGGCCGAGTCTTCCCTGTTCGGATGTTTTCTGCTAACATGGGACACTCGTCTATCCAATGGCCGTACCCCTTACAATAAGCACACTGATCTGTTTGGAGGGCTCCCGTACTTTGAGGGCTGGAGGGGGTAGACTGGCGAGCCCTCGGAGGGTGTTGGGGCTGAGGTCTGAAATTCCCGCGGGCATCGGGACCTCCGGGAGGGTAAGCCTGCTGCAGAAGTGCCTTAGTCTTAAGATCCCTAACCTTCTTACTTTCCTTGTCTCTATCTTCATTCTCCCTATTCTCATGATATTGTGCCATAGCCAAGATACCAGTCATAGTTTGGGCAGACCACGTACTTTCAACTTTCTTAAGCCTGGTGGAAATCTCAGGAAGCAAGTTGCTGACAAACTTATCAACAAACACTGGGCCAGAACCTGGGGTCCGGGGATCCAAACCACTATGTCCCTTGTATTCTGTCTCAAAACGGGTAAAGAAGTCAGCCACATTCTCATCTTTTCGCTGCCTACAGGCGTTTATTTTATCCCAGTTAATGACAGTTTCCGGCAAAAGTGTTTTCATAAACGTTATTATTTTACCGGGCAAAGTCAGGATGGCAGCTTCTGGTTTAGTCCCTCCTACCCTTGCTTCTTCCATAGCTTCTAGGTCAGCCCATTTATCTCCCAACGCCACTTCATGATCAGTATGTCGAATCTTGTCCCAAATTTCAGTGGGGACAACCGTACCAAAAAGTAAATCCATATCCTCAAGAACGAGAGTACCTGCAGATATAATCTGACCTAATTCTCTGTAAAAGGCAGCCGGATTCTTCCGGGATCTGGTAATTGTTCTTTTAACTGCATTACTTCTGACCTTTTCCAAGGAACATGAACCCAAAGCCTGCGCCAGTGTGCCTCAACAACCCCATGGCCATTATTTTGGGCATCGGTAAGTGCGTTAACAAAGACATGGGCCGCCTCTCTCATTGGCATAGCTGTTTCTAGAGGGGTGTTGGAAAAAGCGGTCGTATCACGGAAAGCCATTAAAGCAGATATAGCGCCAAACATCCCCTCTACCTGAACATCGCCTCTTCTTATTTGTGACCTAAGGTCCTTTAATCCAGTGGGTATCTGCATAAGCGCATTCTCGAATTTTTGCATGACCAGCGTACACATGTATTCAGCCCAGGTGGTCTGTTCCATAATTGTCCACTGGGAAAAGGTGGACCATATGTCTTTAAAGGCATAAATATTCCCGTTCTTTATCCAACATTCACACTGTTGCTTCTGTAGGTCATTTTCTCGAAGGGACGAAAAGCTGATTGCAGAGCGCAAGGAGGCCAGTCGGGGGGAATTCAACATTTTATATAAATCCTGCTTAACTGTAGACCACAGGGAAGTAGGAAAAGGGCGGGTAGGGGAAAAGCCGCAGGGATTGGGCGGATGGAGACTTGTTGTCATTCCCGCAGCGAGGACAGGGTTAGCGGGCGTGGTCGGTGTCATAGGAAAAATCGGGAGGGTTGGTGTGACAGGGAGAACAGTAGGAGGGGCAGTGGGGGCAGGAGTGGGCGGTGGCGGGGGATATGTGGGGTGTGAGGCGTCAGGGCAGGGTACATTGGGGCATATGCAGGAGGGCTTTCTAGCATGGTATCAAGCAAGGAATCACCTTCTTCTCCCCCTTCCATATGGCCCTCTCTTTTCTCCTCATGAGCTGGATAACATTTTTGTACCCGGGCCCCATGCTCCCTATCGGCTATTTCTACCGATTTTGTCATTTGATTTTGTAAATTTTCTATGGCGTGGTCGGCCATTGACATACGTTCCTGTTTTCTTTCTTGAGCCTTCTGCATTCTAGCTCTCTGCTCTATCTCTTTCCTCCAAAATCGGACAGATTCAAACATAGACGGGCGCGTTTTTCTTTTCATTATTTGTTCCTCTAAGTTGGCGAGAACTTGGGAATTAAAGGAGCCATAAAGTGGCCATGGTAATTCTGCGTTACTTTGTTTTGAATATTTTACCCAGAATGAGGAAAACATTATGGCAGAAGGGCCATGTTTAACATACATCTTATGGCCAGGGTCCCTTCTGGAGGAAGCGGACAAGCCGCCTCCAGCCGGGAGTCCTGCGTACACATACAACAACATAATTTCTTGAACTTACTACTGACTGGCATGCTTGTAAATAGGTAACAGACACCGGCGGGTTTTAAAATTCACCTCGCCTGCTTGGCTTTTGCAAAGGTCAATAACAGCAGAATCATACAGACTTGGTGGGTGATCAGTCCACCCTTACCTTACAAGGGTAGTTCTCTTCTGCAGACGTAGGGCTGTGTCCTGCTCCAGAAATTATTTGCTAGGGGACTCCAGCGAGGACGCGGTCATGTGGCCCAGACCGGGTGGGGAGGAACAGCGGGCGAGTCGTTCGGCTTACCGGATTGCAAGAATCCCTCGGGTAGGGCGCTCCGTCGGAGTCTCTCCGTGCACCTCCTCACATCCACCGGGCTTGACCTTCGTACTCGTGGAGTCCCTGTTCATGCGCCATTTGAGGAACCGGAATAACCCACTTACTGGGTCTCGGCGGCGGGGGAACCGCCCAAGTCTTCCATACCCTTCATACGTAGTAAAAGGAGACACAGGAGCCTTCGTCTGCAGGAGGAACCCAGATTTATTCAAATAGCCCGGGCTATGGAACAGAGTCCCAAGCTCGTTAGAAACAAGACAGAGGAGGCTGCTGCTTTACTCCGCAGCTTACAAGCCTTTTATACTTTTTCATTCCAGTCTTTTGGTTGTTAGTCCATTGTTCAATCAGGGCAGTGTTTGCAGTTGATAACCAGATCCAGACGGTGTTTGTAGTTGGTGACCTGGTCAAGGCTTTGTACTCAAATCATTGTTCACTCAGCTTGATCAAAGCACGGTCATTCAGGTCATTGTTCGATCAGCTTGATCAAAGCTCGGTCATTCAAACCATTGTCCAATCACCCTGATCAAGGCCCAGCAGTCAGACCATTGTCCAGATAACCTGATCACGGTGTCAAGGATGTTTACCAGGCAGGGAGCAGGAGATGGAAAACAAATCATTTACACAGGGCGTGAGTGTCTCATGGCTTTCTGTCGAACTGCAAAGAACAGGGGGTTGGGTGTGCGACAGTTCCTGTGCAGAAATGCGGGTTGCAAGATGGTTTTGGTCGTGTCAGTTAGAATTTCCTCAGGCATCAGCAGAAACGACCAGGTGGGTCGTGTGGAAGTGTTTGACACGAAATGGTAATGAAAAACAATGGAGTCCCGGTACAAATGATGCCGATCAGAAGAACACTTTTCCTCAGAACCATCACAACCAGCACATCTGCCTATATGGCTACCATGACTACCATCTCTAGTGGCTCTTGGCACAGCCACACCCAACGGACCATGAGACAAGAGACAAAGAAATGCACGAAGAACACTCTGGGCAACAGACCTTCGCCTACACACCAAGGATCTGGAACAACATCCCTGCATCCATCAGGACCACCCCAGGACCTGTGCACCCAGGATCTGGAGCAACATCCCTGCATCCATCAGGACCACCCCAGGACCTGTGCACCCAAGGTCTGGAACAACATCCCGGCATCCATCAGGACCGCCCCAGGATCTGTGCACCCAGGATCTGGAACAACATCCCGGCATCCATCAGGACCACCCCAGGATCTGGAACAACATCCCGGCATCCATCAGGACCACCCCAGGATCTGGAACAACATCCCGGCATCCATCAGGACCACCCCAGGATCTGGAACAACATCCCGGCATCCATCAGGACCACCCCAGGATCTGGAACAACATCCCTGCATCCATCAGGACCACCCCAGGATCTGTGCACCCAGGATCTGGAACAACATCCCTGCATCCATCAGGACCACCCCAGGATCTGGAACAACATCCCTGCATCCATCAGGACCGCCCCAGGATCTGTGCACCCAGGATCTGGAACAACATCCCTGCATCCATCAGGACCACCCCAGGATCTGGAACAACATCCCGGCATCCATCAGGACCGCCCCAGGATCTGTGCACCCAGGATCTGGAACAACATCCCTGCATCCATCAGGACCACCCCAGGATCTGGAACAACATCCCGGCATCCATCAGGACCACCCCAGGATCTGGAACAACATCCCTGCATCCATCAGGACCACCCCAGGATCTGTGCACCCAGGATCTGGAACAACATCCCTGCATCCATCAGGACCACCCCAGGATCTGGAACAACATCCCGGCATCCATCAGGACCGCCCCAGGATCTGTGCACCCAGGATCTGGAACAACATCCCTGCATCCATCAGGACCACCCCAGGATCTGGAACAACATCCCTGCATCCATCAGGACCGCCCCAGGACCTGTGCACCCAGGATCTGGAGCAACATCCCTGCATCCATCAGGACCACCCCAGGATCTGTGCACCCAGGATCAGGAACAACATTCCGGCATCCATCAGGACTGCCCCAGGATCTGTGCACCCAGGATCTGGAACAACATCCCTGCATCCATCAGGACCACCCCAGGATCTGGAACAACATCCCGGCATCCATCAGGACCACCCCAGGATCTGTGCACCCAGGATCTGGAACAACATCCCGGCATCCATCAGGATCACCCCAGGATCTGTGCACCCAGGATCTGGAACAACATCCCTGCATCCATCAGGATCACCCCAGGATCTGTGCACCCAGGATCTGGAACAACATCCCTGCATCCATCAGGACCACCCCAGGATCTGTGCACCCAGGATCTGGAACAGCATTCCGGCATCCATCAGGACCACCCCAGGATCTGTGCACCCAGGATCTGGAACAACATCCCGGCATCCATCAGGACCACCCCAGGATCTGTGCACCCAGGATCTGGAGCAACATCCCTGCATCCATCAGGACCACCCCAGGATCTGTGCACCCAGGATCTGGAACAACATCCCGGCATCCATCAGGACCTCCGCTGCATCTGTGCACCCAGGATCTGGAACAACATCCCGGCATCCATCAGGACCGCCCCAGGATCTGTGCACCCAGGATCTGGAACAACATCCCTGCATCCATCAGGACCACCCCAGGATCTGGAACAACATCCCTGCATCCATCAGGATCACCCCAGGATCTGTGCACCCAGGATCTGGAACAACATCCCTGCATCCATCAGGACCACCCCAGGATCTGTGCACCCAGGATCTGGAACAACATCCCTGCATCCATCAGGACCACCCCAGGATCTGTGCACCCAGGATCTGGAACAACATCCCTGCATCCATCAGGACCACCCCAGGATCTGGAACAACATCCCTGCATCCATCAGGATCACCCCAGGATCTGTGCACCCAGGATCTGGAACAACATCCCTGCATCCATCAGGACCACCCCAGGATCTGTGCACCCAGGATCTGGAACAACATCCCTGCATCCATCAGGACCACCCCAGGATCTGTGCACCCAGGATCTGGAACAACATCCCTGCATCCATCAGGACCACCCCAGGATCTGGAACAACATCCCGGTATCCATCAGGACCACCCCAGGATCTGGAACAACATCCCTGCATCCATCAGGACCACCCCAGGACCTGTGCACCCAGGATCTGGAACGACGATCCTGTATCCATCGGGACCGCCCCAACCCTGCTCTGATTGAGAAAAGAGCTGAAGAAACCTCTTTAAAGAACACATACATCATCATCAAGTCCACCTCCCTTCTCAGCACCCATCCCCCCTACCTACATTCACTCTCGGATTGGATCCCTGCCTTCCACCATGCACTGCGTTACCTTTCAGCCAGGTTTGTACTAGATAAATAGCACATACAATAAACTGATGGAAGAAATGGGACAGAGTCCCTGGCCAAATTACAGAGAAACTGAATTTCTGATCTGGCTGCATTGATAGGGCAAAGTCAGTCTGACACGTATGTAATGTAAAGTGGATTTATAGAGCGTTAATTGTCACCCGTAAGGGTATCCAAGTGCTGAATAGGTGAGTGTAGGTGTGTGGTGAGGCTGGACCTGAGGACAGGCGGTCTCCAGGTCTTCAGCTTCTTGCGGAATTAAGAAGTGAGGAGGAGGCCCTGATGTGTTGGGGGAGGTTGTACCAGGATTTGGTGGCTTGGTAGGAGAATGATCGACCTCACATTCTGCTTCTGTGGATGCGGGCTGTGTGTGCGAGTGAGAGGGATGCTGAGCATAGTTGTCTGGTGGGTTGGTGGAAGTGAAGTAGGTGATTGAGGTATGTGGGTCCCGTGCTGTGTAGTGACTTGACTGGCTGTGTGAGAAGTTTGAACTGGCAGCGCTTCTGGATGGGGAGCCAGTGAAGCTCTCTGAGGAGTGGTGTGGTATGGGTTTGGCGTGGGAGGTCGAGGACAAGTTTGGCGGCCTCGTTTTGGATGGTTTGAAGTCTGTGAAGGAGATGCATTGGGATGCCGGTGTAGAGTGTGTTGCCGTAGTCCAGGTTGCTTGTGATTAGGGCCTGTATGATGGCACATCTGTTGTCCAGTGGGAGCCACTTGAAGATTTTGCATAATATGCGGAGGAGGTTGAGGCATGTGGAGGTGACGGCGTTGACCCAGGACTTCATGGTGAGATTGATGTCCAGGATGAGGCTTAGGTTTCTACAGAGGTTGGTTGGTTGGTTTGTCTGGCTGTGGGTCCAAGATCAGTGGCTCAGCAGGTAGAGTCCCAAGGTGAGCTCTTATTCCTGATGATCAGCGCTTCAGTTTTGTTGGTGTTGAGCTTGAGGCAGTTTTCTTTCAATTGGTTACACTAGTCAAGCATTGTTTGACATTTATCTTGGTGGTGGTGATGTCGTATGAGAGGAAAAAACGAGCGCACAGCAAGACTGGGAACCGAAACCGGACCTGGCAAACAGCTAGGCCGGCCCCAGGGGTGAGGGGTGGGAGAGGTGTGCTAGTTAGAACCACCACTCCCGTCTTTCTCACCACTGCCGCTTTTGCTACAGGGGGCCTATATTGCAGCGATGCTGCAAAACCGGCCCACGGTACCAAAAAGGGCCCCCAGGGGTCCAAACCCAGCCCCTACGATGGCAGGGAAACGCCCGGTGCCCGCTAAGGCAGGTCCAGCCCTTGGTGCCGTCGATGTAGGCGATGATGTTGATTCCGTGGGATCCGATGATGTTTGCCAGAGGAGTCATGTACATGTTGAAAAGTGTGGGGCTGAGTGATGATGCCTGTGGGACTCTGCAGATGAGGTCCTTGGTTCTGATGCGAAGGGCGTGAGCTTGGCACGCTGTGTTCTTTCGGAGAGGAAGGAAGCTATCCCTTTGAGTGCTGTCCTTGTGTTTCTGCTGTGTATAGTCTGGCCATGAGTGCGTGGTGCGAGACGGTGTAGTAAGCGGCGGAGAGGTTGAGGAGATGAGGGCGTGGTCTGTCCTCGGTCGAGGATGGCACGCATGTCGTCTGTGGCAGCGATGAGGGCTGTTTCGTGCTGTTGCTGTTCCGGAATTTTGATTGCGAGTCGTCCAGGAGTTTGTGGTGTTCTAGGTGGTCAGAGAGCTGTCCAGGTGGTTTTACCCCAACCGTGGTGTAGCTATCAATATTGCCACTTGTGTAGTGACACCGGGCACCAGGGGGGCCTCTGTACTCTTCAAGGGCTGCATTATGCCCACGTCACTCTTGTAAGGCCGCTGGCCACCAGCCCCACCACTCTCTCCAACAATGACCCATTGCTAAAGGCACGAGCCGTCTTCTGCGTGACTCTCCACCCCCGGGGCCCCACGCAGGGGCCCTGAGTCTCAGGTCCAAGCCCTGAGACTAGCAGTGGCAGACAGTGGTTCTGGGGGGCGGGGTCGATGGCTCAGTCCCTGGCCCCCTCCCCCCACCCCCCCGGGAGTTGTCCACGGCCTGTTTCTTCTGCATTAGCCACAGTCACGGACCTCGGGGACAGGCGGCGAAGACATCTCGCAGAAACCTCATTTCCAGGAGCGGCGAGAGTGGGGGGCGAGGCTCTACCTGGTCGTGGTTATTTTTATCCCCCCGGCCCCTGTGACAGATGAGCCTCCCCCCCCCCCGGCTGGCTCTGGAGGAGACGAGTTATTCGGAGCAGCCGAGGCGGAGAAGGCGCAGCCGAGGAAGAGGCTGAGTCCAACCGCTGCCTCCTCTTATCGGAGGATTAGGCTCGGCTCCTGAGGAGAGGTGAGTGGTGAGGGGGGTCTCCGCAAACCAAGCATCCTTCTTCTCAACACCGCCTAGCCCCAGTGAGTAGTGTGCAGTGAGGCAGCTGAGGCGGGCTATGCCCCTACTGCACAGATCGCCGCGCAAACGGCAGCTCACAGCCAAAGCAGGCGACGGGAATTATGTGGCAACAGAAGTCCAGATGTAAATAAAAAAGGTATATTCAACATTATAATTAATAATGTCATCTCCTAAGGAAGCAGAGTCATGCCAGTGTATTCATGCTGTCATTTCTACCCCCCAAAGTAAGATTATGCCAACTATGTTCAGTGTTGCACTCACTAGGAAACAAGCCACTCTTCTGGTAATAAAACGTGTGTGTGGCATTTATTCAGAAAATTCCAGTTATAGTCTGAAACTGGTTGCTTGTGACCTACTGTGCCACTGTAGCTCGAGACCACCATATGAAAATCAGCACTGACCCTGCTCCTTGTGGGATCAGCTTATCCCAAAGTGCCAGGCGAGGCCCCCTCCAGTAGGAAACACAAGCCGCCCTGGGGAACAGTCAGCAGGGGGCCGAAGGGCTGGGCATACCCGGGCCACTTAGGATGTTACTTCAAAGACACACGAGGCGAGGGCAGGATGCTTCAACAAGTCTGATCCCTGGCACTGGTTCTGGGTGGCATTCCAACCCACACACTCCTGCACTTGGAAATGTGTTTTTTCAGAAACTGTGTACGACTGTTTGCGCAGTAAGGTTGCTATTTATGTGCCATATTCCCTGTAGACATTAAACATGGATTTAACTCTTAGGACCAAGTTCTGTTTGCCCAGTATGCCTCCTGCCAGTACATCAGTACTAGCAACATCGAGGTGTCGAGAGAAGGTACTGTTGACCAGGCATTACAAGGCCTATTCTGCGATGGTCTCAGAAATTAGGAATTACAGGGAGACTTGGTAATACCCACCTGTTTCCCCTGGGATAACCCATGAAGTACCAACATTTCGCCTGGGCATTTTAGTTTTCAACAGACAAATACCCAAGTGAAACACACCGAATGTGTGGAGCTGCTGTAGATTCATAGATTGCGCGGCGGTCCTTAACTACTGTTAATGGCCCCCTTCGGATTTATGCTGAAAGAGGCCCTTTACTGGCCCACTAGTCATGCAGCTGATTGGGACCTCACAGGTGCCAAGTGTGGTTTATTTCGTGTCGGGCACCAGTACCTGGCTCTTTCTGGCCCACTGGTCATGCAGCTGATTGGGACCTCACAGGTGCCAAGTGTGGTTTATTTCGTGTCGGGCACCAGTACCTGGCTCTTTCTGGCCCACTGGTCATGCAGCTGATTGGGACCTCACAGGTGCCAAGTGTGGTTTATTTCGTGTCGGGCACCAGTACCTGGCTCTTTCTGGCCCACAACGTCGATTTCTGTTGCACATTATTTCTATCTTATTTGAATTACATTGAGGACTTTGGGGTTTACTTAAATTCCAGCAGACCTTCTGATGGCAGTCACCCCAGTCACAGCTACCTTACCAAAGCTGGGGGTATATTTATCATAATGCTGCGCCGCCCTTGCGCCACCCAAGGGGGCGCACGGGGCGACGCCACCCAAGGGGGCGCACGGGGCGACGCCACACTAATGTCAGATTTATGGAGCCACCTTGCGCGGTGACCCTGCAGTGCTTGATAATTCTAAAGTAACGCAACGCACTGCAAATCACTGCCTTACTCTGCCGCAGGGGGGCGCTCCATGGGTGGAGCGTGGGCGTCCTCCATGGGTGGAGCGTGGGCGTCCTCCATGGGTGGAGCGTGGGCGTCCTCCATGGGTGGAGCGTGGGGGTCCCACGCATCCACCCGTGGATTTTGGCGCATTCCCAGATTTACCATGAGTGGTGAGAATGCGTCAAAATGCTTCGCCTTCCCAGGGAGGCGTAACGAGGAGAATGGGACAGAGGAGACGCTCAAAGGCTGTAGGGCCGGTAACAGCAGTTACTGACCCCTTCGGGATAATGATCTGTGTGGAAGCACCTCGGATCTCTTTACTTTCACCCGGAGATTTCAGCTGCTGAAAAGAACAGAAATCTTTGCATTAACGTACAGGGAAAATGAGGAACCAGAGGAAATGGCGGCCAGAATTAGCCATTCCCCCAAATGATTCTCTTTTCTTGGGGGACCCCCACAGTGCAGATTATAAAGGGCTGTATTTACCTCCCCCCCACACTTCAACAATCCCCTGATATCGGTAACTCCAGGGATGGGGAAAACCCAGCCCAGGTACAGGGCCCCTCATAATGAAGGCCAAGAAAGGATGGCCTCTCTACTGAGATTTCCATGGGGACGGGGTCCGCCCTTCTTCAGGATGGCAGAGTGGAACCCTGCCTCACCATCCGGACTCTCCTGACTTGTAATGAGGCGGACCGAGTGGTGGGCAGAGCTCACCAGCTCTTGACGGATGCTCTGGTACCGCCCACCTCGAAATAAAGTCCTTTACAGTACTGGTTTCTTCTGTAAACTAAAGCTTTTTCTGAGCCCAATATTTCTAATCTTTACAAAATCTGAGCAAAAATCTCACCTTGTCAAAGTCTAAACACAATAATCAAAAGGTCAAAGGTGACTCAAGGCAGAGCTCTGTTCCCACATTCCTCCTCCTACTTTCATAACTCACTCATCTACACTTTTTCATTCTTCCTCTCCTCTTCCCTCCTCTCTCTCACTCTCTCCTCCTCTTGCCCCAGCCCTTTCCTCCCCGGGGTCTGGGGTCCCCCCTGTCCTCCCCTTGTTCCTAGCTGGCACGAGGACCTACTTATTTAATTAATTGAGCCGGTCCTCTCATCTTCATCTCTGGCTGCCAGATTACGTCTGACAGTGGTCATTTTTGGATACCGAGGTGGTAGCCTCATTCCACATTCATTCAGAATGTTTTAAGTCACTGTTTTGTTTTCTTATTTTGGATTTGTGGCGCTTTGTCACAGGTGACGTTGGTTCACACAGTCAGCGCTGTGATGGGTCGCGGATAGCGGTCAAAGGGCTTTGCAGAAGTGTCAGCAAGTTTTTCGATCAGTGGGTTTTCCTTTTGATCTAGTCCTTTGTAGAATTTTTGGTTGAGTTTGCGGAGATGGTCGTCCAATATCTCAATGCCTGGACCCCTGCGGAGGCCGGCTGTTCTTGCGACGCAAGGAGCACCAGCAGCTATCCGTAAGGATGTGCTCTGTGGTGTCTGCAGGTCTTTCTGATACCTCGGCTGGCAGCCGCTCCACACCGGTGAAGTGTCTGTCATTGTTGGTCGAATAATTGCGTTGATTGTGCTCTCCATAGGCATCGACTAAGTCCTCAGAAGTGGGTAGGATGCTGCCAGTTTGAGCTGGTCCTCGAGCTGTGCCTCCAATAAGTAGGTCCTGGGGGGGGCGGGCGGGCGGAGAGCTGGGTGGTTAGAGGAGGGAAGCGCGGGAGGAGGGAACCAGCGGGAGGAGGGGGACACGGGCAGAAAGAGGCAGAATGAAGGTGAGAAACTAGCAGAAAGAGACAGAATAAAGGTCAGCAACGAGCAGAAAGAGGCAGAATAAAGGGCAGGAGCCAGCCGCGGCCGCTGCAGGTAAGAGGTAATTAATTTTCCCTCGTGGTAGTCTCTCGAAATCCCCCCCAGCCGGACCCACTCCCCACTGCTCTTACCTGCAGCGGTCGCGGCTGGCAGGAGCGAGTAGAAAGAGGCAGAATAAAGGGCAGGAACGAGCAGCAGAAAGAGGCAGAATAAACGGCAGGAGCGAGCAGCAAAAAGAGGCAGAATAAAGGACAGGAGCGAGGAGAAAGAGGCAAAATAAAGGGCAGGAGCGAACAGAAAGAGGCAGAATAAAGGGCTGGAGCGAGCAGAGAGGCAGAATAAAGGGCAGGAACGAGCAGCAGAAAGAGGCAGAATAAAGGGCAGGAGCGAGCAGCAGAAAGAGGCAAAATAAAGGGCAGGAGCGAGGAGAAAGAGGCAAAATAAAGGGCAGGAGCGAGTAGAAAGAAGCAAAATAAAGGGCAGGAGCGAGGAGAAAGAGGCAAAATAAAGGGCAGGAGCGAGGAGAAAGAGGCAGAATAAAGGGCAGGAACGAGTAGCAGAAAGAGGCAGAATAAAGGGCAGGAGCAAGCAGCAAAAAGAGGCAGAATAAAGGGCAGGAGCGAGGAGAAAGAGGCAAAATAAAGGGCAGGAGCGAGGAGAAAGAGGCAGAATAAAGGGCAGGAACGAGCAGCAGAAAGAGGCAGAATAAAGGGCAGGAGCGAGCAGCAAAAAGAGGCAGAATAAAGGACAGGAGCAAGGAGAAAGAGGCAAAATAAAGGGCAGGAGCGAACAGAAAGAGGCAGAATAAAGGGCTGGAGCGAGCAGAGAGGCAGAATAAAGGGCAGGAACGAGCAGCAGAAAGAGGCAGAATAAAGGGCAGGAGCGAGCAGCAGAAAGAGGCAAAATAAAGGGCAGGAGCGAGGAGAAAGAGGCAAACTAAAGCGCCTGAGCGAGAAGAAACAGTTAAAATAAAGGGCAGGAGCGAGGAGAAAGAGGCAGAATAAAGGGCAGGACCGAGCAGCAGAAAGAGGCAGAATAAAGGGCAGGAGCGAGGAGAAAGAGGCTAAATAAAGGGCAGGAGCGAGTAGAAAGAGGCAAAATAAAGGGCAGGAGCGAGGAGAAAGAGGCAAAATAAAGGGCAGGAGCGAGGAGAAAGAGGCAGAATAAAGGGCAGGAACGAGCAGCAGAAAGAGGCAGAATAAAGGGCAGGAGCGAGCAGCAAAAAGAGGCAGAAAAAGGACAGGAGCGAGGAGAAAGAGGCAAAATAAAAGGCAGGAGCGAACAGAAAGAGGCAGAATAAAGGGCTGGAGCGAGCAGAGAGGCAGAATAAAAGGCAGGAACGAGCAGCAGAAAGAGGCAGAATAAAGGGCAGGAGCGAGCAGCAGAAAGAGGCAAAATAAAGGGCAGGAGCGAGGAGAAAGAGGCAAAATAAAGGGCAGGAGCGAGTAGAAAGAGGCAAAATAAAGGGCAGGAGCGAGGAGAAAGAGGCAAAATAAAGGGCAGGAGCGAGGAGAAAGAGGCAGAATAAAAGGCAGGAACGAGTAGCAGAAAGAGGCAGAATAAAGGGCAGGAGCAAGCAGCAAAAAGAGGCAGAATAAAGGGCAGGAGCGAGGAGAAAGAGGCAAAATAAAGGGCAGGAGCGAGGAGAAAGAGGCAGAATAAAGGGCAGGAACGAGCAGCAGAAAGAGGTAGAATAACGGGCAGGAGCGAGCAGCAAAAAGAGGCAGAATAAAGGACAGGAGCGAGGAGAAAGAGGCAAAATAAAGGGCAGGAGCGAACAGAAAGAGGCAGAATAAAGGGCTGGAGCGAGCAGAGAGGCAGAATAAAGGGCAGGAACGAGCAGCAGAAAGAGGCAGAATAAAGGGCAGGAGCGAGTAGCAGAAAGAGGCAAAATAAAGGGCAGGAGCGAGGAGAAAGAGGCAAAATAAAGGGCAGGAGCGAGTAGAAAGAGGCAAAATAAAGGGCAGGAGCGAGTAGAAAGAGGCAAAATAAAGGGCAGGAGCGAGGAGAAAGGCAGAATAAAGGGCAGGAACGAGTAGCAGAAAGAGGCAGAATAAAGGGCAAGAGCGAGCAGCAGAAAGAGGCAGAATAAAGGGCAGGAGCGAGGAGAAAGAGGCAAAATAAAGGGCAGGAGCGAGTAGAAAGAGGCAAAATAAAGGGCAGGAGCGAGGAGAAAGAGGCAAAATAAAGGGCAGGAGCGAGGAGAAAGAGGCAGAATAAAGGGCAGGAACGAGCAGCAGAAAGAGGCAGAATAAAGGGCAGGAGCGAGCAGCAAAAAGAGGCAGAATAAAGGACAGGAGCGAGGAGAAAGAGCCAAAATAAAGGGCAGGAGCGAACAGAAAGAGGCAGAATAAAGGGCTGGAGCGAGCAGAGAGGCAGAATAAAGGGCAGGAACGAGCAGCAGAAAGAGGCAAAATAAAGGGCAGGAGCGATGAGAAAAAGGCAAAATAAAGGGCAGGAGCGAGTAGAAAGAGGCAAAATAAAGGGCAGGAGCGAGGAGAAAGAGGCAAACTAAAGGGCAGGAGCGAGGAGAAAGAGGCAGAATAAAGGGCAGGAACGAGCAGCAGAAAGAGGCAGAATAAAGGGCAGGAGCGAGCAGCAAAAAGAGGCAGAATAAAGGGCAGGAGCGAGGAGAAAGAGGCAAAATAAAGGGCAGGAGCGAGGAGAAAGAGGCAGAATAAAGGGCAGGAACGAGCAGCAGAAAGAGGCAGAATAAAGGGCAGGAGCGAGCAGAGAGGCAGAATAAAGGGCAGGAACGAGCAGCAAAAAGAGGCAGAATAAAGGGCAGGACGAGCAGCAGAAAGAGGCAAAATAAAGGGCAGGAGCGAGGAGAAAGAGGCAAAATAAAGGGCAGGAGCGAGGAGAAAGAGGCAAAATAAAGGGCAGGAGCGAGGAGAAAGAGGCAGAATAAAGGGCAGGAACGAGCAGCAGAAAGAGGCAGAATAAAGGGCAGGAGCGAGCAGCAGAAAGAGGCAGAATAAAGGGCAGGAGCAAGCAGCAGAAAGAGGCAAAATAAAGGGCAGGAGCGAGGAGAAAGAGGCAAAATAAAGGGCAGGAGCGAGTAGAAAGAGGCAAAATAAAGGGCAGGAGCGAGGAGAAAGAGGCAAAATAAAGGGCAGGAGCGAGGAGAAAGAGGCAGAATAAAGGGCAGGAACGAGTAGCAGAAAGAGGCAGAATAAAGGGCAGGAGCAAGCAGCAAAAAGAGGCAGAATAAAGGGCAGGAGCGAGGAGAAAGAGGCAAAATAAAGGGCAGGAGCGAGGAGAAAGAGGCAGAATAAAGGGCAGGAACGAGCAGCAGAAAGAGGCAGAATAAAGGGCAGGAGCGAGCAGCAAAAAGAGGCAGAATAAAGGACAGGAGCGAGGAAAAAGAGGCAAAATAAAGGGCAGGAGCGAACAGAAAGAGGCAGAATAAAGGGCTGGAGCGAGCAGAGAGGCAGAATAAAGGGCAGGAACGAGCAGCAGAAAGAGGCAGAATAAAGGGCAGGAGCGAGCAGCAGAAAGAGGCAAAATAAAGGGCAGGAGCGAGGAGAAAGAGGCAAAATAAAGGGCAGGAGCGAGTAGAAAGAGGCAAAATAAAGGGCAGGAGCGAGGAGAAAGAGGCAAAATAAAGGGCAGGAGCGAGGAGAAAGAGGCAGAATAAAGGGCAGGAACGAGCAGCAGAAAGAGGCAGAATAAAGGGCAGGAGCGAGCAGCAAAAAGAGGCAGAATAAAGGGCAGGAGCGAGGAGAGAGAGGCAAAATAAAGGGCAGGAGCGAGGAGAAAGAAGCAGAATAAAGGGCAGGAGCGAGGAGAAAGAAGCAGAATAAAGGGCAGGAGCGAGCAGCAAAAAGAGGCAGAATAAAGGGCAGGAGCGAGCAGCAAAAAGAGGCAGAATAAAGGGCAGAAAGAGGCAGAATAAAGGGCAGGAGCGAGGAGAAAGAGGCAAAATAAAGGGCAGGAGCGAGGAGAAAGAGGCAGAATAAAGGGCAGGAGCGAGGAGAAAGAGGCAGAATAAAGGGCAGGAACGAGCAGCAGAAAGAGGCAGAATAAAGGGCAGGAGCGAGCAGCAAAAAGAGGCAGAATAAAGGGCAGGAGCGAGCAGCAAAAAGAAGCAGAATAAAGGGCAGGAGCGAGGAGAAAGAGGCAAAATAAAGGGCAGGAGCGAGGAGAAAGAGGCAAAATAAAGGGCAGGAGCGAGTAGAAAGAGGCAGAATAAAGGGCAGGAGCGAGTAGAAAGAGGCAAAATAAAGGGCAGAAAGAGGCAGAATAAAGGGCAGGAGCGAGCAGAAAGAGGCAGAATAAAGGGGAGGAGCGAGTAGCAAAAAGAGGCAGAATAAAGGGCAGGAGCGAGCAGCAAAAAGAGGCAGAATAAAGGGCAGGAGCGAGTAGAAAGAGGCAGAATAAAGGGCAGGAGCGAGTAGAAAGAGGCAAAATAAAGGGCAGAAAGAGGCAGAATAAAGGGCAGGAGCGAGCAGAAAGAGGCAGAATAAAGGGGAGGAGCGAGTAGCAAAAAGAGGCAGAATAAAGGGCAGGAGCGAGCAGCAAAAAGAGGCAGAATAAAGGGCAGGAGCGAGTAGAAAGAGGCAGAATAAAGGGCAGGAGCGAGTAGAAAGAGGCAAAATAAAGGGCAGAAAGAGGCAGAATAAAGGGCAGGAGCGAGCAGAAAGAGGCAGAATAAAGGGCAGGAGCGAGTAGAAAAAGGCAGAATAAAGGGCAGGAGCGAGCAGCAAAAAGAGGCAGAATAAAGGGCAGGAGCGAGCAGCAAAAAGAGGCAAAATAAAGGGCAGGAGAAAGAGGCAAAATAAAGGGCAGGAGCGAGGAGGAAGAGGCAGAATAAAGGGCAGGAACGAGCAGCAGAAAGAGGCAGAATAAAGGGCAGGAGCGAGCAGCAAAAAGAGGCAGAATAAAGGGCAGGAGCGAGGAGAAAGAGGCAAAATAAAGAGCAGGATCGAGGAGAAAGTGGCAGAATAAAGGGCAGGAACGAGCAGCAGAAAGAGGCAGAATAAAGGGCAGGAGCGAGCAGCAAAAAGAGGCAGAATAAAGGACAGGAGCGAGGAGAAAGAGCCAAAATAAAGGGCAGGAGCGAGGAGAAAGAGGCAGAATAAAGGGCAAGAACGAGCAGAGAGGCAGAATAAAGGGCAGGAACGAGCAGCAGAAAGAGGCAGAATAAAGGGCAGGAGCGAGCAGCAGAAAGAGGCAAAATAAAGGGCAGGAGCGAGGAGAAAGAGGCAAAATAAAGGGCAGGAGCGAGTAGAAAGAGGCAAAATAAAGGGCAGGAGCGAGGAGAAAGAGGCAAAATAAAGGGAAGGAGCGAGGAGAAAGAGGCAGAATTAAGGGCAGGAACGAGCAGCAGAAAGAGGCAGAATAAAGGGCAGGATCGAGCAGCAAAAAGAGGCAGAATAAAGGGCAGGAGCGAGGAGAAAGAGGCAAAATAAAGGGCAGGAGCGAGGAGAAAGAGGCAGAATAAAGGGCAGGAGCGAGGAGAAAGAGGCAAAATAAAGGGCAGGAACGAGCAGCAGAAAGAGGCAGAATAAAGGGCAGGAGCAAGCAGCAAAAAGAGGCAGAATAAAGGGCAGGAGCGAGGAGAAAGAGGCAAAATAAAGGGCAGGAGCGAGTAGAAAGAGGCAGAATAAAGGGCAGGAGCGAGTAGAAAGAGGCAAAATAAAGGGCAGAAAGAGGCAGAATAAAGGGCAGGAGCGAGCAGAAAGAGGCAGAATAAAGGGCAGAACGAGTAGCAAAAAGAGGAAGAATAAAGGGCAGGAGCGAGCAGCAAAAAGAAGCAGAATAAAGGGCAGGAGCGAGTAGAAAGAGGCAGAATAAAGGGCAGGAGCGAGGAGAAAGAGGCAAAATAAAGGGCAGAAAGAGGCAGAATAAAGGGCAGGAGCGAGCAGAAAGAGGCAGAATAAAGGGCAGGAGCGAGTAGAAAGAGGCAGAATAAAGGGCAGGAGCGAGCAGCAAAAAGAGGCAGAATAAAGGGCAGGAGCGAGCAGCAGAAAAAGGCAGAAAAACGAGCAGAACACGAGCATTGGAGGCACAAACCGAGGGCGGCCGAGGGTAGTGGACTGTGGCAAGCTGGACAGGAGGACCCTCGCAGGGGGAGCTGGCACGAGGGCCTCCTCCAGAGATTTTATTAACTTTTCTTTTTTTTTTTAAATAGAAAATGTGTTTTGGTAAAATATGGCACTGATGCACAGATGGTGGGTTGTGTGAGAAATATGGTAAATTCATATTTCTATGTTAAGAGCAGCAGGCGCGGACTGACGTTTTACCATAGAGTAGTCCCTGTGCTAGTCGCCTCTTCGTTCTTCCGAGGTCAATAAACTGAGTACAAAGGAGTGCGACAGTAGTAACAGCACTTATTACAGCGCTAGAATACTCCAAGGGCTTGAAGCGCTACAGAAACTGAAATAAAGGCCGGGTGGCGCAGATGCGCACTGCCCTTTTCCGCTGCCCTGGTTTGCAATGATTCCCTGAAAGGGGCTCGCGGCGGGAAGGGGGCTGGGGGGGGGAGGGGGGATCTATTCATCAAGCAAGCAGTAAACACGAGCCCGTCACTTATTGTCACCTGTAATCACTTTTTCATTTTAATTGGAATATGACGTCGGGTGACTCCGCCGGGATGAAACCATTTACATATCTGCAGCGAGGGCAAGATTTGAATCCTGTTTTTTGTTTCCGTAAAGAGTAAGTTGCTTGCAGGCACTTGTGGGGTCGGGGGAGGGTGGGGAGCGCATCCTGTTCCATAGCACCCCTGCTGGCAGGATGAAGGAAGAGGCGTCTGTCCTACATAGGTAAGGAGGGGCCCACTGCCCACTGCCCTGTGGACCAGGGTTCCCCATGCGGCGTCCTCGGGTCACTTCTGGTGACGTGGCTGAGCATACGGCTATACTATGGGGGGGGGGGGCGTCATCACTTATAGAGCAGGTCAGGATCATTAAAGTTATTGTACATCAAATACTGCCCCAAAGAGCATGGGCAGCATCGTTCGTTGCGCGTTCTTGGAACAGATGCGCGTGGACCTGGTGAAAGCACCACAGGTCCCCCTGGCACCTGTTTACCCTAGCGCCTTGAGACCATCACGGCTGATTTACAGCGCTATATACATCTGAATGATTTGGAATTGGATCACTGGTGAACTCGCATTCCCATGAGCTGTTGCACTGAGGAGGTGCACTGAAGCCGCCTCTCATTGTATAGCTCCTTCAGAGGTAAAGAATGCAGGAATCTGATACCAGATATCAGATTGAACTAGACTGCTGGAGACCCCGTTGAGCATTGGCTCCCCCTCAGAAGTTTTGGGGAGTTTCTCTGTGTTATAAGTGCCTCAGACTTAGTGCCTCATTTAGAATATGTTGATGCAGAGCTGCGCCTCATGCCTTCCAGTTGCGCTGCCCTACGGCAAAAGAAAAGGGCAGGAATGCGCTGTATCTATCATATAAGGCACATTCCTGCCCTTTCCCCCTGCACTGGCGCATAATGGGCTGCCATGAGCCAACGCAGGCTTCCTTGCGCCATGGTGCCTGGGTGCCTGCGCTGAGGGTATAACTGTTTTTGTGCAGGGAGGGATACCTTCCTGCACAAAAACAATCACCAGAGGTGTTTTCTTCTTTCCATGTGTGCTGCAGAATGCAGCACACATAGAAAGAGTAAAAAACGAGGAGAAATAAGGATATTTCTCCTCGTTGCGCCGGGTGGTGTTAGAATCTGGCGCATTCTCAGGTTTACGAATCCTCGATTCCATGGGTGTTGTGTGGGAACACCCACAGCAACACCCATGGAACGCCCCTTTCATGCAGTATTCTGCGTGAAAGGGGCACACATTTACAAGGCCATGAAAAGCCACGTAAAGTGGCTTTGCCTGGCCTTGTAAATATGCTGTGGCTCATTGGACCTAGTGCCAAAAAAGTGCCACTCCAGCGGCGCAAAAGTGCCGCTAGGGCTTCGAAAAAGAGCCCCTAAGGGTGGCACAAAGCTCCGCCCCCTCCTCTCACTCAATGGAATCTTCCTACAAGGGGGGAGGTCAGCTTCCATCAGCCCCCAGAGCTGAGTGTTGGTACATTCCGTAGAACCAGCACTTCCGCGTTCATGTTCCAAGGTGGCTCTGAGAAGCACATCCCTGGCTGGGGTATTTGAGGGGGGCAACCGATATCATACGTGGAAAACACGCTATCCAATCACCCCAAAAGTCCCACACTAGAACACACCTTTTTGCATTACACACTGATGTCTCTCTCTACTCAGTGGATGCATTATAGATGAAAATCTCCCAGTGGTGCTTGTGCAAAGTAAATACATGAGGGGCAAAAACCTCACTGGATGAGAACTACTTCCAGGCCTCGGAGATCCCACTTGCTTATTATGGCAAAACAAAGAGTCAGAACTTCTTGCCTACCAGTTCTGGGACCCAAACCTGATGTGTAGGATGGGCCTTCAGTATAAGCGGACACCGGATGTGTGCGGCGGGCCTTCAGTATAAGTAGACACCGGATGTGTGCGGCGGGCCTTCAGTATAAGCAGACACCGGATGTGTGCGGCAGACCTTCAGTATAAGCGGACACCGGATGTGTAGGGCGGGCCATCAGTATGAGTGTACACCGGATGTGTAGGGTGGGCCTTCAGTATAAGTGGGCACCGGATGTGTGCGGCGGGCCTTCAGTATAAGCAGACACCGGATGTGTAGGGCGGGTCTTCAGTATAAGCGGACACCGGATGTGTGCGGCGGGCCTTCAGTATAAGCGGACACCGGATGTGTGCGGCGGGCCTTCAGTATAAGTAGACACCGGATGTGTGCGGCGGGCCTTCAGTATAAGCAGACAGCGGATGTGTGCGGCAGGCCTTCAGTATAAGCGAACACCGGATGTGTAGGGCGGGCCTTCAGTATAAGCGGACACCGGATGTGTAGGGCGGGCCTTCATTATAAGCGGACACTGGATGTGTGCGGCGGGCCTTCAGCATGAGTGGACACCGGATGTGTGTGGCGGGCTTTCAGTATAAGTGGACACCGGATGTGTAGTGCGGGCCTTCAGTATAAGCGGACACTGGATGTGTAGGATGGGCCTTCAGTATAAGCGGACACCGGATGTGTGCGGCGGGCCTTCAGTATAAGTAGACACCGGATGTGTGCGGCGGGCCTTCAGTATAAGCAGACAGCGGATGTGTGTGGCAGGCCTTCAGTATAAGCAGACACCGGATGTGTGCGGCAGGCCTTCAGTATAAGCGGACACCGGATGTGTAGGGCGGGCCTTCAGTATGAGTGTACACCGGATGTGTATGGTGGGCCTTCAGTATAAGTGGGCACTGGATGTGTAGGGCTGGCCTTCAGAATGAGTGCGCACCAGATGTGTAGGGCGGTCCTTCAGTATAAGCAGACACCGGATGTGTAGGGTGGGCCTTCAGTATAAGCGGACACAGGATGTGTAGGGCGGGCCTTCAGTATAAGCGGACACCGGATGTGTAGGGCGGGCCTTCAGTATAAGCAGACACTGGATGTGTAGGGTGGGCCTTCATTATAAGCGGACACTGGATGTGTGCGGAGGGCCTTCAGTATGAGTGGACACCGGATGTGTGTGGCGGGCCTTCAGTATAAGTGGGCACCGGATGTGTAGGGTGGGCCTTCAGTATAAGTGGACACCGGATGTGTAGTGCGGGCCTTCAGTATAAGCGGACACCGGATGTGTGCGGCGGGCCTTCAGTATAAGCAGACACCGGATGTGTGCGGCGGGCCTTCAGTATAAGCGGACACTGGATGTGTAGGGCTTGCCTTCATTATAAGTGGGCACCGGATGTGTGCGGCAGGCCTTCAGTATAAGCGGACACTGGATGTGTAGGGTTTGCCTTCATTATAAGTGGGCACCGGATGTGTGCGGCGGGCCTTCAGTATGAGTGGACACCGGATGTGTGCGACCGGCCTTCAGTATAAGTGGGCACCGGATGTGTAGGGTGGGCCTTCAGTATAAGTGGACACCGGATGTGTAGTGCGGGCCTTCAGTATAAGCAGACACTGGATGTGTCGGGTGGGCCTTCAGTATAAGTGGGCAACAGATGTGTAGGGTGGGCCTTCAGTATAAGTGGGCACCGGATGTGTGCGGCGGGCCTTCAGTATGAGTGGACACCGGATGTGTGCAGCGGGCCTTCAGTATACGGACACCGGATGTGTGCTGCAGGCCTTCAGTATAAGTGGACACCGGATGTGTAGGGCGGGCCTTCAGTATAAGTGGGCACCGGATTTGTAGGGCGGGCCTTCAGTATGAGTGGACACCGGATGTGTAGGGCGGGCCTTCAGTAAAAGCGGACACCTTATGTGTAGGGTGGGCCTTCAGTATAAGTGGACACCGGATTTGTAGGGCGGGACTTCAGTTTAGGTGGACACCAGATGTGTAGGGTGGGCAGTCAGTATAAGTGGACACTGGATGTGTAGGGTAGGCCTTCAGTATAAGCGGACACTGAATGTGTGAGGCAGGCCTTCAGTATAAGGGGACACCAGATGTGTGCTGCAGGCCTTCAGTATAAGTGGACACCGGATGTGTAGGGTGGGCCTTCAGTATAAGTGGGCACCGGATTTGTAGGGCGGGCCTTCAGTATGAGTGTACACCGGATGTGTAGGGTGGGCCTTCAGTATAAGTGGGCACCGGATTTGTAGGGCGGGCCTTCAGTATGAGCGTACACCGGATGTGTAGGGTGGGCCTTCAGTATAAGTGGGCACCGGATGTGTAGGGCTGGCCTTCAGTATAAGCGGACACTGGATGTGTAGGGCGGGCCTTCAGTATAAGTGGACACCGGATATGTAGGGTGGGCCTTCAGTATAAGTGGACACCGGATTTGTAGGGCGGGCCATCAGTATAAGCGGACACTGGATGTGTAGGGCGGGCCTTCAGTATAAGTGGACACTGGATGTGTAGGGTGGGCCTTCAGTATAAGTGGGCACCGGATGTGTAGGGCTGGCCTTCAGTATAAGCGGACACTGGATGTGTAGGGCGGGCCTTCAGTATAAGTGGACACCGGATATGTAGGGTGGGCCTTCAGTATAAGTGGACACCGGATTTGTAGGGCGGGCCTTCAGTATAAGCGGACACTGGATGTGTAGGGCGGGCCTTCAGTATAAGTGGACACTGGATGTGTAGGGTGGGCCTTCAGTATAAGCGGACACTGGATGTGTAGGGTAGGCCTTCAGTATAAGCGGACACCGGATGTGTAGGGCGGGCCTTCAGTATAAGCGGACACTGGATGTGTAGGGTGGGCTTTCAGTATAAGTGGGCACCGGATGTGTAGGGTGGGCCTTCAGTATGAGTGGACACCGGATGTGTGCGGCGGCCCTTCAGTATAAGCGGACACTGGATGTGTAGGGCGGGCCTTCAGTATAAGTGGACACTGGATGTGTAGGGTGGGCTTTCAGTATAAGTGGGCACCGGATGTGTAGGGTGGGCCTTCAGTATGAGTGGACACCGGATGTGTGCGGCGGCCCTTCAGTATAAGCGGACACCAGATGTGTAGTGCTGGCCTTCAGTATGAGTGTTCACCAGATGTGTAGTGCTGGCCTTCAGTATAAGCGGACACCGGATGTGTAGGGCAGATCTTCAGTGTAAGTGAACGTTGCATGTGTAGGGCGGGCCTTCGGAATAAGTAGATGTTGTATGTGTACGGTGGGTCTTTGGTGTAAGTGGACAGTACATGTCTAGGGTGGGCTTTCAGTATAAGCTGATACCGGATGTGTAGAGTTGGCTTTCAGTATAAGCGGACACCAAATGTGCATTGCGGGGTTTCGGTATACATGTACGTTGCATGTGTAGGGCGGCCATCTGTTTAAGTTGACGTTGCATGTGTATTGCTGGCTTTTAGTATAAACGGACACCGGATGTGTAGGGCGGGCCTTCAGTATAAGCGGACACCAGATGTGTAGGGCGGGCCTTCAGTATGAGTGGACACCGGATGTGTAGGGCGGGCCTTCAGTATAAACAGACGCTGCATGTGTAGGGCGGGCCTTCAGTATACATGGACACCTGATGTTTAGGATGGGTCTTCAGTATAAGTGGACCCTGGATGTGAAGGGCGGGCCTTCAGTATATGTGAACATTTCATGTGTAGGGCGGGCCTTCAGTGTAAATGTACATTGCATGTGTAGGGCAGGTCTTCAGTATAAGCGGACACCTGATGTGTAGGGCGGGCCTTCAGTATAAGTGGACGTTACATGCGTAGGGCGGGTCTTCAGTATAAGTGGACACCTGATGTGTAGGGCGGGCCTTCAGTATATGTGAACATTTCATGTGTAGGGCGGGCCTTCAGTGTAAGTGTACATTGCATGTGTAGGGCAGGTCTTCAGTATAAGCGGACACCTGATGTGTAGGGCGGGCCTTCAGTTGATGTGGACGTTGCAAATGTAGGGCGGGCCTTCAGTATATGTGGACGTTGCATATGTAGGGCGGGCCTTCAGTATAAGCGGACACCTGATGTGTAGGGCGGGCCTTCAGTTGATGTGGACGTTGCATATGTAGGGCGGGCGTTCAGTATATGTGGACGTTGCATATGTAGGTGAGGCGTTCAGTATATGTGGACATTGCATATGTAGGGCAGGCAATATACTCATAAAGAATCCTCCAGAACTGGGTGTAATACCACAAAAGAGGACTTAATAACTGTAGCCAACATTCCAGACAAGGCCCCAGAACTGGCTGCAATGTTCTAGATGAGGCCCTCTCAGTGACACACAACCCTCTAGATGCACCTCCCACAATTAGATGCGGTGCTGCAGATGGAGCCACTTCGCCTAGACCTGCACCCACATACCAGGATTGGCTTCTAGAGCTGGACTCAATACTCCAGGTGTGTCCTCCAGAACTGGACAGTATCCTGTACTTAACAGACGGGTTCATATTCTTTTTTTTTAGTTTCATTAAGCGCAAACTCGACCCGAAAGTAACAGAGCGCTTTACACGAGCACCAGTTGTGTTACAGATGGACACATTTATGTTATTAGGTACGGGGAGATTAAGTGATTTGCCGAGAATCACAGGATGTTGAGCGTCCCTGCCGAGACTCAAACCCAGTTCCCCAGCTTCGAGGTTGATGGCTCTAGCTGTTAGGGCAAGATGAGTTCTGAAGAGATAAAAAATAAACGATGCAGTAGAAAGTCTCACTGTGTGTGACAGAAGCATAAAAATAAAAGCACTTCAACACCCCATCAGGGGAAACAAGCGCTATATGAATGCAAACCTTTCTTTCCCTTCTATCCCTCCCCTACCCTTCTCAATCCCAATAACTGACTAATATCCACCACTCAAATTACTTTCATATTTCACTATACTAATTCACCACCAATCCGTTATGGGTTCCAGAGTAGCGTGCTACTCGCCGAAAAAGCGTCTCATCACCTTGTCAGGGGTAGTAAGCGCTATATGAATGCAATTACAATACAATCACCGTGCTTACAAGAGTCAGCATGGAGGCCTTCTGTCCAGAGGACAGCGAGGAGATGTGAGCCAGCGAGAACATGTGTGTAGCGCCGTCTCTTGGTGGCGGCCTAGAGTCCGCGGGTCTGTTCCAAGTTGAACAGATTGATCATTCAGCCGCGGTTGTGGAGGAGGAAATGAAATGAAATTTAGATTTGTAAAGCGCTCTACTACTCGTGGGTGTCTAGGCGCTAAAGCTTCTGGAAGAACAAAATCAGGTGTGACCAGGTATATAGATTTCCAGATGCTAAAGAGCCATGTTTTCAAAGCTTTGCAACGGGAGAGCAGATCTGAGTCACTCTTTAGATCTGAGGGCATCGACTTCCAAAGCCTTACAGCACAGCTGATAAAACTGCACTCGCCCAGGGGCTCTTTCGACTCTGGGTACCACCAGATTATGAGCTACAGATGACCTAAGTGACCTGGTAGGGCTGTGCCATTGGTTCCTTTGTTTAAAGTATTTAGGTCCAACATCATGTAGTGCCTTGAAGGCAATGCAGAGGGTTTTAAAATCAATGAGTTTTTTAATGGGAAGCCAATGGAGCTGGGCAAATCCCTGAGCGACAGACTGATATTTGGGAATTCCGAAGAGCAGGCACGCGGAGGCATTCTGAAGGACTTAAAGTTTAAGTAAGCATCTTTTCTTGATATTAGTGAATAAAGCATTGCGATAACCCAGCTTATATATGATGAGGGTGGAAGCTACATTTTTGTGTAGGTCTGATGGAATAAAAGGAAGAGGAAACCCCATCTGCCTCACCGACTACATTCAATCATGGTGGCAACTGGACTTCGTGAAAGTGGCTCCAACCAAAATGGTGTGAGCCTAACTCCATCACAGAATTCCTGTCATCACCCTATCGCACAGCGGAACTGGCATCATTAGATGTGGCCCCGAAAACAAACACATCCCCAATAGAATGTACATTTCCAGTAGACGAGTCTAACCTGGGGGTCTGGTCTTGCATCATTCGTGTAGGCATCCATAGTTTAAAGAGGTGCGAGCCCTGCAGCTTTGCATCTTACAACACCCACACATGGTTCTGCAAAGAACTCAGTCCCAGTGAGTTCGAGGTGGACATGGATTTTCGAAAGTGTATATTGCAAGAAGAACAGGGTGGTGCCCTCCTTTTCATGGCTCTGGTGAGAACCACGAGGCTCAGGCAGCAGGATCCTGGGAGCTGGGTGTGCTTCCTGACCAGGCGTACAAGGACAAGTGATGGTCCCCACGCAGAAGACGAACCTGAGGCCCACATCTCCATCAGGTGCAGAGCAGTCGTGTTTGTAGACGTGGGTCCATGTCCTGTGCACTCTCTCCGGTCACCATTCGGAGCCAGGTCTGCTACTTTGAGCCTTAATATTTCTGTAATCCACCCATTGCTCACTTTTTCTGCACCCGGGCTTGCACATGGCACTTTACATATTTTACTGCTTTTACCTGATTTTAATGGTTTTTATTAACTAAACAATAAAGCTTACTACTTCTTCTCCGGGCACTGGTCCAAGACGGGCAGCGTTGTGTGGCAGTGAGCACGGCGTGGCAGTGAGCACGGTGTCAGAGTGGACAGTTAGTATCCGGTTGCCTAGCATCTGATGGGTGGCATGGAATACCAGAGCTCAGTCCTTTCTGCAGGTGCCCAGGATCCGGAAAGGTCTGTCCAGAGAATATTTAGTGTCCTCATTCACCATCACCCAAGCCTCTGCTGCCTCCTGAGACATGTGACGTCAGAACTTGCTTGTAATAAGGAAAGACAGCTGTGTCAGTTTGTTCTAAGGAACAGCTGACGTCAGAGGTCGCTTGTAATAAGAAAAGTCACGTGTGTCAGTGTGTTCTGGTGGACTGAGACCAGAGGCGCAACTAGAGTGAAATATCGGGGGGGGTTGGGGGTGGGGGTGGGGGGAGGGGCTAATAAAAATTTCGGGGGGAGGAAGGCTAATCTTCCAACAATCGGCAGAGTGAAAATGCAGGGGCCCAATGGGCGTTGCGCGCCTGACTGAGACATCACAAGGGCCCTGCGCGCACGGCGCACCGCGGACGCGCAGCTGCCTTGGACTCTTCTTGCTGTTTTACCCAAACTGAAAGTGAGAGGGTAGGCTGGAGGCGTCCGCCCAGCCTTCTCCTGCCTTTCCCTTCCCTGCTGACGCTCTCAGCATTGTTTCAGCTTGACTTACATCTGCAGGATGAATGCTCCCAGCTCACTTTATTGCTTTGCTTCATGCGAGGGAATCTCTGCTTCAAACTAGCTGCACAGAGGCGCGGACTGACTGCCCTCTAGATGTCCCCTCGCGCCATTTATTTCCACAGAACACCTCAGCTTCTGAGCCACTGGAGCGGGCTCGGCCTGACGAGGTCCTTCTGCCGCCAAGAAAACACACAACATGACAACACTTTAACAGCCAAAGAGATGTCCTGATCTTTGATCTGTGGAACAGCTTTGCAGAAACCCTTTGCAGTGAGTCTCTGAACAACAGGAACTGCAAATGTACTGAGGGGCAGATTTACAAGCCCCTTGCGACACTTTTGCGCCACCGTTGCGTCACTTTTGTGATGCAGCGGTGGCGTAAAAAATGCGGCCAATTTATAACGTGACGCATCTAGGGAGATGCGTCACGTTGTAAAGCCCTGCGTCACATTATACCTGCGTCAGGTATAATGTATGCAGGGGCATATTTACAAGCCCCTTGCGCCACTTTTGCGCCGCCGTTGCGTCACGCATGTGACGCAGCAGCGACGCAAACCATGCGCCGCGTTGCGCTATATTTACAACGTGACGCATCTAGGGAGATGCGTCACGTAGTAAACCCCTGCGCCACATGAAACCTGCGCCAGGTTTCATGTGGGCGTACCGACGCAGGGGGCGTTCCGCGCAGGAACGCTCGAAAGGTGACGCAGTGAAATCTACAAGATTTCACGCAGTCACTTTTTCTGAGCGCTGGAAGTGCCAATCCTTACGCCTGCTTCAAGCAGGCGTAAGGATTGACGCACCATGTTAGGGATAGGAAGGTTGGAACAGTGCTGGAGCTGCGTCGCGCTTGCGACACAACTTCAGCACTGCGCCAACCTTCCGCCGGCAGATGCGTCACGCATCTGCTTATCTCTGACGCACGATGCGCCGCATTGTAAATGCGGCGCATCGGACGTGGCGTAAGGGTAAACTTGCGTGACGCATTTTCCCTGGCGCATCCCTGCTGATATGCAGGGATGCGCCAGGGAACGTAAATATGCCCCGCAGGGTGGGCGTTCCCACGCAGGTAGGCCTCGTAGAAGTGATGCAGTGAAATCTACAAGATTTCACTGCGTCACTTCTAGGACGCCACTGCGTCAAAACCTTACGCCTGCTTGAAGCAGGCGTAAGGAGGACACAGTGTAGTGGGAATAGGCCTCAAAATGCATTGCTGGAGTTGCGTCGTGCTTGCGACACGACTCCAGCAATGCGTGACTTTTGTCCCCAACAGATGCGTCAGAATTTCTGACGCATCTGTTAATCTCTGCGCCATGGTGCGCCGTATTGTAAATACGGCGCATCCATGATGGTGCAAGGGTATCGCAGGCTGACGCAGGGAAAGTGACGCATCTCTACAGATGCGTCACTTTCTTGTAAATCTCCCCCTGAAGGTCTTGTTGAAAAACAAATCCCGTGACGTTACAACACGCCTCACTTTGTGTGACAAAATAAGATCCGCTTCATCGCATCACATAATACCTGCCCTGCTACATCTCAACTTCTCAGCAGCGTTCGACACTGTATCCAACCACACCCTTATTAAGAGACTTCACCACATTGAAATATAAGGAGACGCCCTCAAATGGATCACATCCTTCCTTACAGGACGAACCCAGAGAATTCGCCTCTCACTTTTCACCTCGGAACCCGAGAACATCATATGTGTAGGGTGACCAGAATTTTAAAGCCAAAAACCGGGACATTTCACAAAAATAGAAGAAGGACTACAATTTTACTTCAACCAAGAGCACAGAATGACAGTGCTCCTTAGTAGAGAATTACAGAATAGGCAGTAAGATCATACATAAAATTCAATTTTTAGAGCCAGTTGCATGCCTGTTAAACTAAATTACTTTCTTATAACAACTGCTAACTATCTCTGCTTTGCAAAACATAAAAATATACCTCCCACCGTTTTCAGCCGACCCTCTCTAAAAACCGGGACATGAGCTTAATTTCCTGAAATCTGCCGGGACAGCTGGCAAAAAACCGGGACTGTCCGGGCAAATCCGGGACACCTGGTCACCCTACATATGTGGCGTCTTTCA
Source organism: Calotriton arnoldi (assembly GCA_963921515.1). Lineage (NCBI taxonomy): Eukaryota > Metazoa > Chordata > Amphibia > Caudata > Salamandridae > Calotriton > Calotriton arnoldi. Next base: position 1,263,910 of record CAWUFW010000053.1, read on the forward strand.
GCCTCACCCTGTTCAACACCTACATGAGCCCCTTGGCAAACATTGCCGGAGCCCATGTACTAAACAACATATCCTACGCAGACGAGACCCAGCTCATCCTCTTTTTTTTGGTGTGGATTTTTATATAGCGCGAACTAGACCCGAAGGTATCAGACCGCTTTACATGAGCACCAGTTATGTTACAGACAGACACATTCATGTTTTATTTCTTGTTAGGCACAGGGCGATTAAGTGATTTGCCCAGAATCACAGAATGTTGAGCGTCCCTTCCGAGACTCGAACCCGGTTCCCCAGCTCCGTGGTCGACCGCCCTAGCCGTTAAGACACATTCTCTCCGTCTTGCTATGAGAAGACCAGTGCTTAATTTGAGCCGGTGGTTTCCGGTGCTGGGCACTGCCACTTAATTGGTTTCACTGCACTGATGACAGCCTGCCACATGGTGGCGCTGCTCTTCTAATTTGAAGATGAGAAGAATGATGGTTATTTATGAATACAATATACATTAAAAATTACTAATACCTGCCCCCCACTGGAATAATCTGAACTGTTGCGCTTGCAGGTGATAGAGATGTTAGTAGTTGTTTTGGTACCATCTTGCAGCAATGACAGAGGCAATAGGTGATGCAGCTGCAGTGGCCTCCTGGTCAGGGCCCTGGCACTTATTATTTTACAAATTAAGCAGTGCAGAAGACCCCTCCACCACAATGCCAACTTTTGCAGGTGCCTGACAAGCATCGTTGACTGGATGAAAGATAACTGCCTAAAACTCAACACAAACAAAATGGAAGTGCTGATCTTTGGGAACACCACCCCCCAGTGGAACGAGTCCTGGTGGCCTTCTGAACTAGGACTCTCAACAAGTCCGACAGACCATGCCCGCAACCGTGGCATCATCCTGGACACCATGAAAAGCCAGATCAACGCAGTCTCCTCCGCCTGCTTCCTCACTCTTCGCATGCTCTGAAGATCTTCAAATGGCTCCTGGTCAATGCCAGACGAACCATCACTCAAGCCCTCGTCTCCAGCCCGCTGGGCTATGGGAAAGCACTCTACGTAGGAATCACCCCGCAGCACCTGAAGAGACTGCAGACCATACAGAACTCAGCGGCCAAACTCACCCTCGACCTCCCTAACTGGATCCACATTAACCCCACCTCAAGAAGCTCCACTGGCTCCCCATCCGGAAGAGATGTCAACTCAAGATGCTGATCCAACCTACAAAGCCCTTCACAATCAAGGGCCAGCGTACATCAACCACCGCCTGAACTGCCACCCACCCTCCATTTATCTGCACTCCGCCTCCCTCTCCCTCGTTCACACACCTCGCATCCGCTGAAGCAACAGTGGAGGACGCTCCTTCTCCTACCTCACTGTGAAGTGCTGGAACGACCTCCCACTTTACCTCCGGACCTTATCCTCTCTACTGGAACGGACTCAAACCATGGCTGTTCAACTGAATCCTCCAAGCAGCATGGTTCTCAGCGCCTGGATACCCTCACGGGTGATTCGCCACGCTTTATAAGGCCATTTGATTTAATTTCAATTTGATAATAATACTGGGTCCACTACATCAATCTAACACTACATCGCCTGATTATAATACTGGCTCCGCTACATCAAACTAACACTACATTGCCTGAAAATAAGACTGGCTACACTACATTGACCAAACCCTACATCGCATGACAATAATACTGGCTCTGCTACACCGACCTAACACTACATCGCTTAAGAATAATACTGGCTCCACTACATCGACCTAACACTACATCCACCTTACACTACATTATAACACCAATGTGGAGTGCACCACCAACAATCGAGGAAAGAAATTCTGTCCATCCATTGGGTAACAAAACAAGTAATTTCTTTATTCTTCTTTTAGTTAAAAGACAGCAGCCAAACAGCCGACGCGTTTCGTCCAGACTATGGACTTCATCAGGGCTGCAATATATATAAAACATAAAGTGTATAATACAACATGGAAAACCACAAATGGACAGAAACAATGACAATAAACATAATATAACTAACAAGAGATTTAAAATCAATCTTATAGCAATGAATGTACCATGGTTAAAGGGCATATTAGCCGCTACACTCCTTAAGCACAGTTAGGTTAGAAGATCACAAAATTAGAGCAAGCATGGCATTAGATACATATGCAGTCATGTCATATTGCCATAATTTAATACATTATTAACAAAGCATGTTTAACATAGTTAAAACAAAATTTAAATCAGAAGAATCAATCAGGAGCACAGTAGACAGGCAAGAAAGAAGGAGAAAAGAGGAAGGAAGGGAAATTGTGAAAAGGGAGGGAAAACAGCCACCAAGTGTGTTTTGAAATCCTAGGCTAAAAGGCGATGTGCACCCAGAGAACAACGGGTGAAAGGGCAACTGTTGGCGCATACCTTGGATAATTCGAATAGACTGTGCGAGAAAATGATCTCACACGTTAGTAGAAAAAGTAGTATGGCAGAACTAGTCGTTGATTGCACTACAACTGTACCCTCCTCAATCCAGGGTCAGTTGATAAGTGAGACGGCTCCTGTGCCTGTAGAAAATAATAGTAAAAAAGAAAGGGAATAGAAATATAAGGTATAACATCTGGTCTTAAACCCAGTGTCATATAAGCATCTACCTATCAAGTTGAGAATGCCAGAAAGCTAACAGTGAGACAATACGGGCATACTTGGCACGTCCACTAATCCGGCATGAACATATAGAAGGGGCATATTATAATATCAATCTATGGGCATAGGTGTACCTATGAGCGGGCCCCCAAACGCCCGCAGGCAAAGGGAAATAGAATTCAATTGTAGGCGTACAAAAAGCGACGCGTTAAACGCACCGGCACAAGCTAAAATGCATCTCAGTACCGACAATGTAATATGTGACCGAAACAGATGTATAGTTCCAAAGGACCTGAGGCCCTGATGAAGTCCATAGTCTGGATGAAACGTGTCGGCTGTTTGGCTGCTGTCTTTTAACTAAAAGAAGAATAAAGAAATTACTTGTTTTGTTACCCAATGGATGGACAGAATTTCTTTCCTCGATTGTTGGTGGTGCACTCCACATTGGTGTTATAATTGACTCTTGGTCTTGGAGACTGCTCCTTGGGAACAGCGGGAGCGGTGGAGGAGCACACAGTCTGAGCAAACAGGCTCCGAATTTTGGACTCTTTTTTGGGGGGATTGTGCTGTGGGGAGGTGCTTCACATGCACACTTGTGTGTATTGGCTAGGCTTGTTGTTCCAATCTTGAGGTTCACCTTACACTACATTGCCTGACAATAATACAGGCTCCACTACATCGACTTAACACTACATGGCATGGTGAGTCATGGCTAGTAGATCTGGTATTAAGAGGGTAATTATTTACTTACCATGATAAAGTAGTGAATGAGATATTATATTCATTACTTGTAATAGAGTACCCCAAATGTATATGGTCAGGATGGTGAAAGTGTCCCTGAAGCCAAGGAGCTCGTAAAGACACATGGTCTGTGGTTCTGCACCAGTCTGTGCACCTGGACTACTTTAGTGACTTGCAGCGGCCTGATTGCACACATGTGCAGGAGCTTTGCACAGTGATTGGCCCCAGGACCGCAGGGAGGAGCCAGGTCTCCAGCGCACAGGGGAAGATCACGTCAGCTAAGCACACAGACGAGGGCACCAGAGCAGCACATGCTGCTTCCTGCATAGCAAAAATTGCCACACTCCAGGTCCCACTGTCCGCAGGTCCCACTGTCCACAGGTCCCACTGTCCTGCAGATCCGATTCATTGTCCGCAGTTCCTACACTCCTGCAGCTTCCACTGTCCGCAACTCCCACTGTCCACAGGTCCCACTGTCCTTCAGATCCTACTCTCCGCAGTTCCCACTCCTCTGCAGTTCCCACTCTTCTGCAGTTCCCACTCTCCGCAGGTCCCATCGTTATGCAGGTCCCGGTGTCCGCAGGTCCCAATCAATCAATTAATCAATCAGGGTTCTTATAGAGCGCGACTACTCGCCTGTGAGGGTCTCATGGCCCTGGAGGGGAGAGGGGGGGATTCTGCAGTTCAGTCGAAGAGCCAAGTCTTGAGGTCTTTCCTGAATTGAGGCGTAGACGGTGATTGCCTGAGGTGCAGATGTAGGGAGTTCCAGGTCTTCTCAGCAAGGTAGGAGAAGGATCTTCCTCCGGCCGTGGTCTTGCGGATCCGTGGGATAGTGGACAGGGCCAGATGGGTGGAGCGGAGATGTCTGGTCGGTGTGTAGGAGAGGCGGTGGTTGAGGTATTCGGGTCCGCTGTTGTTGAGGGCCTTGTAGGCGTGCGTGAGGAGCTTGGAGGTGATTCTTTTGCTGATCAGGAGCCAGTGGAGATCTCTCTGGTGACCGGAGATGTGGCTTCAGGGGGGGTATCCAGGATAAGTCTGGCTGTGGCGTTCTGGAAGAGCTGCAGTTACTTTGGGAGTTTTTGGGTCCTGTGTGCGTAGAGTGCTTGCTGCTGACGAGTCGCCTGGGTGACCGTTCTCCTGGACTCAGTGGGGATCCATTTGAAGATCTTTCGGAGCAGGCAGTGTGTGTGGAAGCAGAAGGACGATACTGCATTGATGTGGCGGTTCATAGACAGCGAGGAGTCGAGGAAGTCCCAGTGTCCGCAGGTCCCACTATCCGCATGCACCAACACCAGGGCCACTGGAATTATGTGATTGTGTGGCTGCAGCGATTTTTGTATAATTATAGATTTGCCGCGTTTGCCACATAATCCATGATTTGTCACATAATCTGCAGATTTTAACAAAAAAATATTTCTAGCTCAACTGTTAAAAAGTTACTAATAATGCAGAGACATGTGGTGCCGCCCACTGAATGGCCCTTTTCAAAGAGGGCCGGTCACCTTTTTGTTGCTTATTGATATATTTGGGTATTAAAATAGTGTTAATGGGGTGCACCCAATGCTCAGACAGTGTTACCAAGTTTATAAATTATGAAATAATGAAGTAATACTATTACAAACTGTGAATCATTGTGCCGCGTAATTTGCCTTTCCTTGCCACATATTTTACTGAACCCTACCACATACAGTGGCCCTGCACCAATACATACCTAATACATAAAAGACATGAAGCTGTAGGTTTGCCCCATGGAAAGTCCCTCCTCTACAGAGGGAGTTCAGTGTAAAAGGAAAGACGAGGCCAGTGCGGGCCGTGCTCACATGTCTGGAAGTGCTGCCCTGGGAGGACGGGCCTCCCGGCGGCAGAGCTCATCACATGGGTGCCACTGCCAAGGGGCAGAGGTCACCGGCGCCACTCCCGGCCCTGAGGGGCAGCGGGGACTCTTTTTCCATTACAGCACCTATGTATGTTTTCTCGCGACGCGCTTCGAAAAAAATAAAATACCTAAACTGTGGAAAGGGCACAGTTTGTCCTTTCGCAGACCCGTAGCTCACAGACGTAAATCGTTGTCTTATGGAAGGGTCTACCGCGTCACTGTGCTGTCAATCAAAGAGAGGGGCCGAGGCCTGCCAGGCACCCCTAGCTCACAGGCCAGGGTGTTATGTCCTGGGGTGAACCCCCCTCCGCTCCCTCCGGCCGCCTGGCACCCCTCACTCACAGGCCAGGGTGTTATGTCCTGGGGTGAACCCCCCTTTCCTCCCTCCGCCAGCCATACACCCGTCACTCACTGGCCACCGTGTTATGTCCTAGAATAACCCCCCTCGCCCAACAGCCAGGCACCTCTCACTCACAGGCCAGAGTGTTATGTCCGGGGGTGAATCCCCTTCCCTCATCCGCCATGAAGCCCCTCACTACAGACCAGGGTGTTAGGCCTGGGGTGAACTCCGACCCACTACCCCCTCCCCTTCGCCAGCCAGGCACCCCTCACTCACGGGCCAGGGTACGTCCGGGGTGAACTCCCCCCACTACCCCCCCGCCAGCCAGGCACCCCTCACTCACAGGCCATGGTGTTATGTCCTGGGGTGAACCCCCCTCCCCTCCCTCCGCCAACCAGGCACCCCTCACTCACGGGCCAGGGTGTTATGTCCGGGGGTGAACCCCCCCACTCCCCCCCAGCCAGGCACCCTCACTCACAGGCCAGGGTGTTATGTCCGGGGTGACTCCCCTTCCTCATCCGCCATGAAGCCCTCACTACAGACCAGGGTGTTATGTTCCCGGGATGACCCCCTGCCCCTGGCAGCCAGTTATTTTATTTATTTGAGTTTTATATAGCGCTGGCTAGACCTGGAGGTATCAGAGCGCTTTACATAGGGTTCCACAAAGTTACAAAATTACATCAGTTACCAGTTACATCAGTTACTAGAAAAACATTTCAAGAGCGTAAAGACGAGATAAATGGAGCTTAGAGGGGAGAGGGGGTAGGGCAAAGGGGTAGGAGGGAAATAGGGTGGAGAGACGAGGGAGAGTCTGCCCAAAGTCCGGCTGGGTAGGTGATGGCCGAGGGGGAAGTCCACAGCCCATCTCCTCTATAGCTATCAGGTAGCTCCACCGGGCATCGGCCAAAAAACTAGGTCTAGCGCTTAACATAAGGAAACATTGTGTTACAAATTACAAAAATGATCACATTAATTACAGAGAGGCTACAAATTCAATACAGGAGTTATTAGCGACCATGAAAAACAAGAGCCACAGAAAAGAGAGGGGAAAAAAGAAAAGGCCAGGGAGAGCAGGGAGTCCACGGGAGGGAGTCAGCAGCGGGAAAAGATACGAGACATAAGTCCGAGGTCCGGCTGGGTAGGTGACGGCCATAGCGGTGTGCCAGAGCCTGTCTCCCCTATAGCTGTCGGGGCAGCTCCACTGGATATCGGTCATACATTTCAGACTCCGCCGGATAAAAATGAGAATCAGGAAGGGACCAAGAGTCAGCAGCGGAGAAAGAGACGAGACATAAGTCCGAGGTCCGGCTGGGTAGGTGACGGTCATAGCGGTGTGCCAGAGCCTGTCTCCCCTATAGCTGTCGGGGCAGCTCCACCGGGAATCGGTCATACATTTCGGACTCCGCCGGATAAAGATGAGAATCAGGAAGGGACCAAAAGTCTAAAGTCCAGAGACGGGCTGGTGGAGCTGGCGAGGGTGGTAGGATAGGAAGGGGAGTGTAGCTTGGCAGTCATCTTAAGGTCAGGCAAATCGAGTCTGTTGATCTCCAAGACTCTGTAGGTGGTGTTGTCTCTAGATCTTAGGATTGTTTCCTCAGCTAAGCCCATCGGACCCCCTTGTCAGATGGGACATCTTCCCATACCGGTGAAAATACATTGGTGGGCGCCATTTTAGAGTCGGGCTCCAAGGGTTCCGCTTAGAAAGTAAGTGCCAAGTTTACTGGGGGTTAAATTAGTCGCTAGCAAGATCTCAAACCCGAGTTCAGGTCGTGAAAGGCTGTTTTATGATTGTGATTGTGAGGAAGTCCTGTCTAACTTTTCTGCAAAGGGTTAAGGCACCATGAGTAGTCCTACTTTACTTTCCATGATCAGGTTCACTCCTGAAAAACAGTCGCAAGGCTGGTCTTGCCTCTTCTTTTTGGACTTCCTATTGTACACTAAAAGTCCAGGCCCGTGTGAGAGATGGGATCTTAGTGGGGGAACACAGCGCAGCCCGCAATAAACAGCAATCCAGGAGGAGGGAGTATCAAAAACTCGCAAATAGGCGCCATCTTGAAGTGGGGAGTCTCTCCATGGCCCCCCAGACAGGAAAAGAGTCGGAAAGGCTCCGCCGGTTACCAGTTGCCGGAGCGGAACAACCGGCACAGCGAGCGCTGCCCACAGGACTCACTAAAATGCAGCGAATGCGGTCTTGAAACGCGCTCAGCCTCAAGCTTGCGAACCCTCAGGCAGACCGGGGGGCAGCTGATGAAAACAACGAAGTGTGTGTTACCCCTCACTCACTGGCCAGTGTGTTCTGTCCTGGGGTGAACCCCCCCACCCCCCTGGCAGCCAGTCACCCCTCACTCACACGGCAGGGTGTTATGTCCTGAAGTGAACCCCCCTCCGTCTCGCCAGCCAGGCACCCCTCACTCACTGGCCAGGGTGTTATATCCAGGAGTGACCCTCCCCCCTCCCCCGCCAGCCACCCCTCACTACTGGCCACCGTGCTATGTCATGGAATAAGCCCCCTCGCCCACCAGCCAGGCACCCCTCACTCACATGTCAGGGTGTTCTGCCCTGGAGTGAACCACCCCTCCCCCCGCCAGCCAGGCACCTCTCACTCACAGGCCAGGGTGTTATGTCTGGGGTGAACTCCGACCCACTACCGCCCCCTCGCCAGCCATGCACCCCTCACTCACAGGCCAGGGTGTTATGTCCGGGGTGAACTCCCACCCACTACCCCCGTCCCCCTCCGCCAGCCAGGCACCCCTCACTCACAGGACAGGTGTTATGTCTGGGGGTGACTCCCCTTCCCCCACCAGCCATGAAGCCCCTCACTACAGACCAGGGTGTTATGTTCCCGGGGTGAACCCCTGCCCCCTGGCAGCCAGTTACCCCTCACTCACTGGCCAGGGTGTTATGTCCTGGGGTGAACCAGGCACCCCTCACTTACAGGCCAGGGTGTTGTATCCGGGGATAAACTCCCCCTCTCCTCGCCAGCCAGGCACCCCTCAATCACAGGCCAGGGTGTTATGTCCGGGGGTGACCCCTCTTACCCCGCCAGCCAGGCACCCCTCACTCACAGGCTAAGGTGTTATGTCCCGGGTTGAACCCCCCTACCCTCCCCCACCAGCCAGGCACCCCTCACTACAGACCAGGGTGTTATGTTCCCGGGGTGATCCCCTGCCCCCTGGCAGGCAGGCACCCCTCACTCACAGGCCAGGGTGTAATGTCCTGGGGTGAACCAACCAGCCCCCGCCAGCCAGCACCCCTCACTCCCTGGCCAGGGTGTTATGTCCTGGGGTGAACCCACTCCTCTCGCCAGCCAGGCACCCCCCACTCACAGGCCAGGGTGTTATGTCCGGGGGTGAACCCCCCTTTCCTTCCTCCGCCAGCCAGGCACCCCTCACTCACATGCCAGGGTGTTATGTCCTGGGGTGAACCCCCCACTCCCCTGCCAGCCAGGCACCCCTCACTCATGGGCCAGGGTGTTGTGTCCTGGGGTGAACCTCCCTCCCCTCCCTCCCCCAGCCAGGCACCCCTCACTCACGGGCAAGGGTGTTGTTTCCTGGGGTGAACCCCCCTCCCCTCCCTCCGCCAACCAGGCACTCCGAACTCACGGGAGAGGGTGTTATGTCCTGGGGTGAAACTCCCCCCTCCTCGCCAGCCAGGCACCCCTCAATCATAGGCCAGGGTGTTATGTCCGGGGGCGAACCCCCCACTCACCCGCCAGCCAGGCACCCCTCACTCACGGGCCAGGGTGTTATGTCCTGGGGTGAACCACACCTTCCCCCGACAGCCAGGCACCCCTCACTACAGGCCAGCATGTTATGTCCTGGGGTGACCCCCCTCCCCCGCGCTATCCACTAGAAGAACAGGTGAGATGCCGGGTACCCCTCCCTTGAACCATCAACCTGTAACACCTTGGGATTCGCCTCTTCTTTCTCAGCAGTGTATGAAGGAAGGGCTTGCTTCCCGCGGCCTGTGAGGGAGGGGTGGGGGGATAGTGTGAGGGGAGGATGGAGAGCTGAGTGGGAGGAGGTGAGTAGCCTAGCGAGAGATACTAAGCTCTTGGCAGGGCTTTAAGTGGGCCGGGTCCTGCCGGTGCTCAGCACCGGCAGTTCTAAAAAGCAGGTGCTGAGACGGGTCCCTATTGGACTCTCCATTTTTGCTCTCACCCTCAGGTGAACTTTGCAGCGGTGCCACCCTTCACTGCCTTTGAGGTAACTTCAAAGAGACTCGTAATAGTTCTTTCAAAGACTCATCATTTCAGAACGGAAGCATTTCCAATATTCTTTACAACGAAGCCATAGTTGTTGCTTCTTTATCTTATGTTATGTTACTGAATATTTAATATAGCGCACGACTCGTCCCCGAAGGGCATCTCGGCGCTGAGGTACCAGAAAAGTTTATAGCAAGCGTTTAGAACAACCAGGTTTTAAATTTGTTTTTTGTAGCCTACAAAGTCAGTACAAGCCCTTAAGACAAATAGGAGTTTATTCCAGTGGTGTGGGGCCAGATAAGTAAAGGTTTGTCCTCCGAATTTGGATGTGCGGATACGTCGAGGGCAGAGAAGGAGCTGGTTCCTAGAGCCAAGATTTCTGTCCGGAGAGTAGGGTGCCAGTTTGTCCTGAAGATATTTGTGCCTCTTACCTGCCAGAGCTATATGCGTCAGGCAGAGGAGTTTGAAAATTGCTCTCTTCTTTATAGGAAGCCAATGTAAGTCTCTAAGTAGAGGGGCAAGGGAGTGCCCGGTGGCTGTTTCTTAATCAGTCGGTTTGCCGTGTTTTGAACGACTTGCATCTTGGCATGAAGAGATGCGTTTGATGCTGCCGTGAGCGCTTTTCCATAGTCCAGGCGACTGATAATCAGTGGCAGCCACTGGAAAATCCTCCTAAGAAGGCGCATTGTCCCAAAACACATGCCACATGTGGATGTCACATGGTCCTTCATCGATAACTTACCATCGAAGAGGAGGCCCAAGTTCCTCACCGTGCTTGTAGGAAGGGGGGTGGGGCCCAGCCCCATCGGCCACCAGTCCTCAGTCCAGTGAAGATGAGCTTTGCCAAAGAGTAGAATCTCAGCCTTATCCCCATTCATTTGTAAACAGTTTGAGGATATCCAATTAGCGATTTTTCTCATACATGAGATGAATCGCTGTTTAACATCCTCCTATCTTGCTCGAGGGAGATGACCAGCTGAGTGTCATCTGCGTAAGAAAGAATATCAAAGCCGTAAGACTTCACTAACCGAGCAAGGGGAGCGACATCAATGTTGAAGAGAGTCGGACTTAAGGCAGAGCCCTGGGGAACTCCCCTGTTCCGGCACGCAGTCTTAGACTGGAAAGGGCCCAAAGTGATAGTTTGAGTCCTGTCTTTTAAAACGTCAGTAAGCCAGAGTAAGGCGGTGCCTTGTATTCCCATCTCCTGAAGGCGTTGGATCAGAATAGGATGTGACACGGTGTCAAATGCCACCGACAGATCAAGAAGAACCAGCATAGCTGGCTGCCGGCGTCCAGAGTAAGACTAAAGGAATCTGTTACCGCGCCGAGGGTGGTCTCTGTGCTATCTAGAGGGTGACAACCTGACTGCGAGGCATCCAACAGGGCGTGGCCTCCAGATAGGATGACACCTGTTTGTTTACGTGGCATTCCAACATTTTGCCTATTTAAAGAAAGAAGAGATATAGAACAATAATTAGCTGGGTCCGTGGGATAAAAGTGTGTTTTTTTAGAATAGGTGTGACATAGGCCGTTTTGCAGTCCTGGGGGACGGTGGCTGAAGACAACGATAGGTTACATAAAAATGCGATCGATGGAACAAGTAAGGAGGCCAACAAAGCTGTGATGTGAGGGGGGCACAGGTCAGCGGGGGAGCCAGATTTGGTTTTGGTTATAAGGTCTAACAGTTGAGTGTGAGTGATGGATTGAAATTTCTTGAGTGAAGCTTGAGTTAGGCTATGGCTGGAGTTAGCCGAGCAGGTAGGAGATGAGGCTAATGAGTTATTCTGAAAGTTGCAGTAGATGTTGTTTTATTTTAGTCACAAAATGGGATGCAAGAGTGTCACAGAGAGTCTGGGAGGCGACCATGGGTGTGGAGCATGCACGCGGGTTGGTGTGCTCCTTTACAACTTAAAAAAGTTCTTTGGCAGAAATTTTCAGCTTGTTCCATTCTGTTGATGGTATATGCTCTCCGTGCCCTTTTAATCTGAGTATGGTATGCACCAAGCATAAGATCATAGTGATCTTTGTCAAGAGCATCTTTGGTAAGCCTCCATTTCCGTTCCAGTCTCTTACAATTAGTTTGGGCGGTTTTTCAGGTTGGTTGTATACCAAGGAGCATTAGGTCATATTGGTTTATTGGTATACGAGCGATAATGGGCAACTAACAACCATTGGCAAAGCCAATATTCCTGGTTTCTTGTAGGTGTAATGTTACTTGTTGTATTATATATCTGGATGCAATGACAAAAGCAGCAAATTATCAGTCGGGCGGCACACTATGCTAAACACAGATTTGTTGCTTGCATATTTTTAAGCCACGTCCCTTTGAGAGACCCCCCTAGTTTTTTCATTCCACTTAAAGCCCTGGCCGTAGGGATTCTGACGGTGTGGAGCAGGGATGGTCAGTAAGGTATGAGGTGAGGTCAGACGTCGGGGAGAGAAGAATGCAGACCAGGGAGTGGCCCAAGGAGAGGTGGGAGAACAGACAGGTCACAAGAAGAGGAGGGGCCGAGCGGGGGTGGGAGAACAGACGGGTCACAAGAAGAGGGGGGACGAGCGGGGTGGAAGAACAGACAGGTCACAAGAAGCGGGAGAGACGAGCGAGGGTGGGTGAACAGACTGGTCATAAGAAGAGGAGGGGCCGAGTGGGAATGGAAGGTCTTATCCAGGTGCAGTTCAGATGCAGCATTTTCCCCTTTGTGCATTAGGATCTGGGACTGTCTCAAGCCCTTGAATTAGGGTCTGTGACTGTCTCAGGTCCCTGAATTAGGGTCTGTGATGTCTCAGCCCTTGAATTAGGGTCTGTGACAGTCTCAAGCCCTTCAATTTGAGTCTGAGACCACTTCAAGCCCCTCAAATTGGGTCTGTGACCGCCTGAAGCCCTTGAATTAGGGTCTGTGACCACCTGAATCACTTGAATTAGGTTCTGTGAATGCCTGAATCTCTTGAATTATGGTCTGTGACTGTCTCAATCCCTTGAATAAGGGTCTGTGACCATCTCAAGCCCTTCAAATTGGGTCTGTGACCGCCTGAAGCCCTTGAATTTGGGTCTGTGACCACCTGAATCACTTGAATTAGGGTCTGTGAACACCTGAATCTCTTTAATTAGGGTCCTTGACCGTCTCAAGACCTTGAATTAGGGTCTGTGACCATCTCACGCCCTTGAATAAGGATCTGTGACTGTCTCAAGCCCTTCAAATTGGGTCTGTGACCGCCTGAAGCGCTTAAATTGGGTCTGTGACCACCTGAAGCTCTTGAATTAGGGTGTGTGACCGCCTGAAGCACTTGAGTTAGGGTCTGTGACCGTCTCAAGCCCTTGAATTAGGGTCTGTGACGGTCTCAAGCCCTTCGAATTGGGTCTGTGACCGCATGAACCCCTTGAATTAGGGTCTGTGAACACCTCAAGACCTTGAATTAGGGTCTGTGACTGCCTGAAGACCTTGAATTAGGGTCTGTGAACACCTCAAGATCTTGAATTAGGGTCTATGGCTGCCTGAAGCCGTTGAATTAGGGTCTGTGTCCACCTCAAGATCTTGAATTAGGGTCTATGGCCGCCTGAAGTCCTTGAATTAGGGTCTGTGACTGTCTCACACCCTTGAATTAGGGTCTGTGAGCATCTCAAGCCCTTGAATTAGGGTCTGTGAACGCCTGAAGTCCACTGCAGGGGGCAGCCTAGTGGCTCTGACCTTTGCAGCTGTTCTTACGATCTGAGAAGCCGTGTACAGATGTTGCTCCACCCACACGGTCAGTGGCCTCGGGCCATACGTGTGTGTGCTCCCCTCATGCTCTCCTGAGGCCACACGTGGCCTGATCTACCTCCCACACTGGGGATCGGATCCAGTCCACATTCAGGGGCTGGAGAAGAGGTTTCGAGCTGCAGAGGTAGGAAAGGCCGGAAGTTGGCACGCCAGGGGCGTAGCTGTCATTGGTGCAGCAGGTTAGTGGCACCAGCGCCCAGAGGCCCGCTTGACCCTGGTTATTGCTGTATTTCACAGTCCAAGCAGCAGCCCGGGGGCCCCTTCCTTCCTTTCACTAGGGCCCAGGACTTACTGGCAACGCTACTGAGAGGATGGAGAAGAGAACCGAGATTTGGGAGCCCGTGCCGCTCTTAAGAGCTAGAGTGCTGTGACCAGGGTAGGACTGGGACAAGAAACAGGCGAGGGAACTGGAATAAAAGTGGCCCCCAGCGAACCAAATAGCTAAAAAGCGGGCCCACATTCACCAACCAGGCCAGTTTTGATGAACTTGTGATGATGCGCTGCTTTTGTATTTAGCAAGGTATGTGAGACTGTGTGCATTTGTGTTTGATGCAGGCAGTGCTTGTGGTAATATCAGAGAAATCAACATGAAAAAACGGGCCCACCCAGCCATAAAACTGGCCCACAAACTGCTAAAAATCCTGCCCACACATTGATCTGGCGGACTTGCCCATCGGGCACTGTTGGATTTCCCTATGGGCCAGTCTGACCCCAGGTGTGACCCATTCTCTTCAGTCAGGTAGGGACTGGCCACTTGGTTCTGAAGTCACTGCAGGTTCTAGGTTTCATTCTTCAGAGCCCCCGCATAGATACTGTTGAAGTCCTGTAGCCGAGATCACTCCGAGTCCCGCATGAGTTTGACTGGTGGCTTCTTTTCAAGAGGGCAGGAGACAGACCTTCCACAAGAGGATGGTTTGTGACTTTTGGAGTCACTATTATCTGGAGGCTAAAGAGTGATCGTGATTAAACCGTATCCCAGGGGTCTGACTCTGTGTGTGTGTGTGTGTGTGTGTGTGTGTGTGTGTGTGTGTGTGTGTGTGTGTGTGTGTTGGGGGCGGGGTCACATATTGCAGTTAGCAGTGGCGAAGGCAGAATGGTTTCAATCGGGTTCCCAATAACTAGGTTTTTCTATTTTCAGCTTCTTTTTGTTACGAATTCTGGTGGATATTTTTCGGTGTTTGCCACTGTTTTCAAGAAGTGTAAAAATCAGTGATTATCAGTGTTTACTCTTTTTTGCTAAGTGAATATTACTGGGACGGTGTTTTTTCAGTGTTTGGAAAGAGTTTGGCCCTTGTGTCCTGCCTTCCCGTGTACAATCCTATTGTTCTTTCTATCTTCCTTCTTTCCTGCCCTTATTTCCTTCTCTGTACCTTTCCCTTGATTTCAATCTTACAAATCCCTTTTCATTATTTCTCTCACCTCCCTACCTGTCTCATTTTCCAGCACTCACGCTCCTCTTTCTAGGAAACCGGGCTCATCCCATGTCCAGGACGTGCATGTGTCTGGATATGTCATTGCACCTTTTTAATATTTGATTGCAGCACATACATGGCTAATGGTGAGCATTTAATGCGCCCTCCTGCTGCTCTTTTCTTCAAACAGATGAAGAAGTTTGAAAGAATGAACATTTTGCACTTAGGACGTGAGATACGTTTTGTGGGTGCTCAGTGCTCTGTTATTCAAAGCCTGCGTCACACTTTCTTATTCTTTGGGCCTCATTTATGAAAAGTGTTGCATCGCTGCGGTAAAACAGCGATGCAAAACTTTTAACTGCGCCCTTCTTGCAACACCATGGATGCGCCATATTTACTGTACCACGCTCCATGCCGCAAGGATTGACAGATACGTCAGGAATCCTGACGCATCTGTCGGCGCAAAAATGGTGCATTGCTGGAGTGTGTCTGGAAACAGACGCAACTCCAGCAATGTGTTATTTCACATACGGCAAGCCGCATGTCAAAAGGCCTGCGTCAAGCAGGCGTAAGTATTTGACGCAGTGAGTCCATAGAAGCAGTGCAGTGAAATCTCATAGATTTCAAAGCGCCACTTCTACGAGCCTTTTCTGCACCGGAATGCCCACCCTGCATACATTATACCTGTCACAGGTATAATGTAGCGCAGGGGTTTACAAAGTGACGCATCTGCCTAGATGCGTCACTTTGTAAATCTGGCACAGTGTGGCGCATTGTTTATGCCGCCGGTGTGTCACAAAAAGTGACACAACGATGGTGTAAGGGCCTCATAAATAAGGCCCATTGTCTCTAGATGCCAAGAAATGACTGGGCGAATAAGTGTGGTATTATTGTCTATTCTGGAACTGTTCCTGATTTACCTTGTCATAGAGGAAAGGTCTGCTTAGAAATTAATGCATATAATGTTAGCCAGAGGGCCTTTAGTGACAGCAAACACTGCTGCTGTATGCAGAAGCAGCAGAAGCAGCAGAGGCAGTAAAGACACTGCACGACCTGAAGGATGCTTTGCTCATATACCCGTGCAGGTCACACCGTGAATGAAGTTTATTTAATATTGTCGGGCTCTGCCTGTGGGGTTTGTGTTTCATTGAAAGTCAGCATGTGGCTGGCTTGGCATTGATTTTTACCCAGTGTTGTGGCCGGTGTTTATTTGAAAGCAGTGCTCGGACTGTGCTCCTGCCAGGCATGTGTGTCACTAGTGCAAGGCACTTTACCTTTACGTTCCATGCAGTGTTTACTGTTCTAGTGCATCTTCCATCTTGGGGAAAGAATGAGCGCAAATAATAAATATGTTCACCGTGGTTCGTACAGGTGATTATGCCAAGTGACAAGCCTTGTCTCGGCACTGTAAGTTCCAAGCTTCATTTTGATGAGAAGGACATATGAATGAAAGATCCCTATTGAGGAAAATGAATCGTCCCTAATGTGGAAAGCAGATCTTCTCTAGTGAGGAAAGTAGATCTTCACAAGGATGGAAAAGAGATCTTCATGAGTGCAGAAAGCAGATCTTCTCTAGCGAGGAAAGTAGATCTTCCCTAGGATGGAAAAGAGATCATCCTGAGTGCAGAAAGCAGATCTTCTCTAGTGAGGAAAGTAGATCTTCCCTGGGATGGAAAAGAGATCTTCATGAGTGCAGAAAGCAGATCTTCTGAAGTGAGGAAAGTAGATCTTCCCTAGGACGGAAAAGAGATCTTCATGAGTGCAGAAAGCAGATCTTCTGAAGTGAGGAAAGTAGATCTTCCCTAGGATGGAAAAGAGATCTTCATGAGTGCAGAAAGCAGATCTTCTCTAGCAAGGAAAGTAGATCTTCCCTAGGATGGAAAAGAGATCATCCTGAGTGCAGAAAGCAGATCTTATCTAGCGAGGAAAGTAGATCTTCCCTAGGATGGAAAAGAGATCATCCTGAGTGCAGAAAGCAGATCTTCTCTAGTTAGGAAAGTAGATCTTCCCTGGGATGGAAAAGAGATCTTCATGAGTGCAGAAAGCAGATCTTCAGAAGTGAGGAAAGTAGATCTTCCCTAGGATGGAAAAGAGATCATCCTGAGTGCAGAAAGCAGATCTTCTCTAGCGAGGAAAGTAGATCTTCCCGAGGATGGAAAAGAGATCTTCCTGAGTGCAGAAAGCAGATCTTCTGAAGTGAGGAGAGTAGATCTTCCCTAGGATGGAAAAGAGATCATCCTGAGTGCAGAAAGCAGATCTTCTCTAGCGAGGAAAGTAGATCTTCCCTAGGATGGAAAAGAGATCATCTTGAGTGCAGAAAGCAGATCTTCCCTAGGATGGAAAAGAGATCATCTTGAGTGCAGAAAGCAGATCTTCCCTAGGATGGAAAATAGATCTTAATGAGTGCAGAAAGCAGATCTTCCATAGAATGGAAAAGAGATCTTCATGAGTGCAGAAATCAGATCTTCTCTAGCGAGGAAAGTAGATATTCCATAGGATGGAAAAGAGATCATCCTGAGTGCAGAAAGCAGATCTTCTGAAGTGAGGAAAGTAGATCTTCCCTAGGATGGAAAAGAGATCTTCATGAGTGCAGAAAGCAGATCTTCTCTAGCGAGGAAAGTAGATCTTCCCTAGGATGGAAAAGAGATCATCCTGAGTGCAGAAAGCAGATCTTATCTAGCTTGGAAAGTAGATCTTCCCTAGGATGGAAAAGAGATCATCCTGAGTGCAGAAAGCAGATCTTCTCTAGTTAGGAAAGTAGATCTTCCCTGGGATGGAAAAGAGATCTTCATGAGTGCAGAAAGCAGATCTTCAGAAGTGAGGAAAGTAGATCTTCCCTAGGATGGAAAAGAGATCATCCTGAGTGCAGAAAGCAGATCTTCTCTAGCGAGGAAAGTAGATCTTCCCGAGGATGGAAAAGAGATCTTCCTGAGTGCAGAAAGCAGATCTTCTGAAGTGAGGAGAGTAGATCTTCCCTAGGATGGAAAAGAGATCATCCTGAGTGCAGAAAGCAGATCTTCTCTAGCGAGGAAAGTAGATCTTCCCTAGGATGGAAAAGAGATCATCTTGAGTGCAGAAAGCAGATCTTCCCTAGGATGGAAAAGAGATCATCTTGAGTGCAGAAAGCAGATCTTCCCTAGGATGGAAAAGAGATCATCTTGAGTGCAGAAAGCAGATCTTCCCTAGGATGGAAAAGAGATCTTAATGAGTGCAGAAAGCAGATCTTCCATAGAATGGAAAAGAGATCTTCATGAGTGCAGAAATCAGATCTTCTCTAGCGAGGAAAGTAGATCTTCCATAGGATGGAAAACAGATCTTCATGAGTGTAGAAAGCAGATCTTCTGAAGTGAGGAAAATAGATCTTCCCTAGAATGGAAAAGAGATCTTCATGAGTGCAGAAAGCAGATCTTCTCAAGCGAGGAAAATAGATCTTCCATAGGATGGAAAACAGATCTTCATGAGTGTAGAAAGCAGATCTTCTGAAGTGAGGAAAATAGATCTTCCCTAGAATGGAAAAGAGATCTTAATGAGTGCAAAAAGCAGATCTTCTCTAGCGAGGAAAGTAGATCTTCCCTGGGATGGAAAAGAGATCTTCATGAGTGCAGAAATCAGATCTTCTCTAGCGAGGAAAGTAGATCTTCCATAGAATGGAAAAGAGATCTTCATGAGTGTAGAAAGCAGATCTTCTGAAGTGAGGAGAGTAGATCTTCCCTAGGATGGAAAAGAGATCATCCTGAGTGCAGAAAGCAGATCTTCTCTAGCGAGGAAAGTAGATCTTCCCTAGGATGGAAAAGAGATCATCTTGAGTGCAGAAAGCAGATCTTCCCTAGGATGGAAAAGAGATCATCTTGAGTGCAGAAAGCAGATCTTCCCTAGGATGGAAAAGAGATCATCTTGAGTGCAGAAAGCAGATCTTCCCTAGGATGGAAAAGAGATCTTAATGAGTGCAGAAAGCAGATCTTCCATAGAATGGAAAAGAGATCTTCATGAGTGCAGAAATCAGATCTTCTCTAGCGAGGAAAGTAGATCTTCCATAGGATGGAAAACAGATCTTCATGAGTGTAGAAAGCAGATCTTCTGAAGTGAGGAAAATAGATCTTCCCTAGAATGGAAAAGAGATCTTCATGAGTGCAGAAAGCAGATCTTCTCAAGCGAGGAAAATAGATCTTCCATAGGATGGAAAACAGATCTTCATGAGTGTAGAAAGCAGATCTTCTGAAGTGAGGAAAATAGATCTTCCCTAGAATGGAAAAGAGATCTTAATGAGTGCAGAAAGCAGATCTTCTCTAGCGAGGAAAGTAGATCTTCCATAGAATGGAAAAGAGATCTTCATGAGTGTAGAAAGCAGATCTTCTGAAGTGAGGAAAGTAGATCTTCCCTAGGATGGAAAAGAGATCATCTTGAGTGCAGAAAGCAGATCTTCCATAGAATGGAAAAGAGATCTTCATGAGTGCAGAAATCAGATCTTCTCAAGTGAGGAAAATAGATCTTCCCTAGAATGGAAAAGAGATCTTCATGAGTGCAGAAAGCAGATCTTCTCAAGCGAGGAAAATAGATCTTCCCTGGGATGGAAAAGAGATCTTCATGAGTGCAGAAATCAGATCTTCTCAAGTGAGGAAAATAGATCTTCCCTAGAATGGAAAAGAGATCTTCATGAGTGCAGAAAGCAGATCTTCCCTAGGATGGAAAAGAGATCTTCATGAGTGCAGAAAGCAGATCTTCCCTAGGATGGAAAAGAGATCTTCATGAGTGCAGAAAGCAGATCTTCTCTAGCGAGGAAAGTAGATCTTCCCTAGGATGGAAAAGAGATCATCTTGAGTGCAGAAAGCAGATCTTCCCTAGGATGGAAAAGAGATCTTAATGAGTGCAGAAAGCAGATCTTCCATAGAATGGAAAAGAGATCTTCATGAGTGCAGAAATCAGATCTTCTCTAGCGAGGAAAGTAGATCTTCCATAGGATGGAAAACAGATCTTCATGAGTGCAGAAAGCAGATCTTCTCAAGCGAGGAAAATAGATCTTCCATAGGATGGAAAACAGATCTTCATGAGTGTAGAAAGCAGATCTTCTGAAGTGAGGAAAATAGATCTTCCCTAGAATGGAAAAGAGATCTTAATGAGTGCAGAAAGCAGATCTTCTCTAGCGAGGAAAGTAGATCTTCCATAGAATGGAAAAGAGATCTTCATGAGTGTAGAAAGCAGATCTTCTGAAGTGAGGAAAGTAGATCTTCCCTAGGATGGAAAAGAGATCATCTTGAGTGCAGAAAGCAGATCTTCCATAGAATGGAAAAGAGATCTTCATGAGTGCAGAAATCAGATCTTCTCAAGTGAGGAAAATAGATCTTCCCTAGAATGGAAAAGAGATCTTCATGAGTGCAGAAAGCAGATCTTCTCAAGCGAGGAAAATAGATCTTCCCTGGGATGGAAAAGAGATCTTCATGAGTGCAGAAATCAGATCTTCTCAAGTGAGGAAAATAGATCTTCCCTAGAATGGAAAAGAGATCTTCATGAGTGCAGAAAGCAGATCTTCCCTAGGATGGAAAAGAGATCTTCATGAGTGCAGAAAGCAGATCTTCCCTAGGATGGAAAAGAGATCTTCATGAGTGCAGAAAGCAGATCTTCTCTAGCGAGGAAAGTAGATCTTCCCTAGGATGGAAAAGAGATCTTCATGAGTGCAGAAAGCAGATCTTCTGAAGTGAGGAAAATAGATCTTCCCTAGGGTGGAATAGAGATCTTCCCGAGTGCAGAAAGCAGATCTTCTCAAGTGTGCAGAGTGTGAAAGTGTGGCCCTGTACACAGGGCACAGCAAAGGACCACGACGCATTATTTACCGGGAAGGATCGTCTTTATTCTGCTAGGTACAAGCAGCCCTGGCATCGCTCAGCTTCAACTGCCGTTTGTTGTGTGGCTCTGAATGGCCTCATAGATATGGCGTAACGCAAGGAACCGCAAATCGCAACTTTGCCTTACTCTATGCTCAAGAGGCATTCCATGGGCGTTGCAGTGGGTGTTCCCTCGCAACGCCCATGGATTTTCACACTACCCCAGATTTACAAGTCCATGCAAACCCGAGGGGCGCCAAAATCTTACGCCTCCCCAGGGGTGGTGCAACGAGGAGAAATAACTTTATTTTTCCTTATTTATTCCTCTTTCCATGTGTGCTGCATTCCGCAGCACACATGGAAAGAGGAAAAGGCCTCATAGGATTGTTTCTGTGCAGGAAGGTGCCCCTTCCTGCACAAAACAATCATGCTGACAACACAGGCTCCCTTGCACTATGGTGCAACGGTGCCTGCGTTGGTGCTAGGCTGCTTAAATACTGCCAGCGCAGGGGGAAATGACACAATTGCACTGTAATGCATAAATACTGTGCATTACTGCCCTTTCCCTGTAACGCAGCACAGCAAGGTTGCTTGCTGTGCTGCGCTACGCCAAATACCTATATATCTGCCCCAGAGTGTGAAAAGGTAAAGAAGAACTTCATATCAGAGTAACAGAACAAAGCCCATGCAGAACAGAATAATCTTTAAGCTCAGAACGGACAGAGGAGCCTTAACAGAAAGTAATCCTTGCTCTATGATTCTCACTCTCTGGTTACAACTGGTTGTTGATTCATCTCCCGGAGCATCCTCCTTCGATCTTACAGCTCCATTCGTCCTGTCTCTCTCTCAGCGGGGCTCCTCCGCTATGGTGGAGGAGCGTCACGCCCCTGCCCGCAGAGGCAGACAACAAATAAAAGGATTATCATTTTATTTTTGGTCCGTCCAAGTCTTCCAATGCAGCAGGGGGAGGGGGCGTGTTGGGCACTGCTGTCAGTGCGCTTGATGGTTTTGCCTCCGTCTTAGGATGGCCAAACCGTCATGAGCACTGACTTCTCTCCAACTCAGCTGTCTTTCTGTGTGGAGAGACCAGCAGGCACAGGCTTCCAGCTCCAGATGGAGCGCAAAACCAGTGCGCTCCGCCCAATCCAGACGCTGCTCTCATGGTGAGAGCAGTGTCGGGATTGGCCGCAGGGGAGTCTGGGTGCCTGCGCCCAGTGGAGTAGAAGAGCGGTGAGGAGAATAGCACTGAGCATTGTTTGTTTGTTACTGCTCCCCGCACTGCCTCACCTTTTTTATCGGACACCAGCCGCTACTGCTCTCCTTTTAAACAGGCTTCCCCTCATCCTTCGAATTTTTTTACTGTGGAATTTGATATTAAAGGTATGTGCTTCTTGCCTTCTTTTACTGTTTGCTGCCCTCCATCTAAATATATTTTTAAAAAGTATAAACCCCACAATCGTAATGAAATATTACATTACAATCATATGTGCTTCTTTCTCTCACACCTAGCGCCTTGAAGCAGTCAGCATGAAAGCTGAGGTATACCTGTGTGTGTGTGTGTGTGAGGTGCAGGGTCTAGAAAAGGCCTTTCGGAGGAGAGGGGAGCACAGGGGCACAGACCCTGGACTGACAACAAGCGGTGCCACCCAAAATGCCCGCGTGTGCACTAGGAAAACTGCCATGTGTGCAGTAACTCTTTCATTCAAAGCGCTTGTGCGGGTGCTCTGCACAGTGTGTGGTCGTGCTCCACAGCCCAGAAGTGACAGCTAGGCGATGGCCCGGAAGTTCTGCTCAGGAGCTACAGTGGAGAAGGACTTTGTTGCAGAGTGCAGGGGCCGAAGGGACACCCATGATAGTGCCACAGCCACATCATACATCTTCAGAGAGGTGTGTCTGGTGACACAGAGGTTGGCATGAGCACGCCTATGTCCAACCATGCTGCAAAAACCTCCAGAGGGGTGGAGTCAGATGGAGGCCCCGCGGCCTTCCAAAGCTGAATTCCATCCCTCCAGCTCCCCCAAGGGAATGCCCCAGTGTCTGTGATAGCCAGTCGGACCATAGCAGGGGTCTTGGTGCGCGCGCAGCCAATCCTGTTAGGAGGACAGCACCCAGGCAGACTCCTCCTCTGGAGTCCAGTATTTTCTCAACTTTATTTGTGTGCAGCTCCTCTGTGATCAGTGCAGTGGTCGAAGTGCATTGAAAAAAGTATGGAAACTGTGAAGCTGAGGGCAATGGGGCGGGGTTAGATCATGGGGGAGTGGTCAAAGGCGTGGCTAAAAAAACAAAACATTTTGAAACTTTTTTTCGCTCTTTCACCTTCAGGTAACTACATATAAAATAACACACAGCTTAAATGAAAATTAATTGCAGGTTCTTCTAATCAGTAGGAAACACATTATTGTACATCATGAAACCTCTATTAGATAATGAAATACACCTCAGAGCCACATAACTCACTCCTGGTTGGTGCAGTGGAGAATAGTGACTTGTGTATGTTTAGGGCTATAAGGTTCCAGTCTGTGACAGAAAACATTTTGAACATGTAAGTCATTATTTTAAACCTGCACTACACACAATATAAGATAGGCTGTGCACAAAAAGTGCAGAAAGGTTTGGTGAAAAACTGCTTCCAAAATATAGATTTTAGTAATACCCAGGCTGTGTGTAGTGCATTTTTTTTTATAACTGTCTTTTAAAAGGACACCCTTCACAGCTTAGCTTGTAGTTCCCTTAGAATGAATGATTCCATCAATTCACACGAACGCCGACTTCCAAGCAACCTTTACATCTGCAGATTGGCCAGTTGTTCACATTTACATTTCTTTCAGGCAGCAGCACCCTGGCAGGAAGGCTTGTTTACCGGTGTGTTTCTCTATCGTTTTCATAGCACAGAAGACTCCTTGCCTTACACCTCAGCAGAAGCTCTTCAACTCTCGGAACTAACCGTCCCAGGACAGTTGTCTTTTGACAAAAAAGTAGTGGAACTGGTTTTCTAAAATTTAAAAAAGTATGGGCATGTTGTGCCCCTCAGATCCACCCGCTTCGACCACTGGATCTGTGAGGTATCCTGAAAACTGACCTGTCCAGAGAAGCCTGTACTTATCCACAGAGATGCAGCGGCGGCCCCTCCGCTATAGCGGAGGAGCGTTGCCCCCACCTCAAAATGTCAGGAAAGGAAAAATAAAACGCTAATAAACACGGTTTACTTTTCCTTTCCTGTTGAGTTGGAGGCGGGGCAGGGGGATGACAGGCACAGGAGGAGTGGTAGTGCACTGTAAGTTCAGTGAGCACGGCGCTTTGCCGGCTGTCTCAGACCGGCCACCGTCATGTGCACTGAAGCTCTCTCCAACCCAGCTGCATTGCGTGTTTGGAGACAGCAGGCACAGGCTCCCAGTCTCCCTGGGAGTGCAAATTGAGAGTGCTCAGGCCAATCCTGACGCTCCTCTCATGAGGCCAATCCTGAAGCTCCTCTCATGACATGAGAGCAGCGTCAGGATTGGCCGCAGGGGTGGCTGGGAGCCTCTGCCTGCGAGAAGAGGAGCAGAAAAGCGCAACGCGGGCGGCTGCAGGTACGTTTTTTAAAATGTATTTCTTTTTTCATTTTGTCCTGTGACCCCCCACCGCCCACCCGCCCGCCCGCCACTCCTACACAACGCCGGCTGCAGAGATGGCAGGTCAGCGTCTTCGCACTATTGAATGGATCCTACAAGCAGATCTTGCATGCACACTGCATTACATGTGCTTGTCCGGTCGATGGTCAATACAAGCCCCCTGCACTGGTTCCAGACAGTTCAGGTATTAATGTGCATTTGAGCCCAGACCGTGGATAACGCCCTTGGGACACAGGTGAGAGAAGAAGAGGGTGCAGATTGTAGGAGGAACCCTGCAGGGGGACCAGGAGGTGAACACAAAGGAGGAATCTGCTAACCCCACCCAGGGGAAACTGTGGTCCTCTACAGGAAGACACTGGGGAAGTGAAGGAGTGCTCCAGGACTCTCAAGATAATGAAAAAACCTGGGTAGCATCTCCTGAAGCCTTCTTGTGACACACACAAGCAACACACACACACACATAACACAACACACACACAACACACACGCGACACACACACACACACAACACAACAGACACATGCATACATGCACACGTAAACACACAAACACACAACACACACACATGCATACATGCGCACGTAGACACACACACACAATACACACATGCACACACATCCACAGCATACACACAACACACATGAACATGCACAGCTCACACAACACACACATGAGCACACACACACCCACACACACACACAAACGCCCACACCAACACACACATACACTCACACCACACATACACACACAAAAACACGCACACAAACACTACACACACACACAACATGCGTACGCACACACAAACACACACAATCGCACACACACAACACACACTCACGTATGCACACACACAAACACACACACACACATGCAGATACGTACATACACACACACACAATACACACACACCACACAAACACACATGTGTGTGCTAATTAATATGGTTTACAGTTGTAATATTAATAATAACCCAGTTAGACAGCGCACAGCTGCTTCCAAGGAAGAGTCGCGGCGCTAGAGGCGCATGGCTCTGCCAGTACTACAAGTTGGAAGGATTCAAAGCATCAGGAGTTAATTAAAAACGAAGGTCTTTAGTTTCTTTTTAAAGCTGGATTCAGGGGGCGGGGGAGGGGCACACACAAAGTAAGGGGAAGACAGTTCCAAGGTTTGGATGTAAGATAAAAGGATGCGCCCCCCTGTTCCGGCTTTGCGAACCTTGAGGACACACAACTGCTTAGTTGTTGTATCTGAGGGTCGTAGGTTTGAGTCTGTTCCTTAAGTACTGAGGTCTTTTCTGGTTGACAATAGGTTCAACTAAGGACTAGTCAACTGCCAAAGAGGTGTTCTAGGATCAGTCGGGCGGCTGCGGAGCCGGTGGGTCCGTTAGGCCCATGTGCAAGCCATTGGCATAGTTGAGTCTAGAAGTTAGACCCGTATGGACATGGACCTCTTGGGTATATTCTGGGACTGAATGCAGCATGCATCTTAAGGGCTTAAGTCTGGCAAAGCAAAGAGAAGCGATGGCCTGAATTCGAGGTTCATGGGAAAGATGAGTATCACATGTGATGCTCAGACTTCTCCCTGCAGGGTAGGGTGTGGGGGAAGGGCCCAGCTCATCTGGCGCCATCCGGCCCTCATACTGCTGTTTATTTTTCTTTGTTTGACTGCAAAGTTAGAGGATTTTGTAACTAAGCTATCGGACAGTCTTGCCGGGGTACAGGGAGTGTGAAGGGAAAGGGAAGGCTGGAGCATGCCATGTTTTTTTCAAACACCCAACATTTAAATACCTGTAAATCACCTGTACAAATATCAGCAGTTAGGAAAGCACAAGTGAAGCAATTTGTTTTGTAATTCTGAAGTGTGATGGGAGCAAAGGTTTTAACCGGATCAAAACAAATCAAGACACTTCCTCAGAGATTTGTGAGTGATAGATATTTGAAGGCATCACATTTCCACACATTAGTGCGTGTGTGCTCCTCCAATTAGAGTTTGCAGTTTTACTGCATCATCACCTCCATCACGTTGATGTACAGAAGCTGCACCAAGCCTTGTTTTAGTATGTTTTTTAAATGCACCAAGACAACTCAGACATATTCATTGTTGGCAGCAATAGGACCACTGTGCTATGGAATGAGGTGGGCACACGCAAAGAGGGTGCAGCCCTCCCCAACTCCTAGATACTGAATTTAACTACAGTGAAAATGGCAGAAGGGATTTTCCGTGGCCTCTCCCTACCTTGTTCTCCCTATCCTTTTCTGTGTGTGTCTACCTCTTTTTTCGTGTCTTTTCTCCACCATCCTTATCGGTCGCCTATTTTTTTTTTACTCTGCCTCATCTTGTTTTCTATTTTCCCACTGTCCTAATCTTTCCTCCTCTTTTTTTCCTTCTCTGCTTCATCTCTTTTTTTTCTCTGCCCTATCTCATAGTTTTCTGAATCTTTCCCCTTCTCTTTTCCCATCTTCTCTGACTTGTGTTGTGTTCTACCTCTCATTATCCCTTCTGTCTACTTATCTCTTTCTTCCCCTTTCTGTCCACATTTCTCAATTTTACTCTGTCTCGCGTTCACCCTCTTTTTATTTTCTGCCTCTGCTTCTTTCAGCCTCGCTCTACATCTTTTTTCAAGTTTTTATTCACATATTCTCTTTTTTTTCTTCTTCGTATCTACTTTCATTGCTCCTCATTCCTTTTCTCACTATTTCTCTCTGAGACACTCCTTGGACTCTCCTTTTCCTGTTCTTTATATGTTGTTGTTTCTTTCACCCTCCTGCTCACCATGTTTCTCCAACAAACTTTTTTCTCTGCCACATCTCTAGTCTATTCCTCCTTCTTTCTCCTTTTATGTACCACCTTTTGCCTTACTCCCTCCCGCCCTCTCTTCGTGCCTTAGGCTAGGTGTGCAAAGTACTTTTGGGCTGTTCTGCTATAAACTCTGCTGTGTTCATATTAAAAGTGGACACCGGTGCTTAAATTAAAAAAAGAACATAAGTGCAGGGGCCCATAGTATTATGGGGCCCGCTACTTGCACTGCCGAATGCCTTGGTTGCCAAATACTAAGGCTGCCAAGTCTTTTGATTCCACCTCAGACCTCTTTCTTCTGCAGGTCTTCCTACTGTCTCTTTACTTCTCTCTCACAGGGTCTTTCTCGTCCCCACTTTCTCTCTTTGCCACTGTTTTACTATCTTCTGCCTTCTTTCTCCCTTGTCTCCCTTTTCTTTTTTGTCTGGGTCAAAGACAGACAATGAAAAATAAGTTCCTGTCCCCAACATGAGTGCTGGACCACCAGAAACCATCACACAGATTGAGCTGCAGTTCAGGGCAACCGGGTAGATTCTTCCACCAACCTTTATCCCATTAAATTGGAATTTCTCTATCCAGACTCTGCTCTGGCCTCTCTCCCTGGCTGAGAATAAGAATTAAGGTTCCCAGTTTCCAGTTTTTACTGATTTGTGCAGATAAATACAGACAAGTAACTATCTAGGGCCTGATGTGCAAATTTTCCTTTCACAGAAAGTGGTCCCAAATTGGGCTATAGACCATAAAATTGCAATGGGTTGCAATCCAACCTGCCTCATCAATATTCATGAAGCAGGTAGTACATTGCGACTCACTACGATAGGATGCCATCCCACAGAAGGTGGCTTGCTTCGATATCGGACCACCATGTCTGCGATCCCATTTTAAATCAAGTCCCTTTTTTGTTTTTAAATGCAGACCCGTTTTCCTTTTCCTTAATCAAAATGTAAATGTAAATGTCCAGTATTTGTAAAGCGCGAACAATTGCCCGAAGGTGTCAAGGCGCTGGGGGCCATCGGGAAGATTAAGCGAGCTATTGCCCAGAGTCACATGGTGCTGGGCTAAAATGGTCTGCATTTAAAAAGAAAGGTATTATTGTTTTTGTTTTAGAATTAGAAGTGGACCGGAGACCCACTTTCTACTCCCAAACAAACTTTTTTTTAACATTCATGAAGGGGTAGGGGTCCCAAGTAAGCCCGATCGAAATGCAAATTGCACATGTGTAATTCCGTAATTTTAGTGAAATTGTGTCACGCTTGTTACGTAAAACTCCCCAAATTACGCCATTTTACCCCTTTGCGTGATTATGTGCCGTTATGTGCCGTTCATTGTAAAAATGTACTCCAGGATTTCCATGTGATTAGTTTTTTCTCTTCATACATAATGGTTTGTTTGTTGCTCGCTGTTAGGGTGTGTTCCAGCTTAGCTTCTATTTGAGGTTTGGTACATCTGGCAGTGAGGGGCTCTGCCCAGCTTTTCTGCTGTCCAGAACCTGTGTCAGGCTTTGCTTCATGTGTTCACTGACTTTCTCATTCAAGGTTAGCAGTTGTCTCTAGCTTTTCTACTAGTAGTTGTTGTCAGTTTCGATGTTTGCTGTTAGTCCATTTGGTTTTGGGGTCAATAGCAGTCTCCAGTTTTGCTGCTGGTGGTCACATGGTCTCTCTGACCTGTAGGAGGGCTCTCTTCAGCTCTGATGCAGGTTGTAATGAGCTTTATCTAGCTTAGCTAGTGATGGCTACTCACTGTCTTCAACCTTCCTGCTTTAGATGATTGTCTCTCTCCAGTTTTGCTGCTGGCTGTCATTGGCTAGCTCCAGATTTGCTGCTGGAAATTGACTATTTCTACCTTTGTTGCTGCTGGTGATTTGTCTCTCTTCATCTTTGCTGCTGCTGGTCATTTGGGTTTCTTCGGCCTTTTGTCAGATTTGCTGGTGGTGGTCATTAGATATCTGCAGCAGCTTTGCTGCTGGTAGTGTTAGAGGTACTCTCTAGGTTGGCGGTCTCCAGCTTAGTGGCTGCTGGTCATATGCTCTCTCTCCAGTTTGCTGGTGGTGGTCATTAGATATCTGCAGCAGCTTTGCTGCTGGTAGTGTTAGAGGTACTCTCTAGGTTGGCGGTCTCCAGCTTAGTGGCTGCTGGTCAGAGAATCTCTCTCCAGTTTGCCGGTGGCGGTCATTAGAGATCCTCAGCAGCTTTGCTGCTGGTAGTGTTAGAGGCACTCTCTAGTTTGGTTGACTCCAGCTTTGCCTCTGCTGGTCATATGCTCTCTCTCCAGTTTGCTGGTGGTGGCCATTAGATATCTGCAGCAGCTTTGCTGCTGGTAGTGTTAGAGGTAATCTCTAGGTTGGCTGTCTCCAGCTTTGCCACTGCTGGTCAGAGACTCTCTCTCCAGTTTGCTGGTGGCGGTCATTAGAGATCCTCAGCAGCTTTGCTGCTGGTAGTGTTAGAGGTACTCTCTAGGTTGGCGGTCTCCAGCTTAGTGGCTGCTGGTCATATGCTCTCTCTCCAATTTGCTGGTGGTGGTCATTAGATATCTGCAGCAGCTTTGCTGCTGGTAGTATTAGAGGTACTCTCTAGGTTGGCGGTCTCCAGCTTTGCCACTGCTGGTCATATGCTCTCTCTCCAGTTTGCTGGTGGTGGTCATTAGATATCTGCAGCAGCTTTGCTGCTGGTAGTGTTAGAGGTACTCTCTAGGTTGGCGGTCTCCAGCTTAGTGGCTGCTGGTCAGAGAATCTCTCTCCAGTTTGCTGGTGGCGGTCATTAGAGATCCTCAGCAGCTTTGCCGCTGGTTGTGTTTAGAGGCACTCTCTAGTTTGGTTGACTCCAGCTTAGTGGCTGCTGGTCATATGCTCTCTCTCCAGTTTGCTGGTGGCAGTCATTAGAGATCTTCAGCAGCTTTGCTGCTGGTAGTGTTAGAGGTACTCTCTAGGTTGGCGGTCTCCAGCTTAGTGGCTGCTGGTCAGAGAATCTCTCTCCAGTTTGCTGGTGGCGGTCATTAGAGATCCTCAGCAGCTTTGCTGCTGGTAGTGTTAGAGGTACTCTCTAGTTTGGCGGTCTCCAGCTTAGTGGCTGCTGGTCAGAGAATCTCTCTCCAGTTTGCTGGTGGTGGTCATTACGGATCTGCTGCAGCTTTGCTGCTGGTAGTGTTAGAGGTACTCTCTAGGTTGGCGGTCTCCAGCTTAGTGGCTGCTGGTCATATGCTCTCTCTCCAGTTTGCTGGTGGCGGTCATTAGATATCTGCAGCAGCTTTGCTGCTGGTAGTGTTAGAGGTACTCTCTAGGTTGGCGGTCTCCAGCTTAGTGGCTGCTGGTCAAAGGTCTCTCTCCAGTTTGCTGGTGGTGGTCATTAGATATCTGCAGCAACTTTGCTGCTGGAAGTGTTAGAGGCACTCTCTAGTTTGGTTGACTCCAGCTTTGCCTCTGCTGGTCAGAGACTCTCTCTCCAGTTTGCTGGTGGCGGTCATTAGAGATCATCAGCAGCTTTGCTGCTGGAAGTGTTAGAGGCGCTCTCTAGTTTGGTTGACTCTAGCTTTGCCTCTGCTGGTCATATGCTCACTCTCCAGTTTGCTGGTGGTGGTCATTAGAGATCCTCAGCAGCTTTGCTGCTGGTACTGTTTAGCGGCACTCTCTAGTTTGGTTGACTCCAGCTTTGCCTCTGCTGGTCATATGCTCTCTCTCCAGTTTTCTAGTGGTGGTCATTAGATATCTGCAGCAGCTTTGCTGCTGGTAGTGTTAGAGGTAATCTCTAGGTTGGCGGTCTCCAGCTTAGTGGCTGCTGGTCATATGCTCTCTCTCCAGTTTGCTGGTGGCGGTCATTAGATATCTGCAGCAGCTTTGCTGCTGGTAGTGTTAGAGGTACTCTCTAGGTTGACGGTCTCCAGCTTAGTGGCTGCTGGTCAGAGACTCTCTCTCCAGTTTGCTGGTGGTGGTCATTAGATATCTGCAGCAGCTTTGCTGCTGGAAGTGTTAGAGGCGCTCTCTAGTTTGGTTGACTCCAGCTTTGCCTCTGCTGGTCATATGCTCACTCTCCAGTTTGCTGGTGGTGGTCATTAGAGATCCAAGGCAGATTTGCTGCTGGTAGTGTTTAGCGGCACTCTCTAGTTTGGTTGACTCCAGCTTTGCCTCTGCTGGTCATATGCTCTCTCTCCAGTTTGCTGGTGGCGGTCATTAGATATCTTCAGCAGCTTTGCTGCTGGTAGTGTTAGAGGTACTCTCTAGGTTGGCGGTCTCCAGCTTAGTGGCTGCTGGTCATATGCTCTCTCTCCAGTTTGCTGGTGGTGGTCATTAGATATCTGCAGCAGCTTTGCTGCTGGTAGTGTTAGAGGTACTCTCTAGGTTGGCGGTCTCCAGCTTTGCCACTGCTGGTCATATGCTCTCTCTCCAGTTTGCTGGTGGTGGTCATTAGATATCTGCAGCAGCTTTGCTGCTGGTAGTGTTAGAGGTACTCTCTAGGTTGGCGGTCTCCAGCTTAGTGGCTGCTGGTCAGAGAATCTCTCTCCAGTTTGCTGGTGGCGGTCATTAGAGATCCTCAGCAGCTTTGCCGCTGGTTGTGTTTAGAGGCACTCTCTAGTCTGGTTGACTCCAGCTTTGCCTCTGCTGGTCATATGCTCTCTCTCCAGTTTGCTGGTGGTGGTCATTAGATATCTGCAGCAGCTTTGCTGCTGGTAGTGTTAGAGGTACTCTCTAGGTTGGCGGTCTCCAGCTTAGTGGCTGCTGGTCATATGCTCTCTCTCCAGTTTGCTGGTGGTGGTCATTAGATATCTGCAGCAGCTTTGCTGCTGGTAGTGTTAGAGGTACTCTCTAGGTTGGCGGTCTCCAGCTTTGCCACTGCTGGTCATATGCTCTCTCTCCAGTTTGCTGGTGGTGGTCATTAGATATCTGCAGCAGCTTTGCTGCTGGTAGTGTTAGAGGTACTCTCTAGGTTGGTGGTCTCCAGCTTAGTGGCTGCTGGTCATATGCTCTCTCTCCAGTTTGCTGGTGGTGGTCATTAGATATCTGCAGCAGCTTTGCTGCTGGTAGTGTTAGAGGTACTCTCTAGGTTGGCGTTCTCCAGCTTTGCCACTGTTGGTCATATGCTCTCTCTCCAGTTTGCTGGTGGCGGTCATTAGAGATCCTCAGCAGCTTTCTGCTGGAAGTGTTAGAGCCGCTCTCTAGTTTGGTTGACTCCAGCTTTGCCTCTGCTGGTCATATGCTCACGGCACTCTCGAGTTTGGTTGACTCCAGCTTTGCCTCTGCTGGTCATATGCTCTCTCTCCAGTTTGCTAGTGGTGGTCATTAGATATCTGCAGCAGCTTTGCTGCTGGTAGTGTTAAGGGTAATCTCTAGGTTGGCGGTCTCCAGCTTAGTGGCTGCTGGTCATATGCTCTCTCTCCAGTTTGCTGGTGGCGGTCATTAGATATCTGCAGCAGCTTTGCTGCTGGTAGTGTTAGAGGTACTCTCTAGGTTGGCGGTCTCCAGCTTAGTGGCTGCTGGTCAGAGACTCTCTCTCCAGTTTGCAGGTGGTGGTCATTAGATATCTGCAGCAGCTTTGCTGCTGGAAGTGTTAGAGGCGCTCTCTAGTTTGGTTGACTCCAGCTTTGCCTCTGCTGGTCATATGCTCACTCTCCAGTTTGCTGGTGGTGGTCATTAGAGATCCTCAGCAGCTTTGCTGCTGGTAGTGTATAGCGGCACTCTCTAGTTTGGTTGACTCCAGCTTTGCCTCTGCTGGGCATATGCTCTCTCTCCAGTTTGCTGGTGGCGGTCATTAGATATCTTCAGCAGCTTTGCTGCTGGTAGTGTTAGAGGTACTCTCTAGGTTGGCGGTCTCCAGCTTAGTGGCTGCTGGTCATATGCTCTCTCTCCAGTTTGCTGGTGGTGGTCATTAGATATCTGCAGCAGCTTTGCTGCTGGTAGTGTTAGAGGTACTCTCTAGGTTGGCGGTCTCCAGCTTTGCCACTGCTGGTCATATTCTCTCTCTCCAGTTTGCTGGTGGTGGTCATTAGATATCTGCAGCAGCTTTGCTGCTGGTAGTGTTAGAGGTACTCTCTAGGTTGGTGGTCTCCAGCTTAGTGGCTGCTGGTCATATGCTCTCTCTCCAGTTTGCTGGT
Organism: Calotriton arnoldi; assembly: GCA_963921515.1. Taxonomy (NCBI): domain Eukaryota; kingdom Metazoa; phylum Chordata; class Amphibia; order Caudata; family Salamandridae; genus Calotriton; species Calotriton arnoldi. The sequence continues at coordinate 1,297,184 of CAWUFW010000053.1, forward strand.
GGCGGTCATTAGATATCTGCAGCAGCTTTGCTGCTGGTAGTGTTAGAGGTACTCTCTAGGTTGGCATTCTCCAGCTTTGCCACTGTTGGTCATATGCTCTCTCTCCAGTTTGCTGGTGGCGGTCATTAGAGATCCTCAGCAGGTTTGCTGCTGGTAGTGTTAGAGGCACTCTCTCGTTTGGTTGACTCCAGCTTTGCCTCTGCTGGTCATATGCTCACTCTCCAGTTTGCTGGTGGCGGTCATTAGAGATCCTCAGCAGCTTTGCTGCTGGTAGTGTTTAGCGGCACTCTCTAGTTTGGTTGACTCCGGTTTTGCCTCTGCTGGTCATATGCTCTCTCTCCAGTTTGCTGGTGGTGGTCAATAGATATCTGCAGCAGCTTTGCTGCTGGTAGTGTTAGAGGTACTCTCTAGGTTGGCAGTCTCCAGCTTAGTGGCTGCTGATCAGAGAATCTCTCTGCAGTTTGCTGGTGGCGGTCATTAGAGATCCTCAGCAGCTTTGCCGCTGGTTGTTTTTAGAGGCACTCTCTATTTTGGTTGACTCCAGCTTTGCCTCTGCTGGTCATATGCTCTCTCTCCAGTTTGCTGGTGGTGGTCATTAGATATCTGCAGCAGCTTTGCTGCTGGTAGTGTTAGAGGTACTCTCTAGGTTGGCGGTCTCCAGCATAGTGGCTACTGGTCATATGCTCTCTCTCCAGTTTGCTGGTGGTGGTCATTAGATATCTGCAGCAGCTTTGCTGCTGGTAGTGTTAGAGGTACTCTCTAGGTTGGCGGTCTCCAGCTTAGTGGCTGCTGGTCATAAGCTCTCTCTCCAGTTTGCTGGTGGTGGTCATTAGAGATCTGCAGCAGCTTTGCTGCTGGTAGTGTTAGAGGTACTCTCTAGGTTGGCGGTCTCCAGCTTAGTGGCTGCTGGTCATAGACTCTCTCTCCAGTTTGCTGGTGGCGGTCATTAGAGATCTGCAGCAGCTTTGCCGCTGGTTGTGTTTAGAGGTACTCTCTAGGTTGGCGGTCTCCAGCTTTGTGGCTGCTGGTCAGAGAATCTCTCTCCAGTTTGCCGGTGGCGGTCATTAGAGATCCTCAGCAGCTTTGCTGCTGGAAGTGTTAGAGGCGCTCTCTAGTTTGGTTGACTCCAGCTTTGTCTCTGCTGGTCATATGCTCTCTCTCCAGTTTGCCAGTGGCGGTCATTAGTGATCCTCAGCAGCTTTGCTGCTGGTAGTGTTAGAGGTACTCTCTAGGTTGGCGGTCTCCAGCTTTGCCACTGCTGGTCATATGCTCTCTTTCCAGTTTGCTGGTGGTGGTCATTAGAGATCTGCAGCAGCTTTGCTGCTGGTAGTGTTAGAGGTACTCTTTAGGTTGGCGGTCTCCAGCTTAGTGGCTGCTGGTCATATGCTCTCTCTCCAATTTGCTGGTGGTGGTCATTAGATATCTGCAGCAGCTTTGTTGCTGGTAGTGTTAGAAGTACTCTCTATGTTGGCGGTCTCCAGCATAGTGGCTGCTGGTCATATGCTCTCTCTCCAGTTTGCTGGTGGCGGTCATTAGTGATCCTCAGCAGCTTTGCTGCAGGTAGTGTTTAGAGACAGTCTCTAGGTTGGCAGTCTCCAGCTGGTCATATGCTCGCTGTCAATTCTCACCTGTTTCTTCTGCAACAGCGATAGGAAAAAGAACAAAGCAATGGTCCCGACTTTCTCTCATCACCCACACAGCCCAACAAATGCCAAAGCCAGCCGTGGGAGGTGGGGGGAAGAGAGGAAGGGAAGAGAAAAGACACGTGTCCCACGAAGCTTACGCTGGGAGGTGAGGAGTGTCCTGAAGTATCTCTATATGTTTCCTGCATATAAGGAAGAAAATAAGGAATGTCAGTGTATATGTAACCCCTTCAAGTGATGTCACAAGGTATACAATACTATATGTGTGGCCACACTGTAAATAGGCACTACCTGTATAATTCCCTTCTTCTGAACTTAAATACCTAACTGCATACACAGGGGTGGTACACAATCTATGGAAACAATAAAGAGAGAGAGTATGGTTACTGAGCACAAATATAGTGTGTGTTTCATATGGGAAGAAAGAACAAGAAACACACCTAATAGTATTCTGTAGCTTGCTTTAAAGGAAAACCCAAAATATACTGCAAATTCACAACTGGAAGAGTGGATATAACAACCTCATGTAAAGACATTCTTTAAGATAAAAAACAAAAGTAATACAAAATGGCGTGCAGGACTTTATATCATCAAAACAATGTCTTCTGTACTGAAGCTAACATGTAAACACTCATTCTTTTTCAGGTCCAAAAAAGCCAGTATCAAGAAAGAACAGGATCTCCAAATGCCAAGAGTGCCCATCAGATAAGTTTTCAAACAATGATAGGAATGTGAGCGCTATTCGCACTACCGCCTTAGTTGATAAGCTGGTTCTTTAAATGTTCTTATGTCGTTTTTCTTTCTGCAAGAATCTAAAGGAAGGGTGACTAGCAAAGCACAGCCGAGGACGCTGACTCCAAAGCAAGGAACAAGAGGAGCCACCGCACAGCAGCCCAAGACACCGACGCGATGCACAGTGGTCCCGGAAGCAAAAGGGTAAGTGATTCTAGAGCGGAAGAACACTTGTGTCAACTAGAACACGAAGCGCCCTACCGCCCGGCCAGGCCGACTTTATGCTGGCAATGCTCTGCCCCCACCACAGACCTGGTCAGGAGCGGAACATTTAGGGACAGCGCATCATAGCTAATGTTTCAACCCTCATACTCAGAAGGATTTGCCAATCAGCACCATTAAATAGTTTCATTTAATTCAACAACAGTGTACCAGTGAGTGCGTGAGTCCAAAACCCTTTGTTGGACTAAACAGGAGCGGAACAAGCACGACACTCTCTCTCCAGTTTGCTGTTGGTGGTCATTAGATGTCTACAGCAGAATTGTCGCTGGTTGTGTTTAGAGGCACTCTCTAGGTGTGCGGTCTCCAGCTTAGTGGCTGCTGGTTAGAGGCTGTCACTCCAGGTTAATGGTGGTGGTCATTTGATATCTGCAGCAGATTTGCTGCTGGTAGTGTTTAGAGGCAGTCTCTAGGTATGCGGTCCCCAGCTTAGTGGCTGCTGGTTAGAGGCTCTCACTCCAGGTTACTGGTGGTGGTCATTAGATATCTGCAGCAGATTTGCTGCTGGTAGTATTTAGAGGCAGTCTCTAGGTTGGTGGTCTCTGGCTTTGCTGCTGCTGGTCAGAGGCTCTCGCTCCAGTTTGCTGGTGGTGGTCATTTGATGTCTGCAGATTTGCTGCTGGTTATATTTACAGACAGTCTCTAGCTTGGTAGTCTCCAGGTATGAGGCTCCAGATTCGCGGCTGCTGTTCAAGGGCTCTTTCTCTAGTTTGCTGCAGGTGGTCATTAGATGCCTCTAGCACAACGGGGGTGGCTGGGCGCCGAGGATTAATGCCACTGGCTAGTGCGGCTCCGCGATGGTTGAGGAGTGCTATCGACCTCCTGATGGACTTCGTGCCTCTACAACACCTCTCTGATAAGCCACTGATCTGGGAAGCCCTCCTGCCCCAGATGAGAGATCCCATTTCTTTGGGTGACTGCTTTATAATGTGTTACGGCGGGCGTGCTGTCTGACAGGAGTCGCGCCTGCCATTTTGTTTTACTTGCCGCCTGAACACCTGAAAGAGCTCATGAATGCATGGCCCCTTTCCATTCCTTTCTTCAACTTTCTTCTTGCAACTAACAGATTGAAGGTGTATAGCCTCTGTATACTTTGCTCCATAATGACTGCAAAATGACTGCTATACTCAGCTACTGATTGTTCTCCTAAAATACACACAAATATCTTCCTCAATAATGTTTTACATTCTACAGAGATTGGTTCTCCTCAGTCAATTGTCTCTGAATATTACTATCATTTTATGGGTAAAACACAACATTTTAACTAAAATTCTCTTTATGTGGTGACAAACTTCAAATCAATAACTTTCATTGATCCTAGTGTTTTTTCTATTCTGCTGGATTCCATGGAAGATTCCGATTGGGCCCATTCAAGCTTTCCAATTGCCATCAACTTAGTCGAATATTCCTGTTTCTGTCTTAGGCACTACCAAACTGACACCAAAGATCAGGGCACCTCTAATATGGCCTCTCATAAAAGAGTGAAAAAAGACCGTCCTTCACCAGTAAAGTCTCTTTCTCTGATTTCTTTGGAGCTTCTTTTTGAGGAAATATATGCTCTTAAACCTTATGTAGAGAAAATAAATATATACGCAGTCAGAGCCGGGATGATGAATTGTCCGTCATTGAAAACAGAGTCACACTGATGGAACGGAGACTGGATTCTATACAGACTATTACTGAACAAACCACTTTATTATAAACTGAGGTTTGTCATCTTAAGAAATAAGTGGAAGACCACCTTGAAAATCACAGTCGTCAAAATAATCTCCGTATTTATGGTCTGGTGGAAAGTTTGGAAGGACCAAATCCTGTTTCTTTTTTTCAAACCTCCCTTCTTAAAGTTCTTGGGTTGCCCAAAATGCCTGCCTTAAATATTGAATGAGCTCACAGACTTGGTCATAGTCCATGTACTGCATCATCTTCTTAAAAACATAGAGGTGTCATCATCATTTTTCTGGAATGCACTGACTTACGAAAGGTCCTTCAAGTGGCTATATGTAAATATAGTATTTCTTGGTTGGGATCTACTTTTTTCTTTTCCCAGAATTTAGCTACAATGACAGCTGACAGAAGGAAAAGATTTCTTGATATATGCCTGGCCCTTCGCAGTCTGAATGCCAGATTTGGCTTGTTCCATCCCTGCCTTTTAAGGTCACCTATAACAATACAACTAAGCCTGGGCGGAGTATGAAGTCCGCGAAGTGCAAAAAAGAGTGCGTTAGATAAATGCTGTTCGCGGTGATTTTCAGTGCCAGGTGCTTGTCCGCACTGTGCAATCATCACAAACGGCACCATGCACAGCGCAAGCGGGCGCTGCTTTCTTTCTGCCGCTCGAGTAGATTTTTACTCGAGCGGCAGCTTTCTCAACGCGAACGGACGGTTTCTCAACGCGAGCGGTCGCGAGCATACGCGACCACTCGCAATGAGAAATCTGACCGCCTGCATTGAGAAATCTCGCCGGGAGGGTGATTTTCCATGCACGCGCTCGCCAACTTGATGTTGACGATCGCGAATGAGTAAAAATCTCGCCTGGAGGTGGACTTTCCTCGCTTGCCAACTTGACGTTGACGAACGCAAGCAGAGTTTTTGGAACTCCGCGAGCTCCACGTAAGGCGGAGTGCGGAAAACTCCGCAAACTCCGCGAACGGAGAAGAGTTCACTGCCCAGACTTAAATAAAACAACAATATATGAAGATCCAGCTTTTTAAAAGAAATTTTTGGATACTTGCAGAGAGGAAGCTATGGGTGTAACCAGACCTTCTACTACTACTTGATTGTTTTTCTTCATACTTGAAGTGATATCTTCATTGTTACTTATCTACTATGCTATAACTCATTGGTACATATATAATTATCTTTGTTTTATATTTTTCTCCCCATGTGAGGTGTTGTTCCTTCTGTTGCTGATTTGTTTCTATGCCGGTTTGGTTGGATTGATGTCCTCCCCCGTCGTGTTCCGAAGTATCGTAGTGTCGTTTTTCTCATGCGGCTTCACCATCCCTAATTCTATGTTTGTCCCTTAGGTATGTCCTTCTTCTTATTTTATCTTTGTTCTTTGTTTATTTCTCTATTCATCTTTTTGTCTTTTTCTCTTCCCTTTCCTTCTGAAGGAAATGGCCCGATTCGGGTCACTAGTGTCACCAATGACCACCTCTTTGCCTTCTACGAAATGAAGAGTCTGTCAGACAGTAGAGAATACAAACCAATAATAGTTTATTCAAAATTCGCTCAGAGCAGAGCCCTGTCTGCCCAGTCGGTAAGAGTGCTGCAGAGAGAGTCTGACTTCAGCAAGCATAACGATACATTATGTACATTTCAGAATTAATGAAAACCCGCCCACCATGGAATTTTCCAGAGGGACGCAGCTGGACAGTAAATTACCAAAGGAGTAAGTTTCGGTTCTGAGGCTGGGCACACATTATCTGTCTCTCAAGGGTACTCTGCCTGTGCCCGCCACTAGACAAGTGGGAGAAGGCTTACATCTCAAAAGAAAGGTATGCGCTAATAACAGCAAAGCATTCATTAGTGTGGCAAAACCCAACTCCGAAGAAACATAACCTAGAGAAGGCCGTTTCTCGGAAATAGAAGAATGAGTGTCAATCGTGATACAAAATGGCGTCCGTACACAAAATGGGGCCGCGAATGCTAACTTACATAAAAAGCAATTTTTAGTCTAACAGACCCTCCTTTTAGCATAAGCTAAGCCATATATATATATAATAACAAAGGACATATTCATTAAAACATGGTAAATTAATTTTAGGAGCATTCCATATCCTCAGCGTCAGGGATGGAAACAGTAAGGAGGGAAGAAGTCTCAAAAATACCCTCATCGATCTGCATCAGATCGTTCACCTCCTTCTGGATCATAATGGTCGCATTGGTATCATGGATTGATATTTTCTTGGGAGCGAGAAGAGTGGTGCAGTAAGAGCAGTATAAGGGAAGACACTGCACCAGAACACAGCAAGCGATCAAAATCACAATAAAATAAATCACCTTTTCAAGGATCCAACCCCATCCACCAAAAGGGACCAACTCCAATTTCCACTTTCCCTTCCTTTAACATTTTCCAAAATATCTAAAACATGTTGGGTAATGTTCTTTTCCATATTAGTGATCCAGACTACACACTGGTCTCCTACTACGGCACATACACCACCGCTCTTAGCTAGGATAAAATCAACTGCATATCTGGTTTGCTCAGAATATATTTGCATACTTTCTAATTGGGTGGTGATGTCACGCAGAGCTGCAACTGTAGAATTAGACAGTATCTGTAGCTTGCATCCAAAATATTCCCTAGCCCTTTCACCCCTGGCCATAGCGGTTTATGTTTATGTTTGGGGGATTTATTAAGCGCACATTCACCGAGAGGTCTCTTGGCGCTACCAAAGGTAACAATAGAGGAGAGAATATACCCAAAGGTGATACCATTACTATAGTTATTGACCTCAAGGTCTGTCACCCCGTCACAGAATTCCTTCGTCAATGTTCTTTTAACCCATCTGATATTCGGCTTACTGTACTTACAGGGCACACCTAGAGGAAGCACCATTCCCAAAGCAACGTCCTCTGTACCATTATAAACATTTGAGTAAGTACCAGACAGAAAATAAAATCCTGGATGTGCATAAAGTGGACCTTGATAATCTACAGGAGCATATCTGGTATTCATTCCCACTGTACTTGGATCCTTCTTTTTCACTAAAGACAATGTATTTTTAAACAGTATTATTCCAGAACAATTTACGTATAAGAAAGCATCTGTACTATTTACTATCGGACAACATGCAGGATAATAACCTGTTTTTCGAGTGACTGTCAAATCTTGATAATGCCGGCCTACTAAGGTAATGTTCTGTTCATCCATATACAAATTATCACAATACATATTAGTATTGCAACCTGAATATCCCTTCCCTCGTGGCTTCCTGTAATACAAACAAGGACCGGGATATCCCATCCCGAACTCACCCTTTACCTCTACAAAATGGGGTTGGCGAACATATGTATAATTAACCAATGACAATGGGTAGGCAGTCCATCAACTTGTGACAGATTCAGAAGGGTAACACGCTGTACCTTCACCAAAGAATTTCTTGCTCGGGAGTGTCCTTTTTGTACGTACTTGGGAAACAATCTTATACGCAATACAGAATTTTGCATTGTGATCACACTCCAAAACCCAAGACACCCCGCCCAAAACCAACAGCAGCAATAACACAAGAACAGCACATAACGCTTTTTGTGTGGTAGACCAAAATTCACGTGCATGAACAAGGGGAATTACTGGCTGCTCCTACTCAGCAACCATTCTGCCAAAGGGGTGCATAGCAAATGATAAAGCAAAGGGGCAAATCTCCAGCAAGAGAAGTATACAAGTTCCCAGTGTCCGTCAGAGCCTCACTGGTACAGGCTCCTATTGTTCATCAACGTTGGCGCTCGTGAGCACCGGCGGTGGAGCTTGCTCTGTCCTAAGCTCTGGATGTATCCCACGTCGATCAGGATAATGTACCCCCCAAGGGAGTACGTTCAATCTATCCTGTCTAATGTCAAAGCAATGCACCAATCTCACATCACCCTAAACTAACTCTGTTGGTATTACAGCAAAGTACACCCTAACTTGCACAGTCCATCCCTGTCTAATCTGACTTCTCCTTAGGTGCACTATTCTTCATCCGAGGACGCAAATGGTACCTGGTGACTCCGGGCACAGAAGGATCAATGAAAAGGAGTTCCTGGATAGCTCGTATCTCCGGTGGAACTGCTGCATTCAGCACTTCATCATTATCCTCATCCGTTTTGGTCCAAGTCAGCCTGGCATCACTGAAGGGGACAAACTGAGGCACCGTTTCACACTCAGTATCCCCTATTCCATCTTTAATCCATTGGTCATAAGGCAAAGTCAGGGGCACCCTTTTTCAATGAGTGCCATGCACCCAATTCTTTCGGCTGGCGACCTTGATAGCTGTGCGTGTAGCCAGTAGGACCTGTTCCGATCCCTTCCGGCGCAGCTCCAAACTCTTCTTCCGCTGGAAGTTTCGGATCAACATGAAGTCTCCAGGCTGAATGTCATGTCCGGGTCCCTCTGGTGTAGCTGGCAGGGACCCACGGACCTGTTGGTAAATAGAACGCAAATTTTCAGTTAACTGACACAGGTAATCAATTAAGAAGGGGTACTCAATATCAGAAAATCGACGAGGTCGCAGGACGCCCCAGACATTTGCCGGGCGCCCAAACACGACCTCGTACAGTGACAATCCGGTCCTAGAATGTGCTGTTGTTCTTGTTGACAAGAGAGCTAATGGTAAAGCATCTGGCCACTGTAAACCTGTGGTCTCCTGAATCTTGGCCAATTTCAGCTTGAGAGTACCATTGTACTTCTCAACTAAACCTGCTGACTGCGGGTGGTTCACAGCATGAAACTTCTGTTTTATGTGCAAACCATCACATCAATTAACTGAATAACCTTGGCACTGAAATGACTTCCGCTATCACTCCAAATCAGACGAGGCAAGCCGAAACGAGGAAAGAACTCCTTCAGGAGTACCTTTGCAGTTGTAATGGCTGTATTTTTTAGTGGGATAAGCTTCAACCCATTTGCTAAATGCACAGACTACCACCAGGACATAGTTCAAATTGTTGCATCGTTCCAATTCAATATAGTCCATTTGTAGGACTTCAAAAGGGAAGGTGGTTGGCACGAAATTACTAGGGGGTGTAGGAGTACCCTTTCCAGGATTATGCATCATACACACCATACAGTACTTCACTAAATGTGCAGCTGTCCTAGAAATGTTGTCATTTTGCCATACAGGGTTTAACAATTTGCAAATACCCTTAGCACTAATATGCGCTGGGCCATGGGCCATGGTGACTACAGGGAGAACATATGCGTCTGGTAACATCCATCTCTGCTTCCCTAACTTGTCAATCCAACATCCCTCATTGTTCAATTGTTCTGTACTTTCTTGCCACAATGCTAACTCTTCTGTTGTGGCCTCGTTTTGAATCTCCTTCACATTCTCAAGTGTGTCTTCGAACATAGTAACCTCAGGCACCCACCTAGCAGGACCTGCTACAAACATTCTTTTCATTTTGGTCCGGGCTGTTTCCTTAGCTTTCTGATCTGCAAAAGCATTTCCCCTACCTACATCATCAGTGGCCTTCTGATGTGCACTACACTTTACTATGGCCAATTTCTTAGGGAGCGTCAAAGCAGACAAAAGTCTCAATATGAGGTGCCTGTGCTGAATTTTAGTACCATGGGAAGTAAGAAACCCTCTTTCAGCCCAGAGTTGCCCAAAATTATGAGCAACTCCAAAGGCGTTCTGGCTGTCAGTATAAATATTGACAACCAGTCCCTCACTTAATTCACAAGCTCGGATTAAAGCGACAAGTAAGCCTGGGCGTAGTTCGTGGAGTTTTGCTACGCGAAACTTCGCGAAGTTACAAAAAAATCTGCGAAGTTCCGCAAGTGGCGGAGTGTTGTGCGAACTGCTGTTTGCGCTGGTCTTTCTGCAGCTCGGGTAGAAATTCTACCCGAGCTGCAGCTCGCGCTCGCGAACGAGCGCAAGCGGGGGAAAAACTCCGCTGCACTACGCGAAGCGGGGTTTTCTTGCACTACGCGAGCTCCGCGGAGTGCAGAAAACTCTGCAAACTCCGCGAACGGAGCGGAGTTCAACGCCCAGGCCTAGCGACAAGCTCAGCGGCCTGGGCCGATTGATAGGGAGCTTGTGATGTCTCAACTACTGTACGCAATGTAGTGACAGCATACGCAGCAGTTGTAGTGCCATCTACATATAGTTCCCCTTGGGGGTCAGTTAAGGGAACATCAGTCAAGTCTACCCATCCTTTTGTCGCTTCTTCCGTCCGGAAGATACAGTCATGTTTATCAACTTCATCATGCTCAGAAAGGAGGGGCAGTAACGTGGCTGGGTTCAGTGTGGCACATCTTTTAATTGTAATGTGTTTTGCGAACAATGTCTTTGTCTTATCCAAAAGTGTATCCACAGCATGGGGTACCATGACTGTGAGGTCAGTATCAAGTACAAGTCCAGCCGATTGTCTTATGGAGACGGCCACAACCGCGACTGCTCTTAGACAGCTCGGGAGGGCTCTTGCGACGGGGTCAAGGACAGCAGAGAAATAAGCACACAACCGTTGCTTATCTCCAAACGTTTGTGTTAAAACAGAAAGCGCGCAACCAGCCATCTCATGAACGAACAACACAAATGGTTTAGCATAGTCTGGAGTGCCGAGTCCTGGAGGCGAACAAAGCGCAGTTTTCAATTGCTCAAAAGACTGCTGACAGTCAGGCGTCCAAGGCAAGGGCTCATGCACATCTTTTAGCGTTAGGCCAAGCAGGGGTTTTATTAGTAACTAGTAGCCAGGTATCCACTGCCGACAGTAGGAAGTAATACCTATAAAAGCACGCACATCTTTCTGAGTTTGTGGAACGGGCATTTTAACAATGGTACCTATGCGCTCCGGGGTCAATCTCCTACCCTCCTTCGACAGTAGGTGACGTAAATAGGTGACCTCCTGTCGACAATACTGAAATTTAGAAAGGGACACCTTATGTCCATGTCGAGCCAAATGCAACAACAATTTAACTGTACTGTCTTTGCAACCTTGTTCCGTGTCAGAAGCGATGAGCAAGTCATCAACATACTGCACCAATACATTACCGGAGGGAAGCGTCAGAGAATCCAATTGACTTTTTAAAGCATGACTATAAATACTAGGACTTTCAGTATAGCCCTGAGGAGCTCGACAGAACCTAAAGCTCCTACCAGCTAGGGTAAAACCAAACAACTACCTGCTATCTGGATGAATAGGAATACTAAAGAAAGCATTTTTCAGATCAATGACAGAGAAAAATTTAGCAGTAGAGGGGATCATGGTCAAAAGAGTGGTAATGCCAGGAACCACTGGAAACTGTGGAACCACTATTTTATTAACCTCGCGCAAATCAATCACGAAACAATAAACATCTTCATGGTCATCAGGAGAACCTGAGGGCGTCCGTTTGAGAATTGGAAGAATAGGGCTATTTCAAAGATTAGCAGTTGTTTCCTCAACCACTCCATTTTTAATCAAATCCTGTATAATTTGCAATAAAACTAGCTCTCCTGCCTGCGGTATTTTATACTGAGGGATATGAGGAAGAATAGCACCATCCTTAACCTGTATCGAAACCGGCGATATCGGCAATAATCCCACATCTGTATCACCTGTTGCCCACAGGGTGGGTGGCGCATCTTTAAACTCAACAGGGAGTGGTGCTTCTTTGGACAAACACTGCTTGGAATGCACTATATCTGGACCCATTGTCATATAGACACCTGCCGGAGAACAATAAATGGTGGCGTGCAATTTTTTCAACAAATACAAACCCATCAAATTTTCACCACAATTAGATGTCAGCAAGAATGACAAATCCACAGTGAAAGGGTCAATAGTCAATGCAAGAGGTTTTGAAATGGGGCTTACAACCGGTACACCAAAGAAACCAACTGACACATTATTATGGCCAGACAGAGCTGCCCCATGGACCATATTTCGAGAAACAGAACCTTTCGTCGCACCAGTGTCCACCAAAAATTCCTTAGTCGAACCTTGTAGTTCTGCTGTTACATAAGGACCACACTGGTCTACAGGTATCGGAACTGGTCCCTCACTCTGTCCCTGGCTGAACGACATTTGTGTGGAACCACACGATGCCACCTTTCGGTGCACAGGAGTACTGCTTTGAAGTCTTCCAGGTCCAGTCTGACGCTTGGGGGAATACTCACTAGCTGAGTAATGTGCATATAGAGTATACACAAGAAAGATCATTACTGAAGGAAAGTAACTTGTTCCCCACAGCCTTTGTGCACAAAGTAGCAGAAGCACCTGCATTACCCATGCTGTATACTGATCCAAAATTCAATATTCTTACAGTCTTCTGTAGCTCCAGAACCTCTCCTGCTCTTTATTGAGGTTTACTTGAATGGGACTGGCTGCCTGTGAAATTCTCTTTTAGGGCCCAGCAGCTTACAACAGATTGCTATGTGCCACAGGCAAACATCTTCCAATCCAAAAAAACCCTCTGGAACGTGAGTGCAAATCTCTTGACTCTGCACGTTTTTGATAAGCAATGTCGCATGCAGTCTTAGACGGAATGTCCATACACGTACACTTTGGGAAATAGAGAAGATGCCTACAGGTGGCCTACTAAATCGCATGACTGGTCTATTTTTAAGAGAGATGGCCTTGACATTTCAAAAAGAATTATGAAATATGCACTATACTCTGCTGACACTATAGGTCTCTCCATGATTATTTCAATTACGTTGGGCAGGTATGCCTGAATGTCCTCCACTAGATTCTCTGAAGATGTCCAGTTAGCCCTAATCGATACGCCATTAAATGGTTGGAGGCTTGTTATCGAAAAAACAAACTTCCTTTGAGCGCTTCATAAACAGCTGCAGCACAGTGCATACCCTGGGACTGGTCTTCACCACCAGTACTGCCGCTTTCACGATTTTTAGAGTGTCAACTTTCCTGTTGGTTGAACCCCCACTGCAAATCTTGTCCTTTTGTGGGAAGTTTGAATCAAAGGGCTTCTAGCAGCAGCGTCGGCCCGTTACTTTCCCCCCCTTCATTCTGCTGCCCCAAAATCACTCTGGTTTGCTACCAATGTTATGGACGCCTTATCTTTGGGCTATGGTGCTTATCCATCAGTCATGACGGTATGATGTCTTTGGTCGCTGTCAGAATAACAAATGTACATCAGTCTGCTGGAGCCAAAGGGCCAGTCGCCTAGCTGTGAAGCGGTTTCTCCCCTCCATCTTGTGCCATGTTGTGCAGTTTCTCTCAGACCACACTAGGCCAGGCAAACAAAAGGCAAGGCAGAGTTGGTTCCTGGACTACACTATGCCACTTACTATCTCAAAAGGCAGGGTGGTGTGGTTTCTTGGACCCTGTGCTGGTAGTGGCAGTCGCTCTGAGATGGTGACATTTCCCCCAATGGCAACTCCTCTGAATGTTGGGGAGAGGAGTTGGCCTAACGGCTAGGGCGGTCGACCTCGAATCTGGGGAACTGGGTTCGAGTCTCTGCAATGACGCTGAACATCCTGTGATTCTGGGCAAATCACTTAATCTCCCCATGCCTAACAAAAAAAAAAAAATGAATGTGTCATCATGTAATGCAACTGGTGCTATGTAAAGCGCTCTGATACCCGATTCGGGTCAAGTTCGCGCTATATAAAACTCTGTAAAATAAAATAAAAAATAAAATAGGACATTCCTGTCACTCACTTCATCCATGTCATAATCATCATGTTAGTATTGTCCTTCACAAGGGTCATCAAAATAATTATTATCAGAATGACCCTGTGAGGCTGCAACCCTCTGTGCCCTATCAGCCCCACTAGCTCCACGACCCCTACCCCGAGAACCACGTCCTCTAGGGGCTGCCACCTTCTGCAAAACCACAGGACACTCGCTACGCCAGTGTCCCTCCTGCTTACAATACGCACACTGATTTGGACCCAAAGGCGTAGTTGGTGGCTGCCTACTAGTGCGTGGAAGCTGTTGGGCAAGACCACCACGTCCTCTCCCATTCCCTCTAAAAGCCTGCTGTAACAACACCTTCGTCTTTAAATCCTTATGCCTCTTCTCTGTCCTCTCCTTTTCTTCATTATCCCTATGCTCATAATATTGTACCATATTCAAAATAACAGAGGGAGAGGAGGTGGACCAGGTACTCTCAGAAGCTTGCAATTGAGATGCAATTTCAGGAAGCAAATTAAAATGAATCTATTGACAAACAATCGAACACCCCCCTCGACGGATAAATATTGTCCGCTATAATCCAAAAATGTACCTTCAAATCGAGTAAAAAAATCAGACACACTCTCATCTTTCTTCTGTCGACAAGCTGACAATTTATCCCAATCCACCTTTCTTGGCGGAGTAAGAGAATGCATGTACGTAATTATGCGACCTGGCAAAGCAAGTATCTCTGCTTGAGGCTTATCACCTGGCTTTCTTTCCTGATCCCATGCCTTAATTTTATCCCAAGTACCACCCAACTCCGGAACATGATCTTGAGTATGGACCTGTCTCCAAATATCAACCCGGACAAGAAGACCAAAAAACATTTCAATGTCTGCAAGAGTCATTACCGTCGAAGAAGCAGCTTCAGTCAACTCTTTATAATAAGCAGTATGATTCTTTCTGGGGTCGGGCAAATGAGTTTTAAGTAACCCTGGGCGGAGTTTGTGTACTCGCGCTACATGGAATTCCGGAAAGTCGCAAAAAAACTCAGCGAGCTACGCGGAGTTCCGCAAGCACGCGGAGTAGTTTGTTCCGCCCGTTCGCGATGCGTTTTTCCTATTCGGGAACGCATATTGCGTGTTCGGGTACGCCTATTGCGTGCTCGGGGGGAAATATCACGAGAACATCACCACGCGGTCGCCAATGGGCGGGCCATCTTGTTTTTCACTTTTTGCTATGGTTCTGGGCCTGTTTTTCTATCCTCCCTATATCTTTTCAATCCTTTGTTTCTAGAAACTTTTTTAAAAATCTTTTTTACTTATTATCTATCCCTCTCTATTCCTTATTGTATATTTTGTGTTTTTTCCTACTTTTTGTGTGTTTTTTAGTGCGTTTTTCACTCTTTTTCTATTACTTGCTTTTTAAATTTCTTTTACTTACTTTCTTACTTCCTACCTTTTCTTTTCCGCCCCGCCTACCCAGAACCAAGGCGAAGAGCCTTAAAAAAACTAAGGGCCAGGGGAAGAGGCCGAGGAGTGAGAGCCGTGACTGCCTTCCTTGCGGAAGGCGGCGCCCACAAGCGGTGTAGCCAGGGGCCTTATTCAGTGAGGCGGAGGTGGCCGCACTCGGTTTTTTGTGCAGCGCCACCTCCCCTTAACCCTGGCAGCAGGCGACAGGCCTGGGTACGGGCTCTGGGAGCGTCACCGGCGGTGGGAGAGGGTGCGCCGGGCAACGTGTTTCGCTGCTCTGGGGTCCGGCATACCTGTAACCAATTGACGCACCGGTGGTCCGACATCCTGGACCGGGAGCAGGACCTGCTGGACCTGCTAGGTGTTGAGGTCCCGAGGCTAGGTGAGTAGCTAATTTTATATTACTATTGTGTTCTTCTGTTCTGTGTTATTGCGAATATTATTTTTTTCGCAAATAGCTAACATGCTGCTGCTGCTTACATGCAGGTAACTTATGTTTAAAAATCTTATTATTATGTGACTGTTACTTCCAAACAGGTGCTCATGCTCGGCGCTAATAACTAATCGTACTTGTTTGCAACTTTGCGCTCTCTTGGCCTGGTTATGTTAGAGAGGTTAGAGAATTTAAGTTAGGTTATGCATTTAGGAAAGACTCCAGTCCTTTCCTTTGTCCTGTCAGGCTGTCCTGTCTCCTGTCACTAAGATAGTGGTAGTAGTTAGTTAGTTAGTATTATTTGGTAATTTAGCGGCCTCTCACATGACTTCAGTCCTAGTAGAACCTTTTGTAGTTCGTTCGTATAGTGAGTGAATAGAATAGCAACCAACCAATTTGGTGTATGCAATATGCATGCAGTCCATCTATGCATTAAGAAGAATAAAAATGCAGACTTAGTAATTGGCCCGTCAAAGGGGTTTGAGTTGGAAACAGAGATGATTGGGAATGAGATCGGAACTTAGTAGAAGCAAACATAATTTTTTTGCAATTCATTCCAAAGTCAGGAATAGGCGGGCTAGGTATGTTTAGGAATCAGGAATCGGAATTGAGCTGTGGAATAACAATGATCGGATGTTACTCGACTGCAATACATACTAGTCGACTACATACTAGTCGAATAAGTCGATCTGATTTAGGATAGGTCAATGTTATATTTTTAGAGCAATTATATTTATTTAACACAAATCATTTTTTGTCTCTTTAATTATGTCTTACATGATCAGCATCCAGGGGCAAGAAGAAGACTGGGTCTGCTGGCAGTGCGGCGGGTGCGGGAGCTGGAGGGACCTCCCAGGAGCAGCAGGAAGCGGCCTCAGGTGCAGATGGCTCTGCTGCTGGGCCCAGTACGTCCTCCTGGTGTTGTTATATATTAATAATTCCCTAACTTTTACCGCTCTACTATTTCCATTTCCTAATTTTAATTTTTCCAAATTCCTCTTCAATCTATCTGTTTCTAAATTCTTGTTTTTGCTCCATTAACTACTACTAAGTACTAGTACTAACATTGTTTCTAGTGTCTGTTTTTTTTTTTTTACATCAAATCAAACTGCAGCTGACTAACCTCTGCTCTGACTCTGTATTAGTCTGTCTGTAGCTTGCTTTCTTCTGGGTTTCACTCAGCTTTCCCTCTCCCCTTATATGTGGATTGCCTAGTCGTGGTACTTTAAGACTCAGAGAACCCATTGGTCCTAGGCTACTACTAGTACTAGTACTAGTAAGGACTCCTTACTACAACTAGTACTAGTAGCACTAATCTGCTGTGCAGATTGCATGCCCAAGTAAGGTATTCGCTGCAGGTTTGTGAGATGAGAAGGCTTTAGTTTCTTTTACTGTCTCATCATGCTCAATCAGTAATGGTGGTTACTCACGTTGGACACCGCAAAGTGGTGTAACTGTATTTTACTTTTTCTAATCCAGGCCTAGTATTTTTTTTAGTAGCAGCAGTTGATGGTGAACACTGAACAACTGATTACCGTGCACCATGGCTGGAAGGAAGTATGAGGAGTAGGAGGATGGCACCATTACTTTCCAACTAAAAGAGACCTCATGTCCGCCCAGTTGGCCACTCTTTCTTCTTTTCAAAAAATGAGATGCACCAATAGTTCTAATTACTGAGTCCAGTCCTTTGGGTTGTCCTCTTCTTGAGAGGCTTTTCAAAAATTGCCACCAACAAAATGCCCAACCGGATATTATTTTGTTATTTTTGATAGGACAATACTGTCTACTCAACTCTACCAAATTATCGAAAGTGATGTGTGTGGTGTATGTATTATTAATTATGTATTATTTTGAATCTTGCTAATGAAAAAAATAAATAGGGGAGGCGTATATGGGATCTAAAAAAATGTGAAATGTTTTTTTCAGGCATACCGACCGCCAGTGCCGGGGCCAGCGGTGAGGGCCATGCCACTCCAGAGGGAGCGGATGCGGATGCGGCAGCTGCAGGGGGTGAGCCAGCAGCAGTGGCGGGCGGTGGTAAGTCATATTCCTTGCTTATTGAGAATGATGAATACACTCGCTGCAAGGGTGTACACTCAGTAGTACACTGTACTTCTGCTGAGACTAAGTTGTTGTGAACACAGAACAGTTGAAGAAAACATCCTTTAAATAACATTAGCATTAGTGGCGGGGGTTGAGTAACTAATGGCCTATTCTATTCTATCTTCAACTCAGCAGAGACAGTTTTATGACGAAGACAAAGAGTCAGACGACATGTATGACTGGCAGAGAAGGATGCGTGGGTGAAGGAAGGGGCCCCGGGATGCATATAGGTGGCGGATGAAGATGGTAGGATGCATGGATAGTTGAAGGATGGGTGAAAGGTGAAAGAGAAAGCAGAAAGGATGCCTGCCTGGGTGGGTGAAACTGTATGGGTAAAAGGAATCCTCTGGGGGTTTGAGGGGTCAAACTCTAAGGCAAGCAAGAATGCATGGGTGGTGGTTGGTTATATCTATGACAAATGTATGTTGTTGGTGAAAGCCGGTTTATGATAGCCATGTTTGGATGGATGGATGCCTGGATAGTATCATAGATACTAGGTGAAAACAGAGTCAGACTGGATGAAGAGAATGTAAAAGAAAATTAAACCGTGCCAGAGTACCAAACCCAAGGGTGAAGAATAAAATAATAATTCTAGAAGAGCAATGCACTGATAAATGAAAAAAGCCCTGGGAAGAACTGTTTTTTTGCAAGGTTTTTGATTCAAAGGTTTGAGGTTGTACTTGTATTTCAGAATGGAATACTCCCTTGACTCACAGTAGTTTGCAATCACAACATATATATTGTGCATGACTATTATGTACCCTACCCACCCATCATTAATGGCCTCCCTCCGACTCCGAGGCCCTCTTCTGCTCCAGTCCCTACCCATGTCATTTTTGACTGTGTTAGCCATGGGTGGCCTATCGGCTGCATGGTAACTACTAGTACTTACAAATCACTCAGTATGTCATCATCATCATCATCACGTGAGTGACATGATGTCCTGCCGCAGTATATCATCATTCATAAGCATGTCATCATCATCATGTGCCTTATTGCAATAGTCAGGGTGAAAGTGAACATTTCGGAGCATTTGCCATCGATTTAACAGAGTATGGCCGTAATGGAAAAATATATAATTGTGTAGTACAGCTGCCCCACCTGCAGACAGTAGTAAAGTAACATGAGTCTGCGACACAAGTATGTCTGTCTAGGGCGCAGGCTGACTGAGCTGGCATGCCTACAAGGTTAATTGTGCTAAACAAGAGAGAGAAGAAGAATACTTCATACTCCATAGTGCCTGAAATTCTAATCATCACATCCAAATCTTAGGGGCAGAGGAAGTGAGGAGGATACCACAACTGCTAGTGCTACTGTGCCACTATAATTTTTATGTGTGTAATTTTGTGTTACTGTTTTGCTGAGTGTATTGGTTACAATTGTCTTTTTTTTTTCTCTTCTTGATATAGCTACTCCTTTCCAACCCACCATGCAGGAGTTAGCAGCCAGGGCCCGGCAAAGCTGGAGGCCATCCGAGATGAATATCGCCGGCTGGTTGCCCTGGCGGAGGAAGAGCAGGAGGCAGCAGATGCAGCTTCTTCCTCCAATGCACCGGGGCCCAGCCAGCCCCCCGTGCCTTCGGTGGTGCGGCGCCGTGTTCTGGCAGCCGCCCACTGCCCATCAACTTCATCATCATCTACTACTGCTGCACCCCTGTTGTTCCTGCAGGAACTTTGGGCGCTGCATGCTCCTCCAGATGGCGCGCCTAGAGGCCAAGCTGGAGGAGGTCCTGGAGCAAACTAGCCAGCACCCCCGCCACAAGACCTCAGTCTTCGACCCTTACCCCTTTTTTAATCTTTTTTTTGGTGGGTGGGATGTTGGGAGTTGGGGAAACTTGGGGTTTACTTTTTTTTCTTCAACTTCGATGTGGACGGACATTTATTTAATTTACTGGACATTGGTTGGGGTTAGGGAGAAGGGTGGGTAGGTGTTGTGGGTTTTTCTTCTAGTTTATATTTGTTAGGGTAATACATTATTTATAGTTTTACAATACATATGATGCAAATCTTTTCTGGGGGGTTACTCTTTTACGTCACCTTGTTTGTTTCCTCCTTTTGCTGCATGGCCGCAGCCAGTTTTTGAAATCTGCCAATAGTGCAACACACCGACAGATAGATGCAGTACCCTTACTTGTCCTACTACTGTCAGTCTCTCCTCCTAGTCTATGCATTCTGCAACTAAAACCCCTTTGTAGTATGTACTCGGAAGGATGTGGGTGTGTGAATTAATTAATTTCCATAGTATATATATTATCGACTCCCCCACACTTCTTCTCTTACCTGTGATTGATGTTTAGGCGAAGCGATGGCTGCATGGTGATGGTTTGGTTTCCTAAGGTACCATGGTGGATGGTGGTAGCAGTAGTAGACAGTTGCATTTGCAACAAAAGAAAATGAGACAGTCAGTCACCTGAGGGAGACTAGGGAATGAGTAGTAGAAGTACAGTAAGTAGTAAGTACACAAGAAGAAGACTGCCAAACAAGAAACCAGATGATGAATGATAAGCAATGCTAAAGTAAAATAAAACATAATGGTGGCAGGGATAGCCTAGTACAAGTTACAACAAACTGAAGTTGACTCGACCTATGAAGCGGACAAGCGTAACCTTTAGTGCTGGAAGGATGATAAATCGATGCCGGCAATTAATAATTAATAATGGGTTAATAATTATGTTCCTCTGGAAAAAAAAGAGAATAGCGAATACTACTGAGCATGGGTGGGCACTGGGCAATCTAATCTGTTGCCAGTGTGGCCGAAGAAGATCCTTGCCCTGCCTTGAGTTAGTGTTGCTTTCACCACATCCGCCCCAGCAAGTGTGTGATCAATTATTGGTGTAAATTTAATGTAGTCACACCTCAATATAAATCACACAGCCCGGGGGAAGAGGGTTAGGGTTTGATGAATGGTTGGGAAGGGGTATTTGAGGGAAAGGTTTGACAAAGACAAACACTACACATGGACAACACACAATCTTGGCAGACATCATTCATAAATCTGTTAAGGAAGAAAAAGGAAATGTATGCATGATGATGACTTGATGGTTAATGATGAGTAGTACTAGACTAGTAGTACAGGGCAGCAGTATATTATTAATTATTATTATTATGCAATTGCCTTGCCTGTCTGCCCCCAGAGAGACCCAAATTACATACATTTTATGTTCTGTTGTACCGGGCTTCCTTTTAAAGCTAGCAAAGAAAATAAAAAAATAGCTGTAGGGGTCAAATATATAAGCAAACATAATAAAAAACAACACACACAGTCATAATGATTGAAGAGAAAAAATGAATCAAATTGATGATACTAAGTTACTATGTTATGGTGAAATTGGGGAGTTGCATCTCGGCATTCCTCTTGGTCCTTCTTTCCTTCCATGGACGCTCCGTCCGTCAATCTTGGGTGCCACTGCCTGCCTGGTGGATGCGGATTGGTAAGGTAAGTGTGAGTTGTTTTTCCCAGTATAGCAGCACAGGGTAAAGGCAGGCCTGTAAGTGTAGATGGAAAAACAAAAGGGATATTGAAAAATCAAGGAGAAAAGTAAAGTTAAAATGCATAAATTAAGGAGGAGTGCAACAAGAACACTTTCAGAGGCAGCATGGCTAAATCATGTCTACTCTGTTTCCAGCATTAACCTACAACAACAACAGAACAGAGCAGGCCTGCGGCGCCCACCCAACCTCCACTCAGCTTAGATTTTGAGCCAGGAAGAGCACACATAAACAGCAACATAGCATTTTCCAAATTTAGTAACTAAATCAATGCACCGCTGTCAGTCACAGTACTACACTCGCCTCCACCATTACACAGACATGTAGGTCTGCTTGGTTGTTGTTGACTTGTTTACCTTTTAGGCCACTTCATGAAACGCCTCGACTTATTCCATCAATCATCTCCAATCCTATTGACTGACTGCGACGAGTATAGTATGGTCATCATGGAGTCCAACTCTGTAGTGTACCGAGTGAGTCCAGATTCCATATTCAAAAATGCAATGGATCGGCCTGCAGTAGAAGTACAATTTTGTTATTAAACTACAAGAAGGGAAACATTGACTTGAGTCACTTTTTTGTGTGTAGATTAAATACTAGTACACTTCATGCACAACAACACCAATCACTCAGAGTCAGCGTCCAATGCATGCCATCATTTACCTGTTCTTACGGGGCAGTCCCTCTCGGCTCGGAAAAGAGGATAGCTATAGTCATGTTCTTTGGAGGGACTCGACGAGGCAGGGACACATTTCTTGTACTATTCTCCATCCAATGTCTGGCTTGAGGGAAATGGATTTAGGGCGAGTCAGGAGGAGTGGACTGGAGCAGGACTCGGAGGAGTGGACTTACTTCTTTAATGACTGCACACAGTTGCAACTCCAATCCGGCAATAAAAGAGTAAGACGGTGGTGATGGATTTGTTGTGATTCGAACCAGAAAGACAGAGACAAACACAAATAATAAAAGTAAATAAGAAAGAAAGAAAGAAAGTAACAAGTTGAAAGCCTTGTTGTCAGAGAAGTAGAGCTCGTCCTCAATCTCTGGTGGTTCAGCCAGAAGTAGGTCATCTAACACACTACTTCCATGATCTAAGTCGCTGTCATCATCTTCCTGCTGTGCTACTTCAGGTATGGTGTAATCCGGTGGTATAAAGTGCTGATTCATTTTGATCATGGTTAACCTCTCCACATTTTGGGGCGAGAGACTGGTCCTTTTCACTGTTACAACGGCACCAGCAGCACTGAAAACATGCTCAGAATAGACACTTGCGACAGGGCAAGCCAGCCTGCTGAGCACTGGCCATTGGCCCCTTTTCCCATACCAATACACCACTGGGTTTTGATCAATGTAGACCTCTGCTGGGTCATTAAGATAGGCCTGGACCATCCGCTCAATGCTCAGGGGTGCTCCGCTTTGCTCGGCCTCTTTTGCCTTTGCCTCAGCACTGGACCTAACAAGCCCTTGCTGTACATACCATTCCTGTGCCGATTTTACTGGGGCTGATGATCCTGTTCTTGCTGTTGTTGATGTTGTTCTTGGTGTTGTTGGTGGTTTTGACTGCTGTGAGCCAACCGCACTGCCCTCAGGCTCTGAATTTGAACTTGACGCCGGCTGCCCTGCAGTACTTGTGGGCTGGAGTAGCGGGCCTCTAATTCCCAGCCGTTCTTTTTCTAAGCGACTGGCTTCCGCAGCTATCCAAGTTTTGTACTTGGCAACATCCACTTCTGAAAAAGGAATCAATGTGTTAGTGTTCAGTACTGCTTTGTACCGTGGATCCAGAATTGTGGTAGAAATGTAATGGTTGGATGACACAATGCCTCTTTGCACCCTTGTATTTTCATATAATCGAAGGGTTAAGCTCTCCACCAACTCATATGTTTCTTTTTTTCCTCCACACCTGCGTACATTGCAGACACCCCCTTCATCTGTTCCTGTAGCATGTGCAACAATGGGATAGCTTGGCCCATAGTACAGTCCTCCTTGATGACTTCACGTGTAAAGAGCTCGAAAGAAAGTAGCATCTCTGTCAGGCATTTAACTAGGTCACATTGGTCCATCTCAACGGTCATGCCTTTCACAGTAGCATCCCCTCTTTGCATGACATATTCATTGATTGGTCTGTACTGCTCAAACAGACGTTCAAGCATGTAATAAGTTGAGTTTCAACGTGTTGGCACCTCCTGGATGAGTGCTTTAACAGGCACTCTATGCTCAAGTGGAATGATCCTCAGCTGCTTCCGGGCTTTAAAAGAATGGCTGAAATGTGTGCAGATTCTTCTGCAGGTGGTCAGTAAGTTGCTGACTCGGACTTCTTTTTTCAGAAAGTCTTGAACAATAATGTTAATGAAGTGCGCTAAACACAGGACCCTGAAATAGCCACCATCGTACATGACCCTAACAATATTACTGCCATTGTCCGTGGCAACAAAACCAATGTTAAGCCTTCTTGGGTGCAGCCATTCAAAGACCTTGCTGTTAAACTCTTCCAAAATGTTTGCAGCAGTATGAGATTTCTCCACGGCAAACATGGCTACAGTTGCATGTTTCCGAGTGGCATTAACAATCTCAGCAGTGTCAACACCTGCAGATATCTTTACTCTAACCCCCACAAAAGAGATCCAGTGTGTAGTGATGCACATGTAATTAGTGGCTTGGCAACTGGTCCACATGTCTGTTGTCAGGTGGATAGTGTGAACAACACTCTGCTGCAAAGCTTGTCCAAGCAATTCCAGCACGTCGTGGTGTAGTGCTGGAACAGCAACTCTGTCAAAATAGAACCGGCTAGGAACCTTCCATTTTGGGCAGATGGCTGTCACAAATTCAAGAAAACCCACCCCTTCCACAAAAGAAAAAGGGAGAAGGTCCAGCGCTAACATTTTAGCCAGCTTCGCATTGTACAAACGTGCCGTTGGGTTGTTGCGTTCGTACTGCCCCTCCGACCTAAACATGCTGAGAATGGTAGCCTGGATTTTTTTCTTTTCTGGTGCCACTGATGCAGGTGACATCTTCTTGACGCCTGATGTTGTCAGGCTCAACATACGTTTCGTTGCGGTACTCTCTTGCCTGGGACCCCTTGGTGTCTCAGCCTGACTCTTACTCTTGTGCCACTGTGATGTTGCTGATGCGGATCTGGCTGGTACCACTGCACTGCTGGGGACAGGGCTATTTTGTGTACCAGAGAAAATGTCTCCCTCTTGTTCACCTTCCACCGTGATCGGATCTTCTACTCCTTCATCCCCACCAAAAACAATGGGTGCAGTTTTTTGTCCGCTAAGGTGCGCCTCCCACTGGATCAAGTGGTGTTTTTTCAGATCGGTTGTTTGGCCTCCGGTACCATAGTTTGTACCAAGCTTACCCCGAGTAACACCTTGTCCACAAATGGAGCATATTGCAATGTTCACCTCCTTCCTGCTAACCGAAAAGAAGTCCCAAACTGGGGAGGTCAACTTTCTGGAGCTGCTGGTGCCACTTTCAATGCCGGATGAACTGGTAGGTGGGCGTGGAGTTTGACTCTCTGAAGTACCTACTTCTACTGCGGTGGTTGTGCTGGATGTAGGTCGCTGCCGGGCCTTTGCAAATGCAAATATGGAAGCTGGAGGTGGTGTTGATGTTATCTGTGTTGGTGGTATCAGTGACACATCCCTCACAGCAATTTGAGATGGGGTAATATCGGTCTCCACTGGGGCAGGACTAATGTCCATGATGACTGGCTCATCATCATCATCATCCTCCTCTTCTTCTACATCTACCTCCATAACTCTAAGGCTTTCTGGAACCTTCCTTTTTCCTAGCCTTGTCTCGTGGCGTGTCTCACTCTCAGACTGAGGTGGTGGCTTCCAAGTGGCGTCTAGCTCATCAGAAGGAGGGCTTGCAGAAGAACTCGATGGACTAAACCTCCTTTTCCTTGCTAGGGATCTGGAAGACAATGGATCTTCTGAAAGAGTGGCTTGCTCTTCTTCTTCCTCTGCAGGAAGCTCGATTTCCTGAACTGACCCTACTTCGGGAGGAACAACTACTATTGTGGGCGGTGGTTGCGGCTGTTGTTGTCCACTTATCTGAGTTTCCTGCGTTGATTGGGTACTACTTTGCGATAACGATAAGTCAATTTCAACATCACTGCTCGTTGGCGTTGTCATGATTAGACTGGCTGCCTCTGCGACAGACATGGGCTTGGGCCTAGGTTGGTGGGGTGGGTCCACTGATGCGGGGGTGCTGCTCTCAGCTTGCTCCCCGGACACCGTTGCTGCAGGCGCAATTTTTTGTTTCCCAAAAAAGATCTTGGGCGGCACACCAGTCTTGGTAAGTGGCAGTTCCTTCTTCTCACTGGCAACTTTCTTGGTACTGGAGGACCTGGTACCTTTCTTTGGGGCCATCTTCTTCAGATGTCAGCAGCACGCAGTGGCACAAGTTGAAGAGATGCCTGTGGTCACACGTCACGTGTCGTCGTGCGCAGCAGAACTTCTGTCTGGCAGTACAATGGGTGATGACGCCTCCTTCTCTTTTGTGCACCTAAAAGCAAAGAAGCAAAAAGAACATCAGTGAAACGTGGCATTTATTGTTGTGGTTCAATTACTACTAGTACAAACAAACAAATATAATATATAACTTAGTGTGTGGTCACACTTGTTAGTGTTATTATTAATATTATTAAATTGCATTAACTCAGTTTTTAAATAAAACATAACAACAGTGTAGCCATTTGTGAGACTTTGACAACAAGGGCTTTCATGGTGTACTGTGTACACTCAGGAAGGATAGGAAAGAAGAAGAACAAAAATACAAATGTAATGGAACCTGTTTGGCATTGTGCATCACGTGGGATGCAGCATTAAGGGAGCTGCAGCTGGCAATGGGGATGGAAGCAGTAAGTCAAGAGGCACAAAGGAAAGACATGTAGGCCTATGGCAAAAGCAGCACACTAACTACCACCACAAAATGGCCACCAGTCACATGGTCACTCACAACAAGCAGGAGGCCTGGAAAACAATGAACTCAAGCAGGCCTACATGGCCAGACAAAGGAGGCATGCTAAACAACACCGCTTTAATGCAACAATGCAAAAACGAAAATCCACAGGGCTAAAAAGGGTTTGCAAGTTACACAACAACCACACCACACACATCCAACAAAGGCATTTATTTAACACACACGAAAAAAGTGAAATACCCCCAAAAAAACACATTTTGTAATTCAATCCAATGCCATCCATGCCATAAATGATGTTTAAATTCAATAGACACCACAGAAACACAGTTGCTTCATGCACCCATGAGTAGCTCTGGGCCTATTGATTGGAAAACCCATTGGCAGACTAGTCCACATAGTGAATCAATTCAAATCAATAATATTGCAAATGTATTAGAAAATGTAGTGAACTGTGCTGCATTTTTTGCTGGGTAAAAGAAGAAACAATTGCATGCAAATCAACAACAAGGCATGGGCACCACAAAGAAGGCTTGCAGGCCTAATGCAGAAGCACACTGGCTGCTTTCACAAAATGGCTGCCAGTCACATGGCCAGGCCACCACAACAACAAGAAAGGGAAGACAGACAATGCAGGCCCATAGCAAAAGCACACTGACTGCCTTCACAAAATGGCCGCCAGCCACATGGCCAGGCCACAACATCAAGAAAGGGAAGACAGACAATGCAGGCCTATGGCAAAAGCACACTGGCTGCCTTCACAAAATGGCCGCCAGCCGTATGGCCAGGCCACAACAACAAGAAGCAGTAAGCCAAGAGGAACAAAGAAAGACATGCAGGCCTATGGCAAAAGCAGCACACTACCTACCACCACAAAATGGCCACCAGCCACAAGGTCACTCACAACAAGCAGGAGACCTGGAAAACAATGAACTCAAGTAGGCCTATATGGCCAGACAAAGGAGGCATGCTAAACAACAGCTTTAACGCAACAATGCAAAAACAAAAATCGACAGGGCTAAAAAAGGTTTGCAAGTTACACAACAACCACACCACACACATCCAACAAAGGCATTTATTTAACATGCACGAAAAAAGTGAAATACCCAAAAAAACACATTTTGCAATTCAATCCAATGCCATCCATGCCCTAAATGATGTGTAAATTCAACAGACACCACAGAAACAGTTGTTTCATGCATCCATGAGTAGCTCTGGGCCTACTGGCTGAAAGGCCTATTGGCAGACTACTGGGCTAGTGAATTAAATAAATATTGCAAATTAATTTCAAAAGTTGGAGAAAATACAGTGAACTGTGCAACATGTTTCCTTTATAAAAGATGAAAAATTACTTACAAAGAAACAACTAGGCTGCTACTGAACTACAGGCCAACCACCAAAATAAATTTAAACAAAATTATGGAAAGTACACAAAAATGTATGTGCAATGCCCCTATCAAACAAACAACACCAATTTTCCAACTTTCTTGTGAAATCTCAGATTCAAGAGTCCTCAAATCCAATGATATATGATGCAGGAGCCACAAAGAGTGATCCTTCCAGCTCCAAATCCAAATAAAAAGTAAACAGGAGATGGACAAAGCACTGGGAGGAGCCAGCTGGGCAGGAACAGGAAGTTGGAGACTCTGGGACACTTCCTTCCTCTTAAAAAAAAAAAGTAAAACAAGAAAAAGGACTCCTTGCACAAAAAAGTACAGCCAAATGTCAATCTGAGGAGTTTATTTAATCCAAATCATCATTTCGAGAAGGTTTCGTTGCTGCTCGAGAGAGATTCTTCTCCAGATTGCAAATTCTGCGTGTTCAGGATCGCGTTCTTCGCAAAACTTCCGCCGGAAGTCCGATGGCGTGCCCGAATGGCGTGTTCGCGATCGCACACTCTCGCGGGACCGTGCGGCAGGCTACCAAATCTCGTGCCACTCGCGAACGGATGGGAAATCTCATCGGCGATCGCAGGCATCCCGGTAAGTCGCTCCTGTGCATGCGAAAACGCATTTTGAGCGCGCAAACACAATAAAACCTCTGCTCCGCTGCGGAGCGCGGAGTTTTCGGTAACTCTGTGTTCTACGTGGAACGCGGAGTTGCCAAAAATCCGCAAACTCCGCGAGCGGAGCAGAGTTTACACCCAGGGTTAGTTTTAAGGGATAAAACCTCGCTCCTTTTCCATGGAGTATAAACCCATTGTTCTTGAAACCGAGCTGCTATTGCCGCTCTAGTCACATTACCTTGCCCATCCGTTAACTCTGGTATCTCTGGATGATATATAGGATGAACCTCTCTCATCGGAAACTGGGACACTGACCTGGGACTTCTCTCATGCAATCTTCCCCTGTATGCAACTATTGTTGTAACATTAGCAAAAACCTGTTCTGGCCCCAATTCACTAATATAAACTCGATCTCTAATGTCATATAAAATTTGAGGTGCTTCTGCTTCAAAGTGCTGCTGCCAAAGACCAATCAAAGTAGCAGACATATGTTTAAGGGCATGTTGTTGTATAAAAGGCTCAAAATCTTTCACAAATCCTCTACGCTATAGATAGGATTATGGGCCCACGGTGCAGCCTGATTGGCTATTACCTGCTTCTCTTCATCTCCCACATCAGACCTCACTAACGGTCCCGTGCGTTCCCGAAAATTCATCCAATCTCTATCTTCAATTCCACGCACCGGCGTCCCGCTACTCACTAAGGACAAAGGATGAAAAACCACAGTGGGAGAGGCAACAGTAGTAACAGGTACTATCGTCGCTGATGGTTGTGTCGCAGGGGAAAGAGTTGGCGAAAGGGCTGCTGAAACAATAGGAACAGCAGGAGTACTAACGGTCACAGTTGCCACAGACGGCAAAGAAACAGAAGAAAGAGGAGGAGGAGGAGTCGAAGCCACAGCCACTGACGTAACAGTGGACACAGGGACAGAGACAGTAGACGCAACTGTAATGGGTGGCTGTGAGGGCACCGGAACAGTAGGATATATTCTCTGCGGGGCATATGGAGGTGGAGGTCAGGCATCCAACAATTCTTCCACAAAAGTATCATCTTCCCCCTGAGCCACATATGATTTGTCAATATGTAATCGAAACCTTCTATCCTCACATTCCATACCCTTCTCCTGCTTTTTCCTGTCATATGCTACAGCCTTCTGAGTCAACGTCTGAATTCTCCCTTTCCGGGCCTCTCTCTGCTTTCATTCGCCTCTGTTTAGATGCTTTTTGCCACGTCCTGAGGGAATCGAACATAGACTGCCTACTTCTTTTCTTAAACAGTTGTTCTTGTAAATACTCAATCTTTTGTTCATCAAATGTGCCAGTTAACGGAAACTGCAATTCGGCATTGTCCCTCGTATATTTGTGCCATAATGTACTAAACATAATAGGAAAAGACACACAATTGATGGACGGAATGCAGAACAAATCAAAACATTCACCCCCAGTCAAAAGATCTGGGTTAAATCCATCATTCTTTTGCTCACCATGCCACCCCAGTTTAGACCTGGCCATATGCAAATCAGTCTTGACCCTGTGCCTCATGGGAACAGTCCAGCCCGAACTGCCAAGCCAGGTCCTCCCTGGTCCGGAAACAAGCATCCTAGGACCGGTTTCGGGGTTTCACCCCTCTTCAGCCAGGATAGCTTGAATCCAGTGGCACAGTGAGCCCGGGACCCACGTCTGGGCATACCCAGCGCACTTAGGGCGAGGAAGCAAAAGACACACAATTGATGGACGGAATGCAGAACAAATCAAAACCTTCACCCCCAGTCAAAAGATCTGGGTTAAATCCATCATTCTTTTGCTCACCATGCCACCCCAGATTAGACCTGGCCATATGCAAATCAGTCTTGACCCTGTGCCTCATGGGAACAGTCCAGCCCGAACTACCAAGCCAGGTCCTCCCTGGACCGGAAACAAGCATCCTAGGACCGGTTTCGGGCTTTCACCCCTCTTCAGCCAGGATAGCTTGAATCCAGTGGCACAGTGAGCCCGGGACCCACGTCTGGGCATACCCGGCGCACTTAGGGCGAGGAAGCAAAAGACACACAATTGATGGACGGAATGCAGAACAAATCAAAACATTCACCCCCAGTCAAAAGATCTGGGTTAAATCCATCATTCTTTTGCTCACCATGCCACCCCAGTTTAGACCTGGCCATATGCAAATCAGTCTTGACCCTGTGCCTCATGGGAACAGTCCAGCCCGAACTGCCAAGCCAGGTCCTCCCTGGACTGGAAACAAGCATCCTAGGACCGGTTTCGGGGTTTCACCCCTCTTCAGCCAGGATAGCTTGAATCCAGTGGCACAGTGAGCCCGGGACCCACGTCTGGGCATACCCGGCCCACTTAGGGCGAGGAAGCAAAAGACACAATTGATGGACGGAATGCAGAACAAATCAAAACATTCACCCCCAGTCAAACATAATAGGGCCAAGACTATGCTTCACATACATATCAAAATTCGGAGTGCCTTCTGGAAGCGCCGGCTGACTTTCTTCCAATTGAGCATCAGTAGAACAACAACGACAGCACAAAGCAAATATTTTACTAAAGCTAGGCGTTTTTCAAAAAAGAACAGACTCACTATTCTATGCCTAGCAAAACAATTGCAATTGTTTTTTTCCCAAAGATGGTCCTTAGACCATACCAAATACAAACCAAAATGGTACCATATCCACAAAGAACCAAAACAAACTAACCTGATATATGCAGGTCAAAACGAATCTATTCTCCACTGCCGACTCTTCAGACCAAACGGTCAGATCCAAGGGTTTCGCCGTTCAGGACTCCAGTCGGGATGACCACTGGGCGAGCCACCGTCCGGCGGGACAGAAGGGGCAGCTGCGAGTACTAGAACAACTTCGTTCAGGGATCCCTGATCCATCCGTCTGACCAGACTATAGCCTCGACCTGCCCCCCGTCCGCCGAAGGGGAAGGGCCACTCACCCGAAGGAGTCCCTGTTCGGGCGCCAACTGAAGGAAATGGCCCGATTCGGGTCACTCGGGTCACCAATGACCACCTCTTTGCCTTCTACGAAATGAAGAGTCGGTCAGACAGTAGAGAATACAAACCAATAATAGTTTATTCAAAATTCACTCAGAGCGGAGCCCTGTCTGCACAGTCGCTAAGAGTGCTGCAGAGAGAGTCTGACTTCAGCAAGCATAACGATACATTATGTACATTTCAGAATCAATGAAAACCCGCCCACCATGGAATTTTCTAGAGGGACGCAGCTGGATAGTAAATTACAAAGGAGTAAGTTTCGGTTCTGAGGCCGGGCACACATTATCTGTTTCTCAAGGTTACTCTGCCTGTGCCCGTCACTAGACAAGTGGGAGAAGGCTTACATCTCAAAAGAAAGGTATGCGCTAATAAGAGCAAGGCATTCATTAGAGTGGCAAAACCCAACTCCAAAGAAACATAACCTAGAGAAGGCTGTTTCTCGGAAATAGAGAAGAATCAGTTTCAATTGTGATACAAAATGGCGTCCAGTACACAAAATGGCGCCGCGAATGCTAACTTACGTAAAAGCAATAGAAAAGCACAATTTTTAGTCTAACACTTCTCATTTTCTTTCTCTTTTCTCATTTTCTTTGTTTGCAATGGTTATTTAATGTTCTCTATTATGAGTGTTTATTCTTATCCTCACATATCCATTTTCTTCTTCATGTTTATATTTTTTTCAGATTATATTTTTTCGATTATATATGTCTTTGAAAGTTATTTCCTGGAACCTTAAAGGCTTAGATTCACCTATTAAAAGACAGCAAGTTCTCACTCACCTATCACAGTTAAAAGCAGATATTGTTTTTCTACAACAAACTCATCTTCTCGCTTTGGAAGTTCAAAAACTTAAAAGACAATGGGTGGGTAATGTTTTTTCCTCTGCAGTTTCTGCAAAAAAAATCTGTTATTATTCTTTGTCATAAAGCTTTGAATGTTACGTCAATTTTACAAGATGTTGGTACAGATGGATGGTGGTACATTTACATGTCACAAAATTCCAATTGTTTTATTTAACATATATGCTCCCACCAAATCAGACAATACCTTCTGGCCTACTATCTCTCTCAAATTGATGTCTCTGTCAGATGATTTTGAAGGGGATTGTAACTGGTTTTAGATCCCTACATAGACCGCAACTCTAAAGTTACTTTCGTCCCTTCCACCATGCATCAACAATTCACTACAACTATAACACAGCACTCTACTGTTCAAACGTGCAGACTTTGTAATCCATTACTAAGAGAGTACACTTTTTTCTCTTCAACTCATTGGTCTCAATATAGAATCAACTATTTGTTTGTTTCTAAACATCTTTCACAGCCTATTCTACCTGCCAACATAGGAGCCATATTGATCTCGGATCATGCTCTGGTTACCTTAAATTCAGATTTACAACTAGTTACAAATGGTAATAAAAGATGGCGCTTTAACACTTCCCTCTTGTTGGATTCTTCCTTTACTTTGTACTTTGAATCATTCTTCACTTAATTCTTTATAACTAATTCCTTACCTGACCTCTTACCCCAAGTTGTCTGGGATGCCCTTAAAGCCACAGCAAGAGATGTTATTATTTCTTATGTTTCTAAAAAGAAAAAACTACTCTCTCACAAATCCTTACAACTTTTGACCCATATCAAACATTTAGTAAATCTTTACTTTGCGACCAAATCCAAAGCCCATTTAGATGATCTAATCAAAGAAACAAAGAAAAATTTCAGTATAATTAAGCTTTCTACAGAAACTGCTTCTGCTTATCTACTCCTAGCAAGCGCTAAAGAAAATGAATCAGGTAGACTAATAGCGAATTATCGAAAAAATTAAGAAAGAACATGTTAAAAATTGATTCTATTCTATGAGCTGATGCTTCCCCGGTTTTTAAAGATACAGAGAAATTCGATGAATTCGTGAACTATTATCAACATCTCTATACTCCTTAGATGACCCCTCCTCGGGAAGATATACAAAAATATTTGTCATCCATTCAAAAAGAATTTAACACATCTACTGACTTCACCTCATTAGAAACTGAGATTTCTTCAAAGGATATTTGCACAGCAATTAAATTAATTAAAACAGGGAAAGCCCCTCGACCTGACCGTTTCCCCATTGAATTTTACTTACATTTTTCTAAGCTGTTGGTTCATAGAAATCATGAATTATTTTCATATTTTACTAGACCCAAATCTACTCGCACTACCTTTCAAGAGGCACTGATTTGCTTTCTTCCTAAAGATGGCAGCGATCCTCAGTTATGTAAAAATTAGACCATTTTCGGTAGTTAAATCTCACTACAAATTCTTTGCGAAAATACTTGCTTTACACCTTGATGCCTTTCTACCATCTCTCATAAGTAAAGAACAATGGGGATTCATCAAAGGTAAACACATTTCAGATGATACTAGAATATCTTTCAACATTTTAAGTAAATTCAAACTTTATAAGCAATCATTGGCTGCTACATGCCTCAACGTTGAAAAAGCATGTGACCGCATGTCTTGGTCCTTTGGTTTTGGGTCCACTTCCATATACAGCACCTAAGGCGTCTATGTTTGCTAATGGCTTAATTTTGCATTCCCTTTCCTTACATAGGGGACCTAGACACGTTTGTCCTCTCTCCCTTTTGCTATCCCTTCTTGCAGTAGAACCTTTCTTTCAAAAATAAGACAGAACCCTGATATTTGTTGTCTTTATTCTGGGGACAAACAAGTTAAAACATATCTGTCTGAGCTGATGATATTCTATTTTTTTTTATCTCAACCTGACTCTTCAGTCCCTGCTTTTTTGATGGAAGTTACTAATTGTGCTGCTCCCACTGGCTATAAACTCAATCCAGATAAACGTGAAATTCTTCCTCTCAATGTCTTATGTTTTAGACAAGATTTTGCCCAATTTCTTTTTCATGGAGTCCCTCCAAATGTAACTATTTAGGCTTCTGGTTTGCACCTTCCATTAAAGATTCAAGTTCTCTAACCCTAAATGCAGTTCTTACCAAATTAACAACCTTAATTACAACCTGGCATCCTGTATTTCTGTCCTGGTGGGTCAGACGTGACTCCATTAAAATGATGCTTATTCCTATTGTTTTATTTTATCTGCAATTCTTCTTCCTATTCAAACCTATTTTTATTAAAAAAGGTTTGTTCCATTCTTACCGTATTTCTGTGGAATAGGAAACTTCCCGCATATCTTTTTTACACTTAAAAGAAATAAACAACAAGGAGGTGTAAACCTTCCTGATTTTCAATCTTACCATATTGCCTTCTTTCTTAAACTGACCTCCCGTTGCGTATTGGACACATCTTCAGACTTCTCTGTTTTGGAAAGCTATTGAACTATCTTTTATATCAACTTTCTCCTTTGAAGAAATTTGATCTTTTACCCAGAAACCACATTTCATATCTTTACCTTTTCATAAAAATATTTGCAAGTTGTTAAACCCAACATTTTTTTCCATCTCTCAGAGGGCGAGCAGTTTCTTCAATCATCAATCAATTTTTTATAAAACTTATAAAAATAATAAACCTGGACGAGGTTGGGCTGGGCCACGTTCCGTGGTTCTGTGGCTTGAAAAATCGCACTACATCGGTAAGCACTTTGTTATATCCTTCTGTAGAAGGCTATCCACAGTCACTTAAAGGAGATGGGGAAAAGAAAACTGGTAGCAACCACCAAAGGGAAACCAACAAAACACAGCGCGCCAATTACTAACTATTTAAAAAGTGCCATGGGCCTAATTAATAGTGAGATTGTACAGGTGGAGGAGAGGCTAGCCGCCACAAAAACAGCACTGAGGGCTGCCCAAAAGGAGACTCTCACTATAGTGGAAGACATTGAAAAGAATAAAGACCTGGAGCTTGAAGTACTTGCACTCTGTAACCGTCGTGATAGCAGTAATAGCAGCCCGAAAGACACTATTACCTACACTGACACTATTGGTGATGATACAAGAGCACTGTTAACAAGGCAAGGCACTGGTCCTTGTGTTTCAATAACGCCCCTTGAACTATCTACTGCCTCAGATTCTGTAGAGTTGTTATCCCCGCCGGCAAAGAGGTGCAAGCAGCGACCTGTATTGCAGTCGGTCACGCCAAAGAACAACCGTTGTAAAACTAATAAAAAGGGGAAGGTTATTAGCAAAGATGAAAGAGACTCTGTGATGGGACTGGAAGAAATAGCTCGGCATATGCAAAGTTTTGAGTTGCTTTTTAAAAAATTGCATGGGAAAATAGATAAAATTGAAAGGCGGGTTACATCTGAGATAAAAACAGTGCAAAAGGACATTTGCTCCTTAATGGACCTGGTAAAATCTATGCAGTTGTTAAAGGAAAATACCATATGTCAGAAATCTGTACCTAGCTCATCAGGTTTAACAAACGAAAAGGCATCATTAAATGCCACTAAGGCATCAGTACCTGTTGCTAATAATTTTCATCCAACCCTGTTGCAAACAAAGGAAGTGCCAGGCCCCTCCAGGCCATTTCCTAATTTCAACAAGGTAATTGGTAGTTCAACAAATGATAAGAAACAGCTTAAGGTGGACAATAGTCACCACCCTAGTAAAACTGCCAAGGGGGATTTTTTGAACTTACCACCCCAAGCCACCCCATATGTTATTGTTTTGAAAAATGTCCCACAATTGCATAAAAATACCACCGAAATATGGGCTTCATTAAAGAACCAGGTCGTACATTGGTTTTCCCGTAACACCGCATGTAGCATCAGGCTTTTGTCTGAGGAAATAATCATGTTAAGGAGAACCTCTTGGGTGGGAAAAGGGGACAAGTTAAGTAAAGGGGACTGTATTGTAGTAAATTTCCGCCATCCAGAAGTGGCAGCCTGTTTATTGGGAGAGGCATCGGCTAACTATACCTGGGCAAATTACGATGGTTCGTTCAACATAATCGCAGTACCCCTCGGATATTTTTACAAAACAAGGCCTGAACAGATTCAGCAAACAGGCAGATCAACTATGATCATGCAAACTTTAGCATACCTTTAATACCGAATAGGTTTGCACTTTTTGAAAACTGTGAAGAGGTTGATTGACTGGGCTTAAAACCAATAGAACAATCTGATGGTAATAGTATTCCAAGGTTTCCTGAAATATCCCAGGAAAAGGGGCTGGCGGCATCAGATACTACGAGCCAAGAAAAGTATAGCATATACACCAGTGACATAGATTTAGATTGTTCGTATCAGCTACACCGCAATACCAGTGAAGACCCCAACATATCAAATAATTTGATAGTGGCCATGCCAACCAATATACCTCTGGTTGGCTCAATAGAAATTATGACATGGAATATTGCAGGTATAAAAAACAAATTACAAAATCCGGTCCGGATAAAAACCATTCAAAATAGTACCTTGATTCTTCTGCAGGAAACATGGGCGACCGAAGCTTTTCATGTCAATGGATTCAAAACAGTTTTCACAAGTGCATTACCGTCAAAGGTTGGGAGGGCAAGCGGAGGCTTGGCTGTTTTAATATCGGTATTAGCACCACTGACCTTAAAGAAAACTCTACTAAGCTCTCAGTATTTCTAGTTTCTTGTCTTCTCTATAAAGGAAAAGCAGAATATTGTACTTATTAATTTTTATAATAATATTTTTAATAGAACTAGACAAGAGATAATCCTAAAATTAGAAGTCGAATTACATAAATTTTTGGGGGACTCACGAGGAGAACAGATATTAATATGGGCTGGGGACTTCAATTGCGAATTATGTGTGCATATTACTGGGGACCAATGTGGCCAGGTGGATGGTTTTGGTGATAACATCTCACACTTTCCACATAATAGTTATGGTGAAACCATCAATGATGTTATGTATAAATATAACCTGGAAATAATGGAACCGGGCCCACATGAGGGAGTCCAGCTAAACTATACTTATGAGGGGGCTAGGACAGTTTCACGTATTGACCATATCTTACTGTCTAGGAATTGCAGGTCTCGGATAGAAAACTGTTTTATACAACCGAGCCTGATTAGTGATCACCACCCCCTCCTGCTACAATTAAATGTTAGAATATATTATAGCCCAAAGACTACCACCTTTGCACCCAACATTACTACGCAAGGTGAAAATGGTATAACAATTAAGTGGACAGGAGTCGACCCAATAGCTTTAACTGAAAAAATTATTGATAACAATAATTCTCATATTAATACATGCCTGGATAATTCATCGAGTGACATGGAAATTGTATCGGCCTTTCAAGCCATTTCTGATGACATTTTAAAATCCTTGAAAACAAAAAATAAGAAAAATTATGATATCCGTCCCCGCTGGTTTAATCACCTTTGTTCCACTCTAAATAGGAACTTGAAGGGAGAGTTAAAAACAAAACCCAGGAACAGAGAAAAAATTCGTAACCTTCGGAAGAGCTATAACCAAGCAGTTAAGTCAAGAAAAAATGAAATAAGGGAGAATATATGGGACAATTTGATACAAGCTGCAGAGTCTAAGAACTCCATTCTCTTTTGGAAAACCATAGATCACCCTATATTTAAAGACGTTACATCCGTAAAGGTTGACACATTAGTCATGCCAGCAGAATGGTTAAGACATTTCGAGGATATTTTAACCCTCAAAACTGCCCTTCCTTAATTATGAAGATCGCCACATTATTTTAAAAAATACCCCAAAGATAGAATATACAAGAGATTCAAACAGCCTTAAAAAATAGTGCAAGTGGAAAGGCCCCGGGGCCAGATGGGGTCCCGATTGATATTTTTAAGCCTAATGCAGATCTCTGGTCTCCCATCCTAGCAAATTTATTTAATGCCATTATAAATGGAGTGCTACCAGTAACTTGGGCCGAAAGTGTAATTATCCCAATTTTTAAAAAAGGTGACAGAGGCAGCGCCAAATGCTATAGACCAATATCCCTTCTCGATTCCACCTCTAAATTAATGGGCCGAACTTTGCTGGCAAGGCTCGAGGTTTGGGTAAAAGAGAAAG
Organism: Calotriton arnoldi; assembly: GCA_963921515.1. Lineage (NCBI taxonomy): Eukaryota > Metazoa > Chordata > Amphibia > Caudata > Salamandridae > Calotriton > Calotriton arnoldi. The sequence continues at coordinate 1,335,511 of CAWUFW010000053.1, forward strand.
ACATCCTGACTGATGCTCAGTTCGGTTTTAGAAGGGGTATTGGTACTGTTGAACAGTGCATAAATTTAGAGTTGCTTATTGGGAAATACACCCTTGCTAAAGAAGGCTCACTCCATCTCTGTTTTGTTGATTTGTCAAGTGCGTTTGACCTGGTGAATCATTCTAAATTATGGCAAACCTTAGCAGAGATGGGCGCCCCATCTGATGTTATAAAATTTTTATCACAGATTTATGCCCATTTAGTGTCTAAGGTTCGTTATGGCCCAAAAGGGGAATGCACTACGCATTTTAGAGTAACCCGAGGTATAAGACAGGGCTGTGTCCTTGCCCCCCTTTTATTTTCTCTTTATATTAATGGTGTTGATCTTTTATTACAGAGTTTGAAAGCTGATGCCCCTGTTATTAATAAACGCGTAACCCCAGTTTTATTATATACAGATGATGCAGTCCTAATATCTAGGACTGCAAACGGCCTCCAACTCCTTATCGATAACTTCACACACTTCATGAACAATAAAGATTTAAAAATAAACTTGAGTAAAACCCTTGTGATGACATGTGGGAAAAAGAGATTCAAAGGTAGAACCTACACCATCGAGGGAACAGTTATCGAAAGGACGTCTTCTTTTTCTTACCTGGGGTTACGTTTTAATAGTTAAGGAACATGGACCACCGATGTAAACACTTGCAAGTTAAAGTTTTTAAGATCAAGCGAGGCTATCCTTAGATTTTCGCAGAAAATTGGCAATAAGCCTATACGCGAAATTGTAAAGCTATATGGGAGTAAATGCATCACCGGGGTAGGATATGGCGGTGCACTATGGGGTATGGCAGACACCTCAACATTACAAACCCTAGAAAATAAATTCCTAAAACGGGTCTTATTGGTTCCAAGCTCAACTGTCACCTATATTACCCATAAGGAGTTAGCCGTTCCATACTTGAGCGACCTGATAAACGTCTCCGCCCTCATCCAGTGGCATCGAATCTGGATAAAAGATGAAGCGCACTTTACAAAAGACATAATTTTAGACTGCCTTAAACTAGAGCATCATAGGAATATACCATGGCTAAATTATATTCGCAGCCTTTTTGTCGAGTGTAATTTGGCCCCAATCTCATAAATCCCGAGGGTATACAAGATTATAGTAAAGGGGAAATCAAGAGGCGATTCCAGAAGTCAAGAGAGCGTAGGAGGCTTATGGATCTCGGTTCTAAAACAAGTATTAAATTTTATTGTGAAGGTCCAACTTCTCTAGGGATACAATCATACCTGGTTTTTATAAGAAATGTTCAACACAGGTTTTTCTTAACAAGACTAAGATTGAACACGCTCCACTTTCAAGTAGCTTTCCCTGAGATGGGTAAGTGGAGCATTACTCTACATAGGTGCCCGTGTGATGGCAAAACCTCCCAGAGTACTTTGCATTTTATTCTTTTTTGCAATTTTTATACGGATATTAGAAAAAAAATCTTGCGACCATGTTTTATTGCGAATAGGTTGTTTTCTTATAAAACAGCTTTTTATCACGTCCGTAACCTGGAAGATGCTACAATAAGTAATGCGGTCTATTTATATTGTTGGCTATTAAAAGAAGAAAGGAACTTTCACATTTGAACATACTGAATTACAAAATTGATTAGCCCATATTTCTTTTAAACCATGGACTGTCTTTCTTTTTATTATTATCAAATTTTAACGAATGGTTTTATTTAAAATGTTAAATTGCTGCTAAAACAAAACAAAACAAAAAAACTATCTTTTGCTGCTTAGGTACTCGTTGTGAAGTCATGAACTATTTTTATGGAAATCTGGAATTTTGAATGTATTGATTGCTTCAAATATGAATTTTGTTTTTATGATAGAACGCTTTTATGGTTATTTTGTTATTAACCGAATAAAGCTTGTTTTGAATTTGAATTTGAATCAATCAATCAATCAATCACAGAATTTGTAGAGCGCACTACTTACCCGCGAGGGTCTCAAGGCGCTGGGGGGAGGGAAGGGGGGGGATGCTGCTACTGGTCGAACAGCCAGGTCTTGAGTAGCCTCCTGAAGGTCAGCAGGTCTTGGGTCTTTCGTAGGCTTAGTGGAAGGGTGTTCCAGGTCTTGGCGGCGAGGTGTGAGAAGGATCTGCCGCCGGTGGTTGTTCTTCGAATGCGGGGGACGGTGGCGAGGGAGAGGTTGGCGGAGCGGAGCTGGCGGTTGGGGACGTAGAAGAAGAGTCGTCTGTTGAGGTAGGCTGGGCCAGTTTTGTGGAGTGCCTTGTGTGCGTGGGTGAGGAGTTTGAAGGTGATCCTCCTGTCGACGGGGAGCCAGTGCAGGTTCCTCAAGTGGGGGGTGATGTGGCTGTGGCGTGGTACGTCGAGGATCAGTCGTGCGGAGGCGTTTTGTATGCGTTGCAGTCGCTTGATGAGCTTGGCCGGGGCTCCCGCGTAGAGGCGTTCCCATAGTCTAGTCTGCTACTGACGAGGGCCTGGGTGACTGTTCTTCTTGTGTCTGTCGGGATCCACCTGTAGATCTTGCGAAGCATGCGGAGTGTGTTGAAGCAGGAGGAGGAGACTGCGTTGACTTGCTTGGTCATGGAGAGCGTTGAGTCGAGGATGACTCCCAGGTTGCGTGCGTGGTCGGTGGGTGTCGGGGCTGCTCCCAGCGTCGTTGGCCACCAGGAGTCGTCCCAGGCTGAGGGGTTGGAGCCGAGGATGAGGACCTCCATTTTGTCCGTGGTCAGCTTTAGTCGGCTGATCTTCATCCAATCGGCGACGGCCTTCATTCCTATTTTCTGGAAATCTTGGAGAGCTAGAGGTCTATGTTGGGTACATTAACTTATCCTCAAAGATTATTTTATTACCTTTCATCAAGCAAAACATCTCTTTAATTTTCCAAACTCATTCCATACTAAATTTACATCTTCAATTCAAGCTAATGCACAGACGTGATCTGCTCCATTATCACATACCCCGATTCCAACTTATAACAATCAGATGAAACCTTTGCTATTGTCAACTCCTACAGCTTCTGATATTTTCAAGTTCCTTCCTCCACTCCCAATCGATGGGGATAAATCAGATGTTGAATTGCAATGGGATAAAAGATTTCCAAATCTCATGGCCTACTGAATTATGGAACAAACACTGGTTAGAAGTTTGAAAACCCTGCGATCGGCCGACACAAATCACACCTTCTTCTTCATTTATAATACACTTGTGATTTCTCCAGTCACTTCACACAAAGGGGGATATGAACAACTGAAGTGGCGAAGTGAGGCCTTAGCCATCATGGCTTAACGCCTCACTCCGCCACTTCAGAAACGCAGGGCTGCACCATATTTACAACAATATGGTGCAGCCCTGCGCTCTCCCTGCGCTGGCACTACACTTAGCAGTGTAGCGCCAATGCAGGTACCCTTGCACCATAGTGCACGGGGGTCTGCGTGCAGGGGAAATATTGTTTATGTACAGGAAGGTCCCCCTTCCTGCACATAAACAATCTTGAAATGCCATTTTGTTACTTCTATGTGTGCTGCTTAATGGTATCGCTTTGTTCGCCCTAAGTTGGCAGGGTATGCCCAGACGTGGGTCCCTTGCTCACTTTGCCACTGGATTCAAGATAGCCTGGCTGATGAGGGTTATGAACCCGAAACCGGTCCCAGGATGCTTGTTTCCGGTCTAGGGAAGACATGGCTTGGCAGTTCGGGCTGGACTGTTCCCATGAGGCACAGGGTCAGACTGATTTGCATATGGCCATGTCTGAACTGGGGTGGTGGAGTGAGCTAAAGAATGATGATGGATTAAACCCAGATCAGTTGACTGGGGGTGAGTGTTTGATTTGCTCTAGCGCTCCGTCCATCATCCCCTTTGGTATCGCTTAATGCAGCACACACGGCAGTCACAAAATGTTTTTTTTTTAAAGATTGTTTATGTGCAGGAAGGGGGACCTTCCTGTACATAAACAACAATAGGCTTTTTGCGTTTTCCATGTGTGCTGCAAAAGGAGGAGAAATATAGCATTTCTCCTCGTTTCACCAACTTAATACCAGGTTTTCCCTGGTCCTAAGTTTGGCTCTGTAAATAGGGGGCAGCGTCAAAATCAATGGGTGTTGCTGTGGAACGCCCACCGCAACACCCACTGCCCACCCCTTTCAGGCTAAGCATAGCGTGAAAGGGGGCCTTATTTATAAGGCAGCGTTAAGCCACATTAAGTGGCTTAACGCTGCCTTGTAAATAAGGCAAAGCCCCTATCGCCACAGAAACGTCACAAAAAGTGACGTTCCCATGGCGATAGGGGCTTGTACATATGCCCCAAAATGTATCGTGATACCGTGCCACGGTGTTGGTCATGTAATCACACTCCTGCTGACCTTCACCATATTATTTTTCCTGTCCACCTACACATGCATTTTGGATAAAGGTGTGGAATCAAATTAATTCTATTTTCCAAACTAATGTCCCTTTCTCATTTACAATTGTTTTTTGGGGGAGGAGAGAGACGTAAGTGATACCATGAAGGGGGTGGAACATTTCTGCTCGGAACCTTAATCTGTGTGGGATATTGATGGTTGCACACCTTTACCATACGCCTTCAAGGGCACCCCTATCCTCAGAGACGGGGGCTGGGTCACCGTTGGGTGGTGGGTGGAATGGCGAGTGGCAAAAGGGAGAGTGAAGGAAGCGGGAAGCAGAAGCGGGCAACAAAGGAGGGACTAGTATGGGTGTACCTGGTAATGGGTGCAGGGTCCGGTGCGGGGGCCACACAGATAGAAAGGGGTGTGAAGTGGTTGAAGAGTCCTCGTGTCACCCTGACTGACGGGAAGGAGTACCTTCCTGCACAAAAACAACCCCAAGAGGCAATCTCCTCTGCAGGATGAAGTACACATGGAAAAAAGGAAAAAACTAGGAGAAATAAAAAAAATTCTCCTCCTTATGGCTGCTCTGGGAAGGGGTAAGATCTTGGTGCTGCCCCAGGTTTACGTGATCTTGTAAATCTGGGGCAGCATTAAAATCCGTGGGTGCTGGGTGGGAAAACCCACCGCAACGCCCATGGAATGCCTCCTTGGCACAGAGTAAGGCAAGGCAGCGACTTGCACTGCTTTGTCTTACTCCAGATCTATGAGGTCATGCAAAGCTACGCAGAGTGGCTTTGTGCTGCCTCTTGCCGTAGCGTAAAAAAAGTGACATTCTGGCGGTGCAAGCCTCTTATAAATAAGCCCCCAGGTATGAGTCTCGGTGTTGGCTCATCAACATCTTATGATTCTGCGCAAATCACTTGTTCTACCCCTGTCTAAAAAACTTAAAATGAATCTGACATTCTGTAATGTAACTGGTGCTCATGTTGCCCTGTGTCTCCTATGGGGCCCACTGTAGTTTTCCCTTATGTTAGCCCAACCGCGCACGCTGCACACGTTGTAGGCTGCTTCTGCTTTGCACACGCTACGAAATAACATGCTTGTTTTTGTGCCACACTGTTATTTTAGAAATAGGCTGCATATGTTTTGTTATTCTGATTTTTGCTGAGATTTAGTCTGAACATTTAGTACGAGGTTAAACGACATTGTGTCTTGTTTTTCTCTGTGGTCGGACACTAACACCTAGACAGAGCAGGGTATTTCTTATATAAACTGAGACCTGTCATTTTGAAAGGAGGGAGGAGAATTTCTAGCAGAGAAAAGGTCTCAGAGTCAGAGCACCAGCTTTGCGCAATCTGAAATGCATTGCAGACCAGCTAACAGCAAATGCCGGGTATGGGGCCCGTCACAGTCCCAGAGATCTTTACTATAATATTGTGATGCTAGGCTTAGGCAGATACACCAAAAACCATTATAGGGCTTTTCATTGTGTACGGTTTATTGGCATGCTAATTACATTACCAAGTTTTGTATGCTTTCTAATTTCAGCGCAGTTGCTTCATAATAGGGCACAATAGTTTCAATAAATATTGTAAACAGTTTTCGTGTCTCATTTCTATTTATTATGGACATACATGAGTGAGCGAACGAAAGGTGATGACCTGTTATCGCTGTTCCCTGAGGGGAGTAGAGTGTTGTGTTCTGGGGTGCCAACTTACCTGCTACTCTGGGAAGGTAAGGAGTGCAGGTGAGGCATTATGAGCTAGTCTGGATTGGGGTTCAGGGGTACTGAGGTGGTATGGTGACTCAGTCCCTACATACTGATGCTCTGTGATCCCAGGCACAGTTCTGTTCCAAAACAGAATCCCTGCAACAATGTAAAGCACCAATACCTTTCGTTCGAGTTTGTGCTATATAAACTGCAAAAAAAGTGTGTGCGTTATATGTGAGATTACTGCTGATGTGTTTGATTTGTATAGGATGCGCGTGGCTATGCTTTTTCACTTGACATGTGTATTTTGATACATTATCGCTTTATCATCTATGAGTGCATTTTTGTGTGATAGGCCGAGATGTCTTTATGTTATGTGTTTTTTTTATATGTTGTGCTAAGTATAAGTGCTCTGTCAGACTTTTCCTTGGGATTTTTATTTGCTGTTTTATCTAGCGTAAACTCAACCCAAAAGCATTTGAGCATTTTTCACTAGCACCCGTTACATTACATAAGGGCACATTCTCTTGTCTAATTGTGCGGTGTGCGTGCATGTGTGTAATGAGTTTGTGAAAAGTGAACCTGTTAAATATGCATATTCCTGGTTTCTCTGGTGTAATAGGTATGTTATGATATTATTAATCTCTGTAGTTCTGTGGTGTCTGTAAGTGTGTGTGGTATGTATGCCACTGTGTGTAGATCTTTGTGCTCATGAAGCAGACTGTGTTTCTTTTGTCGCTGCTCTCTTTATGACCCCTCAGAGTGCTTTGTTCGCCCTAAGTTTGCAGGGTATGCCCAGACGTGGGTCCTTGCTCACTTTGCCACTAGATTCAAGCTAGCATGGCTGATGAGGATTTGAACTGGGGTGGCGAAGTGAGCTGAAGAACGATGATGGATTCTACCCAGATCTATGACTGGGGGTGAGTGTCTGAAAGGTTACAGCGCTCCGTCCATCATCTCCTTGTGTTTGCTTCGTTCGCCCTCAGAGTGCTGTCTGCTGTTGTTCCTGGCATCACACATGGGTTCCACTGCAGTCTGCATAAACAAACACACCATTACAGACAGTGGGAGGAGGGTGGGAGGGGGACAGGGCAAGCAAGGATGTGGCGCAGGGGAGACATATGGTAATCACATGCACTGTTGTGTAGAGCAGCAAAGAAAATAAATGCAACTTTTTGCAACTGTCTGGGCAACATGGGGCCCATGAGGTGCAGGGGCAAAGGGAGGTATAATTATGTGCAACTGCCCCGGCAACATGGGGCACATGTGGCACGAGGGCACGTGGAGGCACAATTTTGTGCAACTGTCGGGGTAACATGGGGCCCATGCAACATGCTGGTACAGGGTGGCATAAGTTTGTACAACTATCCGGGCAACATGGGGCCCATGTGGTGTGGGTGCACAGGGCGGCACAAGTTTGTGTAACTGTCCGGGCAACATGGGGCACATGCGGCATGAGGGCACAGGCAGCACAAGTTTGAATCAACCAGCTTGGTGGCTTTGGCAAGAACCTTTCTAGAGGGGAGAGGAGGAAAAAAAGTTTGAAAAAAGAGTACCTGCATTGCAGAAGTGTGCAGCGGAAGGGCACTGGCCTCTGGAAGCAGTACTTGGTCAAGGCTCCACAGCAAGATGAAAACTTGACAGGAAGCCCAGGAAGAAGACAGAGGCGAGGAAGAGGTACTGATGAATAGTAAGCAAGAAAACAAGAGTGATGTGGGAGCCACATGGGAAGCCAGCCAATGGTTAGTAAAGCGCCATGGGAGCCGAGTAGAAGCCAGCCAATGGTAAGCAAATGTAAGTAATGGGCGGGCTCTAAGCCCCTTTTATTTATTTTTTTAAATACAAGAGATTTTGCAAGCACATCATAATCACCGTGCAGACACAACCTAAAAAAGACTTTTGTCATACATATTTATTTTTTTCTTATTTATTTATAACATATTTTTTTTAATTTCCTCATTTACTGACCCAACTTAGAAAAAAAAATGAGGCTCGCACATGCGTGGTACACCCGCCTAAAAAGTAAGCCCACTGCCACGTATCAGCCATTATTTTTTTTACAGTCTTTTCTTTAGTGTGCAGCATGGCTAAAAACCATTTGCAAAGCTACTTGGTCCCAAAAGCGAGACATATTGGCTTTGCTAATGATTGTTTCTTTATCTTTCTATCTTTTCATGCCGTCTATCAGTTCCTCGCCACAACTTTTAGCACCCTTCTATCTTTTGTCTTTCTTTTTACTCCCTGTCTGTACCTCTCTCTCTGCTGTCTCCATGGAAAATTGTAACAGTGTTACCTACATTACACATGCCACATAAAACAAGCATTGGCAAATCCAATAGGTCTCGCCCATGAGAGAGCTATTGGTGTTGGCAATGTGTTTTAGCCATGTTGTACACCAGTGTGGCTGCTGTTCAGCATTACTAAAAGTTAGTGGTGTAGAGTGGGGTGGGATGTGGTGGGGTAGATTGGAGTGGGGTGAATGGAAGTAGAGTGGAATGGGGTTGATTGGGGTTTAGTGGAGTGGGGTCAATTGGCGTAGAGTGGAGTGGGGTAGAGGGGGTAGAATTGAGTGGGGTGGATTGGGGAAGATTGGAGTGGATTGGAGTGGGATAGATTAGAGTGGGGGAGGTGGGTAGATTAGAGTGGTAGATTGGAGTGGGATAGATAGAATTGGGGTGGAATGGGGTAGATTGGGGTGGAGTGGGGTGGAGTGGGGTAGACTGGGTGGAGTGGGGTAGGTCTGAGTGGAGTAGATTGGGGTAGAGTGGAGTGGGAAAAATTGGGGTAAATTGGAGTATAGTGGGGTAGATTGGGGAAGAGTGGAGTGTGGTGGATTGGGGTAGATTGGAGTGAGTGGGGTAGACTGGGGTGGAATCGGGTATATTGAAGTGGATTGGGGTAGATTGGGTGGATTATATTAGGTTAGAATAGATTGAGGGAGTTTGAAGTGGGGTACGTTGGGGTAGAATGGAGAGGAGTATATTGGGGGAGTGGGGTAGAATGGAGTGGTGTGGAGTAGATTATGATAGAGGGGCAGATTGGAGTGGGGTAGATTGGAGTGGATTGAATTGGGGTAGATTGAATGGGGGTAGATTGGGATGATGTGGAGAAGATTCAGGTAGATTGGAGTGAAGTGGGGTGAATTGGAGTGGGATAGATAGGAGTGGTGTAGTCTGGAGTGGGTTAGATTGGGGTAGATTGGAATGGAGTGGGGTAGATTGGAGTGGAATAGGTTGGAGTGGAGTTGGATACAGTGGTGTGGGTTAGAGTAGGATGGAGTAGATTGGATTGGGGTAGATTGGGGAAGAGTGGGGTATATTGGGGTAGAGTGGAGTGCAGTAGATTGGGGTAGATTGAAGTGGAGTGGGAAAGATTGGAGTGGGATAGACTGGAGTGAAGAGGAGTAGATTGGAGTGGAGTGAGGTAGATTAGGGTGGAGTGAGATAGAGTGAAGTGGGGTAGATTGGAGTGGGATAGGTTGGGTAGATTATGGTTGGGTGGATTGGAGTGAAGTTGGGTAGATTGGAGTGGAGTGCGGTAGATTGGAGTGAGATAAATAGGACTGGGGTAGTTTGAAGTGGGGTTGACTGGAGTGGAGTGGGATAGATTGGAGTAGAGTATGTTGGACCAGAGTTGGATACAGTGGTGTGGGGTAGATTGGGATGGGGTGGGGTAGATTGGAGTGGGGTAGATTGAGTGGGGTAGATTGGAGTTGGGTAGATTGGAGTTGGGTGGATTGGATGGGATAGATTGGAGTAGGGTAGTTTGGGGTGGAACAGGGTAAGGTAGATTGGAGTGGGGTTGAGTGGAGTGAATTGGGGTAGAGTGGTTTAGATTGGCCTGGAGTGGGGTATATTTGAGTGGCATGTGGTGGACTGGAGTGGGTTAGATTGGGTACAGTGGAATGGAGTGTGGTAGAATGGTGTAGTGTGTCATGGGGTAGATTGGGTGGATTGGAGTGGGTTGATTGGAGTGGGTAGATTGGGATAGAGTGGAGAGGGGTAGATTGGAGTGGAGTGGAGCTGGATAGATTGCAGTAGAAATGAGATTGGTGTGAGATGGATTGGGGAAGAGTGTGTTGGGTAGATTGGAGTGGAGTATAATGGGGTAGATTAGGGTGGAGTGGAAAGGGGTAGATTGGGGATTAGGGTAGTGTAGATTGGAATGGAGTGGGGAAGAATGAAGACGGATGACTGGAGTGGGGTATATTGGAGTGGAGTGGGGTAGATTGGAGTAGGGCAGAGTGGGTGGTTTGAAGTGGAGTGGGGTATCGTGGGCATATTGCAGTGGGGTAGGGTAGATTGAAGTGGTTTAGATTGGAGTGGAGTGGAGTGTACTAGATTTGAGTGGAGTGTGGGAGAGTGGAGTGGGGTAGATTGGAAAGGAGTAGGGTAGAATGGGTGGATTGGAGAGTGGCAGATTGGAGTGGGGTAGATTCTAGTAGATTGGAGTGGGGTAGAGTGTGGTGGAGTGGAGTAGTATGGAGTGGAGTGGGACTGATTAGATAGGAGAGGAGTTGGATAGATTGTAGTGGAGCTTGGAGTAGAGTGGTAAATTGGAATGGAGTTGGGTAGATTGGAGTGGAGTGGGTTGAATTGGGGTAGATTGGAGTGGGGTGGATTGGGGTAGATTGGAGTTGGGTGGATTGGGGTAGGTTGTAGTGGGGTAGATTGCATTGGATTGGAGTGGGGTGGATTGGGGTAGGTTGGAGTGGGGTAGATTGCAGTGGATTGGAGTGGAGTGGGATAAACTGGGGTAGATTGTAGCAGAGTTGGGTAGATTTGAGTGGAGTGCAGTAAATTAGGGTGGGTGGGGTAGATTGGAGAGGGGTGGGGTTGATTGAGTTAGATTGAGTGGAGTGGGGTAGATTGGAGTGGAGTGGGGAAGATCAGGATAAAATGGAGTGGAGTGGGTAGATTGGAGTGGTATGGGTAGATTGGATAGTAGTGGACTGGATTGGTGTAGATTGGAGTCCAGAGGGGGTAGATTGGGTTATGGTGGGGTAGATTGAAGTAGGGGAGATTGAAGTGGGGTAGATTGGAGTGGGGTGGGTAAATTGGGGTTGGGTAGATTGGAGTGTGGTAAATTGGAGTGGAGTGGGGAAGATTGGAGTGAAGTCGGGGAGATTGGGTAGAGTGGAGTGAAATAGATTAGAGTGGAGTAGATTGGGGTAGATTGTAGCAAAATGAAGTGGGGTCTGGTGAATTGGGGCACATCGGTGTGGAGTGGAGTGGGATAGATTGGGGTGGAGTGCTGTAGATTTGAGTGGGGTACTGGGGTAAAATAGAGTGGGGTAAATGGTATTAAGTGAAGGGGTTTAGAGTGGAGTTGTGTGTTGTGTCGTGGAGTGAGTGGATTATATTGAAGTGGCATGGAGTTGAGTGGTGTGGCGTGTCGCAGAGTGTCTTAGATTGGAGGGTTGTAGAGTGAAGTGGTATGGCTCAGAGTCGAGAGGAGTGTCGTAGAATGGAGTGGCGTGGCATAGAGTGGAAGGACATAGAGTGGAGTGGAGTGGAGTGGCATAGTGTGGAGTATGCATGCAGTGGTAGTGCACTGAACAGATGACACATTTTCAATTGAAATGACAATAACATTTGCATCGAAATACGGTTTTGCTGCACACAAAGGATAATGTGTGCAAATGTCATCACCTAGTGTATTGATGTGCTTTGATTGTTTCAAATATCTGTTTTCACCATACTTCAGTATTACAAAAAATATGCTTCATTTGTACTAATTCTGATATATTCTGAAACATCAGTGCAGTTCATTCTTTTTTTTCTTGTGTGCTATGAAAAAAAAAAACATCGTACACCCTCTCCTCTTACATGTCCTACTTAGCAGGATTGTCACATATATTCTCTCACTTTGAAGACAGAAAAAGAAAACAAAAACACTAAGCCCTCTGGAAGAGAGAGCCTGATATTTGTCCTCTGTCTCTGAATGCATTGCAAATGTGACAAGATAATAACAGGATTTAAAGGCCTGTTTACAGAATGTGAGTTTGTGAAAGTATACAGTAAACAGGTTTTGGGCGAAGGGAGGGACAAACTCAAGCTGGACAGCCTGAAGCAAATAAAGCCAGCAAATAGACAGCCTGAAAATTTGAGTTACAAATCACAGAGCCAATGGTAAGCAACGGACTGAATGCATTCCTAGGTCAGCTTTCTGAATGTTCCCAAGATGTCTTTAGCAAACCAGACAGCTGCACCCGTCTGGTAGGCTTCAACCGAAAAATGAATGACACCATGGGACTGGTGCACTGTTACCTTTGATTTCTGATGTGATTGGCATCTCATGCAGTGTCCTGTCGGATGACAGTGAGGGATCTATTTGGCAGCCAGGATCTCTCTCCTCTCTCCTATACTGGAAGTTAACTTTTTTATAAGGTATTTTTCCTTCTCAGGACTCTTTAGAAAGACTCTTTATCTTCATATCAGTGGCAGTGCAGGAAAAAAGATCTCTCTGTTTCTGTCTCCCTTTACGTATTGGTTCTGAGACTGGCCTGCCTGGGACTCTCTCCTCACCTGGGCAGAAGGGCCTGTCCTCGCTCTCTGCTTCTGCCCTCACCTTGAGGGTAGAATCCGGCCCCTCTCTCCTTCTTCCTTTCCTCTCTTAGTGGCAGATCCTGACCTCTCTGGGCCTCTCCCCTCTCACTCTGACAGAGGTGCCATGCCTTGCTCTATCTGCTTCTCCTCTCACTCTACACCAGAGCCTGTTCTCTCTGTGTTTCTCCCCTCATTCTGGCAGCAGAGCCATCCTCTCTGTGCTTCTCTCCTCTCACTATGGCAACAGAGCCTGTCATCTTTGTCCTCCTCTCACTCTGCAGCAGAGCTGGGCCTCTCTGTGCTTTGTTTATCACTCTGCAGCAGAGCTGGGCCTCTCTGTGCTTTGTTTATCACTCTGCAGCGGAGCTGGGCCTCTCTGTGCTTCTCCTCCCACTCTGGCAGCAGAGCCTGAGTTCTCTCTGCTTCTCCTCATACTCTGCTTGCAGCATATCCTGACCTCTCTCTGCTTCTCCTCTGACACTAGAAACAGAGTATGGACCTTCGTGCTTCTCCTCCCACTCTGGCAGCAGAGCCTGGCCTCTCTCTTCATCCCTCATCACCCTGTCAGCAAAGCCTGGCCTTTCTCTGCTTCTCTTCTCTCACTCTGCAGCTGAGCCTGAACTCTGTATACTTCTTCCAGCAGCTTACGGAAGAGTCTTGTTTTACTGTTTGTCTCACCTCTCACTCACTGCAGCAGAGCCAGGCCTCTCTGTGTTTCTGTCTTTCATCTGGATTCTTCTTGTATGTCTCTTGTTCCTCACTGATGGTAGGGTGAGTTGGCACATTGCTATTCATCTCTACAATAATCTCCTCTAAGACTGGCCAGATATTTTTAATAGTTTGTGTTTTTCTTCCTATTCGGGACCCTCCTAAGGAGACACTTCACTCCTTTCACATGTATTATTAAGTGTAGGGGCTCACTGTGGCTACTGGAGGCAGTCACAATTTCCTCAGGCAATCAAGAAGGTAATTCAGTAGACCTTCTCAGTATCGTCTATGGCAGCCCTCAGAAGAGAGCTGAAAACTGCCAGAAAGAAGAAGGTGGAACTGCCTGCTGGATCTAGGAGTTTTCTCAGCTTCATCCCACAGAGGAACACCTGCTGTAAAGGTTGTCATCTCAGCTGCCAGCTCATTAGGAAACATGTACAGGGCTTGGGGTTCTGAACTATTCTACAAGTAAGGCTTTCCAGTAGACTACCTCTACTATGAGTGTACCTCTGCATGAAGAAAATGTGTCCAAAAGAGAAGGTTACAGCCTAACAGCCTGCTTTCCGTAGACACTATACAGTTGGACCAAAGGAATTATCTCTACATCGTCATTGCTAGGCCATCGGGGAAATTCTGCTCCATGATTAACTGTGGTGAACCCCCTCAATTATTTGAATCAGGTTTATAGTTTATTATAAAGCCAAAATAAAAAAATGAATAGCTTCCATCTGAGTTGTTGGGGAGTTAATGCCGTAGCTAACTTGTCTGTGTAAACCTCTATGGTGTGCTCAACTCCCAATAAACAAAGTCTCCACTCTTCAAATTATTAATTTATGCTAACACTTCTTTCTCTTTAAAGGTGCAATTTAATTTTGGGAAAAACAGTCCCATGGATGCACCTGTACAGAGTTTGGATTTCTCTGAGACAACATGTCCACCATAGCATGCTGTGATTCATGAGTTTCTACAATAAACACAATTCCCACACTTGGGTCCTGTAAAATAGGTACAATAGAGACATGTTTCCTCAAAACCACAAAATGTTTCATCTGCTTCTTGGGCCCATAGAAAGATGCTCCTTTGCAGAGATGTTTTCTAACGAGTCTGACAAGGTCAGAACTGGCGGCAGATCCTTCTCCCACCTCGCCGCCAAGACCTGGAACACCCTCCCCACCAACCTCCGACAGACCCAAGACCTACTGGCCTTCAGAAGACTCCTCAAGACCTGGCTCTTCGATCAGTAGCAGCACCACCCCCCTCTTCCCCCAGCGCCTTGAGACCCTCGCGGGTATGTAGTGCGCTTTATAAGTGACATGATTGATTGATTGATTGAGAACACAGATGAATGAACCTTCTGTAAACATTAGATAAGCCTAAGAAGCTTTCACTGCTTTTACTAATGTAGGAGTGGGGCATTGAAGTATTGGTGACACTTACTTCTTTCCCATCTTAACATCTTCATGACTAATTATATACATCAGAAATTCTAGAGTCCTGGTGTGAAAAACTCACATTCATATTAGCTAAAAGATGATGTTACCTTAACCTCTATAATAGTGCTTTGACATGCTGGACATTTGTCTCTAAGAATCAGGGTAAATCAAAATGTCATCTAAATAGACAATACTCCTAGAAACCCGCTTAGAACTTCATCAATAAAATATAGGAAGACTGCTGGAGTGTTACAGATGCTAAAGGATATGGCTTGATATTCAAGTAAACCAAACATACTGCAGAATTCAGTCTTTCACTTATCACCCTCGCAGAATATAAGAAATGGGTATGCTACCCTGATATCAAACTAAGCAAATAGTTTGCATGTTTGATCTGATCTAAAAAGATAGATGTCAAAGGTGATGTGTAGCTTTTTCATTATAACTCTGTTGACTACCCTGTAATCAATACATGTTCTAAATTCATCTTTCTTTTTTGAAATACAAATAGAGGTGAAGAAACAAGGAACTGTGGTAGCCTGATGAACTCATTAGCTACATTTTCATCTGTATGCTGTCTAAGATTTTCTGTGTTGTTTTCTGTGATTACAAGGTATAGCTGCTCCAGGTTCTAAATTGATCTTGCAATCATAGTCCTTATCTGGAGGTAATATGCTTATTTCTTTATTAAACATATCATGAAAACTTTTACAGCAATCAGGTAATGTGGTTACATAATCAGTGTCATGAAGTGTTATAATTAGGGGTGTGCACATTAATGTAGTTTGTTTTTGTGTTTTTATGCAAAATTTCAGGAAACTTAAGAGAAAAATACGCATAATTATGTGAAATGCAAATCCAGCATTTAGTGTTATATTTTAGCATGACCTGCATCCTCGCATCAGAAACCATTTTATGCTAAATAAATAGTGCCAAAAACACAAGTACGCAAATGACAGCTGCTGGCATTCATGTAATTCACCTTGTCCCACTGCTCCTGCACCATAATGTTACCACAAATACAGTGTAATCAAACAATGTCACGTAATGTCATAATTTCAGTAATTTCACATAACAAGCATAATGCAAAATTCCCAAAATTTCCTATATTACACTGGTGTAATTGTAATTTCTCCCAGGCCTTATTACAATGCCTGCTAATGCCGTGGGAGGAAACTATGGGATGATTCACTGTTTGGTTTGGACACAGAAGGAATTGAATGTTATGTCTTAGCTGCTTAATGTTATCTGTACCTTCCCTAACTGTGAAGTAGCTGTTTCTTCCCTATTCGAACTTTTAGGCATTCGAAACGGAGTACTCTGTCTGCCAAACTCTAAATTGGGCCTTAAAATCCGGATCCGACAGAATTGATGGGAACTCACTGCCAACCTTATACTGTACCATTGATGTTAATAATTGTTTGGTGGACGGAGAATCATCAAGTGAGAGAAACAGAGACACTTGGTATCATCAGTGTACCTGGTTGTGCAGCATGACTTAGTTTTACTGCAGTTGCATTGGTACATTTTTGATCTAGCTATAGTTTTGTCTTTGGAAGCTAACTCCTGATATTGTTTATGGTGTACTCGTTGACACTCTGTATATTCAACTCTCTGTATTGATACAAAATGCCACATTTCTTTTGCACTCTAATGACACTTATACTAAGATGGCTCATTTAAGTCCCTTACCTAAGTTGCCTTATGTCCCTGAAATCGCTCAAGTATTTCTATGACATATTTTCTGCCTCAACAGCTTACCCCAGAAAATCATTTTGGATCAGGGATCCCAGTATAGCTCTTTATTTTGGAAAATCCTTTGAAGATGCTCAGAAATTCAACAAGCAATGTCATCAGGGTACTACACACAGCCTAGCAAGCAGACAGAATTTTGGACCAGCATCTTCGATGTTTTACCAAAAGCACTCAAGATAATTGGAAAAGCTAACCACCATTTGCAGAGTTTGCTTATGATTAGGCATGGGCAAAATTTTAATTACACTGTATTTTTGTGCAACAAAATGTATGCACAATTAGCAAGATTACACCATTTTGCCTCATTGCATAACAAAAATCTCGTTCTGGGAAAAATCGAAATGTAAGAAGCATGGAAACAATGCATTCAGAAAGCACTTGAGATGTATGTTCCCAATGCGCGTGGCAGTTCTTTACCATGGGTGGTCAACAAATATTTCAGGTTGATTTCGTACCATAGCGTACCATTTGGGTAATTGTGTGAGAGTGAACCAACAATTCCAAAATCATGCAGCAGTTCTTTTGATGCAGGCCACTGGAAAATACTCTTGAAAATATATTTTCAAGTTGAATTTTTACCCAAACTGACAGTTCAGGTAATTTTTTTAGAGCAAATTTTCCTCTTTTTTAACAGGGAGATAGTGCCATAGAGACTGGGAGGCTACCGTACATACATTAGCAACTTCCTCTTCTTATCCTGAAAACTCTTCCCTCTACTTTGTTCAGCACAAAGTCATTTTGAATTTGGATTTTGGAGGGAAAGCATCACTCTTACTTTATCTGCAATCTCTGCTGCATCCACACCCTTAACATCTTTACTTTACTAGCAAAACTCAAGTAAGTTCAATTCAATACTTTGCAAAACGTTTGTTCTTTGAGGGAGGGCAGATACCACTACTTTTGTTACTTTTTTGGTTTTGTTTTTGTTTTTATTTGCTTGTTGATAGAATTCCAGAAGTTTGGAATAGGAGCCCTTGTAAGATTATGGGCCTCATTATGATGTCCGTCGGTACCGACCAACATCGTAGGTCTACAGTTCGACCGCCGAATTATAATATCTGCAGTCGGAAAGTAAACCGGACGGTCAAACCGACTGGCTTCCAACGGGCTCAAGGAGCCCGTCGTCCAGTCGGAAGGTGCAAATAAGCCCTAACGGATGGCGATTTCGCCATCGGGATTACGATGACGGTTTCCGACAGGCTTTCCATGTCGTGCTTTCTGACATGGAAAGCCAGTCGGAACGTGACTTTGGGGACCACTTGCAGGGCCCCCTTCCCTCTGCGGCCTACTGTTGTCGGCCTGGGGGGCACCTATGGTACCCCCCTTTAAATCCCTGCACCTTGTGGCAGGCACCGTGAGGTGCAGAGATTCACACAAACTCCCATTTCTCTATGGGAGCTTGTGCTGCGGGCGGTTTTCCCCTACACCACAAGCTCCCATTGAGAAATGGGAGTTTGTGGCCACACCATGTGCGGTCGCATCGTAATAGTGTGTTCGGAACCTCCGACCTATAGTCGCTCGGTTCCCACACCGAGACGTGTCAGTCAGACGCAACTCCGACCGACATCGTCATAGGGCCCTAAGTGTTTTAAGGTATAACGTATGTACATTTTTGGGACGTGGAGGCCTGGGTTATAATTTTTCTCAATTTCCTTGTGTTTTTTGTGCAAATTTTATCACAGATTTGTTAATCATTTTATTGTGTTGTTGTGGTCTGCCCTGCAGTAGGTCTTGGGTGCACTTTTAATGTATTTTTCACATTCTTGCTTCTGCGGTATAGATGATTTTTTAATCATTTTAGGGGCCTTTGAATGGCCTTGTATGCAAAAGGAGGGTTATTTTTGTCTGCATGTGCTATTTGACGGCTAGGGTTGAGGTGGCTCCTGGTGCCGAGCCCCATATATGCAAAAACAACAATTGATGGACAGAATGCAGAACAATGTCATACATTCACCCCAGTACAGAGATCTGGGCCTAAATCCATCGTTTTTTTGCTCACCATGCCATTCCAGTTTGAACCCAGCCATATGCAAATCAGTCTTGACCCTGTGCCCAATGGGAACAGTCCAGCCCGAACTGCCAGGCCAGGTCCTCCCTGGACTGGAAACAAGCATCCTAGGACCGGTTTCAGGGTTTCACCCCTCATCAGCCAGGATAGCCTGACTCCAGTGGCATGGAGAGCACAGGACCCATGTCTGGGCATACCCGTCCCATTCGGGGTGACAAATGCAAAAACAACAATTGATGGACAGAATGCAGAACAATGTCATACATTCCCCCCAGTACAGAGATCTGGGCCTGAATCCATGTTTTTTTTGCTCACCATGCCCTTCCAGTTTGAACCCAGCCATATGCAAATCAGTCTTGACCCTGTGCCCAATGGGAACAGTCCAGCCCGAACTGCCAGGCCAGGTTCTCCCTGGACTGGAAACAAGCATCCTAGGACCGGTTTCAGGGTTTTACCCCTCATCAGCCAGGATAGCTTGACTCCAGTGGCATGGAGAGCACGGAACCCACGTCTGGGCATACCCGTCCCACTCGGGGTGACAAATGCAAAAACAACAATTGATGGACAGAATGCAGAACAATGTCATACATTCACCCCAGTACAGAGATCTGGGCCTAAATCCATCGCTTTTTGCTCACCATGCCATTCCAGTTTGAACCCAGCCATATGCAAATCAGTCTTGACCCTGTGCCCAATGGGAACAGTCCAGCCCGAACTGCCAGGCCAGGTTCTCCCTGGACTGGAAACAAGCATCCTAGGACCGGTTTCAGGGTTTTACCCCTCATCAGCCAGGATAGCTTGACTCCAGTGGCATGGAGAGCACGGAACCCACGTCTGGGCATACCCGTCCCACTCGGGGTGACAAATGCAAAAACAACAATTGATGGACAGAATGCAGAACAATGTCATACATTCACCCCAGTACAGAGATCTGGGCCTAAATCCATCGCTTTTTTGTTCACCATGCCATTCCAGTTTGAACCCAGCCATATGCAAATCAGTCTTGACCCTGTGCCCAATGGAAACAGTCCAGCCTGAACTGCCAGGCCAGGTCCTCCCTGGACTAGAAACAAGCATCCTAGGACCGGTTTCAGGGTTTTACCCCTCATCAGCCAGGATAGCTTGACTCCAGTGGCATGGAGAGCACAGGACCCACGTCTGGGCATACCCGTCCCACTCGGGGAGACAAATGCAAAAACAATTGTGGACAGAATGCAGAACAATGTCATAAATTCACCCCAGTACAGCGATCTGGGCCTAAATCCATCGTTTTTTGCTCACCATGCCATTCCAGTTTGAACCCAGCCATATGCAAATCAGTCTTGACCCTGTGCCCAATGGGAACAGTCCAGCCCGAACTGCCAGGCCAGGTCCTCCCTGGACTGGAAACAAGCAACCTAGGACCGGTTTCAGGGTTTCACCCCTCATCAGCCAGGATAGCTTGACTCCAGGGGCATGGAGAGCACGGGACCCACGTCTGGGCATACCCGTCCCACTCGGGGTGACAAATGCAAAAACAACAATTGATGGACAGAATGCAGAACAATGTAATACATTCACCCCAGTACAGAGATCTGGGCCTAAATCCATGTTTTTTTTGCTCACCATGCCATTCCAGTTTGAACCCAGCCATATGCGAATCCGTCTTGACCCTGTGCCCAATGGGAACAGTCCAGCCCGAACTGCCAGGCCAGGTCCTCCCTGGACTGGAAACCAGCATCCTAGGACCAGTTTCATGGTTGCACCCCTCATCAGCCAGGATAGTTTGACTCCAGTGGCATGGAGAGCACGGGACACACGTCTGGGCATACCCAAACCACTCGGGGTGACAAATGCAAAAACAACAATTGATGGACAGAATGCAGAACAATGTCATACATTCACCCCAGTGCAGAGATCTGGGCCTAAATCCATCGTTGTTTTGCTGACCATGCCATTCCAGTTTGAACCCAGCCATATGAAAATCAGTCTTGACCCTGTGCCCAATGGGAACAGTCCAGCCCGACATGCCAGGCCAGGTCCTCCCTGGACTGGAAACAAGCATCCTAGGACCGGTTTCAGGGTTTCACCCCTCATCAGCCAGGATAGCTTGACTCCAGTGGCATGGAGAGCACGGGACCCACGTCTGGGCATACCCGTCCCACTCGGGGTGACAAATGCAAAAACAACAATTGATGGACAGAATGCAGAACAGTGTCATACATTCACCCCAGTACAGAGATCTGGGCCTAAATCCATCTGGTTATAATTTTTCTCAATTTCCTTGTGTTTTTGTGCAAATTTTATCACAGATTTGTTAATCATTTTATTGTGTTGTTGTGGTCTGCCCTGCAGTAGGTCTTGGGTGCACTTTTAATGTATTTTTCACATTCTTGCTTCTGCGCTATAGATGTTTTTTTAATCATTTCAGGGGTTTTTGAATGGCCTTGTATGCAAAAGGAGGGTCATTTTTGTCTGCATGTGCTAGTTGACGGCTAGGTTTGAGGTGGCTCCTGGAGCCGAGCCCCATGTAGCCAGACATGTTCCTTTGTTCTCAGCTTCCTTCTTCCCATGCTCTTACCCACCATGTTTTGTGAGTTTGTGTATGTGTAACATGGTGGATATTGGGTTTTACTTTTTTCCCCATTTTTAAAAGTATTTTGTATGAGTTATTGATGTAATCTGGGCTGTTTATGGTTAGGGCATTTTAAAGTTTATTTACTTTTCTTTTCTGACATTGCTTATTTACTGGTGGTGGGTTTGGGGCAATGCCATGTGTGGGGCCATTGACACTAGAGGGACACCAGGTTTGCTTTTCTTGTATAAAGTCTAGCAAACAATAGCTAGTTATGCAAGGGTACACTATTGTTAAGCATTTGTGATGGTGGTGATGACAATGGCATGTTTTACATTGGCTGGACATCAATCCGACTGGAACTGGGTGCCTCATACCTTGTCCGGTGAAGCCACAGCTTATTCCTAGCAGTGAGAAGTGTTCATAAGAACCACAACAACTCATAACTCTCCTATCATGGAATGTAGCTGGGCTCTCAAGACTTTTAAGCTTAAACACAGCAAAATCATTGTTAAAGGAATCCGACGTTCTCTGCCTACAAGAAACATGGTCACTAACTCCATTAACAATCTCTGGCTTTCAAGGGGTCCACCAAGCAGCAAAGAAAAAAACATCTTTGACAACATGTTATTAACAGTTTCAGAGTCCCAATCATCAGAAAATGTACTGGAGGGAATGATATCACTTACGAAATTTTAAGTACATGTGAAAGTTTTAAAAGTTCAGTCGGACCGAATATATCAAAATCAACTTTGTCCCAGACTATACCGTCCGGTATAGGAACTGCTGTGATGTTCACTGTTGACAAGTCTCTTTGTTCACGATGTAAAGATTGATGTGGTTTTAAAATCAAATTAACTTTTTGGGCTGTAGAGCTTTGTTGTAGGTATCATCCATTAAAGAGCATGCTAAAAGTTATAACTAAGCCTAGCCAGAAAAGAAAAAATAGAATCCCAGTAATTACCCTTAGTTCTAACCAAGGCGATACCAGGTAAGTCTTTTTAAGAAAGTTTAGAAAGTCTTTAACTTGCTGCTTGTGTGAATTTCGGGCTGGCATCGTTTCCGGTTCACTTGGATCCAAGGAAAACGTATCAAAGTTCATGAAGTAGCCAGAAGCAGTTCGATCAATTGTAGGAATTGCATCGGGATTTGTTGAAATCTCATTTTGCTCTCGTCGAGGCATGTTGACGTAGACGTCTGTTTGGTCTAATTGCAACTTGTGTGTTGTTTTGAGTTTGATTTTGAAGTTGAACTTCTGGTTCAAGGGGAACGAGTTCCATAGCATTGTTGCTTAGTCCTTCATTCCGCACAGGAGGCTCTTCAAACGTGATGAGTCTTTCTGTTTGAACTTCTTGGATGGTAGCTAGAGGAGGGCGTCTGCTACTGTGGAGTCCACGAGGCCTACTGTTCATTATCGGCCACATAGTGTGGTTTGATTAAGTCGATTGAGACAAATCTTTTCACCTTTTTTCCGGCAAGAGGCAGCAAAAGTACAGTTCTTGTTACTTGCTTTCTGTATGATGGTCCAAATTCTTTTTTGTCTGCTATTTTCTCTCTGACCAGATCCCCGATTTTTGAGATCCAGACAGGTCTTGCCGTTACTGCCTTGACTTCCCCAGTGGCAGTCTGTTTCTGGAGCACGTTACTTTGTTGTGTCCTTGATTCATTGAGATCCTGTAAAATAGCCAAACGATCATGGATATAAAATGGTTTTTCATCCGCCACTGTGCCTAACAATCAAGATCAGGTACCCACATTCTTGTCCCAAATAGGACCTCATATGGAGTGACACCCCCTAGAGAATTTCTTGGCTGGTTATTGAGTGCTCTTTGTACCCCATAAAGGTGATTGACCCAACTACCGCCCTTGCCTAATACCCTAGCTGTTAAAGATTGCTTTAAGTCCCGGTTTTTGCTCTCCACTACCGAATTTCCCTCAGGATGGTACGGAGAGGAGTACCGCAGTGCAACGCCCATACTTTCCATGGCCTCTTTGTAAGCCCAAGAGCTAAACGCCGGGCCACGGTCAGAATGTAACGTGCCAACTGCGTATGTCCCTATAAAGACTTGCAAATCTTTGATAACAGTTCAAGCGTCAGCCGAGCGCTGAGGCTATACCCATAGGAATCTTGAGCAGGAATCCACTGTAACCATGATATACTTGTAAGCCCCATCAGATTGTAAGGGGCCGCAGTGGTCCAGATACACGCATGCAAGAGGTTTGTCAGATATTAGTAATGTTATCTGCACTGGGCGTGTTCTGGTGGAGCCTTTCATCTGTTGGCAGATGTCACATTTCAAGACATAGTCTTTAGTTTGTTTTGTTAGACCTGGCCACCAATAGCGCTGTTTCAGCAATGAAATAGTTGCCGTAACACCTGTATGTGCAGAGCCCAAACCCTTGTGTGCTGCTAGAATTAAACCTTGCCTACGATCCATATTTGGTATTACTCTGTCCCCCACTCCAGGAATCTGAGCATATGGAATGTTTGTTCGCATCTAACTTGTAGGAGTACTTGAGTGGAAATTTCTTTGGTACTGCACCACTGTTTTTGCTTGAAGCATTAACAGCCACCATAATCTCACCGTCTATCCTCGTTTTTGAACGAGTGATTGCAGCTACGGAAGACGTATGTACAGCCCCCTTTGTGGCTTCATCAGCCAATGAATTCCCTTCAACGTGAACGCCATCACGCTGATGACTCAGTGTATGGATCACGTGAGCCCTCGGTAGTTCGTTCTTTAACTCAACTACCTGTTCCCATAGCATTTTATGCTTAATTGTGCCACCTTTTGCATCCTTAATCCCGTTCTGTTCCCAATGATATAAATATTCATTGTATGACTGTACACAGCAAAAGGAATCACACACAATTAGTGTGGGGAATTCGTGATCTGTATTTACAAGTGCCAGTATCAGTGCTTTTAACTCTGCCAACTGAGCCGTGCTTTCTCCTAGAGATTGCGTTTTGGTGCAACTCAGATGGAACTTTCCATCCCGCATGCGACCTTTAACAATAGCACATGCCGCGCTGTATTGTTGCTTACTCCCAGTGGCCGGTTGAGCAGATCCGTCAGTGCAAATAATATATTCATACTGATCGAGAGGCAATATTTCATTTGGTAGAGGATATTCTTGTTCGTATTGCAGAAATGCTTGTGTTTTTAGACTTGGATCAAATCTGTATTCAACGTCCGTTGCAGTAAGAGAATTAGCCCATTGTATCCATCTTGGATGCAAGGCTTTTGCGTTTGGAATGCTTGCCTTTGTAACAGCTTCTAAAGCTGGTACTGGGGTTACGACAATTATGCGTTACCCCTGAGCCAGTGCTCTTTCTCTTGCTACAGCAGTCTGAACTGCTGGCAGGATTTTTTCTGTTGAAGTGAAACGCATTTCTGCGCTTGTGTACAAGTGTGATTTGTAAGCGATTGGTACGGTTTCGCCTTCATTGAAGGTTAAGTAAGTGTACCCGCATTGACCCGCTAATATTCGGATCACTAAGTTGCGTATGGTTATGCGTGTCTGTAAGTGTTTGGAAGCTATCATGTCTTCTTGTAGTGAACGTAGGATGTTTGTGTGTTCCTGTGTCCAGTGTCTGACTGAAAAATCAGGTTTGATTAAGTCATAGAAAGATTTTACCCTTTTTGCGTAATCTAAAATGTATGTTCTGCCGAAATTTAGGAATCCCAGTTTTGATTGCAGATTTTGTAATGATTTTGGTGGTTGAAGCAGCGCACACTTTTCTAAAAAGTTAGCTGCCAGGCTTTTCCCTTCACTTGAAAGCTCATATCCTAAAATAGGACATTGAGGTGGGCTATTTTTGATTTCTTAAAATTAAATTTGTAGCCCTCAGAGGTGAATCCCATAATAATGGTGCTCAGGTCAAGTGCTTTTTTAACTATCGTCCGTCAGAAAAATATCATCCACATAGGACAATGCTTCTTCATCAAAATTTTGGAGTAACAATGTTAATCTTGCTGAGAATACCCCTGGGCTGTTCTTATACCCCTGGGGGAGACGACAAAATTGCCGCTGTGACCCTAACGCTGAGAATGCGGTCAAATACCTGCTTTCAGGCGCTATATTTTGGCAGAAAAATCCATTTGAGATATCAAGTGTGGTTTTGTACTTTTTCCGCACAATGTTGTTCATTAATGGGGCACTGTGTGCGTTTTGGACAGTGAATGTCTTTGTGCATGAGTTTAAATGTCTGTAATCTAAAACTAGACAATATGAGTTGTCTGGTTTTGATACTGGATTGGTGAGGTGCATGTTTCAATCACCTCTTGGTATTCAAGTTGATCTAAGATCTCCCTGACCTGTTTTTGAGCTTCTTGCTTTATTGGGTATTGCCTCTGAGCATTTGGTGAAACTTTTAACGGGATCAGGTGGTGGGTTGAATCCTCATCCCAACCAGCATGATTTTTGTATAGTGCTGGAGCTAGGGCAACTGCCCACTCCTGTGCATATGCATGTTTAAGATGTAAGGGAACGAGGTCAGAGAACGCTGGCAAAATCACTGTTTCTCCCCTAGGGCACTCCATAGCGAATGCTGGCGGCCAATCTTGTTCTGCTAATAGGATGTCATAACCAGATGACAGATTTTCCCAAAAGAGACCTTTAACTTTCCTGGGCTTGTCCCCTTCCATTTGGAGTGTTATTTCGTGTAACTTATGTGGGACGCTCACCCTTGTGTCTGGTGTTTCCACCGTGATGTAATCATTCAAGTCCACTGTCACCAGAAATTCCATCAGGTTCTGGCGAGCTATTGTTACTTCTGCTGCACTGTCTAGCATCGTCAGAGCCGTTCAGAAGTTGTGTCCTCAGAATTCTGGGCATGTCTGGTTTTTATGCCTGCAACTTTCTTCTTAAACTGAGGTTTTGATTTTGGCTTTTCTTCTTTTTTGGAAGTATAGTCTTGAGCGTGCTGCTTGTCTCTGGACTTTGTACGCTCCTCTTTGTGTTCTGACCGTCCTTCTCTCTCTGAGTTTTTCGTCGAGCCCTGAAAGGAACGAGAGGAACGTGTATCAGTATCCTGATACCTGTCAGGTTTCCTAATATTATCCCTATTCCTGAGATTGTACCTCTTCTCAGAGGGATGCTGTGGAGGAGATCTGCCTCGTGATTGGGATCTGTTTCCTTTAAAGTTTTGTTGTTTTTTATTATCCCACTTCTTCTTTGTAAAAGCAGGAGTCTGCTTGGTAGTGTCCTTTTCAGGACTGCCCATCAGTTGTGGTTTTAATGCTTTCCCACCTAAACTGTCCCTGCCTAATTCTGCATATGCAGTTTCAATTATTTATAAATAATATGCAGTTCGTGTTGTTGATCCAACGGACTGAACTCCCTTAGGCGTTGGCGGATTGCCACTGAAGCCGCTTCCCCTTTAATATTAGCTAGTATTATGGCGATACCTGGTCATAGTTATTTAGTAACTTCATCCCTAAGTTCAGGGCAGGTTCTGCTCCATACTCGTTTTGTATTTGTCTCAATACGTCTGGTACTACTGCTAATGAAGGAATACCATGTGTCCTGGTATATATGGCACTAGAAACAACGGTCCCTATCAAGGGGAGGATGAGGTTATAACCACAAAACTGTAATCAGCGTCGGGTATATTTTTGTCCCAATGGAACTAATTCGTTTTATTTACTTATTCAATAAACATAAAGGAACATACAATAACATAAATTGAGCAACAAGTGAAGGGGTTCTGGAAATCAAAAGATTTCCTGACCTCAGGCATGTAGTGATAAAGTGACTTTTAAATGATATAAAAAATACAGTAGTCACGATAGAGAGAACACATCTTGTACTCCACAACATTCAAAGATTAAGAGTCGGAGTTAAGATGTAGTTGTCGACGACGTTTCGATCCTCAACAGCTGTTATGGGATCATCAACAGGACAGGTCAATCAAAAATGTCTGAGAGAAAGCTGTGGTTCTAAATTGTGGACCGCAAATCAGGTGAGACAAAGGGACGGTGTCCCGCACGTCCAGGATGGGGAACAAGGTCCCAGCGAATTAGGGGCAATGCCCCGCCCGTGGACCCCGGTCTGCACGGGGGCGTGGGATGAGAATAGGGCTGCCTCCGTTGTTAATGGATGGAGGGGTATGTTCTCGTGCCAAGATGAATTACCAAGGCTCCCGGTGGAGCAAGATGTCGGTAATACCTGTTGCGAAGAGCTTGTAGCGATGCTGAGGATCTAGTCCCGTTAGGTAATATATTGCTACCCTTGGTCCCGTCCGACTTACAGGGTTCCCTTGTGCCTGTTCACAGACTGGTATATATGGCAGCAAAGACTGTACCCAAGAGGTGCAGTCCTCTACTTGTGGTGTTATCCCCTTGGGCAAGCAGATTGTTAGCGTTCTGTGTTTTTCAAATGGGGTAGTATTCGGGAATACTGCCTCGAGCTGAGTTATTTTCTGAGCTACCCAGAATGGCATTTGTTCACGTTTCGTGGGCATTTTGCCCATTACTGCGTGTAATGTTTGTGGTGTGATTTTAGTTGCTGTACTCTGATATTGAGTTCCATTTGTTGCAACTGTTGTTGGTTGGACTGTGAAAGTCCTCATGACGAATTGTGTCAAGTTTCTGTAGATTTTGATAAAATCCTTGTGTTGTAAGAGTACGTCTGCCTGTGGCATTGTGTCAATGTCAGGATGTGGTGTGTAGGCCGCTAATATTGGCCATGTTGCCCCGTCTCCTCCGAGCGGGCCTAATCTTACTCTATTTCTTATATGGGGTAGGGCGCCTTTAAACCAGTATAGGTGTTCCTGGTACGTGAGTGGACCATATTCCTGTGGTGCATCTCCTTCTACATAGTAGTGAAATGTCTGTGTTCTTGCATCTGCTTCTGGGAATGTAACCCATGAATAGAATACCTCTGTTTTATTTGATTTGTGTGCCTCTATTATGAAGGCTACTATGCCACCCCTAGGTGTTAAACCATATTCTAGTCGTTTCAGGGTGATAGTACGTCTGAATTTAGGTGCAATGAGAATTCCATCCACCTCTTAATCTCCTACTGAGAGGCGTCTAGCAACCACCGGATTATATGGGTTGGTTGTGTCCTCAGTCATTTTGAAAAGGAGAAATTTGTTCAAGGGAA
Organism: Calotriton arnoldi; assembly: GCA_963921515.1. NCBI lineage: Eukaryota > Metazoa > Chordata > Amphibia > Caudata > Salamandridae > Calotriton > Calotriton arnoldi. The sequence continues at coordinate 1,363,684 of CAWUFW010000053.1, forward strand.
ATAAGATAAGGTGTTATGCACAATTTTTAGGAACAAACTGTCCTTCAAGCTTGATTAACCAACAGCCAATAAATAGGATTTCTCGCCTACTCAGCTGTGGCGGAGTTTGTGCCCACCGCCTCCAGACGTCTCTGGCGTTTTGTGAGTAGGGTTCTCTGAGAATCAGCACGACTAAACTACTCAGATTCTACTGTTAAATAAGTACCCAACCAACGTTGGGCGCCATGTCGTGTAGTTCCTATATTACCCATACAGGACCTGCACATTCGGATAACATAAACTGTGGGTTTGGTGGCAGACTGATTCTGAGCACCCCCACCGAGAAATGTTAGCCTGTTTGCATAAGCTAGCTCACAGTGCCACTAGTGTCTCCTCTTATCGGGGAGAGAACAGTTTCTGGCAACCTCAGAACATGACAACCCTGATCCCTCAGGATCGTGGAAACAATGTACTACTTTTCACTCAGTCACTCGTGCTCACTTATCTTGTCTCAGAGATACACAGAATAAACAGCCTGGGCGTTTTCAATAAGGGTTTATTGAATAGTCGTTATTCTTCTGTAGAATATATGAGCTGCAACAACCATTAGACAGTAGCAGAGATATATGATTGTGTTGGGATCTGTGGAACGCTGGCTCGTTAGGAGCTTGTGTCATCGGGGGGGATTCTACTCTAGAATGTGGAGTCCTCAGGCAGGCAGTTGCTGCCGGGACCTGGAGGACGTCGGACGGAATAAACTGGACACTTACCCCATTTCTGCGTAGTGTCTTCTTTTCAGTGGCGACGAGGATGGGGTGGCTTCTGCTGTGTTTCAAAGATTAATGAACAATTTGTTTAAGGACATAGCGGGTGTCGTATTTTTTCAGGACGACATTCTCATTTTTGGGAAGTCGGAGTCTGAACACGATGAGAGAGTCAAGCATGTGCTAGATATCATTAGGTCAAGCGGCTTAACATTGAGGGCTGATAAGTGCAAGTTCCTTCAAGAAGGTGTTGATTATCTTGGTCATCACATCTCACACAAGGGCATTGAACCCAAACTCAAGATCATTGAGGCCATTCAGAATGCACCCACTCCCGTAAACAAGGACCAACTTCGTTCCTTTTTAGGGTTAGTGGAATATTATGCCAAGTTTGTTTGCAATTTCTCTACTAAAACTGCTTCCATGCGGAATTTGTTAAGAGAAACGTCAAGTATGTGTGGGATGCTGACTGCAACAATAATTTTGAATGTATCAAACAGGAAATTATACATGCTCACCCCCTTAAACACTTCAACATTAATGATTTATGTATTGTATCCACTGATGCAAGTAATGTTGGTTTGGGGGCAGTACTTCTTCAGAGGAGGAGTGATGGTCGTGAAGAAACCATTGCCTTTGCTTCAAGGACTTTAAGAGGTGCCGAGAGCACCTATTCTACCATAGAAAAGGAAGCTTTAGGTTTGTGGTGGGGTGTCCAACACTTCAAGAATTTTTGTGGGGCAATGAGTTCATTTTAAGAACCGACCATAAGCCCTTAGTTGATTTGTTTACAACCAAAGGTGGTGGGAGAGCCACGCCACGTATTTCCAAGTGGCAGTATAGATTACAAGAGTTCCGCTATCGGCTTGAGTATGTGGCTGGAGCCAAAAACCATGTTGCCGATTGCCTGTCTAGGTTACCCCTTTCTGGCATGGATGAGGTATTGGAGTGTGATGATTTGGAAATGGTTTGTGCCATGTGCTCGTTGGAGGGCACCATTGGTAGTGCACTCACCGAACAAGAATGGTTGGAGAGCATGTCTAAGGATGCTGTTGTCGTAAAGGTGATTGACCTCTTAGCCGGTGTGTGGCCTAGCGACAAAGATTGCCCTTCCGAGTTGGTCCCTTACAAAAGGGTTAAGGATGAGCTATCCTTAGTGGATGGAGTATTAAGGAGAGGGGGTTTGTTGGTGGTTCCTTCATCCATTCAGTGATAAGATCTTAAATTTAGCTCATGAGGGCCATCCTGGGATTCGAGCTATGAAACGTGAGAGTTAGACAAGATTTTTGGTGGCCTGCCCTGGATAAGGATGTGGAGCATTATGTTCGTGACTGTTGTGCATGTGTCACGAGTGACAAATCCCAGGTGACCCACCCTTCCCCGATTACACCTGTGGTGGTGAAAAACACTCCTTGGACTAAATTGGCCTTTGACATCGCGGGTCCTTTTGGACTCATTGAAGTTCTCCAAAGTATGCCCTTGTTCTAATTGACTACATGTCAAAATGGCCGGAGGTCAGATTCGTTGACAATGCTAATTCTTCATCTGTTATCAACTTTTTGCAAGATGTTTTTCTCAAGGAGGGTTTCCCTGAGGAGCTGGTGTCGGATAATGGTACCCAGTTAGTTTCTTGTGAGATGGAGAAATTCCTCAAGGACATAGGTGTCAGTCACATTCTTACTTCTCTTTATCACCCCCGCAGCAATGGCCTGGTTGAGCGCTTCAACCGCGTAATCAAGGAACATCTGCAATTGGCTTTGGTGAATGGGTTGCATTGGCGGGAAGCGGTCAGCAACATGCTTTGGGCTGTGAGGACCACTCCCCATGTTAGTACCGGCATTGCCCCGTTTACCTTACTCAGGGGAAGGGTTGCTGGCTCCAAATTAAACAAGGAATGGATGTCCAGGAGGGTGGTGGACACTAAGAAATTGTCTGTTGTAACTGACGTCAGGGCTGCTGTTCAGGCCAAGTACGACACCAGGCCTGGAGTTCGTTGTCCCATATCTGTTAAGGTGGGGGATTGGGTGAGGATCAAAAGACCGGGTTTTCTTCGCAAGAGGAGTCTCGGTTCTCTGCTCCCAAAGAGTGTCAGCTGTAAGAAATCACGTGGTGGTGTTGGAGAATGGGAAAGTTTGGAACAAGTCTGCTGTTTCCATTGTGCCTGAGTCAATGCTGGTCTATGTCAATAGGAGACTGGGTGTTGTTCCTTCCCCAACATCAGTGCCGACCAATACCCACGGGATGGAACCTGTGCATTCCGATCATGTTTCTTCCAGAGCTGTTTCCACCAGATTGAAATTTGTTCCTGTAAAATTCCAAGATTACAAAATGTAGTGATGTTGTTCTTCTGCATATCCTGTTTCCTGTTATCTTCTTCTATTGTTTTTCTTTGCTTAACCTTACTTTTTTCGTTTTCATTATGAAGGAAGGGGGGTGTGTTGGGATCTGTGGAACGCTGGCTCGTTAGGAGCTTGTGTCATCGGGGGGGATTCTACTCTAGAATGTGGAGTCCTCAGGCAGGCAGTTGCTGCCGGGACCTGGAGGACGTCGGACGGAATAAACTGGACACTTACCCCATTTCTGCGTAGTGTCTTCTTTTCAGATTAGCAGTACAGTGAATATAAATGGATAGTACAGTTCTACCATCTTGCACTACGCATGAATAAATACATGAATATAAAATGTATTGATAAAAGAAAGCGCATACTCCTACGATGCCTATCTAGATGTACCTAAGTGTACCTAGCATGTGAGTAGGTGTGAAGCCAAGAATCCCTCTAGGATTTAGTCGAACCCCATTACCTGAAGTGTGAGAATGTAGGAGCCCTTCTTGGTCACGAGTTGGACACCCCGCGAGGGATGTTCAGACCATTGTCAGCTGGAACGTCTGCATGCAGGAGTCTCAGCGTCTCTGGTCAGTGTGTTGGCCTGGAAGTCTCGGTTCCCTCTAATCAACACTAGCAAGATGTGCTGTATTTATACAGAAAGTATCTAGGGTTCCTTTGTCCCTTGTTGCTTGTATTAGCCTTTGTTGGATGTGAGGATGACGTATGGGATGAACCGTGTACGTGGATATGGGAAGGAAGGTGGTGTAGCCCCAGCCTGGTTTCTAAGAACCCTTCATTCATACTGTGTGAGTCTGAACATGGGGGTGCCATGGGTGCCTGAGGTCCTGGGGTGCTGTAGCTGCACATGGGATGTTAGGGGTGCTCCGAGTCCTGGGGCGCTGTAAGCGCACCTGGGGTGTCAGGTGTGTTGTAGGTGCACCTGGGGTTTAAGGGGGGCTCGGGGTCCTGGGGTGCTGTAGCCACTGCACATGGGGGTGTCAGGGAGGCTCGGGGTCCTGGGGTGCTATAGATGCACATGAGGTGGCAGGGGTGCTCGGGGTCCTGGGGTGCTGTATCTGCACATGGGGGTGTCAGGGGTGCTCGGGGTCCCGGGGTGCTGTAGCTGCACATGGGGGTCTCAGGGTGCTTGGGGTTTTGGGGTGCAGTAGCAGCTGCACATGAGGGTGTCAGGGGTGCTTAGGGACCTGGGGAGCTGTAGCTGCACATGGGGGTGTCAGGGGTGCCCGGGGTCCTGGGGTGCTGTAGCTGCACATGGGGGTGTCAGGGGTGTTCGGGCCCTGGGGTGCTGTAGCTGCACATGGGGGTGTCAGGAGTGCTTGGGGTCCTGGGGTGTTGTAGCTGCAGATGGGGGTGCCACGGGTGCTTGCGGTCCTGGAGCACTGTAGCTGCACATGGGGCTGTCAGGGGTGCTCGGGGTCCCGAGGTGCTGTAGCTGCACATGGGGGTGTCAGGGGTGCTTGGGGTCCTGGGGTGCTGTATCTGCACATGGGGGTGTCAGGGGTGCTCGGGGTACCGGGGTGCTGTATCTGCACCTGGGGGTCTAAGGCGCGCTCTTTGTCCTCGGGTGATGTAGCTACACATGGGGATGTTAGGGCGACTGGGGTCCTGGTGTGCTGTAGCTACACATGGGGGAGTCAGGGGTGCTTGGGGTCCTGGGGTGCTGTAGCTGCACATGGGGGTGTAAGGGTTGCTCGGGGTCCTGTGGCGCTGTATCTGCAGATGGGGGTGCCACGGGTGCTCGTGGTCCTGGAGCACTGTGGCTGCACATGGGGGTGTCAGAGGTGCTCGAGGTGCTGGGGTGCTGTAGCTGCACATGGGTGTGTCAGGGGGGCTTGGGGTCTTGGTATGCTGTAGCTGCCTCTGGGGGTGTCAGGGCACCCGGGGTCCTGGTGCGTTGTAGATACACATGGGGGTGTCAGGGGTGCTTGGGTTCCTTGTGTGCTGTAACTGCACATGGAGGTGTCAGGGGTGCTTGGGGTCCTGGGGTGCTGTAGCTGCACATGGGGGTGTCAGGGGTGCTCGGGGTCCTGGGGTGCTGTAGCTGCAGATGGGGGTGCCACGGGTGCTCGGGGTCCTGGAGCACTGTAGCTGCACATGGGGGTGTCAGGGGTGCTCGGAGTGCTGTGGTGTTGCAGCTGCACATGGGGGTGTCAGGGGTGCTTGGGGACCTGGGGTGCTGTAGCTGCACATTGGGGTGTCCGGGGTGCTTGGGGTCCCGGGGTGCTATAGCTGCACCTGGGGGTGTCAGGCACTCTCTTTGTCCTTGGGTGCTGTAGCTGCACATGGGGATGTTAGGGGTGCTCAGGGGCCTGGGGTGCTATTGCTGCACGTGAGGGTGTCAGGGGGGCTCGGGGTCCTGGAGTGCTGTAGCTGCACATGGGGGTGTCAGGGGTGCTCGGGGTCCCGGGGTGATGTAGGTGCACATGGGGGTGTCAGGGGTGCGTGGTGTCCCGGGATGCTGTAGCTGCACATGGGGGTGTCAGGGGTGCTTGGGGGTCCTGGGGTGCTGTAGCTGCACATGGGGGTGACAGAGAGGCTCGGGGTCCTGGGGTGCTGTATCTGCACATGGGGTGTCAGGAAGGGTCAGGGTCCTGTGGTGCTGTAGCTGCACATGGGGTGTTAGGGGTGCTTGGGGTCCTGGGGTGCTGTAGCTGCACTTGGGGCTGCCACAGGTGCTCAGGGTCCTGGGGTGCTGTTGCTGCACATGGGGTGTCAGGGAGGCTCGGGTCCTGGGGTGCTGTAGCTGAACATGGGGGTGCCACGGGTGCCCGGGGTCCTGGGGTGCTGTAGCTGCACATGCGGTGTTAGGGGTGCTCGGAGTGCTGGGGTGCTGTAGGTGCACCTAAGGTGTCAGGGGTGCTCTGGGTGCACCTGGGGTGTCAGGGGTGCTTGGGGTCCTGGGGTGCTGTAGCCGCCGCACATGGGAGTGTCAGGGAGGCTTGTGTTCTGGTTGTGCTCTAGCTGCACCTGGGGTCTCAGGCACGCTCTTTGTCCTGGGGTGCTGTAGCTGCACATGGGGATGTTAGGGTGACCAGGGTCCTGGTGTGCTGTAGCTACACATGGGGGTGTCAGGGGTGCTCGGGTTCTGGTTGTGCTGTAGCTGCACATGGGTGTGTCAGGGGTGCTCGGGGTCCCGGGATGCTGTAGCTGCACATGGGGGTGTCAGGGGTGCTCAGGGTCCCGGGGTGCTCTAGCTGCACATTGGGGTGTCAGGGGTGCTCTGGGTCCTAGGGTGCTGTAGCTGCACATTGTGGTGTCAGGAGTGCTCGGGGTCCTGGGGTGCTGTAGCTGCACATGGAGGTGTTAGGGGTGCTCGGGGTCCTGGGGTACTGTAGCTGCACATGGGGGTGGCAGGGATGCTCGGAGTCCTAGGGTGCTGTAGCTGTAGATGGGGGTGCCATGGGTGCTTGGGGTCCTGGAGCACTGTAGCTGCACATGGGGCTGTCAGGGGTGCTTGGGGTCCTGAGGTACTGTAGCTGCACATGGGGGTATCAGGGGTGCTTGGGGTCCTGGAGAGCTGTATCTGCACATGGGGGTGTCAGGGGTGCTCGGGGTCCTGGGGTGCTGTATCTGCACCTGGGGTCTCAGGCACGCTCTTTGTCCTGGGGTGCTGTAGCTGCACATGGGGATGTTAGGGCAACCGGGGTCCTGGTGTGCTGTAGCTACACATGGGGGTGTCAGGGGTGCTCGGGTTCCTTGGGTGCTGTAACTGCACATGGGGTGTCAGGGGTGCTTGGGGTCCTGGGGTGCTGTATCTGCACATGGGGGTGTCAGGGGTGCTTGTGGTCCTGGGGCGCTGTAGCTGCAGATGGGGGTGCCACGGGTGGTCGGGGTCCTGGAGCACTGTAGCTGCACATGGGGGTGTCAGGGGTGCTTGTGGTCTTGGGATGCTGTAGCTGGTCCTTGGGTGCTGTAACTGCACATGGGGTGTCAGGGGTGCTTGGGGTCCTGGGGTGCTGTATCTGCACATGGGGGTGTCAGGGGTGCTTGTGGTCCTGGGGCGCTGTAGCTGCAGATGGGGGTGCCACGGGTGGTCGGGGTCCTGGAGCACTGTAGCTGCACATGGGGGTGTCAGGGGTGCTTGTGGTCTTGGGATGCTGTAGCTGGTCCTTGGGTGCTGTAACTGCACATGGGGTGTCAGGGGTGCTTGGGGTCCTGGGGTGCTGTATCTGCACATGGGGGTGTCAGGGGTGCTTGTGGTCCTGGGGCGCTGTAGCTGCAGATGGGGGTGCCACGGGTGGTTGGGGTCCTGGAGCACTGTAGCTGCACATGGGGGTGTCAGTGGTGCTTGGGGTCTTGGGATGCTGTAGCTGGTCCAGGGGTGCTGTAGCTGCACATGGGGGTGTCAGGGGTGCTCGGGGTCCCGGGGTGCTATAGCTGCACCTGGGGGTATCGGCACGCTCTTTGTCCTGAGGTGCTGTAGCTGCACATGGGGATGTTAGGGGTGCTCAGGGGCCTGGGGTGCTATAGCTGCACTTTAGGGTGTCAGGGGGACTCAGGGTCCTGTGGTTCTGTAGATATATGATACAGAGCTGGTGGTGGATAATATGAAAACGGCGCTCTAAGGTTCTGTCACATATAAATTGGGTTAAAGTATGAAATCTGGTACGGTGCAATGAGGTAGGGAAAAAACCACCAGATCCCCAAGTTTGTGGTCAAAGGCCACTCAACTGTAAATACAAATCCTCTGCGCACGTTAAGAATTTACATAGAAAAGGTTCATGAACACATCACAGTTCGTTTTTCTTGTGTTTCTCAAGGTGATTTATTTGAGTCCTTCTGTGAGTGAAGTCTGTTCTGCACTCCACTAGTTCTGTTTCTTAGCCAACACGTGTTTCATCGCTGTTACACGGGATTACAGCACACCAGGACCCCGAGCACCCCTGACACCCCCATGTTCAATGTGCAGCTACAGCACCCCAAAAGGGTTTCTGTTGATATTTTTGTATTTCAGTAATTTTTAGAGATGTCGACAATTTTTGCGATAATCCCTGGTTATTTCCTGCTATGAACATAGCCATCGAACTCTGTGCACACGCAGGAGAAGGAAGGTGCACTCGAACCACAAGCTTGCCGGATGGAGCAGCAGGTTGGGAGACCAACAACCTTACTCACAGGAAATAACCAGGGATTATCGCAAAAATTGATGACATCTCTAAATATGACTGAAATGCAAAAATATTAACAGAAACCCTTTCGGGTTGAAAATATCACCGAAATTAAGAATCCTCAAAACACTGCTCATAGCCCTGAAGAAGTCGCGGGGTAATCCCATGTAACAGCGACGAAACATGTGTCAGGGGTGCTCGGGGTTCTGGGGTGCTGTAGCTGCACATGGGGGTGTCAGGGATGCAAGGGGTCCCAGAGTGTTCTAGCTGCACATGGGGGTGTCAGGGGTGCTCGGGGTCCTGGGTGCTGTAGCTGCACATGGGGTTGTCAGGGGTGCTCGGGGTCCTGGTGTGCTGTAGCTGCACATGGGGGTGTTAGGAGTGCTTGGGGACCTGGGGTGCTGCAGCTGCACTTGGGGGTGTCACTGGTGCTCGGGGTCCTGGGGTGCTGTAGCTGCACATGAGGGTGTCAGCGGTGCTCGGGGTCCCACAGGGCTGTAGCTGCACATGGGGGTGTTAGGGGTGCTTGGGGTCCTGGGGTGCTGTAGCTGCACATGGGGGTGTCAGGGGTGCTCGGGGTCATGGGGTCTATAGCTGTACATTGGGGTGTCAGGGGTGCTCGGGGTCCTAGGGTGCTGTAGCTGCACATGAGGGTGTCAGGGGTGCTCGGGGTCATGGAGTGCTGTAGCTGCACATGGGGGTGCCATGGGTGCTCAGGGTCCTGGGTTGCTGTAGCTGCACATGGGGTGTCAGGGGTGCTCAAAGTCCTGGGGTGCTGTAGCTGCACCTGGGGGAGTCAGGGGTGCTCGGGGTCCTGGGGTGCTGTAGCCGCTGCACATGGGGGTGTCAGGGAGGTTCGGGGTCCTGGGGTGCTGTAGCTGCACATGAGGTGTCAGGGGTGCTCGGGGTCCTGGGGTGATGTAGCTACACATGAGGGTGTCAGGGGTGCTCGGGGTCCCGGGGTGCTGTAGCTGCACATGGAAGTGTCAGGGTGCTCGGGGTCCTGGGGAGCTGTAGCTGCACATGGGGGTGTCAGGGACAGGTGCTCGGGGTCTTGGGGTGCTGTAGCTGCACATGGGGATTTCAGGGAGGTTCGGGGTCCAGGGGTGCTGTAGCTGCACATGGGGGTGTCAGCGATGCTCAGGGTCCTGGTGTACTATAGATGCACATTGGGGTGTCAGGGATGCTCGGGGTCATGGTCTGTCATAGACTCACACGGGGGTGTCAGGGCGCTCGGAGTCCTGGGGTGCTGTAGCTGCACATTGGTGTATCAGGGAGGCTTGGGGTCTTGGGGTGCTGTAGCTGCCCCTGGGGGTGTCAGGGCTCCCGGGGTCCTGGTGTGCTGTAGCTACACATGGGAGTGTCAGGGGTGCTCGGGTTCCTTGGGTGCAGTAGCTGCAAATGGGGGTGTCAGGGGTGCTTGGGGTCCTGGGGTGCTGTAGCTGCACATGGAGGTGTCAGGGGTGCTCGGGGTCCTGAGGTGCAGTAGCTGCAGATGGGGGTGCCATGGGTGCTCGGGGTCCTGGAGCACTGTAGCTGCACATGGGGGTGTCAGGGGTGCTTGGGGTCCTGGGGTGCTGTAGCTGCACATGGGGGTGTCAGGGGTGCTCTGGGTCCCGGGGTGCTGTTGCTGCACCTGGGGGTGTCAGGCACGCTCTTTGTCCTGGGGTGCTGTGGCTGCACATGGTTATGTTAGGGGTGCTCGGGGTCCTGGGGTGCTGTAGCTGCACCTCGGGGTGTCAGGGGGCTTGTGGTCCTGGGGTGCTGTAGCTGCTAATGGGGTGTCAGGGAGCCTCGGGTTCCTGTGGTGCTCTAGCTGCACATGGGAGTGTCAGGGAGGCTCGGGTTCCTGGTGTGCTGTAGCTGCACATGGGGGTATCAGGGGTGCTCGGGGTCCTGGGGTGCTGTAACTGCAACTGGGGTTGGTCAGGGACGCTGGGGGTCCTGGGGTGCTGTAGCTGCACATGGGGGTGTCAGGGGTGCTCGGGGTCCTGGGGTGATGTAGCTGCAAATGGGGGTGTCAGGTGTGCTTGGGGTCCCGGACTGCTCTAGCTGCACATGGGGGTGTCAGGGGTGCTCGGGGTCCTTGGGTGCTGTAGCTGCACATGAGGGTGTAAGGGGTGCTGGGGGTCCCGGGGGTGCTATAGCTGCACATGGGGGTGTCAGGGGTGCTCGGGGTCCTGGGGTGCTGTAGCTGCACATGGGGCTGCAACGGGTACTCAGGGTCCTGGGGTGCTGTAGCTGCACAATGGGTGTCAGGGAGGCACAGGGTCCTGGGGTGCTGTAGCTGAACATGGGGGTGCCACGGGTGCCCGATGTCCTGGGGTGCTGTAGCTGCACATGGGTTGTTAGGGGTGCTCCGAGTCTTGGGGTGCTGTAGGTGCACCTGGGGTTTCATGGGTGCAGTAGCTGCACATGGGGGTGTCAGGGTGCTCGGGGTCCTGGGGTGCTGTAGCTGCACATGGGGGTGTCAGGAGTGCTTGGGGTCCTGGAGCACTGTAGCTACACATGGGGGTGTCAGCGGTGCTCAGGGTCCTGGGGTGCTGTAGCTGCACAAGGGGGTGTCAGGAGTGCTTGGGGTCCTGGGATGCTGTAGCTGCACATGGGGTGTCAGGGAGGCTCGGGGTCTTGGGGTGCTGTAGTTGCACATGAGGTGTCAGGGGTGCTCTGGGTCCTTGGGTGGTATAGCTGCACATGAGGGTGTCAGGGGTGCTCGGGGTCCTGGGGTGCTCGGGGTCTCGGGGTGCTGTAGCTGCACATGGGAGTGTCAGGGTGCTCAGGGTCCTGGAGTGCTGTTGCTGCACATGGGGGTGTCCAGGGTGCTCGGGGTCTTGGGGTGCTGTAGCGGCACATGGGGTTTTCAGGGAGGTTCGGGTTCCAGGGGTGCTGTAGCTGCACATGGGGGTGTCAGCGATGCTCGGGGTCCTGGTGTACTGTAAATGCACATTGGGGTGTCAGGGGTGCTCGGGGTCATGGTCTGTCATAGACTCACATGGGGGTGTCAGGGCGCTCGGAGTCCTGGGGTGCTGTAGCTGCACATTGGTGTATCAGGGAGGCTTGGGGTCTTGGGGTGCTCTAGCTGCCCCTGGGAGTGTCAGGGCACCCGGGGTCCTGGTGTGCTGTAGCTACACATGGGAGTGTCAGGGGAGCTTGTTTTCCTTGGGTGCAGTAGCTGCACATGGGGGTGTCAGGGGTTCTTGGGGTCCTGGGGTGCTGAAGCTGCACATGGGGGTGTCAGGGGTGCTCGGAGTCCTGAGGTGCTGTAGCTGCAGATGGGGGTGCCACGGGTGCTCAGGGTCCTGGAGCACTGTAGCTGCACATGGGGGTGTCAAGGGTGCTCGGGCTACTGGGTTGCTGTAGCTGCACATGTGGGTTTCAGGGTTGCTTGGGGTCCTGGGGTGCTGTAGCTGCACATGGGGGTGTCAGGGGTGCTCGGGGTCCCGGGGTGCAGTTGTTGCACCTGGGGGGTGTAAGGGGGCTCGGGGTCCTGGGGTGCTGTAGCTGCTAATGGGGTGTCAGGGAGGCTCGGGTTCCTGCGGTGCTGTAGCTGCACATGGGAGTGTCAGGGAGGCTCGGGTTGCTGTAGCTGCACATGGGGGTGTCAGGGGTGCTCGGGGTCCTGGGGTGCTGTAACTGCAACTGGGGTTGGTCAGGGAGGCTGGGGGTCCTGGGGTGCTGTAGCTGCACATTGGGGTGTCAGGGGTGCTCGGGGTCCTGGGTTGATGTAGCTGCAAATGGGGGTGTCAAGGGTGCTCGGGCTATTGGGATGCTGTAGCTGCACATGGGGGTGTCAGGGATGCTTGGGGTCCTGGGGTGCTGTAGCTGCACATGGGGGTGTCAGGGGTGCTCGGGGTCCCGGGGTGCAGTTGTTGCACCTGGGGGTGTAAGGGGGGCTCGGGGTCCTGGGGTGCTGTAGCTGCTAATGGGGTGTCAGGGAGGCTCGGGTTCCTGCGGTGCTGTAGCTGCACATGGGAGTGTCAGGGAGGCTCTGGTTGCTGTAGCTGCACATGGGGGTGTCAGGGGTACTCAGGGTCCTGGGGTGCTGTAACTGCAACTGGGGTTGGTCAGGGAGGCTGGGGGTCCTGGGATGCTGTAGCTGCACATGGGGGTGTCAGGGGTGCTCGGGGTCCTGGGTTGATGTAGCTGCAAATGGGGGTGTCAGGGGTGCTTGGGGTCCCGGGGTGCTGTAGCTGCACCTGGGTGTGTCAGGCGCGCTCTTTGTCCTGGCTCTTTGTCCTAGGGTGCTGTAGCTGCACATGGGGATGTTAGGGGTGCTCGGGGTCCTGGGGTGCTGTAGCTGCACCTGGGGGTGTCAGCGGGGCTCGGGGTTCTGGGGTGCTGTAGCTGCTAATGGGGTGTCAGGAAGGCTCGGGATCCAGTGGTGCTGTAGCTGCACATTGGGGTGTCAGGGGTGCTCTGGGTCCTGGTGTGCTGTAGCTGCACATGGGGGTGTCAGGGGTGCTCGGGGTCCTGGGGTGCTGTAGCTGCACATGGGGGTGTCAGGGGTGCCCAGGGTCCTGGGGTGCTGTAGCTGCACATGGGGGTGTCAGGGGTGCTCGGGGTCCTGGGGTGCTGTAGCTGCAGATAGGGGTGCCACGGGTGCTCTGGGTCCTGGAGCACTGTAGCTGCACATGGGAGTGTCAGGGGTGCTCGGGGTCCTGGGGTGCTATAGCTGCACCTGGGGGTGTCAGGCGCATTCTTTGTCCTGGGGTGCTGTAGCTGCACATGGGGATGTTAGGGGTGCTCGGGGGCCTGGGGTGCTGTAGCGGCTCCTGGGGTGTCAGGGGTGCTCGGGGTCCTGGGGTGCTGTAGCTGCTAATGGGGTGTCAGGGAGGCTCGGGGTCCTGCGGCGCTTTAGCTGCACATGGGGATGTCAGGGGAGCTTGGGGCCCTGGGGTGCTGTAGCTGCACCTGGGGGTGTCTTGGTGGCTGGGGATCCTGGGGTGCTGTATCTGCACATGGGTGCGTCAGCGGTGCTCGGGATCCTGAGATGCAGTACCTGCACATGTCGGTGTCAGGTGTGCTTGGGGTCCCGGGGTGCTCTATCTGCACATGGGGGTGTCAGGGGTGCTCGGGGTCCTTGGGTACTGTAGCTGCACATTGGGCAGTCTGGGGTGTTCGGGGCCCTGGGGTGCTGTAGCTGCACATGGGGGTGTCAGGGGTGGTTTGGGTCCCGGGGTGCTGTAGCTGCACATGTGGGTGTCAGGGGTGCTTGGAGTCCTGGGGTGCTGTAGATGCACATGAGGGTGTCAGGGGTGTGCTGTAGCTGCACCTGTGGTGTCAGGGGCTCTCGGGTTCCTGGGTTGCTGGGTTGCTGTGGCTGCCAATGTGGGTGTCCGGGCGCCTGGGTCCTGGGTGCTGTAGCTGCACATGGGGTTGTCAGGGGTGCTCGGGGTCCTGGTGTGCTGTAGCTGCACATGGCGGTGTCAGTGGGCTCGGGGTCCGGGGGTGCTGTAGCTGCACATGGGGGTGCCACGGGTGCTTGGGGTCCTGTAGCTGCACATGGGGATGTCAGGTGTGCTCTGGGTCCCGAAGTGCTGTAGCTGCACATGGGGGTGTCAGGGGTGCTTGGGGTCCTGGGGTGCTGTAGCTGCACATGGGGGTGTCAGGGGTGCTCTGGGTCCCGGGGTGCTGTTGCTGCACCTGGGGGTGTCAGGCACGCTCTTTGTCCTGGGGTGCTGTGGCTGCACATGGTTATGTTAGGGGTGCTCGGGGTCCTGGGGTGCTGTAGCTGCACCTCGGGGTGTCAGGGGGCTTGTGGTCCTGGGGTGCTGTAGCTGCTAATGGGGTGTCAGGGAGCCTCGGGTTCCTGTGGTGCTCTAGCTGCACATGGGAGTGTCAGGGAGGCTCGGGTTCCTGGTGTGCTGTAGCTGCACATGGGGGTATCAGGGGTGCTCGGGGTCCTGGGGTGCTGTAACTGCAACTGGGGTTGGTCAGGGACGCTGGGGGTCCTGGGGTGCTGTAGCTGCACATGGGGGTGTCAGGGGTGCTCGGGGTCCTGGGGTGATGTAGCTGCAAATGGGGGTGTCAGGTGTGCTTGGGGTCCCGGACTGCTCTAGCTGCACATGGGGGTGTCAGGGGTGCTCGGGGTCCTTGGGTGCTGTAGCTGCACATGAGGGTGTAAGGGGTGCTGGGGGTCCCGGGGTGCTATAGCTGCACATGGGGGTGTCAGGGGTGCTCGGGGTCCTGGGGTGCTGTAGCTGCACATGGGGCTGCAACGGGTGCTCAGGGTCCTGGGGTGCTGTAGCTGCACAATGGGTGTCAGGGAGGCACAGGGTCCTGGGGTGCTGTAGCTGAACATGGGGGTGCCACGGGTGCCCGATGTCCTGGGGTGCTGTAGCTGCACATGGGTTGTTAGGGGTGCTCCGAGTCTTGGGGTGCTGTAGGTGCACCTGGGGTTTCATGGGTGCAGTAGCTGCACATGGGGGTGTCAGGGTGCTCGGGGTCCTGGGGTGCTGTAGCTGCACATGGGGGTGTCAGGAGTGCTTGGGGTCCTGGAGCACTGTAGCTACACATGGGGGTGTCAGCGGTGCTCAGGGTCCTGGGGTGCTGTAGCTGCACAAGGGGGTGTCAGGAGTGCTTGGGGTCCTGGGATGCTGTAGCTGCACATGGGGTGTCAGGGAGGCTCGGGGTCTTGGGGTGCTGTAGCTGCACATGAGGTGTCAGGGGTGCTCTGGGTCCTTGGGTGGTATAGCTGCACATGAGGGTGTCAGGGGTGCTCGGGGTCCTGGGGTGCTCGGGGTCTCGGGGTGCTGTAGCTGCACATGGGAGTGTCAGGGTGCTCAGGGTCCTGGAGTGCTGTTGCTGCACATGGGGGTGTCAGGGTGCTCGGGGTCTTGGGGTGCTGTAGCAGCACATGGGGTTTTCAGGGAGGTTCGGGTTCCAGGGGTGCTGTAGCTGCACATGGGGGTGTCAGCGATGCTCGGGGTCCTGGTGTACTGTAAATGCACATTGGGGTGTCAGGGGTGCTCGGGGTCATGGTCTGTCATAGACTCACATGGGGGTGACAGGGCGCTCGGAGTCCTGGGGTGCTGTAGCTGCACATTGGTGTATCAGGGAGGCTTGGGGTCTTGGGGTGCTCTAGCTGCCCCTGGGAGTGTCAGGGCACCCGGGGTCCTGGTGTGCTGTAGCTACACATGGGAGTGTCAGGGAGCTTGTTTTCCTTGGGTGCAGTAGCTGCACATGGGGGTGTCAGGGGTTCTTGGGGTCCTGGGGTGCTGAAGCTGCACATGGGGGTGTCAGGGGTGCTCGGAGTCCTGAGGTGCTGTAGCTGCAGATGGGGGTGCCACGGGTGCTCAGGGTCCTGGAGCACTGTAGCTGCACATGGGGGTGTCAAGGGTGCTCGGGCTACTGGGATGCTGTAGCTGCACATGAGGGTGTCAGGGATGCTTGGGGTCCTGGGGTGCTGTAGCTGCACATGGGGGTGTCAGGGGTGCTCGGGGTCCCGGGGTGCAGTTGTTGCACCTGGGGGTGTAAGGGGGGCTCGGGGTCCTGGGGTGCTGTAGCTGCTAATGGGGTGTCAGGGAGGCTCGGGTTCCTGCGGTGCTGTAGCTGCACATGGGAGTGTCAGGGAGGCTCGGGTTGCTGTAGCTGCACATGGGGGTGTCAGGGGTGCTCGGGGTCCTGGGGTGCTGTAACTGCAACTGGGGTTGGTCAGGGAGGCTGGGGGTCCTGGGGTGCTGTAGCTGCACATTGGGGTGTCAGGGGTGCTCGGGGTCCTGGGTTGATGTAGCTGCAAATGGGGGTGTCAAGGGTGCTCGGGCTATTGGGATGCTGTAGCTGCACATGGGGGTGTCAGGGATGCTTGGGGTCCTGGGGTGCTGTAGCTGCACATGGGGGTGTCAGGGGTGCTCGGGGTCCCGGGGTGCAGTTGTTGCACCTGGGGGTGTAAGGGGGCTCGGGGTCCTGGGGTGCTGTAGCTGCTAATGGGGTGTCAGGGAGGCTCGGGTTCCTGCGGTGCTGTAGCTGCACATGGGAGTGTCAGGGAGGCTCGGGTTGCTGTAGCTGCACATGGGGGTGTCAGGGGTACTCAGGGTCCTGGGGTGCTGTAACTGCAACTGGGGTTGGTCAGGGAGGCTGGGGGTCCTGGGATGCTGTAGCTGCACATGGGGGTGTCAGGGGTGCTCGGGGTCCTGGGTTGATGTAGCTGCAAATGGGGGTGTCAGGGGTGCTTGGGGTCCCGGGGTGCTGTAGCTGCACCTGGGTGTGTCAGGCGCGCTCTTTGTCCTGGCTCTTTGTCCTAGGGTGCTGTAGCTGCACATGGGGATGTTAGGGGTGCTCGGGGTCCTGGGGTGCTGTAGCTGCACCTGGGGGTGTCAGCGGGGCTCGGGGTTCTGGGGTGCTGTAGCTGCTAATGGGGTGTCAGGAAGGCTCGGGATCCAGTGGTGCTGTAGCTGCACATTGGGGTGTCAGGGGTGCTCTGGGTCCTGGTGTGCTGTAGCTGCACATGGGGGTGTCAGGGGTGCTCGGGGTCCTGGGGTGCTGTAGCTGCACATGGGGGTGTCAGGGGTGCCCAGGGTCCTGGGGTGCTGTAGCTGCACATGGGGGTGTCAGGGGTGCTCGGGGTCCTGGGGTGCTGTAGCTGCAGATAGGGGTGCCACGGGTGCTCTGGGTCCTGGAGCACTGTAGCTGCACATGGGAGTGTCAGGGGTGCTCGGGGTCCTGGGGTGCTATAGCTGCACCTGGGGGTGTCAGGCGCATTCTTTGTCCTGGGGTGCTGTAGCTGCACATGGGGATGTTAGGGGTGCTCGGGGGCCTGGGGTGCTGTAGCGGCTCCTGGGGTGTCAGGGGTGCTCGGGGTCCTGGGGTGCTGTAGCTGCTAATGGGGTGTCAGGGAGGCTCGGGGTCCTGCGGCGCTTTAGCTGCACATGGGGATGTCAGGGGAGCTTGGGGCCCTGGGGTGCTGTAGCTGCACCTGGGGGTGTCTTGGTGGCTGGGGATCCTGGGGTGCTGTATCTGCACATGGGTGCGTCAGCGGTGCTCGGGATCCTGAGATGCAGTACCTGCACATGTCGGTGTCAGGTGTGCTTGGGGTCCCGGGGTGCTCTATCTGCACATGGGGGTGTCAGGGGTGCTCGGGGTCCTTGGGTACTGTAGCTGCACATTGGGCAGTCTGGGGTGTTCGGGGCCCTGGGGTGCTGTAGCTGCACATGGGGGTGTCAGGGGTGGTTTGGGTCCCGGGGTGCTGTAGCTGCACATGTGGGTGTCAGGGGTGCTTGGAGTCCTGGGGTGCTGTAGATGCACATGAGGGTGTCAGGGGTGTGCTGTAGCTGCACCTGTGGTGTCAGGGGCTCTCGGGTTCCTGGGTTGCTGGGTTGCTGTGGCTGCCAATGTGGGTGTCCGGGCGACTGGGTCCTGGGTGCTGTAGCTGCACATGGGGTTGTCAGGGGTGCTCGGGGTCCTGGTGTGCTGTAGCTGCACATGGCGGTGTCAGTGGGCTCGGGGTCCGGGGGTGCTGTAGCTGCACATGGGGGTGCCACGGGTGCTTGGGGTCCTGTAGCTGCACATGGGGATGTCAGGTGTGCTCTGGGTCCCGAAGTGCTGTAGCTGCACATGGGGGTGTCAGGGGTGCTTGGGGTCCTGGGGTGCTGTAGCTGCACATGGGGTGTCAGGGAGGCTCGGGGTCCTGGGTTGCTGTAGCTGCACATGGTGGTGTCAGGGGTGCTTGGGGTCCTGGGGTGCTGTAGCTGAACATGGGGGTGTCAGTGGTGCTCTGTGTCCAGGGGTACTGTAGCAGCACATGGGGGTGTCAGTGGTGCTCGGGGTCCTGGGGTGCTATAGCTGCACATGGGGTTGTCAGGGGCTCTCGGAGTCCTAGGGTGCTGTAGCTGCACATGGGGGTGTCAGGGGCTCTCGGTGTCTGGGGTGCTGTAGCTGCACATGGGGTGTCAGGGAAGCTTGGGGTCCTGGGTTGCTGTAGCTACACATGGTGGTGTCAGGGGTGCTTGGGGTACTGGGGTGCTGTAGCTGCACATGGGGGTGTCAGTGGTGCTTGGTGTCCAGGGGTACTGTAGCTGCACATGGGGGTGTCAGCAGTGCTCGGGGTCCTGTGGTGCTGTAGCTGCACATAGGTGTGTCAGGGGCTCTCTGGGTCCTAGGGTGCTGTAGCTGCACATGGGGGTGTCATGGGCTCTCGGGGTCCTGGGGTGCTGTAGCTGCACATGGGGGTGTCAGAGGTGCTTGGGGTCCTGCACATGGGGTGCTGTAGCTGCACATGGGGTGTTAGTAGTTCTTGGGGTCCTGGGGTGCTGTAGCTGCACATGTGGATGTCGGGGTGCTCAGGGTCTTGGGGTGCTCAGGGTCTTGGGGTGCTGTAACTGCACATGGGGGTGTCAGGGCGCCCGGGGTCCTGGGTGCTGTAGCTGCACATGGGGATGTCAGGGGTGCTCGGGGTCCTGGGGTGCTGTAGTTGCACATGGGGGTGTCAGGGGTGCTCGGGGTCCTGGGGTGCTGTAGCTGCACATGAGGTGCTTGGGGTTCCGGGGTGCTGTAGCTGCACATTGGGGTGTCAGGGGTGCTCAGGGTCCTGGGGTGCTGTGGATGCACATGAGGGTGTCAGGGGTGCTCGGGGTACTTGTGTGCTGTAACTGCACCTGGGGGTGTCAGGGGCTCTCGGGGTCCTGGGGTGCTGTAGCTGCCCATGGGGGTGTCAGGGCGCCTGGGGTCCTGGGTGCTGTAGCTGCACATGGGGTTGTCAGGTGTGATCTGGGTCCTGGGGTGCTGTAGTTGCACATGGGGGTGTCAAGGCACCCGGGGTCCTGGGTGCTGTAGCTGTACATAGGGGTGTCAGGGGTGCTCGAGGTCCTGGGGTGCTGTAGCTGCACATGTGGGTGTCAGGGGTGCTGAAGGAAGTGACCCGATTAGGGCCACCCGGGTCACTCGCGACCACCTCTCAGCCTTCCACACAAATGAAGAGTAGGTCAGTCAGTAGAGAATACAAACCAAGTATATGTTTATCCAGATACACCCATGCGGAGCCCTGTCTGCCCAGTCGCTTAGGGGTGCTGCAGAGAGGACTGACATCAGAAAGCATGGTGATACATTATTTACAATTCAGAACCCCAGAAGACGCGCCCAGACTGGAAATTTCCAGATGGAGGCATCTACACATGGAGGTTCAGAAGGATAAGTTTCGATCCTGAGACCGGGCACCCACTATGTTCATGCCAAGATCGTTCTGCCTGCGCCCATCGCTGGACTAGTAGGAGCAGCCCTCTATCTAGTGGGAAAGGTATGCGCTAATAAGAACAGTGTATTCATTAGTACAGCAGGGCCCTACCAGTGGAGAATAGGAAAATTACCAAAGCTGCTTCTCGCAGAGACACAGAGAGAGAGAGATCAGTTTCGCCCATGGCTCAAAATGGCGGCTAAACATAAAATGGTGCCGCGAATGCTATCTTATGCAGAACAACATGTAACAACACAGCAAAGGCATTTTTTATATTCTAACAGACCCTCCTTTTAGCATTCGCTAACACTTTTACACGGTGGGCAGAAAAGACATCATGTTCATATAAACAAAAGAACATCAATACTCAGAACAATCCATATACTCATTATCAGGAATAGAAACTGCAAGGGATGATGTAGAAGCAAAGATGCCTTGGTCAATCTGCATCATGTCCTCAGTGCTCTTCTGCAACATGATCGCAGCATTAGTATCATGAACTGATATTTTCGGTTTAGGGGTGAGAACACTTACACAATAGGTGCAGCAAGTCAGGAGACAGTGTATACAGAGGCAACATGTGAAGAAAATACCGGCAACCACAGCTAGAAAAGTGAGGATCTTCCAACCCCAGGAGGTGAGTATGTTCCAGAACCACCCTGATAGGGTCCAAGTACCTGTCTCTTGGTGTATGTCAGATGAAGGTCTATGCAATTTCTGTATAGCTGTGTACACATTGGGGGCGTGCTCAGGTATGTAAACGCAACAGCTGCTGCCAATGATGTGACAAGCCCCTCCCTGATCAGCAAGGATGACATCTAACACCATCATGTTCTGTAAGGTGACTAATCTCGTAGCCTGGAGCTCAGCAGTGACATTTGTCATTATCCCAGCAGTTGTATTGCTAACCCCCTCCACTACTCTTGTTAGTCCACGAATTTGAAAACTATTATCCATGAGGCCCCAAAAGGGTAGGAGACCCTTTATGGCATCATCAAACTGTTGAGCGGTGGTATCTGTCTGATCTATATCCTTTGTGTCAACAACCCTTCTGACTCGGGGCAAGTATGTACTCCATAAGCTGCAGCTGATGATCTTTATGATAATTGGACGGGGCAACATACACAGGGGGAAGGAGGAAAGAGAGGCAACATCTGCCCCACCATCCCCTCGGAAGCCAGACATGAGCTTGGGATCCACAGACAAAATAGACATTATGGGGCAGGATCAAAGGCGGACTATTAATCGTGCTCAGTCTGTAGGTGAAATTGCAGTTACTCTCCCCCACCTTTACCTCCCCAATCCCCTGGACACAGAAATTAGCTGTTGTGTTGACCACGGACACTGGCATCGATTTGTCCGCAGTAATATTGCGAGCTTGGAAAGATTGTAAATACTCAGAGGTGTTGAACCTTTGGAAATCAGCCATTTCCATTTGGAGCCAGGTTTCATTCTTCACTTTTTCATATGTGCTCATACAGGAACTTGGGGACAATGTACCGAAAGTCTCTTGTCCTGCCAGCCTTACGGGAATAAACCTGTGATGAAAACATATGTACTCTAACACAGTGCGAGAATCAGCAGGTGTCATATCCAGAGTAGAGAGTTGGAAATTATAGTGCACCATTACGAACAATTCAAACCAACCTTCACAGCTACCAATATATGACAACGGCATGGACAACAAATTGTCACTCTTATGAGTTACTGAGGGGAGCACTCCACAAACCCAACAATTAGTTGTATTGGACACATTATGAACTTGATGCCACATTTGTATAAAAACATTATCGGTATAGGACAACCTATGCGCTGCTTTGTATGGAGCCAAAGTGACAAAAATATGCTCAGGGGAAGTGGGCGTTGTACCAACCAAAGAGTGTACAGGATACCTCTCCTCTAGAAACCAGGATATTCCAAGTATTATTTGTAGGAGAGTAGGATCTGCTTCTTATAGTTACCCCCACTTTTTGCTGATGTCTCACTGTTTTTGGCCTAGTCTGACTGGGATCCTGCTATTCAGGACCCCAGTCTATTTGCTTTCTCCTGTAAATTGCAATACATGTACTATAGGTACACTCCAGATTGGATACTGGGGTACCCTTATAAGTCCCTAGTATATGGTACACCATGTACCCAGGCAATAGGTACCCCAGAGGCCTCCCATGGGCTGAAGCATGTATTATGCTACCCATGAGAGGCCATTCAAAATGACACAACAGGTCTGCTACAGCAGCCTGTGTAAGCTGGTGCTTGCACCACTTACTTAGATATAGGTTCACTATATATATCTAAATCACTACACTTAAAAACTTATCAGTCACCCCAATGGCAGGCCTTATCAATCCTGATGGCAGGGTGCTGGGTTTTACGTGAGAGGGTGCCCCTGCATGAGTAGAGCCCCTCTGCAGCCTTCGGAGACCATTCTCTGAGGTTGTCTGTGATGCAGCCAGACATATATGTTTAAGTGCATTATAACCTCGCGGTAAATGCTAACTTTAAAACGGCTTCTTAGAAACATGTCGTGTTTGGTGTCAAACACCTTGGAATCATACCTCCACACCAGTAACTGGTGTGGGAGGTATGATTCCACCCTTGTAGAACCCCTACTATGGGTCACCGGTCTACCCGGTACCAGCTTTCTCGACCTGGGCAGCACAAAATGGATGCTGCCAGCCACAGACACGAGTCTGCCCTCCTGCTGCTGAGCCAAGCTCGAGCAGAGGAAGGCCTGACAATAGGTTTCCTGTCACAGGGAGGTGTTACCACCTCCCAGACAGGATTTAGTGTATTAGGGTTGGGTGGGTGCACTCTCAGAGTGCCAGAAAGCCTGCACTGGGGGCACATTTGGTGTCCCCGTGCATAGTCCAGCTCAAACCAGTTCTGGGAGCCATTGGCTCCTGCTCTGGCACGAAACTGGATAAAGGACATGGGTGTAGCCACCCCTCTGTCCTGCCCCTCCCCTAGGAGGGTCCCCAGAGTCAGTCCAACCCCTTCCCATGGGTATAAAGTGGGATACCTGATTCCAGGACTTTAGATTATACCTGGACAAGACTCTGCAAAGAAACCAAGTACTTCGACGGGCTACACTTCGCTGGACAACAGAAGAATCTCCCTTGGAGTAAAGGAGTTAATCCCCTGCAGCAGCAGGCACCTAAGCGCATCTGACTGGCTTGCATCTCCAGAGCTCCTGCGGACTCCGAAGATTTCTGCAACACAGGAGGTGGGTTCCCAAAGGTCCCCAAGGTAGATCTAACCTCTCAGTGATTCTGAGACCAGAATCCCTCATGGGGCCGTGCAACGCGTACCCCTGTGCACCACGTCTATCTGCAAGTGCATATGCTTGTTGGCGATCCCTGAGCATGTGCATTGGACTACGTGTAGTCCTGACTCCGAGCAACATTTGCATCGAAGATATCTGGCCTCCACTCCACAAGTGCTCTGTGGGCTGGTACTTTGTGAATTCGCTCGAGGTCTCCTTGCGATCCCTGGTCCGTTGGCCTGTGGGTCCTGGCGAGGGTCATCTCATTTGTTCTTGGGCTTCTCTGGTTGCTCCAGTCGTGCCCTGACTCTCCATTGCTTGGAGAGTCCCCTGGACCTTGCTGGTCCACACCGTAACCTGTTTCCTCTGCCTGCGTGGGTTGCCGTTGCCAAGGCTTGTTGGTGCTCCAGCCAGACACTGATCCCTCAGCTCTTGACATCCTTCGTGGGACAGCTCACCTCCAGACCCTGGTCATCGCCGGCGTCTCCTGGTCCCAGTGGCTGCAGAGACAAACATCCTTTCTCTTCACCTGAAGCACCCGACATCGGTGGGCATTCGACTACTGAGCCCCTGGTCACCTGAAGTGACCCAGACTGTGTCCCCTCTGCTTTCAGGTTCTTCTCACCTCGAATCCAGGCTTGGATTCCACCGGACAGTCTTCGCCTTCCTGGCAGCAGTACTTTCTTGCAGCTCTCCATTGAAAACGACGGAGGTTTCTGACACCACTTGACCCCTATGCACCCGGCTCCTCTGGGATAGGTAACTCGGGTACTTCGGTACTCACAAGGGTGCTGGCCTTAGAACCTCTTATGTTCCAAAGGGTTTGCTTGAAGTCCTCCTAGAAGTGTCCTTAAATTGTAATTTTCCAACTGCGACTTTCTCATAGAGTTGCACGGAGCACACGGTCGTGTTTCCTCACTGTACCCGTCCTCCGTGGGCGCCCTGTGTCACTGCCTTGGGTGGTTCCTTGGGGTCCCAGCGATTCTACGTGCTCTAGGCACTGTGTCTATTGAAGTCATTGCTGTTATACCATTTTTTAGTATATGGTTCGGTCTCCCCCTGGAGCCCGTTGTATATTTTGCTACTTACGTACGTTCTATTGATTAAGTATTGTGTGCTTTATGTTCTAATCTGGTGTCGACATTAGTAGAGAGTGTTTTAGTAATAAATACATATTTTTACATAACACTTGTGTGGTTCTCCTTTCATTTGGTCATTCAAGAAGTGAGATTCTGGTAAAACAAGCTGCTTTACATTCCTTCAAGATTAAGCCTGAAGGCTGCTCTTCACAGCTACCACTAGGATAGCTTTGTAAAGGTTATCTTTGACCTCATACATCATAAGGGTCGTTTGGACTGGTGCAAGGTGCCCAATTTGATTAGTGGACAGCATATACCAGGCCAACTTCTCACATTGGTGTGCAGCGGTTGGGATTCAAGCTTGCTATTGTTTTACCAGAAAAATCTCATTGAGTGATTAACTGAAAAACACTAAAGTATTAGGTACATATAATACATCAAGATTGAATAAGTAAGTTCTACTGAACTTGGAGTTGGGTACGTCAAGGGCCTAGCAAACCCTTTCTCCAACTCAAGAGAGTTTAGACTCCACTAGGTGAGGTAGGTGCCTACACCACATAACACTAGTATGTCTTCTAGAGGAGAAGCCAGTGGCTCTCTGCCAACTAGGTATGACCATCTCTCATTCCAAGAATTGAGAAATATGTGTACATCTAGGAAGCTGAGGACAGGGAGAAGTGCAAGCACTCAATGTCTTATAGAGATGTTGTTCTTAGATTACCTCAGAAAGACCCCAGGGTCTGATGAAGTAGAAAGAGTGGGTGGGACAGGAGATGAGGAAAGGCCAGGAAGTGAAACCTTCTTTGAGCTGGACTCAAACCCTGGCCAGGAGGATCAAAATGATTCTAACCTGGAAAATCCAACTCTTCCTTCAGGTGGGGGAGAAGGCCGAAGTGGCCCTCTCTTTACTCCACCAGGAAGAGTACAGAGTTTGCCTAGGAGATCAAGAACTCCCTCTGTGGAGTCTAATCACTCAGGAACTTCTGTAGGGACTTCCATATTACATAAGAGGGAATCATCTTATGATAGACAGTGCCAACTTCTGGAGCTTGAGAAAATCAAGCTTAGGCTCAAGAAGGAGCAGTTGGCCCTAGATAGGGAATCCCTAGAGCTCCAAAGAGCTACAAAAAGATTGGGACTAGAGTCCCATGGTGGCAGCAACAGTGTTCCTAGAAGTAGGGAGTATACTCATGAACATAGGAACCTGAACAAGATAGTCCCTCCCTACCAGAGTGGGATGACATCCACAAATGCATAACTGCACTGGAAAGGGCCTGTAAAGTACAGAAGGTCCCTCAGGGGCAGTGGGCAGCTATCTTGTGGCTCTCCTTTGCTGACAAAGGTAGAGATAACCTCCTCACTGTTAAAGGAGAGGATGCTGACAACTACTCAGTCTTGAAGAGTGCTCTCATTGATGGGTTTGGCTTAACCACTGAGCAATACAGGATTAAGTTCAGAGACACCCAGAAGACACAGACCCAGGACCGGGTAGACTTTGTAGATTGTGCTACTAAGGCTCTGGAAGGCTGGTTACTTGGCAGTAAAGTGAATAATTTTAAAGGATTGTACAATTTAATTATGAGGGAGCAGATCCAAAATAATTGCCAAAATCAGTTGTTGCATCAGTACCTGGTGGACTCTGATCTGACCTCTCCCCAAGAATTGGGAAAGAAGGCAGACAAATGGGTCAGAACCAGGGTGAAGCAGAAAGCTCAGAACCAAGGTGGTGACTCTAAGAAGCAAGATGCTAAGACCACAGATAAGGGTGGGGAGAAGGGTAAAGACCAGAAGTCTTCACAAGGGCCCCAAAAACCTGCATCTGGGGGAAGTCACAATCAAACAAGGGTAAAGGCAAAAAGAAACCTTGGTGTCATATCTGTAAAGAGAAGACCCATTGGACAAAGGATGCCAATTGTCCAAGGGCCAAGGATTCTACTCCTACCACCACTGCCCCTAAGGCAACTGTTCCCCCTAGCTCAGTTCCAAGTGGTGGAACACAGAACAAGGGTTTAGTAGGGTTAACCTTGGGATCTGAGATGGATTCTGGCCTAGTCAGAATTCCAACTCAGGCTGTGTTAGTCTGTGATGGAGGCATGGATATTGCCTCCTTATTTGTAAGTCCCACTAACTTGTGCAAGTACAGACAACAGCCTTTAATCAATGGTAAGGAGGCCATGGCATACAGGGACACAGGTGCAAGTGTCACAATGGTGACAAAAGAACTTGTGGGCCCTGGCCAGATCATACTTGGTGAGATGTACCAAGTGACCAATGCAAGCAATGTCAGGACAGACCATTCCTTGACAGTTGTGAATTTCACCTGGGGAGGGGTAACTGGCCCTAAGAAGGTTGTGGTAAGTTCAGACCTCCCTGTAGAATGCTTATTGGGCAATGATTTGGAAACTTCAGCTTGGGCTGTAGTGGAACTCAGGACACATGCAGAAATGCTGGGCATCCCTGCAGATGTGTTTGCCATGACTAGATCACAGGCAAAAATGTCTTCCACTGAACAGGCCCTGGATCCTGGAATAATGGACCAGGTGCCTTCCAAGAGAAGGAGCAGTAGGGGTAAGGCAGTGTCTTCCCCCCAGACTCAGAGTGAGGATCAGACTCTTGAGGGAGCTGATCTTAGTCCTGAAGAAGGAACTGTTTCAGAGGAACTTGAACCTGACCAGGTTGAGTTCTTGGGGACAGGGGGCCCTTCCAGGGCATATCTGAGTCAGGAGTAGCTGAACTGCCCCTCTCTTGAACCCCTCAGACAGCAAGCTGCTGCTGAGGCTGCTGGGAGTGCCAGTGGGTCCCATAGGATCTACTGGGATGATGGACTCCTTTACTCAGAGTGTAGAGACCCCAAGCCTGGAGCAGCCAGGAGGTTGGTTATACCTCTGAAGTTTAGGAGCTTCCTATTAACACTGGCACATGACATTCCCTTAGCAGGTCACCTGGGCCAGAACAAGACTTGGGACAGAATTGTCCCTCACTTTCATTGACCTCACATGTCTGAGGACACAAAGGAGTTTTGTCGCTCCTGTATCACTTGCCAAGCCAGTGGTAAGGCAGGTGGTACTACAAAGGCCCCCCTGATACCACTACCTGTGGTGGGGGTTCCCTTTGAGAGGGTTGGGATTAATATTGTTGGTAACATGGATCCTCAAACTGCATCTGGGCACAGATTTATCCTGGTGGTGGTGGACCATGCCACGAGGTATCCAGAGGCAATTCCCCTTAGAACTACCACAGCTCCTGTGGTGGCAAGGGCCCTCCTGGGAATCTTTTCCAGAGTGGGTTTCCCTAAGGAGGTAGTATCAGACTGGTGCAAACTTTATGTCTGGTTACTTGACTGCAATGTGGAAGGAGTGTGGTGTGAATTACAAATTCACCACCCCTTAGCACCCACAATGCAATGGGTTAGTTGAGAGATTCAACAAAACCCTCAAGGGCATGATCAAAGGTCTCCCTGAAAAGCTTAGGCGTAGATGGGACATCCTTTTGCCCAGCCTTCTCTTTGCCTACAGAGAGGTTCCACAGAAGGGGGTTGGTTACAGCCCTTTTGAACTTCTGTTTGGACATCCAGTTAGGGGTCCCTTATGTTTAGTGAAGGAGGGATGGGAGTTACCTCTCAAACCACCTAAACAGGACATAGTGGACTATGTACTTGGTCTCCGCTCCAGGATGGCTGAGTATATGAAGAAGGCATCCAAAAACCTTGAGGCTAGCCAGGAATTGCAAGAGGCCTGGCATGACCAAAAGGCTATTTTGACTGTGTATCAGCCAGGACAGAAAGTATGGGTGTTGGAGCCTGTGGCCCCAGCAGCTCTCCAGGACAAGTGGAGTGGGACCCATACTATTCTTGAGCAGAAGGGAGAGGTTACCTACCTGGTGGACCTTGGTACTCCCAGGAGCCCCCACAGGGTGCTCCATGTGAACAGGCTCAAGCCATATGTGGACAGGGCAGACATGGGCTTGCTCATGGCTACTGAATAGGGACAGGAAGAAGAGAGTGATCCACTCCTTGACCTACTCTCACAGAACCCTGATGATGGTTCAGTTGATGGTGTAGCCTTGGCAGGCAGCTTCACTGACCAGCAGCAAACTGATTGTAGGAAGGTCCTCAATCAGTATAGACACATGTTTTCACTGACTCCAAGTCAGACTACCTGGTGCACCCATGAGGTGGACACTGGTGACAGTCTGCCTGTTAAAAATAAGATTTACAGGCAACCTGATCATGTCAGGGACTGTATCAGGACTGAAGTCCAGAAAATGTTGGAATTAGGAGTTATTGAGCCCTCAGATAGCCCTTGGGCTAGTCCAGTAGTCTTGGTACCAAAACCTCACACCCAGGGTGGTAAGAGAGAGATGAGGTTCTGTGTTGACTACAGGGGACTCAATGCAGTCACTAGGACTGATGCTCACCCTATTCCAAGGGCAGATGAGATGATTAATACTTTGGCCTCAGCCAAGTTCTTAAGCACATTTGACCTGACAGCTGGTTACTGGCAAATCAGATTAGCTGATGAAGCAAAACCAAAAACAGCATTTTCAACCCCTGGTGGGCATTACCAATTTGTGGTGATGCCTTTTGGCTTGAAGAATGCACCTGCCACTTTTCAAAGGTTGGTGAACAAAGTCCTTATAGGTCTGGAAGCCTGTAGTGCAGCTTATCTAGATGATATTGCTGTCTTTAGCTCCACCTGGGAGGATCCCCTGGTCCACCTGAGAAATGTTATAGAGGCCCTGCAAAACGCAGGCCTCACTATCAAGGCCACCAAGTGCCAGATAGGGCAGAGTAAGGTTGTGTACCTGGGCCACCTTGTGGGTGGAGGCCAGGTTCAACCATTGCAGAGCAAAATCCAGACCATCATGGACTGGGTTGCTCCAACTACCCAGACTCACGTCAGAGCTTTCTTGGGCCTGACTGGGTACTACAGGAGGTTTGTCAAAGGATATGGATCCATAGTGACCCCTTTAAATGACTTAACTTCCAAAGAATGCCTAAGAAAGTTCAGTGGACAGTTAGCTGTCAAAAGGCATTTGATTACCTGAAGCAGGCCATGTGCACTGCTCCCATTCTGCAAAGTCCTGATTATTCCAAACAATTCATTGTTCAAACAGATGCATCTGAATTGGGGGTAGGGGCTGTGTTATCACAATTGAATGAAGAGGGTCAGGATCAGCCAGTAGCTTTCATAAGCAGAAGGCTGACCCCCAGAGAGAAACATTGGTCAGCTATTGAGAGGGAAGCCTTTGCTGTGGTTTGGGATTTGAAGAAGCTGAGGCCATACTTGTTTGGCACTCACTTCATTGTTCAGACAGACCATAAGCCCCTCTTATGACTAAAACAGATGAAGGGTGAAAACCCCAAACTTTTGAGGTGGTCCATTTCCCTACAGGGGATGGACTATACAGTGGAACATAGACCTGGGAGTAACCATGCCAATGCAGATGGACTCTCCAGATATTTCCACTTAGAACATGAAGACTCAACTGGTCAAGGTTAGTTTAATGTCCTGACGTTTGGGGGGGTTGTGTAGGAGAGTAGGATCTGCTTCTTATAGTTACCCCCACTTTTTGCTGATGTCTCACTGTTTTTGGCCTAGTCTGACTGGGATCCTACTATTCAGGACCCCAGTCTATCTGCTTTCTCCTGTAAATTGCAATACATGTACTTTAGGTACACTCCAGATTGGATACTGGGGTACCCTTATAAGTCCCTAGTATATGGTATACCATTTACCCTGGGCATAGGTACCCCAGAGGCCTCCCATGGGCTGAAGCATGTATTATGCCACCCATGAGAGGCCATTCAAAATGACACAACAGGTCTGCTACAGCAGCCTGTGTACGCTGGTGCTTGCACCACTTACTTAGATATAGGTTCACTATATCTATCTAAATCACTACACTTAAAAACCTATCAGTCACCCCTATGGCAGGCCTTATCAATACTGAAGGCAGGGTGCTGGGTTGTACGTGAGAGGGTGCCCCTGCATGAGCAGAGCCCCTCTGCAGCCTTCGGAGACCATTCTCTGAGGTTGTCTGTGATGCAGCCAGACATATATGTTTAAGTGCATTATAACCTTGCGGTAAATGCTAACTTTAAAACGGCTGCTTAGAAACATGTTGTGTTTGGTGTCAAACACCTTGGAATCATACCTCCACACCAGTAACTGGTGTGGGAGGTATGATTCCACCCTTGTAGAACCCCTACTATGGGTCACCGGTCTACCCGGTACCAGCTTTCTTGACCTGGGCAGCACAAAATGGATGCTGCCAGCCAGAGACACGAGTCTGCCCTCCTGCTGCTGAGCCAAGCTCGAGCAGAGGAAGGACTGACAATAGGTTTCCTGTCACAGGGAGGTGTTACCACCTCCCAGACAGGATTTAGTGTATTGGGGTTGGGTGGGTGCACTCTCAGAGTGCCAGAAAGTCTGCACTGGGGGCACATTTGGTGTCCCCGTGCATAGTCCAGCTCAAACCAGTTCTGGGAGCCATTGGCTCCTGCTCTGGTGCAAAACTGGACAAAGGACATGGGTGTAGCCACCCCTCTGTCCTGCCCCTCCCCTAGGAGGGTTCCCAGAGTCAGTCCAACCCCTTCCCATGGGTATAAAGTGGGATACCTGATTCCAGGACTTTAGATTATACCTGGACAAGACTCTGTAAAGAAACCAAGCACTTCAACGGTCTACACTTCGCTGGACAACAGAAGAATCTCCCTTGGAGTAAAGGAGTTACTCCCCTGCAGCAGCAGGCCCCTAAGCACATCTGACTGGCTTGCATCTCCAGAGCTCCTGCAGACTCCAAAGATTTCTGCAACACAGGAGGTGGGTTCCCAAAGGTCCCCGGGGTAGATCTGACCTCTCAGCGATTCTGAGACCAGTATCCCTCGTGGGGGCCGTGCAACCTGTACCCCGTGTGCAGCCCATCTATCTGCAAGTGCATATGCTTGTTGGCGATCCCTGAGTGTGTGCATTGGACTATGTGTAGTCCTGACTCCGAGCAACATTTGCACTGAAGATATCCGGCCTCCACTCCACGAGTGCTCTGTGGGCTGGTACTCTGTGAATTCGCTCGAGGTCTCCTCGCGATCCCTGGTCCATTGGCCTGTGGGTCCTGGCGAGGGTCATCTCATTTGTTCTTGGGCTTCCCTGGTTGCTCCAGACGTGCCCTGATTCTCCATTGCTTGGAGAGTCCCCTGGACCTTGCTGGTCCACACTGTAACCTGTTTCCTCTGCCTGCGTGGGTTGCCGTTGCCAAGGCTTGTTGGTGATCCAGCCGGATACTGACCCCTCAGCTCTCGACATCCTTCATGGGACAGCTCACGTCCGGACCCTGGTCATCACCGGCATCTCCTGGTCCCCGTGGCTGCAGAGACAAACATCCTTTCTCTTTACCTGAAGCACCCGACATCGGTGGGCATTCGACTATCGAGCCCCTGGTCACCTGAAGTGACCCAGACTTTGTCCCCTCTGCTTTCAGGTTCTTCTCACCTCGAATCCAGGCTTGGATTCCACCGGACACTCTTCGCCTTCCTGGCAACAGTACTTTCTTGCAGCTCTCCATTGAAAACGACGGAGGTTTCCGACACCACTTGACCCCTATGCACCCGGCTACTCTGGGATAGGTAACTCGGGCACTTCGGTACTCACAAGGGTGCTGACCTTAGAACCTCTTATGTTCCAAAGGGTTTGCTTGAAGTCCTCCTAGAAGTGTCCTTAAATTGTAATTTTCCAACAACGACTTTCTCATAGAGTTGCACGGAGCACGCTGTCGTGTTTCCTCACTGCACCCGTCCTCCGTGGGCGCCCTGTGTCACTGCCTTGGGTGGTTCCTTGGGGTCCCAGCGATTCTACGAGCTCTAGGTACTGTGTCTATGGAAGTCGTTGTTGTTATACCATTTTTTTAGTATATGGTTCGGTCTCCCCCTGGAGCCCGTTGTACTTACGTACGTTCTATTGATTAAGTATTGTGTGCTTTATGTTCTAATCTCGTGTCGAGATTAGTAGAGAGTGTTTTAGTAATAAATACATATTTTTACATAACACTTGTGTGGTTCTCCTTTCATTTGTTCATTCAAGAAGTGAGATTCTGGTAAAACAAGCTGCTTTACATTCCTTCAAGATTAAGCCTGAAGGCTGCTCTCCACAGATACCACTAGGATAGCTTTCTAAAGGTTATCTTTGACCTCATACATCATAAGGGTCATTTGGACTGGTGCAAGGTGCCCACTTTAATTAGTGGACAGCATATACCAGGCCAACTTCTCACATTATTATTAGCATAATCACAATTAATATGAAAACTATATTACTCTTTGTTGACCAACCCCGCGCTAAACGCGGTGATGCAAACTGATGTTCCTCCTCCTCAATAGGTCGACCAAACAGATGCATTATGAAGCAAGAAGAGGAATGCAATTAAACTGATAGCAAAGGCAAGTGTTCCCAGTGTCCGTCAGAGCCTCACTGATACAGGCTCCTATTGTTCATGAACGTTGGCGATCTTGAGCACCGGCGGTGGAGCTTGCTCAGTCCTAAGCTCACGATGTATCCCAAGTCGCGCAGGATAATGTACCCCCCCTCCTAGGGAGCATGTTCTATTTATCCTGTCCAATGTCAGAACAGTGCACCAATCTCATGTGGCCCAAAACTAACACCGTTGGTACTATAGCAAAGTACACCCTAACTTGCACAGTCCATCCCTAACTAATCTGACTTCTCCTTTGGTGCACTATTCCTCAGCCGAGGGCGCAAATTGTACCTGGTGACTCCAGGCACAGAGGGGTCAATGAAAAGCGGCTCCTTAATCGCTCGAATTTCTGGAGGGACCGCTGCATTTAACACGTCACCATTCTCTGCATCCGTTTGGGTCCACGTTAATTTTCCTTCGCTGAAGGAGATAAATTGCGGCACCTTTTCACACTCAGTATCTCCGACTCCATCAGCGACCCATTGGTCATAGGGTAAAGGTAGGGGCACTCGTTTGCAGCGAGTGCCATGAATCCAGTTCTTTCCTGCTCTGGTCCCTTCCCCTGGGTCTCCAAGCTCTTCTTCCGCTGAAAATTGTGCAGCAAAACCTAATCACCAGGCTGAATGTTCTGTCCGGGCTCCTCGGGTATGTCTGGGAGAGTGTCCCCGACCCTTTGGTGAATAGAACGCAATTTTTCAGTTAACTGGTACAGATAATCTGTCAATAGTGGGTACTCAATATCAGAAAACTTACGAAGGCGCGGGCCGCCCCAGACATTTGCCGGGTGTCCAAATACGACCTCGTACGGTGACAATCCTGTTCTAGAATGCGCTGTTGTTCTTGTCGACAAAAGAGCTAATGGTAAAGCATCTGGCCACTGTAACCCTGTTGTCTCCTGAATCTTTGCCAATTTCAGTTTGAGAGTACCATTGTACTTCTCAACCAAACCTGCTGACTGGGGGTGATTTGCAGCATGAAATTTCTGTTTTATGTGTAGACCGTCACAAAGTAACTGTATAACTTTGGCATTAAAGTGAATTCCTTTATCACTCCAGATCAAACGGGGCAAACTGAAACGAGGAAAGAACTCCTTTAGGAATACCTTTGCAGTCATCATGGCTGTGTTGTCTTTGGTGGGGTAGGCTTCAACCCATTTACTGAAAGCGCAAACAACCACCAACACGTTCTTCAAATTGTTGACCCTGTCCAATTCAATATAGTCTAACTGAAGGACCTCAAAAGGGAAAGTGGGTGCTGCAAAATTACCGGGTGGCGTGGGGGTACCCTTCCCAGGATTGTGCATCATGCACACCATACAGTACTTCACTAAATGTGCAGCTGTCTTCGAAATATTATCATTTTGCCATACAGGGTCTAACAACTTGCAAATACCCTTACCATTGGTAAGGGCTGGGCCATGGGCCATTGTGACTACCGAAAGAACATATGCATCGGGCAACATCCATCTTTGCTTCCCTGACTTGTCAATCCAACATCCCTCATCATTCAGTTGTGCTGTACTTTCTTGCCACACTGCTAATTCCTCCACTGTGGCCTCACTCTGAATCTCCTTCACATTCTCAAGTGTATCCTCAAACATTGTAACCTCGGGCACCCGCCTAGCAGGACCTGCTACGAACATTCTTTTCATCCTAGTCTGGGCTGTTTCCTTAGCTGTCTGATTTGCAAAAGCGTTCCCTTTACTTACATCATCAGTGACCCTCCTATGTGCGCTACACTTCACTATTGCCAATTTCTTTGGGAGTGTCAAAGCAGACAGAAGCCTATATATAAGATGACCATGCTGAATCTTTGTCCCATGGAAAGTAAGGAACCCTCTCTCTGCCCAGAGTCGCCCGAAATTATGGGCGACTCCAAAGGCGTACTGGCTGTCAGTATAAATATTAACAACCAGTCCCTCACTCAATTCGCAGGCTCGCATTAGGGCAACGAGCTCTGCAGCTTGGGCCGACTGATAGGGAACTTGTGATGTCTCAACTACCGTGCGCAGCGTAGTAATATCATACGCAGCGGTTGTAGTGCCATCTGGTAATTTAAAACAAGAGCCATCGACATATAGTTCCCCTTGGGGGTCAGATAAGGGAAAGTCAGTCAGGTCTACCCGTCCTTTCGTCTCTTATTCCGTCCGGAAGATACAATCATGTATGTCAATCTCCTCATTCTCAGAAGGGAGGGGAAGTAACGTGGCTGGGTTCAGAGTGGCACATCGTTTGTTCGTAATGTGCTGAGCAAACAGCGTTAGCTCATAACCTGTCAGACGTACACTTGTGAGGTGCTGCATCTTTGTCTTGTTCAAAAGTGTATCTACAGCATGGGGTACCATGACCGTGAGATCAGTATCAAGGACAAGTCCAGCCGATTGTATTATCGAGACAGCCATAGCCGCGACCGCTCTTAGACAGCTCGGGAGGGCTCGTGCAACAGGGTCAAGCACAGCAGAGAAATAATCACACGACTGTTGCTTATTTCCAAATTTTTGTGTTAGAACAGAAAGCACACAACCAGCCATCTCATGGACATATAATACAAATGGCTTGCTATAGTTAGGCGTGCCAAGCACTGGAGCTGATCAAAGCGCAGTTTTTAGTTGCTCAAAAGACTGCTGACATTCAGGCGTCCAAGGCAGGGGTTCATGCACATCTTTAGTGGACAAAGCGAGCAGGGGTTTGGTTAATAGGGAATAATTTGGAATCCATTGGCGACAGTAGGAAGTAATGCCAATAAAAGCGCGCACATCTTTTTGAGTTTGACGAATGGGCATTTTAACAATGGTACTGATTTGCTCAGGGGTCAATCTCCTATCCTCCTTCGACAGTAGGTGACCTAAGTGGGTGACCTCCTGTCGACAATACTGAAATTTGGAAAGGGATACTTTATGGCCATGTTGAGCTGAATGTAACAACAATTTAACCGTACTGTCTCTGCAACCTTGTTCTGTATCCGATGCTATGAGCAAGTCATCAACATACTGAAGCAATACATTACCTGTGGGGAGCGAAAAGGAATCCAGCTGACCTTTCAGTGCCTGACTATAGATACTTGGACTCTCTGTATAGCCTTGAGGAGCGCAACAGAATCTAAAACTTCTACCAGCTAGGGTGAACCCAGATACCTGCTGTCAGGATGAATGGGAATACTGAAGAATGTGTTTTTCAAATCAATGACAGAAAAGTATGTAGCAGAAAAAGGAATCATTGTCAAAAGAGTCGTAATGTCAGGGACCACAGGAAACTGGGGGATCACTATTTTATTAACTTCCCGCAAGTCAATCACAAAGCGATAAACATCTACATGATCATCAGTGGAACCCGAGGGTGCCCTCTTGAGGATGGGAAGAATGGGGCTATTGCAAACATTAGCAGTCGTCTCCTCAGCCCCTCCTTTCTCAATCAAGTCCTGCACAATTTGCAATAAAGCTCGCTCACCGGCCTACGGTATTTTATACTGAGGGATGCGAGGTAAAATAGTATTATCTTTAACTCGAATCGAAACTGGCGGTATCTGTAACAATCCCACATCTGTGTCACCTGTTGCCCAATGAGTTGGTGGTACATCTTTAAACTCCACAGGAAGAGGCGCATCTTTGGAAAAGCACTGCGATGCACACACTACATCTGGACCCACTGTCATGTAAACACCTGCCGGGGAGCAATAAATCGTAGCATGCAATTTCTTCAAAAAGTCCAAACCCATCAAATTTTCTCCACAGTTAGATGTCAACAAGAATGGCGAATCCACAGTGAAAGGACCAATAGTCAACGCAAGGGGTTTTAAAATGGGGCTCACAACCGGTACACCAGAAAAACCTACCGAAACATTATTATGGCCAGACAGAGCCGCCCCAGGGACCAAGGAACGAGAAATAGAACTGTTTGTTGCACCTGTATCCACCAAAAACTCCTTAGTCGAACCATGCACATCCGCACTATCGTACGGACCATGTTGATCTACAGGTATCGGAACTGGTCCCTCACTCTGTCCCTAGGACATTCCTGTCACCTCATCTGTGTCATAATCATCATGATAATACTGTCCTCCCCGAGGGTCATCAAAATAATTTTAATCAGTACGACCCTGCGGGGCCACAGCATTTTGAGCCCTGTCCTAGCCACTCGCTCCACGATCCCGTCCACGGGAACCTCGTCCTCTCGGGACCGCCACCTTCTGCAAAAGCACAGGACACTCGCTACGCCAGTGTCCCTCCTCTTTACAATATGCGCATTGATTCAGCCCTACAGGTGTAGTATTCCTGCTAGTACGTGGAAGCTGCCGGGCCAAACCACCACGTCCTCTACCATTCCCTCTAGAAGCCTACTGCAACAACACCTTTGTCTTCAAATCCTTGTGCTTCTTCTCCATCTTTTCCTTATCCTCGTTTTCCCTGTGCTCATAATACTGCACCATATTCAAAATAACAGAAGGAGAAGAGGTGGACCAGGTGCTCTCGGTAGCCTGCAATCGAGTCCCAATATCAGGAAGCAAATTGGAAACAAATCTATTGACAAACAGTCGCACCCCACCTTCGATCGACAAATCCTGTCCACTATAATCTAGAAATACACCTTCAAACCAAGTGAAAAAATCAGACACACTCTCATCTTTCTTGTTACGGCAAGCCGATAACTTGTCCCAATCAACTTTCCCCGGAGGGATAAGAGAATGCATATATGTAATGATACAGCTGGGCAAAGCAAGTATCTCTGGTCTGAGCTTATCACCTAGCTTCTGTTTCTGATCCCATGCCTTAATTTGCTCCCAGGTACCACCTAATTCCACAACGTGATCCTGTGTATGTACTTGTCTCCAAATATCAACCGGAACTAGCAAACCAAAAAACATTTCAATATCAGCAAGTGTCATCACTGTAGAATAGGCAGCTTCAGTCAATTCTTTATAATAAGCAGTAGGATTTTTCCTAGGATCAGGTAACTGAGTATTAAGGGACAAAACCTCACTCCTTTTCCACGGAGTATAAACCCATTGTTCTTGGAAACGGGCCGCTACACCTTGTCTAATAACATTATCGTGCTGATCCCTTTGCTCTGGTATTTCAGGGTGATATACAGGATGAACCTCCCGCATCGGAAACTGAGATACCGGGGTGGGGCTCCTTTCAAGCAGTCTACCCCGATAAGCAACCAATGTCGCAACATTGCTAAACACTTGACCAGACTCCATATTAGTGACATATACATGATCTTCAATATCATATAAAATCTGCGGTGCTACATCTTTGAAACACTGCTCCCAAAGACCAATCAGAGTAGTAGACATATGCTTGAGGGCATGCTGTTGTACAAAAGGCTCATAATCTTTCATCACACTCCACACATCCTCCACACTGTAAATGGGGTTACGCGCCCACTGCGCAGCCTGATTAGCCACCACCTTTTTCTCCTCATCTCCCATATCAGATCGGACTAACGTCCGCCCCATACGTTCCTTAAATTTCGTCCAATGTCTGTCCTCAAATCCACGTACTGGTGTCCCACTACTCAGTAATGTCGGGGAATGGAGGAACACAGTGGGGGTAGCAACAGAAGTAGCAGGTACTAACGCCGCTGTCGGCTGCGTCGCAGGTGTAAGGGCTGGCGAAAGAGACGCCGAAGCAATAGGTGTGGCAGGAGTACTAACAGTCACAGTTGCCACAGACGGCGAGGACAAAGAAAGGACAGGAGGTGCCATGGCCAAGGCAGTCTGATCAACAGTAACAGGAGCAGAAACAGCAGAGACAGAAGAACCGGGTAGCTGGGCCTGTGAGGGGAGAGCAGGATCACCCCGACCCGCCAGCTCCGCTCGACCAGCCTCGCCCTCGCCACAGTCCCCTGCATCCGGAAAACGACCGCCGGCGGCAGATCCTTCTCCCACCTCGCCGCCAAGACCTGGAACACCCTCCCCACCAACCTCCGACAGACCCAAGACCTACTGGCCTTCAGAAGACTCCTCAAGACCTGGCTCTTCGATCAGTAGCAGCACCACCCCTCTCTTCCCCCAGCGCCTTGAGACCCTCGCGGGTATGTAGTGCGCTTTATAAGTGACATGATTGATTGATTGATTGATTGATCCTCTGCGGGGCATATGGGGGGGGGGGTCTAGTATCTAGCAATTCTTCCACAAAAGTATCATTTTCTTCTCGGGCTACATCAGAATTATCAATATTCAATCGAAACCTCCTATCTTCACGTTCAATTCCTATCTCTAGTTTCTCTCTATTATGTGCTACAGCCTTCTGGGTCAATGTTTGCATTCTCATCCTTCGCGCCTCTTTCTCTGCTTTCAATCACGTCTGTTTAGCATCATTTTGCCACGTTCGAAGAGAATCAAACATAGTCTGTCTACTTCTTCTTGCAAACAACTTCTCCTGTAAAAACCCAATTTTTTTGTTCATTATGAGTGCCCGTAAAACGGCCACTGCAACTCGGCATTGTCCCTCGTATATTTGTGCCATGGCGTACTAAACATAATAGGGCCAAGGCCATGCTTCACATACATATCAAAGTTCGGAGTGCCTTCTGGAGGCGCCGGCTGACTTTCTTCCAATCGAGCATCTGCAGAGCAACAACGACAACAAGAAACCAAAAACCTGCTGATCCCAGGCATTTACAAAAGTGAGCCAAATTCGTTATGCTGCCTGGCGAAGTGTTCACAAACACCTCCTACCAAAATTGGTCCTCAGATCGTACCAAATACAAACCAAAATGGTACCATATCCACAAAGAACCAAAACAAACTCACCTGGTGCACACAGGTCAAATTAATTTATTCTCCACTGCCGACTCTTAGGACCAAACGGTCAGATTCAAGGGTTTCGCCATTCAGGACCCCAGTCGGGATGACCACTGGGTGAGGCACCGACCGGTCAGACAAACGGGGCAGCTGCGAGTCCAGGAACTCTCTCGTGCAGGGATCCCTGGTCCGCCCGTCCGACCCGACGATGCCCCTGACCTCCCAACACGTCCGCGGGGGGAGAAGGGTCACCCGATGGGGTCCCTGTTCGGGCGCCAACAGAAGGAAGTGACCCGATTAGGGCCACCCAGGTCACTCGCGACCACCTCTCAGCCTTTCACACAAATGAAGAGTCGGTCAGTCAGTAGAGAATACAAACCAAGTATATGTTTATTCAGATACACTCGAGCCGAGCCCCGTCTGCCCAGTCGCTTAGGGGTGCTGCAGAGAAGACTGACATCAGAAAGCATGGTGATACATTATGTACGATTCAGAACCCCAGAAGACATGCCCAGACTGGAAATTTCCAGATGGAGGCAGCTACACAAAGGAGGTACAGAAGGATAAGTTTTGATCCTGAGACCAGGCACGCACTATCTTCATGCCAAGGTCGTTCTGCCTGCGCCCATCGCTGGACTAGTGGGAGCAGGCCTCTAACTAGTGGGAAAGGTATGCGCTAATAAGAACAGTGTATTCATTAGTACAGCAGGGCCCAACCAGTGGAGAATAGGAAAATTACCAAAGCTGCTTCTCGCAGAGACACAGAGAGAGAGAGAGATCAGTTTCGCCCATGGGTCAAAATGGCGGCTAAACATAAAATGGTGCCGCGAATGCTAACTTATGCAGAACAACATGTAACAACATAGCAAAGACAGTTTTTATTTTCTAACAGTGCTCGGGGTCCTGGGGTGCTGTAGCTGCACATGTGGGTGTCAGGGATGCTTGGGGTCCCGGGGTGCTGTAGCTGCACATTGGGGTGTCAGGGGTGCTCGGAGTCCTGCGGTGCTGTAGATGCACATGAGTGTGTCAGGGGTGCTCGGGGTACTTGTGTGCTGTAGCTGCACCTAGGGGTGTCAGGGACTCTCGGGATCGTGGGGTGCTGTAGCTGCCAATGGGGGTGTCAGGGGTGCTTGGGGTCCCGGGGAGCAGTAGCTGCACATGGGGGTGTCAGGAGTGCTTGGGGTCCTGGGGTGCTGTAGCTGCACATGGGGTGTCAGGGAGGCTCGGGGTTCTGGGGTGCTGTACCTACACATGGGGGTGTCAGGGGTGCTTGGGGTCCTAGGGTGCTGTAGCTGCACATGGGTTGTCAGGGGTGCTCGGTATCCAGGGGTACTGTAGCTGCACATGGGGGTTTCAGCGGTGCTCGGGATCCTGGGGTGCTGTAGCTGCACATGGGGGTGTCAGGGGCTCTCGTGGTCCTGGGGTGCTGTAGCTGCACATGGGGGTGTCAGGGGTGCTCTGCGTCCTGGGGTGCTGTAGCTACACATGGGGGTGTCAGGGGTGCTTGGGGTCGTGGGGTGCTGTAGCTATACATGGGGGTGTCAGGGATGCACGGGGTCCTTGGGTGCTGTAGCTGCACATGGGGGTATCAGGGGTGCTCGGGGTCCTGGGTGCTGTAGCTGCACATTGGGGTGTCAGGGATGCTAGGGTCATGGGGTGCTGTAGCTGCACCTGGGGGTGTCAGGGGCGCTCGGGGTCCTGGGGTGCTGTTGCTGCACATGGGGGTGTCAGGGGTGCTCGGGTTCCTGGGGTGCTGTAGCTGCACATTGGGGTATCAGGGATGCTCGGGGTCCTGGGGAGCTGTAGATGCACCTGGGGGTGTCAGGGGCGCTCGGGGTCCTGGGGTGCTGTAGCTGCACATGGGATTGTCAAGGGTACTCGGTGTCCCGGGGTGCTGTAGCTGCACCTGGGGGTGTCAGGGGCACACGGGGTCCTGGGGTGCTGTAGGTGCACATGGGGGTGCCAGCGACGGTCCGGGACGGCTAGAGCGGTCGAATTCAAAGCTAAGGGACCGAGTTCGAGCCTCGGCAACGACGCTCGACATCCCGTGATTCTGGGCAAATCTCGTAATCTCCCCGTGCCTAACAAAAATGTATGTGTCCATCTGTAACGAAACTGTTGTGTAAAGATTCAAGAACTCTCCATATGTAGTTCCAGATGAGGTCTATTCATTAACAGCATATGAACACAGCATCCCCAGCTGAGCAAGGCTCACCGGCTACAACATATTCAAATTCCAACCTTCTAACACTAGGTCAGCAATGACCTCATAACATTCCATGCTCAGCATTGATGTCCTTACATATCTTCCCCCTTATAATATTTAAACAAAACCCAAAAGAAACATACAGAATAAAACATTAGATAAAACAATCTTCATCAAAGCTGGGAAAGAAGTTATACAATGGTATGTACAAAGTGCACTATTCTTGAATCTTACATACATCACCCATACTCCTTGTGACACCATTCTCCAGAACCATCACACTACGTTTGATTTCCTTCACCCTACAAGGGGCAGAAAACTTGCTTTCATCCTTACAAACAAATCCCCTTATCCTAACAACCACCCAATCTCCTGGTTTTACACGACACCGCTTCACACCTTTCTTTACATTGTAATACAGCATGTTTTTCATTTGTTATCTTAGGATACTCCTTTGAATTTCCTCATGATTGACCTCAACGTCAGTTTCAAAACCCTTCAGCCACACAGGACACTCCTTTACCCCTGTCTTCCTTCCTTTTAAAGATACAAATGGAGAAACACCAGTCACAGAATGAGGAGTTGTCCTATGCACCCAAATCATCCTTCTCAACTCCCTCTTCCATGGAAGATGATTAGCAAGGGACAGTTATATGTTGTCCATCACCAACTGGTTTATTCTTTCAACCAACCAGTTGGCCTGAGGTCGGAAAAGAGCCACTTTCTCATGCACAATTCCCATTCCAGAGAGATAATCCGTCATCTCCCTAGATACGAATTGCACACCATTATCTGACACAATTTTCTTCGGTATCCCTTCCTCCACAAAAACTTCCTCCAAGAACTCAATAATATTTGAAGTCTTTACTTCACCAACATCCTTAATCACAAACCACTTTGTATGATAATCTACTAGGATTAAAATGAATCTGCTGCTCGATCCTAACTTAGATACAGGTCCTAAAAAATCGAAGGCTAACTTTTCCCAGGGTTTCTCTGGAAAAGTCATGATATCTAATGGAGGCTGCCTAACCACTTTGGTTTTATCACTATTTGCACACATTGAGCAATTTCTCAACTTTTCCTCAATGTCCCGATCCATACCAGGCCACCAGTTTGACTGCCTAACTTTCCTTTTCACAATACAGAGTCCCAAGTGACCCTAGTGAACGATATCGAGAATTCTGGAGCGAATAGCTTTGGGAGGGACAAATTGACTTCTTCTCATTAACTTGCCATCAACTATGCTCAATTCCTCTTTGACCTTGAAGTATTCACGTAACTCAGCACTCATTCCACCATTTTCTCCCCAACCGTGTACAACTTTCACCTCAACTTCAGTCATTCCGACATCCACTTCCCTCGCAGCCGCCCATTCGTCAACAAGTATAGCCATTTCTCCATTGGCAAACATTCCAGTTCTGGAAACTTCTGCAATTTCATCCTCAATGTCCACGTCTTCAGGCAACCTTGACAAAAAATCTGCCACCACGTTCTTACTACCTTTCACAAACTCTACCTCAAAATTATAATCCATAACTGATAGCAACCACCTAGAGATACGAGGCGTAACATTCCTTTCCAAACCTCTTCCACCTTTGAAAATATACGTCAATGGCTTGTGATCTGTTCTTAATTTGAAGGGAATCCCCAACACATAAAACCTGAACCGGTTGATCCCCCAACAACAAGCCAAAGCTTCTCTCTCAATCACAGAATATGTGATCTCTGCTCCTTGCAACCTTCTAGACGCAAAATCGATTATGTTTTCAGTGCCATCTTTAATTTGTGTGAGCACCGCGCCAATGCCCACTTTGCTAGCATCCGTTGTGACATACGTCTTTGCTGTCACATCAAAATGTCCTAGTGTCGGAGCATGAGTAATACCCTTTTTTATGTGTAAAAATGCATCTTCACCTTCTCCACTCCATGCAAACTCAACTCCTTTTTTCAATAGTTTTCTCAAGGGCTCCACAATTTCCGTAAATCCCTTAAAAAATTTAGCACAATACTCTGCTAGACCCAAGAATGATTTCAATTCCTCCTTAGTATGTGGTCTACTCGCCTTCTCAATTGCAGTCACAATGCTTTTTTTCGGACTTATACCCTTGGCACTGATTGTATGCCCTAAATAAGTCACTTCATCTTTCCTAATTTGACATTTTTCCCTTTATACAGTCATGCCATGTTTACGCAATCTCAACATTACCTCATCAAACAATTTATCATGTTCAGAAAGATTTTTACCCACGATAAGTATGTCATCTTGGAAACATAGCACATGATTTAAATCACCAAATATGCTCTTCATTATCCTCTGGAAAACTGCAGAGGCCGAGGCTAGGCCAAATGGCATCCTCTTGTAACGAAACGCACCCATGGGCGTCACAAAAGATGTCAAATGCCTAGACTGTGCATGCAAGTCCACCTGGTGATAAGCGGACGACATATCAAGGACACTGAATACAACTCCTCCACCTTCCATTGTTAACATTTCGGAGATATTAGGAAGTGGTTGTCTGTCCACC
Organism: Calotriton arnoldi; assembly: GCA_963921515.1. NCBI lineage: Eukaryota > Metazoa > Chordata > Amphibia > Caudata > Salamandridae > Calotriton > Calotriton arnoldi. Next base: position 1,407,341 of record CAWUFW010000053.1, read on the forward strand.
CAAATACATTTATTCAAATCGCGGAGGTCAATACATAAACGAATCTTTCCTTCAGGCTTGGGTGCCACTACGATTGGCGCCAACCACTCGGAAGCCTCGATAGATTTGATAATTTGCTGTTCTAATAGCTTATCCAATTCTACTTTCAAGAGATCTCTCATGACATTAGGAACATTCCTCCCTTTATGTACTACAGGTTTCACTCCTGCTTTTAATATGATCTTATGTGAACAAGGAAAGTCAAAGATGTAAATTCAACAATTGAAAGAAAATGAAAAAGGTAAAAGATAGCAAGAAGTACTATCCTAAACGCAATAATACAACAGAATGATTGTATTATTGCATTTTCATGCCATTGTATTATTGCATTTTAATGCTATTGTATTTTTGCATTTTCATGCCATTGTATTATTGCATTTTTATGCCATTGTATTATTGTATTTTCATGCTGTTGTGTTATTGCGTTTAGGATAGTACTTCTTGCTATCTTTTACCTTTTTTCATTTTCTTTCAATTGTCGAATTTCATCTTTGACTTTCCTTGTTCTTTGTTCCTTTCTTCAGTACTTTTCTTTTGTTGATGTAAAGAAAGAGGATATGTTGTAGCGTGATTTCTCCCCTTCTTTCTTTACATTGATATTTCCTCTTCTGTTCAGCCTGAATGACTGCAGAATGTAGAATGATGTCATAGAATGTTTGAGTGCTTGGTCTTGGTCAGGGTGCCAGTTGGAAGATTGCAGGCTGAGCAGCCGGGAGGCTGCTCCTGGTGGGGCGAACAAAGCGATACCAAAGGGGATGATGGACGGAGCGCTAGAGCAAATCAAACACTCACCCCCAGTCAACTGATCTGGGTTTAATCCATCATCATTCCTTAGCTCACTCCACCACCCCAGTTCAGACATGGCCATATGCAAATCAGTCTGACCCTGTGCCTCATGGGAACAGTCCAGCCCGAACTGCCAAGCCATGTCTTCCCTGGACCGGAAACAAGCATCCTGGGACCGGTTTCGGGTTCAAAACCCTCATCAGCCAGGCTATCTTGAATCCAGTGGCAAAGTGAGCAAGGGACCCACGTCTGGGCATACCCTGCCAACTTAGGGCGAACAAAGCGATACCAAAGGGGATGATGGACGGAGCGCTAGAGCAAATCAAACACTCACCCCCAGTCAACTGATCTGGGTTTAATCCATCATCATTCCTTAGCTCACTCCACCACCCCAGTTCAGACATGGCCATATGCAAATCAGTCTGACCCTGTGCCTCATGGGAACAGTCCAGCCCGAACTGCCAAGCCATGTCTTCCCTGGACCGGAAACAAGCATCCTGGGACCGGTTTCGGGTTCAAAACCCTCATCAGCCAGGCTATCTTGAATCCAGTGGCAAAGTGAGCAAGGGACCCACGTCTGGGCATACCCTGCCAACTTAGGGTGAACAAAGCGATACCAAAGAGGCTACATTATACGAACTTACCAACGTATCTACTATTCTACATCTTGTGTAACCGGAACCTAATAAAGCATCATCTTTGGAACCTTTTACTTGGCTACCTGTGGACATTCTTACTTCAACATTTTGGTGACGATTTGGACTCAGAACCTACAAATTTTGTCTGCCTTATACAAGGAACTTTGAAACTGTAATTAAGGAATCTACCAAAGAAACTGCAACATACGGTAATTCAAGCTAGAAGTATCTATGTGTACTCTACTTAAGGAAACTGGCAGTCCCCAGCCCCACCAGTGACCTTAATATCGGTCAGCCTTAACTTGGGCGTGCCAGACTGTACTTCACAAGCTCGGTGAGTTACGCTCTGCTTTTGTTTGACAGCTGTGTCATTCTTTTAAGCTTGTTGAACGTGCTTGGACTTGGACTGTGTTTCCTGTGGGTCAACCAGTGAAAGTCTCGCATTCCAGCTCATGTGGTTTGTGAGTCCCTGTCTCAAGGTCTCAGTGGAGCATCTTGTGTCAACAGTTTATGCAGACTGTCTTTCATTTTAAAATATTCATCACCGTCAAGTGCTTGTGTGGTGAGTCAAGTTTTGTCCATTATTTGGGACCGCTGTTGAGACTTTGCTAATGCGGTCGCTTTTCAACCGTCTATCTACAGCGCTCACACACCCAGCGCGTGCAATCCCACCTTCTTGTGCGCAGCTCCGTGGGATCGTTTGTGACGATCGATTCTCCCTCTGCCTGTCTGCTTGCCCTGGGACGTTTTGGTGCACAAGCGCACCGATAGCCACCCTGCAAGCACGTCCATGGCGGCGTCGCCAAAATGTTGAAGTAAGAATGTCCACAAGAAGCCAAGTAAAAGGTCCCAAAGATGATGCTTTATTAGGATCCGGTTACACAAGATGTAGAATAGAAGATAAGTAGGTAAGTTGGTAAGTTGGTATAATGTAGCCCAACCAGGAGCAGCCTCCCTGCTGCTCAGCCTGCAATCTTCCAACTGGCACCAAGACCAAGCACTCAAACATTCTATGACATCATTCTACATTCTGCAGTCATTCAGGCTGAACAGAAGAGGGAATATCAATGTAAAGAAAGAAGGGGAGAAATCACGCTACAACAGTTTATTCATTAACAGCAGATGAACACAGCATCCCCAGCTGAGCAAGGCTCACCGGCTACAACATATTCAAATTCCAACCTTCTAACACTAGGCCAGCAGTGACCTCATAACATTCCATGCTCAGCATTGATGTCCTTACATATTGCTCATGTAAAGCGCTCTGATACCTATTATCTTCGGGTCGAGTTGGCGCTATATAAAACTCCCTCCCCCAAAAAAAGCGTGACTGGGAGAGAAAGGATGAGGGGAGAGATGTGTGAGCACGAAGAGGTGGAGGGGCTTAAGAAAATGTAGAGAAAGCAAGCAGACTGATAACGGACAGAGAAGAGGGCGTGCCCCCCTGCAGACCCCCACCCCCAATGGGTGAAGTCCGAGGGGAGAAGCAGGTGCAATGCTCTTCTAAACTAAAAAAAAGTATATGAACTAATAGAGAAATATCTCCCGCCCCCGTGAAGCCTCGTCGGAGGCGCGTCCTGGTGAGCTGTACAAAGAGTAGGGGGCAGACAGCTTCGACCCAGATCCCCCCACCCTCCCCAACCCCACCCCTCCGACGAGAGGGGGAGAGTCTCAGGTGGGGTGGGAAAGAGGTGGTGCGCCCTTCTGAGGTGTATCTCCTCACCATCCCGATATCAGAGTCACAGTTGAGGGCAGACACTGTGCCCTCTGACTGCCCCAGTGAGGAACCCTCAGGGGGTGCAGATGGCACCTCTCTGTCCCGCAGACCCTCCGATGATGGCAAGTGCTGTGCCCTCTGACCCCCCAGTGAGGGACCCTCAGGGGGTGCAGATGGCACCTTTCTGTCCCGCAGACCCTCCGGTGGAGGGCAGGCACTGTGCCCTCTGAACACCCCCCCAGTGAGGGACCCTCTGGGGCAGTACATGGCACCTCTCTGTCCCGCAGACCCTCCGGTGCAGGGTAGACACAGTGCCCTCTGACCCCCCTCCCCAGTGAGAGACCCTCAGGGTGTGCAGATGGTACCTCTCTGTCCAGCAGACCCTCCGGTGAGGGCAGGTACTGTGCCCTCTGACCGCCCTAGTGAGGGGCACTCAGGGGGTGCAGATGGTTCCTCTCTGTCCCGCAGACCCTCCGGTGAGGGCAGCTACTGTGTCCTCTGACCGCCCTAGTGAGGGGCTCTCAGGGGGTGCAAATGGCACCTCTCTGTCCCGCAGACCCTCCGGTGAGGGCAGGTACTGTGCCCTCTGACCCCCCCACCCCCAGTGAGGGACCCTCAGGGGGGAGTACATGGCACTTCTCTGTCCCGCAGACCCTCCGGTGAGGGCAGGCACTGTGCCCTCTGACCCCACCCCAGTGAGGGACCCTCAGGGGGAGAATATGGTACCCGTCTGTCCCGCAGACCCTCCGGTGATGGCAGGCACTCTGCCCTCTGACTGCCCCAGTGAGTGACCCTCAGGGGGTGCAAATGGGACCTCTCTGTCCCGCAGACCCTCCGGTGAGGGCAGGCACTGTGCCCTCTGACACTCCCAGTGAGGGACCCTCAGGGGGAGCATATGGTATCCGTCTGTCCCGCAGACCCTCCGGTGATGGCAGGCACTCTGCCCTCTGACTGCCTCAGTGAGTGACCCTCAGGGGGTGCAGATGGCACCTCTGTCCCGCAGACCCTCCGGTGAGGGCAGGCACTGTGCCCTCTGACACCCCCAGTGAGCGACCCTCAGGGGGAGCATATGGTCCCGTCTGTCCCGCGGACCCTCCGGTGAGAGCAGGGACTGTGCCCTCTGACACCCCCACCCACCCACCCCAGTGAGAGACCCTCAGGGGGTGCAGATGGCACCTGTCTGTCCCGCAGACCATCCGGTGAGTGTAGACACTGTGCCCTCTTACCGCCCCAGGGAGCGATCCTCAGCGGGGTAGGGGGGGTGGGGGCTGGGGGTCGACAGGTAATGTGCCTGACCAGGGTTTGAACCACAGTGAAGTGAGGGGTCAGGGGCAGTGCAACGTCTGATCTTTAAGCCTCCAGGTGAAAGCTGAGGGTGGGGGGCTCAGGGGCAGTGTAACGTCTGATCTTGAAGCCCCCAGGTGAAAGCTGAGGGTGGGGGTGGGACCAGGTAGTGTGCTGGCTGAGAAGCCACCTGATTGGCTGGGCGCACATTACATCATGGCCCTGGCTCTGGGAGGGGAAGGAGTCCCTCGCTCTTCTCTGCTCCTCACGGGGATGTGAGACACATCTGTGAGGAGCTGAGGGCTGCAGGAGGCGCGAGACGGAGGGCTCCTCGGGCACTGGTGGCTGAGGCGCTACGAGACCGGTGGCGAGGCGCTACGGAGACCGGTGGCTGAGGCGCTACGGAGACTGGTGGCCGAGGCGCTACGGAGACCGGTGGTGTGAGGGTACAGGTGCGCCCTGGAGGGAGGGACCACAGAGTAGGACTGGAGTCAGGAGCACAAAGGGGTCCTTGACAGGTGAGCCCAGGAGAGCCCTTACTGAGGGGCAGAGAGGAGCCCTGGGCTGAGGGGCAGAGAAGAGCCCTGGGCTGAGGGGCAGAGACGAGCCCTGGGCTGAGGGGCAGAGAAGAGCCCCACGATGAGGGCAGAGAGGATTCGTGATCTGAGCAGCACAGAGGATCTCTGGACTGAAGGGTAAACAGGAGCCCGGAGTGAGGGCACAGAGGAGACCTGGAGTGAGGACTGAGGACACAGAGAGCCCTGGAGTGTAGGATACAGAACACCTCTGGTCTGAGGAATACTTAGGCGCACTGGGATGAGGGAATAGAGTTTCCCCTCACCCGAGGGGCGGAGAGGAAGCCTAAACTGAAATACACAGATTAGAGAGGCCGGACAGGGGAGTAAAGAGGGCAGCCATAAACCGAGAGGCAGAAAGAAGAACTGTTGTGAGGGGCCCAGAGGAGCCCAGAACTGAGGGACACAGAGGAGGTCCTGGATTGAGGGACCCAGCGAAGCCCAGAACTGAGGGACACAGAGGAGGTCCTGGATTGAGGGGCGTGTAATAGCCAAGAGTTGGAGGCTCAGAGAACCGCCTACTGTGGCACATAGGGGCCGTGCCCTATGCTGAGGGCCACAGAGGAGCCCAGAACTGAGTGCCACAGAGGAGCTCTGGTGTGAGGGAAGATAGAACCCCATGCTGTGGCACAGAGAGCCCCGCCCAAAGGGCACCGCGTTGCCCCACACATGCCAACTCTCATGACCAGAGGAGACGCAGCTTTTGAGGCATTTGCCCTTCGACCTACTTTGGAAAGCGTGCTATATGTCAAAAGCACGGACAGTTGGCATGAACCCTGATGTGCCAGTCCCCTTCTGGGACTCTGAGCTCCGGGCCCTGGGCTGACTCTACTCCCGTCTGACCCGTACCACCACACCCCTCCATCCTCATGGACACCGACCCACGCTGGATGTACACCATGGGGTTTGGCAATGGCAGCGGCGAGGGCAGCATGGCATCCTGGCAGCTCCCAGGTAAGGAAGGGCACCTGCATGGACGGATGGGTCGGGTGGCAGAAACTGCACCTGGGGGTGGGGGGTGTCTGTGCTGCGTGTGTTGCATTCGTACATTCAGAGGTCGTCAGGACCCCCACCCCACGTGTTTGCTTCTGCCCTCTCTGTGCAGCTGCCCTCAGAGGTGGAGGGATGTGGCATGGGGAGCAGGGCACCCCTCTGCCCCTTCAGTGTTTGCTTCTGTCCTCTGCCCTCTGAGATGGGGGCTGTGTCATGGGGAACAAGACACCCCTCTGCCCCTTCAGTATTTGCTTCTGCCTTCTCTGTGCAGCTGCCCTCAGAGAGAGGTGTGGCTGTGGCATGGGGGAGCAAGGAACGCCTCTGCCCCTTCAGTGTTTGCTTCTGCCCTCTGCCCTCGGAGGTGGGGGTTGTGGTAGGGGAAGCAGGGCACCCCTCTGCCCCTTCAGTGTTTGCTTCTGCCCTCTCTGTGCAGCTGCCCTCTGAGGTGGGGGGCTGTGGCATGAGGGAGCAGGGCACCTCTCTGCCCCTTCAGTGTTTGCTTCTGCCTTCTCTGTGCAGCTGCCCTCAGAGGTGGGGGGCTGTGGCATGGGGAGCAGGGCACCCCCTGCCCCTTTAGTGTTTGCTTCTGCCCTCTCTGTGCAGCTGCCCTCAGCGGTGAGATAAGTGGCCGGGGGAGCAAGGCACTCCTCTGCCCCGTCAGTGTTTGCTTCTGCCCTCTGCCCTCGGAGGTGGGGGCTGTGGCATGGGGAGCAGGGCACCCCTCTGCCCCTTCAGTGTTTGCTTCTGCCCTCTGCCCTCAGAGGTGGGATTTGTGGCATGGGGAGCAGGGCACCCCTCTGCCCCTTCAGTGTTTGCTACTGCCCTCTGCCCTCAGAGGTGGGGTTGTGGCATGGGGAGCAGGACTCACCTCTGCCCCTTCAGTGTTTGCTTCTGCCCTCTGCGCGCTGAGGTGGGGCTGTGGCAAGGGGAGCAGGGCACCACTCTGCCCCTTCAGTGTTTGCTTCTGCCCTCGGAGGTGGGGGGGCTGTGGTGTGGGGGAGCAGGGCACCCCTCTGCCCCTTCAGTGTTTGCTTCTGCCCTCAGAGGTGGGTCTGTGGCATGGGGAGCAGGGCACCCCTCTGCCCCTTCAGTGTTTGCTTCTGCCCTCTGCCCTCAGAGGTGGGGGCTGTGGCATGGGAGAAGCAGGGCACCCCTCTGCCCCTTCAGTTTTGCTTCTGCCCACAGTGGTGGGGGGCTATGGCATGAGGTAGCTGGGCACCCCTCTGCCCCTTCAGTGTTTGCTTCTGCACTCAGAGGTGGGGGCTGCCGCATGGGGAGCAGGGCACCCCTCTGCCCCTTCAGTGTTTGCTTCTTCCCTCTCTGTCCTCTGCCCTCAGCAGTGGGCGGCTGGGGCATGGGGGAGCAGGGCACCCCTGTCCCTTCAGTGTTTGCTTCTGCCCTCTCTGTCCTCTGCCCTCAGCAGTGGGCGGCTGGGGCATGGGGGAGCAGGGCACCCCTCTGCCCCTTCTTTGTTTGCTTCTGCCCTCAGAGGTGGGGGGGGGGCTGTTGCATGGGTAGCAGGGCACCCCTCTGCCCCTTCACTGTTAGCTTCTGCCCTCTGCCCTCAGAGGTGGGGGCTGTGGCATGGGGAGCAGGGCACCCCTCTACTCCGTCAGTTTTTGCTTCTGCCCTCTGCCCTCAGAGGTGGGGGGCTGTGGCATGGGGAGCGGGGCACCCCTCTGCCCCTTCAGTGTTTGCTTCTACCCTCAGATGTGGTGGGCTGTGGCATGGGGGAGCGGGGCACCCCTCTGCCCTTCAGTGTTTGCTTCTGCCCTCTGCCCTCAGAGGTGGGGGGCTGTGGCATGGGGGAGCGGGGCACCCCTCTGCCCTTCAGTGTTTGCTTCTGCCCTCTGCCCTCAGAGGTGGTGGCTGGGGCATGGGGGAGCGGGGCACCCCTCTGCCCTTCAGTGTTTGCTTCTGCCCTCTGCCCTCAGAGGTGGTGGCTGGGGCATGGGGGAGCGGGGCACCCCTCTGCCCTTCAGTGTTTGCTTCTGCCCTCTGCCCTCAGAGGTGGGGGCTGTGGCATGGGGAGCGGGGCACCCCTCTGCCCTTCAGTGTTTGCTTCTGCCCTCTGCCCTCAGAGGTGGTGGCTGGGGCATGGGGAGCGGGGCACCCCTCTGCCCCTTCAGTGTTTGCTTCTGCCCTCTGCCCTCAGAGGTGGGGGGCTGTGGCGTAGAGGAGCGGGGCACCCCTCTGCCCTTCAGTGTTTGCTTCTGCCCTCTGCCCTCAGAGGTGGGGGGCTGTGGCATGGGGGAGCGGGGCACCCCTCTGCCCTTCATTGTTTGCTTCTGCCCTCTGCCCTCAGAGGTGGTGGCTGGGGCATGGGGGAGCGGGGCACCCCTCTGCCCTTCAGTGTTTGCTTCTGCCCTCTGCCCTCAGAGGTGGTGGCTGGGGCATGGGGGAGCGGGGCACCCCTCTGCCCCTTCAGTGTTTGCTTCTGCCCTCTGCCCTCAGAGGTGGGGGGCTGTGGCGTAGAGGAGCGGGGCACCCCTCTGCCCTTCAGTGTTTGCTTCTGCCCTCTGCCCTCAGAGGTGGGGGGCTGTGGCGTAGAGGAGCAGCACACTCCTGTTATATTCACAGACCTCATGTAAGCTCCAGCTATCCTGTGCAGCTGCTCTCCGGTGTGGAGGCTGTAGTATGGGGGGGGGGGGGCGGGTGGTGATGGGGGGGTCCTCTGCCCTTTCAGTGTTTGCTTCTGCCTACCTTGTGCAGCTGCCGCTAGTGTAGTGAGTCTGCGAGCAGCTGGACTCTAGAGAAGGGACGGGGGCAAGCTGGGCGAAGGGGGGACACGCCCACGTTGACATTCTGAGTCCTGTATGTTGGTGCACAACAAGTGGAGGGTTTCTGTGCATACTGCGTACGCGGTGTGTGTGTGCACAGGTGCACGGGTGTGTGCACACTTACTGGGAAGTGTGCGCCTTCAGTGGGGTGTATTTTTCCAATGTGGAGTGTGTTTACAACTTCTGGGTGTGTGTCTGTACTTAGTGGTGTGTGTATGCACATAACAGTTATTGTGAGTGCACATGTGTAGTGTCGGTGTACGTGTGCCTTTGAGTTACGTTGGTGTGTCTGTGCACAGTGTGTTTGGCAGTTGTGTTACAGTTACGGGTACTGTGACGTGCTGGTGTTTATAGGTCAATTTAAAACAGTGAAATAAATCACAAAGAGAAAGGGGGACAAGGGAAGGGAGACCACAACGTAAGAGTAGAGTGAAGTAAATTAAACTATAATTCCGTAAGTAGTTTAATAAGCACTACAGTACATCATTATACAATGACCATGACACACAACGTGAGCACTGGGCGTGCTAGTGAAGGGGACGGCGCAGTGACATAAGTGTGCAAAAAACAGCGTGAACGGCGAAAATAAGTAAATTAAATTAAAGGTGGTCAAAAATTGCAGAATATATACAGTTTATATATACAAGATAGTCAGAAAATTAAATTTGACCACAATAACGCCTGTGTTCTAGGCTGGATAGTCGACGAGCGTTTCAACCTGAATGATTGCAGGTCATCATCAGGACAATGGTCATTAATTTGACGGTAGTGCTCTAGTAAAAAGAGCGAAGTGGACGTGAGGCATCACGGAGGGAACACAATCTGCGATTTCTTCAGGGTGGCTTGTGAAGTCCAAGATGTAGGTCCAGAAGCGCGATGGCAAAGTAAGGGGGGGGAGGAAGGAATCCAATATCAGCCCGGTTGGTGGGCGGTGAGGATAATTTTATTTGTTAAACTTAGTCAGGGCGGTCTCCAATGTGTCCGCAGCGCAATGGAGGGGGGAATGAATCACCGTGCCAGAGGAGGGCGAGTAAAGTGGGAAGTGGACGCTTTACTCGCCCACCAACCGGGCTGATATTGGATTCCTTCCTCCCCCCTTACTTTGCCATCGCGCTTCTGGACCTACATCTTGGACTTCACAAGCCACCCTGAAGAAATCGCAGATTGTGTTCCCTCCGTGATGCCTCACGTCCACTTCGCTCTTTTACTAGAGCACTACCGTCAAATTAATGACCATTGTCCTGATGATGACCTGCAATCATTCAGGTTGAAACGCCGTCGACTATCCAGCCTAGAACACAGGCGTTATTGTGGTCAAATTTAATTTTCTGACTATCTTGTATATATAAACTGTATATATTCTGCAATTTTTGACCACCTTTAATTTAATTTACTTATTTTCGCCGTTCACGCTGTTTTTTGCACACTTATGTCACTGCGCCGTCCCCTTCACTAGCACGCCCAGTGCTCACGTTGTGTGTCATGGTCATTGTATAATGATGTACTGTAGTGCTTATTAAACTACTTACGGAATTATAGTTTAATTTACTTCACTCTACTCTTACGTTGTGGTCTCCCTTCCCTTGTCCCCCTTTCTCTTTGTGATTTATTTCACTGTTTTAAATTGACCTCTTTTTATCCTCCAGTTGAGACATTGTTTTTTGTTGTAAACTGTGCCTGGTCTCACCTGGGCTAACGGGCCTTACTCCTGTTAATTTTTACTCGGTGTTTATAGGCAGCACGAGTGTTGCTCGTGACCCGTGCCCCCTCCCCCCCCCCCCCGGACTCAAACGACCCCCGGATTCCTTTCATTGTTTGCCTGCCGTGTGTAGCTGCTCTCACTGTTGAGTTGTGTACACGAGCAGTGTAGTGTGTGTGCCTGAGTATGTGTGCGCACAGACAGCGTGTTTACTATTGTGCAGTTTGTTCTCTTGTGTGCATTGACAGTGAGGTGTGTCTGCAGCCGGTGTGGGTTGGGTACACACCCACCGCGCTGAGTGTATGCAGAGCACTGGTGTATGTGCAGTCATGTTGGGGTGTGTCTCCCCAGTCGGTGTGGTGCGTGCACGCCGCCTTTGTGCTGGAAGTGTGCAGCTAGTATTGTGCAGACGTGCACAGCTGTCAGTGTTTGCCCAGCTGATGGAGCGAGTGTGTGCACCGGCGTGTGCTGTGTCATTGTGTGTGTGGGTGGTGGGGGCTATCTGCGATGTCGTGCCGATTTGGGGAGGGGGGGGGGTGATATGGTTCACGTTTGCAGGTGTTTTTAGACTCCGTCTGTAAACAGCTCTGTGCCCCCCCCCACCCCCCCACCACACACACACACCTTTTCAGATAATCCACTCCTACTGTTTGACGAGGGGCGGCTGGAGGGAAGGGGGGACAGGGCATAGAGGTGTGTCTCATCGTGGGGGGGGGGGTAAAATAGAGGAGACAGCTGAGATAAAGAGCAGGGAAAGAGAGGAGGGACAACAGAGACATCGGGGGTAGAGAAGAGAGGGCAGGGAAGAGAACAAACAGAGCAGGGAAATACAAGAGAGACAGCACAGATAAAGAGACGACAGGAAAGAGAGAACAAAGAGTGAGCGAGAGACAGGCGCAGTGCGTAGGTGAGAGAACAGGAGGAGCAGAGACGAGACGACAAGGAAGAGAACAGAGACAGCAGGGGCAGAGGAGATTGAGCGAGAGGAAACTAGGCAACACCGAGAGAGACTGGGTTTTAAAATAATGGGTAGTGGAAGAGAGAGAGGGACAGCAGAGAGATGGAGAGGCGGAACAGAGAGACTGCTGGTGACAATGCAGAGAAAGCAACATGCCGCACGTGACACTGATATGAGAAAAGAGAGACAGCACAACAGGGAGAGCAGGGGATAGACAGCACAAGATGTGTGAAAGATGATACCAATGTAGGGGTGGGAGAGTCTGAGGGGAGGGAAGAGACGGCGTGGCTGAGAGAGCAGAGCGAACAGAGCACAGAAGAGAGAGCAAAGCATGGAAGAGAGGGGAGGGGGGAATGGCAGAGAGACCAGAGCATAAAAGAGAGAGAGAAGACACAGCTGAGAGATCAGAGCATAGGAGAGAGAGAGAGAGCACGCAGCAAAGAGATCAGAGCATAGGAGAGAGAGAGAACACAGCAGAGAGATCAGAGCACAGAAGAGAGATCAGAGCATGGAAGAGGGAGATAGAGAGAGGGCACAGCAGAGAGATCAGAGCATAGGAGAGAGAGAGAGAGAGATTGAGCGCGAGCACGCAGCAGAGAGATCAGAGCATAGGAGAGAGAGAGAGAACACAGGAGAGAGATCAGAGCATAAAAGAGAGAGAGAAGACACAGCTGAGAGATCAGAGCATAGACGTGAGAGCGAGAGGACAGGAGAGAGATCGGAGCACAGAAGAGAGATCAGAGCTTAGGAGAGACAGAGGACACAGCAGAGAGATGAGAGCACAGAAGAGAGAGCAAAGCATGGAAGAGAGGGGAGGGGGGGATGGCAGAGAGACCCGAGCATAAAAGAGAGAGAGAAGACAGCTGAGAGATCAGAGCATAGGAGAGAGAGAGAGAGGGGACACAACAGAGAGATCAGAGCATAGGAGAGAGAGCAAAGCATGGAAGAGAGGGGAGGGGGGATGGCAGAGAGACCCGAGCATAAAAGAGAGAGAGAAGACACAGCTGAGAGATCAGAGCATAGGAGAGAGAGAGAGGGAGAGAGAGATTGAGCGCTAGGACGCAGCAGAGAGACCAGAGCACAGAAGAGAGATCAGAGCATGGAAGAGAGAGAGGGCACAGCAGAGAGATGAGAGCATAGCAGAGCCAGAGAGAGGACACATCAGAGCATGGAAGAGAGATCAGAGCATAGGAGAGACAGAGAGGGGACAAAGAAGAGAGATCAGAGCATAGAAGAGAGAGACAGGACACAGGAGAGAGATCGGAGCATAGGAGAGAGAGAGACAGGACACAGCAGAGAGATCAGAGCATAGGAGAGAGAGAGACAGGACACACCAGAGAGATCAGAGCATAAAAGAGAGAGAGAAGACACAGCTGAGAGATCAGAGCATAGGAGAGAGAGAGAGAGAGAGATTGAGCGCGAGCACGCAGCAGAGAGATCAGAGCATAGGAGAGAGAGAACACAGGAGAGAGATCAGGGCTCAGAAGAGAGAGAGAGAGGACACAGCAGAGAGATCAGAGCACAGGAGAGAGAGCAAAGCATGGAAGAGAGAGCAAAGCATGGAAGAGAGGGGAGGGGAGTGGCAGAGAGACCAGGGCATAAAAGAGAGAGAGAGAGAGAGAGAAGACACAGCAGAGAGATGAGAGCATAGCAGAGACAGAGAGAGAGAAGACACAGCAGAGAGATGAGAGCATAGCAGAGACAGAGAGAGGACACATCAGAGCATGGAAGAGAGATCAGAGCATAGGAGAGACAGAGAGGGGACAAAGAAGAGAGATCAGAGCATAGAAGAGAGAGACAGGACATAGGAGAGAGATCGGAGCATAGGAGAGAGAGAGACAGGACACAGCAGAGAGATCAGAGCATAGGAGAGAGAGAGACAGGACACACCAGAGAGATCAGAGCATAAAAGAGAGAGAGAGAAGACACAGCTGAGAGATCAGAGCATAGGAGAGAGAGAGAGAGATTGAGCGCGAGCACGCAGCAGAGAGATCAGAGCATAGGAGAGAGAGAACACAGGAGAGAGATCAGAGCACAGAAGAGAGAGAGAGAGAGGACACAGCAGAGAGATCAGAGCACAGGAGAGAGAGCAAAGCATGGAAGAGAGGGGAGGGGGGTGGCAGAGAGACCAGGGCATAAAAGAGAGAGAGAGAGAGAGAAGACACAGCAGAGAGATCAGAGCACAGAAGAGAGAGCAAAGCATGGAAGAGAGGGGAGGTGGGGATGGCAGAGAGACCCGAGCATAAAAGAGAGAGAGAAGACAGCTGAGAAATCAGAGCATAGGGGAGAGAGAGAGAGAGAGAGAGAGAGAGAGAGAGAGAGGAGAGAGAGAGAGAGAGAGAGGGAGAGAGAGATTAAGCGCTAGGACGCAGCAGAGAGACCAGAGCACAGAAGAGAGATCAGAGCATGGAAGAGGCAGAGAGAGAGAGGACACAGCAGAGAGATCAGAGAGATCAGAGCATAGCAGAGACAGAGAGATGACACATCAGAGAGATCCGAGCATGGAAGAGAGATCAGAGCATAGGAGAGACAGAGAGAGGACAAAGAAGAGAGATCAAAGCATAGAAGAGAGAGAGAGAGACAGGACACAGCAGAGAGATCATAGCATAGGAGAGAGAGAGACAGGACACAGGAGAGAGATCGGAGCACAGAAGAGAGAGAGAGAGGACACAGCAGAGAGATCAGAGCATAGGAGAGAGAGCGAGAGAGAGGACACAGCAGAGAGATCAGAGCACAGAAGAGAGAGCAAAGCATGAAAGAGAGGGAAGGGGGGGGGTGGCAGAGAGACCAGAGCATAAAAGAGAGAGAGAGAGAGAAGACACAGCAGAGAGATCAGAGCATAGGAGAGAGCGAGAACACAGGAGAGAGATCAGAGCATGGAAGAGGGAGAGAGAGAGGGCATAGCAGAGAGATCAGAGCATAGAAGAGAGAGACAGGACACAGGAGAAAGATCGGAGCATAGGAGAGAGAGAGACAGGACACAGCAGAGAGATCGGAGCATAGGAGAGAGAGAGACAGGACACAGCAGAGAGATCAGAGCATAGGAGAGAGAGAGACAGGACACAGCAGAGAGATCAGAGCATAAAAGAGAGAGAGAGAGACAGGACACAGGAGAGAGATCGGAGCATAGAAGAGAGAGAGAGAGAGAGAGAAAGAGAGAGGATACAGCAAAGCGATCAGAGCATAGAAGAGAGAGAGACAGGACACAGCAGAGAGATCAGAGCATAGTAGAGAGAGAGAGAGGACAAAGAAGAGAGATCAGAGCATAGGAGAGAGAGCAAAGCATGGAAGAGAGGGGCGCAGGGGAAGGCAGAGAGACCCGTGCATAAAAGAGAGAGAAGACACAGCTGAGAGATCAGAGCATAGGGGTGGGAGAGAGAGAGCAGCAGAGAGCAAAGCATGGAAGAGAGGGGGGGGATTGCAAAGAGACCCGAGCATAAAGAGAGAGAGAAGACACAGCTGAGAGATCAGAGCATAGGAGAGAGAGAGAGAGATTGAGCGCGAGCACGCAGCAGAGAGATCAGAGCATAGGAGAGAGAGAGAACACAGGAGGGAGATCAGAGCATAGGCGTGAGAGAGAGAGGACACAGGAGAGAGATCGGAGCACAGAAGAGAGAGAGACAGTACACAGCAGAGAGATTAGAGCATAGGAAAGAGAGAGACAGGACAGCAAAGAGATCAGAGTATAGGAGAGAGAGAGAGAGGACACACCACAGAGATCAGAGCACAGAAGTGAGAGAGAAGACACATCAGAGAGATCAGAGCACAGAAGTGAGAGAGAGAAGACACACCAGAGAGATCAGAGCATAGAAGTGGGATAGAGAGAAAAGACACATCAGAGAGATCAGAGCATAGGAGAAAGAGAGAGAGAGATCAGAGCATAGAAGAGAGAGACAGAGAGAGAGAGAGATTGAGCACTAGGACGCAGCAGAGAGACCAGAGCACAGAAGAGACATCAGAGCATGGAAGAGGGAGAGAGAGAGGACACAGCAGAGAGATCAGAGCACAGAAGAGAGAGAGAGGACACAGCAGAGAAATCAGAGCACATAAGAGAGAGAGAGAGAGAGAGGACACAGCAGAGAGATCAGAGCATAGGCGAGAGAGAGACACAACAGAGAGAAAAGAGCACAAGAGAGAGGACACAGCAGAGAGATCAGAGCACAGAAGAGCGATAAGAGCACAGCAGCGAGATCAGAGCACATAGAGAGAGAGAGAAAGGACACAGCAGAGAGATCAGAGCACAAAAGAGAGAGAGAGGACACATCAGAGAGATTAGAGCATAGGAGAGAGAGAGTACACAGCAGAGAGATCACATCACATAAGAGAGAGAGAGAGAGTGTACACAGCAGAGAGAACAGAGCATAGGAGAGAGAGAGAGAGGACACAGCAGAGAAATCAGAGCACATAAGAGAGAGAGAGAGAGAGGACACATCAGAGAGATCACAGCACATAAGAGAGAGAGAGAGAGAGAGTACACAGCAGAGAGATCAGAGCATGGGAGAGAGAGAGAGAGAGAGTACACAGCAGAGAGATCAGAGCATAGGAGAGAGAGAGAGAGAGAGAGAGAGTACACAGCAGTAAGATCGGAGCATAGGAGAGAGAGAGATTGAGCGCTAGGACGCAGCAGAGAGACCAGAGCACAGAAGAGAGATCAGAGCACAGAAGAGAGATCAGAGCACAGAAGAGAGAGAGAGAGGACACAGCAGAGAGACCATAGCACAGAAGAGAGATCAGAGCACAGAGGAGAGAGAGAGAGGACACAGCAGAGAGATCAGATCATAGAAGAGAGAGAGAGAGAGGACACAGAAGAGAGATCAGATCATAGAAGAGAGAGAGAGAGAGGACACAGAAGAGAGACCAGAGCATGGAACAAAGAGAGTGGACACAGCACAAGAGCAGGCGCAGAGGAGAGAGAACAGAGGAACACTGTGGAGAGAGTGCAAGGGACTGAGGGGGAAGCAGGGGTGGAGGAGTACATGCAGGAGAGAACTGGGACATAGAGGAGAAAGAGCGAAGAGCAGAGGGAGAAGGGGTGGGTGAGATCTAGCAGAGACACGGCAGGCAGGGCTAGAGACAGAGGAGAGAGACGAGGAGAGAGGAGAGAAAGAGAGGTTAGTATAGAGGCGAGGGAGCAAGGACACAGGGCAGCGAGTGCAAGGGCAGGGGCAGAACAGGGGCAAGGGGAGAACAAGGATAAAGGAGTGAGTGCAAGGACAAAGAGGAGAGAGAGCAGGCACAGAGGAAAGGGGGAGTGGCCTAGGGCAGCGAAGAGATACTCAGGGTTAAAGGAGTAAAGGGTCATAAGAGAGAGTGCAGTGGGCAAAGGACAGATAAAGGGTGGAGGACACAGCAAAGAGGGTGTAATGGACTGAGGAGAGAGCTGGGATAGAGGAGAGAGAAAGAGAATGGATTTGGAAGAGAGAGTGCAATGGACTGAGGAGAGAGGAGGGGTAGAGGAGAGAGAATGTAAACAGCAGAGAGAGTTCAATGGACTGAGGAGAGAGCAGGGGTAGAGGAGAGACAATGTACACAGCACAGAAAGTGCAAAGGACTGGGGAGAGCAGGGTTAGAGGAGAGAGAATGCATTCAGCAGAGAGAGTGCAAAGGACTGAGGAGAGAGAAAGGGTAGTGGAGAGAGCATGTACTCAGCAGAGAGAGTGCAATGGACTGAGGAGAGAGAAAGGGTAGTGGAGAGAGAATGTACTTAGCAGAGAGAGTGCAATGGAATGAGGAGAGAGAAAGGGTAGTGGAGAGAGAATGTACTCAGCAGAGAGAGTGCAATGGACTGAGGAGAGAGAAGAGATAGAGAAGAGAGAATGGACTCAGCAGAGAGAGTGCAATGGACTGAGGAGAGAGCAGGGGTAGAGAGGAGAGAGAAAGAGAATGGATTTGGCAGAGAGAGTGCAATGAACAGAGGAGAGAGAAGGGGTAGAGGAGAGAGAGAATGTACTCAGCAGAGAGAGTGTAAAGGACTGAGGAGAGACAACAGGAGCAGAGGAAAGAGAGTGGAGGGCACGGAGGGGCCTCTTGTGTGTGTGTGTGTGTGTGTGTATGTGTGTGTGCGCATGTGTGTGTATTGGGAGGGGCCTGGTGTGTGTGTACTGGGAGGGGCCTCGTGTGTGTGTTTTGGGAGGGGCCTCGTGTGTGTGTGTGTGTGTGTGTGTGTAAGGGGGGTGTAGGTCACTGTATAGAAGCTTTTTGTGATTAATACTATGATTAATGTGCCACCCTCTGCAGGAAAAATCTATTCTAAATAACTGGGTTATTATTTGTCCATCACTCCCCACCCGATGCCCGTGTCAGGCGCACTTTATGGGTGCACAGGGGTGGTACATTCTTCATAGAGTAGACCCCCCTCCCTCTGTTACCAAAGGACTCATCCTACCCACTGAGTGAGAGCCAGGTGAGGGTAACAACATCTGTGGCTGACCCTCCAATGTCCGGGTCTGGTGGCTCAGTGGATTAATGTGTCCACTGTCAGGGCCTGTGGTCGATCTCATTGTCACAGGTTGAAATCCTGGTGGGGCCAATCAGTCTTTCATTCTTCTGAGGTCAATAAAATGAGTACCATTGAGTTGGGTGACAACAAACATCTGTTATTCAGCGCCAAGACGCCCTTCTGGGTGAAGGTGCGCTACACAAGTACACATTGTGTTTAGCTGAGGCCCAGCAGTCAGTGCTTCCTCTGAGAGCTGCTCAGTGGTCTGGGGGCCTTATCACATGTTAGCAAAAGGGCTCTCCAGTTAAAGTTTTTTATGTGAGGCGGAGACCTCTTTAATATCAGAGCAGAGACATGGCACGCAGTGTGTAGCCCCCAACATCTTCTTTAACAATGTCTCTAAAGTTTTCAAGTAAGATAACAACATCTGAAAGTTCAGTGAAGAGAAGCCTTGTTAATCCACAGCTGTAGCTGTGTCTGCTCTGAACATTTCACTGAAAGCTGCTTTGATACAAGTGGAAAAGCTGCTCGAATTCGGAAGGATGACTTTCCAAAAACAGATGAGGTTACTGATGAATGAAAGTCCAATGAACGAGTCCCTTGTTACTCATAGTTAATAATTGACTTCACTATCTCTGACTCCATCCTTTACACACTAGCAATTGATTGTTGCAAACCTAAGAGGTGCAAGGCGTTTATGTTAGTATGACAGCTCTCAGAGGAAGCACTGACTGCTGGGCCTCAGCTAAACACAATGTGTACTTGTGTAGCGCACCTTCACCCAGAAGCGCGTCTTGGCGCTGAATAACAGATGTTTGTTGTCACCCAACTCAATGGTACTCATTTTATTGACCTCAGAAGAATAGAAAGGCGGGGCCGGCATCGGCCACGCCGAAGGTATGGCGGTCGTGCCGGCCCCCGATGACCATCCGGGGGCGGGATTAAAAATCCAGCCTCCTAGCGAGGCTGGCGTGACTACTGGCAGGCTGAGGGAGCGGCGAGCAAAGAGGCAACCTCCACCGCTCCCCAGCCTTTATTGCCAAGATGCCAGCCAGGCCAGTTCTAACCGGCCTGGCGTTAGCTCAAACGCGTGACCCGGAAGTGTTTTCAATCACTTCCGGGTCACGCCCGGACTCCGACCAATTAGTGGTGAGGCGCGCCTGTCGCGTCATCACTGCGCGCGACAGGCCCGCCCCCGGATGGTCATCGGGGGCCGGCACGACTGCCATACCTTCGGCGTGGCCGATGCCGGCCCCGCCTTTCTATTCTTCTGAGGTCAATAAAATGAGTACCATTGAGTTGGGTGACAACAAACATCTGTTATTCAGCGCCAAGACGGCCTTCTGGGTGAAGGTGCGCTACACAAGTACACATTGTGTTTAGCTGAGGCCCAGCAGTCAGTGCTTCCTCTGAGAGCTGCTCAGTGGTCTGGGGGCCTTATCACATGTTAGCAAAAGGGCTCTCCAGTTAAAGTTTTTTATGTGAGGCGGAGACCTCTTTAATATCAGAGCAGAGACATGGCACGCAGTGTGTAGCCCCCAACATCTTCTTTAACAATGTCTCTAAAGTTTTCAAGTAAGATAACAACATCTGAAAGTTCAGTGAAGAGAAGCCTTGGAAATCCACAGCTGTAGCTGTGTCTGCTCTGAACATTTCACTGAAAGCTGCTTTGATACAAGTGGAAAAGCTGCTCGAATTCGGAAGGATGACTTTCCAAAAACAGATGAGGTTACTGATGAATGAAAGTCCAATGAACGAGTCCCTTGTTACTCATAGTTAATAACTGACTTCACTATCTCTGACTCCATCCTTTACACACTAGCAATTGATTGTTGCACACCTACGAGGTGCAAGGCGTTTATGTTAGTATGACAGTGCTTAATTTGCGAAAAAGTAAGTACTAAGCCCTCATCAGGAGGCCACTGCAGCCTACAGCACCCACTGCCCCTGCCAGCGATGTCACTGACAGTACAAACCTACTAAGCATCACACTCCTACAAGTGTGACAATTCAGACTATTCCAGGCCCCCAAAGCTAAAAGATATGCAGGGGGGGGGGGCGGGTAATAGTCGTGTTTAATGTATATTGAATTAGTAAACAACTGTGGCACTCACTCTAAATCAGACAGACAGCCCACCACGTGGTAGACTGTCATAAGTGCCGGTGCTGAGCACAGGAAACCACTGGCTCAAATTAAGCACTGAGGTATGGACTGGGATTGTGCTCTGCCTTCAGCCTGCTCTGTCACAGGACTGTACAGTAATCACATGATTATTTGCTGAAGCAGCAAACGAGTGGTATGGGCTGCACTGAAGGTTGGTGGCATATTTGTAACTCTCCCTGTAACTTCACACCACCCACAGTGGAGCTCAAAGACAGCAGATGTATCACCGGGAAGTGCACAGTCCGGGAAACAACCTTTACAACGGAAGCGTTAGATCACATGCAAAGTAGGAACAATGTGGACAGTTTTAAAACAAACTCCAGTGTTATGCCTGCCTTGAGGAGGTGTACGTTTTTGGCGCAAATTCCTGTGACCAAGTACATTGCACTTAATAGCATACAAATATAGTTCCTGTTAATAAAAGTAGGCACTACTGGCATAATTAACTCATGAGTGACGCAACAATAATTAGTACCAAAATTAAGGAACTCTTTCCTCATTAAATCAAAATCGTTTTCCCCAAACGACAGTAAAGCAAGAATTCTTGAGAGATTAGTCTATCAATTGCAATTACTTGTGATAAAATTATTAGTACGAAAGTTGCAAGTATATCTTAACATACACTTTTTTTTATTTTGTTCTTTTTCTTATGGCTGCTATTAAAAATGGCAATTAACTATTCCTGACTGACCTGACACTGACCTAAACCTCTTCACAGAATTCCATCTTAAAATCTGCACAATGTGACAATATTGGGGAGCACTAATGTAAAGCTGCAAGCCCGTTAGGAATATGATTAATGTAGGATTCATAAAATATTTAATAATTAATGGGAAATGTAAGATGCAAAACACTGAAACAAGTCTTTCAATATGAACCTGTTTTGTGGCCAATTTGGATTATTTTAATGTCATGTGGGTTCTGCTGTTGGCAAGGAAAGTGCAAATGTGGGATGTTTCCATCGGTCAGAATCTGGCAGAGCTCTTGGTGACCCGATGCTGCTGGTCACGACCCCTCATGGCATGTTTTGAAGCCTGGTGACCTCTCTGGGCACTGGGTGCTTACATGGAAGGGAGCCTTTAGCCTGTTACTGGTTTTAGTAGCTGGGTGTTCCAGTCCCTGTTTGATTACATGCAGCACATTCCATTTTCAAAGCGCTGCCGTGAGCGTCAAAGGTCAAGTGGTCACGCGCCCTGCTGTGACGTGATGCAACTGCCCCAATCTTTATGAGTTTGGTGAAACACCGCGTAGATACAGCAGTTACGTTGAAACTGACACTTATTACCCCACGAGACCTCTTGCAACTGTTCAACCAGGAAGATCAGAGAGGAACGCCCTGAAACTGCAGAAATATAAAATGGGGCTTTTTAGAATCTGGCTGAGTGGGAGCTGCTGCTCACATCATTCAAAGGTGGGGGGGACCTCCAGGTTTCCGAGGGGGTGGGGGGTCCCAGCTAGCTCTGCTGTCGGAAATCCTTATTCGGCCGGGATCTCTGTGACAAATGCCCTTTTGCACCGCCCATTGCCGAGCGGGCCACTATATTTTTTGCCCACTTGGCACTTCATTTAGATTTCCAGAAACAAATCTCTTAAGTGGATGTTTGTTCCTGAAAAGAAAAATAACATTGGCCCTTGGCATGCTGGGAGATTTTTCTCATGGGCTCGGGATGAGGGGTGCTGTGAGTCAGATCATGCCAATGGATTGAAAACAAAGCAAAGCAGCCTTAAACAGACTCAAAGAAGGCCACGATCAGTGGAAAAATCACCAATGAGCCATAGACTTACAGCACAGGGACCAGTGGGGAAGCAAGTCTCTCTGCCTCCCCCATTTGACTGCCGTCATATGGTGATACCTGGAGGAGAATTGGCATTTTATCCACTTAGGTAAGAAAAGAATGAGTTTAAAATAAAGCTTACATTGAAATTTCGATTATTTGTATCCATGATGAGGCATTAAGCGATACATGGAATGGGACCGCTCTTCATCAGGAATAAAATCACCAAACACATTCATCATAGGAACCTCCGCTCTAGAGTGGCACCTCGCCTCAACATCCCAAGATACAAGGATAAAAACATGGGTGGCACGTCCTTCTCTGTTCAAGCAGCCAAACTATGGAACTCTTTACCCCCCAACATAAAATCCACAGATAACCACCTTATCTTCAGAAAACTACTCAAGAATGAGCATATCCTTCTGTATATAAGCATTTATTTGAACTATAGATATGTACCTATATATGTGTATTGCTTTGTATAAACATATAGAATAATTGTTTTAAAAAAATATATATATATTTTTTTTAAATACAACAATTGAAAACCAGAGTTTATCAAATGCATCTTTAATCTACTTATACTTCCTTCCTTTATGCATCTATATAGCTTCCATGTACTTGGATCTATATATTTATTACATTCCCCCCCCCCCAAATAAAGCATATTCAATGCACTACCCTATTTCTCATCCTATAACTCTATCAATATCTTTAATTTACATATACTTACTTCCTTTATGCATCTATAAACTTTCCATGTACTTTATGGATCTATATATTTATTACTTTCTTCTAATTCAGCATATCCGATGCACTACCCTATATCTCACCCTATGTCTCTCTCAATATATCTTCTACCTCAACTCTCTGACTCATCTCAAACCTCTTTCTACTACTCTTTCCAATGCACTACTCTATTTCTCACCCTATACGGCTATCAATATATCTCCTATATCCACTCTCTCATTCATCTCAAACCCCATACCACTACTATGACCCCCAAAATAGCCCTTTCTAGACTCTCCCCTACTCTAACCCTCCTTGCACCATCTGACACCTCTTTTACAATACTGATCCCCCAAAACAAGTCTTTCTAAACTCTTCCCTCTGACTCTTCCCCTCCACATCCCTGTTTACTCATCCCAAGCCTCCCACTACTGCTATGACCTCCCAAAAAAAAAAAATCTATAGCCTTCACTCTTCTATCCCTCCACTATCCTTTTCAATCAAAATAACAGACTAACATGTCCACTTCTCAAATTTCATATTTCACTATCCAAATTCACCACTAATCCTTTATGGGTTACAGAGTAGTGTGCTACTCGCCGAAAAAAGCGCTTCAACACCTCATTAGGGGTAGCAAGCACTATACAAATGCAAACCTTTTTTCCCTCTTCTATCCCTCCGCTATCCTTCTCAATCCAAATAACTGACTAATATCCACCACTCAAATTACTTTCATATTCCACGATACTAATTCACCACAAATCCTTTATGAGTTCTGGAGTAGGGTGCTACTCACCGAAAAGCGCTTCAACACCCCATCAGGGGTAACAAGCGCTATTTATACATGCAAACCTTTGTCCCTCCTCTATCCCGCTGATATCCTTCTCAATCCAAATAACTGACTAACATATCCACCACTCAAATTACTTTCATATTTCACTATACTAATTCAACAGTAATCCTTTAATGGGTTCCGGAGTAGCGTGCTACTCGCCAAAAAAGCGCTTCAACACCCCATCGGGGGTAACAAGCGCTATATAAATGCAAAAATGTTTTCCCTCTTCTATTCCTCCTCTATCCTTCTCTATCCAAATAACTGACTAATACCCACCACTCAAATTACTTTCATATCTCACTATACTAATTCACCACCAATCCTTTATGGGTTCTGGAGTAGAGTGCTACTCGCCAAAAGAAAGCGCTTCAACACCCCATCAGGGGTAACAAGCGCTATATAAATGCAAAAATGTTTTCCCTCTTCTATTCCTCCGCTATCCTTCTGAATCCAAATAACTGACTAACCTATCCACCGCTCAAATTACTTTTCTTATTTCACTATACTAATTCAACACTAATCCTTTATGGGTTCCGGAGTAGTGTGCTACTCGCGAAAAAGCACTTCAATGCCTCGTCAGGGTAGTAAGCGCTATATAAATGCAATTACAATACAATACATTACTATTCTTAGGCAGGAATAGGAACCATCAGCATCATCGTCAAATGTACTGGTGCCAATTATTTAAAATTATCATTCACAGTAGAACAGTATCAAGTTGGAGTCCAAATCAATACATGTAAAAACATAGGAACCCCAGGACTGAGAAAATCAGTATAAACAACTCCAAGCAAAGAAATAAAACTTAAATAGAGGGAATTAAAAGGTATACACTGCCAGCCAAGCTGCAGTGCCCACGGTTAGACGGTTCAGTGCCACCGCAGCTTAATGGCGGTGTAAAGTGTGTTAACAGGTGTTCCTGCCCAATCAGAGCGAAACCCATTGATCAGGATTACTATGAGTGGCGCTCGTAGGACGCAAAGCCTCGTCTACTTGCTTAGTAGGGTTCCAACCCCATATGATTTTTAGATTAGAGTGGCTGTAGGGATGGTATGCCCGGTTGCCAATGCAGCCTTTCTTGAAGCAGACGCTGCCTTTTTCTTCAAAACGGACTGTGTGCTTGAGTGGGGGCTGTGGGGACCACCAGCATGTCCATGTTGGCATTTAAGTCCTTGCTGCCTTTCTAAGGTATTGAGACCATGGATCGATGGAGTTAGGAAGATCTCTTGAAGGGTCGTTTTTAATGTATCTGGTTTTTGTTGCTGAATCGCGTGGTAATATTCAAGGAAGAAGGCCTTTTATTCAAAGTCCTGCCCGTTCAGACCAAACTCCAGGCAATGCAGCGAGCGACGTGTATATTTTGGGAGGTGGGAAGGTTTTCTATTGGGGTTACACTGTGGCCTATCCAATAATGGGGGGAACCTACCCCTGTAGGCGTGTTGGCCACAAGGGAGGTTTGGAAGTAACTTCGCTCACCTACCTCGAATCACAGCCGCTGCCGAAGGCGAGTACAGTTGGGAGTTTACTCTACATAAAGCAAATGTAACTGCCAAGGTCTTCCTAGTGATATGTTTATGGGGTAGACTGGATTTGGCTGCCTCGTTAAACCGAACTCATAGACATTTATGATTGGATGTTTGGGAGATCCTTAGATTCCCCAGCCCCCATTCAGTTCCGACTTATTCTTATATCTCCGGAAGCTCATCACTTCTGTTTTTTTCTTAGTTGGCCAGCAGCTCGTTCAATGTGTTTCGGCTCTGAAGCGCATTGAGGACCTGCTTCAGGCCCACTTTCGAATGATCGAGGTGGAGGAGATCATCACATATTGGACCATAGGAATCCGGTTAGGACCGACCTTGGGTGGGATGGTCTTTGCCTTTGCTAGTGTGTGGCCAGTGCCGGTGGTGTAAAGATTGAACAACATAGCGGCTAGGACACACCCATGTTTCAATCCCCGTGTGGCCGTGATCTGATTTGTGGCAGAGTTATCAGTGCCTGTCTTGACACAGATCAATATGGTTGAATAAAGAGAGATAATTGCTCTGAGTAGGGTGGTGGGAATACCCCACTCTGCCAGTTTGGCACAAAGTTGGTTACAGTCAGCTCCGTCGAAGGCTGTGGTATAATCCATGAAACACACGTAGAGAGGAGGCCGAGAGGGATGGGGGGCACAGTGCACAAATGTGACACATCAACAATGTTATCGATGGTTGAACAATGGCGTCTGAAGCCCGTTTGCTAGAACAGTATTATATTTGCTTCAGCCACCCACGCCTATAGTTCATGTAATTAGGATTTTTGCGTAGGCTTTGGCCTCAACATCTAAAAGCCCAATTAGCCGCTACTTGCCAGGAATAGCTTTGCTCCCTTTATTATAGATTGGATAAAGGATTGACCCCTACAGGATGGTGGGACCTCGGCGGATTGAAAGCATTTCACATACAAGGGGGTGAGCAGATCGGTCCAGAAGTCTATGTCTGCCATAAACAATGTGCCCTGTTGGCTGAAATGACCAGGTGCCCTGTTGGCTAATGGGGCCAGGCGCCCTGTTGGCTGTTAGGGCCAGGCGTACTGTTGGCTGTTGAGGCGAGACGCCCTGTTGGCTGATGGGGCCAGGCGCCCTGTTTGCTGTTTGGGCCAGGCACCCTGTTGGCTGAAGGGTGGCCAGGCGCCCTGTTGGCTGATGGGGCCAGGTGCCCTGTTGGGCGTTAGGGCCAGGCGTCCTGTTGGCTGCTGAGGCCAGGCGCCCTGTTGGCTGATGGGGCCAGGCGCCCTGTTGGCCTTTGAGGCCAGGCGCCCTGTTAGCTGTTGAGGCCAGGCGCCCTGTTGGCTGTTGGGGCCAGGTGCCATGTTAGCTGTTGTGGCCAGGCGCCCTTTTGGCTGTTGGAGCCAGGCGCCCTGTTAGCTGTTGGGGCCAGGCGCCATGTTGGCTGAAGGGTGATCAGGCACCCTGTTGGCTGTGGGGGCAAGGCGCCCTGTTGGCTGTTGGGGCCAGGCTCCCTGTTGGCTATTGAGGCCAGGCACCCTGTTGGCTGATGGGACCAGGCGCCCTGTTGGCTGTTGAGGCCAGGCGCCCTGTTGACTGTTGGGGCCAGGTGCCCTGTTGGCTGTTAAGGCCAGGTGCCCTGTTGGCTGTTGAGGCCAGGCACCCTGTTAGCTGTTGGGGCCAGGCACCCTGTTAGCTGTTGGGGCCAGGTGCCATGTTAGCTGTTGGGGCCAGGCGCCCTTTTGGCTGTTGGAGCCAGGCGCCCTGTTAGCTGTTGGGGCCACGCGCCACGTTGGCTGCTGAGGCCAGGCACCCTGTTGACTGTGGGGGCCAGGCGCCCTGTTGGGGCCAGGCGCCATGTTAGCTGTTGGGGCCAGGCACCCTGTTAGCTGTTGGGGCCAGGCGTCCTGTTAGCTGTTGGGGCCAGGCACCCTGTTGGCTGTTGAGGCCAGGCGCCCTGTTGGCTGTTGGGGCCAGACTCCCTGTTGACTGTTGAGGCCAGGCGCCCTGTTGGCTGTGAGGGCCAGGCACCCTGTTGGGGCCAGGTGCCCTGCTGGCTGTTGGGGCCAGGTGCCCTGTTGGCTGTTGGGGCCAGGTGTCCTGTTGTCTGTGAGGGCAAGGCGTCCTGTTGGCTGTTGGTGCCAGGCTCCCTGTTGGCTGTTGGGGCCAGGCGCCCATCTTGATTCTTGCTGGCTAAATGGGATTATACATCTGACCATTCGGATTTCACATGTTTTGGTTTTGTGTTCCACAACAGAATGCAATGAGCTTTTCTTATTTTGCTTCTGATGTGCTCCCTGGTCTGTTTTATACTTGCTGTATCTTCTGCCGGCAACATTTAGGGCTGTTCTGCTTTTCTTTAATTCAATGGTGTACGATGATACATTATGGACTCTGGATTTCCCATGGATGGTGGGCCCAGGTTTCTCCCCCCCAAATTGTCATAAGCTGAGTCTCTTACTGATGCCCAGACGTGTTGCAGATTTGCAATGCTACCATACAGATGTTTTAACCCCTCTTTCCAGGTGGTAAGTCAGTCCAAGCATGTCTCTCTCCACTTCAGTCTTCTTACCAGCATATTTCTTTTCCTCTCCTCTGGTGGCACCCAACATATTTCATTGGTTATGTGTAGGGCCACTGGAATTATGCAATTGTGCGGCCACAGCGTTTTTCGCATAATTATGGATTTGCTGCATTTGCCACATAATCTGTGGCCTGCTGCATAATCTGCAGATTTTATAAAAAAAAATGTTTCTAGCTCAAACGGTTCAAAAGTTGCTAAAAGCGCAGGGACACCTGTTGCTGCACAGTGGGGGGCCCTGTGCAAAGGTTGACTGGTCACCTTTCTGTTGATTATTGCTGTATTTGGACATTAAATTGGTACTAACGAGGCGCAACCACTGCCCAGACAGTGGTTTACACGTGTAACAATGACGAAATAATCAAGTAATATTATTACACAGAGTGCCCCATTGCACCGTTGCATAATTTACTTAACCCTGCTGCATAATTTGCCCCCCCCTGCTGCATATTCCAGTGGAGCTGGTTATATGTGCGGTGCTCCAGGTCCAATTGTGTACCAGTTGGGTAGTGGTCGCTGTCCGAGCGTTCCACGGCCGTTAAAACATGCTTTACATGTGGTCAGTAGAGGACGCTTGCGTAATGGTACCCCTGAATGTATGTGGGGGTTGGCTAGCAGCTTCGTTTGGGGTTTTTCGGGGAGAGGTGAGTTTATGTGCTAGTAACCAGCCTACTGGTTCCCCCACCGAATGGGCACTGTTGTTGGGAGGCAAATCCACCAAATTGTCCAAGTTATGTGCGTTAAAGTCCCCTGTTATCAGGATCTCGTGAGAGGAGAATATGCAAATGAATGATGTCGGTAAGCGCTTCGCAGAAGGCGGAGAGCATGGCACTTGGCGCGCTGCTGGTCCTGCCTGGCGGTCCTTTCTGGGCTGTTTGGGTTATTTAGAAGCCCCAAGCCCCTGGATAGCAGTCTAGAGCAGTCAACAAGGGCGAGGGTGCCGGAGTAGTGGCAAAAGGCCATGGGGGGGGGGGCATCCTGTAGACGTGCCCATGTTCTCAGCTCCCTGGGGTGCTGGTGCATGAGAGGCGACGTTCACCAAGGGAGTGCTGTTCCCTAGCTGGGTTGATTGGGAACGGTTTTGGCTGAGCGGGGTCAGTATTGTTGGTCCTGGGGCTGAGTTTAAATCCGACACCCAACCTGCTGATCTAGTAAGGTTTTTCATACTCTTCCTAAGCCTCGTGGTTAGGGGATTAAGCGTGAGTTGAGTTACTTCTGCGTAGGGCTTTAAGTGGGATGAAACAACTGGTGGGTCTCTCAAAGAGGTGTGGCCGATGTATTTAAGGGCGTGGCTTAAAGACGCTAAAGCTAAAATCTGTGCTTTTACATAGTGTGCCGCCCGACTGGTATCTTGCTGCTTCTGTCATTGCATCCAGATATATAATACAAGTAGCATTACATCTACAACAAGCCAGGACTGTCGGCTTTGTCAATGGTATGTATTTCTATTGGCTATATATCTGAGGACGAACGTGCGCGGTACTTTTCAAATAGCTTTTTAGGTCTCGCCTATGCAGCGCGCATGCGCTGCATAGAGGAGACCTTTAGCCATCGGTTCCCTTTTTTCTCCAAAAACGTGCACGCGTTCCATTGCCTTCAATGGCAACGCGTGCACGTGTGGCGATTGCCTTGCGGGAGCGAGCGGCAGCGCCATATGGCATCAATTATCGCCGCTGGCTCCCGCAAGGGAATCGGCAGGCCCCCCTCCTGCCGCGCGAGGCGCGCTTTTGCTTGTTTTCCTTCTCTATCGTTCACTTCACGAGGGTAGCTAAATGGAGAGTTGTGACCGTTACACGAGAGCCCATACCCTTTAAATAAACACATTTCCTCTTTTTACAAACTCTTATCGCCCCCACTAGCAAAACGTGTAGCTGCTTCCGGTCGACGTGAATGTTTTTACTTTCATAAGTTTGTCTGCAATTATACCTAAATAGGCAGCATAAAATGAAAATGTGTTATAAAAAATATAAATGGAAAGCCTGCCTTTGCATTTTAGTGTTGTATCTGATATAACATGGAAAAAGATACTGTGCACTGTCCCCAGAACAGATGCTGAGTGTACTCATAGTACTGGTATATGTAAAGGCAATCCAGCTGGGGTGATGAATGTATGATGCACCTTGAAGCCTTTAGTGTTTAGTAAGTGTGCTATGACTGTGGAGTACATATTTGCAATGTTAAAATCAAATGTATAAGTCCCAGAATCCAACGTGCTGGTGGCTATACGTCAGGTCCGGATGATCGTGGGCCACACGATATTTCATAGTGGGTAGGACACTTGGAGCCTTTTAAAATATTGAAAACGGTCTAAATGTGACCACCGTTTCTCTCTCACTAGGGTTACCAGATTAGCCTGTGCATACAGGCACTCACTTACAACACAGGTATTACATAGGCCAGATTTGAAGCACCCACCTGCCTTTAATACACAGATCATTATATGTGAGGTAAGATTATTTTCTGTGCAGGTCACAGAAGGTCAAACATTGAGAAAAAACGTTAACAAATTATTGTAATACTGGTGACGTAAACCCTGCACTTGTAAGAACTACCTGTGATGGAGCCCAAGACCGTAATTTTAACTAATGAGCATATAGACACAGACAGCCAGGAGGTAGGGCTAATAATGGTAGGGACATAAACCAGCCTCATCCCCTCAAGCCAACCTCAAAACCACATTAGCACAAGTAACGATAGCTGCATTTTCAGTCAACAAAAGGTGCCCTCTATAGCCCACATAGTCTTGTGGTCAGGCTTGTCAGCCACAGGGCGTGTAAACCACCGGTAGACGTACATGATTGATCATACGCTGGTCACCAAGGACACATTTTGTTTTCAGTCTTAAGGTTTCCTGTTACAAACCATTGTAATCTAGTATCAACTGGTTTCATCATAGAGTACAAAAGCTACGACTCTAAGTAAATTAGTAACTAAAAGCTCAGTGCTGAAAATATGGTGTCAATATTAGTTGACAACATGGAGTTTTCAACATTAAATAAACAAGCATTGGCATAGCCAATAGGTCTCGCTTTGGGACCTTATAAGTGTTTACCCATGCAACAGTTGATGTTGTTGCACCAAGGATATTGTGCTGCATAACTAAATACTTATAAGGTCCCAAAAGCGAGACCTATTGGCTATGCCAATGCTTGTTTCTTTTAAGTCTTTTCTCTCTCCAGAAGGGCTGGTTATCGAAGAGTGGATTTGCAAAGGTTACTTTTGTTTTTTCCTGTGTTTAAAGCAGGATTTCCAAGTAAAACCCTTGCTTTTCTCTCATAACTTTTGTTTTTTCGCACAACTTCTTTTTAACAACGTTGGCATTTAACAAAATATATGTTCCAATATCTCGATTACACATTCGAAGCATTTCTTCCTGCAGAACATTTCTCATATAAAAACATATGGGGGCAGATTTACAAGGAACTGACGCATCTGCACAGATGCGTTAGTTTCCTTGCGTCAGCGCCGAATGTCCTTGCGCCACTATGGATGCGCTGTATTTACAATACAGTGCTCCATGGCGCAAGGATTAACAGATGCGTCAGAAATTCTGAAGCATCTGTTTGCGCAAAAGTGACGCATTGCTGGAGTTGCTCATGAAAGTGACGCAACTCCAGCAATGCGCCACAATAGATGGGTGAGTCCCATTCAAAAAGCCCAGCATCATTCCTTACGCCTGCTCTGAGCAGACATAGGGATGTTGACGCAGTGAAGGCGTAGAGTGACGCAGTGAAATCTTGTAGATTTCACTGCGTCAGTTCTACATGGCTTTTTGCGTGGGAACGCCCACCCTGCATACATTATACCTGACGCAGGTATAATGTGACGCAGGGCTTTACAACGTGACGCATCTCCCTAGATGCGTCACGTTGTAAATGAGCCGCATCATTTACGGTGCGGCTGTGTCACAAAAGTGACGCACCTGCAGCGCAAAAGTCACGCAAGGGGCTTGTAAATCTGCCCCATGGTTTTCATGTAAAGCGCATTTTGAAGGTTGACCTGAATTCCTGCCCCGATATGGTTATGCCCAACGGTGGGTGTTCTATCACTTCTAGAACCTTCTCATCTGTATCGTTAAGTAGGAAACTTGTCAAGGTCCCTAGATGCATCTCTATGTCGTTAATTCGTGGTTGACAAGGTGCTGGTGAGACCGCGCCATTGGCCAATGGGGGCTCAACCCCGGCCATCCCCACGGCTTGATGAAATTCTACTACCGCCTCTGTACGGTCAGTGGTTGAAGTGGGCGGGATCTGAGGGGTATGACGTGCCCATACTCTCTTCATTTAGGAAAAACAGTTCCCCAACTTTTTATGAAAAGTCACCTGTCCCGGGGGGTGTAATTCCGAGAGATGAAATGCTTCAACTAATGTGTAAAGCAGGGAGTCTCCTGTGATGTGAAACCGTGGTGGTGGTGGTGGTGGTGGGGGGGGGAGGGCGGAGCAGACAGCGAGCAAGCCTTCTTGCCAGGGTGTCTCCTGCGTGAAAGAAATGTGAATGTGCGCAACTTGTTAATCTGCAAATGTAAAGGGTGCCTGGAGGCCGGTATTGGCTTTAATTGATGGAATTACTTGTAGCTTCCCGATAACACAGATTTTTTCTTTTTGAGTCGTATTGCAAGGGAGTTACCATCTGAGGTGTGAAGTGTGTGCTTTAAAGAACCGTTAAAAAAATGATAAAATCTACATTTCAGAAGCAGTTTTTTATCTTAAACCCTTTTGCGCATTTTATAGCAGCGTATCTTCTACTGTGTGTAATGCAAGTTTAAAATCATGATTTACATATTTACAGTGCTTTATATCACAGACTGGTACCTTGTGCACTAAACATACACAAGTCACTATTTGCCACTGCACCAACCAGGGTTCAATTCTGTGGCCCTCTGGTTACAGACCCAGACCTCTGCAGTCCACTAATGTACAATAGTGCATGTCCGACTGATTAACTTAACTTGCATTTATTATTATTTTAAGCTGTTTATTATTTTTTCTGTAGTTTCCTAAAGGTGAAAGACCAAAAAAAGTTACAGAATATATATATTTTTGTAGTCACGCCTTTGACCCCGCCTTTAGGTTCACTTACCCCGCCCCCTGCTCACTCAGCTGCCCCATTTGCACACAGCATCACAGTTCCCATACTTTTTTTAATGCACTTCGACTACTGTAAAGGGTGCATTATGGTGCCGGCGTAGAGTTGATAATTATTGCTGTTTCGGTGCCAGTCCTCTGTGATATAGTCAGATAGCTCTGATGTTGAGAAAAGTTTAATGATGGGAGCATTGCAGGTTTCCTGCCCGGGGTGTAAGTTGCTTGCGGGCTCAGGGTGGATGTAAGTGGAGTGCTCACCTTTTTTGTAGTGGTGCGTTCTGTGAGAGGGGCGGAGTCGGCCAGTGATAGCTTATTCATTTGAGGTACATCGGGATTCATTCAGTGTGATCTGTCTTTGCTCATCACTGCCCTCCAGGTGATAATGCTGTAAGCAGTTCACTCCTTCACTCCTTCACTCCTTCGCTCCTTCACTCCTTCACTCCTTCGCTCTTTCGCTCCTTCGCTCTTTCGCTCTTTCACTCCTTCGCTCCTTCACTCCTTCACTCCTTCGCTCCTTCGCTCTTTCGCTCCTTCGCTCCTTCGCTCCTTTGCTCCTTTGCTCTTTCACTCCTTCGCTCCTTCACTCCTTCACTCCTTTGCTCCTTCACTCCTTCGCTCCTTCGCTCCTTCACTCCTTCACTCCTTACGCCTTTGTTTACTGCACTCTGTGTCTGTATCTTGTTGTGTCTTGTTTGTGTACATTTTCTGAGTATTGTCCACTTATGCCAGCGTGTAAAAGCGCCTGGAGTGCCACAGCGGCCTGACTTCCCAATTGCCTTCTCAGTTTAGGAGCGGGGTTCTTTATGACTAGGGCTCCCTGTTTTCCGTTTTTACTGATTTTCACAGATAAATACAGGCAAGAAACATTGTCTTTCCTGTCTGTATTTATTATTAAAAGCAGAAAAATTCAGATAATTTGGCTTCCTTTGAGGGCCTCCCCCTGCCGAGATGAATGGCTTTCAGTCCAATAGCTGTAAATATTGGCAGCCTGGGGAGCTACAAAGCTCAGAGATGTGCTTCAATTACTGCATATTTCAACATGTATGTTTGCTATTACGCAATTGTTTTTAAATGTGGGTTTGTTATTGTATTATAGTTTGGGTGTCTAATGTGCTAAAACCTGACAGGCATCAAAATATGAGTGCACATTTATCTGTTAAATAAATGCAGAAATATACAAGTTATCACCTCTTCGGTTCACAAAACACAAAATAAATATGGATAAATACAGATGGAAATGTTCAAAACATAAATACCATAAACCCGGGAGCCCTATTTATGACCAGCATCGGGGTGGCAGTGGGGCACTTGCACACTGTTGCAGGTGAGAAATGTTCAATGACCTGCGACAGTCGTAGGTTTTGCTGGCAGCTTTCCCCGTTCTCAGGTCATGTCGCCCATGCAGCTTTTCTGGGGGCACTACACCAACTCACTGTCCTCCGGGAGGTGGGGCGGGGAAGGTACAGGTAGCACGAGAGGCCAAAACAGTTCCAAAGTTGACTATAAGGTTATGTTGGATGTGCTGTTAAACCTGCTCCCAGTCCATTATAGGTTTGCTGATTGGTGTCTCATTAGCCTGGCAAACGTGGGCCGCCTCTTTTCTGCTGTTTCCCGCTGTTCAGTGCATTAGCTGAGAAAGGGGAGCGGGGGGAGCAGGGCTGATGTTCTTCGATGTTGAAACGGGCCGGCAAAAACTACAACAGCAGGTCACCCCCAGGCCGGACAAAGTCACAGTAAGCAGTGCTTAATTTGTTAAAAAAAATAAGTGCCAGGGCCCTCAACAGGAATCAACTGCAGTTTGCACCACACATTGTCCCTGCCAGCACTGCCAATTATGATAGCAACACAACTACTAGCCATCACACCCTACAAGTGTGACAATTCAGACTATTCCAGCCCCCCAAAGCTATAAGAATGGCTTGGACAGTAGGTTTAGTCATTTTGAATGCATATTAAATGTATATTGAATTAATAAACAACTGTTGTGTTTACCTCTAATTTAGACAAACAGCGCCACCATGTGGAAGCCTATCATAAGTATAGATGTTGACAATTTTGTGCCGGTGCCGAGCATCACACACCACCAGCTCAAGTTAAACACTGACAGTGAGGGGGCCGCGATCGATGGAGATCGAGAGGGGGAGTAATAGGCGGAGGCCTAGGAGTGTGAGCCCCCCCTGACGCTGCAGTACTCGGATGCAAACTGTACCAGCCTCTAGAGTGGCCACCTCCAGCCCTAGGATCGCGGCCGCCGTGCCTGGAGCACAGCGCAGGCTCACCTTGCAAACCTGCCTCCCTCAGCCGCTGACAGCCACCGCTTCTGTTCACCTTGCTGTGCCAGTAATAGTATTTTCAAAAGCCAGTTATAACTAGGGGTGTGCTAAATTTGCTTTTGTATGATTGCACACAATGTTGGAAAAATTATGCAAAAGTGAACATAATTTGAGCATGAAATGTGTCCTTGTGTCAAATTTTGTAGTGAGGACGCATTCTCCATAAATAAATAACATGAAAAACATAAGCTGTGCAAGATAAAAACGCTCAAGTTCTGGTCGTTCACATTATTACTGCACGTTCTTCGTAAAGGGATGTAATTACACAAAGCAGCATAATTTCAGGAGTTCACCAAAATTAGGCAAATTATGCTGCCGTAATTTACATTTTGTCCAAGCCTAATTATAACTTGTGATATTCATCACTATGACAACAATGAAACAGATATCAAAAGAAATAAAGTATTTATGACATAATCATTAAAATATAGATCTTACAACTGTAGTATCATTTATAAAACAAACATTGGCAATGCCAATTGGTCTAGCTTATGAAAGAAAGTGCCTTTTGTGTCATTGATGGGTTTAGGCACTCAATAAGTCATCATAAATTCACTCTGTCACTCATCTTTGCACTCATACATCCATTCTTCCACCCACTGACTCATTGTTGCATTGTTCCTCTGACACAACCACCTAAAAACAAACACACAAACTGAACAAGATATGCAAGATAAACTGAAAAAATACTAGTAGAAAGAAACCTACTGCCGTCTAATCATGGCAGGCAGATGCTTGCAATAATGAAACTAACCATAGCAGCAGGGGTCCGTATTACAGAAGTATTCTAAATAGCCTATTGTTGTTTTAATGTTCCCACATGGCCACTACATTTAGAACCAACAGGTTAGCCATCTTGGAATGGTAAAACAATGATACGCTACAGACAACAGCATTCCAGAATGGTCCACGTGGGATACTACGGTGCACTACAGATGAAACAAGCGGTAAACAGGAGCCTGGGAACCTGTAGTATCCTCTTAGGAAACATTCAAATAAAAATAAGAGAAGCAAAGAAATGAAAAAGGAAAACATTGAAAACTAGAGGGCTGGGCACCCAGCTGTGACACCGAAGGGAGCTCATTTTCAGGTGAATGTACACATATGATTAGAAAATGCGATCATTCGCAGGGCAAGAGAACTAATGACTGATGTGGGCTGAACCATTACCCCATGCACATTCATAGAATTAGAAAGGTATATAAATGCACAGCTGGTTAAGCAAACTTCCATCCCTCCTAAGGGGGCTGAACATGGATTCTCACAGAGCAAACCTTACCTATGCAAGGCTTGTCACACGGGATAGCCAGCACCAAGCCCCTTGCCTTCTATCGTAATCTGTGCGATTCCATGCAACACAACAATATCTGCAGACTTTAATATAAAGTACTAATAATCCACACTTAAATGCTAATTGACTTTAACATATGCTGTTCACAATAAGTATGTCAGGCCTAGGGCCTTCTTCATAACATCTCATAATAAACAGAGCAGGCCTATAGCTGCGATCAATATTTGACATCATAACTAAGTCAATGCTGCTGTATCGAGTATAAAGTTTGTCACAAGCCAAAAACTGCAATGCAAGCAGTCTTTCTAGTGGAAGCACACACATTCGACCCAATCAAATCCTGTACTCATCGGCATCTAAGCCTCTTTCTCTGTAGTACTCTAAAGTCTCGTACTTTGTTAATCTCATAAGGTCTGGTGACAGTTACACTATCAAACCAGACCTAATTATCCATGTAGGTTAGTGTAGTGGGTTTGAGTATCCCATACTGCTCTCAAACACAAAACTGCACTCTGAAGCCTAAAGTTAAAAACGGAAGGGGAGGGAGTTGGGCCTATGATGCAAATGCCACGACTGTCCTCCTCCCATCTGTGCTGCTGCCAGATGGGAGGAAACAATTGGCTATGCCAGAAACAAGCATTGGCATAGCCAATAGGTCTCGCGTTTTGGGACCTTATAAGTGTTTAACCATGCAACACTTGATGTTGTTGCACCAAGGATATTGTGCTGGATAACTAAACACTTATAAGGTCCCAAAGGCGAGATCTATTGGCTATGCCAATGCTTGTTTTCTCTTCGTTCTGTCTTTCTTTCATTTGCTGTTGGTCATAGCATGATGATGAAAAATATGTTCAGGACCTCAAAAATGAGTTCCGGTGCCCATCAGTGGCAACCACTTGCACAAATCAACCACTGAGTGCAGTATTCTTTGGCTGGTCATGCCAGTGGATTGTGGGATGACAGAGACTGTCCTCAAGTTGGTGACCTAAGCCTGGGCTTTAAGTGG
Source organism: Calotriton arnoldi (assembly GCA_963921515.1). Lineage (NCBI taxonomy): Eukaryota > Metazoa > Chordata > Amphibia > Caudata > Salamandridae > Calotriton > Calotriton arnoldi. Next base: position 1,444,533 of record CAWUFW010000053.1, read on the forward strand.
GATGAAAAAACTAGAGGGTCTCTCAAAGGGGCGTGGCCGATGTAATTAGGGCGTGGCTTAAAAAGTAATCTAAAAAGCTGTGCTTAGCATAGTGTGCCCCCCTCCACCTCCCCCGACTGGTAATTTGCTGCTTCTGTCATTGCATCCAGATATATAATACAAGTAACATTACACCTACAACAAGCCAGGACTATTGGCTTTGCCAGTGGTTGTTAGTTGCATAAGATAAATAAGCCCCTTCTGTCAAAAGGAAATACCCCTTGGGTTTATTTATAACATCCAAATTCTCACACATAAACTGTCATCCATACAACATCCACATCAACAATCTCAAATGGAAACCAAAAAAGTATGTCTGTATAAAAATATATCAAATTTATTGTTATTAGTATTTATTTCAATAGATTAAAAAGTTTTTATCGATGAGAGGAAATAATTGTCAAATATCCATATACAATTTAAAACATTTTAGACATAAACATTGGTTAAAAACATCTCTTAAAAAAACCACAATATTGGAAATTGTCAAAGAGGCACAAAAATATATATATATATATAAGGGAGTACAAAATAATCAACCCAAGTCCTCAACTTAGAGTTTGATAACACTGGTTTTACACTTTCAGAATTTTACTTCCTCATAATTCGAACCAGGTGATGGCTTGGATGCACAAAAACTTTTTAATCTATTGAAATAAATACTAATAACAATAAATTTGATATATTTTTATACAGACATACTTTTTTGGTTTCCATTTGAGATTGTTGATGTGGATGTTGTATGGATGACAGTTTATGTGTGAGAATTTGGATGTTATAAATAAACCCAAGGGGTATTTCCTTTTGACAGAAGTGTCTAGTTTTGGTGTCCTGTCCCCTTGGTGAGTGGGACCCCTCTCTTATATTTTGGTAAGATAAATAAGCAACAACTATGGCTTCATTTTATAGGAATATTGAAAATGCTTCAGTTCTGAAATGCTGAGACTGTGAAAGACCTACAACGAGTCTCTTTGAAGTTACATCAAAGGCAGTGAAGGGTGGCACTGTTGCAGAGGTAAGATTTTTTTTTCCACCCTGGGGGTAAGGGCAAAAATGACGAGCCCGATAGAGACCCGTCTCAGCACCTGCTTTTACCGGCAGAACCCGGCCCACTTAAAGCCCTGACCTCAGCATTCTAATGACTGTACCAAAATGGGCAAGTAGCTTTCAACAAATTGTGGGGAGTTTATATTTTCCTCCACTGAAATTATAGCAAAATATATATTTGGTATATGTGTGCGCCAGATGTCCACAATCACCACACATTTTGCAGGGGGCTATAATATGATCTAAAGACGCTGAATTACTTTTTGCATGCTATTAAACAACAACAAGCACACACTTTGGACAGTGAGAAATTTCTACAACCCCTCGCCTGCTTTTGGCACAGGCTAAGGGTTTTTTTTCTACTCCTCAGGCCTTTCCCAATTCTTGAGCGAGAGAAATGTTTAAAACAATGTATTAAACATTTAAAATCAATGCAGGAAATGCTACCGCACTACTTTTTATCGACGTTCAAATGAGATTTGCCTTTAACTGTGCAGGTTTATGGCGCATGAAGCGCAAGCACAGTGAAATAAACAACCGAGAAGCCTGTTAATTGTCTTGCAAGGCAGGCGCATTTTACGTTTTGTTTCGATGATGGAGGTATTACGATTTATTTGAGTGCTGTAAACATCACCTGACCATGCGAACACTTTCTACATGCTTTATGAAGCTGGGAAATGAGCTAATTTCTAAGGGTTTGTTGTCACTATTCATTTGACTGCATAAACATGTTTTGTGCTTGACGAGGTACACGGCTGTAGACGTGGAAGCATCGCTTTCATTGTTTTAAGGAAGCATACATTTTATCTGTGCTTGTTGTCCACGGTTTGCCTGGCGTAATAATTTTATCTAGTATCTGCTTCGTACCAGCAGGTCTTCTTCTTCAAGTACTCAGGCAGAGTCTACAAGAGCACGTTTTTGTGAATCAGACCATAATTTAGGACCCAAAACAAAAGCAGGTGTTTTTCGGTCCTCTATTCGGGTCTGATTCACAAAGAAAGTGTTCTTGTAGGATTACATCTATGTTTGTAGCTAATTTCTGACTTTCGTAACAACCATTAAGAATCTCAAACTGTTCTCCGGTAAATGTGTTACAGTCATACATTTTATAAGACTGTTTCACACACCCATGCCCATATAAAACAAGCACGCTAGTGGTGCGCGCGCGCCACAGCGTGAAATCTGTTTTTCATTATCGCGCACGCACAAATTTAAACAAGCCGCTGCAGCGTCGTCAAGAAAAAATAACAAGCACACGAGTGGTGCGCGCGCTTGCGAGCAGCAGGCGGGACCACACGCTCGTGCACCATGGCCTTTTGCTTGCGGGTAACCGCAGGGAAAAGGCCATTGTGCACGAGCGTGTGGTCAGCTTTTTGAAACCCCTACATAAAGTCTTGCCAGTGAGCGCTTGCGCGCTACTCGAGGCTCGACCTAAAAACACCTTCAATGATCCAGTCATCTAAGGCCCTTTAACAGCATTACAACACTGTGTGCGCCCAGCAGCAGACACACTGCTGCTGGCTCAGGAGGTGGACACATAGACTGGGAGTGTGTGTAACTTGAGCAACTCTGTGTAGCGGAATCACTCAGAATGTCCTAAGAATTTAACCAGATTGCGCTTGAATTATCCGAGAAGAGTAATTCTGAGTTTAGCTCTATTTCTTAGTGCAAAAATGCCTCACTGCATCCAAATGGACGCGAGGATGTGTTTTGTGCTAGGAAATAGCGCTAAATGTAGCGGAACACAAATAACGGGTGCGAGTGTGCCCTGGTGGGAGGATTTTTTCCCCAAATTACTCTAGCAGCAATAATTTCATAATTCTCCATCAAAGAGTAACGAGGAATTACCCAAATTACTCTGAATAATCCGGCTTAATAAAAATTCTACCCAGGCCTAACGAAGGCCAGAACTGACAACATCCCATGTGCGGGATAAAAATGGTGCCTTCTTGGTCTGCATACGGCCAACTCTTCAGAGATTTTATATATATGAAAGAAATAGAAGGTTAAAGTGCCGTTAAAGTGAGGTGTTGAAATATATATTTCACTGCTGTGTATTTAAGATTAGGAACTAGCTACCATCGGACAGGGATTTTGATATTTTGCCAATAATTTTGCCGCCATTTCATGAATCTTCACTAAATTTCTCAAAACAAAACTTCATCCACCTCAGCTCCTTCCTGGAAAGTTTTGGGGTGCGTCCCCCAAAACACAATCTCCCCATGCAATGTCCACAAGGATTTTTGAACAGTGCTACGGCCAAAATGGCTGAAGGAGTTACACCAAATTTGGCAGAAAGCTTGATCTTTACCCAGAAATCACGCTTTTTGGGATTTGGTGTAAATCTGTTCAGTAGTTTTGGGGAAATGCAGATTCAAACTGTATGGATATCTGGACAGTTGGGTACATGGGAGTCCCATAGGAGTCCCACAGGCATGCAACTTCAACTGGCCGAGGGGGCTTTTATTCCTGCTGGCCGCCTCACTTTGGAGGGAGCAAGTGGCTCCTGTGAGTCCAGCTGCCGCGCGCACTCTGATTGGCTGGCCACAACATGAAGAGAAATGTTGCTGCCATCATTGCAGGACTGAGACATATTCCCTGTGTCCTGAAAATTAAAAACAGGATAAAGTTTAAGGGGACAGGGGAGGTTAGCCTGACCCCATGGACCTTGGGCCACATAGAAAAGACATTTGGCTTTCCACGATCCCGTGGGACTCCCACAGGAGCCAGGGTGACCCATTTACTTCTGCGAGTCCCATGGGAGCATAGTGGCCTGCACTGTCTCCAGCGAGAGTCCTGCAAGATCTGAAAAACATTATATATATATATATATATATATATATATATATATATATATATATATATATATATATATACGTATCTTTGCGTGGTGGGAGGTAGACCAGTTCCTTTAATTGTGACCAGTAAAATCTGGTTATGACATCATTTTTGTTTAAAATGACCTCTTTGTATGTCCTAGTTACATTTTAATGTTTCTTCTTAGTTTGTTTTCTGGGTTCGAGTGTGTGCACCTAGGGTGTCCTACGCTGGTTTTTTGGTGCTATACAAAAGTAATCCATTAGTGGTTCATGCATGCGCCAGCGGCTGGGGAAATGCTGCCATTCGCGGATATTTTCCATCTGTCATCATGCCCCAGGAGTAGGGCATCTTGTGTGCCATACAAGATACCTTGCACCCACCAATATTTTGGTTAACTTACTTTGATGTTCTCAACCATTCGTATTGATCCCCCCCCGGCCTGCTGATCTAATGAACTGTGTTCTGCTCTCAACTATCTTTGTAGGGCTGGGTGGAACTCGCGGAGTTTCACTCCGTGGAATTCAATGGAGTTACATGAAAACTCCGCGAGATGCCACAGATTTCCATGAGTGAGTGGAATTGGCACGTCAGACTGATTTTTAGAGCCAGGAGCTTCTTCCGAGCTACAAAATCAGTGCGAACGGCACCACGCAGCGCACCAGAGAGCGCTGCTTCTTTGCTGCCACCCAAGTATTTTCTACTCGAGAGGCAGCTTTCTCGCCGCAAATGGTTACAACCGCCTGCAATCGCACATGTTGAAAGAATCTCACCAGGTGCCGTCCTAGCGCCCGAAAATCGCAGTAGAGGACAGCAACAGCGGCGTCACTAGAGGGGTGCAGGGGGTGCGGACCGCACCGGGTGACACCATCACATGGGGTGACACCTTTCCCAAATGAGACTATTTACTAAATAGTCTCATTTGGGAAAGGTGTCACCCCATGTGATGGTATCATGGGGTAAGTTACCGCACTGGGTGACACCAACCCTAGTGACGCCGCTGGACAGCAAGTCTTGCTCGCGCTCTCCAACTTAACATTGCCGAACTGCACGTGAGGAAAAAAACACTGCCACACTGCGGTTGTCGGTGTTTTGCCAGAACTCTGCGTTACAAGCGTAACGCGGAGTGGGCAAAACTGTGAACTCTGCCAGTGGAGCAGAATTTATTGTCCAACCTTGGTCTTTGGTCACTATCAAACCTTGAGCGCGGACTCACTTGAGCTCTATCAATTTCAAGCGATCGTTCCTTACTTTGAACCTCTGTGAAGAGGACACAGATCTGTCTTTCTTTTGTCTCAGTTTCTTGAGTCTCAGTTATCTACTGGGCTTTCATTTGTAGTTTCTTTTTTCTGTCCTGTCGCTGAAACTGATGTCTCTGTTCCCATTTGTGATAACTAGGTCTGGGAGAAATTTTAATTACACTGGCAAAATTTGCAGAATTCCAAACTTTGTGTTTTGCAAAATTCCTGAAATTACTTCTGCATTACGCAATTTTGTGTGATTTACTAGTTTGTGCAAAAAATAATTTGCCAGGAGACATTTTGTGCTTTAGCCAGTCTCCTGCTAATATCCTGTGAGACCTTTTTTTCCCGAAGTCTGCACTCGTGACACCTACCGCTCAGATCACATTTCATGCTAAAAGAGTAATTTTGTAAAATTTTATGGAAAGTCATGAAATGTCACCGGAAAAATGATGCCATTTCACCCACGGTTGATGGTGATTCTTCCAGCTAATTAAGTCAAAAATAGTTATCTATTTATCAACTTTCTTAAGTGTTCTTTCAAACTCTTTCAAGCTCCTTTAATGAAAGAAAATTACTTCATTCTTTTAATTTCTGACGTATATATATTTTTGTTTACCAAATACATCTATGATCCCACAACGAGGCCCTCGTTCACAACAGTTACTGTCCCCAGGGCATATGGGCAAATAACTCCTCTGTGTTTCTAATTCTCTTTGCCCTCTACCACACCACGAGCTTTCCCTTATGCCGATATTTCTTGATTTATTTGCTGTTTTTTACATGACCCGCTCGCTTCTAAGCACTATGGGCCCGGTGCCCTACGTGATTTTATGATTATAACACTTGTGATCCACACACAGGCTTTACCACCGCAGAATCACTGGCTGTAGTGAGCAAAAGCCATTTTGCAAGTTAGAAAATGTTGATTTCTTACCACAAATCCCCCTTTATCTAATGCTGTAATAAGGTCTGGCTTTACTGCGCTGCTGCCGGCTGAATGACCTATTGTTACTGATACTTTAATACTCATAGAGTGGGTTTTGACCCCACCCACAGAAGTATCTTTCTCACCTCATTAGATTGGATGCTTGTATTAAAGTACAAGGGACTATATCACATCTCAAAAGTACACTGATTCACCAACCATGCATTACATTTTTTTAATCTCATAAATGGATTGTATACAAAACGGAATCGCCTTGTAAGTGCAGTGGGGTTTTATTAAATGCTTCAGTCAGGCAAACTGGACCTGTTTGCTTCTCCAGAGCGTGTTTTGTATCTGTTGCCTCTTGTGTAGAGTGTAAAAGGTGACCCTGACGTTAAACAGGACAAGACTCCTGGTGATAAACTGCGGGGGGAGGGGGCTTTGTCCCAGGCTGGCCCCGGCGACAGCCCAGAGTTGGCTGCGGCTCACAGGCTCAGAGGGTTTCTGAGGCTTGATTTAAATCACATATAAACGAGGTGTATATTCACTCATCCCCGAGCTACCGACCACAGCGCCCAGTGAGAGAGAGGCGCTACATTGCCAAGAAACACACTACTATTCATCTCTGAGCTACTGGCCACAGCGCCCAGTGACAGAGAGGCACTACACTCCCAGAAACACACTACTATTAATCTCTGAGCTACTGACCACAGCGCCGAGTGAGAGAGAGGCGCTACACTGCCAAGAAACACACTACTATTAATCTCTGAGCTACTGACCACAGCGCTGAGTGACAGAGAGGCACTACACTCCCAGAAACACACTACTATTAATCTCTGAGCTACTGACCACAGCGCCGAGTGACAGAGAGGCGCTACACTCCCAGAAACACACTACTATTAATCTCTGAGCTACTGACCACAGCGCCGAGTGAGAGAGAGGCGCTACACTGCCAAGAAACACACTACTATTCATCTCTGAGCTACTGGCCACAGCGCCCAGTGACAGAGAGGCACTACACTCCCAGAAACACACTACTATTAATCTCTGAGCTACTGACCACAGCGCCCAGTGACAGAGAGGCACTACACTCCCAGAAACACACTACTATTAATCTCTGAGCTACTGACTACAGCGCCGAGTGAGAGAGAGGCGCTACACTGCCAAGAAACACACTACTATTAATCTCTGAGCTACTGACCACAGCGCCCAGTGACAGAGAGGCACTACACTCCCAGAAACACACTACTATTAATCTCTGAGCTACTGACTACAGCGCCGAGTGAGAGAGAGGCGCTACACTGCCAAGAAACACACTACTATTAATCTCTGAGCTACTGACCACAGCGCCCAGTGACAGAGAGGCACTACACTCCCAGAAACACACTACTATTAATCTCTGAGCTACTGACCACAGCGCCGAGTGGCAGAGAGGCACTACACTCCCAGAAACACACTACTATTAATCTCTGAGCTACTGACCACAGCGCTGAGTGACAGAGAGGCGCTACACTCCCAGAAACACACTACTATTAATCTCTGAGCTACTGACCACATCGCCGAGTGAGAGAGAGGCGCTACACTGCCAAGAAACACACTACTATTAATCTCTGAGCTACTGACCACAGCGCCCAGTGACAGAGAGGCACTACACTCCCAGAAACACACTACTATTAATCGCTGAGCTACCGACCATAGCGCCCAGTGAGAGAGAGGCGCTACACTGCCAAGAAACACACTACTATTAATCTCTGAGCTACTGACCACAGCGCCCAGTGACAGAGAGGCACTACACTCCCAGAAACACACTACTATTAATCTCTGAGCTACTGACTACAGCGCCGAGTGAGAGAGAGGCGCTACACTGCCAAGAAACACACTACTATTAATCTCTGAGCTACTGACCACAGCGCCCAGTGACAGAGAGGCACTACACTCCCAGAAACACACTACTATTAATCTCTGAGCTACTGACCACAGCGCCGAGTGGCAGAGAGGCACTACACTCCCAGAAACACACTACTATTAATCTCTGAGCTACTGACCACAGCGCCGAGTGACAGAGAGGCGCTACACTCCCAGAAACACACTACTATTAATCTCTGAGCTACTGACCACAGCGCCGAGTGAGAGAGAGGCGCTACACTGCCAAGAAACACACTACTATTAATCTCTGAGCTACTGACCACAGCGCCCAGTGACAGAGAGGCACTACACTCCCAGAAACACACTACTATTAATCGCTGAGCTACCGACCATAGCGCCCAGTGAGAGAGAGGCGCTACACTGCCAAGAAACACACTACTATTAATCTCTGAGCTACTGACCACAGCGCCCAGTGAGAGAGAGGCGCTACACTGCCAAGAAACACACTACTATTAATCTCTGAGCTACTGACCACAGCGCCCAGTGACAGAGAGGCGCTACACTGCCAAGAAACACATTACTATTAATCTCTGAGCTACTGACCACAGCGCCCAGTGAGAGAGAGGCGCTACACTGCCAAGAAACACACTACTATTAATCTCTGAGCTGCTGACCACAGCGCCCAGTGACAGAGAGGCACTACACTCCCAGAAACACACTACTATTAATCTCTGAGCTACTGACCACAGCTCCTAGTGAGTGACAGAGACGCACCACACTGCCGAGAAACACACTACTATTAATCTCTGAGCTACTGACCACAGCTCCTAGTGACAGAGACGCACTACACTGCCAGGAAAAACACTACTATTAATCTCTGAGCTACTGACCACAGCGCCAAGTGACAGAGAGGCACTACACTCCCAGAAACACACTACTATTAATCTCTGAGCTACTGACCACAGCGCCCAGTGACAGAGAGGCACTACACTCCCAGAAACACACTACTATTAATCTCTGAGCTACTGACTACAGCGCCGAGTGAGAGAGAGGCGCTACACTGCCAAGAAACACACTACTATTAATCTCTGAGCTACTGACCACAGCGCCCAGTGACAGAGAGGCACTACACTCCCAGAAACACACTACTATTAATCTCTGAGCTACTGACTACAGCGCCGAGTGAGAGAGAGGCGCTACACTGCCAAGAAACACACTACTATTAATCTCTGAGCTACTGACCACAGCGCCCAGTGACAGAGAGGCACTACACTCCCAGAAACACACTACTATTAATCTCTGAGCTACTGACCACAGCGCCGAGTGGCAGAGAGGCACTACACTCCCAGAAACACACTACTATTAATCTCTGAGCTACTGACCACAGCGCCGAGTGACAGAGAGGCGCTACACTCCCAGAAACACACTACTATTAATCTCTGAGCTACTGACCACATCGCCGAGTGAGAGAGAGGCGCTACACTGCCAAGAAACACACTACTATTAATCTCTGAGCTACTGACCACAGCGCCCAGTGACAGAGAGGCACTACACTCCCAGAAACACACTACTATTAATCGCTGAGCTACCGACCATAGCGCCCAGTGAGAGAGAGGCGCTACACTGCCAAGAAACACACTACTATTAATCTCTGAGCTACTGACCACAGCGCCCAGTGACAGAGAGGCACTACACTCCCAGAAACACACTACTATTAATCTCTGAGCTACTGACTACAGCGCCGAGTGAGAGAGAGGCGCTACACTGCCAAGAAACACACTACTATTAATCTCTGAGCTACTGACCACAGCGCCCAGTGACAGAGAGGCACTACACTCCCAGAAACACACTACTATTAATCTCTGAGCTACTGACCACAGCGCCGAGTGGCAGAGAGGCACTACACTCCCAGAAACACACTACTATTAATCTCTGAGCTACTGACCACAGCGCCGAGTGACAGAGAGGCGCTACACTCCCAGAAACACACTACTATTAATCTCTGAGCTACTGACCACAGCGCCGAGTGAGAGAGAGGCGCTACACTGCCAAGAAACACACTACTATTAATCTCTGAGCTACTGACCACAGCGCCCAGTGACAGAGAGGCACTACACTCCCAGAAACACACTACTATTAATCGCTGAGCTACCGACCATAGCGCCTAGTGAGAGAGAGGCGCTACACTGCCAAGAAACACACTACTATTAATCTCTGAGCTACTGACCACAGCGCCCAGTGAGAGAGAGGCGCTACACTGACAAGAAACACACTACTATTAATCTCTGAGCTACTGACCACAGCGCCCAGTGACAGAGAGGCGCTACACTGCCAAGAAACACATTACTATTAATCTCTGAGCTACTGACCACAGCGCCCAGTGAGAGAGAGGCGCTACACTGCCAAGAAACACACTACTATTAATCTCTGAGCTACTGACCACAGCGCCCAGTGACAGAGAGGCACTACACTCCCAGAAACACACTACTATTAATCTCTGAGCTACTGACCACAGCTCCTAGTGAGTGACAGAGACGCACCACACTGCCGAGAAACACACTACTATTAATCTCTGAGCTACTGACCACAGCTCCTAGTGACAGAGACGCACTACACTGCCAGGAAAAACACTACTATTAATCTCTGAGCTACTGACCACAGCGCCAAGTGACAGAGAGGCACTACACTCCCAGAAACACACTACTATTAATCTCTGAGCTACTGACCACAGCGCCGAGTGACAGAGAGGCACTACACTCCCAGAAATACAATACTATTAATCTCTGAGCTACTGACCACAGCTCCTAGTGAGTGACAGAGACTCACCACACTGCCGAGAAACACACTACTATTAATCTCTGAGCTACTGACCACAGCTCCTAGTGAGTGACAGAGACGCACCACACTGCCGAGAAACACACTACTATTAATCTCTGAGCTACTGACCACAGCTCCTAGTGACAGAGACGCACTACACTGCCAAGAAACACACTACTATTAATCTCTGAGCTACTGACCACAGCGCCGAGTGACAGAGAGGCACTACACTCCCAGAAACACACTACTATTAATCTCTGAGCTACTGACCACAGCGCCGAGTGACAGAGAGGCACTACACTCCCAGAAACACACTACTATTAATCTCTGAGCTACTGACCACAGCTCCTAGTGAGTGACAGAGACGCACCACACTGCCGAGAAACACACTACTATTAATCTCTGAGCTACTGACCACAGCTCCTAGTGACAGAGACACACTACACTGCCAAGAAACACACTACTATTAATCTCTGAGCTACTGACCACAGCGCCGAGTGACAGAGAGGCTCTACACTCCCAGAAACACACAACTATTAATCTCTGAGCTACTGACCACAGCGCCTAGTGACAGAGAGGCACTACACTCCCAGAAACACACTACTATTAATCTCTGAGCTACTGACCACAGCGCCGAGTGACAGAGAGGCACTACACTCCCAGAAACACACTACTATTAATCTCTGAGCTACTGACCACAGCGCCTAGTGACAGAGAGGCGCTACAATCCCAGAAACACACTACTATTAATCTCTGAGCTACTGACCACAGCGCCCAGTGACAGAGAGGCACTACACTCCCAGAAACACACTACTATTAATCGCTGAGCTACCGACCACAGCGCCCCAGTGAGAGAGAGGCGCTACACTGCCAAGAAACACACTACTATTAATCTCTGAGCTACTGACCACAGCGCCCAGTGAGAGAGAGGCGCTACACTGCCAAGAAACACACTACTATTAATCTCTGAGCTACTGACCACAGCGCCCAGTGACAGAGAGGCGCTACACTGCCAAGAAACACATTACTATTAATCTCTGAGCTACTGACCACAGCGCCCAGTGAGAGAGAGGCGCTACACTGCCAAGAAACACACTACTATTAATCTCTGAGCTACTGACCACAGCGCCCAGTGACAGAGAGGCACTACACTCCCAGAAACACACTACTATTAATCTCTGAGCTACTGACCACAGCTCCTAGTGAGTGACAGAGACGCACCACACTGCCGAGAAACACACTACTATTAATCTCTGAGCTACTGACCACAGCTCCTAGTGACAGAGACGCACTACACTGCCAAGAAAAACACTACTATTAATCTCTGAGCTACTGACCACAGCACCAAGTGACAGAGAGGCACTACACTCCCAGAAACACACTACTATTAATCTCTGAGCTACTGACCACAGCGCCGAGTGACAGAGAGGCACTACACTCCCAGAAACACACTACTATTAATCTCTGAGCTACTGACCACAGCTCCTAGTGAGTGACAGAGACGCACCACACTGCCGAGAAACACACTACTATTAATCTCTGAGCTACTGACCACAGCTCCTAGTGAGTGACAGAGACGCACCACACTGCCGAGAAACACACTACTATTAATCTCTGAGCTACTGACCACAGCTCCTAGTGACAGAGACGCACTACACTCCCAGAAACACACTACTATTAATCTCTGAGCTACTGACCACAGCTCCTAGTGAGTGACAGAGAGGCACTACACTCCCAGAAACACACTACTATTAATCTCTGAGCTACTGACCACAGCTCCTAGTGAGTGACAGAGACGCACCACACTGCCGAGAAACACACTACTATTAATCTCTGAGCTACTGACCACAGCTCCTAGTGACAGAGTCACACTACACTGCCAAGAAACACACTACTATTAATCTCTGAGCTACTGACCACAGCGCCGAGTGACAGAGAGGCACTACACTCCCAGAAACACACTACTATTAATCTCTGAGCTACTGACCACAGCGCCGAGTGACAGAGAGGCACTACACTCCCAGAAACACACTACTATTAATCTCTGAGCTACTGACCACAGCGCCTAGTGACAGAGAGGTACTACACTCCCAGAAACACACTACTATTAATCTCTGAGCTACTGACCACAGCTCCTAGTGAGTGACAGAGACGCACCACACTGCCGAGAAACACACTACTATGGGCCAGCAGGGACAGGAGAGCCCAGCTAGGGGCCCAAAGGCTGCCGGGAGGGGGTGTGGGCGGTGCAAGGGCAGGAACAGAGGCAGAGTCAGTGTAGTGTAATGTTACATATGGAGTGGAGTGGGAGAAGTGGTAAAGCTGAGACAGTAGGTGGTGCACTAGACTTACAGAAGGTAGGGAGAATGGGGGCATTCAGTGTGGTGGTCGGTGGGACGAGGGCAGTGTTAGAGGCATGGTGGGCTGTGTTAGCATTGAGGATGGTGTTAAAACGAGGCTTGTGCTCAGCGTGGAAGGAAGTGCCCGGCGTGGGCACGGGAGTGTGAGAGGATGGTATTAACACGAGGCGCGTGCTCAGCGTGGAAGGAAGCACCGGGCGTGGGCACAGGATTCTGAGAGGATGGCATTAACATGAGGCGTGTGTTAAGCGTGGATGGGGGGCACCTGGTGTGGGCATTGTAGTGTGAGAGGATGGTGTTACCACGTGGCGCGTGCTCAGCTTTGAATTAAGCACCCGCCGTGGACGTGGGAGTGTACGAGGGTGTTAGCGTTAGGTGCAGCACGCGCAGTATTAAGGGTTGTTCAGCATTGGGAAACGGTCTGGTTGATTGGGTGGAGCGACAAAGACTCGGGGTACTCTGAGTTTCTTATCTGGAGTCTGGAAGATGGGGTACCCTCCACCAATGTGGCCGAGCACTGCCCTAAACTCCTGGGTGTCTCATGCTACTTAGATCGGGGCAGTGACCCTGTGCTATTCTGCTGGAATGGGGAGGGTGCACAGTGGGGGGCAGTGACACGTTATGTTATGTATCCTATGCTATGATCTATGTCTAGGGTGACCAGATTCTCAAAACAACAAAAAACCGGGACAGGTGTCATAGACATAGAAGTAGGACTGACAGAAGTACCCATGGCTTTAAGTGGGATGAAAAAACAGGGGGGGGGTCTCTCAAGGGGCGTGGCCGATGTAATTAAGGACGTGGCTTAAAACACATAAGCTAAAAAAATCTGTACTTAGCATAGCGTCCCGCCCGAAAAATGTGCTGCTTCTGTCATTGTATCCAGATAAATAATATAACGAGTAACATCACACCTAGAACAAGCCTGGACTATTGGCTTTGTCAACGATATAACGAGTAACATCACACCTAGAACAAGCCTGGACTATTGGCTTTGTCAACGATATAACGAGTAACATCACACCTAGAACAAGCCTGGACTATTGGCTTTGTCAACGATATAACGAGTAACATCACACCTAGAACAAGCCTGGACTATTGGCTTTGTCAACGATATAACGAGTAACATCACACCTAGAACAAGCCTGGACTATTGGCTTTGTCAACGATATAACGAGTAACATCACACCTAGAACGAGCCTGGACTATTGGCTTTGTCAACGATATAACGAGCAACATCACACCTAGAACGAGCCTGGACTATTGGCTTTGTCAACGATATAACGAGCAACATCACACCTAGAACGAGCCTGGACTATTGGCTTTGTCAACGATATAACGAGCAACATCACACCTAGAACGAGCCTGGACTATTGGCTTTGTCAACGATATAACGAGCAACATCACACCTAGAACGAGCCTGGACTATTGGCTTTGTCAACGATATAACGAGCAACATCACACCTAGAACGAGCCTGGACTATTGGCTTTGCAACGATATAACGAGCAACATCACACCTAGAACGAGCCTGGACTATTGGCTTTGTCAACGATATAACGAGCAACATCACACCTAGAACGAGCCTGGACTATTGGCTTTGTCAACGATATAACAAGCAACATCACACCTAGAACGAGCCTGGACTATTGGCTTTGTCAACGATATAAAGAGCAACATCACACCTAGAACGAGCCTGGACTATTGGCTTTGTCAACGATATAAAGAGCAACATCACACCTAGAACAAGCCTGGACTATTGGCTTTGTCAACGATATAAAGAGCAACATCACACCTAGAACAAGCCTGGACTATTGGCTTTGTCAACGATATAACGAGCAACATCACACCTAGAACAAGCCTGGACTATTGGCTTTGTCAACGATATAACGAGCAACATCACACCTAGAACAAGCCTGGACTATTGGCTTTGTCAACGATATAACGAGCAACATCACACCCAGAACAAGCCTGGACTATTGGCTTTGTCAACGATATAACGAGCAACATCACACCTACTTGTTTTTATTAAACACTGCATCAAAGGATTTTGATTACATTCGTCAACACGCTGCGTTCTTTATTATTTTTGTTATTACTTCGAGGAGCAGACAACCTATAGTGTCAGGTGTCGTGAGAGCCACGCACTTCTCCCCCCTCAGCTATGTGCCAAAGTACAAAAGGCGCACAGAGCATAGTATGTGCCGGGATTAACTCCAACCACCATTTTTCAAACACAGACCGACCCACATAATATTCTTAACAACAGTTTATGACCAAAAAAGGTAGGATTTTTCAAGTTTCAAAACCACACTTAAGTATATGGAGTCTCCAGGAAATGTTGCATGACCTTTGGCCCGGTAATGACATCACAGGGAATTGCAAAACATGAGATCTAGATCGGAGGGAATGACTGTGTGGCTTATAACCCAAATTACATCATGAAAAGTAAAGGACATTAAACAAATGTGGGGTCTTTGAATACTATGTCGTGTCTTAATCTGACCTTTTTTTTTTTTTAATTTTTTTTTTAATTTTTTTAATTTTGGCGAGGTGTACACATATAAATTGGAAAGCAGACAAATATTATACATTCAGATAAGACAAAAAATTTTTTTTTTAAAAATTAATACTTAGGCAAAAACAATCCGAGACCATCCATAGTCAATTAGAAAACATATCATATTAACATTCGAGGAAATTCCAAATACGATTAAATCTTATCATTGAACGAATAGATCGAGTTTTGGCTAATGTTCGCTCCTTTTCATAAATATCCTTCATAAGAATCAGCCAATCAAAAATGAAGGTGGATTAGAATTAATCCACTCTCTAGCTATACATAGACGGGCTGCCACTAATAGAATAGACATTAAGTTTCCCATATAAGGATCATCACATATCTTATACCCCAGCATTATTTCTTTGATCGATATGGTTAAATCAAGATTCAACTGTTGACCAATATATTGTGTGACTCTTTCCCAGAACTCTGATAATTTAGGGCATAGATAAAACATATGAAGAATATCAGCCGCCTTTTGACCGCATTTAGGACAGATTGTTCTATCCATACTCCCACTGCCTGGTAATTGTGTTACTAGTTGCCATTTTGTTATTTTGTCCGGAGTATAATATAGCATGCAGATAGTTCGGAACTGTTGTAACTTTAGACTTACAGAATGTACTGAGTTATTTAATTTGTCTAGAGCCATTGTGATTTCAGTTGTTTCTATATCCACATTCAAAGTCTGATTCCATTTATTTGCTAATTCGCTAAGATCAGCACTTTTAACACTCCACAAATGTCCGTACATCGTACTAATTCTAATTTTGTGAGCAGGATTTAAAAAGCAAGTAAGGACTATATGAGAGTGCGGCAAATGCATTAGTTTTTGTTTGAAGAAATAGTCTCTAAGTTGCAGATACTTAAAAAATGACTGATGTGGGAGACCAAAAGATTGTTGTAATGATAAGTAGGTGGAGAAGCCAGAATGGTCATATAACTGTCCCAATCTATCAATACCATGTCTAGCCCAATTGGAAGCAGATCCGTCATGAAATATATTTGGAAGAGATGGATTGTTCCATAGTTGAAAATATTCATGTCTAACAAGGTCATCAAAAGTAAGCGATAGATAACAAAGAATTTCCTTCCAAATACATACAATGTCCCTTATAGTCTTGAATCGAACTCTTTTATAGTAATTAGGATTGTTAATCCTATACAAGAACATACGATTGTCATTACCTAAAGCTAAAGTAAGCCCATAATATGAGAGCTTATCAGTTAAAAGGCTTTGTATACGTCCTGTAAATTCTGCCCAGAAGTACAATTTAAAATCAGGAAGTTGCAAACCCCCAAATTTATAAGGAAACTTAAGAAGTTTTATCGATCGACGAGCTTTTTTATAGCCCCAAATAAAACTACTGATTGCACCCTCTAATTTATGAAAAAAATAATTGGGAACCCGTAAAGGAATTGCCCGAAACAGATATAAAAATTTAGGTAGAATGATCATTTTAATTATATTAATCCGGCCAATAATAGTTATGGGTAGCTTATTCCAATTCTTAAACTGTTTAATTACTGTCTGTAACAATGCTCCATAATTTAATTTCCAAATTTGGTCCACATTTTTAGTGATCCTAATACCTAAATATGTGGCCTCTATACAAGTTCCGCGAATAGATGTAGCAGGTGGCAGATTATAGCCCGAGAAAAGCCCAACATTTTTAGCTTCTTCCTTTATTATATCAGCAGTAGTTACTGGGTCTGATGTAAATATCGCAATGTCATCCGCATATGCGACTACTTTAAGTTGATACGCACCGTTATTGAATGGGGTGATATCTACATTTTGATTTAATGTTTCGATGAAAGGCTCGATATAAAGAGCAAAAAGTAGAGGAGAAAGTGGACACCCTTGTCTCGTACCACGTTGTATGCAGAATATCTTAGAATTCAGATTAGCATATATTAGCTTGGCCTGCGGGTTAGTATATAGTGCCTTGATCCAGTTCATAAAACGATCTGGTATTGCATTATTATGTAGTATCTGCCATAATGCATCCCATACCACCCAGTCGAATGCTTTCTCAGCATCTAATAGAATCATCCCCATGGTACTCGATGTTTTATGAGCGATATCAAATGCAGTTATAGCCGTGTTAACATGTGCGGTAGTATCCCTGCCTGAAATAAATCTGTGTTGGTGTTCAGATACCAGATCTGGCATATATGATGCCAGACGATTTGCCAATACTTTAGAGAATATTTTAGCATCAGTATTAATAAGGGATATTGGTCGATAAGACCCACATTCATCTGCACTCTTCCCTTTTTAAGAAAAAAACAATATTAATCATATCCCAAGAATCAGGAACTTGCTTGCACTCAGCTATCTGGTGCATCACTTCTTGGAACAGTGGGAGAATTAAAGTTTTAAAGGTTTTATAAAACTCCAGTGGTAGGGCGTCGTCTCCGGCTGCTTTGCCTAAAGGCAGCGCAGCTATAGCAGTTGCGATTTCATCTTCTGATATATCAAGTTGTAGGTGTTCTATAAACATCACACCTAGAACAAGCCTGGACTATTGGCTTTGTCAACGATATAACGAGCAACATCACACCTAGAACAAGCCTGGACTATTGGCTTTGTCAACGATATAACGAGCAACATCACACCTAGAACAAGCCTGGACTATTGGCTTTGTCAACGATATAACGAGCAACATCACACCTAGAACAAGCCTGGACTATTGGCTTTGTCAACGATATAACGAGCAACATCACACCTAGAACAAGCCTGGACTATTGGCTTTGTCAACGATATAACGAGCAACATCACACCTAGAACAAGCCTGGACTATTGGCTTTGTCAACGATATAACGAGCAACATCACACCCAGAACAAGCCTGGACTATTGGCTTTGTCAACGATGTAACGAGCAACATCACACCCAGAACAAGCCTGGACTATTGGCTTTGTCAACGATATAACGAGCAACATCACACCCAGAACAAGCCTGGACTATTGGCTTAGTCAACGATATAACGAGCAACATCACACCCAGAACAAGCCTGGACTATTGGCTTTGTCAACGATATAACGAGCAACATCACACCCAGAACAAGCCTGGACTATTGGCTTTGTCAACGATATAAGGAGCAACATCACACCCAGAACAAGCCTGGACTATTGGCTTTGTCAACGATATAAGGAGCAACATCACACCCAGAACAAGCCTGGACTATTGGCTTTGTCAACGATATAACGAGCAACATCACACCCAGAACAAGCCTGGACTATTGGCTTTGTCAACGATATAACGAGCAACATCACACCGCGAACAAGCCTGGACTATTGGCTTTGTCAACGATATAACGAGCAACATCACACCGCGAACAAGCCTGGACTATTGGCTTTGTCAACGATATAACGAGCAACATCACACCCAGAACAAGCCTGGACTATTGGCTTTGTCAACGATATAACGAGCAACATCACACCACGAACAAGCCTGGACTATTGGCTTTGTCAACGATATAACGAGCAACATCACACCCAGAACAAGCCTGGACTATTGGCTTTGTCAACGATATAACGAGCAACATCACACCCAGAACAAGCCTGGACTATTGGCTTTGTCAACGATATAACGAGCAACATCACACCCAGAACAAGCCTGGACTATTGGCTTTGTCAACGATATAACGAGCAACATCACACCCAGAACAAGCCTGGACTATTGGCTTTGTCAACGATATAACGAGCAACATCACACCCAGAACAAGCCTGGACTATTGGCTTTGTCAACGATATAACGAGCAACATCACACCCAGAACAAGCCTGGACTATTGGCTTTGTCAACGATATAACGAGCAACATCACACCCAGAACAAGCCTGGACTATTGGCTTTGTCAACAATATAACGAGCAACATCACACCCAGAACAAGCCTGGACTATTGGCTTTGTCAACAATATAACGAGCAACATCACACCCAGAACAAGCCTGGACTATTGGCTTTGTCAACAATATAACGAGCAACATCACACCCAGAACAAGCCTGGACTATTGGCTTTGTCAACAATATAACGAGCAACATCACACCCAGAACAAGCCTGGACTATTGGCTTTGTCAACAATATAACGAGCAACATCACACCCAGAACAAGCCTGGACTATTGGCTTTGTCAACAATATAACGAGCAACATCACACCCAGAACAAGCCTGGACTATTGGCTTTGTCAACAATATAACGAGCAACATCACACCCAGAACAAGCCTGGACTATTGGCTTTGTCAACAATATAACGAGCAACATCACACCTAGAACAAGCCTGGACTATTGGCTTTGTCAACAATATAACGAGCAACATCACACCCAGAACAAGCCTGGACTATTGGCTTTGTCAATGGTTGTTAGCTGCATAAGAGAAATAAGCAACAACTTTGGCTTCGCTGGTCATAACATTGAAAATGCCTCAGTTCTGGAATGAAGAGACTGTGAAAGAACTATAACAGGTCTCTTTAAAAGCAGTGAAGGGTGGTACTGCTGCAGCAGTAAGCTTTTTTTTTCTCCATGAGGGCAAAAATGGAGAGCCCAATAGACACCCGTCTCAGCACCTTTGAGAAGTAAAGCAGGCGCACCGAGCGAGACGCTATTTAAAAACCGGGACATTTATCTGTTTAACCCGGGCACTACGCAAAAACCGGGATATTTATCTGTTTAACCCGGGCACTACGCAAAAACCGGGACATTTATCTGTTTAACCCAGGCACTACGCAAAAACCGGGACATTTATCTGTTTAACCCGGGCACTACGCAAAAACCGGGACATTTATCTGTTTAACCCGGGCACTACGCAAAAACCGGGATATTTATCTGTTTAACCCGGCACTACGCAAAAACCGGGACATTTATCTGTTTAACCCGGGCACTACGCAAAAACCGGGACATTTATCTGTTTAACCCGGCACTACGCAAAAACCGGGACATTTATCTGTTTAACCCGGGCACTACGCAAAAACCGGGACATTTCTTTAATTTGCAGCAAAGTGTCGGAACACCGGGACACTGCTCCAAAAACCGGGACCGTCTGGGGAAAACTGGGACGTCTGGTCACCCTATCTATGTCGAGATAGTGCCGTCCCTATAGCTCACAGTCAGCCTTTAACATCGCCTTGAAGCGCTATTGGCGGCACATGGGTTTCAATCTCGGACATTGGTCTGTGTTGTCTCTAAGATATGCTATGAGCATCATTACCTGATGGCTCATTAGGTCTGGCTGGAATGTCTTATTTGGTGAACTGTGGGGTTCTGATTTGGGGTGGGTGAAGAATTCCGCTCCGCGGGCGGAGTGCGTGGAGTTTTGCCCACTTCGCGCTCTGTGCAGAGCATGGATTCTGCAAAACTCTGTGAAGCGACACAGAGCGGAGTTTTTTCTCTCACGCGGCTCGCCAACAAGCCCTCGCGAGACAAACATCGTGCTGGACCTCTTCTTGGCGAGATTTCTCAATGCTCGCGGTCGCAGTAGGTCGCGACAGCTCGCGTTGAGAAATCCGTCATTCGCCTTGAGGAAGCTGTCACTCGAGTAGAATGTCTACTCGAGTGCAAAAAGCAGCAGTGCCCTCTGCCGTGAGGCAGAGTGCCGTTCGCCCTGATTTTACAGCGCGGGACAAACTCCCAGTACTTAAAATCAATGCTAGCAGAGCGACTTAACATACTGCGGCGCTGGCGGAACGATGCCGCTGGCGGAACAATGCCACTGGCAAAACATGCCGCTGGTGGAACCATGCCGCTGGCGGAACGATGCCACTGGTGAAACATGTCGCTGGCGGAACCATGCCGCTGGTGGAACGATGCCACTGGCGGAACGATGCCGCTGGCGGAACGATGCCACTGGCGGAACGATGCCGCTGGCGGAACACTGCCACTGGGGAAACATGCCGTTGGCGGAACCATGCCGCTGGCGGAACGATGCCACTGGCGGAACGATGCCGGTGGCGGAACAATGCCACTGGCGGAACGATGCCACTATGGCGGAACCATGCCGCTGGTGGAACAATGCCACTGGCGAAACATGCCGCTGGCTGAACGATGCCATGGCAGAACGATGCCACTGGCGGAACGATGCCGCTGGGGGAACGATGCCACTGGCTGAACATTCCGCTGGCGGAACGATGCCACTGGCGGAGCGATGCCGCTGGCGGAACGATGCCACTGGCGGAACGATGCAGCTGGTGGAACGATGCCACTGGCGGAACGATGCCACTGGCCGAGCGATGCCGCTGGCGGAACGATGCAGCTGGCGGAACGATGCCACTGGCGGAACGATGCCGCTGGCGGAACGATGCCACTGGCGGAACGATGCCGCTGGCGGAACGATGCCACTGGCGGAACATGCCGCTGGCGAACGATGCAGCTGGCGGAACGATGCCACTCGCGGAACGATGCCACTGGCGGAATGATGCTGCTGGCAGTACCATGCCGCTGGTGGAACTCTGTGGAGCGCAGTGGAATTTTTCTGTCACTTCATGGAGTTCCACCGAGTAAAACAGCAAACTCTGCCCAAAAGGGTGTGACCCTGCTGTCACACCTGTGAGAACCTGGTTCTCACAGGTGTGACAGCAGGGTGGACAAGCGTGGTATTGTAGTGCAAGATATGGGTGTGGTTGGAGCCGGAGCCAGAAGGCAGGGGTCCAGTGTTGGAGGTAGGGCGAGACAGTAGTAGAACTAAGAGGGGTGACAGTAGGGTCATTGAGTGTAATGTGAGAGGCAGTGAGGGTTGGTGAAGTGGTAGGATAGGGAGGGGTGACGGAAGGGTCATTGAGTGTAGTTTGAGAGGCAGTGAGGGTTGGTGAAGTGGTAGGATAGGGAGGGGTGACGGTAGGATCATTGAATGTAGTGTGAGAGGCAGTGAGGGGTGGTGAAGTGGTAGTACTGAGAGGGGTGACGGTAGGGTCAGTGAGTAGTATGAGGGCAGTGGAGGGCGGTGAAGTGGTAGGATTGAGTGGGTGATGGTAGAGTCAATGAGTGTAGTGTGAGAGGCTGTGAAGGATGGTAAGTGGTAGGATTGAGTGGGGTGACGGTAGGGTCAATGAGTGTAGTGTGAGAGGCAGTGTAGGGTCTTAAAGCGGTAGGATTGACAGGGGTGACAGAAGGGTCAATGAGTGTAGTGTGAGAGGCAGTGATGGTTGGTAAGTGGTAGGATTGAACGGGGTGATGGTAGGGTCAATCAGTGAAGGGTGGTGAAGTGTAGGATAGGGACAGGTGATGGTAGGGTCAATGAGTGTAGTGTGAGGGCAGTGGAGGGTGGTGAAGTGGTAGGATTGAGCAGGGTGACGGTAGGGTCAATGAGTGTAGTGTGAGAGGCAGTGTAGGGTCTTGAAGTGGTAGGATTGACAGGGGTGACGGAAGGGTCAATGAGTGTAGTGTGAGAGGCAGTGATGGTTGGTAAGTGGTAGGATTGAACGGGGTGACGGTAGGGTCAACAGTGAAGGGTGGTGAAGTGTAGGATAGGGACAGGTGATGGTAGGGTCAATGAGTGTAGTGTGAGAGGCAGTGAGGGTTGGCAAGTGGTAGGATTGAGCAGGGTGACGGTAGGGTCAATGAGTGTAGTGTGAGAGGCAGTGTAGGGTCTTGAAGTGGTAGGATTGACAGGGGTGACGGAAGGGTCAATGAGTGTAGTGTGAGAGGCAGTGAGGGTTGGTGAAGTGCTAGGATAGGGAGGGGTGACGGTAGGATCATTGAGTGTAGTGTGAGAGGCAGTGAGGGTTGGTGAAGTGGTAGGATAGGGAGGGGTGACGGAAGGGTCATTGAGTGTAGTTTGAGAGGCAGTGAGGGTTGGTGAAGTGGTAGGATAGGGAGGGGTGACGGTAGGATCATTGAGTGTAGTGTGAGAGGCAGTGAGGGGTGGTGAAGTGGTAGTACTGAGAGGGGTGACGGTAGGGTCAGTTAGTAGTATGAGGGCAGTGGAGGGCGGTAAAGTGGTAGGATTGAGTGGGTGATGGTAGAGTGAATGAGTGTAGTGTGAGAGGCTGTGAAGGGTGGTAAGTGGTAGGATTGAGTGGGGTGACGGTAGGGTCAATGAGTGTAGTGTGAGGGGTGGTAAGTTGTAGGATTGAGCTGGGTGATGGTAGGGCCAATAAGTGTAGTGTGAGAGGCAGTGAGGGTTGGTAAGTGGTAGGATTGAGCGAGGTGACGGTAGGGTCAATGAGTGTAGTGTGAGAGGCAGTGTAGGGTCTTGAAGTGGTAGGATTGACAGGGGTGACGGAAGGGTCAATGAGTGTAGTGTGAGAGGCAGTGATGGTTGGTAAGTGGTAGGATTGAACGGGGTGACGGTAGGGTCAATCAGTGAAGGGTGGTGAAGTGTAGGATAGGGACGGGTGATGGTAGGGTCAATGAGTGTAGTGTGAGGGCAGTGGAGGGTGGTGAAGTGGAGGATCGACAGGCGTGACGGTAGGGTCAGGAAGTGTAGTGTGAGAGGGAATGCAAATGCCATGGGCGAGATGCAGCTGACATTTGATGTCCCCCAATGTCACCTGAAAGATGTTGGGGCCCAACGTATCCCTCCCCACCCCCACCCCCCCCCACTCCAAGTCTGGCGAAGCCCCAGTCCAGGCTCCTCTTCTGGGGGTGCCATGACTCAGAGACCCCCCCTCCCACCCCCCGACCCAGTAGCATCCCGCCCAAGGCAGTGCCTTCCCTCCACCCCCGGTGTCCCCCATCCACTCTCTCTCCCGGGGCTGCCCTCTGCTCAGGGTCTGCACCCTTCATGGGACAACCCTCGCCCAGTGGAGGGACGGCGGCCGCCTGGGGAGGAGGGGGCGAGCGGCTGATCGCTGAACAGACATGATAAGCCTGCCGATCGATAGCGTTTGACATCAATTGAGGGGGCGAAGCGCCTCGTGTCCAAGTCTTGACATTATCACATTCTTCCGCAGTGTCACGTGGTGTGTGTGTGTGGGCAGCACCCCATGCCCCCCTCCCCTCCAGGGAGGCGTGATGAGAGGTTGGGGGCTGAGAGAGGTCCACAGGAGAGTGGACAGCAGCAGACATCTCACCACTGACTCCCTTGGGCACTATGTGCAGAGGGAGGCTGGGGCGGCTCAGAGAGACGTCCACAGGAGAGTGGACTGCAGCAGACATCTCACCACAGACTCCCTGGGGCACCAAGTGTAGAGGGAGGCTGGGGCCAGAGAGACGTCCACAGGAGAGTGGACTGCAGCAGACATCTCACCACAGACTCCCTGGGGCACCATGTGTAGAGGAAGGCTGGGGCCAGAGAGACGTCCACAGGAGAGTGGACTGCAGCAGACATCTCGCCACAGACTCCCTGGGGCACCATGTGTAGAGGAAGGCTGGGGCAGAGAGACGTCCACAGGAGAGTGGACTGCAGCAGACATCTCACCACAGACTCCCTGGGGCACCATGTGTAGAGGAAGGCTGGGGCCAGAGAGACGTCCACAGGAGAGTGGACTGCAGCAGACATCTCACCACAGACTCCCTGGGGCTCTATGTGTAGAGGAAGGCTGGGGCCAGAGAGACGTCCACAGGAGAGTGGACTGCAGCAGACATCTCACCACAGACTCCCTGGGGCTCTATGTGTAGAGGGAGGCTGGGGCCAGAGAGACGTCCACAGGAGAGTGGACTGCAGCAGACATCTCACCACAGACTTCCTGGGGCTCTATGTGTAGAGGGAGGCTGGGGGGCTCAGAGAGACGTCCACAGGAGAGTGGACTGCAGCAGACATCTCACCACAGACTCCCTGGGGCTCTATGTGTAGAGGGAGGCTGGGGCCAGAGAGACGTCCACAGGAGAGTGGACTGCAGCAGACATCTCACCACAGACTCCCTGGGGCTCTATGTGTAGAGGGAGACTGGGGGGCTCAGAGAGACGTCCACATGAGAGTGGACTGCAGCAGACATCTCACCAGAGACTTCCTGGGGCACCATGTGTAGAGGAAGGCTGGGGCCAGAGAGACATCCACAGGAGAGTGGAATGCAGCAGACATCTCACCACAGACTCCCTGGGGCTCTATGTGTAGAGGGAGGCTGGGGTGACTCAGAGGGATGTCCACATGAGAGTGGACTGCAGCAGACATCTCACCACAGACTCCCTGGGGCAGCATGTGTAGAGGAAGGCTGGGGCCAGAGAGACGTCCACAGGAGAGTGGACTGCAGCAGACATCTCACCACAGACTCCCTGGGGCAGCATGTGTAGAGGAAGGCTGGGGCCAGAGAGACGTCCACAGGAGAGTAGACTGCAGCAGACATCTCACCACAGACTCCCTGGGGCTCTATGTGTAGAGGAAGGCTGGGGCCAGAGAGACGTCCACAGGAGAGTGGACTGCAGCAGACATCTCACCACAGACTCCCTGGGGCTCTATGTGTAGAGGGAGGCTGGGGGGCTCAGAGAGACGTCCACAGGAGAGTGGACTGCAGCAGACATCTCACCACAGACTCCCTGGGGCTCTATGTGTAGAGGGAGGCTGGGGCCAGAGAGACGTCCATAGGAGAGTGGACTGCAGCAGACATCTCACCACAGACTCCCTGGGGCTCTATGTGCAGAGGGAGGCTGGGGCCAGAGAGACGTCCACAGGAGAGTGGACTGCAGCAGACATCTCACCACAGACTCCCTGGGGCACCATGTGTAGAGGAAGGCTGGGGCCAGAGAGACGTCCAGAGGACGGTGGACTGCAGCAGACATCTCACCACAGACTCCCTGGGGCACCATGTGTAGAGGAAGGCTGGGGCCAGAGAGACGTCCACAGGAGAGTGGACTGCAGCAGACATCCCACCACATACTCCCTGGGGCTCTATGTGTAGAGGGAGGCTGGGGGGGCTCAGAGAGATGTCCACATGAGAGTGGACTGCAGCAGACATCTCACCACAGACTCCCTGGGGCTCTATGTGTAGAGGGAGGCTGGGGGGCTCAGAGAGACGTCCACAGGAGAGT
This sequence comes from Calotriton arnoldi, assembly GCA_963921515.1. Taxonomy (NCBI): domain Eukaryota; kingdom Metazoa; phylum Chordata; class Amphibia; order Caudata; family Salamandridae; genus Calotriton; species Calotriton arnoldi. The sequence goes on from CAWUFW010000053.1 coordinate 1,471,112, forward strand.
GGACTGCAGCAGACATCTCACCACAGACTCCCTGGGGCTCTATGTGTAGAGGGAGGCTGGGGGAGCTCAGAGAGACGTCCACATGAGAGTGGACTGCAGCAGACATCTCACCACAGACTCCCTGGGACACTATGTGTAGAGGAAGGCTGGGGCCAGAGAGACGTCCACAGGAGAGTGGACTGCAGAAGACATCTCACCACAGACTCCCTGGGGCCCTATGTGTAGAAGGAGGCTGGGGAGGGCGGGGGGCAGAGAGACGTCCACATGAGAGTGGACTGCAGCAGACATCTCACCACAGTCTCCCTGGGGCACCATGTGTAGAGGAAGGCTGGGGCCAGAGAGACGTCCACAGGAGAGTGGACTGCAGCAGACATCTCACCACAGACTCCCTGGGGCTCTATGTGTAGAGGGAGGCTGGGGGGGCTCAGAGAGACGTCCACATGAGAGTGGACTGCAGCAGACATCTCACCACAGACTCCCTGGGACACTATGTGTAGAGGAAGGCTGGGGCCAGAGAGACGTCGACAGGAGAGTGGACTGCAGCAGACATCTCACCACAGACTCCCTGGGGCTCTATGTGTAGAGGGAGGCTGGGGAGGGGGGGGGCAGAGAGACATCCACATGAGAGTGGACTGCAGCAGACATCTCACCACAGACTCCCTGGGGCACCATGTGTAGAGGGAGGCTGGGCCAGAGAGACGTCCACAGGAGAGTGGACTGCAGCAGACATCTCACCACAGACTCCCTGGGGCTCTATGTGTAGAGGGAGGCTGGGGTGGCTCAGATGGATGTCCACATGAGAGTGGACTGCAGCAGACATCTCACCACTGACTCCCTGGGGCTCTATGTGTAGAGGGAGGCTGGGGCCAGAGAGACGTCCACAGGAGAGTGGACTGCAGCAGACATCTCACCACTGACTCCCTGGGGCTCTATGTGTAGAGGGAGGCTGGGGCCAGAGAGACGTCCACAGGAGAGTGGACTGCAGCAGACATCTCACCACAGACTCCCTGGGGCTCTATGTGTACAGGGAGGCCGGGCAGGGGGCTCAGACGTCCACATGAGAGTGGACTGCAGCAGACATCTCACCACAGACTCTCTGGGGCACCATGCGTAGAGGGAGGCTGGGGCGGAGAGACGTCCACAGGAGAGTGGACTGCAGCAGACATCTCACCACAGACTCCCTGGGGCTCTATGTGTAGAGGGAGGCTGGGGCAGAGAGACGTCCACAGGAGAGTGGACTGCAGCAGACATCTGACCACACACTCCCTGGGGCTCTATGTGTAGAGGGAGGCTGGGGCCAGAGAGACGTCCACAGGAGAGTGGACTGCAGCAGACATCTCACCACTGACTCCCTGGGGCTCTATGTGTAGAGGGAGGCTGGGGGGCTCAGAGAGACGTCCACAGGAGAGTGGACTGCAGCAGACATCTCACCACAGACTCCCTGGGGCTCTATGTGTAGAGGGAGGCTGGGGGGCTCAGAGAGACATCCACATGAGAGTGGACTGCAGCAGACATCTCACCACAGACTCCCTGGGGCTCTATGTGTAGAGGGAGGCTGGGGCCAGAGAGACGTCCACAGGAGAGTGGACAGCAGCAGACATCTCACCACAGACTCCCTGGGGCTCTATGTGTAGAGGGAGGCATCAGTGAAGACGACTGCATCGCACTGCCCCTGCTCTGCTGGGGGTTCCGAGGGGCCCTGGGAGGGGGCGTGGCCTGTCTGTCACCAGCACTGATCCCTGCAGGCCCTGGGCCCCCGACAAGGCGTTAATGCTGGTGTAAAGCTAGTCTCCCCACCCCAGCCCTGTTGGTATTTTACTGTCTGAAGATGCGGCCTATAGGGAGATCGCAGAACAATCAGAATAAATTTGGTTTATTGATTTATTATCAGAAGAAAATATCCTTTTGAAGCATTTAATTTGGGTGACGATTTAACACCCTTGATTGGATACTTATCAAAGTGTTGGATATGAGAGTGATGTCACCTGGGAGTGCGACCTTCAAGTAGATTTGAGTGTCAGTGCTTAATTTGAACTGGTGATTTCTGGGGCTTGGCCCGGCACTTCATGGTTAACACCGGTGGTTGTGACACTAAGCCACAAGGTGGCGCTGTCTGGCTAATTTAGAGATGAGTACAACTATAGTTAACTATTAATTCAATTTACATTAAAAATGACTATTACCTGCTGCCCAAGCTATTCTTATAACTTTGGGGCCTGAATTAGTCTGAATTGTCACACTTGTAGGAGTGTGATGGTTAGTAATGTGTAGGTACTGTCACTGGCAGCGCTGGCAGGGGCAGTGGATGGGGCAAGCTGCAGTGGCCTCCTAACGAGAGCCCTGGCACTTATTTTGTTTAGAAATTAAGCACTGAGTATTGTTGGTGAACAGGTGGAAAAAGGACCCCAGACTTCCTTGTTGTTGCACAGAGAGGCTCAAGATCGGCTCGAGAGAGAATCAAGCTTGGGGGACCCCTTGCTGCACACAAATTAGCTTTCAGACAGAGCTCCCAACTTGCACTACTTAGGAGCAGCTCATTGGTCAGGACGTGAACCAGCTAAGGACCACACCCTCAAATTCCATTGGATGATTCATTGTGTCTATCAGAGCGTGGCGATTGACAGTGTCAAATGCTGCTGAGACATCCAGGAGAATAAGAGGTGAATTTCCAGTGTCAAGAGTGAAGAGATATTCGTCCACACTCTGCAGGACTGCAGTCCCGGTGCTGTGGCCCTGTCTGAAGCCAGGTTGAGGCGCGTCAGGGAGGTTGTGTGTGTGGATGTGGGTGAAAGTTAGGAGGTTAAGCAGCTTTGAATCACCTTGCCTAAGAACGGAATGGTGGACACTGGACTGAAGTTGTTAAAGTCATCAGGGCCTAACAATTGTTTTTTTCTTTTTTGGAAGATGGGAGATCTGGCCAACTTTAGAAGGGTGACCAGAAGTGGAGAAGCTAGTTGGTGAGGAATTAACTGATGGAGCCAGGCATGGTGTCTCAAAGATTATTTGAGAATTTTACCTTAAATATGGTCACTAGTTGTTCTGTCTCTGAAACTGGGGCGAAAAGGTTCACGGACACTGTGCTTTGCAAGAAGAATTCTATTGGTCTGTGTGGTTAGGAGGTTATGTTAGGAAGTTTTGTATAGCGCTCGTATACCCAAAGGTGTCTCGGCGCTGCGGGGAGGATCAGGAAAGGCAGGCTAGGTACAAGTGTGGCCCTAGATGTTAAAAGAGCCATGTTTTCAGTGCTTTCCTAAATTGTAAGAGGGATTGGGAGTTTTTAAATTCTAACAGACGAGAGTTCCATAATCTAGTCGTACAGGTCGCAAAACCTTTTCCACCCCATCGGGCTAGTTTGAACTTAGGTACTCCGGCCTTCATTGCTCCAGAGGAGCGTAATGGTCTAGAAGGAGTGTACCAGCGGAAATACTGCCCGAGACATAGGGCCAGTATCGAGGAGTGCCTTAAAGGCAAAGCTTAATGCTTTGAATGTGATCCTTTTTAGGTCTCGCGCCTAGCGTTGCAGTGCGCAGCACTGCTCGCGCAGCGCGAGACCTCTAGAAAGGGCTTCTGAAAACGACCCACACGCTCGTACGTGTGGTTTTGTTTCCAGAAGCCCTCAATGGCTGTATCGTGCGTTTTTTTAGGAGAAACGGCACGCTATTGGGCAAAGGCGGGCGCATGTCCCGCCTTTGCCGCGCCCATTCCCGACGGTGGCCAGAACGCGCAGCAGCGCGCGTTCGTCTCGATTTTGCTGCCGCGCTCTCTAGCCCCCGCTCCTATGTGGTGCGCGCGCACTATGTTTACTTCGTGCGTTTTTTTAGAAAAAACGGCACGCTATTGGGCAAAGGAGATGCGATTTTACAATGAAGCGAACGTGCGTTCGCCTCGTTGTCGCGGCCGAGCTCCCTCCCCCGCTCCTCTGTGGTGCGCGCGCACCACTGTTCATTACCAAAACATTTCGGAGTTGTACTTTGATAATGAAGGCAACGTGCGTTCGGCTCGCTTCAACCTTCAACCTCCAACCTCCTTCAACCTCTCCACCGGCTCTTTGCACCAGTCCACAGTGGGGGACGGGGGGAACTGGAGAGAGAGTGCGCTGTGGCTGTGCGGGCCGAGCCCGGGATATGATCACGACGGACTCACTGCTGCACACATTCCGACACCGACTGCACATCAGCATGATGATCCCGCAGGAGGGACCCGACTGACCATCCCCAGCCCACTGGGCCGCGTCGCCTCCTGCATTAAGTAAGTGCCTGAGTGAGCGGCGGTCATATTTCCTAAAGCACTTCTGTCATGATGACCGTAAACCGTAATTTTGATTGCTCAAAAAGCCATGCACACTCTCACTCAGCCACGTTACTAGGGGGCAGCGCCGCGCGCCAGACGACCCTTGGGGGCTGTGTGCTCATCCAATCACTTTTAATTGTAATACTGCTCAGTACTGTCACGTGAGTGCCAGGCCTGAGCGAGCTACGGTATTTGTCCTAAAGCAGTCACTTCTGTCTTGAATACCTTAACCGTAACTGCTTAGAGAGCCGGCCCGTACAACATGAAGTTTGAACACTCTCACTCAGCCTCGTTAATAGTAGCGGGTGGCGCCGTGCACCGGACGGAGCCCCGGCCGGTCTGCTCACTGCTAATTGATTTTAATTATTTATAGTACTGCTCAGTATTGTATCTTCACTTTTGAAATAATACAGCCTGCGGCCTGACTATCTGCTGCGGAGTCCGCATCAGCTGAGATTCAGACTGTTATAATTAAAGGCTGACTGGCAGCTGAGAGATCCATTTTGGGGACTCTCACATCACGTTTGACTCCTCGGCCCCGGGTGTCCCATGTGGGACAGAGCGGCCTCAGCGATCCTCCTTTGCATGAGTGACTGCCACTGCCAAGGAGAGGCCCGGGGCCCAGCAGTCGGTGCTACTTACCTGGTTAAACAGTACAATCAGGTTACAAGGGCACTAGGTTAGTGAGGGGCCCTTCCATCTCTGGTGCTTTGCACCATTTAAAGATCTTGTTGCTCTAATGGGTGTAAATGCTGATATTTATATGTTTCCTTCATCTTCATTGCTTGATTTTGCTCACGAGAAAGTGCCACTCATAGTGGGTGAAATGTCACTCATAATTACACTGAAATTATGAAAAAGTTACACATAGCAATCTGAAACCTTGGCAGCTATGTCCGGCCTCTTTCGTGCTTTCCAGTATTCCGTGACTGCCACTGCCAAGGAGAGGCCCGGGGCCCAGCAGTCGGTGCTACTTACCTGGTTAAACAGTACAATCAGGTTACAAGGGCACTAGGTTAGTGAGGGGCCCTTCCTTAATGGGTGTAAATGCTGATATTTATATGTTTCCTTCATCTTCATTGCTTGATTTTGCTCACGAGAAAGTGCCACTCATAGTGGGTGAAATGTCACTCATAATTACACTGAAATTATGAAAAAGTTACACATAGCAATCTGAAACCTTGGCAGCTATGTCCGGCCTCTTTCGTGCTTTCCAGTATTCCGCAGCCAAGTTTATTAGGTAGCTGAGACATCTGACCCACTTTTTCCCAGTGTATCTCTGCACCAGTTAAAATTGCACGTTGTGGTGTGTGCCGCAAACTGCCTGACCCTCCAGCACCACGATGAGTGCAGACTACGCGACACCTCCCCACCTCCTCCCTTCCAAGCCAAAGTCTACCCTCAAATTCGCCAAGAATTCAGAACAAGCATTTGCAATGCAATAGGTCTCGCATTATTAAAGTTTGAGCTATTGGCATTGCTAAATAATGCAACACCAATAGCTCAAACTTTAATAATGCGAGACCTGTTGCATTGCAAATGCTTGTTTTACAGGCAGCCAGTGTAAGTTTATCAATGTTGTGGCTGCCGATTGAATAACATGTTTTGTTGTAGGCCAATGTATAGTCCATCACTATATTCTAGTTTGGTTAGGATTAGGGCGTACATGACCGATTCTTCTAAGTGAGGGGGAATATAGGGTGGGATTTTTCTCAGATTTTCAAAAGAAAGAACACCGAAGATGCAGTTTGGTTGACCTGGTTTTCAAAAGTCCGTTTTTTATCAAAGAGGGCACCCAGATTCTCGACCTTTCCCACTGGAGATGGACACGAGCCCCTATGGTGGCCACCATGCTGGGGACCAGAAACCAGCATTTTTTCCAAGGAGTAATATCTCGGTCTTATCAAAGTTTAATCTCAGGCAGTTCTCTACCATCCAAATTCTGATTTTTTTCCATACAGAGGCGGAATTGTGCGGCTGTGTGTGCCGGGTTTCCTGTGACTGACACGACAATTTGCATGTCGTCTGTGTAGGAGACAACAGAGGAACCGAATGTCTTAATAAGTTTTACCAGAGGGGCAATGTAGAGATTAAATAGAGTAGGGCTCAGTGATGCTCCCTGAGGGACTCCGCAGGGAGAGATCCAAGGGGCGGATGAGAGAGTTTCGAAGGTAATGTATTGTTCTCTATCAGCTGGAAATGATGTCAGTAGGGAGAGAGCTTCATCTCTGATCCCAATCTCAGCCAGGCGCTGTAGCTTAATGTCGTGGTTGACGCCGAGAGATCCAATGGCATCCGTGCTGCGTTTTCTCCTCAGTCTACTATAGATCTGAGGCTTTCTGCAGCAATTATAAGAGCGGATTCGGTGCTGTGTTGGCTCCGGAAACCAGATTGTGAGTCGTCTAGTAGGTCGTTTTCCTTTTTGTAAGAGGATAATTGCTGATTAAGGAGTGTGGCTGGTATTTTGGCTGGGAGAGGTAGTCGTGCTATGGGACGATAGTTTGAGGGATCTGATGCTGGGAGATTCGCCTTCTTTATGAGGGGGAGCATTGCTGCTTTCTTCCAGAGTTTGAGAAAGAACCTGTTTGTATGATTTCATTGAAAATGCATGTGAGATGTCCAGAGATTATCTCGGTAACGAGATGTAGCACTTTGGGTGGATACGGGTCTTCCGGAGAACCTGATTTTGTGTTAGTAAGGAGGGTCCAAACTTGTTCTTGAGTTATGGGTAAGAAGTTAGTAAAGCCACATTCAGTGATGGATTCTAGGGGGGACTGTTGATCATTAGAGAATGTGGGAACGTTCATGGTAACAAACATTGAGTACTTTTGATTGAAAGGTCTTTGCCAGCTCATTACAAAATAATTGACTGGCGTTGCCCGGCTTGTTTTGAGTTGTGCTTGATAATGCTTTAAACGTGCTAAACAGTTCCTTTGTTGAGTTTTTTGATAATTCATTTTTTTTCTGAGAAATAAGCAGATGTATTTGAAAAAAACATTGATTTGTAATTTGTGAGCGCTTATATTTCACTTTATCCTCGTCATTATGATGGGATCTCCATTTCTGTTCCAGCTTACGGCAAACGTTTTTTGTTCTTTAAGGCTGGGGGAGTACCATGGCTCATAGGGATTTTTACGTTGTCCATTTGAAATGGTCAGTTGGGCTAATGTATTTATGGCCTTATTTAGCCAGATCTGATAATTTGTTGCCATTTTGTCAGGTTCTGTTATTGGTACAGGGGCAGATACAGACAGAGCGTTCTCTAGGTTGGCTGGGTTTATTTTATTCCAGGGACGGCTCTTCCTGGTGTTGGGAGTTGAGGAGTGGGGGTATCTGGTTTGGTGTACGAGAAGTGAAAAAGCATGGCATAGTGGTCAGACCACACTAACCGTAAAGCCTCCTGGAAATGGAGGAGTGTGTGGTCTGTAAAAATTCCGTCTAGAGTGTGTCCAACCCTGTGTGTACCAAATTTCACTATTTGGCTAAGCCTGAAAGTAACTATGTTATCCGTTAATTTATTAACCTCTGGGTCGCTGGAATTTTCCAGGTGATAATTAAATTCACCTAGGATAGTAAAATTAGTTGTTTCGAAATGCAGTTCTAAGAAAGGGCCTAGTACTTCCGAGAAGCGAGACTTTGTAACAGGAGGCCGGTACAAAAGTATTCCATTAAAGGTGTTTTTTACATCGAGGGTTATTTGAAAAACAAGAGCTTCTCATTCAGGGTTATATTTTCAATTTCAATCTTTATTTCGATTTTTAAAAAAAACCATAAAAGATTACATAAAAACATCATACAACAATACTTTAAAAGGGTAACCCGCCCGATAATACGCATTTTAAAAACAATTATAACAATGGTTTAAAACCCAAATACAAAGCTCCACAAGGACCAGCTAAAATCAAACATCTAATTATAAATTGATTAACACTCACATATTCGTTAAAAATACCTAAAATTTCAGTCCCAATCTCTTTCTTGTTAAATCAACACTAAAAAGGTATCTACTTACACTAAATACAATTGTTTGTGTTGTGTCTGTTCGCAATAATCTTCCTGCCTCATTACATGATCTAATACCCAAAAGTTGACAGATGGGTCTAATCCACTTCCTCCTAGCGTTTGTGTAGGCTAGACAAAAGAATAACACATGCAATTCATTCTCTTTTGCACCTGTGTGACAGATATCACAACAACCATTGTTTGCACCATCTACGCTACGTACCCATTTCATAGTATTTGCTTTGATTTGCAAAATGCCGTAGCGAAATTTAAGATAAAGAGATTTGGCAAGTTGTGGTTGAATTTCGTCTAAAAAGGACTGGAATTTGCCATTTGGTTTTGTTGTGAGAAACCTAGTGGATAAAGTACCTAATTTTGGACAATGTAACAAAGTATCTTGTGTAAATGCCCAAAAGTCTGTTTCAACAGCTTTTTTGATCCCAGAGACAAACCCTGAGGTTCCTCCCAAAAATGTTTTAGTCCTAGTTTATAAAACCAATCCTGTATATGATTCAGCCATAATAACCTTGTAGTATTTTTTATTCTAAAAATTTCCTCCAAACCTTCTCTATAGTGAGCAAGTTCATCTGTGGCCCACAAACGTACCCAAAATAGTAGTGGCCGCAAAGCCGCATGCTGGTCAGTGCGGCGAATATTTAAATCTATTACTACTGGTATTAAGGGTGTGCGTTTTGGCAAACATAACAATTTCCTTAAAAAGGTATTCTCGTACACCATAAAACTATTCTTTGTCGCATGTCCCCACAATTCAGCCCCATATAAGCAAGCAGGTTGTACCCTATATTTATATAACTCCAACGCAGGAGAGACAGCTTTAGATAAGCTGCTCTCATGCATCCTTACTATTGGGACTGAATTTTGAATTAATATTGTTTTACTTTTATCCAGCTGTGGTCTCCAGTTTATTTTAGAATCTAGAGTAATACCTAAATAATTAAAATTTTGCACATATTCTATCCTCTCATTTTTTACAGTTAAATTTTTTTAAAAGATTTGTGCGGATTAACTGCCATATATTTTGTTTTAGTAGAGTTGATTTCCAAGCCCTTTATTTCACAGTAGGTTTCGAAAGTATTAAGTAAGTATTGCAGACCTTTGGGGGTTTGTGATATTAAAATTGTGTCATCGGCACATAAAAGTGCCGGTACTGGCACCCCCCAGCTTGGGAGAGTCATGCTCGCAGCCCAAGAGATATTCAGGGATATCATTGACGTACAACGAAAATAAGGTAGGGGCCAGCTCGCAACCTTGCCTTACCCCCCTATTTACTTGTATACGATCAGTAAGTTCGCCATTTGGCCCCCATCTAACCCTTGCAAAGTTATCCTCGTGTAACCTAATAATCTGCACGAGGATTTCCCTGGGACACCCTGATCTCTTAATGATTTCCACAGGAGATTTCTGGGTATGAGGTCGAAGGCTGCCTTAAGGTCTACAAAAGCTATATACAGATGAGCTTTCTTAACTGTAATATACTTCCAAATTATACAGAGAAATCTAAAAACCTGGTCAATAGTGCTAGTTTTTGCTCTGAAGCCTGCTTGGTACTTGGATAAAATATTATACTCCCCAATCCAATCGCTCAGTTTATTTAAAATTTGACGTGCATATATCTTTTGTAAAACATCAATTAGACTAATCGGCCGATAATGCGACGGGTCGTGGCGGTTACCCTTTTTAAAAATAGTTGTGATCTCTGCACCCCTCCACGTTTCAGGAATTGGTGCACCCGATGCAACTGTATTACACAAAAGGTTAATATAGGGAGCCCAAACCTCCTTCTCATGCCTCCATAGGTCACCTGGTATCTTATCAGGCCCAGGGGCCTTCCCTTGTTTTATTGCATTTATTGCTACTATTGTTTCCGCTAAACTAAAATGTAGAGGGGTCTCACTTAAATGAATAGCAAGTTCTTCACAATTAAAATTAATATCATTTTTGGTGGTTGAGTATAATTGTGAAAAGTGAGTTACCCATGTATTTGCATCAAGAAAAAGGTCCTTATTACATTTCCCTTTTTTGTTACCCTTAGATAATAAACGCCAAAAGGTAACTTGGTCGTTTAATTTACATGCTTTTATCAGTTCAGACCAAATATTGTCCTCCCAGCTTTTCTTTGCCTTAATTAATACCCCCTTATAGCGAGTCCTCTTTTCCCTTAGGGTTACTATATCCCTATCCTTTGTTGCCTGAATCAGATCCTTTTTTGCATTGCGACATTCTTTATTGTACCATGGGTTCTCTAACAAGGCTGATTTAGATATTCCCTTTTTTAAATTGTTTTGGGGCCTTACTTAATATTGGTTCAAGTCCCTCTACCAACCTATCATGCATTTCCATGATTGGTATCTCTGTTAATGGCAAGTTAATATACGGAGAGACTATTTCTATATAAGTTTCATAAATTTTTTTAATGATCTTATCATTCCCCAAAACCAAAGGCCATCTAAGTGCTCTGCGATTGTTCGATACCAGGGGCTCAATTAAACTGTGACAAGGGTCACATCTCCTTAAATGACTTGGCTGAAATAGGGAAGCTGAGAGCGTCAAACATAGAGGACGATGATCACTCTCTATTCTATCTTCCACAACCAAGTCTTGCAACATAGGCCATAAAGGGACAGAAACCAATATATAGTCTATATAGCTTTTAGAATTACCCCGGATAAATGTTGGTAAATTTGGGTTGTCAGAAGACAATCGCCCATTACAGGCGCGTGAAACCATGGGCTGAAACCAGCCTCAGTAACTGCGCTACAGCACATGTACACGAAACCGCTGGGGTACTATTCAGTGCTGGAATATTATTGGCCAAGTCCTCATCTTCAAAAATATTTTCAAGTCCAGCCACTGGTTCAAATTTTCGATTAAAATCACCCCCAATAATTATCAAAGCACTCTTATTTATTATAGTTAACATTTGATCCAACTGCTCAATAACTTGAACATCTCTACTTGCTACACTTGGTCTGCTATATATATTAAAAATGTAGACTTCCCTTTTATCTGGTGCTAAAAACTTTATTCCCAATATATCTTGACAAGGGGAATCAATTTGCGTAAACTCAGCGCCCAAAGTGATTTTTAACCAAATAACAAGGCCTCCCGAGGGCCTTCCTCTCACAGAGGGAATTGCAGCAGTACTAAAAGTTTTAAACCCTATCTTATGGGGGTTTCTATTGCCCAGGTTTCTTGGAGGAGGACTATTTCACTCTGACCTATATAATCCTGCCATATTGCATCCCTTTGGTTTTTCTTAATCCCTGCAATATTCCAAGAAGTCAACTTTATCTCTGTTATGCGTTCCTCGCTATTTTGATCACCAATTATCTTCTTACATCCATTTTCCAAACCTAATGTTTCCTCACTGTTATTACCAAAATTATTATTAGCAAAATTATCATTTAATGTAAGTTCCTCTCCCTGATAAACTGATGGATCTTTCACAATGTTCACTATATTTACATCTACTATATCATTTATGAGTCCTCCAAATTTCCTACATGCATTTACATTCTGAATGCTATTAAGGTTAACTGTCTGGTTCCCTTCACGAGTACCAGTATACGCCTCAGAGGGCATATTATCATTTTCTATAGTTCCCATCTCCATAGGGATGGTTAGAGCAACAGTAGATATCGATACAGCAACACCATCATTAGGTTTGGATCTTAGATCTTTGCAAGTAATTATCCTTGTCTTCTCCTGCCCTGTTTTGAATAGTTGTCAGTCCTGGAGGTCCAGGTCTGACAATGCTAAAAACCTATTAGATTGTGTAACCGATGGGAATCCAATAACTTTGTTCCCACCTTCCGGCTTATAAAAGTATCCTAAGGAGAGTGCACTAATATCAGTTTTAGGGGTAAAGGTTGCATCACAATGCTGTAAAAGATGATGAACCATCTTTGGCCTGCGGAAATTGACCACAATGCAATCACCTCTTATACTCTTAATAGATTGCCCTATCCACCCTACTCTACGAACCATTATTATCTCATGAGCATCAGATGGGTGGAAGTTCTTGTGTTTGGTCAGCCAATCAAAAGTTTTATTCCATAGATCAATCCAGTTTTCTTTCTGCCCAACCCTCAAAGGTGGAACCCCTGTCAAAATCAAAACATAAGGACATGATTCCGGGGGAGACACAATATTTCAGTATTAGGGGCTTTGGTAACATTTGATTCACTCATTCTCTGGCACCCAGCAAGAGAACTTGCGTCATCCATTTTACCCATGGTTATTACATGTCCCTTCTGTACACCCTGAGAGACTATCACATCTGAACCCACGGACGGAGGAACCAACCTATTTATCCCCTTATTATTTGAAGTATTATTTGAAATGGAATTATTCTCGTTTGTTATAACTATATTCTCATCTTGGTTAGCTGGTGGACAACTGTCCATCGCTGACCTTTGGTCCTCCCTTTCTACTCTGGTAGGTAACACACCCACAATATTACTACTTAGGGTATTGATTGCAGACTCTAAGAGGCTGATTTTATAAAAACATTTTTCAACCAAGTCGCTAACACAAATTAAGGCTGCTCCTAACCCAGAATCATTCACTCCTGTAGAGAACTCAGTCATAACTCCCTTATTGCTAGCTACTTTCTGCACTGGTGACAATAAGGTCAACTCTGTTTGTGTACCAACAGAAGTATTTTTCGGTAAAGAGAAGATACCAATGCTGCCCTTGCCCCTAGATTTACTTGTCTCTATATCCCCTTTTTTTTATTTAACCGTGGCTCAATCTTATCTTTGGTCACAGTTTTCGCGACCCTAGCCCTAGTAACTCTATTAGGAACCACTGAAGAACTTGAAATTTCTTCAGAGGAAGGTAAAAAAGGAATAGAGTTCAATGGGGCACTTGTTGCAATATTCAGTGAAATCTCCTGATCAATGTCCCTCGGTACAGGTGAAGGGATACCAGTTGTTAAATGTCTCTGTAAAATAGCAGGGTCTAAGGAAAGACGTCTCTCAGTCAAGTGAATTTCATGGGTTAGGAGTGACTCCGCTCTTACTAAAAATGCATCTAACGTGCCAGCAACCCCTTTGCGTTTTTCCATTTTCTTTAGACGACTAGTTAAATCAAACAACCCAGGTATTCTCTATGCTTAGACTCCTACACAGTACCTTAGGTAATCTTTTGAATTAGGTATTTCCACAATGGTAAGGTGCACAATCTGAGCTTCTCAGAGGGGTAGCCCAGCCCAGCCTCAAACTGTCTCGGACGGTCTCAGACGGGCCCGCCCTTGGCCCGGGCTTCGCCCGGCACGTCCCGCGCACGTCCCGCGCTGCGGGTGTAGAGGCTGCGCTTTATGCGCGAAGATGGTCCGGTGCCTCCCCTCGTCAACAGGACCCGAAACACCTGGGCAGGCTCGCGTTGCACCCTGGGTGATGTAGTCCTCCAAAGGGTGATGAAGCGGAATACAGCGTCCAAAATAGGCGTTTAACAGCGCCCACAGCAAGGATCAGCAGTGACAAGCAAGAACGTTAGAGCAACAACGGGACCCACGCTGCGGGGGTAGAGGCTGCGCTTTATGCGCAAAGATGGTCCGGTGCCTCCCCTCGTCAACAGGACCCGAAACACCTGGGCAGGCTCGCGTTGCACCCTGGGTGATGTAGTCCTCCAAAGGGTGATGAAGCGGAATACAGCGTCCAAAATAGGCGTTTAACAGCGCCCACAGCAAGGATCAGCAGTCACAAGCAAGAACGTTAGAGCAACAACGGGACCCACGCTGCGGGGGTAGAGGCTGCGCTTTATGCGCGAAGATGGTCCGGTGCCTCCCCCTCGTCAACAGGACCCGAAACACCTGGGCAGGCTCGCGTTGCACCCTGGGTGATGTAGTCCTCCAAAGGGTGATGAAGCGGAATACAGCGTCCAAAATAGGCGTTTAACAGCGCCCACAGCAAGGATCAGCAGTGACAAGCAAGAACGTTAGAGCAACAACGGATATTTCACTTTATCCTCGTCATTATGATAGTATCTCCATTTCTGTTCCAGCTTACGGCAAACGTTTTTTGTTCTTTAAGGCTGGGGGAGTACCATGGCTCATAGGGATTTTTACGTTGTCCATTTGAAATGGTCAGTTGGGCTAATGTATTTATGGCCTTATTTAGCCAGATCTGATAATTTGTTGCCATTTTGTCAGGTTCTGTTATTGGTACAGGGGCAGATACAGACAGAGCGTTCTCTAGGTTGGCTGGGTTTATTTTATTCCAGGGACGGCTCTTCCTGGTGTTGGGAGTTGAGGAGTGGGGGTATCTGGTTTGGTGTACGAGAAGTGAAAAAGCATGGCATAGTGGTCAGACCACACTAACCGTAAAGCCTCCTGGAAATGGAGGAGTGTGTGGTCTGTAAAAATTCCGTCTAGAGTGTGTCCAACCCTGTGTGTACCAAATTTCACTATTTGGCTAAGCCTGAAAGTAACTATGTTATCCGTTAATTTATTAACCTCTGGGTCGCTGGAATTTTCCAGGTGATAATTAAATTCACCTAGGATAGTAAAATTAGTTGTTTCGAAATGCAGTTCTAAGAAAGGGCCTAGTACTTCCGAGAAGCGAGACTTTGTAACAGGAGGCCGGTACAAAAGTATTCCATTAAAGGTGCTTTTTACATCGAGGGTTATTTGAAAAACAAGAGCTTCTCATTCAGGGTTATATGGAAGTGGTAGATAGTTAGTTGTGGTGGTGTTCCGGGAGATAATGGCAATTCCACCACCTCTATGGTTAGTGCGGTCATGTGTAGTTGTTTCATAACCAGGGGAGTGGCTATGAGTAATTCTGGCCCTGAGGAGGCATTAGACCAAGTTTCGGTTATCAATAGTATGTCTGTGTATAAAGTCTTTAGTTTTGAGACAGTTTTTCACTAAGAAGGGCGCACCGGATGTTCGCCGCTCTGCCCTTTTTTGTAGCAGTGAGCGGTGGCGAATTGCCTCCTTTAAGTGTGGCTTTGGGGCAAAGAGAAATGTTGGACACACTGTCTTATTTCTCACCTTATTCTTGGATACAGGTAGATGCAAGTCTTATGTCTTAAGACTGGTTGCATTGACATCAGCTCCTCTTTAGAGTAGGTTCTACTATTGTGTGTTCGGCTATGACAGTGGTTCCCAAACTGTGGGCCGTGGCTCCCTGGGGAGCCGTGAAACCTAGCCAGGGGAGCCGCACACCAAGTACTTTAATGCATTTAAAGTTGAAGGGTCTGTTGGCTTCAGTTAAACTAATTAGACTAAAAAGCATGATGTCGATGATTTGTAAGTCACATGCCTAAAGCTGTAAACGTAGTGCTTAATTGATGGCATGTCGAGGTAGATGACCTCCATATTTCACTGGATCCCCACGTTCCAACACTCCCAAAGTAAGCGGAAGATGCCTGATTTATTTTGTTACACTCGTTAATAGTTTCGTTTTTTTCCAAATGCATTTTACACCAATGCAAGTTATCAGGAAAGTATAGTTGTCCTGTCTAGTAAACACACTAACAGGCACATGCATCAACTTTTTGCGAGCGCAAACGGTGCGATTCGCAAAAATCGGCCGTTTGCGCCCGCAAAAGTGCTTTTGTGATGCATCAAGGTTCAAGGCACTCGCAATTTAAGAATTCGCAATTCATTGCGATTTCTAAATTATGATTGCATTTAAGGAATCGCAATTTGCGATTCCTTAAATGCAATGCAAGAACTCACTTTAAAATAGCGATTTCGCTATTTGGGGCCGCAAATTACTGAGCAATTAAACTGGTCGGTAATTTGTAAAACTTTGAAAAATGCACTAAAGTGCATTTTTCAAAGTTTCAGGTTACACACACACATGCCCTTGGGGCATGTGTGTGCGCAACATGGGTGCACATAACAGTTTCAGGGGTGCAACAGGGTGTCCTTTTGACACCCTTGCACCCTTAAATAGCATGCGCAATTTGCGAGTACCTACTGGTACTCGCAAATTGCGCATGTAATCTCCATTCATTCCTATGGGCCTGTAGGCCCATAGGAATGAATGGTGAGCCATTCCTTAATTGCGGCTCGTAAATTGCGAGTCGTAATTAAGGATTGTTTAGGAATCGGTATTTTTATAGCGATTCCTACATGCATAGGCTTTATGAAGTCCTTAATTGCGATTCCTTAATAATCGCAATTAAGGACTCGCAAAATCCTACCTTGATGCATATGCCCCTTTGTATTATTAAGTATTGACATTTGCTCTTGAATCATAGGTACTTCCAGTACACATTTCTTTCAGTACACACACATTTCCAGACAGGCCTACTCTCTCCTTGAGCACAGGGTAGTAAAATACCATATACAGCATAATGCCAACATTTGGCAGCAAGAAAGAGGGACGTTTAAAAAAAAAAAATCTAACGGATTTATTTTACTTGCATTGATTTGGAGGCAATTTTAGGGAGGAGTCAGCAAACATAAATCTGTATTTGGTTTAAAAAATCATGAGTCACCCTGCTGAGACAGGTGTGTTGGCACGTATGATATGGGTAGAAATGGAAGTGCATGCAAATATTCTTCAAGCGCACAAACACTTTGGCAATGGGGCCTACATGCATAGGGGTGCTATCTAGCACTGTAAGTGGGATGAAAAAGTTTGAGAGGGTACTCTAAAAAAAGGCATGGGCAAAGAAGTGTAACCAGGAATATTTTATTAGAGGCGCTGCCTTAGTAATACGAAACACCCTGCTTATATGATTATAATACCTTCATCAGCTTCATCCCAATTATTTTCAGGGAGAAAAATGCAAGTACTCCCGAGGCCGGGCATACATCCACCCCACCTTTCAAAAAAAGTAACGTGGGGAGCCACGGGCTATGGCCAATGGGTCAAGGGAGCCAGGGGTCGAAAAAGTTTGGGAACCATTGGGCTATGATATGGGTAAGGGGGCTGGTGCTCGTTACGATCCGGATACGGACGCACGCAGATGGGCTTGCCTTTGGCGCGGCTTTAGGGCACCCGCTGCACGCGTCAGATGCGCGCTCGATCCGTCATTCGTTTTTATCCTGGTGGTGTGTCACATTAGACCGCTACCCCCTGGATGACATCGTAGGAGCGGAAGTGGGTGGCTTTCGCTGATTTCCTCTGCACAATCGGGCAAGCCCACGGCGGACCAGGAAATCAACGGAAGGTATGTAGGTTTCCCCTTTTTAATAATATTTGAGCTTTCCTCTTAAGTTAAAAATTGGCAAGATAGTTGAATATATAGAGTAGGTCAGAGATTTTAAAAGCAGAGAGAGCAGCCCAAACGGTCACAAAGCCGACCTGGCTGATTCCGCTGCGCGCCCGATCCGTCATTCGTATTGAGTATCTAGCAGGGAGATGTTTATGCCTTTCACTTTTTGTTGAAAACGCAACGAAGACGAAGGTCTTGGGTTGGGTATTGGAGGAGGATTGTTCGCCTGTTGGATTACTTCAAATAGGACTTCAGGTCTGTTCCTTGCATTGCTTTCGCAGTGTGTAGGACGGATCTGACAGGTGGTGACTTTGCCTCTAAAGATGTGGACTTCGTAGTATTTCCTCTCAGATCTCAGATTAGGTTCAAAGAGGAGGGAGTTTGCCTCTATTCGGTCTCAAGCTTTCTGAAATGTTTTCTTTCTTCACAGAGTCTATAGAGAACCAACTAGAGAAGGTGTGGGTCTTCTGCATTTACTCTTGAGGGCTGTGAATTCCACCATCAAGGATTCCATGTAGTCATTACATTTGTATCTGGCCTCCTTGATGTCAAGTTGGGGAACTAACAAACCCAGATTTAGGAGAGCCATGTGAGCTAGACTTTAATACTGATGTTACTTGTGTCCCTAAAGCAGATATTCTTCTTTTTGGTTGGCTGCGGGTTCTAGTGTTTGTAAAGTATACTATGAAGGGGATTAGAAGGTGTACAGACCCGTCTACAGGGACGGGGCCAGTTGTTGTCAGGGAGGGAGCTCTGGATAGGATAGGATCCAGAGTGGAACCCAGTTTGAAGGGACGGGACCCGTGGTTCTCAGGCGGGGAGCTCTGGGTAAGATAAGAGACAGAGTGGAGCCCAGTCTACAGGGACGGGATCTGTGGTTGTCAGGTGGGGAGCTCTGCATAGGATAAGAACCAGAGTGGAGCCTGGTCTACAGGGACGGGATCAGTGGTTGTCAGGGAAGGACCTCTGGATAGGATAGGATCCAGAGTGGAGCCCAGTCTACAGGGAAGGGACCAGGGATTGTCAGGGAGGGACCTCTGGATGGGATAAGTACCAGAGTGGAGTCCGGTCTACAGGGACGGGACCAGTTTTTGTCAGGGAGGGAGCTCTGGACAGGATAGGATCCAGAGTGGAGCCCAGTCTACAGGGATGGGACCAGGGGTTGTCAGGGAGGGACTTCTGGATAGGAATAGAGCCAGAGTGGAGCCCAGTCGACAGGGACGGGACCAGGGGTTGTCAGGGAGTGACCTCTGGATGGGATAAGTACCAGAGTGGAGCCCAGTCTACAGGGACAGGACATGGGGTTGTCAGGGAGGGACCTCTGGCTGGGATAAGTACCAGAGTGGAGCCCGGTCTACAGGGACGGGACCAGGGGTTGTCAGGGAGGGACCTCTGGATAGGAAAAAAGCCAGAGTGGAGCCCAGTCTACAGGGACGGGACCAGGGATTGTCAGGGAGGGACCTCTGGACAGGATAGGATCCAGAGTGGAGCCCAGTCTACAGGGATGGGACATGGGGTTGTCAGGGAGGGACCTCTGGATAGGAAAAGAGCCAGAGTGGAGCCCAGTCTACAGGGTCGGGACCAGGGGTTGTCAGGGAGTGACCTCTGGATGGGATAAGTACCAGAGTGGAGCCCAGTCTACAGGGACAGGACAAGGGGTTGTCAGGGAGGCACCTCTGGACAGGATAGGACCCAGATTGGAGCCCCGTCTACAGGGACGGGACCAGGGGTTGTCAGGGAGGGACCTCTGGATGGGGTAAGTACCAGAGTGGAGCCCGGTCTACAGGGACGGGACCATGGGTTTTCAGACGGGGAGCTCCGAATAGGAAAAGAGCCAGAGTGGGTTCCTTGCAGTGTGTGGGTTTCTGGCAGTGATCCCGGAGGTCATTGTAGCTGAGAAAGGTGTAGAGAATGTCCATTTGTTTGTTGCTCTCAGTGACCCAGTGAAGATTGAAGTCACCAAGGAAGATAATGCTGTCAGAGCTGATTTATTGGGATGAAATAAAATGTTGGATTGGCCTAGGACGTAATGATTAATCTTCACTCTGAGGTTCAGAGCAGTCACAAGGAGATTTCCTTTTCTTCGAGAATCCAAAGAGGTTTGGGAGAAGGAGCCTGCAGCCTATTACGTTTTTGTAAATGACCGCTAGCCCCTCCACCTTGTTTGTCTTCTCTGTGGCCCCCATAGTAAAGTACAGTGGGGGTACGAGAAGGGGAGGAACACTGAGGCACCATTGATCCAGGTTTCAGTTAGAACATGATGTCAAGTTTGATGTCCTTGATCCTATCTGAGATCTCTAGACAGTGTTTGACTGCTGAGCGTCAGGTGTGCAGCACGCAGCTGCTGCCGGGCGTCAGGTATCAGTTGTGCAGCAGCACGCAGCTGCTGCTGAGCGTCAGGTGTGCAGCACGCAGCTGCTGCCGGGCGTCAGGTATCAGTTGTGCAGCAGCACGCAGCTGCTGCTGAGCATCAGGTGTGCAGCACGCAGCTGCTGCTGAGAATCAGGTGTGCAGCACGCAGCTGCTGCTGAGAATCAGGTGTGCAGCACGCAGCTGCTGCCGAACGTCAGGTGTCAGTTGTGCAGCTGCTGTTGAGTGTCAGGTGTGCAGCACGCAGCTGCTGTTGAGCGTCAGGTGTGCAGCACGCAGCTGCTGCCGAGCATCAAGTGTGTAGCACGCGGCTGCTGCCGAGCGCCAGGTGTGGACACTGATGTGCCCATGAGTCCCTCTTCAGTGTTTTATAGTTTACAAGTCCACTTCCGGGGTCTGATTTGTTTACAATCACTTCCTGTGGTCCCTGGTGTCCCATGAGTCCCTTTTCGAGGGTTTATCATTTCCAAGCCCACTTCTGGGTTCGGATTAGTTTCAAAGTTCATCACATAAAATGAGTTTTTTTTACAAGTCCGGTTTTATCGTTTAAAAGCCCCCTTTGGGGCTCTGAATCCTTTACAAGCCCTTCCCTCGGACCCGGGCCTGTTAACGAGCCTCTATTCAGGGTTATTTTGGTTTACGAGGCGTCATTTGAGGCCTTGTTTATTTACAAGCCCTTCTTCTGGGGTCTGACATGTTTATAAATCTGGCTTTCTTGTTTACAAGCCATCTTCTGGGCTCTGATTTCCCTTTGAGGGCTGGCTTCTCTCAGCGGCTCACAGCTTCTGACGAGGGCTGCGCCATCAGGCTCTCGGTTATGATGGGAAATGCTCTCTCTTTCTGTGGCTTTTCTTGCAGCCGACGAGGCCCTTGAAGGACGTGAAAAGGGCAGCTGTTTCCCTCTTGTGCCGTCTGAAGCCTGCAGCGTGCTATTCAAGGCGCACAATGAGCCGAGAGACGCCTTACAGTTTACAAAGCCGCCCTGTTGTTCGCAGACATCTTTTTATTCAGCGCCTCTGAAGATCTCACCGCCCCAGAGGTGTGACTGGGGGGCTCGAATGGGAACTTTATGTTTGAGTAGACCTCAGATATTAGCAGCAGGGGGTCACTCCATGGGATGGACCAGCAGGGGTCACTCCATAGCATGGACCAGCAGGGGTCACTCCATGGGATGGACCAGCAGGGAGTCACTCCATAGTATGGACCAGCAGGAAGGGGTCACTCCACGGCATGGACCAGCAGGGGTCACTCCATGGCATGGACCAGCAGGGAGGGGGTCACTCCATGGCATGGACCAGCAGGGGTCACTCAGTGGCACGGACCAGCAGAGAGGGGGTCACTCCATGGCATGGACCAGCAGGGAGAGGGTCACTCCATGGCATGGACCAGCAGGGGTCACTCCATGTCAAGGACCAGCAGGGAGGGGGTTACTCTATGGCATGGACCAGCAGGGGTCACTCCATGTCATGGACCAGCAGGGAGGGGGTCACTCCATGGCACGGATCAGCAGGGAGGGGGTCACTCTATGGCATGGACCAGCAGGGGTCACTCCATGTCATGGACCAGCAGGGAGTCACTCCATAGCATGGACCAGCAGGGAGGGGGTCACTCCATGGCACGGACCAGCAGGGAGGGGGTCACTCGATGGCATGGACCAGCAGGGAGTCACTCCATGTAATGGACCAGCAGGGAGGGGGTCACTCTATGGTATGGACGAGCAGAGGTCACTCTATGGCATGGACCAGCAGGGAGTCACTCCATAGCATGGACCAGCAGGGAGGGGGTCACTCCATGGCACGGATCAGCAGGGAGGGGGTGACTCTATGTCATGGACCAGCAGGGAGTCACTCCATGGCATGGACTAGCAGGGAGTCACTCCATGGCATGGACTAGCAGGGAGTCACTCCATGGCAAGGACCAGCAGGGGTCACTCAATGGCATGGACCAGCAGGGGTCACTCCATTGCATGGACCAGCAGGGAGGGGGTCACTCCATGGCATGGACCAGCAGGAAGTCACTCCATGGCATTGACCAGCAGGGGTCACTCCATGGCATGGAGCAGCAGGGGGTCACTCCATGGCATGGACCAGCAGGGGTCACTTCATGGCATGGACCAGCAGGGGTCACTTCATGGCATGGACCAGCAAGGGGTCACTCCATGGCATGGACCAGCAGGGGTCACTGCATGGCATGGACCATCAGGGGGTCACTCCATGGCATAGACCAGCAGGGAGTTACTCCATGGCATGGACCAGCAGGGAGGGGTCACTCCATGGCATGGACCAGCAGGGAGTCACTCATGGCGTGGACCAGCAGGAACTCACCCCATGGCATGGACCAGCAGGGGGTCACTCCATGGCATGGACCAGCAGGGGTCACTCCATAGCATGGACCAGAAGGGAGGGAGTCACTCCATGCCATGGACCAGCAGGTGGTCACTCCATGGCATGGACCAGCAGGGAGTCACTCCATAGCATGGACCAGCAGGGAGGGATCACTCCATGGCATGGATAAGCAGGGTTCACTCCATGGCATGTACCAGCAGGAGGTCACTCCATGGCATGGACCATCAGGGGATCACTCCATGGCATGAACCAGCAGGGGGTCACTCATTGGCATGGACCAGCAGGGGTCATTTCATGGCACGGACCAGCAGGGAGGGGGTCACTCCATGGCATGGACCAGCATGGAGTCCCTCCATAGCATGGACCAGCATAGAGGGGGTCACTCCATGGCATGGACCAGCAGGGGGTCACCCCATGGCATGGACCAGCATTGAGAGGGTCACTCCATGGCATGAATCAGCAGGGAGGGGGTGACTCCATGGCATGGACCAGCAGGGAGGGGGTCACTCCATGGCATGGACCAGCAGGGAGTGAATCACACCATGGCATGGACCAGCAGTGAGGGGGTCACTCCATGGCATGGGCCAGCAGGGAGTCACTCCATGGCATGGACCAGCAGGGGGTCACTCCATGGCATGGACCAGCAGGGGTAACTCCATGGCATGGACCAGCAGGGAGGGGGTCACTCCATGGCATGGTGCATCAGGGCTCACTACATGGCATGGACCAGCAGGGAGTCACTCCATGGCATGGACCAACATGGAGGGGGTCACTCCATGGCAAGGACCAGAAGGGGGTCCCTCCATGGCATGGACCAGCAGGAAGTCACTCCATGGCATGGACCAGCAGGGGGGCACTCCATGGGATGGGCCAGCAGGGGGTCACTCCATGGCATGGACCAGCAGGGAGTCACTCCATGGCATGGACCAGCAGCGTTCACTCCATGACATGGACCAACAGGGGGTAACTCCATGGCATGTACCAGCAGGGGGTCACTCCATGGCATGGACCAGCAGGGAGTCCCTCCATGGCATGGACCAGCAGGGAGTCACTCCATAGCATAAACCAGCAGGGAGGGGGTCACTCTATGGCATGGACCAGCAGGGGTCACTCCGTGGCATGGACCAGAAGTGAGGGGGTCACTCCATGGCATGGACCAGCAGGGAGGTCGTCACTCCATGTCATGGACCAGCAGGGAGTCACTCCATGGCATGGACCAGCAGGGGTCACTCCATGGGATGGACCAGCAAGTGTCACTCCATGCCATGGACCAGAAGGGAGGGGGTCACTCCATGGGGTGGACCAGAAGGGAGGGGGTCACTCCATGAGATGGAACAGCAGGGGTCACTCCATGTCATGGACCAGAAGGTAGGGGGTCACTCCATGGGATGGACCAGAAGGAAGGGGGTCACTCCATGGGATGGACCAGCTGGGGTCACTCCATGTCATGGACCAGCAGGGGGTCAATCCATGGCATGGGCAAGCAGGGGGTCACTCCATGGCATGGACCAGCAGGGGTCACTCCATGGCATGTACCAGCAGGGGGTCACTCCATGGCATGGACCAGCAGGGGTCACTCCATGGCATGGACCAGCAGGGAGTCACTCCATTGCATGGACCAGCAGGGAGGGGGTCACTCCATGGCATGGACCAGCAGGGGTCACTCCGTGGCATGGACCAGAAGTGAGGGGGTCACTCCATGGCATGGACCAGCAGGGAGGTCGTCATTCCATGGCATGGACCAGCAGGGAGTCACTCCATGGCATGGACCAGCAAGTGTCACTCCATGCCATGGACCAGAAGGGAGGGGTCACTCCATGGGGTGGACCAGAAGGGAGGGGGTCATTCCATGAGATGGAAAAGAAGGGGTCCCTCCATGTCATGTACCAGAAGGTAGGGGGTCACTCCATGGGATGGACCAGAAGGAAGGGGGTCACTCCATGGGATGGACCAGCAGGGGTCACTCCATGTCATGGACCAGCAGGGGGTCACTCCATGGCATGGGCAAGCAGGGGGTCACTCCATGGCATGGACCAGCAGGGGTCACTCCATGGCATGTACCAGCAGGGGTCACTCCATGGCATGGACCAGCAGGGGGTCACTCCATGGCATGGACCAGCAGGGGTCACTCCATTGCATGAACCAGCAGGGAGGGGGTCACTCCATGGCATGGACCAGCAGGGAGAGGGTCACTCCATGGCATGGACCAGCAGGGGTCACTCCATGTCAAGGACCAGCAGGGAGGGGGTTACTCTATGGCATGGACCAGCAGGGGGTCACTCCATGTCATGGACCAGCAGGGAGGGGGTCACTCCATGGCACGGATCAGCAGGGAGGGGGTCACTCTATGGCATGGACCAGCAGGGGTCACTCCATGGCATGTACCAGCAGGGGTCACTCCATGGCATGGACCAGCAGGGGGTCACTCCATGGCATGGACCAGCAGGGGTCACTCCATGGCATGGACCAGCAGGGGTCACTCCATGGCATGTACCAGCAGGGGTCACTCCATGGCATGGACCAGCAGGGGGTCACTCCATGGCATGGACCAGCAGGGGTCACTCCATTGCATGGACCAGCAGGGAGGGGGTCACTCCATGGCATGGTCCTCACCATCTGATCCACAGCGTGGCTGGCAGATTCTCCCATCCACCATGTGGCGGAGTTCCCTCGTCCACCAAAGCAGGTAGGAAACCAGTCAACATAAGAAATTAGCACCAGGAAATAAGTAGAGTTCCTCGCTAAAGTCACTGTACCAGCTCTAGGAAGAGAGCTTCTCAGGTGATGGAGCCTCTCTTGGAAAGTTCACCAATGCCTACGTCAGCAGGTGGGATTTCCACCACCAAACCAGGGTGCCGGGTCTCCATCACGTGCGGGGGATTTTCTGAGCACATTAAGCAGCCATTTCTAAACTCTTTGTGAACTCCCGGAGCTCATTCCATGGGGTCTTTCATGTCGCTACCCCCACACATGGTGCTGGACTCAGCGTCCGCCCTTTGTGGTGGACTGTCCCCTGCAGCCCCTTGCATGGGGTCTTTAGAGGCACTACCCCCGCCAGGGGTAGCACTGGACCACCCCCTTTTGGTCAGGCGGGACATCGGCCACCATTTGTGGTGGACTGTCCCCTGCAGCCCCTTGCATGGGGTCTTTAGAGGCACTACCCCCGCCAGGGGTAGCACTGGACCACCCCCTTTTGGTCAGGCAGGACATCGGCCACCATTTGTGGTGGACTGTCCCCTGCAGCCCCTTCCATGGGGTGTTTCTTGGCACCACCCCCACACATGGTGGTGGACCACACACTTTAGGTCTAGCGGGTCATAGGCCAGCCTTTGTTGTTGATTGCCCCCCACAGCCCCTTCCATGCGGTCTTTCATGTCGCTACCCCCACACATGGTGCTGGACCATCCACCTTAGGCTCATCAGCCACCCTTTTTGGTGGACTGTCCCCTGCAGCCCTTCCATAGGGTCTTTCATGGCACTACCCCACACATGGTGGTGGACCACCCACTTTAGGTCTGGGGTATTACCGGCCACACTTTGTGTGGACTGCCTCCTGCAGCCCATTCCATGGGGTCTTTCATGGAGCTACCCCCACACATGGTGGTGGACCACCCATTTTAGGTCTGGTGGGTCATCAGCCACCCTTTGTGTGGACTCTCCCCTGCAGCTGGTGGACCCGGTGGTGGAGGGGCAGGAGCCTCCACTGGCAGGGTGACCGTTGTCTGTCTGGGTCTGAAAGGGGGGCGCTGCTGCCCAGGACGTGGTCAGGCGGTGTCTGATTAAGCCTGAGCTGTGAACTCTGCTCCGTTCGCTGAGTTTGCAGAGTTTTTTGCACTCCGTGGAGCTCGCGGAGTTCTGAAAAACTCCACTCCACATAGCGGAGCAGAGTTTTTTCCTTGCTCGAGAGCGAGGAAAATCCAACGCTAGACCACTTTCCTGTGAGATTTCTCAAAGCGGGCAGTTGCGGATAGTCGCTACCGCTCGCGTTGAGAAACCTTCCGTTTGCATTGAGGAAGCGGCCGCTCGAGTAGAACTACTACTCGAGCGACAGATAGAAGCAGCACCCTCTTGCACTGGAGAGACGCCATTCGCGCTGACTTTACAGCCCAGGACAAACACCCAGCACTAGAAATCGGAACTCTGTGTACTCCGCCCAGGCTTATCTCTGATAAACCAAGCCATTGAAGCTTTTCAGGTGAGATGGGACATCGCCTCTCAAATGGACCGAGCTACTGTTGTGCGATAGTGCAGGCACATGTCAGCAGGGTGGAGGCATGGCGAGGCAGGTAACTCATCTGAGGGCACAGATATTGTAATATAATTAATATCGCTTAACAGGATGCAGACACCATGAAACAGGCAGCCCCTTTCAGTAGTGTACAGGCACTCTGAGACACAGCCTCTTTCAGCAGCGCGCAGGCACTGTGAGGCACAGCCACATTCAGCAGGGTGCAGGCACTCTGAGACACAGCCTCTTCCAGCAGCGTGCAGGCACTGTGAGACACAGCCTCTTCCAGCAACGTGCAGGCACTGTGAGGCACAGCCTCATTCACCAGAGTGCAGGCACTGTGAGACACAGCCTCTTCCAGCAGCGTGCAGGCACTGTGAGACACAGCCTCTTCCAGCAGGCTGAAGGCACTGTGTGGCACAGCCACATTCAGCAGGGTGCAGGCCCAATAGGCACAGCCTCATTCAGCAGAGTGCAGGCACTGTGAGACACAGCCTCTTCCAGCAGCGTGCAGGCACTGTGAGACACAGCCTCTTCCAGCAGCGTGCAGGCACTGTGAGACACAGCCTCTTCCAGCAGTGTGCAGGCACTGTGAGACACAGCCTCTTCCAGCAGCGTGCAGGCACTGTGAGACACAGCCTCTTCCAGCAGCGTGCAGGCACTGTGAGACAGTCAGCTCCTTCCAGCAGGGTGCAGGCACTGTAAGACAGTCAGCCTCTTTCAGGATACACATATTGACATATATTCAGCACCTCTAAGCAGGTAGTAGGCACTCTCATAGCCATAGGATGAAAACTTAAGCCACTGACCTAACATTAAAAGTCACAGGCGGGCGTTGTCATTGGCTTAATATAAAAAGCCTCAGAATGACACTGTGTCTGGACTTAACATTAAGAACAATAGAATAACATAGTGTAATTGACTGAACATTAAGAGCCTTAGGAGAACACTGTGTTATTGACTTGTTATGCTATGTTATGTTATGCTATGTTATGTTATGTTATGCTATGTTATGTTATGCTATGTTATGTTATGCTATGTTATGTTATGTTATGCTATGTTATGTTATGTTATGCTATGTTATGTTATGTTATGCTATGTTATGTTATGCTATGCTATGTTATGTTATGCTATGTTATGTTATGTTATGCTATGTTATGTTATGTTATGCTATGTTATGTTATGTTATGTTATGCTATGTTATGTTATGTTATGTTATGCTATGTTATGTTATGCTATGTTATGTTATGTTATGTTATGTTATGTTATGCTATGTTATGTATATGCTATGCTATGTTATGTTATGCTATGTTATGTTATGCTATGTTATGTTATGTTATGTTATGTTATGCTATGTTATGTTATGCTATGCTATGTTATGTTATGCTATGTTATGTTATGTTATGCTATGTTATGTTATGCTATGTTATGTTATGCTATGCTATGTTATGTTATGCTATGTTATGTTATGCTATGTTATGTTATGTTATGTTATGCTATGTTATGTTATGTTATGTTATGCTATGTTATGTTATGCTATGCTATGTTATGTTATGCTATGTTATGTTATGCTATGTTATGTTATGTTATGCTATGTTATGTTATGCTATGTTATGTTATGTTATGCTATGTTATGTTATGTTATGCTATGTTATGTTATGTTATGCTATGTTATGTTATGCTATGCTATGCTATGTTATGTTATGTTATGTTATGCTATGTTATGTTATGCTATGTTATGTTATGTTATGTTATGCTATGTTATGTTATGTTATGCTATGTTATGTTATGTTATGCTATGTTATGTTATGTTATGTTATGCTATGTTATGTTATGCTATGTTATGCTATGTTATGTTATGTTATGCTATGTTATGTTATGTTATGCTATGCTATGTTATGTTATGCTATGTTATGTTATGCTATGTTATGTTATGTTATGCTATGCTATGTTATGTTATGCTATGTTATGTTATGTTATGCTATGTTATGTTATGTTATGCTATGTTATGTTATGCTATGTTATGTTATGCTATGTTATGTTATGCTATGTTATGTTATGCTATGCTATGTTATGTTATGCTATGTTATGTTATGCTATGTTATGTTATGCTATGTTATGTTATGTTATGCTATGCTATGTTATGCTATGTTATGTTATGCTATGTTATGTTATGCTATGTTATGTTATGTTATGCTATGTTATGTTATGCTATGTTATGTTATGTTATGTTATGTTATGTTATGCTATGCTATGTTATGTTATGTTATGCTATGCTATGTTATGTTATGCTATGTTATGTTATGCTATGTTATGCTATGTTATGCTATGTTATGTTATGTTATGTTATGTTATGTTATGCTATGTTATGTTATGCTATGTTATGTTATGTTATGCTATGTTATGTTATGCTATGTTATGTTATGTTATGTTATGTTATGTTATGCTATGTTATGTTATGTTATGCTATGTTATGTTATGCTATGTTATGTTATGTTATGTTATGCTATGTTATGTTATGCTATGTTATGTTATGCTATGTTATGCAGATGAATAGAGCACACTTGGGAGGGTATTCTGGCCCTGAGCAGGTGTGAGTCTAGCGCCTAGTGGGACTACTCGAAAAACCAGGTCTTCAGCTGCTTGCAGAGTTCAAGGAGTGAGGAGGAGGCTCTTTCGTGTGGCGGGGGTCATTCCACGCTGTAGGAGCGATGTAGGAGAAGGCTTGACCACCGGATCTGGTTTTTGGTATGCATGTGTATGCGTGGAATGTGTAATGATAGGAGTCCAGAGAAGCAGAGGTGTCTGGAAGGTTTGTGAACGCTGATGCGATTGCTGAAGTATGCTGGGCCGGTGTTATGTAGCGCCTTGAAAGAGTAGGTGAGGAGTCTGAGCTGTGCTTGTTTGTGTATGAGGAGCCAGTGGAGCTCCTTGAGTGTGAAATGGGAGGTTGAGAGTGAATCTAGCTACCAAGTTCTGAATGGTCTGCAGCCTTCTGGTGAGTTTTTTGATGATCCCGGCACAGAAGGTGTTCCATAGTCCAACTTGCTTGTGACCAGGGCGTGCATGATGGTTTTCCAGGGGCTGATTGGGCGCCATTTGAAAATCCTCCTCATCGTCTTCAGTGTATGGAAGCATGAAGTGGTGACGCCATTGACTTGGGCGGTCATGTTGAGTCTGCTGTCTATGATGATCCTGAGGTTTTTGGTGTGAGAGGGTGCCGATCATGGCTCTGTTGGCCACCAGGTGGAGTTCCAAGGTGATGTGCTCTTCCCGAAGATCACGATTTCAGTCTTGTTGATGTTCAGCTTTAGAAAGATGGTCTTCATCCAGTGAGCGATTTCAGTCATGCAGGCAGTAAACTTGATCAGGGGGTTGGGCGTCTTTTCCATGAGAGAGAGAATGAGTTGCGTGCCATCGGCGTGGGAGAGGACGTTGATATTGTGAGATCGGATAATGCCAGCTAGAGGGATCACGTATGTGTTGAAAAGGGTCGGGCTCAGAGAGGATCTTTACGGAACTCCACAGATGAGCTCACAGGCATTCGATATGTACGGTGCCAGGCTGACTGGCTGGGGGGTCCTTCCAGTCAGTATTTCCATCAGAGTGAATGTCCTTGGATTCCGATGCCATGTTGGCATTGGACGGGGTGGGAGACTGCGTCAAATGCTGTATAGAGGTTCAGAAGGATGATGGTCGCCGTGTCTCTTCTGTCCAAAGTCCTGCGGATGTCATCCGTGGTAGAGATAAGGGCAGTTTCTGTGCTGTAGTTGGGTCTTAAACCAGACTGAGTGTTGTCCAGTAGTTGATGATCATTGAGGTATTCAGTAGTGTCTGTTGATGATTTTCTCTAAGACCTTTCCTGGGAATGGTAGCAGAGAGATTGGTATGTAGTTGACGAGCTTTGAAGGGTCTACAGAGGGTTTCTTCAGCAATGGGAGGACAGTTACATGTTTCCAAGCATCTGGGAAGGTTGTAGAAGAGGTGGAGGAATTTAGAATGGGTGTGAATGTGGCGCTGATGAGTTGCAGCCTTCTGGAGTAGGCGTGGTGGAGGCAGGGGTCCAATGTGGCTCTTGAGTGGATCGACTTCGTAGTGGTGGCGGTTTCTTCTGAGGGGGATGATGGGTCATGTGGCTAGAACTGGTGCTTTCGAAAAGTTCGGGAGACGTTGTTGCAAGGTCTGTCGGGTCCAGTTGCAGGCTGAAGTTGCTGTAAATGGCAGTGATTTTGTTGCTGATTAATTGAGGGAGAATGTTGCAGGGATCCTGCAAGGGCGTGATTGAGTTGGAGGCGGCCGACTGTGAGGTGAAATCTTTCACAGTTGCAACGATTTCTTTGCTTCTGTTGGTGCTGGCATTGATGCAGGCTGCCAGAGTGGCCTGTTTGGTTCTCCGGATCATTTGGTGGTAGCAAGTTAACATTAAGAACCATACGATGTTGTGCAATTGACTTAACATTAAGTTCCATAGGATGTTGTGTCATTGATGTAATATTAAGACCCGGAGGATGACATTGTGTCATGGGTTTATCATTAAGAGCCATAGGATAAGAGAGTGTTATTGGCTATCAATCATTAAGAGCCATAGGATATCACTGTGCTGTTGCCTTAACACTAAGAGCCATAGGATGACATTGGGTCATGGACTTATCATTAAGAGCCATAGGATAAGATGGTGTTATTGACTATCATTAAGAGCCATAGGATAAGATGGTGTTATTGGCTATCATTAAGAGCCATAGGATAAGATGGTGTTATCGACTATCATTAACAGCCATAGGATAACACTGTGCCATTGACGTGAATCTAAGAGCCATAGGATGTTGTGCCACTGGCGTAACATTAAGAACCATAGGATAACATTTTGTCATTCACTCATCAGTGAGGCGATAGGACTACGCCGTGCTATTGGCTTAAAGATGGATGGATAGAATTGTGTCACTGACTTGACTTAAGAGTCACAGGAGGGCACTGGGCGAGTTGGTTCCTGCGCTCTCTGTAACTCCATTTTGGTTGGCCTGTATCTGAGACCGATCCTCTTTCCGAGTTCAGCCCGTGATTGTTTGTCCGCTGCCGAGGAATGCTGAGCCAAGCAGGCTACAGTATATTTGAATCTAAAGTTTCACAGTAGCAGTGACCAGGTCAGGAGAGGACACTCTCTAAGCCCCTTCGGAGCTGCTAAGCGCTTCCTATCTGCTTCCAGGAGCTAGGAATCCAAGGAGCATCTCAAATGGGCCCAGATGCAGCAATGCCATCTCAGAGGACATAGAAGGCCTCACTACACCTCTCCATCAGAGACAGTGCCATCAGGACTTACACACTTAAGACAGGTGAGACTGTCTGTGGAGTTTGCACCGGCTCATTACTAGCCTCTTGGTCCGGCCCGGGCCGCAAGTGGGGTCCTCTTGTATCCAATGACTGTACATTGGCCAAATATACGTCTGACCTCTGCTTATCTGGACCCAGACCTCAAGGACTGGACAGCGAGGACCCTGGGTGTCCAGTAGGCCTGGGCAGAGTCTGCAGAGTTCTACTCCGCGGAACTCCATGAAGTGCCGCTGAAACTCTGCCGCACTCTGCGGAGTTCCGCCAGCAGCAGAGTCTATTAAGTCGCACTGCTTGCACTGATTTAAGTGCCAGGATTTTCCCTGTGCTGTAAAATCAGCACAAACGGCACTCTGCGTCGCGCAGGAGGGCGCTGCTGCTTTCTGCTGCTTGAGTAGACATTCTATTCGAGCTGCAGTTTCCTCAATACGAGCGGCAGATTTCTCAAAGCGAGGTGTCGTGACCTGCTGCGACCACCCACATTGAGAAATCTCATCAGTAGGAGGTCTAGTGTGAGATTTGTTTTCTCACGAGCGCTCGCCAACTTACCGTTGGTGAGCCACACATGAGGAAAAACTCTGCTTTGCGTCACTTCATGGAGTTTTGTGGAACTCTGCACTGAGTGGGCAAAAATCTGCAACTCCGCCCGCGGAGCGGAATTCTGCACCCACCCCTAGTGTCCAGTATCAGTTTGGGGCTGACACTGTAGGTGCCTTCTGCAGACAGATCCCATCCCGACCCTTCTGATCAGCAAGAGAGGCTCCCCTGATCATGAGAACCCTTCATCTGATGCTGTTGTCCTAGTGGTGGCCTGTTCTTAGACCCAGGGATCCCCTGAACCAAGAGACAGCCCCAACTCCCTGAGCAATCCACCGCCTCAAAGGACTTGTCTGTTTAAAGTTCTGGGTCAACAGTCGACCAGGAAGAGAACTTGTACCAACGGAGTTTGAATTTTCCTCACAGTATTGGTGCCAGTATTCGTGTAGCCTAAAGCAACACTCTATAGTTAATGGTGTTGATTAGGTACTGATGTATACATACCTACTTTATTCTTTAAGTATATTACAACTTTAATTTCACTCCTGGCTGCCAAGTTTCCCAGGTCCATGCATGATGTGCTGCTCCAGTCCAGTTTTTAAATTTTCAGTTCTGAGACTTGCAGTATGAATGAATTAAATTGAATGAATGAAATGTATAAAGCGCTGCCGCTGCTCAAGCAGGAACACTCCGGCGCTAGCAACAGTCAAAGAGTAAGCCGAGAGACGGATACAACTATGAAATAGGAGATACGAGGGGAAATCAAGTTCTTTAAAAAAGTGGGGTTTTAGCTGGGCTCTAAACAAGGTGTAGGAGGCAGGCTTAGTATATGGTGCTCACTTGTGTAAGTGTAGCACCTTGCACTAATCCAGACAACACTTATGGTGATTTTAGTTGTCTTAGACAACCTTAGAAAGCTCTCTAATTGGTGGCTGTGGAGAGCAGCCTTCAGGCTTAGTCCAGAAGGAGCGTTAAGCAGCTTGTTTTACAAGATCTAATCATGTAGTGTGGGTTAAACGAAAAAGAACCACACACTGTATATAAAATAATATGTCTATTTATTACACAACACTCACTAACACATTGGTAAATCTCCTACCCAGAGATATCAACACAAATACACAACAATACTTCAATTGCAAATAATTAAGTAAGCACAATACATAGTGGTCTCCAGGGGGAGACCAAACCATATACTAAAAAATGGAATGAGAACTGCGACCATAATCGGTACTTGGACCAGGAGACTCAGAAGAGCTGGGGACACAAGGAACTACCCAAGGTAACTACCCAAGAACCCCAGGGAGGCCGTGTGCACAGTGGAAACACAGCCACGTACTCAATAGAAGTCAACAGGAAAGTCGCAGTTGCAGTTTTGAAGAAGAAGGACCCTGCCAGTGGACCCTGAAGAAACCCCGTGGAAGACAGAGTCACCCCACCCGTGGATAGCCCAGGAACCAGGATATCTACACCAGGGAAGCCGGGTGCATAGGTGCGAAGTGACGTCGGAAACCGCTGTAGACCACAATGGAGGACTTCAGTAAAGATGCCGCTGGCAAAGATGGTGCAAGAGTCCAGTGGAATCCAAGGGTGGATTCTTGAAGTGAAGAACCTGCAAGTAGAGGGGACAGAGTCTATGCCACTCGGGGGTGACCAGGAGGCACGGAAGAACAATGGCCACTGATGTCAGAAGGTGCAGGAGTGATGACGGTGAGCTTGTTGCTACAGCTGTGAGGACCAGGCAATGCTGTGGAAGACCAGGAGCCGTGCAAGAGCTGTTCCACATCGGAAGTCAAGAACCAGGGGGTTGGTGTCCGGCGGGAGCACCAACAAGCCTTGGCAGCTGCAACAGGTGTGGACAGCGAAGAAAGAGCAACGTTGGGACCAGCAACATCCAAGGGACTCACCACAAGCAGGAGAGTCAGAGCAGGCCCCGAGCAAGCAGGAGAGCCCACTGAACCAGGAGAAGACCCTCAAGAGGACCCACAGGTCAAAGGCACATGATGTCCAAGAGGACCTAGAGCAGCTCACCAAAGATGAAGGCCCACGGTGCAGAGATGTGGTGAGGACAATGATCTTGGCCAGAAGAGATGCTGGAGGCTGGAGCTTCTTGTAGTCCGAAGATATCTGTAGAGCAGAGCCAACAAGCCTTGGCAATGGCAAGTCAACGCATTGCACAGGGGTTCAGTCCCAGTGGTTCCAACGAGGGATACTGGCCTCAAAATTGCAGAGAGGACAGGTCAGGCATCAAGGGAGTTGCAGAACCACCACCTGTGTTACTGAGTCTTTTGAAGTCCATGGGATGTCAGGAGCAGCAGGCCGGTCAGCTTCATTGCGGTGCCTGCAGACGTAGGGGAATGACTCCTTCAGTCCAAGGGAGTTTACTTCCAGTATCCTTGATGCCCACAGGTCTGGTGGAAATCCTGGATGAAGCAGAGACACAGATGACAAAGAAGACTTGCAGAACAGCAAGACCAGGAGCAGCAGAAGTCTTCTGTGATGCAGTCTTGGTTCCAGGCGAAGTCCAAGTGTCCAGACGGTCTAAGAGTGATGTGGTTTCAGGCTTGAGTTTTGTCCCACGATGAATCTGAGGATCTATTCACAGGTAAGCCCTTAAATACCCGAAGAAAGGGGTTAGAACGACTCAGGGGTAGCTCACGGAGGAGGAGCTGGACAGATGGAGGATACTCCCCTGTCCTTTGTCCAGTTTCACGCTGGAGCAGGAGCCAAGGGCTCCCTGAACTGGCTCAAACTGGAGTATGCAAGGAGGGCACCAAATGGGCCCTTCAAAGCAGTCTGGTGGCGCTGGCAAGCACCCCCACCGCAGTCCAATACACTAAGTCCTGTCTGGGAGATGGTCACACCTCCCTGTGACAGGAAACCTATTGTTCTACCTTCCCCTGCTTGAGCTCAGCTCAGCAACAGGAGGGCAGAATCGTGTCTGGGGTCGGCAGCAGCACTAGCTTGCTGGCAGACCCCGGAAGGCTGTTGGCAGGAGTACTGGGGGCTTTCCAGAGGAGCCCCCACAGTGCATGGAATCATACCCCCAACATGGGTAACGGTGTTGGGGTATGATTCCAACATGTTTGATACCAAACATGCCCAGGTTCGGCACAGCCACTATATAGTTATCCATTGCGTAATGACAGATGGCCACTATATGTATCAAAATGGCTGACAGCACTTACAAAGCCTGGAGAATTGACTCCGGGGTTTGCAGGGGTGTCCTGCTCATGCAGGGGCACCATCACACTTATAACCCAGCACCCTGCCTTTAGGAAGGACTGGCCTGCCTTAGGGGTGACTTATAGGTTTAAAGTGCAGTGACCTCAGATATAAGGAATCTTCTATCTGTCGTAAGTGGTGCTAGCACCAGCTTACACAGGCTGCAATGGCAGGCCTGTAGTCACAGTTTGAGTGGTCTCCCATGGGTGGCACACTACATGTTGCAGCCCAGGGGAGACCCCTGGTGTACCTATACCATGGGTACCTTAGTACCATATACTAGGGACTTACAGGGGTACACCCGTGGCCAATTGTGGAGGTACAGAAGTACTTACCAAGTCAAATTTGGGAGGAAGCACAGTGACTGGGGTCCTGATTAGCAGGATCCCAGTCAAACTAGTCATTAAAACATAATGACACCAGCAAAAAGGGGGGGGTGACCATGAAAGCAGATCCTACTTTCCTACACAAGGTTTCTCTTTGTATCTTTCTAAGATAGTCAGGGAGAGCCTTCCACAATGTAGGTGCTAGACAGGAAAAGGCCCTGCCTCCAGCTGTAGATCTTGTGCATTCTTGGGACAACTAATGAGTTTTGGTGAGCAGATCCTAAATTAATGTGTGGTTGTATCGCAGACCAGTCTGATTCACAGCTCTAAAGGTGAATATGAGAGTTTAAATGTGATTCTTTGATTAATGGGGAGCCAATGTAATGTTTTCAGTCCCTTTTGGATTGAGTTGAATTTAGGCACCAGAACCAGATGGTTCGCAGCATTCCGTTGAAGTCTTTTTTGACCAGCACGTGAGGAGCCCCAAGGGGCAGGACGGTTGATTAGTCCAGTTTAGATATTATTAGGACATGAGTGATGCATTTGCGGATATTTGAAGTTAGATATTTTTTTTTTAATTCAGAGAGATTTCAGTATTGCGAAGCAGGTCCCAACCGTGGCATTGGCTTGAGGCTTAAAGGAAACTGAAGTGTCCAGCTCAATTCCCATGTTCTTGGCCACAGTGGTAGGGGCAGGGGGACTCCAAGCTCAGCTGGTCAGATTCTTTCGTATCCAGTGGAGAGTAGGTGGTGAAGACCAAGATCTCTGATTTATCCAAGTTTAACCAGAGGCGATTCCTGTACATCCAATCTGCTACTGTTGGAAGGTAGCTTTGGAAATTGTCTATTATGGAGTGGTCTAAGTTATTGAAGGCACACATCAGTTGGGTGTCGTCAGCGTATGACACCACATTAAAACCCCAAGTTTGTGCCACTGCTGCAAGGGGGCCATATAAACTTTAAATACTGTGGGGCTAAGGGCTGAGCCCGGTGGTGCCCCACATTCCACTTCTTTACATTTGGAAGTGTAAGTTGGAAGGTAGACTGCTTGCTGTCTACCCGCAAGAAAGGATTTAAACCATCCAGACAGTGCCTATTATTCCTATTTCTTCCAGCCGCCGTAATAGGATCTCATGAGAGACCGTATCAAATGCAGCCGACAGGTCGAGAAGAACTAATATAGATTTTCTTCCTGAGTCAAGTTGAATTTTAATAAAGTCTGCAACTTCCAGCAGTGCTGATTCTGTACTAAATCCGTCTCGAAAGCCATGTTGAGAAGGATGGAGACAATTCTTTTCAGCTAGGAATTTGGTAATTTGTCCGTTAACCCAGGTTTCTATAAACTTGCCCATCACTGGAAGAAGAGAAATCGGCCTGTAGTTGCTAGTGTTTGAAGGGTCTGAGTTTGCCTTTTTCAGTACAGAGAGCACCATTGCTTCTTTCCATTAGTAGGAATGGTTCCGGTTTCTAGCAAGAGATTAAATAAGTCAGTAAAGTGGGGTTTAAGCACATTTATTGCTGTTTTAATTATGTGTGGGGGGCAGACATCTGATGGGGAGCCACATCTAGATTGAAGAATGGATCAGTGTTGTTTTATGATGAAATAAACAAGCATACAATTCCCAGAATTCAAAGAAAAAACCTGGACTGGATCAGCACATCATGCATGAACCTGGGAAACTTTGCAGGGCTGTTCACTCTTTTTCTACTATTTCCACATCAGCTTGTTTTTTCAAAATTACACCATAATGCGTTAATGGTCGAAGTAGGCCCTTGGGGCACAATGCAAATCCAACAGCTAGTGTTCTCTAGTAAGTGCCCCCGGGGTACATCTAGACGCGCATGTTAAATTAGTCCAGCACTTGGGCAGCTCGGAGCTCTCCATTGTGCTGAACCCCGCAGGATTACATCGCTCTTTGTGTCCTAACTGAAAGGATTGCAATCAGTATTTACTGTGTGCAGTGTTAGTACAGTGAGCGCGAACAATACATTGATTTCAGAGCTGACTCTGTCCCTCATCTGGGGATTCGTAACCTGTCTCAAGGGTGTAGGTCCTCGCACTGTGCAGTGTATGTTAGAGATCTCAGACTTTTGTTAATTATGGTTTTACTGTTTCACAAACAATGGCACCGAAGTACACACACTGCAGTATATTTTTTTCTCACAATCCTTGATCAGAAAATCCAGTTCTCTTGGTGTAATGTTTTCTTATTAATTCATAGATGATTCCGAGTATCTCGTTTTTCAACAAGAAGCTGCCGACACGTGTTTTTCGTCCTGGCCAAGACTGCATTGCGTCCGGGTAAATCGTACAGATCACAGCAGGGACTATCAATGTCCTACATACCAAACGTATCACAGGTTAATACCAGTGGAATAACCGTGTTGTGACTCTAGGAACATGGCCGCCCCCGGGGGATATTAACGATAAACAAGCTCATAGAAAGTGGTTCTTATCAGGAGGCCCTGTTAGACTATTACCGATCACCCGTGTGGAGGCATTGGGAATTGAAATCCGGGAAACTGACGAGAAGTGCTGAACACATGAGCAACTACAAACGAATATAGCCTTGAAAAAGTCAGGGTGTGCGAAACACGTGTCGGCTGCTTCTTGTTGAAAAACGAGACACTCGGAATCATCTATGAATTAAAAAGAGAACATTACACCATCCACGCTCGAACTGGATTTTCTTATCAAGGATTGTGAGAAAAAACATATACTGCAGCGTGTGTGCTTCGGTGCCATTGTTTGACCAACATTGGCCTGGACCAAGGTGGCTTGGTGCTGGCACCACAAAAGCACCACAACTAAGACGGACAGTGAGTGTTATTTTGAATTTGGGGGTTTTGAATGTACCGCCTTACGCAGTGGATGGATGCGCATACATCGGGCATAGCCACCTTTGTTAGAGTTTAGTCATTACTTGGTTTTACTGTTTGACAATATTAAAGTTTCATCAAAATACTGTCCCTTTTTCCCAGAGAAATTATTCGACCTGCACTTTCACCATTGATTTTGAATCTCAGCCTTCAAATAACCTCCCTTGACTGCTCGACAAGGCGCCCCCGAAAGTCCCAGAGGCTTGGACGCCCCTCTTTCCAAGCAGAGCCAAGACCCAGCATTTTGGTCAGCAGGGAGACACATGTTCACTCTATACTCAAGAACAGGACTCACAGTTTTTGGTATATCACTCTCAGTTATCAGTAGCCCTGAAGAAGCTCTCTTTGTGAAGAGCGAAACACGTTGACTGTATGGCCGTTGACGAATTGTTAATGAGTGGTAAATAAAGTTTCAATTGAAGTGAGTTACTTCTGAAGGAGCATTCTTGGATGTTAACTTGGAGCATTGTTAAAGAACTTGCTTGAAGCAGAGGACTTTTTCAGATGGTGCTTCTCTGTTGAGTCCTGTTTAGCAAGGCCAGAGCAAGGTCTGTATGGCTGAAGGAGCATTAGGGCTGGGGAAGGGTCAGTTGTGGCTCAGCCTTACATCTAGAACGTCCAGCAGCATTTGGGGTAAAGTGAGTTACGTGCCAGTCCTAAACCTCTGAAAGTCCAGTGCCAGCTCTCACCTGAACGTCAATGGCACGGGGCCACAGTCATTTACATGGCTGGTGTAAGAACCTGAAAGGCCAGTAGAGCTGGTGCAGAGCCAGTTGCATGCCAGCCTTGGTCCTACAAAGATCGAATGAGCTGGAAATAGTAATGTTGGTCTTTGAAAGAGTGGTAGGGCTGGGAAGGTGTCAGTTACATATAAGGCTAACAAGTGAGCTACCTAACCCTATCCTTCCAGAGGCCTAGACATGTCAGGATCATTTCTGACTCCTTCCAATGGCCCAGGTCGAGGTCCTCATCCTTCATGCCACATACACCACATATTTTTCGTGCCACACACACCACACATCGTTCATGCCACATGCACTACATATCGTTCATACCACAGACACCACACATCTTTCATGCCACAGACACCACACATCTTTCATGCCACAGACACCACACATCAGCTGATCCCTCGCACACACGAACCGACCCAGAGAAGCAGAGAGCGCCGGAGAAAAGCGCGCAGAAGCGCCTGACCCATTTAGAGAGTTCGAGAACACTGCAGGCAATTAAGGGAAGGATGTCATCAGAAAGTCAGACCTAGAGGAGCATGCTGGGAAGGGTTGGGGGCTGCCCAGGAGATATTTTCAAAGCCAGCCCACCTCACGTGCAGGAGACGGCACACTACCAGGGAGCGGGCCCAAGGCACCGCGCACAGCTGCGCTCAGGCTGCCTGGAGCCGCGCACCCAAGAGGCAGCTGCGCGGGCTGCAGTGTCAGCAGACTGCACTGCACTGACACGCGACGCATGAGTGCTGGGTGACTGTCTCACTGAGCCAGCACCCGGCTGAGATGGGTGACTGTCTCACTGAGCCAGCATCCGGCTGAGATGGGTGACTGTCTCACTGAGCCAGCACCCGGCTGAGATGGGTGACTGTCTCACTGAGCCAGCACCCTGCTGAGATGGGTGACTGTCTCACTGAGCCAGCACCCTGATGAGAAGGGTGACTGTCTCTCTGAGCCAGCACCCTGCTGAGATGGGTGACTGTCTCTCTGAGCCAGCACCCTGCTGAGATGGGTGACTGTCTCAATGAGCCAGCACCCTGCTGAGATTGATGACTGTCTCACTGAGCCAGCACCCTGATGAGAAGGGTGACTGTCTCTCTGAGCCAGCACCCTGCTGAGATGGGTGACTGTCTCAATGAGCCAGCACTCTGCTGAGATGGGTGACTGTCTCACTGAGCCAGCGCCCTGATGAGAAGGGTGACTGTCTCTCTGAGCCAGCACCCTGCTGAGATGGGTGACTGTCTCAATGAGCCAGCACCCGGCTGAGATTGGTGACTGTCTCAATGAGCCAGCACCCTGCTGAGATGGGTGACTGTCTCTCTGAGCCAGCACCCTGCTGAGATGGGTGACTGTCTCTCTGAGCCAGCACCCTACTGAGATGGGTGACTGTCTCAATGAGCCAGCACCCTGCTGAGATGGGTGACTGTCTCACTGATCCAGCACCCTGCTGAGAGACGCTGAGGGTCTCACAGTGTCAGCAGACTGTACTGGCACGCGGGGAAAGAGTGCTGGGTGACTGTGTCACTGAACCAGCACCCTGCTGAGAGAGACTAACTGTCTCTCAGTGTCAGCAGTCGGCACCAGGCACGCCAGGTGGCAGCCTGGTAAGTGAAGAGGATGTAACAGCACTGACCCCCACTGGAAGCCCCCAGCGGACTGCTCTGGCATGCGGGGAATGAGTGCTTTGTGACTGTCTCACTGTGCCAGCACCCTGCTGAGAAAGGTGCTGGC
Source organism: Calotriton arnoldi (assembly GCA_963921515.1). Classification (NCBI taxonomy): domain Eukaryota; kingdom Metazoa; phylum Chordata; class Amphibia; order Caudata; family Salamandridae; genus Calotriton; species Calotriton arnoldi. The sequence goes on from CAWUFW010000053.1 coordinate 1,512,293, forward strand.
TGTCTCACTGCGCCAGCACCTGCTGAGACAGGCTGAGTGTCTCAGAGTGTCAGCAGTCTGCACTGGTACGACTGCTGGGTGACTGTCTCACTGAGCCAGCACCCTGCTGAGAGACGATAAGGGTCTCAATGTGTCAGCAGACTGCGCTGGCACGCGAAGAATGAGTGCTGGGTGACTGTCTCACTATGCCAGCACCCTGCTGAGAAAGGTGCTGGCTGTCTCACTCAGCCAGCACCTGCTGAGACAGGCTGACTGTCTCAGAGTGTCAGCAGACTGCACTGGCACGACTGCTGGGTGACTGTCTCACTGAGCCAGCACCCTGCTGAGAGACGCTAGGGGTCTCAAAGTGTCAGCAGACTGCAGAGGCACGCGAGGAATGAGCGCTGGGTGACTGTCTTACTGTGCCAGCACCCGGCTGAGAGAGACTGACTGTCTCTCAGTGTCAGCAGTCGGCACCAGGCACGCCAGGTGGCAGCCTGGTAAGTGAAGAGGATGTAACAGCACTGACCCCCACTGGAAGCCCCCTCGGCCAGTGAGAGATGCATTCACCTGGAAGAGTCGTGGCCATTGGGTGCCTTTCCTGTCAGTCAAGGACGGTGCCCACCCCTTGCGGAATCCATGTTACTCTAGTGGCATCTGCATGAGGTGTAACAATACCGCATGCCACAGACAGCCACCAATACTGGTGCACTTGCCTGGGCAGTGATGGGCAGTGATGCCACCCCCAGAGTTTGTTACTGTTGGTCTCTGGGCGTCTAACAGTTTGTGTCTTTTGGGGTCTGAGTGTCCAATAATCACTGAGTTTGCTTTTTGAAGTCTATTAGTATTGCTTGGTCTCTTGGTTTGTTGGTTGTCTGTTGCTCTTTGGGTGTTTGGTTGTGTTCGTTCATTTAAACGTGTTTGACAGTGCCTGTTGGTTTCTGGGTATCCAATCTGTCACTTTTTGACTATTTTGATTGGTTGCTGGGTTTCTGCCAGTGTCCAGCGGCTATGTTCTGTGTATTGATGGTATATGTTGCTCTTTGGGCGTCTGATTGTGTTCGTTCGTTTAAACGTGTTTGACAGTGTCTCTTGGCTTCTGGATATCCGATGGCATCTGTCACTTTTTGACTATTTTGATTGGTTGCTGGGTTTCTGCCAGTGTCCATCGGCTATGTTCTGTGTGTTTAATGGTATATGTTGCTCTCTGGGTGTCTGATTGTTTTGGCTGGTTTCTGAATTTCTAACAGCGTTTATCTGTTGTATCTTGTTCTCTGGGTGTCTCCATTTTTTGTCTGTTCTCTAGGTTTTTGACATAGTCGGCCTGTTGCTGTTGGTGTCCGAGTATCTGACAGTTTATGTTGCTGTTTAGATGTCTGATTTTTGTAGCTGCTCTCAGGGTTTCTAGCAGGGTGTGCTGTTGAGGTCTGGATGCTGGTGGTATCTGCTTGGGTCTGTGATAGCTGTAGATACTCACTGAGTTTCTGAAAGTGTCTGTTGATTTCGGGTGTCTGACTGTTTTGGTTAGTCTAAGGGTTTCTGACAGTGTCTGTCTGTTGCTGTTGGTATCTGTGTATGTGATGGTATCTGCTGCTCTTTGGGTGTCTGAGAGTTGTAGTTTCTCCCAGGCTTTAGCAGAATATGCCGTTGGTGTCTGGGTATTTGATAGTATTGGTTGCTCTTTAGGTGTCTGATTGTTGTAGCTGTTCCCAGAGTTTCTAGCAGAGTCTGTCGTTGGTGTCTGGGTATCTGAAAGTATCTGTTGCTCTTTGGGTGTCTGATTGTTGTAGCTGTTCCTGGGGTTTCTACCAGAGTCTGCCGGCTGGTGTCTGGGTATCTGATGGTCACTGTTGCTCTTTGGTGTCTGTCTACCTGTTGAAGCTGTTCCCGGAGTTTCTATCAGAGTCTGCAGTTGGTGTCTGGGTATCTGATAGTATCTGTCGCTCTTTGGGTGTCTGATTGTTGAAGCTGCTCCTGGGTTTCTAGCAGAGTCTGCCGTTGGTGTCTGGGTATCTGAAAGTCACTGTTGCTCTTTGGTGTCTGCCTACCTGTTGTAGCTGTTCCCAGAGTTTCTAGCAGAGTCTGCCGTTGGTGTCTGGGTATCTGATAGTATTGGTTGCTCTTTAGGTGTCTGATTGTTGTAGCTGTTCCCGGAGTTTCTAGCAGAGTCTGCGATTGGTGTCTGGGTATCTGATAGTTACTGTTGCTCTTTGGTGTCTGTCTACGTGTTGTAGCTGTTCCTGGGGTTTCTATCAGGGTCTGCTGTTGGTGTCTGGGTATCTGATAGTATTGGTTGCTCTTTAGGTGTCTGATTGTTGTAGCTGTTCCTGGGGTTTCTAGCAGAGTCTGCCGGCTGGTGTCTGGGTATCTGATAGTCACTGTTGCTCTTTGGTGTCAGTCTACCTGTTGTAGCTGTTCCCAGAGTTTCTAGCAGAGTCTGCCGTTGGTGTCTGGGTATCTGATAGTATTGGTTGCTCTTTAGGTGTCTGATTGTTGTAGCTGTTCCTGGAGTTTCTAGCAGAGTCTGCCGTTGGTGTCTGGGTATCTGATAGTATCTGTGGCTCTTTGGGTGTCTGATTGTTGTAGCTCTTCCCGGAGTTTCTAGCAGAGTCTGCCGTTGGTGTCTGGGTATCTGATAGTATTGGTTGCTCTTTAGGTGTCTGATTGTTGTAGCTGTTCCTGGGGTTTCTAGCTGAGTCTGCCGTTGGTGTCTGGGTATCTGATGGTATCTGTGGCTCTTTGGGTGTCTGATTGTTGTAGCTGTTCCTGGGGTTTGTAGCAGAGTCTGCCGTTGGTGTCTGGGTATCTGATAGTTACTGTTGCTCTTTGGTGTCTGTCTACCTGTTGTAGCTGTTCCCGGAGTTTCTATCAGAGTCTGCCGTTGGTGTCTCGGTATCTGATAGTATCTGTCGCTCTATGGGTGTCTGATTGTTGTAGCTGTTCCTGGGGTTTCTAGCAGAGTCTGCCGTTGGTGTCTAGGTATCTGATAGTAACTGTTGCTCTTTGGTGTCTGCCTACCTGTTGTAGTTGTTCCCGGGCTTTCTATCACAGTCTGCTGTTGGTGTCTGGGTATCTGATAGTCACTGTTGCTCTTTGGTGTCAGTATACCTGTTGTAGCTGTTCCCAGAGTTTCTAGCAGAGTCTGCCGGCTGGTGTCTGGGTTTCTGATAGTATTGGTTGCTCTTTAGGTGTCTGATTGTTGTAGCTGTTCCCGGAGTTTCTAGCAGAGTCTGCCATTGGTGTCTGGGTATCTGATAGTTACTGTTGCTCCTTGGTGTCTGTCTACCTGTTGTAGCTGTTCCCAGAGCTTCTAGCAGAGTCTGCCGGATGGTGTCTGGGTATCTGATAGTCACTGTTGCTCTTTGGTGTCAGTCTACCTGTTGTAGCTGTTCCCGGAGTTTCTTGCAGAGTCTGCCATTGGGGTCTGGGTATATGATAGTATTGGTTGCTCTTTAGGTGTCTGATTGTTGTAGCTGTTCCTGGGGTTTCTATCAGAGTCTGCCATTGGTGTCTGGGTATCTGAAAGTATCTGTTGCTCTTTGGGTGTCTGATTGTTGTAGCTGTTCCTGGGGTTTCTAACAGAGTCTGACGGCTGGTGTCTGGGTATCTGATAATCACTGTTGCTCTTTGGTGTCTGTCTATCTGTTGTAGCTGTTACCAGAGTTTCCAGCAGAGTCTGCTGTTGGTGTCTGGATATCTGATAGTATTGATTGCTCTTTAGGTGTCTGATTGTTGTAGCTGTTCCTGGGATTTCTAGCAGAGTCTGCCGTTGGTGTCTGGGTATCTGATATTATCTGTGGCTCTTTGGGTGTCTGATTGTTGTGGCTGTTCCTGGGGTTTCTAGCAGAGTCTGCCAGCTGGTGTCTGGGTATCTTATAGTCTCTGTCGCTCTTTGAGTGTCTGATTGTTGTAGCTGTTCCTGGGGTTTCTAGCAGAGTCTGCCGGCTGGTGTCTGGGTATCTGATAGTCTCTGTCGCTCTTTGGGTGTCTGATTGTTGTAGCTGTTCCTGTGGTTTCTAGCAGAGTCTGCCGGCTGGTGTCTGGGTATCTGATAGTCACTGTTGCTCTTTGGTGTCTGTCTACCTGTTGCAGCTGTTCCCGGAGTTTCTATCAGAATCTGCCGTTGGTGTCTGGGTATCTGATAGTATCTGTCTCTCTTTGGGTGTCTGATTGTTGTAACTGTTCCTGGGGTTTCTAGCAGAGTCTGCCGTTGGTGTCTGGGTATCTGATAGTTACTGTTGCTCTTTGGTGTCTGCCTACCTGTTGTAGTTGTTCCCGGGCTTTCTATCACAGTCTGCCATTGGTGTCTGGGTATCTGATAGTCACTGTTGCTCTTTGGTGTCAGTCTACCTGTTGTAGCTGTTCCCAGAGTTTCTAGCAGAGTCTGCCGGCTGGTGTCTGGGTATCTGATAGTATTGGTTGCTCTTTAGGTGTCTGATTGTTGTAGCTGTTCCCGGAGTTTCTAGCAGAGTCTGCCATTGGTGTCTGGGTATCCGATAGTTACTGTTGCTCTTTGGTGTCTGTCTACCTGTTGTAGCTGTTCCCAGAGCTTCTAGCAGAGTCTGCCGGCTGGTGTCTGGGTATCTGAAAGTCACTGTTGCTCTTTGGTGTCAGTCTGCCTGTTGTAGCTGTTCCCGGAGTTTCTAGCAGAGTCTGCCATTGGTGTCTGGGTATCTGATAGTATTGGTTGCTCTTTAGGTGTCTGATTGTTGTAGCTGTTCCTGGGGTTTCTATCAGAGTCTGACGTTGGTGTCTGGGTATCTGAAAGTATCTGTTGCTCTTTGGGTGTCTGATTGTTGTAGCTGTTCCTGGGGTTTCTAACAGAGTCTGACGGCTGGTGTCTGGGTATCTGATAGTCACTGTTGCTCTTTGGTGTCAGTCTACCTGTTGTAGCTGTTCCCAGAGTTTCTAGCAGAGTCTGCCGTTGGTGTCTGGGTATCTGATGGTATTGATTGCTCTTTAGGTGTCTGATTGTTGTAGCTGTTCCTGGGATTTCTAGCAGAGTCTGCCGTTGGTGTCTGGGTATCTGATAGTATCTGTGGCTCTTTGATGTCTGATTGTTTTAGATTTTCCTGGGGTTTCTAGCAGAGTGTGCCGTTGGTGTCTGGGTATCTGATAGTATCTGTGGCTCTTTGGGTGTCTGATTGTTGTAGCTGTTCCTGGGGTTTCTAGCAGAGTCTGCCGGCTGGTGTCTGGGTATCTGATAGTCACTGTTGCTCTTTGGTGTCAGTCTACCTGTTGTAGCTGTTCCCAGAGTTTCTATCAGAGTCTGCCGGCTGGTGTCTGGGTATTTGTTGCTCTTTAGGTGTCTGATTGTTGTAGCTGTTCCCAGAGTTTCTAGCAGAGTCTGCCATTGGTGTCTGGGTATCTGATAGTTACTGTTGCTCTTTTGGTGTCTGTCTACCCGTTGTAGCTGTTCCCAGAGCTTCTAGCAGAGTCTGCCGGCTAGTGTCCGGGTATCTGATAGTCACTGTTGCTCTTTGGTGTCAGTCTACCTGTTGTAGCTGTTCCCGGTGTTTCTAGCAGAGTCTGCCGTTGGTGTCTGGGTATCTGATAGTATTGGTTGCTCTTTAGGTGTCTGATTGTTGTAGCTGTTCCTGGAGTTTCTATCAGAGTCTGCCGTTGGTGTCTGGGTATCTGAAAGTATCTGTTGCTCTTTGGGTGTCTGATTGTTGTAGCTGTTCCTGGGGTTTCTAACAGAGTCTGACGGCTGGTGTCTGGGTATCTGTTAGTCACTGTTGCTCTTTGGTGTCTGTCTACCTGTTGTAGCTGTTACCAGAGTTTCTAGCAGAGTCTGCCGTTGGTGTCTGGGTATCTGATAGTATTGATTGCTCTTTAGGTGTCTGATTGTTGTAGCTGTTCCTGGGATTTCTAGCAGAGTCTGCCGTTGGTGTCTGGGTATCTGATAGTATCTGTGGCTCTTTGGGTGTCTGATTGTTGTAGCTGTTCCTGGGGTTTCTAGCAGAGTCTGCCGGCTGGTGTCTGGGTATCTGATAGTCACTGTTGCTCTTTGGTGTCAGTCTACCTGTTGTAGCTGTTCCCAGAGTTTCTAGCAGAGTCTGCCGTTGGTGTCTGGGTATCTGATAGTATGGGTTGCTCTTTAGGTGTCTGATTGTTGTAGCTGTTCCTGGGGTTTCTAGCAGAGTCTGCCGTTGGTGTCTGGGTATCTGATAGTATCTGTGGCTCTTTGGGTGTCTGATTGTTGTAGCTGTTCCCGGAGTTTCTAGCAGAGTCTGCCTGCTGGTGTTGTAGGTATCTGATAGTATTGGTTGCTTTTTAGGTGTCTAATTGTTGTAGCTGTTCCTGGGGTTTCTAGCAGAGTCTGCCGGCTGGTGTCTGGGTATCTGATAGTCACTGTTGCTCTTTGGTGTCTGTCTACCTGTTGTAGCTGGTCCCGGAGTTTCTATCAGAGTCTGCTGTTGGTGTCTGGGTATCTGAAAGTATCTGTTGCTCTTTGGGTGTCTGATTGTTGTAGCTGTTCCTGGGGTTTCTAGCAGAGTCTGCCGGCTGGTGTCTGGGTATCTGATAGTTACTGTTGCTCTTTGGTGTCTGTCTACCTGCTGTAGCTGTTCCCAGGGTTTCTAGCAGAGTCTGCTGTTGGAGTTTGGGTTTTTGATGGTACCTGTTTGTCGTATGATAGTTGTAGTTGCTCTCTGAGTGTCTGTTGCTTTCTTGCCTGATTGATTTGGTTGGTCCCTGGTTTTCTCTGTGTCTGTCTGTTGGTTTCAGGGTGTCCGTTTTCGCTGCTCCCTGTGTATCAGCAACAAATGATGGACGGAATGATGAGTAAATGAAACATTCACCCCCAGTCAAGAGATCTGGGTTAAATCCATCCTCACCACCCCAGTTTGGACCCAGCCATATGCAAATCAATCTTGACCCTGTTCCTTGTGGGAACAGTCCAGCCCGAACTGCCAAGCCATGTCTTCCCTGGACCGGAAACAAACACCCTGTGACCGGTTTCAGGGCATCACCCCTCATCAGCCAGGCTAGCTTGAATCCAGTGGCGCAGTGAGCCCGGGACCCACGTCTGGGCATACCCGGCGCACTTAGGGCGACAAAAGCAAAAGGAACAAATGATGGACGGAACGCTGAACAATGCAACCATTCACCGCCAGTCACACAGATCTAGGTTGAATCCATCATTGTTCTTTAGCTCAATTCACTTCGCATTCGTGGTATCCCCCCTCATCAGCCAGGCTAGCTTGAATCCAGTGGCACATGAATCCAGTGGCACAGCGAGCGTGGGACCCATGGCCACATAGGGCAAAAAGTGCTACGGCAGCAGATGATGAAGGGAATGCTGAATGAATCAAACATTCACCCCTAGTCAAGAGATCTGGGTTAAATCCATCCCTCTTTTGCTCACTACGCCACCCCAGTTTGGACCCAGCCATATGCAAATCTGTCTTGACCCTGCTCCTCATGGGAACTGTCCAGCCTGAGCTACCAAGCCAGGTCCTCACTGGACCGGAAACAAGCATCCTGGGATCGGTTTGGGGGACCTCCGAAACTGGTCGCAGGATGCTTGTTTCCGGTCCAGGGAGTAGCAGGCCTGGCAGTTCTTGCTGGACTGTTCCTGTGGGGAGCAGGGTCAAGACTGATTTGCATATGGTTGGGTTCAAACTGGAATGGCGTGGGGAGCAAAACAAACAATGTATTTAGGCACAGATCTCTGGACTGAGGTGAATGTTTGACATTGTCCAGCACTCTGTCCATCACTTGCTCCTTTGCTTGTGTTTCTGGCAGTCTCTCGGTGGCCCCAGCAGTCGGGCAGCAGGCAGTTCTCAGTTTGACAATGCGGTGGGGTCAGGGGGGTCCACTCTGCCGTTGTCAGATTGGCCTCTGGTTTGAGTAAAAGTAACCACGTCTCTGAGGCCTGATGGTCCCTGCACCAATCACGGATGAAAGGCCGGGTAACCTTTAAAGTAGCATGCTCCACCTTCAGGCGCCTCCTGCTTCTGGCCCTAGTGCCTACATAATCCCGGATCCGCCAGACGCTAGAAAGGTCACTGTGTTGCTGTTACGGATTTAAACTTTCATCAAAGGGCACGCGTGGGATCTGTCATCCGAGCAGCGCTGCCCTGGAACAGCCTTTCACCAATATGCGCTCGTGCGTCCACTTTACAACTCCAGGTGTCTGTTCCTTTTACTCATATTCTAGTTCCAGCACTTAGGTCTCTCCCCGGGTAAGACTGCGCTATGTAGATGTAATAACTCAGTCCTTCATTCATTGTCTAATGGTGTCTGTTGGTGTCCGCTGCTCTGAGTTTATGGATTGTGAATGTTTTGACTTTTGGATGTGTGCTGGTGTCTGTTAGTCCTTGAGTTTCTAATAATGTCTGTTTGGCTCTGGGTGTCTGCTCCGTCTGTTGGTCTTTGTGTATCTGATAGTGTTTTTTGGTCTCTGGCAGTATCTGCCGATTCTTATTGGTAGCTTTTGATATATGGGTGTTTAAAAATGTGCATTGGTCTCTGGGTGTCTGATCTTGCCAGTTGGTGTTGTATTAAATTTGTTAGTGTCTGGGTGTCAAATAACCTCACATGTTTTTTGTTTGTCTGAGAGTGTGTGTTGACTTCTGATTGTCTATTAGTGTTTTTGATCTTTGGATGTCTGTTAGTTTCTGAATATCTGACAGTTTCCATTGGCCTTTCGTTTTCTGATTGTGTCCGTGGATTTCTGATTGACAGTCTGATTGCCTCTGGGTGTAGGAAAGTGTTCGTCGGTCTAAGGATGTCTGACAATGTCTGTTGGTCTGTGATTGTCTGACAGTGTTCATTGGACTCTTGGAGTCTGTTGGTGTCTGTTTGGCTCTGGGTATCTGATATGGTCTGTTGGTCTCTGAAGGCCTGATAGTATCTGGGTTTTTTATGGTCTTTTTAAAAAAAATTTTTTTTATTTTATGGAGTTTTATATAGCGCGAACTTGACCCGAAGGTATCGGGTATCAGAGCGCTTTACATAGCACCAGTTGCGTTACAGGAGGACACATTCATTTTTGTTGGGCACAGGGAGATTAAGTGATTTGTCCAGAATCACAGGATGTTCAGCCTCATTGCCCAGACTCGAACCCAGTTCCCCATAATCGAGGTTGACCGCCCTAGCCGTTAGGCCAATTCCTCTCCCCCTATATGATGGTGTCTGTTGGTCTCTGGGCGTCTGATAGTGTTCATAGGTCTTTGGGTGTCTGTTGGTCTCTGGGTGTCTGGTAGTGTTCATAGGTCTCTGGGGGTCTGTTGGTCTCTGGGTGTCTGATAGTGTTCATAGGTCTCTGGGGGTCTGTTGGTCTCTGGGTGTCTGATAGTGTTCATAGGTCTCTGGGGGTCTGTTGGTGTCTGTTATGTTTCTGGGTGTCTGGTAGTGTTCATAGGTCTCTGGGGGTCTGTTGGTCTCTGGGTGTCTGATAGTGTTCATAGGTCTCTGGGGGTCTGTTGGTCTCTGGGTGTCTGATAGTGTTCATAGGTCTCTGGGGGTCTGTTGGTCTCTGGGTGTCTGATAGTGTTCATAGGTCTCTGGGGGTCTGTTGGTGTCTGTTATGTTTCTGGGTGTCTGGTAGTGTTCATAGGTCTCTGGGGTCTGTTGGTCTCTGGGTGTCTGATAGTGTTCATAGGTCTCTGGGGGTCTGTTGGTCTCTGGGTGTCTGATAGTGTTCAAAGGTCTCTGGGGGTCTGTTGGTCTCTGGGTGTCTGATAGTGTTCATAGGTCTCTGGGGGTCTGTTGGTCTCTGGGGGTCTGATAGTGTTCATAGGTCTCTGGGGGTCTGTTGTGTTTCTGGGTGTCTGGTAGTGTTCATAGGTCTCTGGGGGTCTGATAGTGTTCATAGGACTCTGGGGGTCTGTTGGTGTCTGTTGTGTTTCTGGGTGCCTGATAGTGTTCATAGGTCTCTGGGGGTCTGTTGGTGTCTGTTGTGTTTCTGGGTGTCTGATAGTGTTCATAGGTCTCTGGGGGTCTGTTGGTCTCTGGGTGCCTGATAGTGTTCATAGGTCTCTGGGAGTCTGTTGGTCTCTGGGTGCCTGATAGTGTTCATAGGTCTCTGGGGGTCTGTTGGTGTCTGTTGTGTTTCTGGGTGTCTGGTAGTTTTCATAGGTCTCTGGGGTCTGTTGGTGTCTGTTATGTTTCTGGGTGTCTGATAGTGTTCATAGGTCTCTGGGGTCTGTTGGTGTCTGGGTGTCTGAAAGTGTTCATAGGTCTCTGGGGGTCTGTTGGTGTCTGTTGTGTTTCTGGGTGTCTGATAGTGTTCATAGGTCTCTGGGGGTCTGTTGGTCTCTGGGTGCCTAATAGTGTTCATAGGTCTCTGGGGGTCTGTTGGTGTCTGTTGTGTTTCTGGGTGCCTGATAGTGTTCATAGGTCTCTGGGGGTCTGTTGGTGTCTGTTGTGTTTCTGGGTGTCTGATAGTGTTCATAGGTCTCTGGGGGTCTGTTGGTCTCTGGGTGCCTGATAGTGTTCATAGGTCTCTGGGGGTCTGTTGGTGTCTGTTGTGTTTCTGGGTGTCTGATAGTGTTCATAGGTCTCTGGGGGTCTGTTGGTGTCTGTTGTGTTTCTGGGTGTCTGGTAGTGTTCATAGGTCTCTGGGGGTCTGTTGGTCTCTGGGTGTCTGATAGTGTTCATAGGTCTCTGGGGGTCTGTTGGTCTCTGGGTGTCTGATAGTGTTCATAGGTCTCTGGGGTCTGTTGGTCTCTGGGTGTCTGAAAGTGTTCAAAGGTCTCTGTGGGTCTGTTGTGTTTCTGGGTGTCTGATAGTGTTCATAGGTCTCTGGGGGTCTGTTGGTGTCTGTTGTGTTTCTGGGTGTCTGATAGTGTTCATAGGTCTCTGGGGTCTGTTGGTCTCTGGGTGTCTGATAGTGTTCATAGTTCTCTGGGGGTCTGATAGTGTTCATAGGTCTCTGGGGGCCTGTTGGTGTCTGTTATGTTTCTGGGTGTCTGATAGTGTTCATAGGTCTCTGGGGGGTCTGTTGGTGTCTGTTATGTTTCTGGGTGTCTGGTAGTGTTCATAGGTTTCTGGGGGTCTGTTGGTGTCTGTTGTGTTTCTGGGTGTCTGATAGTGTTCATAGGTCTCTGGGGGTCTATTGGTCTCTGGGTGTCTGATAGTGTTCATAGGTCTCTGGGGGTCTGTTGGTCTCTGGGTGTCTGATAGTGTTCATAGGTCTCTGGGGGTCTGTTGGTGTCTGTTGTGTTTCTGGGTGTCTGATAGTGTTCATAGGTCTCTGGGGGTCTGTTGGTCTCTGGGTGCCTGATAGTGTTCATAGGTCTCTGGGTGTCTGTTGGTGTCTGTTGTGTTTCTGGGTGCCTGATAGTGTTCATAGGTCTCTGAGGGTCTGTTGGTGTCTGTTGTGTTTCTGGGTGTCTGATAGTGTTCATAGGTCTCTGGGGGTCTGTTGGTCTCTGGGTGCCTGATAGTGTTCATAGGTCTCTGGGGTCTGTTGGTGTCTGTTGTGTTTCTGGGTGTCTGATAGTGTTCATAGGTCTCTGGGGGTCTGTTGGTGTCTGTTGTGTTTCTGGGTGTCTGGTAGTGTTCATAGGTCTCTGGGGGTCTGTTGGTCTCTGGGTGTCTGATAGTGTTCATAGGTCTCTGGGGGTCTGTTGGTCTCTGGGTGTCTGATAGTGTTCATAGGTCTCTGGGGTCTGTTGGTCTCTGGGTGTCTGATAGTGTTCAAAGGTCTCTGGGGGTCTGTTGTGTTTCTTGGTGTCTGATAGTGTTCATAGGTCTCTGGGGGTCTGTTGGTGTCTGTTGTGTTTCTGGGTGTCTGATAGTGTTCATAGGTCTCTGGGGTCTGTTGGTCTCTGGGTGTCTGATAGTGTTCATAGGTCTCTGGGGGTCTGATAAAGTTCATAGGTCTCTGGGGGCCTGTTGGTGTCTGTTATGTTTCTGGGTGTCTGATAGTGTTCATAGGTCTCTGGGGGGTCTGTTGGTGTCTGTTATGTTTCTGGGTGTCTGGTAGTGTTGATAGGTTTCTGGGGGTCTGTTGGTCTCTGGGTGTCTGATAGTGTTCATAGGTCTCTGGGGGTCTGTTGGTCTCTGGGTGTCTGATAGTGTTCATAGGTCTCTGGGGGTCTGTTGGTGTCTGTTGTGTTTCTGGGTGTCTGGTAGTGTTCATCATGATCACCATCATCTTTATTTCGATCACTTAGATCTTATAGAGTTCACATCACAATATTATTATAAATACAGCAATCATAATTTAAAAACAATTACAAATAAATTACAATAAACACAGCAATGATTCCCTAAAAGAGAGCAAGGACAAGAGGCCTATTTAACAGAAAGATTATTTTGTGGGATATTACTCTTCCTAATCAAATATAAACCCATATGTGTGCAGTGGTTCCTGGAACAACAAACATGGCATAAAACTTTTAAAACCGAATCAGCAATAAAACACAGCAATGGTTCCTTAAAAATGGATACGGGTGAGAGGCCAATGTAACAGAACAATATTTTGAGGGATGTTACCCTTTCTATTCGAATATATAAACAAAATCAGCGCCCAATTCATAAATAAATATCACAAGGGGCCTAACACCTTAAACCGTGCATCTTGAGAGACAAGATAGTCCAAAAACCACCACACAATATTTACGGCTCAGAAAAAGTAGTGCAAGAAAGCAGCATCAATTAAAAAGGTCATGCCATACACTTCTTGCCATGGGGCCATCAGAAATTTGGCAAGGCCAAACACTACAACTCTCCTAGTGTCAGTATTGAAAATTTGAAGCACCTCAAGATAGTGTCTAGATCCAGTACGCCTACATAGGGGGACAATCCACCTGGATGTCTGACAATGTCTGTTAGTCACTGGGTGTCGGAAAGTATTCATTGGTCGAAGGATGTCTGACAATGTCTGTTAATCGCTGGGTGTAGGAAAATGCTCATTGGTCTAAGGATGTCTGACAATGTCCGTTAGTCACTGGGTGTAAGAAAGTGTTCGTTGGTCTAAGGATGTTTGACAATGTCCGTTAGTCTCTGGGTGTAAGAAAGTGTTCATTGGTCTAAGGATGTCTGACAATGTCTGTTAGTCACTGGGTGTAAGAAGGTGTTCATTGGTCTAAGGATGTCTGACAATGTCTGTTAGTCACTGGGTGTAGGAAAGTGTTCATTGGTCTAAGGATGTCTGACAATGTCTGTTAGTCACTGGGTGTAGGAAAGTGTTCATTGGTCTAAGGATGTCTGACAATGTCTGTTAGTCACTGGGTGTAAGAAAGTGTTCGTTGGTCTAAGGATGTTTGACAATGTCTGTTAGTCACTGGGTGTAAGAAGGTGTTCATTGGTCTAAGGATGTCTGACAATGTCTGTTAGTCACTGGGTGTAGGAAAGTGTTCATTGGTCTAAGGATGTCTGACAATGTTTGTTAGTCACTGGGTGTAGGAAAGTGTTCATTGGTCTAAGGATGTCTGACAATGTCTGTTAGTCACTGGGTGTAAGAAAGTGTTCGTTGGTCTAAGGATGTTTGACAATGTCTGTTAGTCTCAGGGTGTAGGAAAGTGTTTATTGGTCTAAGGATGTCTGACAATGTCTGTTAGTCTCTGGGTGTAGGAAAGTGTTCTTTGATCTCTGGAGGTCTGATTGTGTCTGTTATGTTTCTGGGTGTCTGACAGCGTTCATTGGCCTCTGGGAATCTGTTGGTGCCTGTTTATCTTTGGGTACCTGATAAGGTCTGTTGGTCTATGAAGGCCTGATAGTGTCTGGGTATTTGATGGTATCTGATGGTGTCTGTTGGTCTCTGGTGTCTGTTAGTGTTCATTGGTCTCTGGAGGTCTGATTGTGTCCATTACTTTTCTGGGTGCCTGGTAGTTTTCATGGGTCTTTGGAGGTCTGTTGGCGTCTGTTAGTCTTTGGGTTTTCGAAGGCATGATAGTGACGTAGTCTCTTAGTATCTTATGGTGTCTGTTGAATTGTGGGTGTCTGACAGTGTTCGTTCGTCTCTGGGGTGTCTGTTGGTACCTGTTTGGCTCTGGGTATCTGATAAGGTCTGTTGGTCTCTGAAGGCCTGATAGTGTCTTAGTCTCTGGGTATCTGATGGTATTTTATAGTGTCTGTTGGTCTGTGGGTGTCTGACAGTGTTCATTGGTCTCTGGGAGTCTTTTGGTGCCTGTTTGGCTCTGGGTATCTGGTAAAGTCTGTTGGTCTATGAAGGCCTGATAACGTCGGATATTTGATGGTATTTGATTGTGTGTGTTGGTCTGTTGGTCTCTGGGTGTCTGTTAGTGTTCATATGTCTCTGTAGGTCTGTTTGCGTCTGTTAGTCTTTGGGTACCTGATTACGTGTGTTGGTCTCCGAAGGCATGATAGTGTCTTACTCTCTGGGTATGTGCTGGTGTCTGTTAGTCTGTGGGTGTCTGATAATGTTCATTGGACTCTGGTAGTCTGTTTGGCTCTGGGTATCTGATAACATCTGTTGGTCTCCGAACGCCTGATTGTGTCTTACTCTCTGGGTATGTGCTGGTGTCTGTTAGTCTCTGGGTGTCTGATAGTGCCTGTTGCTCCCACTGTGTCTTCTCTTCTTTCGTTTACGGCTGTCTGGTGATGTCTGTTACTCTCTGGGTATGTGCTGGTGTCTGTTGGTCTCTGGGTGTCTGATAGTGCTCATAGGTCTCTGGAGGTCTGTTGGCGTCTGTTAGTCTCTGGGTACCCGGTAGTGACTGTTGCTCCCACTGTGTCTTCTTTCGTGTGCGGCTGTCAGGTGATGCCTGTTACTCTCTGGGTATTTAATGGAGTCTGTTAGTCTTTGGGTGTCTGATAGTGCCGGTTGCTCTCACGACCTCTTCTTTCGTGTACGGCTGCCTGGTGATGTCTGTTACTCTCTGGGTATCTGGTGGTGTCTGTTGGTCTCTGGGCGTCTGTTGGTGCTCATAGGCCTCTGGGGGTCTGTTGGATTCTGTTAGTCTCTGGATGTCTGATAGTGCCTGCTGCTCTCACGGCGTCTTCGTTCGTGTACGGCTGTCTGGTGATGTCTGTTACTCTATGGGTGATTCGAATGAGCCTTTAGTTGTTGGTGTCTGGCAGTTTTCTTTGACTCCTCGTGTCTGACAGCGTTCTCTGAAAGCCTGGCAGCACCAGTCTGTTTTCACAGACCCTGGCAGTGCCAGCTGGGCATGCGTCTGTTCCTTACCGGGTGTGGGTCTGGCTAGCGTTCAGTGAAAGCCCCCTAGACTCTCGGGGTGGCTGGGAGGAACGGTGACGGAGTCTGTGCCAAGGGTGAGAAAGCAGAGACTATAGAAGTGCCTATAGCGCCAAGCCAGGGCAGAGGCTGTAGATAAAAAAACATTTCCGTCTTTAAGCAAACCTTAGAGTGCGAGAGAAGCAAGCTACAGAGACCGGTGAAAGCAGATATTTAAATAAATGTATTTATGGCCAGAGCGGCTCTTCCGTGGCTTACAGGTCGGTCCACAGATGGACAGATGGAACCGGACAGTGCTGTCCGGCGGGTGTCTAGCGCCTTGTCCACCTCGGGAGCTATCCGTGGTCCTGACTCCTGACAAAGTGTTACACTAAGTCCACTGGCAGCCGCGGCAGGCGGGGGCTTAAAAGTAGCCTTTATGGAGAAGCCAGGTCTGGTGCTCTGGAGGGCAGAACATTTTTCATGCATGCCCCTCCCAACACACCCCTATCCCTCAACCCCCCCCCTCAACCCCCCCCGGTTTTGGATTTTTTGCTGCCTGCTTTCGGTTAAAGTTTGACTGCCCGCTGGCAGTGAAGACGGTCTGTTTGGGCGGGGGTTGGGGGGCGGAGGCGGAGGAGGGAGGCTAGAGGGGTTGCCTAGGGGGGTATAGATGGAGAGGGTGCCTCATTGTTAAGATCCAAGGTGGGACCCAAAGGGAACCGGCCAGTAGTGTTCGGAGCCACCTCTAGGCGCTGCAGGAGGTGACCCCAAGTGTGACACAATCCACAGCTGACCGCCTCCCAGAGGAACCCAATCAGTAGTGTTCGGAGCCACCTCTAGGCGCTGCAGGAGGTGACCCCAAGAATAACCCTGGGCGGAGTTCGCGGAGTTGCACTGCGCGGAACACCGCGAAGTGCAAAAAACTCAGTTGCACTACGCAGAGCTCCGCGAGCGGCGGAGTATAATAGAAAAATGCAGTTCGCGGTGATTGCACAGTGCCGGATGCTTGTCCGCACTGTGCAATCATTGCGAACGGCACCATGCACAGCGCAAGCTTTCCTTTTCTGCCACTCGAGTAGATTTTTACTCGAGTGGCAGCTTTCTCAACGCGAACGGGCAGTTTCTCAACGCGAGCGGTCGCCAGCATACGCGACCACTCGCAATGAGAAACCTGACCACCCCGCGTTGAGAAATCTCGCTGGGATGTTGATTTTCCACGCTCGCGCTCATCAACTTGATGTTGACGATCGCGAACAAGGAAAAATCTTGCCGGGAGGTTGATTTTCCTCGCTCGCGGTCGCCAACTTGACGTTGACGAACGCGAGCGAGGAAAAAAACTACGCTACGCAACGTGAAGCAGAGTTTTTGGGAGCTCCGCGTAACGCGGAGTGCAGAAAACTCCGCAAACTCCGCGAGCGGAGCGGAGTTCACCTCCCAGGCCTACCCAAGAGTGATCCCATCCACAGCTGACCGCCTCTCAGAGGGACCTCCTGCAGCACCTCTAGGCGCTGCAGGAGGTGACCCCAAGTGTGACACCATCCACAGCTGACCGCCTCTCAGAGGGACCTCCTGCAGCACCTCTAGGCACTGCAGGAGGTGACCCCAAGTGTGACACCATCCACAGCTGACCGCCTCTCAGAGGGACCCAAAGGGACCCGGGCAGTAGTGTTCGGAGCCACCTCTAAGCGCTGCAGGACGTGACCGCGAAGAGTGAGGGGTCACTGGTGAGCTCCTCCTCAGACAAGATGGATGACCTCCCTGAGTGACAGCAAGATGGGGGTTCAGGGACCAGGTCAAAGGCCAGGTAAAGAGATCTGTGCTTGGAGGTCTCCTACTGATGCTGGGGTTCAAGGCGCCTGAGGGGGGTCCAGAGGTGTCAGGGACTCGGCTTCCCATGCACTCACCCTTAACTAGGGTCCCAAGCTTCTGGGGTTCATGCAGACCAGGCGTGCAACGCCCAGTGGGCCACAAGGGCTAAATAAAATGGACGGTGCCTGTATTGGTGGCACCTCAAATAAATAGAAGGGCTCCAATCATGGAGTCCTCAAATCATGGTCCCCTCAGTGGACAAAAGCTCTGCGTACCCCCCTACACTGCTAGCTGCACCTTCCATCTTCCTGCCAGAGAGCACCAGGCCTTTGTTAAGTTGAAGGAAGATGAGCTCCCTGCTGGCGGAGGATGCAGCCATTGTGTACTGGATGGAGCCGCCGGAGCACAGTTTCGCACGTGCATGGGTCGACTCCCAGGTCTCCTTCTGGCTATCTCAGTCTAATCCTGCAGAAGTGTCTTATGCTGTCGATACTCACCATAACAAGAATAAATGTCCTTTTTACATGGCTTGAGCTCCTTCACTAATATGGCTGCCAACACTGCTTCCCATGGTGACTTCTGTGCAGTACGCACACATTTTAATCTGTGAATCTTTGTTCAACCTTCTTTCTGTTGGAGAGAAAGAAACAGTGACTGAGTACAGGTTTGGCCAAGGTGTAAGTGTGCATTTTTATAAGAAAACTAATCTACAGCTAACTGGGTGTGTAGCTGTATTTTACAGTATAGCCTCATTTCACTCACAGCAGTGTTTAGCCATTTTAATAATGTACTGCAGGGCTAAAAACGTACTTGCCCTTTTACAAGCCCCTTGCGCGGCCAGTACGTCACTTTTTCCCATGTTAAAAGTGACACACCTGTGGTGCAAGGGGCTTGTAAATAAGCCCTTTAATCACAATGTGTGTAAAATTTAAATGTGTGAGACACTAGTTTAAGTAACAAAAAGATATAAGCCACCACTTGATAAATGCAATTTTGCATCATTTTCCATCACCTCCCATTATGGGCAGCACTCTGTTGCTCTCGGGCTAGCTCCATGCTGCAGAAATTCCCACACGTGCATGCCTTTACATTGTGAACAGGTATCTGGCTAATTAGTCACTGTGGAGACCCCTTCCTTTTGAGCTATTAGTGAGCCCACGTCAATCTGTGAAAGTCATATAGAAGCTTCACAGTTTTCTTCACACCTCAAGTCTACTTCCTCAGTGTCTGTGGGAGCGCGTTATTGGACCCTTTGGGGGATTCTCCACGCACATCTCCTTGTTCCCTGGAAGCATGTTATCATCATGCAGTTCATGCTACTTTTAATCAGAAGAGACACTTTTCTAGGAAGTCTTCAGTGCTTTTATTTCTGACATGCACAGGACTCGCTTGGTAGCAGCCATTTTGCAGACATCCGATGCTCGCAGGTCTGGGGGACTCTCTGAGCTCCAGCAGTGCTCAGTGTCTCGCAGGTCTGGGGGACGCTCTCTGAGCTCCAGCAGTGCTCAGTGTCTCGCAGGTCTGGGGGACTCTCTGAGCTCCAGCAGTGCTCAGTGTCTCGCAGGTCTGGGGGACGCTCTGAGCTCCAGCAGTGCTCAGTGTCTCGCAGGTCTGGGGGACGCTCTCTGAGCTCCAGCAGTGCTCAGTGGCTCGCAGGTCTGGGGGACTCTCTGAGCTCCAACAGTACTCAGTGTCTCGCAGGTCTGGGGGACGCTCTCTGAGCTCCGGCAGTGCTCAGTGTCTCGAGGGTCTGGGGGACGCTCTCTGAGCTCCAGCAGTGCTCAGTGTCTCGCAGGTCTGGGGGACGCTCTCTGAGCTCCAGCAGTGCTCAGTGTCTCGCAGGTCTGGGGGACTCTCTGAGCTCCAACAGTGCTCAGTGTCTCGCAGGTCTGGGGGACGCTCTCTGAGCTCCAGCAGTGCTCAGTGTCTCGCAGGTCTGGGGGACGCTCTCTGAGCTCCAGCAGTGCTCAGTGTCTCGCAGGTCTGGGGGACGCTCTCTGAGCTCCAGCAGTGCTCAGTGTCTCGCAGGTCTGGGGGACTCTCTGAGCTCCAACAGTGCTCAGTGTCTCGCAGGTCTAGGGGACGCTCTCTGAGCTCCAGCAGTGCTCAGTGTCTCGCAGGTCTGGGGGACGCTCTCTGAGCTCCAGCAGTGCTCAGTGTCTCGCAGGTCTGGGGGACTCTCTGAGCTCCAGCAGTGCTCAGTGTCTCGCAGGTCTGGGGGACGCTCTGAGCTCCAGCAGTGCTCAGTGTCTCGCAGGTCTGGGGGACGCTCTCTGAGCTCCAGCAGTGCTCAGTGGCTCGCAGGTCTGGGGGACTCTCTGAGCTCCAACAGTGCTCAGTGTCTCGCAGGTCTGGGGGACGCTCTCTGAGCTCCGGCAGTGCTCAGTGTCTCGCAGGTCTGGGGAACGCTCTCTGAGCTCCAGCAGTGCTCAGTGTCTCGCAGGTCTGGGGGACTCTCTGAGCTCCAGCAGTGCTCAGTGTCTCGCAGGTCTGGGGGGACTCACTGAGCTCCAGCAGTGCTCAGTGTCTCGCAGGTCTGGGGGACTCTCTGAGCTCCAGCAGTGCTCAGTGTCTCGCAGGTCTGGGGGACTCTCTGAGCTCCAGCAGTGCTCAGTGTCTCGCAGGTCTGGGGGACGCTCTCTGAGCTCCAGCAGTGCTCAGTGTCTCGCAGGTCTGGGGGACTCTCTGAGCTCCAGCAGTGCTCAGTGTCTCGCAGGTCTGGGGGGACTCACTGAGCTCCAGCAGTGCTCAGTGTCTCGCAGGTCTGGGGGACTCTCTGAGCTCCAGCAGTGCTCAGTGTCTCGCAGGTCTGGGGGACTCTCTGAGCTCCAGCAGTGCTCAGTGTCTCGCAGGTCTGGGGGACTCTCTGAGCTCCAGCAGTGCTCAGTGTCTTGGGGGAGTGAATTGGTGAAGACTAAAGATCTGGCTTTCATGTACTACAGCATGACAGAACAGGCATGGGCGTGTGCCTTTTCCATGCATTAGCACATGAAAGCCAGACCTATTGGCCTTCCCCACGTGTGTTCTAATATTGTGCCGGCCCCCAGTGTGTGAAATGGTAGCCCCACCAACACTGTTTAACACTAGCCCCACCGAAGTTCAGTATTACAAAGAAGTTGGTGGTGAGAAATAGGAGTGTGGCACTCCGAGTTACTTATGGATATAATTCTGATTCTAGCTCTGATTCAGTACAGTGCAAAGAGGGAGGGATGAGCTCCAGATCCCCTAATGTGCGGTCAAGACGGCACAGATACAGTGGACACTAATCCTCTGCACACGTTTAAAATTATAGACATAAATGGTGCAGTTATAAATCACACTGGTGTTTCTTTTTCATTTCATGGTTGTTTTATTTCTTTTTCCTCTGTGGATGGTGTTCGTTCACACTCCACTCAGTTCCTGATATTCCTAGCCAGCACGTGTTTCGTCGCTTAACAAGGGATAAACCCGCGACTTCTTCAGGGCTATAATCTCGTCTTGAAAGTTTCTTAATTTCGATGATAATTCCAACCCGAATTGGTTTCTGGGGTTTTGTCCTGTGTTCTGCTTATTGCCTGAGTATGGCCAATAGTAGGTGTATTCTCTCCAGGTCCGTATCCTTTTAGAATAGCGGTACTTTAACCTGGTGCCCCATCCGGCATAGGTTTTTTCTGGGATCGTGTTCCCTCGTCCTGCGAGACAAGATTATAGCCCTGAAGAAGTTGCGGGTTTATCCCTTTTTAAGCGACAAAACACGTGCTTTGGCCTTGTGCCTTCGGCAGACCCTCCGTGAGGTTAGAGAGGGGGGCTATGTCTCCACCTTACAGGGGAAAAAGGGTCACAAGGATGCGACACAGCATGAGATGACAACAGGTTATGACTGAGGACGAAGTGTGGCGTGATATCCAAGACTGACGGCACAAAGGGAGATGGCCGGCACATCTTTGGAATAGAAGGGGTTGGTGTCTGTATGAACAATGTGAAGGTATTTTATGTGGTCCAAGGAGAGAAACCCATGGTGGCACATATGCACCTGGTATGTGGAACTAAAAATTTTGGATTACAATATATGTGCGGCTCTGTAAGGACTTTGGGATTATTTTATAGGTCGTGAGAAGTTTGAAGGGGTCTTGTTTTGTGGCAATCCTGAAGAAGGTGGTCTTCTATTGCCGAAACATGTGTAGATTTGATGCAAAAGCCACAACAGAGCAGAATATGTATTAAGTCACGGGATAAATTGTTTAAAAGCAATACTAAAGAAGACAGTGTGGAAGAATTATACCCCTATTAGTGGACGCAAGAACAGAAAGAAAAAAAGAGGTATATAGACTATTCAAGACCTGTTTTGTGATTTGTTATTGATCAATGTTTTATATGAATTGTGAGTTTAATGTATTTGTTGGGATTGTGGGTGTATAATGTTTGTGTGACTAGTATGTGTATGAGTGAATACGGCATGAAATGTTTTTAATGAAATTATGAAGTGATGCCTCGCATTTTGACATACATGAAGTGTTTAGGGGAGAACAAGTGGAGCGATACGTGTACAGTGTCCTACATATATTGTTCAAATGAAAGTTTTGATAAAAATTGTCAAAGTAATTCTTGTTACATTGCATAACTAGAAACGGAATGCCATAGATAAAGGAAGAAAAAAAAGTAAAACATGACCTTGCTTTTGGCGTGGATGAATGAGGGATGCGTGAACTATTGATGACAGGGTAAGGTTGCCGGGGATCAATCCCTAATAACAGTCATTGTCCTGCCCGAGGGACCAGGATTGGAAAGCCGAGGGTCCTGTTCTGATGCATTTGTGTAAACATCATGCCCATCCACAGCTGTGTGTAAAAATCATGCCCATCCACAGATGTGTGTGTAAACATCATGATCATCCACTGGTGTATGTGTAAACATCATGCCCATCCACAGCTGTGTGTAAACATCATGATCATCCACTGGTGTATGTGTAAACATCATGCCCATCCACAGCTGTGTGTAAACATCATGCCCATCCACAGCTGTGTGTAAACATCATGCCCATCCACAGCTGTGTGTAAACATCATGCCCATCCATAGCTGTGTGTAAACATCATGCCCACCCATAGCTGTGTGTGTAAACATCATGCCCATCCATAGCTGTGTGTAAACATCATGCCCATCCATAGCTGTGTGTGTAAACATCATGCCCATCCATAGCTGTGTGTAAACATCATGCCCATCCATAGCTGTGTGTGTAAACATCATGCCCATCCATAGCTGTGTGTGTAAACATCATGCCCATCCACAGCTGTGTGTAAACATCATGCCCATCCACAGCTGTGTGTAAACATCATGCCCATCCATAGCTGTGTGTAAACATCATGCCCATCCATAGCTGTGTGTAAACATCATGCCCATCCACCGCTGCAAGTGTAAACATCATGCCCATCCACAGCTGTGTGTAAACATCATGCCCATCCACAGCTGTGTGTAAACATCATGATCATCCACAGCTGTGAGTGTAAACATCATGAACATCCACTGGTGTATGTGTAAACATTGTGACCATCCACAGCTGTTTATGTAAAAATCTTGACCATCAACGGCTGTGAGTGTAAACATCATGCCTATCCACAGCTGTGTGCGTAAACATCATGACCATCCACAGCTGTGTGTGTAAACATCATGACCATACAGAGCTGTATGTGTAAACATCATGATCATCCACAGCTGTGAGTGTAAACATCATGAACATCCACTGGTGTATGTGTAAACATTTTGCCCATCCACAGCTGTTTATGTAAAAATCTTGACCATCAACGGATGTGAGTGTAAACATCATGCCTATCCACAGCTGTGTGTGTAAACATCATGACCATCCAGAGCTGTGTGCGTAAACATCATGACCATCCACAGCTGAGTGTGTAAACATCATGACCATCCACAGTTGTATTTGTATACATCGTGACCATCCACAGCTGTTTATGTGTAAACATCACAACCATCCACAGACTTGTATGGAAACTTCATGACTATCCACAACTGTATGTGTAAACATTATGAACCATTCACAGCTGTATGTGTAATTATCATGACCATCCACAGTTGTATGTGCAATTCTCATGAACATCCACAGCTGTGAGTGTAATTATCATGACCATCCACAGCTGTATGTGTAAACATCATGATCATCCACAGCTGTGAGTGTAAACATCATGAACATCCACTGGTGTATGTGTAAACATTATGAACCATTCACAGCTGTATGTGTAATTATCATGACCATACAGAGCTGTATGTGTAAACATCATGACCATCCACAGCTGTTTATGTAAACATCTTGACCATCAACGGCTGTGAGTGTAAACATCATGCCTATCCAGAGCTGTGTGTGTAAACATCATGACCATCCACAGTTGTATGTGTGAACATCGTGACCATCCACAGCTGTTTATGTAAACATAATGATCATCCACAGCTGTGTGTGTAAATGTCCATGACCATCGCCAAATGCAATGCAGCGCGCGCAACAAAATTCGTTTTATTTATTTATATGTCTACTTACCTCTATACGGCCGTATTCCGTACTTTACTACCCCCCACCCTGCCCCTTCCCCGCCCCACGTCACCGCCCGGCAGCACTCCCACCACGGTCCGCTACTGTTTGTGTGCCTTATCATAAATACATTATACCCTGAAACATATGTAATAAGGCAGACTGTATATCAGTTACATTTGTGACGGAGTATCTGTCTGCCAAACTGGAAATCAGGGGCTCTGTCCCCTACTAGTCTCTGGTCTTGCCATTTATAACTAATAATTGTAAATAATTCAGCTGTACCTTACTAAAAAGGCTTCATTTTGATTGGGTCTTAGCTGGTCGTTATTGGCTCAGGGGCTTCGTAGCTAGTACCTGAGACAAGCCTCATGATAGCATCAACCCACATATCCCTAGCTTTCTTACCCTAACACCTGCCTGTGAAGATCCTACTTAAGAGCTAGAATGCTGACCTGTCACTCAGAATGTCCCTGCTGGGAGACATGCTGCTAGGGGAGATCGCTTTAGAATCATTCTTTTTACGGTACAGAAGGCTGAATGGATACACGGGTCTCATCTCTGCTGCTATAAGTTTCTGAGCTAAATGAGTCCCCAAAATAATCCTTTCCACCTCTTTGTATTACACATTTTAATTGGTCTCAATCCGTGAAAGTTACGTGGTGTTGTGTTTTTTGTATTGGTATAGCACAAACCTAGCTGGGACGCAACAGAGCGCTGTACAGTACATGGTTATGGGGATGTTTGGGAGACACCCTCACATTGCAGAAATACTTTTCCAGCAATACATTTTTTAGGCACCAGGAGGTTAAATGATCTGCCCAGAATCACACGATGCTGAGCCTAGCACTGAGGCCGGGATTCAACCCTGGGTTGTTAGGTTGTAAGGTCAGCAGCTCTAACCACCAGGTCAAATCTCTTCATCTTTTCCTCTGCCTTGTACTGACTCTATTTCATTGTTTTGTCTGTTTTACAGCGTTACTTATTTTAAAATATGATTTAATTAATTAACTCTGAATGTAGTCATTTGTATGGTATACAGAGTATTAATGTTATAGGCAATAAATACAAATGTTTGCTCTGCACCTCTGACTACACCTGGGCAATAACAACCTGGGAGTGTCATCCCTCTTGGCTAATAGTGATGTCTTAAATAAATACTTGGAAATACAATTAGTGTACCTCACAGACCACAGCTGGAAAATACCTCACATCTGCTCTCAAATGATATAAACAACACACAGATTATAAGATTAATTAAATAAGCTACATTGCACATTATACAAATAAAAAAGCCACTGCATCTTCTGTATTACAACATTATTACATTTTTTTTTTAAAAGCATCAAAACCTCATTCCCTGCCACCATTATTGACGCAATCACAGCTGGGGAACAGCTGCCCTGCCCGCAGGCCCAGAAGAGAAACCTGTGATGAACACTTCTGCACGATTCTAGTCTGCCCCGGGTTAAATGCCCTTCGTGTTGGCTGGGAGACATGTTCAATTCTTTGCCAATTCGGTTTCCCAGCACTTTCATGATCTGAGGGATGAAGAGAGTGTGAGCAGATGATGTGCGAGGCTGAGCACCACTGGGAGACAAAACATGTCCGTTTACAGGTTGGAGAGCCGGGTACAAGCAGGCGGCATCAATTATTGAAGAGGAGATTGTTTCATGAGCTGATTGATAAAGCGGATAGCACCACTGGAGACTGTGTGTCTGCACAGATGTGTGTGAATGTTGGGAAAATGGGGGCTTGGTGTTCGCGTGGAGCAGGACGTTGTCTGTCCAATCAACACATTATCGTTAATTTTAAACTTATTTTCCAGTCAACAACACATTACAGCAGATGAAAACGTGTTCTAACCCATGAGAACGACTAGTTTTCACTGTTGTTTGATCTCTATTATTTTGACCCCTGCTGTGGTGTATTC
Source organism: Calotriton arnoldi (assembly GCA_963921515.1). NCBI lineage: Eukaryota > Metazoa > Chordata > Amphibia > Caudata > Salamandridae > Calotriton > Calotriton arnoldi. The sequence goes on from CAWUFW010000053.1 coordinate 1,537,625, forward strand.
TTCCTGATGCAGCCCCCCACTGAAGGTTCTGCTAAAATTGTACCAGGACGTACAACCGAAAGTGCCCACCTTTACACAAGCTGGGTCTGGTGGCTTAGTGGAGTAATGCGTCCACTATAGGGACCTGTGTTCGATCTGGTGGGTCCACTCAGCCTTTCATCCTCCTAAGGTCAATAAAATGAGTACCATTGAGTTGGGTAACAAGAAAAATCTGCTATTCAGTGCCAAGATGCCCTTGGGTGCACGTTACATATACAGGGGCAGATTTACAAGAACTGGCGCATCTCTGCAAATCAGCAGGGATGCGCCAGAATAGATGCGACACGCAATTCCCCCCTTGCGCCACCACGGATGTGTCGCATTTACAATGCGGAACACCGTGGCGCAGGGATAGGCAGATGCGTGTTGCATCTGATGGCGTAAGGGCGGCGCATTGCTGGAGTCGTGTCACAAGCGCGATGCAACTCCAGCAATGCTCAGGGGCCGCCCATACCTAACGTGCTGCGCCACTCCTTACGGCTGCTTCAAGCAGGCGTAAGGATTTGTCGCAGCGGCCTCTGAAAAGTGACTCAGTGAAATCTTGTAGATTTCACTGCGTCACTTTTACGAGGCTTTTTCCGAGGGAACGCCCACCCCGCATACATTAAACCTGACGCAGGTTTAATGTGGAGCAGGGCTTTACAACGTGACGCATCTCCCTAGATGCGTCACATTGTAAATAAGTCGCAACGTGGCGAATGGTTTACGCCACCGCTGCGTCACAGAAGTGACGCAACGGCGGCGCAAATGTGTCGCAAGGGGCTTGTAAATCTGCCCCACACATTTTATGTTACACAAGGGCAGCTGCCCGTGGGCAGAGTAAGGTACTCTAGGCGGCTGCCGGGGACATGTACAGAGAGTGCTTATGCACTGTGACTGTGGAGTGTGTCTCTGGTGCTTTAGCTTCTGGAGACACACACGGGTAGGAAACAGAGACACTCTGCCCCACAGGTACGTCTATGGTAAGAACATCCCCCAAGTCCTTTGATGTCGATAAAACTCCTGTGAACAGCGGAGGAAGATGGGAAAGAGATGCCCCTTTGAAGTGTAAAGATTGTTCCTGCCCCCTTCCTGCTCCATGCTTCCCCGGGGGTGTTACTGTTCCTGACTGGGAGAGCCTCCCCCTCTTTTGCACCTTTGTCTCAGTTTCCACTGCCAGGGAACACCCAGCACTCTCTTCCCCCTGAATGAGAGTGTCAAAGACGCCAGCCTGACCAGTCGATACGGTGCATTTCTGTCCTTTCAGCCAGTGCCAGTGCATAATTTGGTACAGAGTGACAACGCAGGTACCCTTGCAGCATGGTACAAGGGTGCCTGTGCTGTCAGCAGGATTATTTTTGTGCAGGAAGGGGCACCTTCCAGCACAAAAAGCGGTGCCAAATATACCTTGGCCCCGCTCAGGGCTTCATTGAATGCGCTGCCAGACTGATCACTGACACAAAAAGAAATGAGCACATTTCCCCAGCCTTAAGATTTCTAAAGTGGTTACCCTACGAAGCAAGAATACATTTAAAGATTGCTTGTTTGACGCACAAAGCCCTCCACTTCAAAACACCTGGATACCTGGCTCAAAAACTGGAATTATCAGAAGGGGGCAGAACTTCCAGAAGTGCAAATTCTCTACTACTGAAACCTCAGACCTTTCGTAAAAAGAAAACGAGACTCAGAGCCTTCTCTGGCGCGGCACCTAAGATCTGGAACTCTCTCCCACTGGAAATTCGCAGAATCCCCTACACGGCTGCGTTCAAACATGAAGTAAAAACAATCCTAATGAACAAGTTTCTGCCTTAACCCCTTCGCTGTGCCCGTCGGCCAAAGGCCGCCGCGAGCACTACCTCCGTAGTGCTGCGCACGTCCGTTGGCCGACGCGGCCCCGCCCACTGCGCTAAACCGCCGCACCGCGGCGGAATTGCCGCCGCGGTCAAGCGGTTAATTGGTTCATGGCTCGTCTGTTTGCGGAATGTCCTTTGTTTTTGTCCTTTTTTTCTTTCTTTTCTTTCTAACAATTGTAATGTCTATGGTTCTCTGCCTTACCTTATTAAGTAACGTTTGCTCACATCCCTGTACAATTTTATTAGCTCATCATGTTACCCTCTCTTACCCTTTCTTCAACGTCCCCTTACTTTGTTCCCGCCTCCATTACTGTGAAGCGCTCTGATACCCTTCGGGGTCTTGTTCGCGCTATACAAAACTTTAAATAAATAAATAAAACATATTCCTCATTCTATGTGTGCTGCAGAATACTTCACACATGGAAAGAGGACAACACAAGGAGAATTGAAAACATTTCTCCTCGTTACGCCTACTCTGGGGAGGAGTCAGGGTTTGACGCTGCCCCACATTTACATGATTTTTGTAAATTTGGAGCAGCTTGAACATCCATGTGTGTTGTGTGGGAACACCCATCGCAACGCCCATGGAATGCCTCCTTGATGCAGAGTAAGGCCTGCAGAGCCTTGCATTGCCTTGCCTTACTCCATAGCTATGAGGCCATGAAAACCCACGCAGGGTGGCTTTGCGTCGCCTCATAGATATGATTGAGAGGCCTACTCCACCGAACACCAAAAAAGGTGACACTCCAAGCGGCGCAGGCCTCTTGTAAATAAGCCCCTGTGTAACCCGACGTCAGAGTGACAGTCGTCTCAATGACCAGCAGCAGAACCCAGTGGGTGTGCGAATTCTAGACCTTCAGAACCAGAATCCCAGGTTGCTGGTTTCCTTCCAGGTGGGGAGGACCTGTGTAAGACCCCTGCATGGACAGCTCTAGACGGCCTCGAAGGAGGAACCAGCTGACTGCTGGAGAGAAGAGGAGTGACCTGTCTTGTAGAGTCATCAAACTGTGATGAAGGAGCTCCGAAAAGGCTTGGGTCCAAACCCTGCTGGAGAAGCTGCATCTGCCTTGAGACCCCACACCAGTTCACTGTGGAAACTGGTGTGTCCTGCAGGAGAACGCCATCTGGAGGAGGGGACCATGACTGTGCAGGAGGGACAAAGAACTGAAATCAACCAAGTCGGGGGTTAGGAGACCCCTGAAAGGCGTTGCTAATGGCTGAAGCTGCCGCCAGGTCGAGGAGAGGTGTCCGGGATCAAGAGGGAAGACCTGTTCATAAGCGCCGGCCGGAACCAAACCTTTTTTGCAACAATTGTTTTTATGAAACATGAATGTGGAATCGCATAACATTGCAAGAGAGAGTTCAATCAGAGGCACGAACTGCATGATGTACATGTCGACAAGGTACATTTTCTACTGTCACTGCTTAGAGTGAAACCACCAGAGAGGACCCACCTGATACAACAGTGCAACAGTCTTTGAAGACACAGTGGGCTTGATTCACAAAGGGCCCCCCCGCAGTCGTGGGGGAGTCTCCGCACTCCTGGCGGCACCCCGCAGTTTGAGAATTCTCATTGCGGAAATACCGCCGAGTGCAGAGGCTCCCCCATGACTGCGGGGTGCCGCCACGAGTGCAGAGACTCCCCTACGACTGTGGGGCGCCGCCACGAGTGCGGAGACTTCCCCAAGACTGTGGGGTGCCTCCACAAGTGAGGAGACTCTCCCAAGACTGCGCGGGCCACCACCACAAGTGGAGAGGCCCTTTGTGAATCAGCACCAGAGTGTGGTGTGCAGTACCGGCGTGGGTTGGTAGAGCTATTAGTGCTGTTACTGTAAGGTGGCAGTGCTGTGGTAGTACTGGTGTGGGCTGGTAGAGCTATTGGTATTGTTAATGTAAGGTGGCAGTGCTGTGGTAGTACTGGTGTGGGCTGGTAGAGCTATTGGTGCTGTTAATGTAAGGTGGCAGTGCTGTGGTAGTACTGGTGTGGGCTGGTAGAGCTATTGGTAGTGTTACTGTAAGGTGGCAGTGCTGTGGTAGTACTGGCGTGGGCTGGTAGAGCTATTGGTAGTGTTAATGTAAGGTGGCAGTGCTGTGGTAGTACTGGTGTGGGTTGGTAGAGCTATTGGTGCTGTTAATGTAAGGTGGCAGTGCTGTGATAGTACTGGTGTGTGTTGGTAGTTCTATTGGTAGTGTTGATGTAAGGTGGCAGTTCTGTGGTAGTACCTGTGTGTGTTGGTAGTTCTATTGGTAGTGTTGATGTAAGGTGGCAGTGCTGTGGTAGTACCTGTGTGTGTTGGTAGTTCTATTGGTAGTGTTGATGTAAGGTGGCAGTGCTGTGGTAGTACCGGTGTGTGTGGGTAGTGCTATTGGTGGTGTTGATGTAAGGAGGCATGATGCTACTAGGGTGAGGTGACAGTGTTGTGGGATGTGCTAATGTCAGGTAGTACTTCTGTGGATGGTGGTGATGTACTGTGGTAGTGGTGGGTGCGGTGCTGATGTTATGAAGTAGTGTTGTGGGCAGTGCTGGTGTGGTTCGGGAGTACTTTGAATGGTGCTAATGTGGTTTTGTAGTATTTTAGGTGGTGCTGGCGTGGGGTGGTAGTTCTATGAGCAGGACTGGTATTGGGTGTAATGCTGTGGACATTGCACGTGTGGGATTGTCGTACTGTGGGCAGTGCTGGCGTAGTTTGGTAGTACTTTGGGTGATGCTGTTGTGAGATGATGGTGCTGTCGGAGCGGCTGCTGGTGTGCGTGGATAATACTGGAGTGGGGTAGCAGCACTTGGACAGTGTTGTTGTGAGACGGTAGTGCTGTGGACAGAGCTGGTGCTGTGCACAGCACTGTGGGCAGTGCTGACATGAGGTGGTAATGCCGTGTGTGACTCTTAATGTGATACCAGAATGAATGATATGCTTCTAGCAGAGGCCCACAGTACTGTAATGCACCTCTGGTTTGAGCTGTACCGCAGCCATGTGGCTCTGTACCAGCAGGACACCAAGGGTCCAGCCCTTCTCTTCCATTTGACAAGCTTATGCATTCTGAGTCTTTTTGTCTTGTTTCTTAGGTTGAGCCTACCAGACCGAGCAAGGCTTCTGGTTGAAAAACACCTATTGTGGAATTACAAAGAATTTACAGGAGCTTACATCCCGCCCACCTTTTACCATTGGGTGGCTTTACTGTCACTCTCATTTGCTTGCTTCTTACTTGATGGCTTTCCTTGTCCCAGCATATCCATCTTGTGTTTCCCCCTCCCCAGGACAGAGCATAGCCTGTTGACCATCTCTCTGATTGGCTGGGTTCTATCTTTCCTCTGTTCACTTTTAGGGAAGTACTTTTTTTTTCTTTTTGCTTAAGCGCTCCATGAGAGTGCATGTGTTTTCCACTTCTGTACCTCAGGTGCTTCCTTCACGTCAAATATCCACCACCGCTGCACTCCATATTGCTGCCTCCCTCATGCTGCAAGCTCTCTATTGTGTGCTTCGCACCCACCAAACTAACTGCCTTGCCCATGTCCCGTTCCTTACGGATCCATGGTACCTGCATCATTTTGTAAATGTGTATTCGTAATGACGCATGAACATGTCAACACCCATGTGCATGTTTACAATATGATATTGCCTCTGCAGCCATGTCATTGCTCCTTTTTTTGTTGCTTTGTTAGGCTTCTCCTGAATAGCACACATGTGCTGTCGACGAAATCTATTGCCAACAAAAAAGAAAGCTTCAAACGGGCTTAGAGCCCGCCCATTACTTACCATTGGGTGGCTACCACGTCACTCTTGTTTCCTTGCTTCTTATTGGTCACACCTCCTGCTTCCTCACAGCTGTCGCTTCCTCCTGCTTTTTCCCGGGGCTTCTGTTGCTGCTTTGGAGCATGGACGTTCCACAGCTTCCTGTCTGCGGGCAGTATCCTTCCACTGGCCGCAAGCTCCTGCAGGGCAGGTACTTTTTTTTTTTACTTTAGGACATGCACTCTCAAAGAGTGCTTGTCTGCAGTCTGCTTCCCGCCCCCTCCCCCATCCTTTGTGTTGCTTGTTCCCCCCACCGCTGTCCCTTGTGTCTATTTATATTAGCTTAAAGCAACTCTGTCCTGTTAGTGCAAGTAAAACGTTAACTGCCGCCACAATATAGATACATTTTACAGACTAGCATGACATGCTCATGAAAACCTAAGACAACACAAGAATCTGGCATCTTCCCCAAAATCTGCAAATGGCAGAACCAGTGAAGCCGCGTATTCTCATGTTGTGATCAGATAAGGACGCTGACACCAGGACCACTGCACATACGGCTGGCTCAGCACTGCAATCTCTTTGTCAAAATACGATAAACTTCACAGATGGGAAAGCCAACAGGGGCCTTCTGCAAACAAGCATTGGTAAAGCCAACAGTTTTCACCTATGCATGACCTATTGACTTTGTAATTTTTTAGACATTTGCACAGCAGCGCGAGGTGCTTTGTAACATGTCTTCAAGTCAAGAAAAAACTGTGATGATGCGGCCAGCATTGACCACGTCATAGCGCTTTGCATTTTCTTTACTTTAAGCCATGTTGCATAGCAGCCTGCGCTGCTGCACAACAGGTCTACCTAACAATACCTACAATAACAAAGCCAATAGATCTTGCATAGGCAACACCTATTGGCTTTGCCAATGCTTTTCTTTCTTTAACTTTTGGTCATGCTGCACATCATATTGCCGATGTACATTGGCCTGTACATAGCCAAAAGGCACTGGCAAAGCCAATTGGCCCCAGAGGCAAGGCATATTGGCTTTACTAATGCTTGTCTGATATTGAGACAGTTGTTCTCACACAAGTTGACAAAGATTTGTAAAAAAAACATCTGTGAAAGGAGACTTATCCTAGCATCACGGAGGCAGTGACATCCATACGGACATAGGAGCTCTAGGGGCGGGGCTCCTGAGAAGGGGGCTGGTCCTCATCTAAACCACTAGTGTGACGTCAGAGTCGGTCCCCCAATGCACTGAACTTCTAAGATGCCACTGGTAGTTGTAGGCTGTCGTTTTATTTGTATGTGGAATATATCAGCGGAGACTACTCTCGATGGCCTGTAATTCAGACATGTTTCAAGGTGGCTTTTATCTATTTTCAACATTTCCAGAATCTTCTTTTCTGAGTGCCAGGAGAGGGGGTCTTGCAGCAGGATGCTCGACTTTTGCGCCACCTAGTTAGGAAGTGAACGTAAATCCTGACCCCTCTTTTCCATCTCTCCTTCTCAGTGCTTTGAGGTGACCTTGTGGTGGTACAAAGCGCTGTGCAGATAAGGACCAGGAATCTGTGTGTCTTTGACTAGTCACTGGTTTTAAACTTATCACCGGGGTTCACGTCAGCCAGCTGTGCCAGCGGGTTTGGGTTGCTGCCCTTCTTTGGTGGGGGCCATGAGGACTGGGCCATTGGCACCTGGAGGCCTCTCACCTGGCCTCTCACCCCTGGTCTCTCAACCGGTCTCTCACCTGTGCACATCACTCTCATTTAACACTGATTAAACTCCTGTAGGTGAGGCCCTCACTCCTTTGATGAAGCACGGGCTGGCACCCCAGACGAGGTAGTGCTATAGAAATACCACCAAATACATTATGTTAAACAATCCCCCATGCTGCAGCCTGCAGTAATGTTAAGGGGTGGGCGAAGAATTGCGATCTACCGCAGAGTTCATTGAGGCTTGCCGCTCCGTGCGGAGTTCCGCAAAATGACGCGAAGTGACGCGGAGAGGAGTTTTTTCTCTTGCGCGGCTCACCAACGTTAAGTTGAGCTCTCGCGAGAAAAATCACACACTAGACCTCTTCCCCAAGAGATTTCTCAATGCGGGTGGTTGAGGCAGGTCGTGATTGCTCGTGCTGAGAAATCTGTCGCTCGCGTTGAAGCTGCGGCTCGAGTAGAATATCTACTCGAGTGGCAGAAAGAAGCAGAGCACTCTGGCATGACGTGTAGTGCAGTTCGCAGTGATTTTACAGTGCGGGACAAACTCCAGGTGCGTAAAATCAGTGCAATCAGCGTGACTTACTGAGTTTTTCGGGCACTTTGCGGAGTGCCGCGGAACAGAACTCCACAAACTCCGCCCAGGCCTAGTAATGTCCTCTCCTGGAGGCCGGATTAGATTGCATTATTAACAAGCATTTGCAATGCAATAGGTCTCGCATTATTAAAGTTTGAGCTATTGGTGTTGCATTATTTAGCAATGCCAATAGCTCAAACTTTAATAATGCGAGACCTATTGCATTGCAAATGCTTGTTTTCGCTGTCTCCCATCTGAAATTGCATCTGCTTCAATATAAGTCACTGAGGAAAATACATTACCCCAATTTTCCCACTGTTCAGTTTTGAAATGTTGGCATGTGTGAAAATGTGAATATCAGAAACAAACGACAGGGTTATTGGTGACCAGGAGCGCACCACAGTGCAACATCGTCTTTTTGCTTCGTACGACTAAAGGTAAAATTTATTATTTGCAGCCTCTGTTGCCGCAAGTTAAAACCCATCCCTCCCAATTTGTCTTTCTCCGACCGAAACTAGTTTTCCAGTAACCTCCGCGGAGAGACATTGGGCGCGGCTAGTCAGGTGATGCATCCGCTCACAGGTGAGCCAAGGGCGGACGAACAGCCATGCAGCTCATAAATATTCATGACGCCGAAAGGGGTGGAGTCTGCTACGCCCTCGCTGGTTTATTGGCCAGCTAGGCGGGAGACACTACCGCTTGAGTACACTGAAGCGCGCGGCCGAAAAAATTGAATTTTGAAAGATTACGTCAAGCATGGCGGCCATGTTGGGTCAGGTCGAAAGTAAAGATGTTGCTCCTGTTCAATGTGCCATCTCTTGAAATGAGCTCAGCTTCGTGTGCGCTTTAGGACACATAATGGAATCTCATTCACATTTGGCAGCGGTCGCCTTTTGACTGAGATACCCGAGTATTTTGCCATCAACAGATTTGGGCGTAGGCAGTGGAATTCTAATTTCGGTTTCATATCCTTGATATGTATCCAGATCTCATTTAGTGGTACTGCATTGCAATATTAACTATTAGAGTTGCATCCTACAATTCGCTTGGCAATTCCGCTCAGGTTTAACTTTTAGGCCAACAGTACAATGTATTCTTGAACTCGTAACTTTGGTTTAGGAAGCAAGTTTGCGCTAAAAATCCCAGCATTGCATAGGGACGTTGCTGAACACAAAGCCACATCTAAATGGGTAACAGGTCACTTGGTGACTTTTGCATTCAGAGTCTATGGATGGTTTACGCCCAGAAACGACCTTGGTTAGATCACAGTTATAGTTTCAAAACAGAAAAAACAAACAGTCTGAACCCCTTTTGCAGAGGTCTCAGACTAAGCACCCAAAGGGAACACTAGTCCGGGTCGACATCCAGCAGTTTTAAGAAGCAAATACACCCTTCTGTGTGGTCGCCCACTCTACTCGTCATGACTGTTTACTTAAAATTTGACCTCGCTCCCTGATTTATGCTATCATGCACTAGTACCGCCTCTTGTAGTTTCCATCAACCACAATGACGTTTGGTGTGTCACACGCTGAGCTCACTCCGCACCGCAATCTCTAGCACTGACTCCGCCCTTACACTGTTGAATGGCTTCTGGTCCCTCCCTCTTATGAATATTGAGCGAGTTGCCGCTGGTGGATGAGGAATCCGGGAAGGAGCCGTGGCCCAGGAGAGACCAAGAAAACGGAGACAGGGTGCCCCTGGGAACGAGGAGCTGAGGGCGCGGTAAGCCAAGGGGTACCTGGAAGTGCTGTTTGACAGGATACAGGAGGAGCGACAGAAAGTGTTCAGGTTAAGGGCGAATACTTTTAAAGGGGGCGAACAGACCTTCACATGAGAAAGGGAGGGAGAAACCATTCACAGAAGAGGGGTAGAAGATCATACACAAGAGAGGCTGAAGCTTTACTGTTCACACCACAGAATTGTGAGATGATGCCCAGACGTAAGTAGGACGGTCATCCATTCCAGAGTGTGGTGGAGTAAAGATCATTCACAATAGAGTAGTAACATACCATTTGTAGGAGAGTCACGGTGTGCAGGTCAGGCAAACGGGACCGGAAGTTACCCTGCACAGGTGTGGTATGTACAGTGGGTGAAAGGAAAGTTTAAAGACGAAAAGCCACCATTTGCTTAGTGCAGTTCATATAAATGCCATCATGCCATTGATAAAGGGTGGGGAGAAACATCACAGGGGGATGGACACCCGTTCTTAAGTCCGGGCTGATAGCGCACCTTTTATTGTACTTTATGTGATCAACAGAAAAATAGTTTTTATAAGTTCCTACTTACAGAAATGCTTAGCCTCTGCCCCCATGTCTCTCGAGTTCAGCATTTGACTGGACATCGTTCGTTTCTTTCCATTTAAAACCAGTGGTGCGCGCGCACCACAGAGGAGCGGGGGGGCGGGAGCGGCAGCGAGGTGAACGCGCGCTGCTGCGCGTTCTGGCCACCGTCGGGAATGGGAGGAGCAAAGGCGGGACATGCGCCCGCCTTGCCCAATCGCGTGCCGTTTTTCTAAAACGCACGCTTACAGTTAATGAGGGCTTCTGAAAACAAAACCACACGCACGAGCGTGTAGGTCGTTTTCAGAAGCCCTTTCTAGAGGTCTCGCGCTGCGCGAGCAGTGCTGCGCACTGCAACGCCAGGCGCGAGACCTAAAAATGACATTCCAGAAGTTTGAGAGCTGGACGGCATTGTTAGTTTTTTGCTCTTTTTTTACATATTTGCTGTTCAGAAATTGTGAGGTGAAATTATGGTCCATGATTGGTGCTCCGGTCAGACCATTATCTGGCTCTGTAAGGTGCTGGACACTAAGGGGCGTAACACACCCATGTGGTGCAGGGTGCCCCCACCCTTCTGGGCCCCCAACCCTTGGGGGGGCCATTCAGCTCAAAGCCAAGGAATATCTGTGAGATATTCGAGTCCTGGGGCTCCTCATCACATTCTGCAAGGGGGGGCATCATATTGCGTTACGCATCCTCACGTTACGCATCGACTCTGTCGCTGAGCCCCTGCCTCCTCCCACGAGGGGTTCGAAGCCGCTGCCTGCTCCGTTCTGTGCCCGCTGTGTGAGAGTTTACTTCATTGTATTTTTTGTTGGCAACTGCTGGTTCTCTTCTTGCCCCCTCTGTACTTGCTTTGTGCCCCTTGGTATTCCTTCGTGTGCCCACTGTGTTTTCCTCCTCCCCGCCGCTGCTGCCCCTGCGGCCCCTCCCCCCTGCCCACGCTCGTTCCCGCCTCCCAGCTCATCGTCCCTCCCCCCTACCCTACTTAATGGCAGCCGCTGTGCGGTCACGCAGCGGGCGCGCCGCTGGCGCACCGAAGGCGCGCCTAAGGCAAGCTTGTCTGCGCCCGTCCGCGACCCGACCACGGCCAGCGCCAGGAACCCTGGATCCACGGCCAGCCACCGTTACAACATCATGTGGTTTGCAGAGATGCCTTTGAGGGCCCGTGCACAAGACACTCTGAGCATGTGGTGTGCAGAGATGCCTCTGAGGGCCCGTGCACAAGACACTGAGCATGTGGTGTGCAGAGATGCCTTTGAGGGCCCGTGCACAAGACACTGAGCATGTGGTGCGCAGAGACGCCTGTGAGGGCCAGTGCACAAGACACTCTGAGCATGTGGTGAGCAGAGACGGTGTGCAGAGATGCCTTTGAGGGCCTGTGCACAAGACACCCTGAGCAAGTGGTGCACAGAGACGCCTTTGAGGGCCCGTGCACAAGACACTCTGAGCATGTGGTGCGCAGAGACGGTGTGCAGAGATGCCTTTGAGGCCCTGTGCACAAGACACTCTGTGCATGTGGTGTGCAGAGATGCCTTTGAGGGCCCGTGCACAAGACACCCTGAGCAAGTGGTGCACACAGACGCCTTTGAGGGCCCGTGCACAAGACACTCTGAGCATGTGGTGAGCAGAGACGGTGTGCAGAGATGCCTTTGAGGGCCTGTGCACAAGACACTCTGAGCATGTGGTGTGCAGAGATGCCTTTGAGGGCCTGTGCACAAGACACTCTGAGCATGTGGGGCCTGATTCACAGAACTAACTTACGTCAAAAACGTAAAGTTAGTACTTTTTGGTATTCACAGAATACACTTACTCATTTTGGTATTCACAGAATGAATTTACTCATTTCGGTATTCCCAGAAGTTAGGACTCCTAACTTTAGGACTCCTAAATGCCTTCTGTGAATACCGAAAGTCTTAAAGTTAGGATTTTTCTCAGTTTAGGAGTAGTAAAGTTTACGTTTACGTTTACGTTTTTGACGTAAGTTAGTTCTGTGAATCAGGCCCGTGGTGTGCAGAGATGCCTTTGAGGGCCTGTGCACAAGACACCCTGAGCAAGTGGTGCACAGAGACGCCTTTGAGGGCCCGTGCACAAGACACTCTGAGCACGTGGTGCGCGGAGACGCCTTTGAGGGCCTGTGCACAAGACACTCTGAGCATGTTGTGTGCGTGCGGAGACGCCTTTGAGGGCCTGTGCACAAGACACTCTGAGCACGTGGTGCGCAGAGACGCCTTTGAGGGCCTGTGCACAAGGCAACCAGGAGGGAGGTGGGGGGGGGGTCTGCAGCACAACGCCCTTCAAAACTGTGCCTGAATGTGTAATGTAAATACGGTGCTCATGTAAAGCGCTCCAATACCTTCGGGTCGAGTTCGCGCTATATAAATATGCAAAAAAAACAACAACAAAAAACCAACATGTTTGTACCTTTAGTGATGGTAATATTGAGGAATGTGACACCTGCGGTGAAGCCGCCCTGAGCAGCAGGAGACTGGCTTCCAACCTTTTAGTGCAACTAGACCTGTCTGGCCGCCACACCTTTGGCGTAATGGTCAGACTGCCCTGGACAAGCTTAAAAGGATGGAATGAAATGTTCGCAGAGTAATTGCCAGCAGTTGAGATTGATTCAAGCATTTCCATCCATCACTTTCTTGCTTTCCAAGCATCTGTCTGTCATGTATCTCGCTGCCTGCACATCTGCGCTGCTTTGCTTATTATGTGTTTTCTTTTTTCTTTTTGCTGTTTGATTTGTACTCTGTGGTATGATGTGGTGTGAGCTGTGTCTTTGTACATGTACTGCAGCGCTGTGTTTTTGTGCAGTAATGGTCCACAGTGACGCACAGTGTGCGCTCCGCCATCACGCGTTTCCTTCCAGAGTGCCTGGTGTTTTCAATCAGTGCGGATTTCTTTCCATCTGTGTGGATCTTCGGCGGTGCTTTGACAGCCGAGAAGGATGCTGTCTGTGGTTTGTGCCTGTCAAGGTCTCGGGAAGGATACTCTGAGGGCCGCATGTGTCACACATATTAATTCCTGTATTTTGCTTAGCTCGCCTCGCCTCGCTCCAAACACATTTAGTAAGCTGACAGGCCAGGCTTTCTGTCTCAGAGGTGATGTATCCGACAGGACTGTGCGACAATGGTCTGAGAGGCGCTGCTCTTATTAAAGCATTCATCTCGTGGGGGTGGGAGGGGAGGGCAGGCCTGGGAAAAGATATTCAATTAAACTGCTCTCTGTGCTGAAATAAATGCAGATTGCCTGTTGAAGCCCCCCCGCCCTCCCTGGAGCCCCCCTGTCCCAGGCTGATGCATGACTCTAATAACCCCTTTGAATGGCTGATGCTCCACCGTCGTCTCGGAGGTAATCGGTGTCTCAAGGCGTGGACCTCATGTTCTGTTATTTTATTTCAAGTCGTGGTCGGATATTAGCATTTATATAAGTAATTTCCGCCATCTATAGGACCAGGCAGCCTCGTGTCCCTCTAATTGAGAATACGGGCTAGCCTTGTTACAGCCTCTCTTTTCATACTTAATATAGATGAAAAATAACAAGAACTTAACAGCAAATTCATAAAATGAGGAAAAACAGTTATAGTAACAGTTTATATAAATAAAACGTCACCGCACAATATCACAGCACGTATAGTTGGGCCCCTGTTTGCTTTTCTTTGTTCAGTCTTGTGAAGTGTTTTAGCGCCTGTGCGCGCGGCCGCCTTCTGCCCAAATGTCATTTTTCGATCTTCTAAAGCGATTTAAAGAACGCGCTAACAGCCTGTAAGTTTATTTGTATTTACAATCATGTCACACATTCCCTGTCGGCCATGTGTACATAACCATTAATTATTGGTAAAACATTCACAACTCTCCTATCGTTTAAAGGGCCACGCTGCAATTAAACCTGCAATATGTTCTCGATTGATTTTCTTTCCAAAGCCCCACGCGCCTTTATCTCTCGGAATGCGGGCGAGGCAACTTGCCACGGGCTAGCTGGCAGGTAGCCAAGCCGGAACAGCGTGGGTCGTCCCCGGGCATCCGTCTACTAAATAACAGATAAGAGGGTAATACGTAATAATTGCAGGCCACGGAGCCCTTTCAACTGGGCGCTGACAATGAGCTCCCACACTCGTCAAACTCAAAGTACACGGGAAATATCTCTTTAAAGTCCGCTTCAAAGCGACTTTGTGGCAGGTGGGTCATTAAATACAGCTCGCGCCACTTATCGCCATAGCCGCCTATGGCAGCAGCATACATAACATAATGTGCTTGGAAGAGTCAGGGGGAGACCCAGGCACTTGAGCAAGCTTCAATTCAAGTGCGGCAGAGGTCTCGATGCCCTTATTTACCAGCCCCCATCAACCACCCACTGCTGCACCAAACTGGCCTTATTTATCAGCCCCCATCAACCACCCACTGCTGCACCAAACTGGCATTATTTATCAGCCCCCATCAACCACCCACTGCTGCACCAAACTGGCCTTATTTCTCAGCCCCCATCAACCACCCCACTGCTGCACGAAACTGGGCTTATTTACCAGCCCCCATCAACCACCCCACTGCTGCACCAAACTGACATCATTTACCAGCCCCCATCAACCACCTCACTGCTGCACCAAACTGGCCTTATTAACAGCCCCCATCAACCACCCACTGCTGCACCAAACTGGCCTTATTTATCAGCCCCCATCAACCACCCACTGCTGCACCAAACTGGGCTTATTTAGCAGCCCCCATCAACCACCCCTCTGCTGCACCAAACTGGGCTTATTTAGCAGCCCCCATCAACCACCCCTCTACTGCACCAAACTGGCCTTATTAACAGCCCCCATCAACCACCCCACTGCTGCACTAAACTGACATCATTTACCAGCCCCCATCAACCACCCCACTGCTGCACCAAACTGACATCATTTACCAGCCCCCATCAACCACCTCACTGCTGCACCAAACTGGCCTTATTTATCAGCGCACATCAACCACCCCACTGCTTCACCAAACTGGCCTTATTAACAGCCTTCATCAACCACCCTACTGCCGCACCAAACTGGCCTTATTAACAGCCCCCATCAACCACCCCACTGCTGCACCAAACTGACCTTATTTATCAGCGCACATCAACCACCCCACTGCTTCACCAAACTGGCCTTATTAACAGCCTTCATCAACCACCCCACTGCTGCCCCAAACTGACCTTAATTTCCAGAGCCCATCAACCACCCCACTGCTGCACCAAACTGACCTTATTTACCAGTCCCCATCAACCACCCCACTGCTGCACCAAACTGGCCTTATTTACCAGCTCCCATCAACCACCCCACTGCTGCACCAAACTGGCCTTATTTACCAGCCCCCATCAAACACCCACTGCTGCACAAAACTGGCCTTATTTACCAGTCCCCGTCAACAACCCCTCTGCTGCACCAAACTGGCCTTATTTACCAGTCTCCCTCCATCAACCACCCCACTGCCCACCAAACTGGCCTTATTTACCAGCCCCCATCAACAACCCCACTGCTGCACCAAACTGGCCTTATTTACCAGCCCCCGTCAACCACCCACTGCTGCACCAAACTGACCTTATTTACCAGCCCCCATCAACCACCCCACTGCTGCACCAAACTGCCCTTATTTACCAGCCCCCGTCAACCACCCCACTGCTGCACCAAACTGGCCTTATTAACAGCCTTCATCAACCACCCCACTGCTGCACCAAACTGGCCTTATTAACAGCCTTCATCAACCACCCCACTGCTGCACCAAACTGGCCTTATTAACAGCCTTCATCAACCACCCCACCTCTGCCACAAACTGACCTTATTTATCAGCGCCCATCAACCACCCCACTGCTGCACCAAACTGACCTTATTTATCAGCCCCCATCAACCACCCCACTGCTGCACCAAACTGGGCTTAGTTATCAGCCCCCATCAACTACCCACTGCTGCCCCAAACTGACCTTATTTACCAGCCCCCATCAACCACCCCACTGCTGAACCAAACTGACCATATTTACCAGCCCCCATCAACCACCCCACTGCTGCACCAAACTGACATTATTTACCAGCCCCCATCAACCACCCCACTGCTGCACCAAACTGACCTTATTTATCAGCGCCCATCAACCACCCCACTGCTGCACCAAACTGGCCATATTAACAGCCTTCATCAACCACCCCACTGCTGCACCAAACTGGCCTTATTAACAGCCTTCATCAACCACCCCACTGCTGCCACAAACTGACCTTATTTATCAGCCCCCATCAACCACCCCACTGCTGCACCAAACTGACCTTACTTACCAGCCCCCGTCAACCACCCCACTGCTGCACCAAACTGACCTTATTTATCAGCCCCCATCAACCACCCCACTGCTGCACCAAACTGGCCTTATTTACCAGCCCCCATCAACAACCCCACTGTTGCACCAACTGACCTTATTTACCAGCCCACGTCAACCACCCCACTGCCGCACCAAACTGGCCTTATTTATCAGGCCCCGTCATCCACCTCACTGCTGCACCAAACTGGCCTTATTTATCAGCGTCTATCAACCACCCCACTGCTGCACCAAACTAACCTTATTTACCAGCCCCCGTCAACCACCACTCTGCTGCACCAAACTGGCCTTATTTATCAGCGTCCATGAACCACCCCACTGCTGCACCAAACTGGGCTTATTTATCAGCACCCATCAACCACCCCACTGCTGCACCAAACTGACCTTATTTACCAGCCCCCGTCAACCACCCCTCGGCTACACCAAACTGGGCTTTTTTATCAGCCCCCATCAACCACCCCACTGTTGCACCAACTGACCTTATTTACCAACCTACGTCAACCACCCCACTGCCGCACCAAACTGGCCTTATTTATCAGCGCCCATCAACCACCCCACTGCTGCACCAAACTGGCCTTATTTATCAGCGCCCATCAACCACCCCACTGCAGCACCAAACTGACCTTATTTACCAGCCCCCGTCAAACACCCCACTGCTGCACCAATCTGGCCTTATTTACCAGCCCCCATCAACCACCCCACTGCTGCACCAAACTGGCCTTATTTATCAGCGCCCATCAACCACCCCACTGCTGCACCAAACTGGCCTTATTTATCAGCGCCCATCAACCACCCCCCTGCTGCACCAAACTGGCCTTATTTATCAGCGCCCATCAACCACCCCACTGCTGCAACAAACTGGCCTTATTTTCCAGCCCCCGTCAACCACCCCTCTGCTGCACCAAACTGGACTTATTTATCAGTGCCCATCAAGGGCCCCACTGCTGCACCAAACTGGGCTTATTTATCAGCACCCATCAACCACCCCACTGCTGCACCAAACTGCCCCACCGGTCTTACCTGCACGGGCTGCTCCTGCACCACACTGCTGCACCAATCTGACCTTATTAACAGACTTCTTCAACCACCCACTGCTGCTCTAAACTGACTTAATTTACCAGCTCCTGTCCACCACCCCACTGCTGCCCCAAAGTGATCTTATTTACCAGCGCCCATCAACCTCCACACTGCTGCACCAAACTGACATTATTCATCAGCGCCCATCAACCACCCCACTGCTGCACCAAACTGGGCTTATTTACCAGCCCCCATCAACCACCCACTGCTGCACCAAACTGGCCTTATTTATCAGCGCCCATCAACCACCCCCTCTGCTGCACCAAAATTGCCTTATTTATCAGCTCCCATCAACCACTCACTGCTGCCCCAAACTGACCTTATTTATCAGCGCCCATCAACCACCCCCTTTGCTGCACCAAACTGGCCTTATTTACCACCCCCATCAACCAGTCCACTGCTGCACCAAACTGACCTTATTTACCAGCGCCCATCAACCAGTCCACTGCTGCACCAAACTGACCTTATTTACCAGCGCCCATCAACCAGTCCACTGCTGCACCAAACTGACCTTATTTACCAGCGCCCATCAACCAGTCCACTGCTGCACCATACTGGCCTTATTTATCACCCCCATCAACCACCCCACTGCTGCACCAAACTGGGCTTATTTATCAGCCCCCATCAATCAGTCCACTGCTGCACCAAACTGACCTTATTTACCAGCCCCCATCAACCACCCCACTGCTGCACCAAACTGGCCTTATTTACGAGCCCCCGTCAACCACCCCACTGCTGCACCAAACTGGCCTTATTTATCAGCACCCATCAACCACCCCACTGCTGCACCAAACTGGCCTTATTTACCAGCCCCCGTCAACCACCCCACTGCTGCACCAAACTGACCTTATTTACCAGCCCCCGTCAACTACCCCACTGCTGCACCAAACTGACCTTATTTACCAGCCCCCGTCAACCACCCCACTGCTGCACCAAACTGGGCTTTTTTATCAGCCCCCATCAACCACCCCACTGTTGCACCAACTGACCTTATTTACCAACCCACGTCAACCACCCCACTGCCGCACCAAACTGGCCTTATTTATCAGCGCCTATCAACCACCCCACTGCTGCACCAAACTAACCTTATTTACCAGCCCCCGTCAACCACCACTCTGTTGCACCAAACTGGCCTTATTTATCAGCGCCCATGAACCACCCCACTGCTGCACCAAACTGGGCTTATTTATCAGCACCCATCAACCACCCCATTGCTGCACCAAACTGACCTTATTTACCAGCCCCCGTCAACCACCCCTCGGCTACACCAAACTGGGCTTTTTTATCAGCCCCCATCAACCACCCCACTGTTGCACCAACTGACCTTATTTACCAACCCACGTCAACCACCCCACTGCCGCACCAAACTGGCCTTATTTACCAGCCCCCGTCAACCACCCCACTGCTGCACCAAACTGGCCTTATTTACCAGCCCCCGTCAACCACCCCACTGCTGCACCAAACTGGCCTTATTTATCAGCGCCCATCAACCACCCCACTGCTGCACCAAACTGGCCTTATTTATCAGCGCCCATCAACCACCCCACTGCTGCACCAAACTGACATTATTTATCAGCCCCCATCAACCACCCCTCTGCTGCACCAAACTGACCTTATTTACCAGCCCCCATCAACCACCCCACTGCTGCACCAAACTGGCCTTATTTACCAGCCCCCGTCAACCACCCCACTGCTGCACCAAACTGGCCTTATTTATCAGCACCCATCAACCACCCCACTGCTGCACCAAACTGGCCTTATTTACCAGCCCCCGTCAACCACCCCACTGCTGCACCAAACTGACCTTATTTACCAGCCCACGTCAACCACCCCTCGGCTACACCAAACTGGGCTTTTTTATCAGCCCCCATCAACCACCCCACTGTTGCACCAACTGACCTTATTTACCAACCCACGTCAACCACCCCACTGCCGCACCAAACTGGCCTTATTTATCAGCGCCCATCAACCACCCCACTGCTGCACCAAACTGGCCTTATTTACCAGCCCCCGTCAACCACCTCACTGCTGCACCAAACTGGCCTTATTTATCAGCGCGTATCAACCACCCCACTTCTGCACCAAACTGACCTTATTTACCAGCCCCCGTCAACCACCCCTCTGCTGCACAAAACTGGCCTTATTTATCAGCGCCCATGAACCACCCCACTGCTGCCCCAAAATGGGCTTATTTATCAGCGCCCGTCAACCACCCCACTGCTGCACCAAACTGACCTTATATACCAGCTCCCGTCAACCACCCCACTGCTGCACCAAACTGGCCTTATTTATCAGCGCCCATCAACCACCCCACTGCAGCACCAAACTGACCTTATTTACCAGCCCCCGTCGACCACCCCACTGCTGCACCAAACTGGCCTTATTTTTCAGCGCCCATCAACCACCCCACTGCTGCACCGAACTGACCTTATTTACCAGCCCCCGTCAACCACCCCTCTGCTGCACCAAACTGGCCTTATTTATCAGTGCCCATCCACCACCCCACTGCTGCACCAAACTGGGCTTATTTATCAGCACCCATCAACCACCCCACTGCTGCACCAAACTGACCTTATTTATCAGCCCCCGTCAACCACCCCACTGCTGCACCAAACTGACCTTATTTATCAGCGCCCATCAACCACCCCCTCTGCTGCACCAAACTGACCTTAATAACAAACTTAACCAACCACCCCTCTGCTGCCACAAACTGACCTTATTTACCAGCCCCCATCAACCACCCACTGCTGCACCAAACGGACATTATTTACCAGCCCCATCAACCACCCCACTGCTGCACCAAACTGACCTTATTTATCAGCCCCCATCAACCACCCCTCTGCTGCACCAAACTGGGCTTATTTACCAGCCCCCATCAACCACCCCACTGCTGCACCAAACTGGCCTTATTTACCAGTCTCCATCAACCACCCCTCTGCTGCACCAAACTGAGTTTATTTACCAGCCCCCATCAACCACCCCACTGCTGCACCAAACTGGCCTTATTTACCAGCCCCCATCAACCACCCCTCTGCTGCACCAAACTGACCTTATTTACCAGCCCCATCAACCACCCCACTGCTGCACCAAACTGGCCTTATTTACCAGCGCCCATCAACCACCCCACTGCTGCACCAAACTGACCTTATTTTACCAGCCCCATCAACCACCCCTCTGCTGCACCAAACTGACCTTATTTACCAGCCCCATCAACCACCCCCTCTGCTGCACCAAACGGACATTATTTACCAGCCCCCATCATCCACCCCACTGCTGCACCAAACTGACCTTAATAACCACCTTAACCAACCACCCCACTGCTGCCCCAAAGTAATCTTATTTACCAGCCCCTATCAACCACCCCACTGCTGCACCAAACGGACATTATTTATCAGCCCCCATCAACCACCCCACTGCTGCACCAAACTGGCCTTATTTACCAGCCCCCGTAAACCACCCCTCTGCTGCACCAAACTGGCCTTATTTATCAGCGCCCATCAACCACCCCACTGCTGCACCAAACTGGGCTTATTTATCAGCGCCCATCAACCACCCCACTGCTGCACCAAACTGACCTTATTTATCAGCGCCCATCAACCACCCCCTCTGCTGCACCAAACTGACCTTAATAACAACCTTAACCAACCACCCCTCTGCTGCCACAAACTGACCTTATTTATCAGCCCCCATCAACCACCCACTGCTGCACCAAACGGACATTATTTACCAGCCCCATCAACCACTCCACTGCTGCACCAAACTGACCTTATTTAGCAGCCCCATCAACCACCCCTCTGCTGCACCAAACTGGGCTTATTTACCAGCCCCCATCAACCACCCCACTGCTGCACAAAACTGGCCTTATTTACCAGCCTCCATCAACCACCCCTCTGCTGCACCAAACTGGGCTTATTTACCAGTCCCCATCAACCATCCCACTGCTGCCCCAAACTGGCCTTATTTATTAGCGCCCATCAACCACCCCACTGCTGCACCATACTGACCTTATTTTACCAGCCCCGATCAACCACTCCCTCTGCTGCACCAAACGGACATTATTTACCAGCCCCCATCAACCACCCCACTGCTGCACCAAACTGACCTTAATAACAACCTTAACCAACCACCCCACAGCTGCCCCAAAGTAATCTTATTTAGCAGCCCCAATCAACCACCCCACTGCTGCACCAAACTGACCTTAATAACAACCTTAACCAACCACCCCACTGCTGCCCCAAAGTAATCTTATTTACCAGCCCCTATCAACCACCCCACTGCTGCACCAAACGGACATTATTTATCAGCCCCCATCAACCACCCCACTGCTGCACCAAACTGGCCTTATTTACCAGCCCCCGTAAACCACCCCTCTGCTGCACCAAACTGGCCTTATTTATCAGCGCCCATCAACCACCCCACTGCTGCACCAAACTGGGCTTATTTATCAGCGCCCATCAACCACCCCACTGCTGCACCAAACTGACCTTATTTATCAGCGCCCATCAACCACCCCCTCTGCTGCACCAAACTGACCTTAATAACAACCTTAACCAACCACCCCTCTGCTGCCACAAACTGACCTTATTTATCAGCCCCCATCAACCACCCACTGCTGCACCAAACGGACATTATTTACCAGCCCCATCAACCACTCCACTGCTGCACCAAACTGACCTTATTTATCAGCCCCCATCAACCACCCCTCTGCTGCACCAAACTGGGCTTATTTACCAGCCCCCATCAACCACCCCACTGCTGCACCAAACTGGCCTTATTTACCAGCCTCCATCAACCACCCTCTGCTGCACCAAACTGGGCTTATTTACCAGTCCCCATCAACCACCCCACTGCTGCACCAAACTGGCCTTATTTATCAGCGCCCATCAACCACCCCACTGCTGCACCATACTGACCTTATTTTACCAGCCCCGATCAACCACTCCCTCTGCTGCACCAAACGGACATTATTTACCAGCCCCCATCAACCACCCCACTGCTGCACCAAACTGACCTTAATAACAACCTTAACCAACCACCCCACTGCTGCCCCAAAGTAATCTTATTTAGCAGCCCCAATCAACCACCCCACTGCTGCACCAAACTGACCTTAATAACAACCATAACCAACCACCCCACTGCTGCCCCAAAGTAATCTTATTTACCAGCCCCTATCAACCACCCCACTGCTGCACCAAACAGACATTATTTATCAGCCCCCATCAACCACCCCACTGCTGCACCAAACTGGCCTTATTTTCCAGCCCCCGTCAACCACCCCTCTGCTGCACCAAACTGGACTTATTTATCAGTGCCCATCAACCACCCCACTGCTGCACCAAACTGGGCTTATTTATCAGCGCCCATCAACCACCCCAGTGCTGCACCAAACTGACCTTATTTATCAGCGCCCATCAACCACCCCCTCTGCTGCACAATACTGACCTTAATAACAAGCTTACCCAACCACCCCTCTGCTGCCACAAACTCACCTTATTTACCAGCCCCCATCAACCACCCACTGCTGCACCAAACAGACATTATTTACCAGCCCCGTCAACCACCCCACTGCTGCACCAAACTGACCTTATTTATCAGCCCCCATCAACCACCCCTCTGCTGCACCAAACTGGGCTTATTTATCAGCCCCCATCAACCACCCCACTGCTGCACCAAACTGGCTTATTTACCAGCCCCCATCAACCACCCCTCTGCTGCACCAAACTGGGCATATTTACCAGCCCCCATCAACCACCCCACTGCTGCACCAAACTGGCCTTATTTAACAGCTCCCATCAACTACCACACCAGGAGAGGACCGTTCAAGTAAGAGCGGTGGGGCGGTTAGGCCGGGTGGGTGGGAGTGGAGAGACGACAACGAGAAATAATTCATTAAATCATTAATTTTCCTCGTTGTCTGTCGACTCCCCGTCCACTCAGCCCCACTGCCCCACCGGTCTTACCTGCACGGGCTGCTCCTGCACCACACTGCTGCACCAATCTGACCTTATTAACAGACTTCTTCAACCACCCACTGCTGCTCTAAACTGACTTAATTTACCAGCTCCTGTCCACCACCCCACTGCTGCCCCAAAGTGATCTTATTTACCAGCGCCCATCAACCTCCACACTGCTGCACCAAACTGACATTATTCATCAGCGCCCATCAACCACCCCAATGCTGCACCAAACTGGGCTTATTTACCAGCCCCCATCAACCACCCACTGCTGCACCAAACTGGCCTTATTTATCAGCGCCCATCAACCACCCCCTCTGCTGCACCAAAATTGCCTTATTTATCAGCTCCCATCAACCACTCACTGCTGCCCCAAACTGACCTTATTTATCAGCGCCCATAAACCACCCCCTTTGCTGCACCAAACTGGCCTTATTTACCACCCCCATCAACCACCCACCTCTGCACCAAACTGGCCTTATTTACCACCCCCATCAACCAGTCCACTGCTGCACCAAACTGACCTTATTTACCAGCGCCCATCAACCAGTCCACTGCTGCACCAAACTGACCTTATTTACCAGCGCCCATCAACCAGTCCACTGCTGCACCAAACTGACCTTATTTACCAGCGCCCATCAACCAGTCCACTGCTGCACCATACTGGCCTTATTTATCACCCCCATCAACCACCCCACTGCTGCACCAAACTGGGCTTATTTATCAGCCCCCATCAACCAGTCCACTGCTGCACCAAACTGACCTTATTTACCAGCCCCCATCAACCACCCCACTGCTGCACCAAACTGGCCTTATTTACCAGCCCCGTCAACCACCCCACTGCTGCACCAAACTGGCCTTATTTATCAGCACCCATCAACCACCCCACTGCTGCACCAAACTGGCCTTATTTACCAGCCCCCGTCAACCACCCCACTGCTGCACCAAACTGACCTTATTTACCAGCTCCCGTCAACCACCCCTCGGCTACACCAAACTGGGCTTTTTTATCAGCCCCCATCAACCACCCCACTGTTGCACCAACTGACCTTATTTACCAACCCACGTCAACCACCCCACTGCCGCACCAAACTGGCCTTATTTATCAGCGCCCATCAACCACCCCACTGCTGCACCAAACTGGCCTTATTTACCAGCCCCCGTCAACCACCTCACTGCTGCACCAAACTGGCCTTATTTATCAGCGCGTATTAACCCCCCACTGCTGCACCAAACTGACCTTATTTACCAGCCCCCGTCAACCACCCCTCTGCTGCACAAAACTGGCCTTATTTATCAGCGCCCATGAACCACCCCACTGCTGCCCCAAAATGGGCTTATTTATCAGCGCCCATCAACCACCCCACTGCTGCACCAAACTGACCTTATATACCAGCTCCCGTCAACCACCCCACTGCTGCATCAAACTGGCCTTATTTTTCAGCGCCCATCAACCACCCCACTGCTGCACCAAACTGACCTTATTTACCAGCCCCGTCAACCACCCCTCTGCTGCACCAAACTGGCCTTATTTATCAGTGCCCATCAACCACCCCACTGCTGCACCAAACTGGGCTTATTTATCAGCACCCATCAACCACCCCACTGCTGCACCAAACTGACCTTATTTATCAGCCCCCGTCAACCACCCCACTGCTGCACCAAACTGACCTTATTTATCAGCGCCCATCAACCACCCCCTCTGCTGCACCAAACTGACCTTAATAACAACCTTAACCAACCACCCCTCCGCTGCCACAAACTGACCTTATTTACCAGCCCCATCAACCACCCCACTGCTGAACCAAACTGACCTTATTTATCAGCCCCCATCAACCACCCCTCTGCTGCACCAAACTGGGCTTATTTACCAGCCCCCATCAACCACCCCACTGCTGCACCAAACTGGCCTTATTTACCAGTCTCCATCAACCACCCCTCTGCTGCACCAAACTGGGTTTATTTACCAGCCCCCATCAACCACCCCACTGCTGCACCAAACTGGCCTTATTTACCAGCCCCCATCAACCACCCCTCTGCTGCACCAAACTGACCTTATTTACCAGCCCCATCAACCACCCCACTGCTGCACCAAACTGGCCTTATTTACCAGCGCCCATCAACCACCCCACTGCTGCACCAAACTGACCTTATTTTACCAGCCCCATCAACCACCCCTCTGCTGCACCAAACTGACCTTATTTACCAGCCCCATCAACCACCCCCTCTGCTGCATCAAACGGACATTTTTTACCAGCCCCCATCATCCACCCCACTGCTGCACCAAACTGACCTTAATAACCACCTTAACCAACCACCCCACTGCTGCCCCAAAGTAATCTTATTTACCAGCCCCTATCAACCACCCCACTGCTGCACCAAACGGACATTATTTATCAGCCCCCATCAACCACCCCACTGCTGCACCAAACTGGCCTTATTTACCAGCCCCCGTAAACCACCCCTCTGCTGCACCAAACTGGACTTATTTATCAGTGCCCATCAACCACCCCACTGCTGCACCAAACTGGGCTTATTTATCAGCGCCCATCAACCACCCCAGTGCTGCACCAAACTGACCTTATTTATCAGCGCCCATCAACCACCCCCTCTGCTGCACAAAACTGACCTTAATAACAAGCTTACCCAACCACCCCTCTGCTGCCACAAACTCACCTTATTTACCAGCCCCCATCAACCACCCACTGCTGCACCAAACAGACATTATTTACCAGCCCCGTCAACCACCCCACTGCTGCACCAAACTGACCTTATTTATCAGCCCCCATCAACCACCCCTCTGCTGCACCAAACTGGGCTTATTTATCAGCCCCCATCAACCACCCCACTGCTGCACCAAACTGGCTTATTTATCAGCCCCCATCAACCACCCCTCTGCTGCACCAAACTGGGCTTATTTACCAGCCCCCATCAACCACCCCACTGCTGCACCAAACTGGCCTTATTTAACAGCTCCCATCAACTACCACACCAGGAGAGGACCGTTCAAGTAAGAGCGGTGGGGCGGTTAGGCCGGGTGGGTGGGAGTGGAGAGACGACAACGAGAAATAATTCATTAAATCATTAATTTTCCCTCGTTGTCTGTCGACTCCCCCGTCCACTCAGCCCCACTGCCCCACCGGTCTTACCTGCACGGGCTGCTCCTGCACCACACTGCTGCACCAATCTGACCTTATTAACAGACTTCTTCAACCACCCACTGCTGCTCTAAACTGACTTAATTTACCAGCTCCTGTCCACCACCCCACTGCTGCCCCAAAGTGATCTTATTTACCAGCGCCCATCAACCTCCACACTGCTGCACCAAACTGACATTATTCATCAGCGCCCATCAACCACCCCAATGCTGCACCAAACTGGGCTTATTTACCAGCCCCCATCAACCACCCACTGCTGCACCAAACTGGCCTTATTTATCAGCGCCCATCAACCACCCCCTCTGCTGCACCAAAATTGCCTTATTTATCAGCTCCCATCAACCACTCACTGCTGCCCCAAACTGACCTTATTTATCAGCGCCCATAAACCACCCCCTTTGCTGCACCAAACTGGCCTTATTTACCACCCCCATCAACCACCCACCTCTGCACCAAACTGGCCTTATTTACCACCCCCATCAACCAGTCCACTGCTGCACCAAACTGACCTTATTTACCAGCGCCCATCAACCAGTCCACTGCTGCACCAAACTGACCTTATTTACCAGCGCCCATCAACCAGTCCACTGCTGCACCAAACTGACCTTATTTACCAGCGCCCATCAACCAGTCCACTGCTGCACCATACTGGCCTTATTTATCACCCCCATCAACCACCCCACTGCTGCACCAAACTGGGCTTATTTATCAGCCCCCATCAACCAGTCCACTGCTGCACCAAACTGACCTTATTTACCAGCCCCCATCAACCACCCCACTGCTGCACCAAACTGGCCTTATTTACCAGCCCCCGTCAACCACCCCACTGCTGCACCAAACTGGCCTTATTTATCAGCACCCATCAACCACCCCACTGCTGCACCAAACTGGCCTTATTTACCAGCCCCCGTCAACCACCCCACTGCTGCACCAAACTGACCTTATTTACCAGCTCCCGTCAACCACCCCTCGGCTACACCAAACTGGGCTTTTTATCAGCCCCCATCAACCACCCCACTGTTGCACCAACTGACCTTATTTACCAACCCACGTCAACCACCCCACTGCCGCACCAAACTGGCCTTATTTATCAGCGCCCATCAACCACCCCACTGCTGCACCAAACTGGCCTTATTTACCAGCCCCCGTCAACCACCTCACTGCTGCACCAAACTGGCCTTATTTATCAGCGCGTATCAACACCCCCACTGCTGCACCAAACTGACCTTATTTACCAGCCCCCGTCAACCACCCCTCTGCTGCACAAAACTGGCCTTATTTATCAGCGCCCATGAACCACCCCACTGCTGCCCCAAAATGGGCTTATTTATCAGCGCCCATCAACCACCCCACTGCTGCACCAAACTGACCTTATATACCAGCTCCCGTCAACCACCCCACTGCTGCATCAAACTGGCCTTATTTTTCAGCGCCCATCAACCACCCCACTGCTGCACCAAACTGACCTTATTTACCAGCCCCCGTCAACCACCCCTCTGCTGCACCAAACTGGCCTTATTTATCAGTGCCCATCAACCACCCCACTGCTGCACCAAACTGGGCTTATTTATCAGCACCCATCAACCACCCCACTGCTGCACCAAACTGACCTTATTTATCAGCCCCCGTCAACCACCCCACTGCTGCACCAAACTGACCTTATTTATCAGCGCCCATCAACCACCCCCTCTGCTGCACCAAACTGACCTTAATAACAACCTTAACCAACCACCCCTCCGCTGCCACAAACTGACCTTATTTACCAGCCCCATCAACCACCACACTGCTGCACCAAACTGACCTTATTTATCAGCCCCCATCAACCACCCCTCTGCTGCACCAAACTGGGCTTATTTACCAGCCCCCATCAACCACCCCACTGCTGCACCAAACTGGCCTTATTTACCAGTCTCCATCAACCACCCCTCTGCTGCACCAAACTGGGTTTATTTACCAGCCCCCATCAACCACCCCACTGCTGCACCAAACTGGCCTTATTTACCAGCCCCCATCAACCACCCTCTGCTGCACCAAACTGACCTTATTTACCAGCCCCATCAACCACCCCACTGCTGCACCAAACTGGCCTTATTTACCAGCGCCCATCAACCACCCCACTGCTGCACCAAACTGACCTTATTTTACCAGCCCCATCAACCACCCTCTGCTGCACCAAACTGACCTTATTTACCAGCCCCATCAACCACCCCTCTGCTGCACCAAACGGACATTATTTACCAGCCCCCATCATCCACACCACTGCTGCACCAAACTGACCTTAATAACCACCTTAACCAACCACCCCACTGCTGCCCCAAAGTAATCTTATTTACCAGCCCCTATCAACCACCCCACTGCTGCACCAAACGGACATTATTTATCAGCCCCCATCAACCACCCCACTGCTGCACCAAACTGGCCTTATTTACCAGCCCCCGTAAACCACCCCTCTGCTGCACCAAACTGGCCTTATTTATCAGCGCCCATCACCACCCCACTGCTGCACCAAACTGGGCTTATTTATCAGCGCCCATCAACCACCCCACTGCTGCACCAAACTGACCTTATTTATCAGCGCCCATCAACCACCCCTCTGCTGCACCAAACTGACCTTAATAACAACCTTAACCAACCACCCTCTGCTGCCACAAACTGACCTTATTTATCAGCCCCCATCAACCACCCACTGCTGCACCAAACGGACATTATTTACCAGCCCCATCAACCACTCCACTGCTGCACCAAACTGACCTTATTTATCAGCCCCATCAACCACCCCTCTGCTGCACCAAACTGGGCTTATTTACCAGCCCCCATCAACCACCCCACTGCTGCACCAAACTGGCCTTATTTACCAGCCTCCATCAACCACCCCTCTGCTGCACCAAACTGGGCTTATTTACCAGTCCCCATCAACCACCCCACTGCTGCACCAAACTGGCCTTATTTATTAGCGCCCATCAACCACCCCACTGCTGCACCATACTGACCTTATTTTACCAGCCCCGATCAACCACTCCCTCTGCTGCACCAAACGGACATTATTTACCAGCCCCCATCAACCACCCCACTGCTGCACCAAACTGACCTTAATAACAACCTTAACCAACCACCCCACTGCTGCCCCAAAGTAATCTTATTTAGCAGCCCCAAACAACCACCCCACTGCTGCACCAAACTGACCTTAATAACAACCTTAACCAACCACCCCACTGCTGCCCCAAAGTAATCTTATTTACCAGCCCCTATCAACCACCCCACTGCTGCACCAAACGGACATTATTCATCAGCCCCCATCAACCACCCCACTGCTGCACCAAACTGGCCTTATTTACCAGCCCCCGTAAACCACCCCTCTGCTGCACCAAACTGGCCTTATTTATCAGCGCCCATCAACCACCCCACTGCTGCACCAAACTGGGCTTATTTATCAGCGCCCATCAACCACCCCACTGCTGCACCAAACTGACCTTATTTATCAGCGCCCATCAACCACCCCCACTGCTGCACCAAACTGACCTTATATACCAGCTCCCGTCAACCACCCCACTGCTGCATCAAACTGGCCTTATTTTTCAGCGCCCATCAACCACCCCACTGCTGCACCAAACTGACCTTATTTACCAGCCCCGTCAACCACCCTCTGCTGCACCAAACTGGCCTTATTTATCAGTGCCCATCAACCACCCCACTGCTGCACCAAACTGGGCTTATTTATCAGCACCCATCAACCACCCCACTGCTGCACCAAACTGACCTTATTTATCAGCCCCCGTCAACCACCCCACTGCTGCACCAAACTGACCTTATTTATCAGCGCCCATCAACCACCCCCTCTGCTGCACCAAACTGACCTTAATAACAACCTTAACCAACCACCCCTCCGCTGCCACAAACTGACCTTATTTATCAGCCCCCATCAACCACCCACTGCTGCACCAAACGGACATTATTTACCAGCCCCATCAACCACTCCACTGCTGCACCAAACTGACCTTATTTATCAGCCCCCATCAACCACCCCTCTGCTGCACCAAACTGGGCTTATTTACCAGCTCCCATCAACCACCCCACTGCTGCACCAAACTGGCCTTATTTACCAGCCTCCATCAACCACCACTCTGCTGCACCAAACTGGCCTTATTTACCAGCCCCCGTCAACCACCCCACTGCTGCACCAAACTGGCCTTATTTATCAGCACCCATCAACCACCCCACTGCTGCACCAAACTGGCCTTATTTACCAGCCCCCGTCAACCACCCCACTGCTGCACCAAACTGACCTTATTTATCAGCGCCCATCAACCACCCCACTGCTGCACCAAACTGGGCTTATTTATCAGCGCCCATCAACCACCCCACTGCTGCACCAAACTGACCTTATTTATCAGCGCCCATCAACCACCCCCTCTGCTGCACCAAACTGACCTTAATAACAACCTTAACCAACCACCCCTCTGCTGCCACAAACTGACCTTATTTATCAGCCCCCATCAACCACCCACTGCTGCACCAAACGGACATTATTTACCAGCCCCATCAACCACTCCACTGCTGCACCAAACTGACCTTATTTATCAGCCCCCATCAACCACCCCTCTGCTGCACCAAACTGGGCTTATTTACCAGCCCCCATCAACCACCCCACTGCTGCACCAAACTGGCCTTATTTACCAGCCTCCATCAACCACCCCTCTGCTGCACCAAACTGGGCTTATTTACCAGTCCCCATCAACCACCCCACTGCTGCACCAAACTGGCCTTATTTATTAGCGCCCATCAACCACCCCACTGCTGCGCCATACTGACCTTATTTTACCAGCCCCTATCAACCACTCCCTCTGCTGCACCAAACGGACATTATTTACCAGCCCCCATCAACCACCCCACTGCTGCACCAAACTGACCTTAATAACAACCTTAACCAACCACCCCACTGCTGCCCCAAAGTAATCTTATTTAGCAGCCCCAATCAACCACCCCACTGCTGCACCAAACTGACCTTAATAACAACCTTAACCAACCACCCCACTGCTGCCCCAAAGTAATCTTATTTACCAGCCCCTATCAACCACCCCACTGCTGCACCAAACGGACATTATTTATAAGCCCCCATCAACCACCCCACTGCTGCACCAATCTGGCCTTATTTTCCAGCCCCCGTCAACCACCCCTCTGCTGCACCAAACTGGACTTATTTATCAGTGCCCATCAACCACCCCACTGCTGCACCAAACTGGGCTTATTTATCAGCGCCCATCAACCACCCCAGTGCTGCACCAAACTGACCTTATTTATCAGCGCCCATCAACCACCCCCTCTGCTGCACAAAACTGACCTTAATAACAAGCTTACCCAACCACCCCTCTGCTGCCACAAACTCACCTTATTTACCAGCCCCCATCAACCACCCACTGCTGCACCAAACAGACATTATTTACCAGCCCCGTCAACCACCCCACTGCTGCACCAAACTGACCTTATTTATCAGCCCCCATCAACCACCCCTCTGCTGCACCAAACTGGGCTTATTTATCAGCCCCCATCAACCACCCCACTGCTGCACCAAACTGGCTTATTTACCAGCCCCCATCAACCACCCCTCTGCTGCACCAAACTGGGCTTATTTACCAGCCCCCATCAACCACCCCACTGCTGCACCAAACTGGCCTTATTTAACAGCTCCCATCAACTACCACACCAGGAGAGGAGCGTTCAAGTAAGAGCGGTGGGGCGGTTAGGCCGGGTGGGTGGGAGTGGAGAGACGACAGCGAGAAATAATTCATTAAATCATTAATTTTCCCTCGTTGTCTGTCGACTCCCCGTCCACTCAGCCCCACTGCCCCACCGGTCTTACCTGCACGGGCTGCTCCTGCACCACACTGCTGCACCAATCTGACCTTATTAACAGACTTCTTCAACCACCCACTGCTGCTCTAAACTGACTTAATTTACCAGCTCCTGTCCACCACCCCACTGCTGCCCCAAAGTGATCTTATTTACCAGCCCCCATCAACCACCCCTCTGCTGCACCAAACTGGGCTTATTTACCAGCCCCCATCAACCACCCCACTGCTGCACCAAACTGGCCTTATTTACCAGCCTCCATCAACCACCCCTCTGCTGCACCAAACTGGCCTTATTTCCCAGCCCCCGTCAACCACCCCAATGCTGCACCAAACTGGCCTTATTTATCAGCACCCATCAACCACCCCACTGCTGCACCAAACTGGCCTTATTTACCAGCCCCCGTCAACCACCCCACTGCTGCACCAAACTGACCTTATTTATCAGCGCCCATCAACCACCCCACTGCTGCACCAAACTGGGCTTATTTATCAGCGCCCATCAACCACCCCACTGCTGCACCAAACTGACCTTATTTATCAGCGCCCATCAACCACCCCCTCTGCTGCACCAAACTGACCTTAATAACAACCTTAACCAACCACCCCTCTGCTGCCACAAACTGACCTTATTTATCAGCCCCCATCAACCACCCACTGCTGCACCAAACGGACATTATTTACCAGCCCCATCAACCACTCCACTGCTGCACCAAACTGACCTTATTTATCAGCCCCCATCAACCACCCTCTGCTGCACCAAACTGGGCTTATTTACCAGCCCCCATCAACCACCCCACTGCTGCACCAAACTGGCCTTATTTACCAGCCTCCATCAACCACCCTCTGCTGCACCAAACTGGGCTTATTTACCAGTCCCCATCAACCACCCCACTGCTGCACCAAACTGGCCTTATTTATTAGCGCCCATCAACCACCCCACTGCTGCGCCATACTGACCTTATTTTACCAGCCCCGATCAACCACTCCCTCTGCTGCACCAAACGGACATTATTTACCAGCCCCCATCAACCACCCCACTGCTGCACCAAACTGACCTTAATAACAACCTTAACCAACCACCCCACTGCTGCCCCAAAGTAATCTTATTTAGCAGCCCCAATCAACCACCCCACTGCTGCACCAAACTGACCTTAATAACAACCTTAACCAACCACCCCACTGCTGCCCCAAAGTAATCTTATTTACCAGCCCCTATCAACCACCCCACTGCTGCACCAAACGGACATTATTTATCAGCCCCCATCAACCACCCCACTGCTGCACCAATCTGGCCTTATTTTCCAGCCCCCGTCAACCACCCTCTGCTGCACCAAACTGGACTTATTTATCAGTGCCCATCAACGACCCCACTGCTGCACCAAACTGGGCTTATTTATCAGCGCCCATCAACCACCCCAGTGCTGCACCAAACTGACCTTATTTATCAGCGCCCATCAACCACCCCCTCTGCTGCACAAAACTGACCTTAATAACAAGCTTACCCAACCACCCCTCTGCTGCCACAAACTCACCTTATTTACCAGCCCCCATCAACCACCCACTGCTGCACCAAACAGACATTATTTACCAGCCCCGTCAACCACCCCACTGCTGCACCAAACTGACCTTATTTATCAGCCCCCATCAACCACCCCTCTGCTGCACCAAACTGGGCTTATTTATCAGCCCCCATCAACCACCCCACTGCTGCACCAAACTGGCTTATTTACCAGCCCCCATCAACCACCCCACTGCTGCACCAAACTGGCCTTATTTAACAGCTCCCATCAACTACCACACCAGGAGAGGACCGTTCAAGTAAGAGCGGTGGGGCGGTTAGGCCGGGTGGGTGGGAGTGGAGAGACGACAGCGAGAAATAATTCATTAAATCATTAATTTTCCCTCGTTGTCTGTCGACTCCCCCGTCCACTCAGCCCCACTGCCCCACCGGTCTTACCTGCACGGGCTGCTCCTGCACCACACTGCTGCACCAATCTGACCTTATTAACAGACTTCTTCAACCACCCACTGCTGCTCTAAACTGACTTAATTTACCAGCTCCTGTCCACCACCCCACTGCTGCCCCAAAGTGATCTTATTTACCAGCGCCCATCAACCTCCACACTGCTGCACCTAACTGACATTATTCATCAGCGCCCATCAACCACCCCACTGCTGCACCAAACTGGGCTTATTTACCAGCCCCCATCAACCACCCACTGCTGCACCAAACTGGCCTTATTTATCAGCGCCCATCAACCACCCCCGCTGCTGCACCAAAATTGCCTTATTTATCAGCTCCCATCAACCACTCACTGCTGCCCCAAACTGACCTTATTTATCAGCGCCCATAAACCACCCCCTTTGCTGCACCAAACTGGCCTTATTTACCACCTCCATCAACCACCCACTGCTGCACCAAACTGGCCTTATTTACCAGCGCCCATCAACCAGTCCACTGCTGCACTAAACTGACCTTATTTACCAGCGCCCATCAACCAGTCCACTGCTGCACCAAACTGACCTTATTTACCAGCGCCCATCAACCAGTCCACTGCTGCACCATACTGGCCTTATTTATCACCCCCATCAACCACCCCACTGCTGCACCAAACTGGCCTTATTTACCAGCGCCCATCAACCAGTCCACTGCTGCACCAAACTGACCTTATTTACCAGCGCCCATCAACCAGACCACTGCTGCACCAAACTGACCTTATTTACCAGCGCCCATCAACCAGTCCACTGCTGCACCAAACTGACCTTATTTACCAGCGCCCATCAACCAGTCCACTGCTGCACCATACTGGCCTTATTTATCACCCCCATCAACCACCCCACTGCTGCACCAAACTGGGCTTATTTATCAGCCCCCATCAACCAGTCCACTGCTGCACCAAACTGACCTTATTTACCAGCCCCCATCAACCACCCCACTGCTGCACCAAACTGGCCTTATTTACCAGCCCCCGTCAACCACCCCACTGCTGCACCAAACTGGCCTTATTTATCAGCACCCATCAACCACCCCACTGCTGCACCAAACTGGCCTTATTTACCAGCCCCCGTCAACCACCCCACTGCTGCACCAAACTGACCTTATTTACCAGCTCCCGTCAACCACCCCTCGGCTACACCAAACTGGGCTTTTTATCAGCCCCCATCAACCACCCCACTGTTGCACCAACTGACCTTATTTACCAACCCACGTCAACCACCCCACTGCCGCACCAAACTGGCCTTATTTATCAGCGCCCATCAACCACCCCACTGCTGCACCAAACTGGCCTTATTTACCAGCCCCCGTCAACCACCTCACTGCTGCACCAAACTGGCCTTATTTATCAGCGCGTATCAACCCCCCCACTGCTGCACCAAACTGACCTTATTTACCAGCCCCCGTCAACCACCCCTCTGCTGCACTAAACTGGCCTTATTTATCAGCGCCCATGAACCACCCCACTGCTGCCCCAAAATGGGCTTATTTATCAGCGCCCATCAACCACCCCACTGCTGCACCAAACTGACCTTATATACCAGCTCCCGTCAACCACCCCACTGCTGCATCAAACTGGCCTTATTTATCAGCGCCCATCAACCACCCCACTGCAGCACCAAACTGACCTTATTTACCAGCCCCCGTCAACCACCCCACTGCTGCAGCAAACTGGCCTTATTTTTCAGCGCCCATCAACCACCCCACTGCTGCACCAAACTGACCTTATTTATCAGCCCCCGTCAACCACCCCACTGCTGCACCAAACTGACCTTATTTATCAGCGCCCATCAACCACCCCCTCTGCTGCACCAAACTGACCTTAATAACAACCTTAACCAACCACCCCTCCGCTGCCACAAACTGACCTTATTTACCAGCCCCCATCAACCACCCACTGCTGCACCAAACGGACATTATTTACCAGCCCCATCAACCACCCCACTGCTGCACCAAACTGAACTTATTTATCAGCCCCCATCAACCACCCCTCTGCTGCACCAAACTGGGCTTATTTACCAGCCCCCATCAACCACCCCACTGCTGCACCAAACTGGCCTTATTTACCAGTCTCCATCAACCACCCCTCTGCTGCACCAAACTGGGTTTATTTACCAGCCCTCATCAACCACCCCACTGCTGCACCAAACTGGCCTTATTTACCAGCCCCCATCAACCACCCCTCTGCTGCACCAAACTGACCTTATTTACCAGCCCCATCAACCACCCCACTGCTGCACCAAACTGGCCTTATTTACCAGCGCCCATCAACCACCCCACTGCTGCACCAAACTGACCTTATTTTACCAGCCCCCATCAACCACCCCTCTGCTGCACCAAACTGACCTTATTTACCAGCCCCATCAACCACCCCCTCTGCTGCACCAAACGGACATCATTTACCAGCCCCCATCATCCACCCCACTGCTGCACCAAACTGACCTTAATAACAACCTTAACCAACCACCCCACTGCTGCCCCAAAGTAATCTTATTTACCAGCCCCTATCAACCACCCCACTGCTGCACCAAACGGACATTATTTATCAGCCCCCATCAACCACCCCACTGCTGCACCAAACTGGCCTTATTTACCAGCCCCCGTAAACCACCCCTCTGCTGCACCAAACTGGCCTTATTTATCAGCGCCCATCAACCACCCCACTGCTGCACCAAACTGGGCTTATTTATCAGCGCCCATCAACCACCCCACTGCTGCACCAAACTGGCCTTATTTACCAGCGCCCATCAACCACCCCCTCTGCTGCACCAAACTGACCTTAATAACAACCTTAACCAACCACCCCTCTGCTGCCACAAACTGACCTTATTTATCAGCCCCCATCAACCACCCACTGCTGCACCAAACGGACATTATTTACCAGCCCCATCAACCACTCCACTGCTGCACCAAACTGACCTTATTTATCAGCCCCCATCAACCACCCCTCTGCTGCACCAAACTGGGCTTATTTACCAGCCCCCATCAACCACCCCACTGCTGCACCAAACTGGCCTTATTTACCAGCCTCCATCAACCACCCCTCTGCTGCACCAAACAGGGCTTATTTACCAGTCCCCATCAACCACCCCACTGCTGCACCAAACTGGCCTTATTTATTAGCGCCCATCAACCACCCCACTGCTGCACCATACTGACCTTATTTTACCAGCCCCGATCAACCACTCCCTCTGCTGCACCAAACGGACATTATTTACCAGCCCCCATCAACCACCCCACTGCTGCACCAAACTGACCTTAATAACAACCTTAACCAACCACCCCACTGCTGCCCCAAAGTAATCTTATTTAGCAGCCCCAATCAACCACCCCACTGCTGCACCAAACTGACCTTAATAACAACCTTAACCTACCACCCCACTGCTGCCCCAAAGTAATCTTATTTACTAGCCCCTATCAACCACCCCACTGCTGCACCAAACGGACATTATTTATCAGCCCCCATCAACAACCCCACTGCTGCACCAAACTGGCCTTATTTACCAGCCCCCGTCAACCACCCCTCTGCTGCACCAAACTGACATTATTTATCAGTGCCCATCAACCGCCCCACTGCTGCACCAAACTGGGCTTATTTATCAGCGCCCATCAACCACCGCAGTGCTGCACCAAACTGACCTTATTTATCAGCCCTCGTCAACCACCCCACTGCTGCACCAAACTGACCTTATTTATCAGCGCCCATCAACCACCCCCTCTGCTGCACAAAACTGACCTTAATAACAACCTTACCCAACCACCCCTCTGCTGCCACAAACTCACCTTATTTACCAGCCCCCATCAACCACCCACTGCTGCACCAAACAGACATTATTTACCAGCCCCGTCAACCACCCCACTGCTGCACCAAACTGACCTTATTTATCAGCCCCCATCAACCACCCTCTGCTGCACCAAACTGGGCTTATTTATCAGCCCCCATCAACCACCCCACTGCTGCACCAAACTGGCCTTATTTACCAGCCCCAATCAACCACCCCTCTGCTGCACCAAATTGGGCTTATTTACCAGCCCCCATCAACCACCCCACTGCTGCACCAAACTGGCCTTATTTAACAGCTCCCATCAACTACCACACCAGGAGAGGCCCGTTCAAGTAAGCGCGGTGGGGCGGTTAGGCCGGGTGGGTGGGAGTGGAGAGACGACAACGAGAAATAATTCATTAAATCATTAATTTTCCTCGTTGTCTGTCGACTCACCCGTCCACTCAGCCCCACTGCCCCACCGGTCTTACCTGCACGGGCTGCTCCTGCACCACTTCTGCACCAATCTGACCTTATTAACAGACTTCTTGAACCACCCACTGCTGCTCTAAACTGACTTAATTTACCAGCTCCTGTCCACCACCCCACTGCTGCCCCAAAGTGATCTTATTTACCAGTGCCCATCAACCTCCACACTGCTGCACCAAACTGACATTATTCATCAGCGCCCATCAACCACCCCACTGCTGCACCAAACTGGGCTTATTTACCAGCCCCCATCAACCACCCACTGCTGCACCAAACTGGCCTTATTTATCAGCGCCCATCAACCACCCCCTCTGCTGCACCAAAATTGCCTTATTTATCAGCTCCCATCAACCACTCACTGCTGCCCCAAACTGACCTTATTTATCAGCGCACATCAACCACCCCTTTGCTGCACCAAACTGGCCTTATTTACCACCCCCATCAACCACCCACTGCTGCACCAAACTGGCCTTATTTACCACCCCCATCAACCAGTCCACTGCTGCACCAAACTGACCTTATTTACCAACGCCCATCAACCAGTCCACTGCTGCACCAAACTGACCTTATTTACCAGCGCCCATCAACCAGTCCACTGCTGCACCAAACTGACCTTATTTACCAGCGCCCATCAACCAGTCCACTGCTGCACCATACTGGCCTTATTTATCACCCCCATCAACCACCCCACTGCTGCACCAAACTGGGCTTATTTATCAGCCCCCATCAACCAGTCCACTGCTGCACCAATCTGACCTTATTTACCAGCGCCCATCAACCACCCCACTGCTGCACCAAACTGGCCTTATTTACCAGCCCCCATCAACCACCCCACTGCTGCACCATACTGGCCTTATTTATCAGCTCCCATCAACCACCCCTCTGCTGCACCAAACTGACCTTATTTACCAGAGCCCATCAACCAGCCCACTGCTGCACCAAACTGGCCTTATTTACCAGCCCCCATCAACCACCCCACTGCTGCACCAAACTTACCTTATTTACCAGCCCCTATCAACCACCCCACTGCTGCACCAAATGGACATTGTTTATCACCACCCATCAACCACCCCACTGCTGCACCAAACTGGCCTTATTTACCAGCCCCCATCAACCACCCCACTGCTGCACCAAACTGGCCTTATTAACAGCCTTCATCAACCACCCCTCTGCTGCACCAAACTGGCCGTATTTACCAGCCTCCATCAACCACCCCTCTGCTGCACCAAACTGACCTTATTTACCAACCCCATCAACCACCCCTCTGCTGCACCAAACGGACATCATTTACCAGCCCCCATCATCCACCCCACTGCTGCACCAAACTGACCTTAATAACAACCTTAACCAACCACCCCACTGCTGCCCCAAAGTAATCTTATTTACCAGCCCCTATCAACCACCCCACTGCTGCACCAAACGGACATTATTTATCAGCCCCCATCAACCACCCCACTGCTGCACCAAACTGGCCTTATTTACCAGCCCCCGTAAACCACCCCTCTGCTGCACCAAACTGGCCTTATTTATCAGCGCCCATCAACCACCCCACTGCTGCACCAAACTGGGCTTATTTATCAGCGCCCATCAACCACCCCACTGCTGCACCAAACTGGCCTTATTTACCAGCGCCCATCAACCACCCCCTCTGCTGCACCAAACTGACCTTAATAACAACCTTAACCAACCACCCCTCTGCTGCCACAAACTGACCTTATTTATCAGCCCCCATCAACCACCCACTGCTGCACCAAACGGACATTATTTACCAGCCCCATCAACCACTCCACTGCTGCACCAAACTGACCTTATTTATCAGCCCCCATCAACCACCCCTCTGCTGCACCAAACTGGGCTTATTTACCAGCCCCCATCAACCACCCCACTGCTGCACCAAACTGGCCTTATTTACCAGCC
This sequence comes from Calotriton arnoldi, assembly GCA_963921515.1. Classification (NCBI taxonomy): domain Eukaryota; kingdom Metazoa; phylum Chordata; class Amphibia; order Caudata; family Salamandridae; genus Calotriton; species Calotriton arnoldi. Next base: position 1,578,323 of record CAWUFW010000053.1, read on the forward strand.
TCCATCAACCACCCCTCTGCTGCACCAAACAGGGCTTATTTACCAGTCCCCATCAACCACCCCACTGCTGCACCAAACTGGCCTTATTTATTAGCGCCCATCAACCACCCCACTGCTGCACCATACTGACCTTATTTTACCAGCCCCGATCAACCACTCCCTCTGCTGCACCAAACGGACATTATTTACCAGCCCCCATCAACCACCCCACTGCTGCACCAAACTGACCTTAATAACAACCTTAACCAACCACCCCACTGCTGCCCCAAAGTAATCTTATTTAGCAGCCCCAATCAACCACCCCACTGCTGCACCAAACTGACCTTAATAACAACCTTAACCTACCACCCCACTGCTGCCCCAAAGTAATCTTATTTACTAGCCCCTATCAACCACCCCACTGCTGCACCAAACGGACATTATTTATCAGCCCCCATCAACAACCCCACTGCTGCACCAAACTGGCCTTATTTACCAGCCCCCGTCAACCACCCCTCTGCTGCACCAAACTGACATTATTTATCAGTGCCCATCAACCGCCCCACTGCTGCACCAAACTGGGCTTATTTATCAGCGCCCATCAACCACCGCAGTGCTGCACCAAACTGACCTTATTTATCAGCCCCCGTCAACCACCCCACTGCTGCACCAAACTGACCTTATTTATCAGCGCCCATCAACCACCCCCTCTGCTGCACAAAACTGACCTTAATAACAACCTTACCCAACCACCCCTCTGCTGCCACAAACTCACCTTATTTACCAGCCCCCATCAACCACCCACTGCTGCACCAAACAGACATTATTTACCAGCCCCGTCAACCACCCCACTGCTGCACCAAACTGACCTTATTTATCAGCCCCCATCAACCACCCCTCTGCTGCACCAAACTGGGCTTATTTATCAGCCCCCATCAACCACCCCACTGCTGCACCAAACTGGCCTTATTTACCAGCCCCAATCAACCACCCCTCTGCTGCACCAAATTGGGCTTATTTACCAGCCCCCATCAACCACCCCACTGCTGCACCAAACTGGCCTTATTTAACAGCTCCCATCAACTACCACACCAGGAGAGGCCCGTTCAAGTAAGCGCGGTGGGGCGGTTAGGCCGGGTGGGTGGGAGTGGAGAGACGACAACGAGAAATAATTCATTAAATCATTAATTTTCCCTCGTTGTCTGTCGACTCACCCGTCCACTCAGCCCCACTGCCCCACCGGTCTTACCTGCACGGGCTGCTCCTGCACCACTTCTGCACCAATCTGACCTTATTAACAGACTTCTTGAACCACCCACTGCTGCTCTAAACTGACTTAATTTACCAGCTCCTGTCCACCACCCCACTGCTGCCCCAAAGTGATCTTATTTACCAGTGCCCATCAACCTCCACACTGCTGCACCAAACTGACATTATTCATCAGCGCCCATCAACCACCCCACTGCTGCACCAAACTGGGCTTATTTACCAGCCCCCATCAACCACCCACTGCTGCACCAAACTGGCCTTATTTATCAGCGCCCATCAACCACCCCCTCTGCTGCACCAAAATTGCCTTATTTATCAGCTCCCATCAACCACTCACTGCTGCCCCAAACTGACCTTATTTATCAGCGCACATCAACCACCCCCTTTGCTGCACCAAACTGGCCTTATTTACCACCCCCATCAACCACCCACTGCTGCACCAAACTGGCCTTATTTACCACCCCCATCAACCAGTCCACTGCTGCACCAAACTGACCTTATTTACCAACGCCCATCAACCAGTCCACTGCTGCACCAAACTGACCTTATTTACCAGCGCCCATCAACCAGTCCACTGCTGCACCAAACTGACCTTATTTACCAGCGCCCATCAACCAGTCCACTGCTGCACCATACTGGCCTTATTTATCACCCCCATCAACCACCCCACTGCTGCACCAAACTGGGCTTATTTATCAGCCCCCATCAACCAGTCCACTGCTGCACCAATCTGACCTTATTTACCAGCGCCCATCAACCACCCCACTGCTGCACCAAACTGGCCTTATTTACCAGCCCCCATCAACCACCCCACTGCTGCACCATACTGGCCTTATTTATCAGCTCCCATCAACCACCCTCTGCTGCACCAAACTGACCTTATTTACCAGAGCCCATCAACCAGCCCACTGCTGCACCAAACTGGCCTTATTTACCAGCCCCCATCAACCACCCCACTGCTGCACCAAACTTACCTTATTTACCAGCCCCTATCAACCACCCCACTGCTGCACCAAATGGACATTGTTTATCACCACCCATCAACCACCCCACTGCTGCACCAAACTGGCCTTATTTACCAGCCCCCATCAACCACCCCACTGCTGCACCAAACTGGCCTTATTAACAGCCTTCATCAACCACCCTCTGCTGCACCAAACTGGCCGTATTTACCAGCCTCCATCAACCACCCCTCTGCTGCACCAAACGGACATTATTTACCAGCGCCCATCAACCACCCCACTCCTGCATCAAACTGGCCTTATTTATCAGCGCCCATCAACCACCTCACTGCTGCACCAAACTGGCCTTATTAACAGCCTTCATCAACCACCCCTCTGCTGCACCAAACAGACATTATTTACCAGCCCCCATCAACCACCCCACTCCTGCATCAAACTGGCCTTATTTATCAGCGCGAATTAACCACCCCACTGCTGCACCAAACTGACCTTATTTACCAGCCCACGTCAACCACCCCACTGCTGCACCAAACTGGACTTATTTATCAGCGCCCATCAACCACCCCACTGCTGCACCAAACTGACCTTATTTACCAGCCCCCATCAACCACCCCACTGCTGCACCAAACTGACCTTATTTAGCAGCGCCCCTCAACCACCCCACTGCTGCCCCAAACTGACCTTATTTATCAGTGCCCATCAACCACCCACTGCTGCACCAAACTGCCCTTTTGACCACCCCCATCAACCACCCTACTGCTGCACCATACTGACCTTATTTACCAGTCTCCCTCCATCAACCACCCCACTACTGAACCAAACTGACCTTATTGAACAGCTCCCATCAACCACCCCACTGCTGAATCAAACTGACCTTATTGAACAGCTCCCATCAACCACCCCACTGCTGAATCAAACACACCTTATTTACCAGCCCCCTTCAGCCACCCGACTCCTGCACCAAACTGGCCTTATTTATCAGCCCCCATCAACCACCCCACTGCTGCATCAAACTGGCCTTATTTACCAGCCCCCATCAACCACCCACTGCTGCACCAAACTGACCTTATTTACCAGCCCCCATCAACCACCCCACTGCTGCACCAAACTGACCTTATTTACCATCCCCATCAACTACCTACTGCTGCCCCAAACTGACCTTATTTACCACCCCCTTCAACCACCCACTGCTGCCCCAAAACTGACCTTATTTACCAGCCCCCATCAACCACCCACTGCTGCACCAAACTGACCTTATTGACCACCCCCCATCAACCACCCCACTGCTGCACCATACTGACCTTATTTACCACCCCTATCAACCACTCCACTGTAGCACCAACTGACCTTATTTACCAGTCTCCCTCCATCAACCACCCCACTGCTGAACCAAACTGACCTTATTGAACAGCTCCCATCAACCACCCCACTGCTGAACCAAACTGACCTTATTGAACAGCTCCCATCAACCACCCCACTGCTGAATTAAACTGACCTTATTGAACAGCTCCCATCAACCACCCCACTGCTGAACCAAACTGACCTTATTGAACAGCTCCCATCAACCACCCGACTGCTGAATCAAACTGACCTTATTGAACAGCTCCCATCAACCACCCCACTGCTGAACCAAACTGACCTTATTGAACAGCTCCCATCAACCACCCCACTGCTGAACCAAACTGACCTTATTGAACAGCTCCCATCAACCACCCCACTGCTGAATCAAACTGACCTTATTGAACAGCTCCCATCAACCACCCCACTGCTGAACCAAACTCACCTTATTGAACAGCTCCCATCAACCACCCCACTGCTGAACCAAACTGACCTTATTGAACAGCTCCCAACCACCCCACTGCTGAATCAAACTGACCTTATTGAACAGCTCCCATCAACCACCCCACTGCTGAACCAAACTGACCTTATTGAACAGCTCCCATCAACCACCCCACTGCTGAATCAAACTGACCTTATTGAACAGCTCCCATCAACCACTCCACTGCTGAATCAAACTGACCTTATTGAACAGCTCCCATCAACCACCCCACTGCTGAATCAAACACACCTTATTTACCAGCCCCCATCAGCCACCCCACTGCTACAGCCAACAGTCATTATTCGCACTCTTAGAGACAGGCAAGTGTGGGGCAGCAGCAACTGACATTCTCCCTAGAGGGCACTGTTCATAGTCCCGTTTTAAAATGGCCGCCACAGAATCTAAACAATACAACGAGGCAGAAGACCATCATCCTGTAGGCTAGGAAGGTGTACATTAGAATCAGAAGGTCAAGGTATTAGAGGAAAGAGAAGGCTGAGGTTTTTCTTAATGAGTATCATTAAACTACATCCTATTTTTGTTTTTTTGTTTTACACAAGTGCACTGAAATCCATTATCCAGTTGTCATTTTTAATTTGCCACTGAAATATAGTATAGTAATTGGATTTATAAAGTGCTTACCATCTTTGCTGAGGCATTGAAGCGCTTTATGGTGAGAAGCAAGATTTCCATAACTACTTTACATAGACTGCATGTAATCCACACAAAGGGTGTTTGTCTCTACAAAGAGACAGACACCCAAAGAAGTGTTTTGGCTGAGAGTAGGGAGTGCACTGGGAGGAGGGGGTAGATGGCTCAGAGTTAGATGACTGATTGAAGCTGCGGAAATGTGTTGATATTTGTATTTTTTACACATAATCGAGAGGCAACCAAAAGGAGTATTAAGCATAGTTACAATATAGGTCAAAAACAACACAAACCAATCCTCTGCTTGTGAGTTTTCTTTTTATTCGTGCTTCTTCAAAAATGAGCAGAAAACATGCCGGCAGCACGTTTCGCCAGTGCAAGGCTTCTTCAGGGCCTGGAGGAGTATATTGGCAGTGGTCACCATTACGAGTCCAAAACGTCACAATTGAACAATCCAAATATCCAACAAATGTCTGATGAAAAAGACGTGCAGTTCATGTAGCAAATATTGTTTTAAATCTTGAAAGCAGGAGTCCGACAAAAACTCATCACCACCATGTATGTTGTTGCAATCGTATGAGCCACTAAACTGGAATTGCTCTGGTCATTCAAGAGTAGAATAATTGCTATATCATGGTATTAAAATTGTACTAATGAGGTGCAACTAATGCCCAGACATTGTTACCAAGTTTCAAAATGATGAAACAATGAAGTAATACTTTTACAAAATGTGCTGTACAATTTGGCATTTATTTATTGCAGCATAATTTACTCAACCCTGCCACATAATTAGGACCTCTCCTGCTGCATAATTCCAGTGGCCCTGCTCATTTGTGAAGTTCTGTTTTGTTTTATTTTTAAACTTTTTATGGCTGTTGCATGTAACATAAAGACCCCATTTCTCTGCAAAATGTCTGCAATAGCTCTCACACTTCACTCACGCACTCACTCACTCACTCACTCACTCACTTTAAAAAATAAATTATATTATATGAAAACTATTCAAGGTCATCAGGACAGGAATCTCTGCAGAACAGAGCTGGCCCTATCAGGGGTTCCCCTGAAAGGCTGGGACCCTGGGCCAGGGTCACACTTCGCCCATGCCTTAACGAAGTGATACTCAAAGTACGGCCCAGGGGCCGCATGCGGCCCACCTGACGTTTACCTGCACGCTCCCAGCTGAACGACTGCACTAGACTGCTGTTTACTCAACACAGCACTAACATTCAGAAATATAGGAAATAAATGACAATCGTTTATTTACACGTTAATCAAAGTAAAAGAGAAAAAGCAAATAAGGTGCCGTGCACCACTTAACTTTAAGATCACAATAATTTTTAAAGAAATCTTGAAAACAAATTTGCAAAAATATGAGGCAATTTCTTCAGAGTTCAAAAAGGTGTTTTTTATTAACATGCAGACGTGTTTCACCTCAGTATATCAGATTATATCAGTGCATTCAGAATATTTTTTTAAAAACTAATAGTTTTCAAAAATGAATGCAGAAACATTCATGCCTCTTCCCACCTGGGCAACAACGACAATAGTGAACTAAGAGGCTAGTCAGTTGTCACAGGGAACTCTCTGGGTAGCTTGAGTTATTACATATGTACATTATAATTCATTAAACCAAACATAAAAGAAGGTTTTGTACAGCGTATATCCTGAACTTACTTATTTCATGGTGCACTTACATCATAATGAAGAACAAGCATTGGCATAGCCAATAGGTCTCACCTTTTGGGCCTTATAAGTGTTTAGCCAGAGCTATTGACTTTGCCAATGTCTTCAAGCTGTGCTGTAGAGAAGTGTGGCTGCTGTGCGGCATGCAGAAAAGTTATAATAAAAAAGTGTCAGAAGCATTTTTGTTACTTTATATATGACCAAGACGGCATTATGTAAAACTGAACGACCATATTAAAAAAAGTATTTACAATAAAAAATGTCCTCAGTTTTCTTTTGTTCTTGCAATGCTGGCAACTTGTTTCTGCCTATTGCAATGGTTGTTTGTTAAAGCTTTTTTTTGAGGGGGCATAAACAATCGGAGGGTGAAGGTTGGGAACTAGTACCTGTATTATAACACTAGCAGCGGCCAGACGCTAAGGGAGAATCAACAGATGCCAGATTCTGAGAGCAGGCTGAGGTGGTGCTGAGTGATGCTGAGGTGGTAGTGGTGGTGGTGGTGACTGTTGCGGAGACGATGCTGAGGTGATGCTGAATGATACTCAGGTGTTGCTGAGTGATACTGTTGTGGTGCTGAGTGATATTGTCTTGGCGCTGAGTGATGCTGTGGTGGTGCTGAGTGATATTGTCTTGGCGCTGAGTGATGCTGTGGCGGCGCTGAGTGATGCTGTAGCGGCGCTGAGTGATGCTGTGGCGGCCCTGAGTGATGCTGTGGCGGCCCTGAGTGATGCTGTGATGGCGCTGAGTGATGCTGTGGCGGCGCTGAGTGATGCTGTGGCGGCGCTGAGTGATGCTGTGGTGGCGCTGAGTGATGCTGTGGTGGCGCTGAGAGATGCTGTGGTGGCGCTGAGTGATGCTGTGGTGGCGCTGAGTGATGCTGTGGTGGCGCTGAGCGATGCTGTGGTAGTGCTGAGCGATGCTGTGGTGGTGCTGAGCGATGCTGTTGTGGTGCTGAGTCATCCTGTGGTGGTGCTGAGTCATCCTGTGGTAGTGCTGAGTCATCCTGTGGTGGTGCTGAGTCATCCTGTGGTGGTGCTGAGTGATGCAGTGTTGGCCCTGAGTGATGATGTGGTGTCGCTGAGTAAAGCTATGGTGGTGCTGAGTGATGCAGTGGTGGCGCGGAGTGATGTTGTGGTGGCGCTGAGTGATGCTGTTGTGGCGCTAAGTGATGCTGTTGTGGCGCTAAGTGATGCTGTGGTTGCGCTGAGTGATGCTGTGGTTCCGCTGAGTGATGCTGTGGTTGCACTGAGTGATGCTGTGGTTGTACTGAGTGATGCTGTGATGGCGTTGAGTGATGCTGTGATGGCGTTGAGAGATGTTGTGTTGGTGCTGAGTGATGCTGTGCTGGCTCTGATTGATGCTGTGCTGGCTCTGATTGATGCTGTGGTTGCGCTGAGTGATGCTGTGGTGTTGCCGAGTGAGAGATAGAGTGAAGATATAATGCCCAATTAGAGAGGGTGTTGAGAGAGAAAGAGAGAGAAAGGGTGTACATAGAATAAAGAGTGGAGCGGGATAGAGAGAGAGAAAGAAGGGGAGAGAGAGTGAATGAAGGAGTTTGAAAGAGAAACAGATAAAGGGGTGAGAGAGAATAAAAGGCTAAAAAAGATAGAGAGGGGAGAGTTAATTAAGTAGAGAGAGAATTAGAGAGGAGAGAGAGAGAGAAGGAGAGAGACAATAAGAGTGGGGGTGTGGAGTTTAAATAGAGTGAAGAAGTGATGCGGAGAAAGTAACCTTAAATATAGCTTTGTGCTTTGCGCGAATAAATATTTTTTTAAAAACAGTGAGAGACAAAAATACTGGTAATTAGGCTGTGACTCCCAATATAAAACAAATAGCGATATAAGGTGAAATCAACCCACCGAAGCAATATTTCTAACTAGACAAAAAAAAGCTTGCATTTCAATGCTAATCGCTGTTGTTTTTCATGTGACTGTAGTCCAGGGCCCTCAGTTGGTAATGTGAGCTGCTGCTGCGATTGAAACATCAGAGTCCAGAGAGTTAATGAGCCATGACGAGGAAATGAGGAAGAGATAGGAAACCCAGATGCCAGCTGCGCGTGCACGCCATCGTGAACTCAAGCTGGTCGCCAGCCGAAAGCCAGTGTTTGCACTTCCAAAACCCACTTACTAAAACTCTCGGCCAGACCAGCGCAAGCGCTGGTGCAGGCCGAGACCTAAAAAAGGAGGCAAAATGAAATTAGACAATTGCCTAGGATCACACAATTTAGTTAAGTGGGGAAGCCAGGATTGATACTAAGTTTTTGATTTCTCATTGTGCAATTCCACTTCATTCCAATGCAATAATCAATTTACTTCTTTTTTACACTTGACTCTCTCAAGATTTACCCCAAGGGACGATTAAGGGGTAGCCATTCAGAGACAGCAGAACACAGTATTGTCAAATCTATTACTTATTAGAGATTAGGGGCATCATTTCGAGGACAGTATGGAATGCAGCACTCAACATGACCCAATGACTCACTGACCACAACATAATCTCCAGCGTCGGATTGGTAACTCGGGCACTCGGGCAATGCCCGAGGGGCCGGTATCCGAATTCCAGCTGTGGGCTGCTTTTTTGAGCAGCCTGGGGGGTCGATTTGGGCGGTTTCTGCGTTGTTCGATGCCGCCAGCGGCCCAGTGGGTGCCTAAGTGGCCTTTCTGGAAGCGGATGGGCGTCGATTACCTCCCTCTTATCAACGGCAGAGGTGTCACTCCCTTTCTCTCGCTGGGCTGGCCCATTAATGTATGCATATTGAGCGGGGGCAGGGGTCCTGAGCAAAAGTGGCCTTTCTTGTTTTCAGGTGTTTCACCAGTGTAAACTAATTAGTGCATTTTTTTAGCGCCTCCCCCCCCTTTTTTTAAAATAAAATTTCGCCGAAGCAGTGTTTTGCGGAAAGGCAATATGCAAATGTGGGCCACTTTTTTTTAGCGTGCCCGGGCCGATTTTTAATCCCAATCCAACCCTGATAATTACCTTCCTCTACCATCACCTAAACACCGGTCCAACACCCCCCCCGCCCTCCCCAACACACACACAAAACCCCACTCCCACATGCTGGCATCAATGCGGCCCTCGGGCACACTACAGAGCATACTTTGTGCCCCCTGGGGAAATGTTTGTGAGTGCCCATGCCTTAATCTCTCTGCTTCATTGTGATGGTTTTCAAGCCTATTTTTTCTGAAAAATGATCTTGCGGTCTAGCATACGTCACAGAGAGCTTTCCTTTCTGTGTTAGTTTCCTAATAAAAGTCAATCTACCCCAGGATATTCCCACCTCTGACAGTGGAAGCGTTCAGGTTGGACTCCAGGCGCTGTCAGTGCGTGCGCTGCGCTGCTATAGATGAACAGTTTATCATGAGGGAGTCGATTGCACGTCCTCTTTTTCTTACTGCTGTAAACAATACTCCTTTGTCAGAGACGCGCAATCTGTCGTCGCTGCAATTGGTTTCCAGTGATTCCGCCATCTTTGCCGCGTCACTCTTGTTTGGAGCGGTGAGTGTGGATCACCACCACCTTCTAAATTTCCTGAGAAAACGAGAGATTGAACAAACAAAAGAAATGGAAAGGCGGAGGAAGAGAAACACCGGCAAAACCCTCGCAAGCGGAGAAAGCAGGAGCCTGCAGGAGTGAGATAAAGGGGTTGGGAGTGTCTGCTGGTGGATTACAGAGGGCCGAGGAGGATTTAAGACCAGCAGCCTTTGTGTTCGGTGCGCCAACTTGTAATAGCACCGGCCGCGGGCTTCTGAGCACAGCATTGGGCACCAGCACTCCTGCTTTTACAAATTAAGCACTGCTCATAGCTGCTCATCGCCCTTAAAACTCTGGCCTTATTTATGGGGAATTGGCATAGGGCAGTGCTGCAAGTCTTCCTGCAGCGCTGCCCTATGCCAATGTGAAAGGGCAGGAATGCATTGCATTTAAGAAATGCAGTGCATTACTGCCCTTTCCCCGTGCGCTGGGGCAATATTGGCCGCCTAGCGCCAACGCAGGCAGAGTGCACTATGGTGCAAGGGTGCATGCAGGATTGGTTTTGTGCAAGAAGGGGCAACTTCCTGCACAAAAACAATCCTGAGAGGTGTTTTCCTCTTGCTATGTGCGCTGCAGAATACAGCGCACATGAAAAGAAGAAAAAACGAGGAGAAATAAAAATATCTCCTGGTGCTGCCCCAGGCTTACGTGAGTAAATCTGGGGCAGCATCAAAATCCATGGGTGTTGCGTGGGAAAACCCACTGCAACGCCCATGGAACGCCTCCTGGCGCAGAGTAAGGCAACGCAGCGACTTGCACTGCTTTGTGTTACTCCATATCTAAAGTGGCTTTTTGTGACCTCATAGATATGGTTGAGAGGTTTGCGCTGTCGGAGCATCAAAAAACGTGATGCTCTGGTGGTGCAGGCCTCTCATAAATAAGCCCCTTTGTTCCTCTTCGGTCGACCCTCACTCCTGTTGTGAGGTCTGTGAGTCATTTCTGCAGCATCGATGGCAACTTCCCGTTATCGTCTCAAGCTTTGCTCTTTCAGCCACAGCTTGTAGTCCGTGCCGATGGCGTCACATCTCAGAGGTTTGTAAATGCCAGGTCGGTATTTACACATAAGACGTGTTGGTGCATTTTCTCTGCTTCTTCTAGGATTAATCTTCCATCCTGCATTCCTGTGAGCGTGCAGTATAGGGTCACCGTGACTTTCCATCCATTTGTGGGTTCAGCTAGGACACCCCTGCATGTGCAGGCATTTCTGCTTTCCATCTGTCTCTCAGGGGTGATAGATATTGACTCAAGCACATGAACTGAACACCTTCTCCAATATTGATAACAGTTGTTTGGTGATTGAGTTTAATCTGTGGCACATAGTTTGACCCTGACTAATTTATTGTTAATGTTTTATGGATAGTTCCGGTCATCCCCCCCCTAAATAATCCTCTGATTATCAGAAAACAGATTGTCACTGGCAGTCAGTGTTTAATTTGAGCCAGTGGTTTCCGGTGCTCAGCACCAGCATTGTCAATACCGGCACTTTTGACATCTGACACATAGTGGCGCTGTCTGTCTAATTTAGAGATGAGTAGACCAATATTATTATAGCTTTTGGGGCCGGTAATAGTCTGAAATGTTATTGGCAGCGCTGGCATGGGTAATGGTGGAGCAAGCTGAAGTGAACTCCTGACGAGGGCCCTGGCACTTACTTTTTTTACAAATTAAGTTGGCCTGGGCCGCAGAATTCCTGAAATTGACCCAAAACCTCTTCTGCGCTGCGCGGAGTTCCACAAGCGGAGGTGAGCATTCGGTTGCACCGTTCGCTTTGATTTTTAGCGGCGGGTGTTTGTCCCACGCTGGAAAATCAGTGCGAACGGCACCATGCGCAGTGCAAGAGAGCGCTGATTCTTTCTGCTGGTTGAGGAGGTTTTCCACTCGAGCTGCAGATTCTCAACGCGAACGGATGGTTTCTCAACGTGAGCGGTCATGACCATCCTCGACCCCCTGCATTGAGAAATCTCGCTGGGAGGTGGACTAGCATTGGATTTTTCTTGCTCGCGCTTTCCAACTTAACGTTGGCGGGCGTGAGTGAGGAAAAAACTCCCCTCTGCGATTTTAGCAACTTCACATGCTCCATGGAGCGTGGAGTGTGGAAATCTCTGCAAACTCTGCGAACGGAGCGGAGTTCACCGCCCATGCCTAAAATTAAGCACTGCTGGCAGTTTAATCCAATTTGTTGTAATGCCAATAATTTTTTTGCATTTTGAGCACAACCATTTTTTTGGACATACAAAAAATATTTGACAATATGGTTGCTTCTTTAAATGCATGAAATGTTTTAGTCTCTTTTAAGACTTACTTCCAGACCCCGCTGCTTTCCTGGATTGTCCTTGTCTGTTCTAATTCTTCCCTCTGCTTTGTGTGCTTAGAGATATCTTTAGCTCTGTCCCCAGCCTCATTCAATAATAAAAAAAATATGTATGTATGTAGGACACCCCTCTTCATCCACTGACCTCCTTAACTGTCATTCACATTTTGTTCCGCCCACCTCACTGTACAGCCTGGGGCCACTGGGCAGACCATTTCAGCCATTGCCTCTCTCCCACTGTCAGTAATGACATTTTTCCTGCTCACAAATGCACCCCCACCAAAAACAGAAGTGTATTTCAGTTAGAAATCATTCCTTTTGCCAATGTTTTCTCAATTTTTTCTTCTTTTTTTTAGTCATTCGTCGTGTTTAAACTATGCCTTCAGCATAAAGCACTTCAAAGATGAAAGTATTTTTCGTTACACCGCTAAGAATCTCCTTTTAAGCAACAAGGATGTTTATCCCTCTTTTAAATACACCTCCATGTTAATCACCTCCAGTACCATTTTACTAAAATGATATGAAATGATTATTTTATTATAATATTATTATTATTTTTTATTGCAAACAAATGGTTGCAACATTTAGGTGGTGAAATATTTTCTTTTTTCTTTGTTTGAGTTCTGTGGCATATGTTTGCAGTGAAAATAGAAACAAACGCAACAGTTTGTTAGGACCAGACAGATTGGCTCTACCAATGCTTGTTTTTACTTGCTAGTATAAGCATTTTATTTACCATTCTCTTTTCTGGGGTTCTGATTACATTTTTCAGATCACCCAAATGTGGCATGGGTCAGAAATGTTGAAGACAAAATATTGAAGGTCACAATACATTGCTTACTACGGTAATCTGTGAGATTGCTTTAACAAAATACCTGTTTACCGCTTTAGCACAGTGTCATAAAGGCCTGTTGCCTTTAACAAATGCTTTTCACAATAAGTACGTACGGCCTACTTACTCTGTCATGGCTTATCATTAAAATCAGATCAGAACAGGAATCTGACATAAATGTTCCCAGTCAACCGATTACGCCTCAAACTTTTGCAAATGCCTTGATCCTATACACAACACAGACTTACTCAATTGTGCATAACCTGGCAACCTTCGGGGATACATTTACACAATTACAAATATATATAAGATTGCAGTTGTCAAAACAATATACCACCCCTCTTCATGGGGCCCAACATAGTAACTTTCTGCTCCCAGGATTGACGGAGTGGGTGAACAGCTCCAAACCCCCCTGCCTACTATGGTAATGGTTTGGTCTACATGAGTCGTTGTCTCTCTTGCCCAGTGAATGGTGGCATTTTGTAAAGGCACGTGTACATCTGGCTGAAAACATTTCTGTGTTAGGGATGGTTGACCAGTCCTTTAGTTTTCAATTTTTTTCCTTTGACAGTTCACCTTTCATTTCTTCTTTCTTCTCCTTTTAGGTCTCACTTGCACCGTCGCCTGTGAGACATTTTGGTAGCTTCCACTGGGCTTAGAGCCCTCAGATTGCTTACCACTGGCTGGCTTTATCAACACTCTTATTTGCTCACTGATTTGTTAACACTATGGGCTTCAGGTCCTCTTCTTCTGTTTGACCGTCCCCTGGAGCATAGCCAAAGTACTTGTGTCCTTCCGCTGCTCATTTTTTGGGTGCTACTTTCCTATTTTTGTTGAAGCACTCCATGCGAATGTATGTGTCTTCCTCTTGCTTGCACCAACTCTCTCTTTCATGCGCACTTTGTTTTCTCTGCTTCCCCCTCCCAATATCCGTGTTGTTTCTTGCCCTCCCATCCTGATTCCGCTGCCCATGTTTTTCACTCCTCCTGCTTTCCGTGTTGTAGCTTGCCGCTGTCTAAGTTGTTTCCTGCTCTCATCGGCTGTCCAGGTTATTGCTTGCCCCTCCCGCCCTCCTTTTGCTGGCAGTGTTGATGCTTGGTCGCCCCCACCCCCTATGTTGTTGCTTGCCCCTCCCCGCCCTCTGTTTTGCACTTGGCCACTCCTGCCTCCTCCTGGTATTGCTTGCCCCTGCAGCCACTCTTGTCCTCCTTGTTGTTGCTTGCCCCTCCCACCCTCTGCTGCCCCTCCCACCCTCTGCTGCCCCTCCCACTCTGTTGTTGCTTGACCCTCTCTGCCCTCTGCTGCCCCTCCAGCCCTGTGTTGTTGCTTGCCCCTCCCTGTCCTCTGCTGCCCCTCCCAATCTTGTCCGCCTTGTTGTTGTTTGCCCCTCTCACTCTCTGCTGCCCCTCCCACCCCCATGTTGTTGCTTTCCCCTTCCCGCCCTCTGTCTTGGGCTCGGCCACTCCCGCCACCTCCCACTCTCCATGTTTCTTTTTCCATCATGGTATTGCTTGCCCCTGCAGCCACTCTTGTCTGCCTTGTTGTTGCTTGCCCCTCCCTGCCCTATGCTGCCCCTCCCACTCTCTGTGTTGCTGCTTGACCCTCCCCGCCCTCTGCTGCCCCTCCCACTCTCTGTGTTGCTGCTTGACCCTCCCCGCCCTCTGCTGCCCCTCCAGCCCTCTGTGTTGCTGCTTGCCCCTCCCTGCCCTCTGCTGCCCCTCCCACTCTTGTCCGCCTTGTTGTTGCTTGCCCCTCCCACCCTCTGCTGCCCCTCCCACTCTCCATGTTTCTTTTTCCATCATGGTATTGCTTGCCCCTGCAGCCACTCTTGTCTGCCTTGTTGTTGCTTGCCCCTCCCTGCCCTCTGCTGCCCCTCCCACTCTCTGTGTTGCTGCTTGACCCTCCCCGCCCTCTGTTGCCCCTCCCACCCTCTGCTGCCCCTCCCACTCTCTGTGTTGCTGCTTGACCCTCCCCGCCCTCTGCTGCCCCTCCAGCCCTCTGTGTTGCTGCTTGCCCCTCCCTGCCCTCTGCTGCCCCTCCCACTCTTGTCCGCCTTGTTGTTGCTTGCCCCTCCCACCCTCTGCTGCCCCTCCCACTCTCCATGTTTCTTTTTCCATCATGGTATGGCTTGCCCCTGCAGCCACTCTTGTCCTCCTTGTTGTTGCTTGCCCCTCCCTGCCCTCTGCTGCCCCTCCCACCCTCTGCTGACCCTCTCTGCCCTCTGCTGCCCCTCCCACTCTCTGTGTTGCTGCTTGACCCTCCCCGCCCTCTGCTGCCCCTCCAGCCCTCTGTGTTGTTGCTTGCCCCTTCATTCTGTTTGCGTTGCCCACCCGTAGTAACAAACATATTGCTATATGATGTGGCCAACACTGGCCGCTTTATAGCACATTTTCTAAAAAACTCACTTCCATTCAAGTGCCCTTCCTCCCATTGTCATTGCATTCTCCCCACACCCCATGTTGTTACTTGCCCTCACCCACCCGCCATAACAAAAAAAGTGCTATGCCACGGACACCGCTAGCCGAGCCATGCCAGTGTTTTCTCCACACCCTTTGTGTATCATACTGGCCCTCCCTCTGTGATCCCTCCCGTTCCGCCTCTCGCTGGGATTAAAAATAAAAACACTATCGTGCTGGCTGAGTCATAGCCCTTTTTTCTACCTCCAAGTAATGCAGCAAAGCAGCCGTGCTCCTATACAACATGACTAAAAAACATTGCTAATGCCAACAGCTCTCTTGTAGGCAACACTTACTGGCTTTGCCAATGCTTGTTATTTTAATGTTTCTTAAGAGGATACTACGGCTTTCCAGGCACTACTAATGGGTTGTTTGTTTGCCACTCATTTCATTGGCAGTGCGCAGCTTCCCACGTGGCCACTTCCTCTAAACCAGGAGACCATTATGGAATGTATTTTCCATAGCCCATCATTTCTTTACTATTGGAAGATGGTAACACGTTGGCTCCAAGTGTGACGGCCATGCTGGATCCTTAAAACAACAATTGACTATTTACCTTATTATTATTATTTTTGAATTTATATATGGCGCACAGCTACCCGGAGGTTTCCGGCGCCTATGGACACGATGTAACAAGAGAGGAGCACGCGGGACAGAATCTATTGATTAAAGAGCCAGGTCTTCAATTGTTTGCGAAATTTAAGATGGTGTTTTTCCATGCGGAGGTGCATCGGAAGGGAGTTCCAAAGGGAGGGAGCCAGATAGGCAAAGGATCGTCCTCCCATTCTGGCTCGTTTGATCCTGGGTACTTGAAATTTTAATTAAGTCGAAGAGCGAAGTAAACGTGAGGGGCGGTAGTGTTGCACTAGGGCATTTAAATAGTGGGGGCTAATCCTTCATTTATTTTGTGCATATAGCAGAGGGCTTTAAACTTGGTTCGATTGTCAATATGCAGCCAGTGCAGTTTGCGAAGCGCTCCTGATGCGGAGGCTGTACTGGGAAGTTGGCATAGTAGTCGTGCTGCAGAGTTTTGGATCACCTGAAGTTTACGAAGGTTTTCTTTGCTGGCACCCAGGTAGAGCACGTTGCCATAGTCCAGCCTGGACATTATCAAGGCCTGAATGACGGTTCTCTGTGTAGTGATGGGAAGCATCCAGAGAATTTTTCTTAGCCATTTTAAGATGACAAAGCAGGTGGAGGCTACCTTAACTATTTGCTGCCGCATGGATAATTGGTCGTCAACAATGACGCCCAGATTGCGGGCTGATTGAGATGGGAGAGGGAGGTCGCCCATTTGCGATGGCCAATGCTGGGGGCCCCAAAGCTTTTTATTGTTCCCAAAAATGATGAGTTCAGTTTTCCCCCTGTTGAGTTTTAATTTATTGAAGTGCATCCAGTCAGCAATCTTTTTTAGCCCCATCTGAAGAGAGGATGCTTTGGTGGTCTCCTTCGAAGAAAGCGAGAAGATAAGTTGGGTATCGTCCGCGTACGAATAAACTGTTAGCCCAGCTTGCTCTGCTAGCGTGGCAAGTGGACTGACGTAGATGTTAAAGAGCAGTGGGCTTAGAATGGAGCCCTGGGGGACTCCATACGAGGAGATCAATGTTTTGGACTGGGCTGCGGAAGAGAAGACCTGAAAGGTCCTATTGGACAAGAAGCTGGACAACCATTCAAGTGCCGTGCCGCAGATGCCTTTAGAAAGGAGGGTTTTTAAAAGTGTAGTATGGGAGACAGTGTCGAAAGCGGCACTCAAATCAAGAAGAATGAGTGCCACAGTATCTCCTTTATCGACCTGTTGGCGGATATTCTCAGTGACTCCCAGAAGAGTCGACTCTGTAGAGAATCCTGCTCTAAATCCTGACTGCGACGTGTGTAGAATGTTTTGAGATTCAACATATCTCGTCAACTGGGAATTAGTGTGTTTTTCAAGGATTTTAGAGAACACAGAGAGTAAGGAAATAGGACGAAAATTAGAAAAGATCTTGGGGTCTGAATCGGATTTTTTTAATAGTGGACGCACCATCGCATGTTTCCAAGCTGCAGGAACTTTCGCTTCAAGTAGTGATGCATTAAGGAGCTCCATAATGATATTAAGGATAGAGGAGTCTAGTTTCAGAAGGATGGAGGGAGGGAGAGGATCATTGGGAGAACCAGATTTGATACTCGAAAGAATGTAATAGAAGGTGGGCATATCAAGGGGAGACCATTTATCTAGCGGAATGTTAATGTTCCCTTGTCCAACTTTTAGTGTGGGGCACGGTGTCAGTGGGTCATTGATAACTGGGTTAACTGGTGGTTGTTTGTCAAAGTCCAAGTAGATTTTCTCGATTTTGGCAACAAAGAACTCCGCCAAGTCGTCGCATTGTTTCGAATCGAGAACCGGTGGCTCGGATCGGCAATTTGCACCTGATAATTCTTTCACTACTTTAAACAGGACTTTGGGGCAGTTTTGTGAAAGTAAGATGGTATGATTGGCATGTTCGGCACGAGCCGCCTTGCATAAAGAGTGATAATTATTTAAAGCTAATTTATATTGAATTTTCTTGTCTGGTTCATAGTTTTTCGCCAATGTCTCTCGAGTTGTTTGCATTTAGTTTTCTCTATTTTCAGAGTCTCTGAGAACCAAGGGGCAGGAGAGCGATGTTGGCCTATTTTTATTTTAGACTCTGGGAGGCATACATCAACAGAGGCCGTTAACCATTTCTGGATGATCGCATTTTCCTCTACTCTGGAGATTGATGAAAGCGGCAGGGTGTGATGCATAACCAGGTTCAGAGCATCTATATCTATTTTTTTCCAATTTCTCCCATACCTTATTGCTGCATTAAGGACACTCACTGCTAGGTTTAGTTTTCTTTTTTCAAACATGTTTTGTTCTGCTTCTATTCATTTAATTTATCTGGCCAATGTTGTTGATTTTGTGTGTGTTTTATTGCAGTTGTGTCAGAGTGTGAATGCATGCACGAGTCAATGGCTGGATGAATAGATGCACGAGAGTGACTGAGTGCATGTATGTTGACTTATTGAGTGCCTCAATCTATCACACAAAAATCCCTTTCATGCACAAGCCAGACCTATTGTTATTGCCAGTGCTTTTTTCTTTGAATTTGCTTCCCCACCCCCACTACTTGTACTTTCCCTTTATTTCTCTTACCAGGTTTGCTGCGTGTTTCTTGCCCTCTCGCTTTTCTTAAATACATTATTCTTACCTCTGTTGACCAACTGGGAGATATAAGATGTTTTCTCTCTGTTTTTCACTTTCTTGAGATTCGATCAGGCTCCTGGTGAAACCATTTGTCAACCTTAATTTTACTTTGTCTAAGCCAGGATGGCTGCTCGGGAAGACGACCTTTGGTGAAATGACACTTGTCAGAGATGGATTCTCGGCTGTGGCTCCTCCAGATGACAGAGGCCTGATTCTCCAAGAGGGGGCGTTGAGGGGAGGGGGGGCCTTGCAGGATGGACTGGGCCGACACGAGAAGCATTCATCCTCATTTAGACCTGTCTCCAGGGCACAGGACCTCAGCCTCCGCCTCACCCCCAGGCTGTCCAGCCAGACTGTGCTTTGAAGCCCTTTTTCAAGTCTGCTGTGTCATGGCGTCACCTGGTGTGGGAGGAGCTTTGGGGTCAGTGCTGGGGTCTGCATGTCCCTTCTTATTCTGGGCGCTTGTCCCTAGAGACACAAAGAAACCCAAAGTTGGGCGCCTTGTGCACGTGCTCTAATAAAGCAGAAGGCAGACATGCAGGTAAACAAAGGACGCCCTTTAAGTATTTCAGTTCTGTTCTATATCATAATGTATCAACCAGGTGACTCGGTCACCATTTACACATGAAACCAACCAAACATCAGGTTTCTAACCATCGCAGGGTCCATAACATATCAACCGCATTACACAGTGTAGGAGAGTAGGATCTGCCTCTTATGTTGCCCCCACTTTTTTTCTGATGTTTACACTGGTTTCTGGCTATAGTCAGGCTGGGACCCTGCTAATCAGGGCCCCAGCCTCTCTGTTCTCTCTAAACGACTTGGAGTGCACACTAGGTGCACTAGTGATTGGATACTGTGGTACCTTATGAGTCCCTAGTATATGGTACCTTAGGTACCAAGGGCATAGGTACTTCACAGGCCTACCAGGGGCTGAAGCATGTATTATGCCACCCCTGGGAAACAGACTAAAATCTGACACCACAGGCCTGCTACTGCAGCCTGGGTGAGGAAGTGCTAGCACCCCTCACTGAGATATAGGTCCCCTATATCTTTCCTGCACACACATTGAGACTTATCAGTCACCCCTAAAGCAGGCCCTATCAATCCTGAGGGCAGGGTGCTTGGCTTCTATGTGAGGGGGTGCCTCTGCCTGAGCAGGGCCCCTCTGCAGCTCTCAGAGTCCATTCTCTGGTGCTGTTTGTGGATGCAGTTAAACCATATACTTTTAAGTGCATTATATCCTCGCGGTAAAATGCTAACTTTGGAATGGCTGCATCGAAACATGTCGTGTTTGTGTCAAACATCTTGGAATACTACCCCCCCCCCGCCAGTCCTGGCGGCAGGGGTAGCATTCCACCCTTCTAGAGGGATAGACATGTACCTACTGTGGAAACGCGGTAGAATCCTGCAGAGCCCTGGCATCACAAAATGGATGCCACCAGTCACAGACACTGGGCTGCCCTCCTGCTGATGACCAACACTCGCAGTGGAGGGAGCCCAATAATAGATATCCTGTCCCAGGGGGGTGTGACCACCTTCCAGACAGGGTTTAGTGTATTGGGGCTGGGTGGGTGCACTCTTAGAGTGCTTTGAAGTCCTGCACTGGAGGAGCAGAAGGCTCCTCTGTGCATATGCCAGTTCAAACCGGCTCAGGGGCTACCTGCCCCTGCTCTGGCGCGAAACAGGACAAAGGGAAGTGGGTGTAGCCACCCACTCCCGTGACCCTCCCATAGGTAGGGTCATAGAGCTAGTCCCTCCCTTTCTTTTAGTATAAGAGGGGGAACCTGTGCATTGCACCCTAGATTTCCCTGGACGACGCTCTGAAGACGAATCCCGGACCTTCGACGTTCCACTACCTTTGGAAGACTAAAAAATCTCCCTTGGAGTCAAGGAGTGACTCCCCTGCTTGGCAGGCCCCAAAAACTACGAACGACGGTCGCAAACTACGCCGCTCCCGTCGGAGTCCCTGCAGCCCAAGAAGTGGATTTCCTGACTTCTCAAAGGCCATCGTGAGTCCCCAGCGAAGCTGAGGCCAGTGGACCCCAAGAGTAACGAGGAACCGCGACCCCTGGGTACCGTGCACTATTGTCAAGTGCAACCCCTTCACAACGTTCCACGAACTTGTGCTTTGGACCACGTGTGGTCCCAGCCTCCAGCAGGAATCTCTCCTAAGATCAGAGGCCTACCACGTCCCGAGTAACCGTGGGCCCCTGTGAGCGGATCCTCCCGAGGCGTCTTCGCGATCCCTTGCCAGCCAGCTTGTGGGTCCCCAGAAGACTCTATAAAGAAACTGAAGGGCTCCCCTGGTTGCTCCAGGCCTGCCCTGACTTACCCTCGCTGGGTGAGTCCGACAGACATTGCTGGTCTGTGCCATTGTCTCTTCACCCTTTTCCTGAGACTTGCTGTTACCAAGGCTTGGTGGCTCCAATCGAGTCGCCGACACCGCCGTAAGCTGCAGACATCGTGGGACACGCCGAATCCAGCTCCTGGTTGTCGACGACGCCTCCTGGACCTCGTGGCTGAAGAGTCAAGGCAACCACGAACGACCTGAATCTTGCGACGACGGTGGGCATCCATCTTCCTTGCCCCGAGTCACTGCCAAGTGACTTTGAACACTGTCCCCTCTGTTTTCAGGTCTTCCATCTTCTGAATCCAGGCTTGGATTCCCCCGGACACTTCTCCAGACGCCGCAAGCAGCAAGTCTTCACTGGCTCCCTTTGAAAACGACGCCGCGACGCGACACCAAAGAACACCTATGCACCCGGCTCCCTGGGTGAGGTAACTTCAGCACTACGGTGCTCCTGTGGGTGTGGGCCCTAGAACCACTTACCCTGTAAGTGGCCTGCTTGTAGCTTCCCTAGAAGTGTCCTAAAACTCTAACTTTCTAAGTGCGATAATTGCATTGACTCGTACAGGGTTCGCGTCTGTGTTAGACACACCGCGTCCATCTCCTTTGCAACACTATCTAGAACTGTATCCTTCGACTCGTACTGAGTCCGATCGGTGTTCGCCTCGAACACACAAAGGGCCTGTAACTCCGAGATCTCCATTGCACCGACTCGCACCAAGTTCGCGTCTGTGTTAGACACAGCGCGTCCAACTCCCTTGCAATACCATCTGTAACCGCGTCCTTCGACTCGTACAAGGACCGATCGGTGTGTTCGCCTCGAACACGCAAGGGACCTTTAACACTGATATCTCAATCGCGTCTGAGTGCATAGACTCGTACAGGATTCGCATCGGTGCCAGGTCACCGCGTCCGTCCCCTGTGGGTCTCCTAAAACTACCTGGGGTGGTTCTTGGGGTCCCTCGATTCTAGATGCCCTAGACCTAGGTCTAGCAAACTAAGATTGTAATATTCAATTGTGCTAAACTTATCCTGATCATATTTGACTTGTACATATGTTCCTATCCTCTAATCTCATAAAGAGATTAGTAGAGAGTGTTTATTAATAAATACATATATATTTGATATATATACCTGTGTGGTGTCTTTTCATTTGGTGATTCAAGAGATTGTGTGGTAAAACAAGCTGCTTTACATTCCTTCAAGACTTAGCCTGAAGGCTGCTCTCCACAGCTACCACTAGGATAGCTTTCTATAAAGTTTGTCTTAAACCTATCTACCATAAGAGTCGAATTGTTCTGGTGCAAGGTGTCCACTTTAATTAGTGAACAGCATATACCAGGCCAACTTCTCACATTGGTGGGCAGCGTGTGGGATTCCAGCTTGCTATTGTTTTACCAGAAAATCTCTATTTGAATTACTAACTGAAAACCATTATAGGTACTTGAGGTACATCTAAAGTCAAGCTTAGTATCGATAAGTTCTACTGAACTTAGAGCTGTGTGCCAAGGGATAGCACACCCTTTCTACAGCTCAAGCTAGTATCAGTAGGCCACAAACTAGTGTAGGTAGTACAACACTGCACAACACTAGAATGTCCTTAAAGGGTGGAACCAGTGGATCCACTCAGCCTCAGTATAAGGACATGGCTTTCTCTGACTTGAGAGCCATGTGTGTCGAAAGACACCTGAGACTAGGACAGAGTCCCTCAACCCTGCACCTGATAGATCTGCTGACAGCAGATGATCTTAGATTGGCTCTAGGAGCTAATAGGTCTGAATCAGTGGGTGGGTCAATTACAGTATCTGGGTCAGACGATGAAAATCCGAATGACCAGGACTCTGTGATTGAAGGGCCAGGCCTCAAGGGGCCTGAAAAGGACAGAGGAATTCTCCCTAAGAGAACTGACAGAGTGGACGAGAGGTAATCTGAGCACTCTTATCACTCTGGCAGAGAATTTGTCCATCAGAGGAACTCATACTTTCCCATAAGAGAGACCTCCTCTGAAAGAATGTGCAAACTGCTGCAGTATGAGGAAGCAAGAGTTGCCCTCAGAACCAAGCAGTTGGCACTGGATAGGAAAGCCCTGGAGATCCAGAGAGCTTCTAGAAGAGAGGGGTTAGAACCCCTTAGTGGCAGCAACAGTGTCCCTAGAGGCAGGGAATCTATTCCAGACCATAGGAACCTGAGCAAGGTTGTTCCTCCCTACCAGAGTGGGGATGATATCCACAAGTGGATAACTGCTATGGAGAGGGCCTGTAGAGTACAGCAGGTCCCCCAGAAGCAGTGGGCAGCAATCGTGTGTCTCTCCTTTTCAGATAAAGGTAGAGACAAGCTCCTCACTGTTAGAGAAGAGGATGCTGATGATTATGAAGTCCTGAAGAGTGCACTAATAGATGGGTTTGGCTTAACCACTGAACAGTACAGGTTGAAGTTCAGAGATACCCAGAAGGCACAGACTCAGGACTGGACTGACTTTGTTGATTGTGCAACCAAGGCTCTGGAGGGTTGGCTGGTTGGCAGTAGGGTTACTGATTTCAAGGGATTGTATAATCTGATGATGAGAGAACAGATCCTTAATATTTGCCAGAACCAGTTGTTGCATCAGTACCTGGTGGACTCGGATCTGACCTCTCCCCAAGAATTGGGAAAGAAGGCAGACAAGTGGGTCAGAACCATGGTGAGGCAGAAACCCCAGAACCAAGGGGGTGACACCAAGAAGCAAGATCCTAAGGGCTCTGAGAAAGGTGGGGATAAGTCAAAAGACCAGAAGTCTTCACAAGGGCCCCAAAAATCTGCATCTGGTGGGGAGTCACAAACCAACAAGGGAAAAGGCCAAAAGAAGCCCTGGTGCAAATTCTGTAAACAGAAGGGGCACTGGACTTTCTGACTGTAACAAGTCCAAAGACCAAACCACCACCACTCCTGCCCCTAAGGCAACTGTTCCCCCTAGTTCAGCTACTGGTGGAGGTGGTACACAGAATAAGGGTGTAGTAGGGTTGACCCTGGGTTCTGAAGTGGACACTGACCTAGTCAGAGTACCCACTCAGGCAATGCTGATTTGTGAGGGAGACCTTAATATGTCCTTCCTAGTGAGTCCCAGTAATCTGGGCAAATACAAACAGCAGCCTGTAATAAATGGCAAACAGGCTTTGGCATTTAGGGACACAGGTGCTAGTGTCACCATGGTGGCAGAGGATCTTGTGGACCCTGGACAGATCAACCTGGGCGAACTGTACCAGGTGACCAATGCAAGCAACGTCAGGACCAACCATAGTCTGGCAGTTGTGAATTTCTCCTGGGGAGGGGTAACTGGCCTCAAGAAGGTTGTAGTCAGTGCAGACCTCCCTGTCGAATGTCTGTTGGGCAATGATCTAGAAACTTCAGCCTGGTCTGAAGTAGAGTTATGGACTCATGCTGAGATGTTGGGCATCCCTGCAGAGGTATTTGCTGTGACCAGGTCACAAGCAAGAATGCATGACACTGAACCAGCTCTGGATCTTGGAACAATGGACCAGATGCTTCCCAAGAGGAGGAGCAGTAGGGTAAAGGCAGTGCCTTCCCTCTGTCTCAGATCACAGATTCACCCCCAGAGGGAGGTGAAGCCGATCCTGAAGAAGGAACTGCCCCAGAGGGACTTGAGCCTGATCAGGTTGAGTTCTTGGGGGCAGGGGGCCCTTCCAGGGAAGATCTGAGGAAGGAGCAACAGTGCTGCCCCTCTCTTGAACCCCTCAGACAGCAGGCTGCTGCTGAGGCTGCTGGGAGTGCTAGTGGGTCCCATAAAGTTTATTGGGATGAGGGACTCCTATATTCTGAAGGTAGAGACCCAGCCCCTGGAGCCACCAGGAGGTTGGTAATACCTCAGAAGTTTAGGGGTTCCTCTTGACCCTAGCACATGACATCCCTTTAGCAGGACACTTGGGCCAAAACAAGACCTGGGACAGGCTTGTTCCACATTTTCATTGGCCACATATGTCAGAGGACACAAAGGAGTTTTGTCGCTCCTGTGTCACATGCCAAGCCAGTGGTAAGGCAGGTGGCACAACAAAGGCCCCCTCATACCACTACCTGTGGTGGGGGTACCCTTTGAAAGGGTAGGGATTGACATTGTTGGTCCCCTTGACCCTCAAACTGCATCTGGGCACAGGTTTATCCTGGTGGTAGTGGATCATGCCACCAGGTACCCAGAAGCAATTCCCCTAAGGACCACCACAGCCCCTGTGGTGGCAAGAGCCCTCATTGGAGTCTTCTCCAGAGTGGGTTTTCCAAAGGAGGTCATTTCTGACAGAGGTACCAACTTTATGTCAGGGTATCTAAAAGCAATGTGGAAGGAGTGTGGTGTAACTTACAAGTTCACCACCCCTATCACCCACAATGCAATGGTTTAGTTGAACGCTTCAACAAAACCTTGAAAGGAATGATTAAAGGACTCCCAGAGAAGCTTAGGCGGAAATGGGACCTTCTTCTTCCTTGCCTGTTGTTTGCATACAGAGAGGTTCCACAGAAGGGGGTTGGCACCAGCCCATTTGAGCTTCTGTTTGGACATCCTGTGAGAGGTCCACTGTGTTTGGTAAAAGAGGGCTGGGAGTTACCTCTCAAGCCCCCCAAACAAGATGTGATGGACTATGTACTTGGTCTCCGCTCCCGGATGGCAGAGTACATGAAAAAGGCAACCAAAAACCTAGAGGCCAGCCAAGAATTACAAAAACTTGGCATGACCAAAAGGCTGTACTGACTGTATACCAGCCAGGACAGAAAGTGTGGGTGTTGGAGCCTGTGGCCCCAGCAGCCCTCCAGGACAAGTGGAGTGGCCCTCATACAATAGTTGAACAGAAGGGAGAAGTCACCTACCTGGTGAATCTTGGAACTCCCAGGAGCCCCTGAGGGTGCTCCATGTCAACAGATTAAAGCCATATGTTGACAGGGCTGACATGGGCTTGCTCATGGCAACTGATGAGGACCAGGAGGAGGAGAGTGACCCTCTCCCTGACCTGCTCTCTCAGAACCCTGATGATGGGTCAGTAGATGGTGTTGCTTTGGCAAGCAGCCTCACTGACCATCAGCAAACTGAGTGCAGACAAGTTCTGCAACAGTTTAGACATATGTTTAGCCTGACCCCTAGTCAGACTTCCTGGTGCACCCATGAGGTGGACACTGGAGACAGTCTGCCTGTCAAGAATAAAATCTACAGGCAACCTGACCATGTCAGGGACTGTATCAGGACTGAAGTCCAGAAAATGTTGGAGCTAGGTGTAATTGAGACTTCAGATAGCCCTTGGGCTAGTCCAGTAGTCCTGGTACCCAAGCCTCATACCCAGGGTGGTAAGAAAGAAATGAGGTTTTGTGTAGACTACAGAGGCCTCAATGCAGTCACTAGGACTGATGCCTATCCCATACCAAGGGCAGATGAGCTGATTGATACTTTGGCCTCAGCCAAGTATCTAAGCACGTTTGACCTAACAGCTGGCTACTGGCAGATCAGATTAGCTGATGATGCAAAAGCCAAAACAGCATTTTCGACTCCTGGTGGGCACTACCACTTTGTGGTGATGCCCTTTGGATTGAAAAATGCACCTGCCACTTTTCAGAGGTTGGTGAATAAGGTTCTGACAGGGATGGAAACTTATTGCTCAGCTTATCTAGATGATATTGCTGTCTTTAGTTCCTCCTGGCAGGATCACCTGGTCCACCTCAGGAATGTTTTGGAGGCCCTGAAGAAAGCAGGCCTCACTATCAAGGCCACTAAGTGCCAGATAGGGCAGAGTCAGGTTGTGTACCTGGGCCACCTTGTGGGTGGAGGCCAGGTTCAGCCTTTACAGAGCAAAATCCAAACCATAATGGAATGGGTTGCTCCAACCACCCAGACACAGGTGAGAGCCTTCTTAGGCCTGACTGGGTACTATAGGAGGTTTGTCAAGGGATATGGATCTATAGTGACCCCCTTGAATGATCTGACCTCAAAGAAAATGCCAAAAAGGTTCAGTGGACAGCTAGCTGTCAAAAGGCATTTGAAGACCTAAAGCAGGCCATGTGCACTGCCCCCATCTTACAGAGTCCAGACTACACCAAAAAGTTCATTGTCCAAACAGATGCTTCTGAGCTGGGTGTGGGAGCTGTACTGTCTCAACTGAATGATGAAGGTCAAGACCAGCCAGTAGCTTTTATTGGCAGAAGGCTGACCCCTAGAGAGAAACGTTGGTCAGCTATAGAGAGGAGGCCTTTGCTGTGGTGTGGGCCCTGAAGAAGCTGAGGCCATACTTGTTTGGTACTCACTTCATAGTTCAGACCGACCACAAGCCCCTCCTATGGCTTAAACAAATGAAAGGAGAAAACCCAAAACTTTTGAGGTGGTCCATTTCCCTACAGGGGATGGACTATACAGTGGAACATAGACCTGGGACCCAACATGCCAATGCAGATGGACTCTCAAGGTATTTCCACTTTGAACACGAAGACTCAACTGGTCAAGGTTAGTTTAGTGTCCCTGCGTTTGGGGGTTGTGTAGGAGAGTAGGATCTGCCTCTTATGTTGCCCCCACTTTTTTCTGATGTTTACACTGGTTTCTGGCTATAGTCTGGCTGGGTCCCTGCTAATCAGGGCCCCAGCCTCTCTGTTCTCTCTAAACGACTTGGAGTGCACTCTAGGTGCACTAGTGATTGGATACTGTGGTACCTTATGAGTCCCTAGTATATGGTACCTTAGGTACCAAGGGCATAGGTACTTCACAGGCCTACCAGGGGCTGAAGCATGTATTATGCCACCCCTGGGAAGCAGACTAAATCTGACACCACAGGCCTGCTACTGCAGCCTGGGTGAGGTGGTGCTAGCACTCCTCACTGAGATATAGGTTCCCTATATCTCTTCTGCATACACATATGAACCTATCAGTCACCCCTAAGGCAGGCCCTATCAATCCTGAGGGCAGGGTGCTTGGCTTCTATGTGAGGGGGTGCCTCTGCCTGAGCAGGGCCCCTCTGCAGCTCTCAGAGTCCATTCTCTGGTGCTGTTTGTGGATGCGGTTAAACCATATACTTTTAAGTGCATTATATCCTCGCGGTAAAATGCTAACTTTGGAATGGCTGCATCGAAACATGTCGTGTTTGGTGTCAAACATCTTGGAATACTACCCCCCCGCCAGTCCTGGCGGCGGGGGTAGCATTCCACCCTTCTAGAGGGATAGACATGTACCTACTGTGGAAACGCGGTAGAATCCTGCAGAGCCCTGGCATCACAAAATGGATGCCACCAGTCACAGACACTGGGCTGCCCTCCTGCTGATGACCAACACTCGCAGTGGAGGAAGCCCAACAATAGATATCCTGTCCCAAGGGGTGTGACCACCTCCCAGACAGGGTTTAGTGTATTGGGGCTGGGTGGGTGCACTCTTAGAGTGCTTTGAAGTCCTGCACTGGGGGAGCAGAAGGCTCCTCTGTGCATATGCCAGCTCAAACCGGCTCAGGGGCTACCTGCCCCTGCTCTGGCGCGAAACTGGACAAAGGGAAGTGGGTGTGGCCACCCACTCCCTGACCCTCCCATAGGTAGGGTCATAGAGCTAGTCCCTCCCTTTCTTTTAGTATAAGAGGGGGAACCTGTATTGCACCCTAGATTTCCTGGACGACGCTCTGAAGACGAATCCCGGACCTTCGACGTTCCACTACATTTGGAAGACTGAAGAATCTCCCTTGGAGTCAAGGAGTGACTCCCCTGCTTGGCAGGCACCAAAAACTACAAACGATGGTCGCAAACTACGCCGCTCCCGCCGGAGTCCGAAGTCCCTGTAGCCCAAGAAGTGGATTTCCTGACTTCTCAAAGGCCATCGTGAGTCCCCAGCGAAGCTGAGGCCAGTGGACACCAAGAGTTACGAGGAACCACGACCCCTGGGTACCGTGCACTATTGTCAAGTGCAACCCCTTCACAACGTTCCACAAACTTGTGCTTTGGACCACGTGTGGTACCAGCCTCCAGCAGGAATCCCTCCTAATATCAGAGGCCTACCACGTCCCGAGTGACCGTGGGCCCCTGTGAGCGGATCCTCCCGAGGCGTCTTCGCGATCCCTTGCCAGCCGGCTTGTGGGTCCCCAGAAGACTCTATAAAGAAACTGAAGGGCTCCCCTGGTTGCTCCAGGCCTGCCCTGACTTACCCTCGCTGGGTGAGTCCAACAGACCTTGCTGGTCTGTGCCATTGTCTCTTCACCCTTTTCCTGAGACTTGCTGTTACCAAGGCTTGGTGGCTCCAATCGAGTCGCCGACACCGCCGTAAGCTACAGACATCGTGGGACATGCCGAATCCAGCTCCTGGTCGTCGACGACGCCTCCTGGACCTCGTGGCTGAAGAGTCAAGGCAACCGCGAACGACCTGAATCTTGCGACGACGGTGGGCATCCATCTTCCTTGCCCCGAGTCACTGCCAAGTGACTTTGAACACTGTCCCCTCTGCTTTCAGGTCTTCCATCTTCTGAATCCAGGCTTGGATTCCCCGGACACTTCTCCAGTCGCCGCAAGCAGCAAGTCTTCACTGGCTCCCATTGAAAACGACGCCGCGACCCGACACCAAAGAACACCTATGCACCCGGCTCCCCTGGGTGAGGTAACTTCAGCACTACGGTGCTCCTGTGGGTGTGGGCCCTAGAACCACTTACCCTGTAAGTGGCCTGCTTGTAGCTTCCCTAGAAGTGTCCTAAAACTCTAACTTTCTAAGTGCGATAATTGCATTGACTCGTACAGGGTTCGCGTCTGTGTCAGACACACCGCGTCCATCTCCTTTGCAACACTATCTAGAACTGTATCCTTCGACTCGTACTGAGTCCGATCGGTGTTCGCCTCGAACACACAAAGGGCCTGTAACTCCGAGATCTCCATTGCACCGACTCGCACCAGGTTCGCGTCTGTGTTAGACACAGCGCGTCCAACTCCCTTGCAATACCATCTGTAACCGCGTTATTCGACTGGTACAAGGACCGATCGGTGTGTTCGCCTCGAACACGCAAGGGACCTTTAACACTGATATCTCCATCGCGTCTGAGTGCATAGACTCGTACAGGATTCGCATCGGTGCCAGGTCACCGCGTCCGTCCCCTGTGGGTCTCCTACAACTACCTGGGGTGGTTCTTGGGGGTCCCTCGATTCTAGATGCCCTAGACCTAGGTCTAGCAAACTAAGATTGTAATATTCAATTGTGCTAAACTTATCCTGATCATATTTGACTTGTACATATGTTCCTATCCTCTAATCTCATAAAGAGATTAGTAGAGAGTGTTTATTAATAAATACATATATATTTGATATATATACCTGTGTGGTGTCTTTTCATTTGGTGATTCAAGAGATTGTGTGGTAAAACAAGCTGCTTTACATTCCTTCAAGACTTAGCCTGAAGGCTGCTCTCCACAGCTACCATTAGGATAGCTTTCTATAAAGGTTGTCTTAAACCTATCTACCATAAGAGTCGAATTGTTCTGGTGCAAGGTGTCCACTTTAATTAGTGAACAGCATATACCAGGCCAACTTCTCACACACAAGGTTATCACATTTAATGGTATTTAGAGCTTTGGAAGGTTGGGAGCCCCATTAAGGACAATTATGTGGCTCAGGGCTAAGAATGCCTGGTAGAAACCTCATGCTCCAACATTTCAATGTTTTTTAAATTTAGAACATTCTACACTCTGGGATTTTGGCGTAGGGCAGCACACACACAGCGACGCACCTTTCTGCGCTGCCCTGCACCAAAGTGAAAGGGCACGAATGCGCTGTATTTAAGATACGGTGCATTCCTGTCCTTTCTCCCTCGCTGGTGCCATTTCGGCAGCCTTGCACCAATGTAGGCATGTGCAAGGGGGCCTCCGTTGCATGCAGGATTCTTTTTGTGCAGAAAGGAGAAACTTCAGAGACAGAAACAATCGGAAGAGGTGTTTTTGTCTTTCTATGCTGCAGAAAGAAAGAGAAAAAAACGAGGAGAAATGAACATATTTCGGGAGGCGCACAGATTTGGTTCTTTCCTAGGTTTACATCACATTGTAAATCTGGGGCAGCGTCAAATTCCATCGATGTTGCGTGGGAAACCCCACCACAACACTCATGGAACGTCTACCGGGCGCACAGTAAGGCAACGCAGTGATTTGCGCTGCAACGCTTTACTCATGATTTATGAGGCCACTCAAAGCCTCACATGGTGGCTTTGCATGCCTTCATAAATCGAAATGAGATCCCTGCGTTACGCCTGTATCACTTTACTTGGTGCAAAAGAGACGCAGGGCTCTCATAAATAGCTCCTCAGTGTGTGGAATGTTCTAATAGCCTTATTGTAAATATAAAATGTAAATCCGTATTTGTAAAGCGTGAACTACTCACCCTTACGGGTCTCAAGGCGCTGGGGGCTGTCATGGAAATTAAGTGAGCTATTGCCCAGAGTCATGTGGTGCTGAGCTGCCGCCGGAGCCGGGGATCGAACCGTGAGCCCTGTGCTCCAAAGTCAGCTGCCCTGGCCGCTGCACCACACCTCTCCACCTCTCCTTTCTTCCTTGACCTACACAAATTGTTAAAGGCCCTCTGCCTCGCCATAGGCCATCGCCTGACGCTTAGGCCTATAACGAGAGTTGAGGGCCTTTAACAAGCGGCAAAGCCCTCTGCAGCAGGCTCTAAGGTCACATTCCCTCGTGTCATTTCACATATAACATCCAGAAAACGTCCCTAGTTGAACCATTGCTATTTAAGTACATACTTCCTGGCACCTACTATTCCTTTAGCCTCATACAGCTCGTTATCTCCGCTTTGGTTATCATTTCGTAATTGTTGTTTTTTGTTTGTAGATTTTTTATAGCACAACTTATCACCAGTGAGGGTATCCAGGCGCTGTGCAATAATGGTGTTGTAATCAGCTAGTTACACTGGACGGATAGAGTGGCGCAGGGTTGGCTAGACAGGGAGCTATAACCTGTTATATCACGCTCGGTAATTCCCTTTATAAATAAGTTGCCACTGAGAGGCCGTATCGGACGTCTTCCATCCAGTTCTCGTGCGTCGGCAGGGTAGACATTTACCAGTGCCACAAAACTCCTATCTCCCCTCGCTAATGCTGTGGAGAGCCACCTCCTGGCTTGACAGGGTAGTGCGGGGAGGTCTAAGGTGTCTTGTAGCGCCACCATGTGAGCAGTCAGCGGTACACCAGCTTTAGCGCTGATTTTTCTTTTCTTTATATTTTCTTCCAATATTTCACCGGGAGTGGCATTCTCACAGGATGTGAGCTATATCACACTCAGGAGTTTTGCATCTCCAGCACTCAGAGTCTGGGTTCAGATTCGTCCTTTGTAGTGTAGTCGGTGGACAATGCCACAGATGAAAAAGTTTTAAGTAACTGAATCTGAAGTGTGCTTCTGTCAGGCCTGTGTCATAGGTGTCTAAAAGATTGTTCTAGACTACATCTAATCATTGGATTTATAATCCTGATTCCCACTATTGAATTTGGGCAGATGAGTTCAAGCAAGAAAAGAATGAACAATTAAGGTAGAATAAAGGATGGACTGGCCATACTGGGCACTGGGTGCTTCCCCGGGAGGCTGGAAGGGTTGGGGCCTCTTTTGTAGCAGTGCAGCAGTTTTAAAGCACTGCAAAGTTCCTTGCATTTCCAACAGTTTTCAGGCAACAATTAAAGTGCCCAGATAAATCCGGTGATTAAAGTAGCTGCTGGAGAGAGATCAGAGTTTTGTCTAGTGGCAGCTTTGAGTCATCTAAGGTAGCGCAGAGGGTTAATATGCCTGCTGCAAAGAGCGTGCCCTATGCAGATCACAGAGCAGTGTTTTATGTGCAGCGCTCAGTAGGTCAGAGATCCTTTTCTTACTGTGCAGTTCATAAGTTACAATCGTAAAATAGGTTAGAAAGTTATGTTTTTCCCAGTCTTTCATTATCATAATTTTGCTGAAAAGGGTTTGTTTGGGTAGAAATGAATCCTTATTACTAAAGTCAACCCTAACCACTATGTTACATTCTGAATCCTGAGTTTGCGCTTCCCCAGACCAAGCACTCTTAAAAAAATGCCTACCAGTATGGATGATGTGAATCCTACACCTTGTAGTCCCCTTTGTCTTATGAAACATTTTCTATACACTGATTTCACATGTATGATTCATTGTCTCTGTATGTGTGTGTGATGTAAAGTGCTCTGATGCCCTACACTGGTATGAAAGGCGCTATAAAACAAATAAAATACACATGAGAGCGGTGCTAGGAAGAGGTGAGAGGCACTGTTGGAGGGAGATAGTGAGGGAGTCATTGAAGAGCCCCATAAAAGATTGTATCCTGGTGAGCTGTAAGGTCATCATTTACTGTGCTTTAACAATGAATACAATTGAATATATAATGAACAACTTGTTGTTGAATGAACCATTTTTGCCCACATTTTCTTGGGGGGAGAACACTCTCCAAACCAGGATTGCTCGCTGCTCTCACTCGCTATGTACCGTATGGGG
Organism: Calotriton arnoldi; assembly: GCA_963921515.1. NCBI lineage: Eukaryota > Metazoa > Chordata > Amphibia > Caudata > Salamandridae > Calotriton > Calotriton arnoldi. Next base: position 1,611,829 of record CAWUFW010000053.1, read on the forward strand.
CTGGTCTGGCAATCTTTGCCAGGGCTGCTTTGGCATCCTAGTCTGGCCATGCCTGACACGCTAACCTTGACAGCTTTCCAGTGTGCTGTCTGTTGCCCCAGCAGTTGTTTCCGACAGCGGGCGGGCAATATCATTAGACAGGCCATATTCCTGCTCCAGGCTGGAATCAGGATACCTTTGTTTATCCATGGTGTCCAGGGTAAGTAGGTAATTAAGATTTTATTTGTTTTTGATTAATTCAAATTATTACAAAATGATAAAAAGGATATCAAAAAATGAAAATGGCTATGGCAATCATGTTATATTAGATTAATTAAGAATTAAAGGTGAACAGATTTTAAGAATGAATATTTGGGAAAAAGTTGTTCCTTAAGATAGATGTAAAACGATAATACTGAGGGCCGGATTCACGAAGGTAAACTTACACTACTGTTGCTACTCACACACTAAGTATGAAGTTTTACGGCTCCGCACTGCTCCCTATACTTATGTGTGCGGAGTTCTCCGCCTCAATTGCAGACTCTCCAGGTCGGGAGATCTCCGCGTGCACAAGCCTAGGAAGTACAGAGTCGTAAAACTCTGCACATAGTTTGGGAATACCAAAAAGTAGTGAACATACACACAAAAATGTAAGTTTACCGTTATATTTCAGACCTTGTGCTAAGAGGTTAGTAAATATTTTTTTAAAATAATATGTTGAAAGTTTGCATAGCGGCAAATTCAGATATGTTCTTTGTATTAAGGCAGTGTTTTAATGCATTTTTTTTTTCACAAGCAGAATCTGTTTTAATTGCTGCTCTAGCTTAACCACCGAGCAACGGCATAGAAGGTTAATGATTCTTGTTAATAATCACAAAACCTGTACCTTGAGTTTGATGGGGAGGACGAGAATGAGCTCAATACTCAGTGCTTAATTTGATCTGGTGATTTCCAGTGATCCGGCACTTAATTTTCAAAACCTGCACTTTTCATGAGTACCAGTTAAGAACACATTCATTTACAGGGAGACTAAGTGATTTGTCCAGAATCACTGGATGTTGAGCCGATGCTGAGACTCGCTGAGATCTGGCACTCCTCAGGGTCTGGCACTCCTCAGGGTCTGGCATGCTTCAGGGACTGGCACTCCTCAGGGTTTGGCACGCTTAAGGGACTGGCACTCCTCAGGGTCTGGTACGCTTCAGGGACTGGCACTCCTCAGGGTCTGGTACTCCTCAGGTTCTGGCACACCTCAGGGTCAGGCACTCCTTAGGGTCTGGCACTCCTTAAGGTCTGGCACTCCTCAGGGTCTGGAACTCGTTAGGGTCTGGCATGCTTCAGGGTCTGGCACTCCTTAAGTTCTGGCACTCCTCAGGGTCTTGCACTCCTCAGGGTCTGGCATGCTTCAGGGTCTGGCACTCCTCAGGGTCTGGCATGCCTCAGGGTCTGGCACTCCTCAGGGTCTGGCATGCCTCAGGGTCTGGCACTCCTTAGGGTCTGGCATGCTTCAGGGTCTGGCACTCCTTAGGGTCTGGCACTCCTTAAGGTCTTGCACTCCTCAGGGTCTGGCATGCTTCAGGGACTGGCACTCCTCAGTGTCTGGCACGCTTCAGGGACTGGCACTCCTCAAGGTCTGGCATGCCTCAGGGTCTGGCACTTCTTAGGGTCTGGCACTCCTCAGGGTCTGGCATGCTTCAGGGACTGGCACTCCTCAGGGTCTGGCACTCCTTAGGGTCTGGTATGCCTCAGGGTCTGGCACTCCTTAGGGTTTGGCACTCCTCAGGGTCTGGCATGCTTCAGGGACTGGCACTCCTCAGGGTCTGGCACTCTGCAGGGTCTGGCACGCTTCAGGGACTGGCACTCCTCAGGGTCTGGCACTCCTCAGGGTCTATCACGTCTCAGGGTCTGGCACTCCTTAGGGTCCGGCATGCTACAGGGACTGGAACTTCTCAGGGTCTGGCACTCCTCAGGGTCTGGCATGCCTCAGGGTCTGGCACGCTTCAGGGACTGGCACTCCTTAGGGTCTGGCACGCTTCAGGGTCTGGCATGCTTCAGGGACTGGCACTACTCAGGGTCTGGCACTCCTCAGGGTCTGGCATGCTTCAGGGTCTGGCACGCTTCAGGGACTGGCACTCCTTAGGGTCTGGCACTCCTCAGGGTCTGGCACACTTCAGGGACTGGCACTCCATAGGGTCTAGCACTCCTCAGGGACTGGCACTCCTCAGGGTCTGGCATGCTTCAGGGACTGGCACTCCTCAGGGTCTGGCACGCTTCAGGGACTGGCACTCCTCAGGGTCTTGCACTTCTCAGGGTCTGGCATGCCTCAGGGTCTGGCACGCTTCAGGGACTGGCACTCCTTAGGGTCTGGCATGCTTCAGGGACTGGCATGCTTCAGGGACTGGCACTCCTCAGGGTCTGGCACACCTCAGGGACTGGCACTCCTCGGGGTCTGGCACTCCTCGGGGACTGGCACTCCTCGGGATCTGGAACTCCATAGGGTCTGGCACTCCATAGGGTCTGGCACACCTCAGGGACTGGCACTCCTCGGGGTCTGGCACTCCTCGGGGTCTGGCACTCCTCAGGGTCTGGCACTACTCAGGGTCTGGCACTCTGCAGGGTCTGGCACTCCTCAGGGTCTGGCATGCTTCAGGAACTGGCACTCCTTAGGGTCTGGCACTCCTCAGGGTCTGCCACGCCTCAGGGTCTGGCATACCTCAGGGACTGGCACTCATTAGGGTCTGGCACTCCTTGTGGTCTGGCACTCTGTAGGGTCTGGCACTACACAGGGTCTGGCACGCCTCAGGGACTGGCACTCCTTAGGGTCTGGCACTCCTCAGGGTCTGGCACACCTCAGGGTCAGGCACTCCTTAGGGTCTGGCACTCCTCAGGGTCTGGCACGCCTCAGGGTCTGGCACGCCTCAGGGTCTGGCACTTCTCGGGATCTGGCACTCCTTAGGGTCTGGCACTCCTCAGGGTCTGGCACTCCTCAGGGTCTGGCACGCCTCAGGGACTGGCACACCTTAGGGTATGGCACTCCTCAGGGTCTGGCACTCCTCAGGATCTGGCACTCTGTAGGGTCTGGCACTCCTCAGGGTCTGGCACTCCTCTGGATCTGGCACTCCTCAGGGTCTGGCACGCCTCAGGGACTGGCATGCCTTAGGGACTGGCACGCCTTAGGGTCTGGCACGCCTCAGGGTCTGGCACACCTCAGGGACTGGCACTCCTTAGGGTCTGGCACTCCTCAGGGTCTGGCACTCCTCGGGATCTGGCACTCTGTAGTGTTTGGCACTACACAGGGTCTGGCACTCCTCAGGGTCTGGCCTGCACCATATGAGCCATATGCCACAGGGACTGGCACGCCTTAGGGTATGGCACTCCTCAGGGTCTGGCACTCCTGGGGATCTGGCACTCTGTAGGGTCTGGCACTCCTCAGGGATCTGGCACTCCTCAGGGTCTGGCACGCCTCAGGGACTGGCACGCCTTAGGGTCTGGCACTCCTCAGGGTCTGGCACTCCTCAGGGTCTGGCACTCCTCAGGATCTGGCACTCCTTAGGGTGTGGCACGCCTCAGGGACTGGCACGCCTCAGGGACTGGCACGCCTTAGGGTCTGGCACGCCTCAGGGTCTGGCACGCCTCAGGGTCTGGCACGCCTCAGGGTCTGGCACTCCTTAGGGTCTGGCACTCCTCAGGGTCTGGCACTCCTCGGGATCTGGCACTCTGTAGGGTTTGGCACTACACAGGGTCTGGCACTCCTCAGGGTCTGGCCTGCACCATATGAGCCATATGCCAAGGTCATTATAAGCTGCCGAGTATCCCCAAATGTAGGAACCACAATGCATGATGTCTTAGATGTATTCCCATATTTACCATAAATGTGTTCCCTCTGGTTTGTGTTGCGTTAATTCTAGCTTCTTGTCGAGGTAGTAGGCGTGTCTCTGATGTAGGGTCCCTGCTAGCCAGTGCTGGCTTTATCCAGATGAATGACGTCATCTGCCTACTGCAACACCAGAAGGCGACGGGTCTGTATTCTGGGCGGGAACCTATTGCTTTGCTTATTACATTTACAATGTCTGCTGTGTAGTGGTTAGAAAGTACAGGCACTAGAAGGCACCGCTGTTTGAGACCTCTGTTTGTCTATATTTCGCTGAGACACCGTACCCTTACCGCTTCTGACCCTTACCCGCTCTCAGAGTCTGATGAAACGACAGCCTTCAGTAGCGGGGCTGGAATTCCCTAAATTGACAGGTTTTTTTATCCATAAAATATGTCTACTCCATCAAAGGTGGCTGAGTAATCAATGAAACAAGGGAACATAGGTCAGTTTTTCCGCATAATTGCTTGATGTGTCAGGAAGAATGCCGTCACAATATCACCTATTATGCTACAACGAAATCTAAAACCTGTTTGGAAAAAAATAATGATTTGTTTGTTTTCTATCCATGATTCTACTGCCTTAAGTGAAATCCTGGCGTATGCTTTACCTTCCAGGTCTGACAGCGCCATGAGCCGATAACAGGCTGCATCAATGGGTTGAAAAGGGCACACAATATCGAACCACGCCATCATTGTGTAACAGCGATAGTTAAATGTATCTTAATCCAGAGCTGTTAGCCAAGTCTCCCATCAGCCTATCGGCTTTGAGCACAGAACTAGGGGGCGTCTTAACGAGAGCCCTGCGTCACGCAGCGTGCTGCATGCGTGAAGCAAGGTTCTCCTTTGATTTATGAAGCTATGCAAGGCCACCCTGCGTGGCTTTGAGTGGCCTCGTAAATCCTGAGTAAGGCCACGCAGCGCAAATCGCTGCGCTGCCTTACTCTGCGCCCGGGAGGCGTTCCATGGGCGCTGTGGTGGGTTTTCCCATGCAACACCTATGGAATTTGACGCTGCCACAGATTTATAATGTGATGTAAACCTCGGGAAGCACCAAATCCCTACGCCTCCCGAGTTGAGGAGTGATAAACATATTTCTCCTCTTTTTCTCTCTTTCTATGTGTGCTGCATTCTACAGCCCACATAAAAAAGGAAAACGCCTCTATGGATTGTTTTTGTGCAGGAAGGTGCCCCTTTCTGCACAATAACAATCCCATGGGGCAAGGGTGCCTGCGTTGGTAATAGGCAGCACGTTGTGCGTCAGCGGAGTTGGAAAGGACAGGAATGTGCCGTATTGCTTAAATATGGTGCATTCCTGCCCTTTCATTTAGGCGTAGGGCAGTGCAGGAGGGTGCCATGCAGCGCTGCCCTATGCCAGATTCCTGTAAATAAGCCCCCATGTGTTCCGTTAGGCCCAGGGGCACCACCTGATTTGCACTGGTTTAGGGCAAATGTTGTGCTTTGTGTGATGAAATGTAGTGCTTTGTGTGATGAAATGTAGTGCTTTGTGTGATGAAATGTAGTGCTTTGTGTGTTATTCTCTCTGCTATAAGCAATTTCACTCTCTTGTGTAAACTGTGTATGGGCTGGTGCCCGAGGGTTCGTCTCTGATATGTAACCGTCATCAGGATATGTCTGGAAAATACGAAGCGCGTTCATTGGCATTTACTCCGCCTCTGGTTTGGAAATTGTGGCAAATGTCTAATCCTCTAAATAATTCCAAAGCCTGCTTTGATCTTTTAGTTTAAAGATTTTAAATCAGATTAACCATTGATTTTCAAAGTATTTCCTTTTCTCCTCCCACATGACTACTGTCATCCTACACATCTGCTGACCGAAGGATGAGACCTTCTCCTTTGTGTTGTGTTTTGGTCTCCTAAGCTCCGCTTTTAGTTGTTTCAGTTCACCTGTAAGCATCCTTTGTTATGTGCGTGTGTTGTGTGTGTGTGTTGTGTGGGTGCGTTGTGTGTGTCTGTTGTGTGCCTGTGTTGTGTTCATGTGTTCTGTGCATGTGTTGTGTGCGTGCATTGTATATGTGTGTTGTGTGTGTGCGTTGTGTGTGTGTGTGTGTTGTGTGTGTGCGTGTGTTGTGTGTGTCTGTTGTGTGCTTGTGTTGTGTGCATGTGTTGTGTTGTGTGGGTGCGGTGTGTGTGTCTGTTGTGTGCGTGTGTTGTGTGCATGTGTTGTGTGCGTGTGTTGTGTGCATGTGTTGTGTGCGTGCATTGTATATGTGTGTTTTGTGCATGTGTTGTGTGCGTGTGTTGTGTGTGTGCTGTGTGTGTTCTATTGTGTGCATGTGTTGTGTGCCTGTGTTGTGTGCGTGTGTTGTAGGCACGTGTTGTGTGCGTGCATTGTGTGTGTGTGTGCATGTGTTGTGTGTGTGTGTTGTGTCCATGTGTTGTGTGTGTGCATGTGTTGTGTGTGTGTGTTGTGTGCATGTGTTGTGTGCACGCGTTGTGTGCATGTGTTGTGTGCGTGCATTGTGTGTGTGTGTTGTGTGCATGTGTTGTGTGCATGTGTTGTGTGTGTGTTGTGTGCATGTGTTGTGTGCGTGTGTTGTGTATGTGTGTTGTGTATGTGTGTGTGTGTTGTGTGAGTTGTGTGTGTGTTGTGTGCATGTGTTGTGTGCATGTGTTGTGTGTGTGTTTTGTGTGTGTGTTGTGTGCATGTGTTGTGCGTGTGTGTTGTGTGTGTGTTGTGTTGTGTGTGTGGTGTGCGTTCATTGTGTGTGTGGTTGTGTGCATGTGTTGTGTGCGTGTGTTGTGTGCATGTGTTGTGTGCATGTGTTGGGTGACTGTGTTGTGCGTGTGTGTTGTGTGTGTGTGGTGTGTGTGTGTGGTGTGCGAGCATTGTGTGTGTGGTTGTGTGCATGTGTTGGGTGCATGCGTTGTGTGTGTGTGTTGTGTGTGTGTGTTGTGTGTGTGTTGTGTGCATGCGTTGTGTGTGTGTGCATGTGTTGTGTGTGTGTTGTGTGCATGCATTGTGTGCGTGTGTTGGGTGTGTGTTGTGTGTGTGTTGTGTGTGTTGTGTGCATGTGTTGTGTGCATGCGTTGTGTGGGTGGGCATGTGTTGTGTGCGTGTGTTGTGTGTGTTTTGTGTGCGAGTGTTGTGTGCTTGTGTTGTGTGCATGTGTTGTGTGCACGCGTTGTTTGTTGTGTTGTGTTGTGTGTGTTGTGTGCATGCGTTATGTGTGTGAGTTGTGTATGTGGTTGTGTGCATGTGTTGTGTGCATGTGCTGTGTGCGTGTGTTGTGTGTGTGCTGTGTGCATGTGTTGTGCGTGTGTGTTATGTGTGTTGTGTTGTGTGTGTGTGTGTGGTGTGCGTGCATTGTATGTGTGGTTGTGTGCATGTGTTGTGTGCATGCGTTGTGTGTGTGTGTTGTGTGTGTGTGTTGTGTGTGTGTTGTGTGCATGTGTTGTGTGCATGCGTTGTGTGTGTGTGTGTTGTGTGTGTGTGTATTGTGTGCACGCGTTGTGTGCGTGTGTTGTGTGTGTGTTGTGTGCGTGCGTTGTGTGTGTGGTTGTGTGCATGTGTTGTGTGCACGCTTTGTGTGTTTGTGTTGTCCTGGTAATGCTTAACTTGGTCTGGCCAAAGCCCATTGGAGCCTGAAAGGCGTCTCACTTTGGCCATAGGGATGGCAAGTGGGGCCCAGTTGTCTGATCTTGGAATATGTCCTTTAAGTTCTGGTTTCTTGACTGTTTTGCCCCTTTTCAGTCTTTCTTTCTATATTTCACATGTTTCATGCTATCTTACTAGCTCGATAAGAGCTTTGATTGCCACAAATAAGTGTTAGTTGTTCAGCACGTTTTATGGGCAGGTTTGGGGTGGACATAGCAGGAAGGTGGTCGCTATCAAGTGTTTCTATGATTGACAAATCCATGAATATCGAAAAGAGGGGGCGCAGACATATGCATGGCACGGCCAGTCTTCTGTGCCAGCGGTGAGTAATGTGTCCTGCAGTACCTCAGGGTCTGGCACTCCTCAGAGCCTGGCACTCCTCAGGGTCTGGCACACCTCAGAGCCTGGCACTCCTCAGGGTCTGGCACGCCTCAGGGTCTGGCACGCTTCAGGGACTGGCACTCCCGCATATCAAAAAGAGGGGGCGCAGACATATGCATGGCATGGCACGGCCAGTCTTCTGTGTCAGCAGTGAGTAATGTTTGCTGCAGTACTGCATGTACTGGCACTCCACAGTGTCTGGCACTGCTAAGGGTCTGGCACGCCTCAGGGTCTGGCACGCCTCAGGGTCTGGCACTGCTCAGGGTCTGGCACTGCTCAGGGTCTGGCACGCCTCAGGGTCTGGCACGCCTCAGGGTCTGGCACTGCACAGGGTCTGGCACGCCTCAGGGTCTGGCATGCTTCAGGGTCTGGCATGCCTCAGGGTCTGGCATGCTTCAGAGCCTGGCACTCCTCAGAGCCTGGCACTCCTCAGGGTCTGGCACTCCTCAGGGTCTGGCACGCCTCAGGGTCTGGCATGCTTCAGGGACTGGTACTCCCGCATATCGAAAAGAGGGGGCGCAGACATATGCATGGCATGGCACGCCAGCGGTGAGTAATGTTTCCTGCAGTACTGCATGTACTGGCACTCTTCAGGGTCTGGCACTCCTCAGGGTCTGGCCCTCATCCTGGATCTGGCACTCCGCAGGGTCTGGCACTCCTCAGGGTCTGGCACTCTTCAGGGTCTGGCCCTCATCCTGGATCTGGCACTCCGCAGGGTCTGGCACTCCTCAGGGTCTGGCACTCCTCAGGGTCTGGCACTCCTCAGGGTCTGGCACTCTTCAGGGTCTGGCACTTCTCAGGGTCTGGCACTCCTCAGGGTCTGGCACTCTTCAGGGTCTGGCACTCTTCAGTCTCAGTCTAGGTCCACTCTCTCCCCGCAGCTCCGCTGTGCCGTCTCTTGCCTCCAGACCCCGACCTTCTCCTTTGGAGGTTCGAGGCTGCTGCCCGCTCCTGCGCCTGCTGCCCGCTCCAACTGGGACCAGACTGCCTGCAACCACCGTAACCTTTCTCAGCTGTTTTTTTCTTAATTTTTCCCTGTTGTGCCACTGTTATTGTGCCCATCTGTGTCTTGCTCTAATTCCACCACTGTTTTTATTTTCTCGTGCCTGCCTGTTCCTTTCGCCTTTCTCCGCTGCTGCCCCTGCGGCCCCTCCCCACCAGAATTCCCCCCCGGAATTCCCCTCTGGAATTCCCCCACTCCCGCCTCCCAGCCTCTCCTCCCTCCCACCTCCCCTACTTAATGGCGGCCGCTGCGCGGTTGCGCAGCGGACGCGCGCATCGGTCGCGCTGCCAGCGTGCTGAAGGCGTGCCAAAGGCAAGCCCGTCTGCGCCCATCTGCGACCCAACCGCGGCCAGCGCCAGGAACTCTGGACCTCCCACTACCCATCGCTACAACACCACCACCCTCCTCGCACTCAACCCTGGAAGACTTAGAGAATGCCAACAAGCCTCGCCGAACATGACCCACGGCCAGTTCTCCTGCCTCCATTGCCGCCAGACCCTCACCGCCACCCCAGTCTCCAACACCGCCGACGCTAGCACCGGGGACACCCTAAAATGCATCCTCCTCAACGTACGCTCCGTACACAAACACGCCATGGAAATCAGGAACCTACTTGACTCTCTCTCGCCCGACATCGCCTTCTTCACAGAGACCTGGACCAACGCATCCTCCACCCCGACATCAGCACCGCCATCCCAGACGGATACAAGATCCAGAGGAAAGACCGCCCCAACCACCTAGGAGGGGCCTCGCCATCGCCCACAAGAGCACCCTCCGCCTCACCACCTCCAGCGAAACCTTCCCCTCTGCCGAACACCTGCACTTCCAGATCCAGACCACCCCCAAAGCCACACTCCGAGGAACCCTCATCTACAGAGACCCCGGCCCCCGAACACCCTTCGCCACACAACATCACCGACTTCATCGCACCCCAGCAAACTACATACTCATTGGAGACCTGAACTTCCACCTCAACAACCCCAGCGACCCCAACTCCACTATCCTTCGTGACAACCTCACCAGCATCGGACTTAAACAACTCGTCAACACACCGACCCACAGAGCAGGACACACCCTCGACCCCATCTTCGCGGCAGGAAACAGCGTCCAATTCAGCCACACAACGCAGCCGCCATCGACCGACCACCACTGCGTACACTTCGCCATCAACAAACCCAAGGCACCCAAACCAGCCCCACGCCCACCTCGAAGGAACTGGAGCAAGGTTACCGACGAGCAACTTAACTCCACCCTCACCCAAGACAACCACACCTGGGCACCTGACGCAAATGACGCAAACAACGCAGCCAGAGAACTCCACACCTGGATCTTCAACTGCGCAGACGAGCTCGCCCCGCTATGCAACCCCGACAGACAACGCCCCAGGAAAGCCGCCTGGTTCACCACCGCTCTCCAAGAAGCCAGACGCACCTGCAGACGCCTGGAGAAGAACTGGAGAAACACCAAGACAACCGAAAACCACACCACCTACAAGGACGGCTTAACAGACTACCATAACCAGATCAGAGCAACCAAGAGGAACTTCATCCACAACAAAATCCTGGCCAACTCCACCAACTCCAAGGAACTTTTCAGTGTCATTCAGGAATTCACCAACCCACGTAGCGAAGCCACAGACATCACACCATCCCAAGACCTTGAGCTTGGAACCTATTTCCACCTCAAGATCAAAAACCTCTATGACAACTTCATCGACCAACCACCAGGTGCCACAGACGGCCCCCCACCCCCCAGAAACACCAGCCAGCCCACCATCTCCAACTGGACACCAATCACGTCCGAAGACACCGCCTCGACCATGAAAAGCATCCACTCGGGGGCCCCCACCGACCCCTGCCCCCTCACATCTACCACAGAGCTGCAGCCACCATCACAACCGAACTACAATGCACCATCAACACCACCTTCAAAACAGGCACCTTCCCAGACGACTGGAAGCACGCAGAAGTCAGACCCCTGCTCAAGAAGCCCACAGCTGACCCCACCGACCTCAAGAACTATCGGCCCATCTCGCTCCTCCCCTTCGCAGCCAAAGTTGCAGAGAAAACAGTCAACAGGAAACTGACACGATTCATTGAAGAGAACGCAGTCCTCGACCCGTCCCAATCCGGATTCCGAAGCAACCACAGCACAGAGACCGCCCTACTCGCCGCCACAGACGACATCCGCACCCTCCTGGACCAAGGCCACTCCGCAGCCCTCATCCTACTCGACCTATCAGCGGCCTTCGACACCGTCTCCCACCGCACACTAGTCGCCAGACTACACGACGCAGGCATACAAGGAACAGCTCTGGACTGGATCCGATCATTCCTCACCGGAAGAAACCAAAGGGTCAGACTCCCACCCTTCCTCTCTGACCCCACGAAAATCACCTGCGGAGTCCCACAGAGTTCATCACTGAGCCCAACCCTCTTCAACATCTACATGGCCCCCCTCGCAGCCATCGTCCGACAACACGGCCTCAACATCATATCCTACACCGACGACACCCAGCTCATCCTCTCCCTCACCAAAGACCCCACCACTGCCAAACTCAACTTCCAGAAAGGAATACAAGACGTCGCAGTCTGGATGACCAACAGCTGCCTGAAGCTCAATGCCGAGAAGACAGAAGTCCTCGTCCTCGGTACCACCCCTTCTGCATGGGACAGCACCTGGTGGCCGACCGCCCTTGGAAGCCCACCTACCCCCTCAGACCACGCCAAGATCCTCTGCATCGTACTCGACTCATCACTCACCATGAACCGACAGGTCAACGCCGTCACCTCCAGCTGCTTCAACACCTTCCGCATCCTCCGCAAGACCTTCAAGTGGATCCCCTGAGTCAAGGAAGACAGTCACCCACGCACTCATCACCAGCAGACTGGACTATGGAAACGCACTCTACGCCGGCATCAACAAGTCCCTACTCCGCAAACTCCAAACAATACAGAACACCGCCGCCAGACTCGTCCTCGGCATCCCCCGACACGAACACATCAGCCAACACCTACGAAGTCTCCACTGGCTCCCCGTGGAGAAAAGAGTCACTTTCAAAATCCTCACTCACGCCTACAAATGCCTACACAACAACGGACCCAAATACCTCAACGACAGAATCAACTTCCACGTACCCAAAAGAAACCTCCGATCTTCCAACCTCGCACTGGCCGAAACCCCGCGCGTACACAGAGCCAGAGCAGGCGGAAGATCCTTCTCTCACATTGCAGCCAAGACCTGGAACGAGCTACCGGCAGACATCAGACGCGCCCCCTCCCTGAACACCTTCAGGAAGACCCTCAAGACCTGGCTCTTCGGCTAAACAGATCTGCGGACCCCACCCCCCTCAGTGCCTTGAGACCCTCACGGGTGAGTAGCGCGCTTACAATTCCCTGATTGATTGATTGATTGGTTCAGGGTCTAGCACTCCTGGGGTCTGGTACTCCTCAGGGTCTGGCACTCCCCGGGGTTGGCACTCCTTGGGGCCTGGCACTGCTCTGGGTCTGGTACTGCTTGGGGTCTGGCACTCCTCTGGGTCTGGCACTCCTCGGGGTCTGGCACTCAATAGGGTCTGGCACTCCTTGGGGTCTGTCACTCCTCAGGATCTAGCATTCCTCAGGATCTGGCACTCCTTAGGGTCTGACATTCCTCAGGGTCTGGCACTCATCAGGGTCTGGCATGCCTCAGGGTCTGGCCCTCATCCTGGATCTGGCACTCCTCAGGACCTGGCACTCCTCAGGGTCTGGCACTCTTCAGGGTCTGGCACCCCTCAGGGTCTGAGCCACATCCAGTATCTGGCACGCCTCAGGGTCTGGCAAGCCTCAGGGTCTGGCCCTCATCCTCGATCTGGCACTCCTCAGGACCTGGCACTCCTCAGGGTCTGGCACTCCTCAGGACCTGGCATTCCTCAGGGTCTGGCAATCCTCAGGGTCTGAGCCGCGTGTTGGATGTGGCACCCCTCAGGGTCTGGCCCTTGTCCTGGCACTCCTGAGGGTCAGGCACTCCTCGGGGTCTGTCACTCCTCAGGGTCTGGCCCTCACCTGGATCTGGCACTACTCAGGACCTGGCACTCCTTGGGATCTGGCACTCAGTAGAGTCTGGCACTCCTCAGGGTCTGGCACTCCTCGGGGTCTGGCACTCCTCGGGTTCTGGCACTCCATAGGGTCTGGCACTCCTTGGGGTCTGTCGCTCCTCAGGATCTAGCATTCCTCAGGACCTGGCCATCAACCTTGTTCTGGCACTCCTCAGGATCTGTATAGAAAACAATGGTCCTAGATACTTCTAGTTGATTTTTAGTTCTGAAAGGTATTCATTAAGTCAAAATCCATATACATGGTACACATAGAAATCAAATTGCATCATAAATGTACCCCAACTCTTTCTCAATTCAATCTAAATATATCCTCAGAATGACACACAAGCACCATAAATAGCTCCAATAGTGACTGTTTAATTTCACAGTTATTATAACAGATCACTGTAAACAATGCTTCAAAAACAGAAAAAGAGGTTGCTCCAAGGGGAGTGTGTACCATATATATGGATTTTGACTTAATGAATACCTTTCAGAACTAAAAATCAACTAGAAGTAGTCTAGGACCATTGTTTTCTATACCAAACGTTACCCAGGTCTGTGGACTATTGTGGGTCACCCCATTATTTCATAATACTCCTCAGGATCTGGCACTGCTCAGGGTCTGGCCCCCGTCCTGGTTCTAGCACTCCTCAGGATCTGGCACTCCTCAGGATCTGGCCCTCGTCCTGGATCTGGCACTGCTCTGGGTCTGGCCCCCGTCCTGGTTCTGGCACTTCACAGCATCTGGCACTCCTCAGTGTCTGGCACTCCTCAGGATCTGTCACTCATCAGGGTCTGGCACTCATCAGGGTCTGGCACTCCTCAGGGTCTGGCAATCCTCAGGGTCTATTCCCTCGTCCCGGATCTGGCACTCATTAGGTTCTGGCACTCCTCAGGATCTAGCACTCCTCATGGTCTGGCCCTCGTCCTGGTTCTGGCACTCCTCAGGATCTGACACTGCTCAGGGTCTGGCCCTTGTGATGGATTTGGCACTCCTCAGGATCTGTCACTCCTCAGGATCTGTCACTCCTCAGGGTCTGGCACTCCACAGGGTCTGGCACGCCTCAGGGACTGGCACTACTTTTGGTCTGGCACTCCTCAGGATTGATTTGGCACTCCTCAGGGTCTGTCCCGTGCCCTGGATCTGGCACTCCTCAGGATCTGGCACTCCTCTGGGTCTGGCACTCCTCGGGGTCAGGCACTCTTTAGGGTCTGGCACTCCTCGGGGTCTGGCACTCCTTAGGGTCTGGCCCTCCTTGGGGTCTGGCAGGTGGACAGCACTTCATGGTAGGCGGGATCAGATCAGAGCACCAGGGACAGCTGCCCTGTGGTCTCAGTCCACCCCTGGGCCTGGGTCGCAGTAGAACGCTTCCACTAAGGAAAGATTTGGAATCTTCACAAGTGTGAAACTGGTGCATTTAAAAAGAAAGAACATTTGCAAAGTTGCCACGTGCGAGTCATTAGACTTTTCAAATAGTGTATACGTCGGTGCCAGTCCCTGGTCTGCCTCCTGCGGACACCGGTCCCTGGTCTGCCTCCTGCGGACACCGGTCCATGGTCTGCCTCCTGCGGATACTGGTAGGAAGTTGGGCCAATATTGGCAACGTTACTACTGAGTGAGAGAGAGGGAGAGAGAGAGAGAGAGTGAGGGAGAGAGACACAGAGAGAGAGAGAGAGAGGGCCTCCTGGTGGCGGGACCATCACAACCAGGGAGGTACAGTGGAAGGGGAGGGGGTCTGGTGAAAATATCAGGGTTTTATGCGCCCCCCCCCCTCACCATTCCCTATCTCCACATGAAGCTGGAAACACTTACCGTCCTTCGAACGCCCCTGTCGTGACAACAGAGCCGATAGTGAACACATAGTGCAGAACCTGAACTGGTGGTTTCAAGTGAAATCAAAAAGGAGGCTCAGTAAAACGAGGTAACTGCCGAGGATGACACAGTTTGGTCAAGTGGAAAAGAAGGGATTGGCATTGTCCAGTTCAGCCACTGGACAGATATCTTTTTCTCTCTCTTGTTTTACATCAAAGATTAAAGCTCCGACTTTAAATCCTTAAGGAGCTGCCTCAGTACAGTACATTGTGTTAAATAAATACACGTATTACATGTTAAATGAAGCTGAAACGAGATATTTCTCTAAAATATGACAACTTTAATTGAGGTGAAGGCAGAGTAATCTGTTTTAATATTGAGATCAAGTGTTTCCTCGTGACTTAACAAAGTGATGGAGTGCACGAGCGTCTCATTCCTTGAGGGAATTACACAGATTAACAAAGCACATGTCTGCAGAGCCCCGAGTTCACATGCCTCGAGTGAAGTGCAGAGCTCGGCAGCCAGCAGGGTTCATGCACAGCCCACATCATGCACAGCCCACATCATGCACAGCCCACATCATGCATAGCCCACATCATGCATAGCCCACATCATGGACAGCCCACATCATGCACAGCCCACATCATGCACAGCCCACATCATGCATAGCCCACATCATGGACAGCCCACATCATGCACAGCCCACATCATGCACAGCCCACATCATGCACAGCCCACATCATGCATAGCCCACATCATGCATAGCCCACATCATGGACAGCCCACATCATGCACAGCCCACATCATGCATAGCCCACATCATGGACAGCCCACATCATGCACAGCCCAAGCCCACATCATGCACAGCCCACATCATGCACAGCCCACATCATGCACAGCCCACATCATACACAGCCCACATCATGCATAGCCCACATCATGGACAGCCCACATCATGCATAGCCCACATCATGCACAGCCCAAGCCCACATCATGCACAGCCCACATCATGCACAGCCCACATCATGCACAGCCCAAGCCCACATCATGCACAGCCCACATCATGCACAGCCCACATCATGCAGGCGTCTTTCTTTTTTCACTGCCCCCAGGGTCAGGACATCATTTCTGACCATCAGGACCCTTCAGAGTGCCATAATGGGCTTCGAGAGTAATAATGAGCATAACGTCCAGGACAGGGGCTCTTACACAGCACTCTGTAAGGTCCCCACTATCACCCGGGAGCGATGCAAGGTCCCCAATATCACCCTGGAGCGATGCAAGGTCCCCTCTATCACCCAGCAGTGATGGAAGGTCCCCACTATCACCCAGGAGTGATGCTAGGTCCCCTCTATCACCCAGGAGCGATGAAAGGTCCCCTCTATCACCCAGGAGCGATGCAAGGTCCCCACTATCACCCCGGAGTGATGCAAGATCCCCTCTATCACCCCAGAGCGATGCAAGGTCCCCTCTATCACCCCAGCAGTGATGCAAGGTCCCCACTATCACCCTGGAGCGATGCAAGGTCCCCTCTATCACCCTGCAGTGATGCAAGGTCCCCTCTATCACCCCAGCAGTGATGCAAGGTCCCTACTATCACCCAGGAGCGATGCAAGGTGCCCTCTATCACCCCAGCAGTGATGCAAGGACCCCACTATCACCCAGCAGTGATGCGAGGTCCCCACTATCACCCAGCAGTGATGCAAGGTCCCTACTATCACCCAGGAGCGATGCAAGGTCCCCTCTATCACCAAGGAGCGATGCGAGGTACCCTCTATCACCCAGGAGCGATGCAAGGTCCCCACTATCACCCCGGAGTGATGCAAGGTCCCCTCTATCACCCCAGCAGTGATGCAAGGTCCCCACTATCACCCCGGAGCGATGCAAGGTCCCCTCTATCACCCAGGAGCGATGCAAGGTCCCCACTATCACCCAGGAGTGATGCAAGGTCCCCTCTATCACCCCGGAGCGATGCAAGGTCCCCTCTATCACCCAGGAGCGATGCAAGGTCCCCTCTATCACCCCGGAGCGATGCAAGGACCCCACTATCACCCAGCAGTGATGCAAGGTCCCCACTATCACCCCGGAGCGATGCAAGGTCCCCTCTATCACCCAGGAGCTACAAGGTCCCCACTATCACCCAGGAGTGATGCAAGGTCCCCTCTATCACCCCGGAGCGATGCAAGGTCCCCTCTATCACCCCGGAGCGATGCAAGAGCCCCCTCTATCACCCAGGAGCGATGCAAGGTCCCCAATATCACCTTGGAGCGATGCAAGGTCCCCTCTATCACCCAGCAGTGATGCAAGGTCCCCTCTATCACCCCGGAGCGATGCAAGGACCCCACTATCACCCAGGAGTGATGAAAGGTCCCCACTATCACCCCAGAGTGACGCAAGGTCCCCAATATCACCCAGAAGCAATGCAAGGTCTCGATGCAAGGTCCCCACTATCACCCAGGAGCGATGCAAGGTCTCGATGCAAGGTCCCCACTATCACCCAGGAGCGATGCAAGGTCCCCACTATCACCTGAGCAGTGATGCAAGGTCCCCTCTATCACCCGGGAGTGATGCAAGGTCCCCACTATCACCAAGGAGCGATGCAAGGTCCCCTCTATCACCCAGTAGTGATGCAAGGTGGCTACTATCACCCCAGGAGCGATGCAAGGTCCCCTCTATCACCCAGGAGCGATGCAAGGTCCCCTCTATCACCCCGCAGTGAACCTAGGTCCCCTCTATCACCCAGGAGCGATGCAAGGACCCCACTATCACCCAAGAGCGATGCAAGGACCCCACTATCACCCAGGAGCGATGCAAGGTCCCCACTATCATTCCGGAGTGAACCTAGGTCCCCTCTATCACCCAGGAGCGATGCAAGGTCCCCACTATCACCTCAGAGTGACGCAAGGTCCCCTATATCACCCAGAAGCAATGCAAGGTGGCTAATATCACCCCAGGAGCGATGCAAGGTCCCCACTATCACCCAGGAGTGATGCAAGGTCCCCACTATCCCCCCGGAGCAATGCAAGGTCCCCACTATCACCCAGGAACGATGCAAGGTCCCCACTATCACCCAGGAGCGATGCAAGGTCCCCTCTATCACCCCGGAGCGATGCAAGGTCCCCACTATCACCCAGGAGCGATGCAAGGTCCCCTCTATCACCCAGGAGCGATGCAAGGTCCCCATTATCACCCAGGAGCGATGCAAGGTCCCCTCTATCACCCAGGAGCGATGCAAGGTCCCCACTATCACCCAGGAGCGATGCAAGGTCCCCTCTATCACCCAGAAGTGATGCAAGGTCCCCACTATCACCCAGGAGCGATGCAAGGTCCCCTCTATCACCCAGGAGCGATGCAAGGTCCCCACTATCACCCAGGAGCGATGCAAGGTCCCCTCTATCAGGTCCCCACTATCACCCAGGAGCGATGCAAGGTCCCCTCTATCACCCAGGAGCGATGAAAGGTCCCCACTATCACCCAGGAGCGATGCAAGGTCCCCACTATCACCAAGGAGCGATGCAAGGTCCCCTCTATCACCCAGCAGTGATGCAAGGTCCCCACTATCACCAAGGAGCGATGCAAGGTCCCCTCTATCACCCAGCAGTGATGCAAGGTCCCCACAATCACCAAGGAGCGATGCAAGGTCCCCAATATCACCCAGGAGCGATGCAAGGTCCCCTCTATCACCCAGGAGCGATGAAAGGTCCCCACTATCATCCAGCAGTGATGCAAGGTCCCCTCTATCACCCAGGAGTGATGCAAGGTCCCCTCTATCAGGTCCCCACTATCACCCAGGAGCGATGCAAGGTCCCCTCTATCATCCAGGAGCGATGAAAGGTCCCCTCTATCACCCGGGAGCGGTGCAAGGTCCCCTCCATAACCCGGGAGCGATGCAAGGTCCCCTCTATCACCCGGGAGCGATGCAAAGTCCCCTCTATCACCCCAGAAGTGATGCAAGGTCCCCACTATCACCCAGCAGTGATGCACGGTCCCCACTATCACCCAGGAGTGATGCAAGGTCCCCTCTATCACCCCAGCAGTGATGCACGGTCCCCACTATCACCCAGGAGTGATGCAAGGTCCCCTCTATCACCCCAGCAGTGATGCAAGGTCCCCACTATCACCCAGGAGCGATGCAAGGTCCCCAATATCACCCAGGAGTGATGCAAGGTCCCCTCTATCACCCAGCAGTGATGCAAGGTCCCCACTATCACCCAGCAGCGGTGCAAGGTCCCCACTATCACCCAGGAGCGATGCAAGGTCCCCACAATCACCAAGGAGCGATGCAAGGTCCCCAATATCACCCAGGAGTGATGCAAGGTCCCCTCTATCACCCAGGAGCGATGCAAGGTCCCCACTATCATCCAGGAGTGATGCAAGGTCCCCTCTATCACCCAGGAGTGATGCAAGGTCCCCTCTATCAGGTCCCCACTATCACCCAGGAGCGATGCAAGGTCCCCTCTATCATCCAGGAGCGATGAAAGGTCCCCTCTATCACCCGGGAGCGGTGCAAGGTCCCCTCCATAACCCGGGAGCGATGCAAGGTCCCCTCTATCACCCGGGAGCGATGCAAAGTCCCCACTATCACCCGGGAGCGATGCAAGGTCCCCACTATCACCCAGGAGTGATGCAAGGACCCCACTATCACCCAGGAGCGATGCAAGGTCCCCTCTATCACCCAGGAGTGATGCAAGGACCCCACTATCACCCAGGAGCGATGCAAGGTCCCCACTATCACCCCGGAGTGAACCTAGGTCCCCTCTATCACCCAGGAGCGATGCAAGGTCCCCACTATCACCCTGGATCGATGTAAGGTCCCCACTATCACCCCAGAGTGACGCAAGGTCCCCTCTATCACCCAGAAGTGATGCAAGGTTGCTACTATCCCCCCTGGAGCGATGCATGGTCCCCACTATCAACCAGCAGTGATGCAAGGTCCCCTCTATCACCCAGGAGTGATGCAAGGTCCCCACTATTCCCCGGAGCAATGCAAGGTTACCACTATTACCCAGCAGTGATGCAAGGTCCCCACTATCACCCAAGAGTGATGCAAGGTCCCCACTATCACCCAGGAGTGATGCACGGTCCTCACTATCACCCCGGAGTGAACCTAGGTCCCCACTATCACCCAGGAGTGATGCAAGGTCCCCTCTATCACCCCAGAAGTGATGCAAGGTCTCCACTATCACCCAGCAGTGATGCACGGTCCCCACTATCACCCAGGAGTGATGCAAGGTCCCCACTATCACCCAGGAGTGATGCACGGTCCTCACTATCACCCCGGAGTGAACCTAGGTCCCCACTATCACCCGGGAGCGATGCAAGGTCCCCACTATCACCCAGGAGCAATGCAAGGTCCCCTCTATCACCCAGGAGCGATGCAAGGACCCTCTGTCACCCAGGAGCGATGCAAGGTCCCCACTATCACCCCAGAGTGACGCAAGGTCCCCTCTATCACCCAGAAGCGATGCAAGGTGGCTACTATCACCCCAGGAGCGATGCAAGGTCCCCACTATCACCCAGGAGTGAAGCAAGGTCCCCACTATCCCCCCGAAGAAATGCAAGGTCCCCACTATTACCCAGCAGTGATGCAAGGTCCCCACTATCACCCAGGAGTGATGCAAGGTCCCCACTATCACCCAGGAGTGATGCACGGTCCTCACTATCACCCCCGGAGTGAACCTAGGTCCCCACTATCACCCAGGAGTGATGCAAGGTCCCCTCTATCACCCCAGAAGTGATGCAAGGTCCCCACTATCACCCAGCAGTGATGCACGGTCCCCACTATCACCCAGGAGTGATGCAAGGTCCCCTCTATCACCCCAGCAGTGATGCATGGGAGTGATGCAAGGTCCCCACTATCACCCAGGAGCGATGCAAGGTCCCCACTATCACCCAGGAGCGATGCAAGGTCCCCTCTATCACCCAGGAGCGATGCAAGGTCCCCTCTATCACCCAGGAGCGATGCAAGGTCCCCACTATCACCCAGGAGTGATGCAAGGTCCCCACTATCACCTCAGCAGTGATGCAAGGTCCCCACTATCACCCCAGCAGCGATGCAAGGTCCCCACTATCACCAAGGAGTGATGCAAGGTCCCCTCTATCACCCAGGAGTGATGCAAAGTCCCCACTATCACCCCGCAGTGATGCAAGGTCCCCACTATCACCCAGGAGTGATGCAAGGTCCCCACTATCACCGCAGAGTGATGCAAGGTCCCCTCAATCACCCCAGCAGTGATGCAAGGTCTCCACTATCACCCAACAGTGACGCAAGGTCCCCACTATCACCGCGGAGTGATGCAAGGTCCCCACTATCACCCAGCAGTGATGCAGGGTCCCCACTATCACCCCAGAGTGATGCAAGGTCCCCACTATCACCCAAGAGTGACGCAAGTCCCCACTATCACCCCAGAGCGATGCAAGGTCCCCACTATCACCCAGCAGTGATGCAGGGTCCCCACTATCACCCCAGAGTGATGCAAGGTCCCCATTATCACCCAAGAGTGACGCAAGTCCCCACTATCACCCCGGATCGATGCAAGGTCCCCACTATCACCCAGGAGCGATGCAAGGTCCCCACTATCACCCCGGAGCGATGCAAGGTCCCTACTATCACCCAGGAGTGATGCACAGTCCCCACTATCACCCTGGAGTAATGCAAGGTCCCTACTATCACCCGGGAGCGATGCAAGGTCCCTACAATCACCCAGGAGTGATGCAAGATCCCCTCTATCACCCTGCAGTGATGCGAGGTCCCCTCTATCACCCCGCAGTGATACGAGGTCCCCTCTATCACCCAGCAGTGATGCGAGGTCCCCTCTATCACCCAGGAGCGATGCAAGGTCCCCTCTATCACCCCGGAGCGATGCAAGGTCCCCACTATCACCCCGGAGTGAACATAGGTCCCCTCTATCACCCAGGAGCGATGCAAGGTCCCCACTATCACCCAGCAGTGAGGCAAGGTCCCGACTATCACCCAGGAGCGATGCAAGGTCCCCACTATCACCCCGGA
Source organism: Calotriton arnoldi (assembly GCA_963921515.1). Classification (NCBI taxonomy): domain Eukaryota; kingdom Metazoa; phylum Chordata; class Amphibia; order Caudata; family Salamandridae; genus Calotriton; species Calotriton arnoldi. The sequence continues at coordinate 1,633,577 of CAWUFW010000053.1, forward strand.
GCGATGCAAGGTCCCTACTATCACCCAGGAGTGATGCACGGTCCCCTCTATCACCCAGCAGTGGTGCAAGGTCCCCTCTATCACACAGGAGTGATGCAAGGTTCCCACTATCACCCAGGAGTGATGCAAGGTTCCCACTATCACCCAGGAGCGATGCAAGGTCCCCTCTATCACCCAGGAGCGATGCAAGGTCCCCTCTGTCACCCAGGAGCGATGCAAGGTCCCCACTATCACCCAGGAGCGATGCAAGGTCCCCTCTATCACCCAGGAGCGATGCAAGGTCCCCTCTATCACCCAGGAGCGATGCAAGGTCCCCACTATCACCCAGGAGTGATGCAAGGTCCCCACTATCACCTCAGCAGTGATGCAAGGGCCCCTCTATCACCCGGGATCGATGCAAGGTCCCCACTATCACCCCAGCAGCGATGCAAGGTCCCCACTATCACCAAGGAGTGATGCAAGGTCCCCTCTATCACCCAGGAGTGATGCAAAGTCCCCACTATCACCCCGCAGTGATGCAAGGTCCCCACTATCACCCAGGAGTGATGCAAGGTCCCCACTATCACCGCAGAGTGATGCAAGGTCCCCTCAATCACCCCAGCAGTGATGCAAGGTCTCCACTATCACCCAACAGTGACGCAAGGTCCCCACTATCACCGCGGAGTGATGCAAGGTCCCCACTATCACCCAGCAGTGATGCAGGGTCCCCACTATCACCCCAGAGTGATGCAAGATCCCCACTATCACCCAAGAGTGACGCAAGTCCCCACTATCACCCCAGAGCGATGCAAGGTCCCCACTATCACCCAGCAGTGATGCAGGGTCCCCACTATCACCCCAGAGTGATGCAAGGTCCCCACTATCACCCAAGAGTGACGCAAGTCCCCACTATCACCCCGGATCGATGCAAGGTCCCCACTATCACCCAGGAGCGATGCAAGGTCCCCACTATCACCCCGGAGCAATGCAAGGTCCCTACTATCACCCAGGAGTAATGCACAGTCCCCACTATCACCCTGGAGTAATGCAAGGTCCCTACTATCACCCGGGAGCGATGCAAGGTCCCTACAATCACCCAGGAGTGATGCAAGATCCCCTCTATCACCCTGCAGTGATGCGAGGTCCCCTCTATCACCCCGCAGTGATACGAGGTCCCCTCTATCACCCAGCAGTGATGCGAGGTCCCCTCTATCACCCAGGAGCGATGCAAGGTCCCCTCTATCACCCCGGAGCGATGCAAGGTCCCCACTATCACCCCGGAGTGAACCTAGGTCCCCTCTATCACCCAGGAGCGATGCAAGGTCCCCACTATCACCCAGCAGTGATGCAAGGTCCCTACTATCACCCAGGAGTGATGCAAGGTCCCCACTATCACCCCGGAGCGATGCAAGGTCCCTACTATCACCCAGGAGCGATGCAAGGTTCCCACTATCACCCAGGAGCGATGCAAGGTCCTCACTATCACCCAGGAGCGATACACGGTCCTCACTATCACCCAGGAGTGATGCAAGGTCCCCACTATCACCCAGGAGTGATGCAAGGTCCCCACTATCACCCAGGAGTGATGCAAGGTTCCCACTATCACCCAGGAGTGATGCAGGGTCCCCACTATCACCCCCAGGAGTGAAACAATGAAGCAGGAGTGGGAAGAGGAGGGTTATCAGTGGCAGGTCCCCCACTAGCGTGAAGGCGCGTCGTCCCATTATTATCATATTTTTTTCTTTCGGGAGTCGGGGAAGGGCGGGGCGCGTAACACAAAGCAAAGTGAGAAGTGGTTTGCACTCCTCGAGGTGAGGGCCGGCCAAACCGTCATGCGCACTTGGCATGTTCTCCACTGGGCTGTATTGCACAGCCCTGTGGATGACATGCCCAGCCTCCCCCGGCACTGCCTGAGCGTCCAAACAGGACGCTCAGACCAATCACGACACTGCTTCTTCAGCATTGTGATTGGTTGGGAGAGTCCGGAAGCCTGGGTGCTTCTGGTGCTTCCAGCAAATCAGACGGAGGAGAGGCGTGCGGCGGCGGGAGAGGCCTGTGGCGGAGCGGTGGACCGGTGGAGAAGGTAAGTTTATTTTATTTTTTTAATCCACCTCTACCCCCCGCCCACCACCCCCATTCCGAGGCAGCCGCCACTGGGGTTACTTGGTGACTGGGGTGAAAGCAAAGCCTGTAGAAGCCAGGTCTGGCGACTTAGTGGACTAACCCGTCCACTGTCGGGCCTGTATTCGACCTCATGGTCACAGGTTTAAATCCCAGCAGGTCCACTCAGCCTTTCATCCTTATGAGATCGATAAAATGAGTACCATTGAGTTGGGTAACTATAAACATCTGTTATTCAGTGCCAAGATACCCTAGGGTGAACGTGCGCTTTAAAAATACACGTTATGTTAGGGTACATGATAGCTCGTCTCAATTTCAAGGGACCAAGAGGACCCCAAGCTAAGCCAGAGCCAGGCATCGGTGCTGAACCTAGCTCGAAGCATCAGTAGCTCACCCGCCTTCAGTCTACAGTTAGTGCCAACCCCCCACAACGCCAAAGAGTGTGAAAAGGAAATTGTAGTCCTTTTTAGGGCTTCACTGTCCCCTGGTATGTGAATAAAAAGCTGCAGTCGATTCCAGTCCTCCAGTTTCCCCTCAACTGTTCCTCTAATCTACAGTAAGTGCCAAGCTTCCATTCGAGTCAGTGCCAGAATTTCTGTGCACTCAGTGCCAAGCTTCCTTTTCCCCCCCAGTCAGTGCCAGGCCTCTTTTGACCCTCGTTTTTTAAAGGAGACCTTCTGTTGGCAGCAAGTCTCGTGTAACTCCTGGTCTGTGGATGGCCTCCTCTGACCCTAGCCCGTGACGGTTTCCCTTTGCTCCTAGTCAGTGCCAGGCCTCCTCTGAGGCCAGTGCCAGGTCTCTCCTACCCTATCCTGTGACAGCTTCCCTTTGCTCCTAGTCAGTGCCAGGCCTCCTCTGAGGCCAGTGCCAGGTCTCTCTGACCCTATCCTGTGACAGCTTCCCTTCGCTCCAAGTCAGTGCCAGGTCTCCTCTGACCCTAGCCCGTGATGGCTTCCCTGCGCTCCTAGTCAGTGCCAGGTCTCCTCTAACCCTAGCCCGTGACGGTTTCACCTCGCTCCTAGTCAGTGCCCGGCCTCCTCTGTGGCCAGTGCCAGGCCTCCTTTGTCAGTGCCAGGACTCCCTCGTCAGTGGCAGGCCTCCTCTACCGTCTCTCATCAATGCCAGGCCTTCTCTACCATCCCTCATCTGCGCCAGTCCTTCTTTGCGCACCTAGGCTGTAGTCAGTGCCAGATTCCTCTGCAGGCAGAGCCAAGCCTCCTCTACTATCCCTCATCAGTGCCAGGCCTCCTCTACCATCCCTCATCAATTCCAGGCCTCCTCCACCATCCCTCGTCAGTGCCAGGCCTCCTCTACATTTCCCTCATCGGTGCCAGGACTCCTCTACCTCCCCTCATCAATGCCAGGCCTCCTCTACCGTCCCTTTTCAGTGCCAGGCCTCCTCTACCATCCCTCTTCAGTGCCAGGCCTCCTCTACCATCCCTCGTCAGTGCCAGTTCCCCTTTGCCCACCTAGGTTGTAGTCAGTGCCAGTCTTCTCTGCAGGCAGAGCCAGGCCTCTTCTACCACCCCCTCTGCAGTGCCAGGCCTCCCTCATCAGTGCCAGGCCTCCTCTACCATCCCTTGTCATTGCCAGGCCTCCTCTGTCATCCCTCATCAGTGCCAGGCCTCCTCTGTCGTCCCTCATCAGTGCCAGGCCTTCTCTACCATCCCTTGTCATTGCCAGGCCTCCTCTGTCATCCCTCATCAGTGCTAGCCCTCCTCTACCCTCCCTCATCAGTGCCAGGCATCCGCTGTCGTCCCTCTTTGGTGCCAGGCTTCCTCTGCCCACAAAGGCTAAAATCAATGCCAGTCCTTCTCTGCAGAAAGAGCAAGTACTCCTCTACCGTCCTTCATCAGTGCCAGTCCCCCTTTGCTCACCTAGGCTGTATTCAGTGCCAGCCTTCTCTGCAGGCAGAGCCAGGCCTCCTCTACCACCCCCTCGTCAGTGCCAGGCCTCCCTCGTCAGTGCCAGGCTTCCTCTGCTCCCCCTCATCAGTGCCAGGCCTCCTCTGCCATCCCTCATCAGTGCCAGGCCTCCTCTACCATCCCTCGTCAGTGCCAGGCCTCCTCTGCCATCCCTCATCAGTGCCAGGCCTCCCTCATCAGTGCCAGGCCCCATCTGCCATCCCTAATCAGTGCCAGGCATCCTCTACCGCTCCCTCGTCAGTGCCAGGCCTCCTCTGCCATCCCTTGTCAGTGCTAGGCCTCCTCCACTCCCTCTCGTCAGTGCCAGGCCTCCTCTACTTCCTCTCGTCAGTGCCAGGCCTCCTCTGCCATCCCTCATCAGTGCCAAGCCTCCTCTACCCCCTCTTGTCAGTGCCAGGCCTCCTCTGCCATCCCTCATCAGTGCCAGGCCTCCTCTGCCAAACCTCATCAGTGCCAGGCCTCCTCTGCCATCCCTCATCAGTGCCAGCCCTCCTCTGCCATCACTCATCAGTGCCAGGCCTCCCTCATCAGTGCCAGGCCCCATCTGCCATCCCTAATCAGTGCCAGGCATCCTCTACCGCTCCCTCGTCAGTGCCAGGCCTCCTCTGCCATCCCTTGTCAGTGCCAGGCCTCCTCTACCCCTCTCGTCAGTGCCAGCTCTCCTCTGCCATCCCTCTTCAGTGCCAGCCCTCCTCTGCCGTCCTCCGTCTGTGCCAGGCCTCCCTTCTCAATGCCAGGCCTCATCTGCCATCCCTCATCAGTGCTAGACCTCCTCTACCATCCCTCATCAGTGCCAGGCCTCATCTGCCATCCCTCTTCAGTGCCAGGCCTCTTCTACCGCCCCTCATCAGTACCAGGCCTCCTCTGTCGTCCCTCGTCAGTGCCAGGCCTCCTCTGTTGCCCCTCTTCAGTGCCAGCCCTCCTCTGCTGTCCTCCGTCAGTGCCAGACCTCCCTTCTCAGTGCCAGGCCTCCTCTACCATCCCTCATCAGTGCCAGGCCTCATCTGCCATCCCTCTTCAGTGCCAGGCCTCCTCTGTTGTCCCTCGTCAGTGCCAGTCCTCCTCTACCACCCCTCATCAGTGCCAGCCCTCCTCTGCCGTCCCCCGTCAGTGCCAGGCCTCCCTTCTCAGTGCCAGGCCTCATCTGCCATCCCTCTTCAGTGCCAGCCCTCATCTACTGCTCCCTCGTCAGTGCCAGGCCTCCTCTGTTGTCCCACGTCAGTGCCAGTCCTCCTCTACCATCCCTCATCATTGCCAGCCCTCCACCGCCGTCCCTCCTCTGCCATCCCCTGTCAGTGCCAGGCCTCCCTTCTCAGTGCCAGGCCTCCGCTGCCATCCCTCATCAGTGCCAGGCCTCATCTACCCCTCTCGTCAGTGCCAGCCCTCCTCTGCTGTCCCCGTCAGTGCCAGGCCTCCACTACTGTCCCTCATCAGTGCCAGGCCTCCCTTCTCAGTGCCAGGCCTCATCTGCCATCCCTCTTCAGTGCCAGTCCTCCTCTACCGTCCCTCATCAGTGCCAGGCCTCCTCTACCATCCCTCATCAATTCCAGGCCTCCTCCACCATCCCTCGTCAGTGCCAGGCCTCCTCTACATTTCCCTCATCGGTGCCAGGACTCCTCTACCTCCCCTCATCAATGCCAGGCCTCCTCTACCGTCCCTTTTCAGTGCCAGGCCTCCTCTACCATCCCTCTTCAGTGCCAGGCCTCCTCTACCATCCCTCGTCAGTGCCAGTTCCCCTTTGCCCACCTAGGTTGTAGTCAGTGCCAGTCTTCTCTGCAGGCAGAGCCAGGCCTCTTCTACCACCCCTCTGCAGTGCCAGGCCTCCCTCATCAGTGCCAGGCCTCCTCTACCATCCCTTGTCATTGCCAGGCCTCCTCTGTCATCCCTCATCAGTGCCAGGCCTCCTCTGTCGTCCCTCATCAGTGCCAGGCCTCCTCTACCATCCCTTGTCATTGCCAGGCCTCCTCTGTCATCCCTCATCAGTGCTAGCCCTCCTCTACCCTCCCTCATCAGTGCCAGGCATCCGCTGTCGTCCCTCTTTGGTGCCAGGCTTCCTCTGCCCACAAAGGCTAAAATCAATGCCAGTCCTTCTCTGCAGAAAGAGCAAGTACTCCTCTACCGTCCTTCATCAGTGCCAGTCCCCCTTTGCTCACCTAGGCTGTATTCAGTGCCAGCCTTCTCTGCAGGCAGAGCCAGGCCTCCTCTACCACCCCCTCGTCAGTGCCAGGCCTCCCTCGTCAGTGCCAGGCTTCCTCTGCTCCCCCTCATCAGTGCCAGGCCTCCTCTGCCATCCCTCATCAGTGCCAGGCCTCCTCTACCATCCCTCGTCAGTGCCAGGCCTCCTCTGCCATCCCTCATCAGTGCCAGGCCTCCCTCATCAGTGCCAGGCCCCATCTGCCATCCCTAATCAGTGCCAGGCATCCTCTACCGCTCCCTCGTCAGTGCCAGGCCTCCTCTGCCATCCCTTGTCAGTGCTAGGCCTCCTCCACTCCCTCTCGTCAGTGCCAGGCCTCCTCTACTTCCTCTCGTCAGTGCCAGGCCTCCTCTGCCATCCCTCATCAGTGCCAAGCCTCCTCTACCCCCTCTTGTCAGTGCCAGGCCTCCTCTGCCATCCCTCATCAGTGCCAGGCCTCCTCTGCCAAACCTCATCAGTGCCAGGCCTCCTCTGCCATCCCTCATCAGTGCCAGCCCTCCTCTGCCATCACTCATCAGTGCCAGGCCTCCCTCATCAGTGCCAGGCCCCATCTGCCATCCCTAATCAGTGCCAGGCATCCTCTACCGCTCCCTCGTCAGTGCCAGGCCTCCTCTGCCATCCCTTGTCAGTGCCAGGCCTCCTCTACCCCTCTCGTCAGTGCCAGCTCTCCTCTGCCATCCCTCTTCAGTGCCAGCCCTCCTCTGCCGTCCTCCGTCTGTGCCAGGCCTCCCTTCTCAATGCCAGGCCTCATCTGCCATCCCTCATCAGTGCTAGACCTCCTCTACCATCCCTCATCAGTGCCAGGCCTCATCTGCCATCCCTCTTCAGTGCCAGGCCTCTTCTACCGCCCCTCATCAGTACCAGGCCTCCTCTGTCGTCCCTCGTCAGTGCCAGGCCTCCTCTGTTGCCCCTCTTCAGTGCCAGCCCTCCTCTGCTGTCCTCCGTCAGTGCCAGACCTCCCTTCTCAGTGCCAGGCCTCCTCTACCATCCCTCATCAGTGCCAGGCCTCATCTGCCATCCCTCTTCAGTGCCAGGCCTCCTCTGTTGTCCCTCGTCAGTGCCAGTCCTCCTCTACCACCCCTCATCAGTGCCAGCCCTCCTCTGCCGTCCCCGTCAGTGCCAGGCCTCCCTTCTCAGTGCCAGGCCTCATCTGCCATCCCTCTTCAGTGCCAGCCCTCATCTACTGCTCCCTCGTCAGTGCCAGGCCTCCTCTGTTGTCCCACGTCAGTGCCAGTCCTCCTCTACCATCCCTCATCATTGCCAGCCCTCCACCGCCGTCCCTCCTCTGCCATCCCCTGTCAGTGCCAGGCCTCCCTTCTCAGTGCCAGGCCTCCTCTGCCATCCCTCATCAGTGCCAGGCCTCATCTACCCCTCTCGTCAGTGCCAGCCCTCCTCTGCTGTCCCCGTCAGTGCCAGGCCTCCACTACTGTCCCTCATCAGTGCCAGGCCTCCCTTCTCAGTGCCAGGCCTCATCTGCCATCCCTCTTCAGTGCCAGTCCTCCTCTACCGTCCCTCATCAGTGCCAGGCCTCCTCTGTTGTCCTTCGTCAGTGCCAGTCCTCCTCTACCGTCTCTCATCAGTGCCAGCCCTCCTCTGCCGTCCCCCGTCAGTGCCAGGCCTCCTTTCTCAGTGCCAGGCCTCCTCTGCCATCCCTCTTCAGTGCCAGGCCTCCTCTACCCCTCTCGTCAGTGCCAGCCCTCCTCTGCCGTCCTCCGTCTGTGCCAGGCCTCCCTTCTCAGTGCCAGGCCTCATCTGCCATCCCTCATCAGTGCTAGACCTCCTCTACCATCCCTCATCAGTGCCAGGCCTCATCTGCCATCCCTCTTCAGTGCCAGGCCTCTTCTACCGCCCCTCATCAGTACCAGGCCTCCTCTGTCGTCCCTTGTCAGTGCCAGGCCTCCTCTGTCACCCCTCTTCAGTGCCAGCCCTCCTCTGCTGTCCTCCGTCAGTGCCAGACCTCCCTTCTCAGTGCCAGGCCTCCTCTACCATCCCTCATCAGTGCCAGGCCTCATCTGCCATCCCTCTTCAGTGCCAGGCCTCCTCTGTTGTCCCTCGTCAGTGCCAGTCCTCCTCTACCACCCCTCATCAGTGCCAGGCCTCCTCTGCCGTCCCCCGTCAGTGCCAGGCCTCCCTTTTCAGTGCCAGGCCTCATCTGCCATCCCTCTTCAGTGCCAGCCCTCATCTACTGCTCCCTCGTCAGTGCCAGGCCTCCTCTGTTGTCCCACGTCAGTGCCAGTCCTCCTCTACCATCCCTCATCATTGCCAGCCCTCCACCGCCGTCCCTCCTCTGCCATCCCCTGTCAGTGCCAGGCCTCCCTTCTCAGTGCCAGGCCTCCTCTGCCATCCCTCATCAGTGCCAGGCCTCATCTACCCCTCTCGTCAGTGCCAGCCCTCCTCTGCTGTCCCCCGTCAGTGCCAGGCCTCCACTACTGTCCCTCATCAGTGCCAGGCCTCCCTTCTCAGTGCCAGGCCTCATCTGCCATCCCTCTTCAGTGCCAGTCCTCCTCTACCGTCCCTCATCAGTGCCAGGCCTCCTCTGTTGTCCTTCGTCAGTGCCAGTCCTCCTCTACCGTCTCTCATCAGTGCCAGCCCTCCTCTGCCGTCCCCCGTCAGTGCCAGGCCTCCTTTCTCAGTGCCAGGCCTCCTCTGCCATCCCTCTTCAGTGCCAGGCCTCCTCTACCCCTCTCGTCAGTGCCAGCCCTCCTCTGCCGTCCCCCGTCAGTGCCAGGCCTCCTCTGCCATCCCACTTCAGTGCCAGTCCTCCTCTATGGTCCCTCATTAGTGCCAGGCCTCCTCTGTTGTCCCTCATCAGTGCCAGCCCTCCTCTGCCGTCCCCCGTCAGTGCCAGGCCTCCTTCTCAGTGCCAGGCCTCATCTGCCATCCCTCATCAGTGCCAGGCCTCCTATACCCCTCTCATCAGTGCCAGCCCTCCTCTGCCGTCCCCCGTCAGTGCCAGGCCTCCTTCTCAGTGCCAGGCCTCCTCTGCCATCCCTCATCAGTGCCAGGCCTCATCTACCCCTCTCGTCAGTGCCAGGCCTCATCTACCCCTCTCGTCAGTGCCAGCCCTCCTCTGCTGTCCCCCGTCAGTGCCAGGCCTCCACTACTGTCCCTCATCAATGCCAGGCCTCCCTTCTCAATGCCAGGCCTCATCTGCCATCCCTCTTCAGTGCCAGGCCTCCTCTACCATCCCTCATCAGTGCCAGGCCTCCTCTGTTGTCCCTCGTCAGTGCCAGTCCTCCTCTACCGTCCCTCATCAGTGCCAGCCCTCCTCTGCCGTCCCCCGTCAGTGCCAGGCCTCCTTTCTCAGTGCCAGGCCTCCTCTGCCATCCCTCTTCAGTGCCAGGCCTCCTCTACCCCTCTCGTCAGTGCCAGCCCTCCTCTTCCATCCCCCGTCAGTGCCAGGCCTCCTTCTCAGTGCTAGGCCTCATCTGCCATCCCTCATCAGTGCCGGGCCTCCACAATACCCCCCCGTCAGTGCCAGGCCTGCTCTACCCCTCTCGTCAGTGCCAGCCCTCCTCTGCTGTCCCCCGTCAGTGCCAGGCCTCCTACTCAGTGCCAGGCCTCCTATGCCATCCCTCATCAGTGCCGGGCTTCCACAATCCCCCCCCCGTCAGTGCCAGGCCTCATCTGCCATCCCTCATCAGTGCCAGCCCTCCTCTACCCCCCACTCCCCCCCCCCGTCAGTGCCAGCCCTCCTCTGCCCCTCGTCTCATCTCTGCGCCTGGTAATGCCCGGCTCGAACTGGAGCCCATTATTACACGATCATTACCTGCCAATTACCCCGCATTAACCCACTGCCACTGAGCGGCGCAGCAACGTCAGCCAGCGACCTGTCACCGCAACAACAGGCCTCGCAGCGCTGGGCGTGCGTTACACTGTGATAATGACACCAACACGTGGGCGTTACACTGCAATAATGGCCTTCACGGCTTGAAGAAGGTTACACTACAACAATAACTCCTCTAGGGCCCGTTTATGTCACATCGGAGCATGGCGAGAGTTACACTGCAACAGTAACTCCTCTAGGGCCCGTGTATGTCACACTCGGAGCATGGCATGAGTTCCACTACAACAGTAACTCCTCTAGGGCCCGTTTATGTCACACTCGGAGCATGGCGAGAGTTACACTACAACAGTAACTCCTCTGGGGCCCGTTTATGTCACACTCGGAGCATGGCATGAGTTACACTACAACAGTAACTCCTCTAGGGCCCGTTTATGTCACACTCGGAGCATGGCATGAGTTACACTACAACAGTAACTCCTCTAGGGCCCGTTTATGTCACACTCGGAGCATGGCATGAGTTACACTACAACAGTAACTCCTCTAGGGCCCGTTTATGTCACATTCGGAGCATGGCATGAGTTACACTACAACAGTAACTCCTCTAGGGCCCGTTTATGTCACACTCGGAGCACGGCATGAGTTACACTACAACAGTAACTCCTCTAGGGCCCAGTTTATGTCACACTCGGAGCATGGCATGAGTTACACTACAACAGTAACTCCTCTAGGGCCCGTTTATGTCACACTCGGAGCATGGCATGAGTTACACTACAACAGTAACTCCTCTAGGGCCCGTTTATGTCACACTCGGAGCACGGCGAGAGTTACACTACAACAGTAACTCCTCTAGGGCCCAGTTTATGTCACACTCGGAGCATGGCATGAGTTACACTACAACAGTAACTCCTCTAGGGCCCGTTTATGTCACACTCGGAGCATGGCATGAGTTACACTACAACAGTAACTCCTCTAGGGCCCGTTTATGTCACACTCGGAGCACGTCGAGAGTTACACTACAACAGTAACTCCTCTAGGGCCCAGTTTATGTCACACTCGGAGCATGGCATGAGTTACACTACAAAACCAAAGGGGATGATGGACGGAGTGTTGAACATTGCAAGCACTCACCCCCAGTCAACTGATCTGGGTTTAATCCATCATCATTCTTTAGCTCACTCCGCCACCCCAGTTCAGACATGGCCATATGCAAATCAGTCTGACCCTTTGCCTCATGGGAACAGTCCAGCCCGAACTGCCAAGCCATGTCTTCCCTGGACCGGAAACAAGCATCCTGGGATCGGTTTCGGGTTCATAACCCTCATCAGCCAGGCTATCTTGAATCCAGTATGGCCATGTCTGAACTGGGGTGGCAGAGTGAGCTAAAGAATGATGATGGATTAAACCCAGATCAGTTGACTGGGGGTGAGTGCTTGCAATGTTCAACACTCCGTCCATCATCCCCTTTGATTTTGCTATGTTCAGCCCTAAGTTGGCAGGGTATGCCCAGACGTGGGTCCCTTGCTCACTTTGCCACTGGATTCAAGATAGCCTGGCTGATGACGGCTGTAAGCCAGAAACCGGTCCCAGGATGCTTGTTTCCGGTCCAGGGAAGACATGGCTTGGCAGTTCGGGCTGGACTGTTCCCATGAGGCACAGGGTCAGACTGATTTGCATATGGCCATGTCTGAACTGGGGTGGCGGAGTGAGCTAAAGAATGATGATGGATTAAACCCAGATCAGTTGACTGGGGGTGAGTGCTTGCAATGTTCAACACTCCATCCATCATCCCCTTTGGTTTTGCTATGTTCGCCCTAAGTTGGCAGGGTATGCCCAGACGTGGGTCCCTTGCTCACTTTGCCACTGGATTCAAGATAGCCTGGCTGATGACGGCTGTAAGCCAGAAACCGGACCCAGGATGCTTGTTTCCGGTCCAGGGAAGACATGGCTTGGCAGTTCGGGCTGGACTGTTCCCATGAGGCACAGGGTCAGACTGATTTGCATGTGGCCATGTCTGAACTGGGGTGGCGGAGTGAGCTAAAGAATGATGATGGATTAAACCCAGATCAGTTGACTGGGGGTGAGTGCTTGCAATGTTCAACACTCCGTCCATCATCCCCTTTGGTTTTGCTATGAGTTACACTACAACAGTAACTCCTCTAGGGACCGTTTATGTCACAGAGCATAGCATGAGTTACACTACAATAGTAACTCCTCTAGGGCCAGTGTATGTTACACTCAGAGCACGGCGAGAGTTACACTGCAACAGTAACCCCTCTAGGGCGCGTGTATGTCACACTTGGAGCATGGCATGAATTACACTACAACAATAACTCCTCTAGGGCCCGTTTATGTCACACTCGGGGCATGGCATGAGTTACACTACAACAATAACTCCTCTAGGGCCCGTTTATGTCACACTCGGGGCATGGCATGAGTTACACTACAACAATAACTCCTCTAGGGCGCGTGTATGTCACACTCAGAGCACGGCGAGAGCTACACTACAACAATAACTCCTCTAGGGCCTGTGTATGTCACACTTGGAGCATGGCATGAGTTACACTACAACAGTAACTCCTCTAGGGCCCGTTTATGTCACACTCGGAGCATGGCATGAGTTACACTACAACAATAACTCCTCTAGGGCCAGTGTATGTTACACTCAGAGCATGGCATGAGTTACACTGCAACAGTAACTCCTCTAGGGCCTGTTTATGTCACATCGGAGCATGGCATGAGTTACACTACAACAGTAACTCCTCTAGGGCCCGTTTATGTCACACTCGGAGCATGGCATGAGTTACACTACAACAATAACTCCTCTAGGGCCCGTTTATGTCACACTTGGAGCATGGCATGAGTTACACTGCAACAGTAACTCCTCTAGGGCCCGTTTATGTCACACTCGGAGCATGGCATGAGTTACACTACAACAATAACTCCTCTAGGGCCCGTGTATGTCACACTTGGAGCATGGCATGAGTTACACTGCAACAGTAACTCCTCTAGGGCCCGTTTATGTCATACTCGGGGATATGGCATGAGTTACACTACAACAGTAACTCCTCTAGGGCGCGTTTATGTCACACTCGGAGCATGGCATGAGTTACACTACAACAATAACTCCTCTAGGGCCCGTTTATGTCATACTTGGAGCATGGCATGAGTTACACTGCAACAGTAACTCCTCTAGGGCCCGTTTATGTCACACTCGGGGCATGGCATGAGTTACACTACAACAATAACTCCTCTAGGGCCCGTTTATGTCACACTCGGGGCATGGCATGAGTTACACTACAACAATAACTCCTCTAGGGCGCGTGTATGTCACACTCAGAGCACGGCGAGAGCTACACTACAACAATAACTCCTCTAGGGCCCGTGTATGTCACACTTGGAGCATGGCATGAGTTACACTACAACAGTAACTCCTCTAGGGCCCGTTTATGTCACACTCGGAGCATGGCATGAGTTACACTACAACAATAACTCCTCTAGGGCCAGTGTATGTTACACTCAGAGCATGGCATGAGTTACACTGCAACTGTAACTCCTCTAGGGCCTGTTTATGTCACATCGGAGCATGGCATGAGTTACGCTACAACAGTAACTCCTCTAGGGCCCGTTTATGTCACACTCGGAGCATGGCATGAGTTACACTACAACAATAACTCCTCTAGGGCCCGTTTATGTCACACTTGGAGCATGGCATGAGTTACACTGCAACAGTAACTCCTCTAGGGCCCGTTTATGTCACACTCGGAGCATGGCATGAGTTACACTACAACAATAACTCCTCTAGGGCCCGTTTATGTCACACTTGGAGCATGGCATGAGTTACACTGCAACAGTAACTCCTCTAGGGCCCGTTTATTTCATACTTGGGGATATGGCATGAGTTACACTACAACAGTAACTCCTCTAGGGCGCGTTTATGTCACACTCGGAGCATGGCATGAGTTACACTACAACAATAACTCCTCTAGGGCCCGTTTATGTCACACTTGGAGCATGGCATGAGTTACACTGCAACAGTAACTCCTCTATGGCCCGTTTATGTCACACTCGGGGCATGGCATGAGTTACACTACAACAATAACACCTCTAGGGCCAGTGTATGTTACACTCAGAGCACGGCGAGAGTTACACTACAACAATAACTCCTCTAGGGCCCGTTTATGTCACACTCGGAGCATGGCATGAGTTACACTACAACAGTAACTCCTCTAGAGCGCGTGTGTTATACTCAGAGCACGGCGAGAGTTACACTACAACAGTAACTCCTCTAGAGCCCGTGTATGTTACACTCAGAGCACGGCGAGAGTAACACTACAACAATAACTCCTCTAGGGCCCGTGTATGTCACACTTGGAGCATGGCATGAGTTACACTACAATAGTAACTCCTCTGTGGCGTGTGTGTCTCACTCGGAGCACGGCACGAGTTACACTACAACAGTAACTCCTCTAGGGCCCGTGTATGTTACACTCAGAGCACGGCACGAGTTACACTACAACAGTAACTCCTCTAGGGCCCGTGTATGTTACACTCAAATCCAGGCGGGAGTTACACTACAACAATAACTCCTCTAGGGCCCGTTTATGTCACACTCGGAGCATGGCATGAGTTACACTACAATAGTAACTCCTCTAGGGCCCATTTATGTCACATCGGAGCATAGCATGAGTTACACTACAATAGTAACTCCTCTAGGGCCCGTGTATGTTACACTCAGAGCACGGCGAGAGTTACACTACAACAGTAACCCCTCTAGGGCGCGTGTATGTCACACTTGGAGCATGGCATGAGTTACACTACAACAGTAACCCCTCTAGGGCGCGTGTGTGTGTCTCACTCGGAGCACGGCGCGAGTTACACTAACTCCTCTAGGGCGCGTGTATGTCACACTCAGAGCACGGCGAGAGTTACACTACAACAATAACTCCTCTAGGGCCCGTGTATGTCACACTTGGAGCATGGCATGAGTTACACTACAATAGTAACTCCTCTGTGGCGTGTGTGTGTGTCTCACTCAGAGCACGGCGCGAGTTACACTAACTCCTCTAGGGCGCGTGTATGTCACACTCAGAGCACGGCGAGAGTTACACTACAACAATAACTCCTCTAGGGCCCGTGTATGTCACACTTGGAGCATGGCATGAGTTACACTACAACAGTAACCCCTCTAGGGCGCGTGTGTGTGTCTCACTCGGAGCACGGCGCGAGTTACACTAACTCCTCTAGGGCGCGTGTATGTCACACTCAGAGCACGGCGAGAGTTACACTACAACAATAACTCCTCTAGGGCCCGTGTATGTCACACTTGGAGCATGGCATGAGTTACACTACAACAGTAACCCCTCTAGGGCGTGTGTATGTCACACTCAGAGCACGGCGAGAGTTACACTACAACAATAACTCCTCTAGGGCCCGTGTATGTCACACTTGGAGCATGGCATGAGTTACACTACAATAGTAACTCCTCTGTGGCGTGTGTGTCTCACTCGGAGCACGGCACGAGTTACACTACAACAATAACTCCTCTAGGGCCCGTTTATGTCTCACTTGGAGCACGGCACGAGTTACACTACAACAATAAGCACGGCACGAGTTACACTACAACAATAACTCCTCTAGGGCCTGTGTATGTTACACTCAAATCCCGGCGGGAGTTACACTACAACAATAACTCCTCTAGGGCCCGTTTATGTCACACTCGGAGCATGGCATGAGTTACACTACAACAGTAACTCATCTAGGCCCCGTTTATGTCACACTCGGAGCATGGCATGAGTTACACTACAACAGTAACAGTAACTCCTCTAGGGCCCGTTTATGTCACACTCGGAGCATGGCATGAGTTACACTACAACAGTAACTCCTCTAGGGCCCGTTTATGTCACACTCGGGGCATGGTATGAGTTACACTACAACAGTAACTCCTCTAGGGCCCGTTTATGTCACACTCGAGCATGGCATGAGTTACACTACAACAGTAACTCCTCTAGGGCCCGTGTATGTTACACTCAAATCCCGGCGGGAGTTACACTACAACAATAACTCCTCTAGGGCCCGTTTATGTCACACTCAGAGCATGGCATGAGTTACACTACAATAGTAACTCCTCTAGGGCCCGTTTATGTCACATCGGAGCATAGCATGAGTTACACTACAATAGTAACTCCTCTAGGGCCCGTGTATGTTACACTCAGAGCACGGCGAGAGTTACACTACAACAGTAACCCCTCTAGGGCACGTGTATGTCACACTTGGAGCATGGCATAAGTTACACTACAATAGTAACTCCTCTGTGGCGTGTGTGTGTGTCTCACTCGGAGCACGGCGCGAGTTACACTAACTCCTCTAGGGCGCGTGTATGTCACACTCAGAGCACGGCGAGAGTTACACTACAACAATAACTCCTCTAGGGCGCGTGTATGTCACACTTGGAGCATGGCATGAGTTACACTACAACAGTAACCCCTCTAGGGCGCGTGTATGTCACACTTGGAGCATGGCATGAGTTACACTACAACAGTAACCCCTCTAGGGCCCGTTTATGTCACACTCGGAGCATGGCATGAGTTACACTACAACAGTAACCCCTCTAGGGCGCGTGTATGTCACACTTGGAGCATGGCATGAGTTACACTACAACAGTAACCCCTCTAGGGCGCGTGTATGTTACACTCAAATCACGGGGGGAGTTAAACTCAATAATCTGATAATGGCAAACCCATGGCATAGTGAGCGTAACCACACTATTGAGAAACCTATGACGCCTCCGCGCGCGTGACACTGGAGTGGCCACTCAAGGACCAGTGCGCCATTTGCGCATATTTCACACACTCTTAACACATGTTCTGGTAAATGCGAGTCTTTTTCATTCTGTTAAATTTCAGCAGGTTTTACCAGGGCCCCGTGTAATCAGGCCCAGAGAGCGCGAGATGGGCCCTTGGAATGGACAGAGCCTGTCTCCCGGGGGCTCTGGAAAAGTATTCTCTTTTAAGATGCCCAACACAATACTGACTGCTCAGCTCTGGACCTGGGTGCACTGTGAACCCTGGGTAACGAAGATATAGCATTAAGGGGCTGATTTAAGCAGTTACAGAAGAGTCGATTATGAATCGATTAATTTTAGGCCGTTGGATATAAGAAATCTGAGGCCTTTAACTTCTTAAGGTAGTAGTGGTTAATCTACTCTAAGCCACCACTAAGAGCATTCTTGCTTTTACAACATCAAAAGTAGGTGAAGAAGGGTGGGTCATGGTACTTTGTGAAACAGTAATGGTGGGTTTATGTCTCTCAAGGCAGTAATATATAACAGATGTTATTTTTAAATATAATATTTTTTTTAATTGAGTAGTAAAGCATGTGCGATTCAAAAATGTGCTCTGCAGGAATCTGTGAAAAAGCATTTTTTTATAATGACTTGATAGCTTGGATATAGGGAGGAGTCAGGTATAATGCGTCAGGTATAATGTATGCAGGGTGGGCGTTCCCAGGCAGGAAGTAAAAGTGACGCAGTGAAATCTACAAGATTTCATTGCACCATTCCTAGGACGCCACTGCGTCAAAACTGTTCGCCTGCTTGAAGCAGGCATAAGGAGTGATGCAGTACAATAAGTCAATGCATTGCTGGAATTGCGTTGTGCTTGCGACACAACTCCAGCAATGCGTGACTTTTGGGCCTACAGATGCGTCAGAATTTCTGACGCATCTGTCAATCCTTGGCCATGGTGCGCCGTATTGTAAATACGGCACATCCATGGTGGCGCAAGGGCATCGCAGGCTGGCGCAGTGAAATTGACGCATCTCTACAGAAGCGTTCGGTTCTTGTAAATCTGCCCCTATGTTTTTAAATATTAGTACATTTATATATTTCTTTAAATTGGGGCTCTGTGCTTTTTGCACAATATTTACCCAGCTGGTTTGATTGATTTAGTTAAATTGTTTTTCTACTTAGTTGTTAAATGCCCCCTTTTTTAAATAACTTGGAGCAGTTCATTGGTGTTTCGCAGCATGGAGGTCACCTAATTAATAACCTGCCCAGACAAGGTCCATCACTGTGGCCTGTCCTGACTTGACCAGGCAGAGACCTCGAAAACATGCACGGACCTTGGAAGAAAGGGTAACCCTAGTCTCGGGGAGCTGGTGCACGGAGGCCGGTATTAGCATCAGATAAACATGTGGCCTCAGAGAGGCCTGAAGTCTAGTACTACACACAAGATGTAACTTTGTTCTTGTTGTCGGAGGATTGTCCAAAGAAATACTTCCTCAGGGGCAAAAGAATTGCCCAGGGTCAGCAGTCCAGTTTTCCAGCGTTTAATTGCAGGAAATTGTGGGTCATCCAAGAAGCACTGGAAAAAGCAGTTGGTCACAGCTTTGTGACCTCTTGGCCTTGCCAATGCTTTTTAAAATACAGAGCAGCGTCAGCAAAAGAAATATCTTTTGCAGAGAAAGTTCAATATTGGTAAAGAAAAAATGGCGATGATGAAAATTAGCATATGCACTTGTACGCATCATGCAGCATCATTTCGTACCCATGTGCGTGCATTTTGATGTATGGACGCACATGCATGATGACATACACACATGAGTCACCACAAATCTGCGTGTATACTCAATGATGTGAGTTTCACTTGATTTTTTGGCACTGCGCATCCATTGATATGAAACATCATGAGGCTGCTCCACTGCAATGCACTATTGCAGTCCGAAGTAATGTCAACCACTTACTCATGTTGACCTATGGGAATAGCAGGCCTGATAGGTAGTGAAAACACACATAGGCATTCCTCACTATCTGGGTGCACATGTGCCACTGCCACACCTACCTGAGATGGAAGGAGGGACACATAGCTCCCAGCACCAGTGGTGCATTGCGACCGCCCAAGTTTGCACGGCAGACTGAACATAGGTTTAACAAATACGTGTGTCTGTGCGCACGCACTAGCCTGCGTTAGCAGGTGGCACATGCAATAATGGGCACCATAGGTGTGGGTGCACACTCACAGTGGCCTACAATGGCAAGCTGCTCATGAGTTTACTCACCATAGATGCCAGTGCGCACCCACCGGTCTGCAATAACAGATCAGCTTGTGTTTCAGATCAGAGAATCAGTGCCACTTCCCAACACGGATAGGAAGGGCGCGCGCACATTCACACTATATTTACAGTGGGAAAGTGCCCAAAGCCTGGAGGCCACATAAGAGAATCAGCAAAACTAAGGTGCAAAAAGCAAAAAGCTACTTAACGAGTATCAGGTCTAATATGCACCCCCCCCCCCCCAGCCACAAGTGCAGAGGTCGTACCCAGCATCCAGGTAGTCCTCCTCACTAAGGCAGAAGAACCTAGATAGGCCATCTGCGCTGGAGTGGTAGAACCCTGGTCAGTGTTTCACTGTAAAGTCCATCCCCTGTAAGTAAATTGACTATTTCAGTAGTTTCAGATTCCCACCCCTTATTTGCACTAGCCATCAGAGGGGTCTGTGGTCCGTTTGAACCAAGAAGTGCGTGCCAAACAAATAAGGCCACAACTTCTTCAGGGCCCAGACCACAGCGAAGGCTCCCACTCTATCACACTCAACCTTTGCTCCTGTGGGAGTAACCTCTGGTAGATGATGGCTACTGGCTGGTCTACGCCCTCTTCATTCAGTTGAGACAGTACCGCTCTGATACCATGTTCAGAGGCATCCATCTGAACGATGAACTCAATAGAGAATTCCGGGGCCTGGAGCACAGGTGCTATGCACATCGCCTGTTTGAGGGAGTCAAATGCCGTTTGTCAGGCCTCAGTCCAGATTACATTTCTGGGCTGCTTATTTGAAGTCAGCTCCATCAAGGGTGTCATGATGGTGTTGTATCCCTTGATGAACCTCCGGTAGTTCCCAGCCAAGCACAGCAAGGCCTTAATGCCCATTTGGGTTTTGGGGGGTTCCCAGGCCAGAATAGCTTCAACCTTGCCCTGGAGGGTTTGCACCTTACCCTGGCCCACCCGATGTCCCAAGTACACCACCGATCCTTCTCCTATCTGGCTCTTACTGGTCTTGATAGTCAGGCCTGCTTGCTGCAGGGCCTGAAGTACTTTCTAGAAGTGAAAGAGATGGTCCTCCCAACGGTTGCTGAAGACGGCAGTGTCATCCAGATAAGTAGCTGAAAAGGCTTCCATACCAGCAATGACCAGGTACACCAACCTCTGGAAGATGGCGGGGGCATTCTTGAGTCCAAAGGGCATGACCCTGAATTGGCAATGCCCTTCCCGAGTGGAGAAAGGAGTTTTCTCCTTGGCTCCCTTGGTGAGGCCGATCTGCCAGTACCCGGAGGTCAAGTCGAAGGTACATAAATATGGGCCAATATCCCAACCTGTCAACCAACTTATCTGCCAGCGTAATTGGATGGGCGTCTGTCCGGGTCACCGAGTTCAGCCCCTGATAGTCCACACAGAACCTTAGTTCAAGTGTGGTGCCCGCCGTAGCGGCTTTTGGCACCAGAACCACCAGACTGGACCAGGGTTCTGCTGGAGGGTTCTATGACTCCCCATTTTAGCATCTTACACACTTCCACCTTGATGCTAGCTCTCACCTTATCTGACAACCTGTAAGAAGTGCTCTTGACATGGAGATTGTCGCTGGTATCCACGTCATGGGAGCACAGGTGGGTCATCCCCGGGATAAGGGAGAAAAGTGAGGTTAACTATCCCAGTACTCTGTGACAATCCCTGTAGGAAGGTGGAATCTGACTATATGGTTGCCCCCACTTTTTTTATGGTGTTTTGCTGGTTTATGACTTAGTTGGACTGGGACCCTGCTATTCAGGGCCCCAGTCTATCTGCTCTCTCTAAACGACATGGAGTGCACTCTAGGTGCACTAGTGATTGGATACTGTGGTGCCTTATGAGTCCCTAGTATATGGTACCTTAGGTGCCAAGGGCATAGGTACTTCACAGGCCTACCAGGGGCTGCAGCATGTGTTATGCCACCCCTGGGAAGCAGTCTAAATCTGACACCACAGGCCTGCTACTGCAGCCTGGGTGAGGTGGTGCTAGCACCCCTCACTGAGATATAGGTTTCCTATATCTCTCTTGCACACACATATAAACCTATCAGTCACCCCTAAGGCAGGCCCTATCAATCCTGAGGGCAGGGTGCTTGGCTTCTATGTGAGGGGGTGCCTCTGCATGAGCAGGGCCCCTCTGCAGTTCTCAGAGTCCATTCTCTGGTGCTGTTTGTGGATGCGGTTAAACCATATACTCTTAAGTGCATTATATCCTCGCGGTAAATGCTAACTTTGGAATGGCTGCATCAAAACATGTCGTGTTTGGTGTCAAACATCTTGGAATACTACCCCCCGCCAATCTTGGCGGCGGGGGTAGCATTCCACCCTTCTAGAGGGATAAGACATGTACCTGCTGTGGAAACGCGGTAGAATCCTAAAGAGCCCTGGCATCACAAAATGGATGCCACCAGTCACAGACACTGGGCTGCCCTCCTGCTGATGACCGAAACTCGCAGTGGAGGAAGCCCAACAATAGGCATCCTGTCACAGGGAGGTGTAACCACCTTCCAGACAGGGTTTAGTGTATTGGGGCTGGGTGGGTGCACTCTTAGAGTGCTTTGAAGTCCTGCACTGGGGGAGCAGAAGGCTCCTCTGTGCATATGCCAGTTCAAACCAGCTCAGGGGCTACCTGCCCCTGCTCTGGCACGAAACTGGACAAAGGGAAGTGGGTGTAGCCACCCCTCCCTTGACCCTCCCATAGGTGGGGTCATAGAGCTAGTCCATCCCCTCTTTTTAGTTTAAGAGGGGGAACCTTGCCATTGCAAAGCAGATAACCCCTGGACGACGCTCTACAGAAGAATCCTGGCCCTTCGACGTTCCACTACCTTTGGAAGACAGAAGAATCTCCCTTGGAGTCAAGGAGTGACTCCCCTGCTTGGCAGGCACCAAAAACGACAACGACGGTCGCAAACTACGCCGCTCCCGCCGGAGTCCGAAGTCCCTGCAGCCCAAAAGTGGATTTCCTGACCTCTCCCAGGCCATCGTGAGTCCCCAGCGAAGCTGAGGCAAGTGGACCCCACGAGTAACGAGGAACCGCGACCCCTGGGTACCGTGCACTATTGTCGAGTGCAACCCCTTCACAACGTTCTACGAACTTGTGCTTTGGACCACGTGTGGTCCCGACCTCCAGCAGGAATCCCTCCGAAGATCAGAGGCCTACACCGTCCCGAGTGACCGTGGGCCCCTGTTGAGTGATTCCGCCCGAGGTGTCTTCGCGATCCCTTGCCCGCTGGCTTGTGGGTCCCCAGAAGACTTCTTAAAGAAACCAAAGGGCTCCCCTGGTTGCTCCAGGCCTGCCCTGACTTACCCTCGCTGGGTGAGTCCCTCAGACCTTGCTGGTCTGCGCCATCGACTTTTCTTCATCTCCCCGAGACTTGCGGCTGCCAAGGCTTGTTGGCTCCGATCGAGTTGCCGACACCGCAGTCAGCTGCAGACGTCGAGGACACACCGAATCCAGCTCCTGGTCGTCGTCGACGCCTCCTGGACCACGTGGCTGAAGAGTCAAGGCACCCGCAACCGACCTGAAGCGACCGACGACGGTGGGCATCCATCTTCCTTGCCCCGGGTCACTGCCAAGTGACTTTGAACACTGTCCCCTCTGCTTTCAGGTCATCCTTCTTCAGAATCCAGGCTTGGATTCCACCGGACACTTCTTCAGCTCCCGCAAACAGCAAGTCTTCTTTGTTCGCCATTGAAAACGACGCCGCGACCCGACACCAAAGGACACCTGTGCACCCGGCTTCCCTGGGTGAGGTAACTCCAGCACTACGGTGCTCCTGTGGGTGTGGGCCCTAGAACTACTTACCCTGTAAGTGACTTGCTTGTAGGTTCTCCCGAAGTATCCTAAAACTCTTTATTTCCAACCGCGACTTGCCCCATTGAAGTTAACGGCGATCCGCGCCTGTGTATCCACACTGCACGCGTCCCCCGTGGGTCCTTTACTTACCTGCCTTGGGTGGTTTTGTGAGGCCCCAGCACTTCTGAAGGCCCTAGGCCTTGTCTCCCTGCAAGTCGTTGTTTCTAAGTCTCTTACTTAGTATATGGTCTGGTACGCCCCTAGGGCCCCAGCCATATTTTGTGCTTAACTTATTGTGAAACGTTGATTTGTGCATATGTTTGTCTTCTAATCTCATAAAGAGATTAGTAGAGAGTTATTTAGAAATAAATACATATATATTTGATATATATACCTGTGTGGTGTCTTTTCATTTGGTGATTCAAGAGATTATATGGTAAAACAAGCTGCTTTACATTCCTCCGAGACTTAGCCTGAAGGCTGCTCTCCACAGCTACCACTAGGATAGCTTTCTTTAAAAGGTTGTCTTAAACCTATCTACCATAAGAGTCGATTTGCCCTGGTGCAAGGTGTCCACTTTAATTAGTGAACAGCATATACCAGGCCAACTTCTCACATTGGTGGGCAGCGTGTGGGATTCCAGCTTGCCATTGTTTTACCAGAAAATCTCTATTTGAATTACTAACTGAAAACCATTATAGGTACTCAAGGTACATATAAAGTCAAGCTTAGTATCAATAAGTTCTACTGAACTTAGAGCTGTGTTCCAAGGGATAGCACACCCTTTCCACAGCTCAAGCTAGGATCAGTAGGCCACAAACTAGTGTAGGTAGTACAACACTGCACAACACTAGAATGTCCTTGAAGGGTGGACCCAGTGGATCCACTCAGCCTCAGTATAAGGACATGGCTTTCTCTGACTTGAGAGCCATGTGTGTTGACAGACACCTGAGGACAGGACAGAGTCCCTCAACCCTGCACCTGATAGATCTGCTGACAGCAGATGACCTTAGATTGGCTCTAGGAGCTAAAGGGTTTGAATCAGTGGGTGGGTCAGTCATAGTATCTGGGTCAGATGATGAAAATCAGAATGACCAAGACTCTGTGATTGAAGGGCCAGGCTCCAAGGAGCCTGAACAGGACAGAGGAGTTCTCCCTAAGAGAACTGGCAGAGTGGATGAGAGGCACAGATCCCCTTCCAGGGAATCTGAGCACTCTTATCACTCTGGCAGAGAATTTGTCCAAGAGAGGAGCTCATACTTTAACTTAAGAGAGACCTCCTCTGAGAGAAGGTGCAAACTGCTCCAGTATGAGGAAGCCAAAGTGGCCCTCAGAACCAAGCAGTTGGCACTGGATAGAGAAGCCCTGGAGATCCAGAGAGCTTCCAGAAGGGAGGGTTTAGAACCCCCTGGTGGCAGCAACAGTGTCCCTAGAGGCAGAGAATATGTCCCTGACCATAGGAACCTGAGCAAGGTTGTTCCTCCCTACCAGAGTGGGGATGATATCCACAAGTGGATAACTGCTATGGAGAGGGCCTGTAGAGTACAGCAGGTCCCCCAAAAGCAGTGGGCAGCAATCTTGTGGCTCTCCTTTTCAGATAAAGGTAGAGACAAGCTCCTCACTGTTAGAGAAGAGGATGCTGATGATTATGAGGTCCTGAAGAGTGCACTGATAGATGGGTTTGGCTTAACCACTGAGCAGTACAGGTTGAAGTTCAGAGATACCCAGAAGGCACAGACTCAGGACTGGACTGACTTTGTAGATTGTGCATCCAAGGCTCTGGAGGGTTGGCTGGTTGGCAGTAGGGTTACTGATTTCAAAGGATTTTATAATCTAATGATGAGAGAACAGATCCTTAATAATTGTCAAAACCAGCTTTTACACCAGTACCTGGTGGACTCTGATCTGACCTCTCCCCAAGAATTGGGAAAGAAGGCAGACAAATGGGTCAGAACCAGGGTAAGGCCTAAGAATCAGGGTGGTGACCACAAGAAAGATTCTACCAAGTCCCAAGAGAAAGGTGGGGATAAATCCAAGGATAAGTCCACTACAGGGCCCCAAAATTCCTCTTCTGGGGGTGGGTCCCAAACTCCTTCCTCTCCTGAAAAGAAACCCTATTGCCATGTCTGTAAAAAGCCTGGGCACTGGAAATCTGATCCCAGTTGTCCCAGGAATGGCAATAAAGAAAATGTTCCTCCAACAACTACTACCACCCCTCCTGGTACTACCAGTAGTAATCCTCCAGTTGGGAGTAGTGCACCCAAAAAGTTAGGTGCTTTTGCAAGAGGAACAGAGGTGGGCCCTAGTTTAGACAGGACCCCCTCAACAGACTCCTCAGATTCTGATGGTGGTATAGGATTTGCCACCTTTACCGTGGGTCCCACAGCATTGGGCAGGTACAGACTGGAGCCAATAATTAATGGTCAGAAAGCTGTGGCATTTAGGGACACAGGGGCTAGTGTCACCATGGTGGCAGGGAAACTAGTCCCCCTCACCAGCTTTTACCTGAGTTTAAATACCAGGTGACCAACATTGATGGTGTCAGAACAGATCACCCCATGGCCATAGTCAATCTCAGCTGGGAGGGGGTCACAGGCCCAAAAAGAGTGGCAGTGTCCCCAACCTTACCTGTAGATTGCCTGATGGGCAATGATCTGGAAATTTCAGCCTGGGCTGAAATTGAACACCAAACCCATCTGAAGATGTTGGGGGTCCCTGTAAAGGTTAGTGGGGCTGTGATGGCCACAGCCCCAGCCCAATATTTTGGAGAGATGGAGCCTGGAAGAATGGCCCACTCTCCCCCAGAAGAGAGCACAAGGGTTGAAGAAAAGTCTTCTTCCCTCCAGACAGTAGGTAAGGGTCAGCCTCCTCAGGGAACTGACCCTACCCCTAGTGAAGGAACTGCCACAGAGGTAGTCAGGCCTGGCCTGGCCACCCCCTGATGGCAGAGGACCCTTACAAGGTGGTACCCAGTCTGGAGCAGGTAACCTGCCCCTCTCTACCCTGCCTCAGTCAGCCCAGGGCTGCAGAGGTCAGGGAGGTCAGTGGACCCCCCAGGGCCCCCTGTCCAGAGGAACCCCCCATCAGCAGATTAGGGGCACCCAGGCTAGTAGCCCTAGCCAGGTAGAAATTCCTCAACCCACTGAGGGATCCCCCATACCTTTATGTAGGGACCTCCCCCAGAAGGACTCTGTTAGGCAAGGGCAAACCTGGGACCAAAAGGTTCCAAACATGCCATGTCCCTCCAGTGTTCCACCCAAAGGGACCCAACCCCCGGCTGTAGGCAGTCAAAGGTTGACCCTTAGAGCAGAGTACCACTCAGTCATGGAAAGACAGGCATACATGGTGACCAGTGAGCTGAGAAAGCTGAGGCCAACATTCCTAGGGCCACACTTCCCTACTCAGACACCTCACCAGCCTGGTACTTTACCAAAGCACACCACAGGTAGTGATTCCCCATGGTGGAGACCCTCTCATACCCTTAGGGTGAGGGATTGCTTAGTGGACCATAAGACAGGGGGCAACCATGCTAGTGCAGGTGCTTCCTTATATGGCCACTTAGTCAATAAAGGCTCAACTGGCCAAGGTTAGCCTTATCTCCTTTCGTTTGGGGGGTTATGTAGGAAGGTGGAATCTGACTATATGGTTGCCCCCACTTTTTTTATGGTGTTTTGCTGGTTTATGACTTAGTTGGACTGGGACCCTGCTATTCAGGGCCCCAGTCTATCTGCTCTCTCTAAACGACATGGAGTGCACTCTAGGTGCACTAGTGATTGGATACTGTGGTGCCTTATGAGTCCCTAGTATATGGTACCTTAGGTGCCAAGGGCATAGGTACTTCACAGGCCTACCAGGGGCTGCAGCATGTGTTATGCCAACCCTGGGAAGCAGTCTAAATCTGACACCACAGGCCTGCTACTGCAGCCTGGGTGAGGTGGTGCTAGCACCCCTCACTGAGATATAGGTTTCCTATATCTCTCTTGCACACACATATAAACCTATCAGTCACCCCTAAGGCAGGCCCTATCAATCCTGAGGGCAGGGTGCTTGGCTTCTATGTGAGGGGGTGCCTCTGCATGAGCAGGGCCCCTCTGCAGTTCTCAGAGTCCATTCTCTGGTGCTGTTTGTGGATGCGGTTAAACCATATACTCTTAAGTGCATTATATCCTCGCGGTAAATGCTAACTTTGGAATGGCTGCATCAAAACATGTCGTGTTTGGTGTCAAACATCTTGGAATACTACCCCCGCCAATCTTGGCGGCGGGGGTAGCATTCCACCCTTCTAGAGGGATAAGACATGTACCTGCTGTGGAAACGCGGTAGAATCCTAAAGAGCCCTGGCATCACAAAATGGATGCCACCAGTCACAGACACTGGGCTGCCCTCCTGCTGATGACCGAAACTCGCAGTGGAGGAAGCCCAACAATAGGCATCCTGTCACAGGGAGGTGTAACCACCTTCCAGACAGGGTTTAGTGTATTGGGGCTGGGTGGGTGCACTCTTAGAGTGCTTTGAAGTCCTGCACTGGGGGAGCAGAAGGCTCCTCTGTGCATATGCCAGTTCAAACCAGCTCAGGGGCTACCTGCCCCTGCTCTGGCACGAAACTGGACAAAGGGAAGTGGGTGTAGCCACCCCCTCCCTTGACCCTCCCATAGGTGGGGTCATAGAGCTAGTCCATCCCCTCTTTTTAGTTTAAGAGGGGAACCTTGCCATTGCAAAGCAGATAACCCCTGGACGACGCTCTACAGAAGAATCCTGGCCCTTCGACGTTCCACTACCTTTGGAAGACAGAAGAATCTCCCTTGGAGTCAAGGAGTGACTCCCCTGCTTGGCAGGCACCAAAAACGACAACGACGGTCGCAAACTACGCCGCTCCCGCCGGAGTCCGAAGTCCCTGCAGCCCAAGAAGTGGATTTCCTGACCTCTCCCAGGCCATCGTGAGTCCCCAGCGAAGCTGAGGCAAGTGGACCCCACGAGTAACGAGGAACCGCGACCCCTGGGTACCGTGCACTATTGTCGAGTGCAACCCCTTCACAACGTTCTACGAACTTGTGCTTTGGACCACGTGTGGTCCCGACCTCCAGCAGGAATCCCTCCGAAGATCAGAGGCCTACACCGTCCCGAGTGACCGTGGGCCCCTGTTGAGTGATTCCGCCCGAGGTGTCTTCGCGATCCCTTGCCCGCTGGCTTGTGGGTCCCCAGAAGACTTCTTAAAGAAACCAAAGGGCTCCCCTGGTTGCTCCAGGCCTGCCCTGACTTACCCTCGCTGGGTGAGTCCCTCAGACCTTGCTGGTCTGCGCCATCGACTTTTCTTCATCTCCCCGAGACTTGCGGCTGCCAAGGCTTGTTGGCTCTGATCGAGTTGCCGACACCGCAGTCAGCTGCAGACGTCGAGGGACACACCGAATCCAGCTCCTGGTCGTCGTCGACGCCTCCTGGACCACGTGGCTGAAGAGTCAAGGCACCCGCAACCGACCTGAAGCGACCGACGACGGTGGGCATCCATCTTCCTTGCCCCGGGTCACTGCCAAGTGACTTTGAACACTGTCCCCTCTGCTTTCAGGTCATCCTTCTTCAGAATCCAGGCTTGGATTCCACCGGACACTTCTTCAGCTCCCGCAAACAGCAAGTCTTCTTTGTTCGCCATTGAAAACGACGCCGCGACCCGACACCAAAGGACACCTGTGCACCCGGCTTCCCTGGGTGAGGTAACTCCAGCACTACGGTGCTCCTGTGGGTGTGGGCCCTAGAACTACTTACCCTGTAAGTGACTTGCTTGTAGGTTCTCCCGAAGTATCCTAAAACTCTTTATTTCCAACCGCGACTTGCCCCATTGAAGTTAACGGCGATCCGCGCCTGTGTATCCACACTGCACGCGTCCCCCGTGGGTCCTTTACTTACCTGCCTTGGGTGGTTTTGTGAGGCCCCAGCACTTCTGAAGGCCCTAGGCCTTGTCTCCCTGCAAGTCGTTGTTTCTAAGTCTCTTACTTAGTATATGGTCTGGTACGCCCCTAGGGCCCCAGCCATATTTTGTGCTTAACTTATTGTGAAACGTTGATTTGTGCATATGTTTGTCTTCTAATCTCATAAAGAGATTAGTAGAGAGTTATTTAGAAATAAATACATATATATTTGATATATATACCTGTGTGGTGTCTTTTCATTTGGTGATTCAAGAGATTATATGGTAAAACAAGCTGCTTTACATTCCTCCGAGACTTAGCCTGAAGGCTGCTCTCCACAGCTACCACTAGGATAGCTTTCTTTAAAAGGTTGTCTTAAACCTATCTACCATAAGAGTCGATTTGCCCTGGTGCAAGGTGTCCACTTTAATTAGTGAACAGCATATACCAGGCCAACTTCTCACAATCCCTCTGCTGGTTAGGAGGTCAGGGAGGGGGATAGGATTACTCCTTCCACCAACCCATTCATCTCCTGAGAGTCCAGGAGGTCGGTCTCCTTTTCCTCCTTCACCATCCGTCACCATCAGCATGGTAACCTCGGACCTCTCAAAGTGTGGCTTGAGGTGATTGACGTGCAGGACCCGGAGGGGCTGCCTTGAGGTCTTGAGATCTACCAGGTAGGTTGTCTCCCCCTTCCTCTCGATCAACTTGTAGGGCCCGATCCAGCAGTCCTGAAGGGCCCCTACTCCACAGTCTCCTTCGCCCACACTTGCTGCCCCGGTGTCAATTTCACTTGAGTGGCGTTCTTGTCATACCACTCCTTCATGACATCCTGGCTGGCTTCTAAGCTGTGTGAGGCTTGCTTCCACAACCTGGCAATTTGGCTCCGGAAGCATAGCATGTAGCTTACTAAATTCCACTGAGTTTTCTTGGGAGACTGCTCCCAGCCCTCCTTAACCAAAATCAGGGGTCCCCTGACCTGGTGCCCACATAGGAGTTCAAAGGGGCTAAACCTACACCCTTCTGAGGGACCTCCTGGTAGGCAAACAACAGGCATGGCAGGCGGACTTCCCACTTTTTCTTCCGAGCCTCTGTAAGGCCTCGGATCATGCCTTTTAGGGCCTTTTTAAACCTTTTCACAAGCCCATTGGTTTGGGGGTGGTACGGGGTGGAGAACTTATAGGTCACCCCACACTCCCTCCACATAGTCTTCATGGTCGCAGACATTAAGTTCGTGCCCTGGACAGACACCACCTCCTTGGAGAAT
Source organism: Calotriton arnoldi (assembly GCA_963921515.1). Classification (NCBI taxonomy): domain Eukaryota; kingdom Metazoa; phylum Chordata; class Amphibia; order Caudata; family Salamandridae; genus Calotriton; species Calotriton arnoldi. Next base: position 1,663,605 of record CAWUFW010000053.1, read on the forward strand.
CCCACTCAGGTAAAAATCCCCATCAGGGCCTATACCACCTCAGTTTCAGTCGTGGTCCTCAGATGGATCGGCTCTGGGTATCATGTACCATGATCCACCAGCACCAGGATATACCGGTGCCCTGCAGCCATTGGCGGGTCCATAGGCCCCACTATGTCGATGCCCATCCGCTTAAATGGCATGTCAATGATGGGCATGGGGTTCAGGGCAGCTTTAACCTTCTGTCCCTTCTTGCCACTGGCATGGCAGGTCACGCAGGTCCTGCAGAATTCATCTGCAGACACCCTGAATCTGGGCTATTAAAAGTGAGGAGTAGGACGGGCAAAGTATTGTCCTGACTCAAATGTCCTGCCATAGGAATGCCATGGGCCAATTCCAGTAGGAAGGGCTGATAACACTAGGGGACCACCAGGGCCCTTCGAGTCCCCTGGCCAGGAGCATCAGGCTCACTTTACATAAAGTCGTCCTCCCAGTATAGGTGATGAGTCCCGGATTGTTCACCAGCTGCTTGGGCCTCAGCTTGTTGCCCCAGGCCCTCGAGGGTGGGGAATTCTCTCTGTGCCCTCCAGAACTCCTCCCTGGTAGGGCCTCCTTCCACTTGCCAAACGGCAATCTCGGGTAGAACACCAGGTGCAGTAATGCCCTCCTCAATGGATTCTGGGGTGTCCTTGGCCGGTTCCCCATTCAGTTCACCGAAGGTACGTTCCGAGGTGGGCCTTTCCCATCCTCGTCCTCTTCCCTTCTTAGCAACGGGATTCTTGGCCATTGTAACTGACTCCAGTCCCTTCTTGCTCCCGTCTCGGGTAGCCATGGACCGTGTAGTAGCACAGAACCAGTCAGGTAACCCCAACATCTCCAGATGAGCCTTGGGCTCCACTTCCTTCCAGATAGTGTGCTCCAGGTCATTATCCAACAGACAAGCCACTGGCATGGCAGAGTTTACGGCGACCTTCAATAGACCCTCCCCACACAAATGGCACGAGGGTCACCGGGAAAAAACAACCCTCTTTTGTTGGCCGCCACCACCTGGTGTGCGACCTGGGGGATGATCTGCACCATTATGCAGTGCGCGATATCAAAATTATGCACATACATGAAAAAAGAACACTTTTTAGCAGCACCGTGGGCTGGAGCCACGCAAGAAAACCCAATGTCAAAAGGTATTGTGCTTCTGGCAACATTCAACGTATAATGCGGCACCACCGGCCACTCTCATGAAGCACAGACGGTCCACACACTCCCAGTCCCACACACTCACTCAGCACCACTCTGCGGTGCGACAGGTATCAACCAGTCTGTACAGCACACTCATACACACACATACATACTCAGCACCCTAATGCAGTGCCACTGATAACCAGCAGGTCAATGGTTCACCCTCTGCAGACTTTATGGCCCAAGCCTCCCTCCACCCTCTAGTTCACCCCGATTGTCCTATACCCCTGGATAAAAGATAATCAACCCCACCACCCGGACACTGGGCTGCACGCAGCCGAAGTTACACACAGTCTGGGTCCTCGGGAAGCAGGTGGGGAAATGTAGCAGTTTTAATTTAGAGGTAGACTTATACAAGTGAAAGGTTAGCAGCCACTCAGGAAGTTCACCCACAATTCTCAAAACAGAAAGGAGTCACGCATTTTCTTGACCCACTTCCGAACTGTCTCGAAAGTGTTTCTTCAAACCAGTCAATCTCTCTTGCTAATACCTTGTGTTGAGATGTCTTCAAGAGGGGCCATGTGTGGAGAGAGCAGTTGAACCACCGCAATAAGGGTCAACAAGGGAACAACCGATGAATGGGGAGTAACACAGAGGAGCCTCTCAATAGGATGAGGTGCCCAGATCGATACACGATGATCAGGGTTGTGCCCAGGCAATCTGGGCACAGAGTCTGGTGCGCATAAGGATGAGTCGCACCAGGAACTTCAGATTTCAAAATTCTGCACCTCCTTGAAAAGGAGGCACAATGACCGGTGCATGTTGAAATGTGTTGCACCAGGCAATTCCAGTCAAACACAGCAAACAGTTACAAATCCGTACCTCCCTGGAAATGAGGCACAGCGTCCGGTGCACAATGATACAGTCCAGTCACACACAAACAGGCTCAAGTTCAGCAGAGGGAAATGAGGTAGAAGGAGGCACTACTCTGGATACACCCTCACCTCCGAGGATTGCACCCTGTGAATCAGACACCACATACAATGAGCATGTAGTTGGCATGTCGCGCAAGAGAAATGCGCACGATTGACAAAACGGGCCACGCGGGGTCCCGCAACCGGTGAATCCGCTCACCACCACTAGACACTTAAGAGTGTTGAGTTCCCCGCTATACAGGAAACACGCACCTTAGATGCGGGCAAGATTTCTGGGGCTACACACTAGGTAATCCGGTCTCCAGACACAAGTCTTAGGTCCACACATGCACCACACTACCAGTTTGGATTTAGTAGCTGAGGGGGCACTTGAGAGGGCAATGATTTCCAGATGTCACAGGTAGATGGTGTAGGTACCTTGGGGGAGATCTTTGATGTCCCTGAGACCCCCAAGAGAAAAGGAGGCCCCCTGTCGGGCCCTTGGAGAGCACACTTCAGGGCACCACACTTCAGAGGTTCGTTGGCCCAGGCCAGCCTCTATTTGAACAGTTATCCTCCATGTGCACAACAGAGTCCTCTGACAGTGTGCACCACGCAGTCCGGGTTCTCTGGTCCCACGTCCCCACAAGCGTATCTCACCATTTGCTGAAGGATGGCATCCACAGTAATATCCGGCCCCTCGAGGCCAAGTGTCCCAACCTCTATCTTCAATCTATCCCATGCGGCCCTCAAATGGCAGAGCTCTGCCGTTCCCGTAGGATGCCCATGGTTTATCGCTGTCGTTTGGCAATATGCACAGATGTTCTCCCCCCGCGCCCTGGTGTCTACCACGGTCCCCGAGACTCTTGGAGCATAGAAATATCCATATTCTATAAGTGGCATTTTTAGGTGAGTTGTGCCGGACCCCCCTTTATCAATGGAAAGGGTTTGGCACTGCAATTCCATTGATATGAAACATCTTGAGGATGCTCCACTGCAATCCACTATTGCAGTCTGAAGTAATATCCACCACTTCCCCATGTTAACCCATGGCAAGAACATGCCATATGCAATCACGTGCACCATAGGTGCGGGGGCGTACTCACAGAGACCTACAATGGCAAGCTGCATATGAGTTTACTCACAATAGATACCAGTGCGCACCCACCGGTCTGCAACAACAGATCGGGCCGTGTTTCAGAACAGTGAATCAATGCCACTTCCCAACATGGATATGAAGGGCGTGTGCACTTTCACACCATATTTACAGTGGGAAAGTGCCCAAAGGCTGGAGGTCACATAAGAGAATGATAAGAGAAAACCCAGGTGGAAAAGCAAAACAATTAGGGGAAACGCTACCTGACAAGTATCAGGTCCAAGAGGGAGTGCCAGAGATAGATGCATAATTGTGTCTCTAATAGGGCACGTAAGACAGTTGGAGGGAAAGGCGCTCTCTGACACTAACTAAGAGGGTCATGCAGGAACAGGGAAGGCAGCACCGTGCCTATAATACCACATGTCAGGCAGAGTCAGGGGAGACTGAACCATGTCTACAATAACGCATGTCAGGCAGGGTCAGGGAAGGCAGCACCGTGTCTATAATAACGCGTGTCAGGCAGGGTCAGGGAAGGCAGCACGGTGTCTATAATAATGCGTCAGGCATGGTCAGGGAAGGCAGCACCATGTCTATAATAACGTGTGTCAGGCAGGGTCAGGGAAGGCAGCACCGTGTCTATAATAACGTGTGTCAGGCAGGTCCAGGGAACTCAGCACTGTGTCTATAATAACGTGTGTCAGGCAAGGTCAGGGAACTCAGCACCGTGTCTATAATAACGCATGTCAGGCAGGGTCAGGGAAGGCAGCACCGTGTCTATAATAACGTGTGTCAGGCAGGTCCAGGGAACTCAGCACTGTGTCTATAATAACGTGTGTCAGGCAAGGTCAGGGAACTCAGCACCGTGTCTATAATAACGTGTGTCTGGCAGGGTCAGGGAAGGCAGCACTGAGTCTATAATAACGCGTGTCAGGCAGGGTCAGGGAACTCAGCACCATGTCTATAATAACGTGTGTCTGGCAGGGTCAGGGAACTCAGCACCGTGTCTATAATAACGCATGTCAGGCTGGGTCAGGGAAGGCAGCACCGTGTCTATAATAACGCATGTCAGGCAGGGTCAGGGAAGGCAGCACCGTGTCTATAATAACGCGTGTCAGGCAGGGTCAGGGAACTCAGCACCGTGTCTATAATAACGCATGTCAGGCAGGGTCAGGGAAGGCAGCACCGTGTCTATAATAACGCGTGTCAGGCAGGGTCAGGGAACTCAGCACCGTGTCTATAATAACGCATGTCAGGCAGGGTCAGGGAAGGCAGCAGCGTGTCGATAATAACGCATGTCAGGCAGGGTCAGGGAAGGCAGCACCGTGTCGATAATAACGCATGTCAGGCAGGGTGAGGGAACTCAGCACCGTGTCTATAATAATGCATGTCAGGCAGGGTCAGGGAACTCAGCACCGTGTCTATAATAGCGCATGTCAGGCAGGGTCAGGGAAGGCAGCACCGTGTCTATAATAACGCATGTCAGGCAGGGTCAGGGAAGGCAGCACAGTGTCTATAATAACGCATGTCAGGCAGGGTCAGGGAAGGCAGCACTGTGTCTATAATAACGCATGTCAGGCAGGGTCAGGGAAGGCAGCACCGTGTCTATAATAACGCATGTCAGGCAGGGTCAGGGAAGGCAGCACCGTGTCTATAATAACGCATGTCAGGCAGGGTCAGGAAAGGCAGCACCGTGTCTATAATAACACGTCAGGCAGGGTCAGGGAAGGCAGCACCGTGTCTATAATAACGCGTGTCAGGCAAGGTCAGGGAACTCAGCACTGTGTCTATAATAACATGTGTCAGGCAGGGTCAGGGAAGGCAGCACCGTGTCTATAATAACGCATCTCAGGCAGGGTCAGGGAACTCAGCACCGTGTCTATAATAACGCATGTCAGGCAGGGTCAGGGAAGGCAGCACTGTGTCTATAATAACGCATGTCAGGCAGGGTCATGTAAGGCAGCACCGTGTCTATAATAACGCATGTCAGGCAGGGTCAGGGAAGGCAGCACCGTGTCTATAATAACGCATGTCAGGCAGGGTCAGGGAAGGCAGCACCGTGTCTATAATAACGCATGTCAGGCAGGGTCAGGGAAGGCAGCACTGTGTCTATAATAACGCATGTCAGGCAGGGTCAGGGAACTCAGCACCGTGTCTATAATAACGCATGTCAGGCAGGGTCAGGGAAGGCAGCACCATGTCCATAATAACGCATGTCAGGCAGGGTCAGGGAAGGCAGCACCGTGTCTATAATAACGCATGTCAGGCAGGGTCAGGGAACTCAGCACCGTGTCTATAATAACGCATGTCAGGCAGGGTCAGGGAACTCAGCACCGTGTCGATATTAACGCGTGTCTGGTAGGGTCAGGGAACTCAGCACCGTGTCTATAATAACGCATGTCAGGCAGGGTCAGGGAAGGCAGCACCGTGTCTATAATAACGCATGTCAGGCAGGGTCAGGGAACTCAGCACTGTGTCTATAATAACGCATGTCAGGCAGGGTCAGGGAAGGCAGCACTGTGTCTATAATAACGCATGTCAGGCAGGGTCAGGGAAGGCAGCACCGTGTCGATAATAACGCATGTCAGGCAGGGTCAGGGAAGGCAGCACTGTGTCTATAATAACGCATGTCAGGCAGGGTCAGGGAAGGCAGCACCGTGTCTATAATAACGCATGTCAGGCAGGGTCAGGGAACTCAGCACCGTGTCGATAATAACGCATGTCAGGCAGGGTCAGGGAACTCAGCACCGTGTCTATAATAACGCATGTCAGGCAGGGTGAGGGAACTCAGCACCGTGTCTATAATAACGCATGTCAGGCAGGGTCAGGGAACTCAGCACCGTGTCTATAATAACGCATGTCAGGCAGGGTCAGGGAAGGCAGCACCGTGTCTATAATAACGCATGTCAGGCAGGGTCAGGGAACTCAGCACCGTGTCTATAATAACGCATGTCAGGCAGGGTCAGGGAAGGCAGCACCGCATCTATAATAACGCATGTCAGGCAGGGTCATGTAAGGCAGCACTGTGTCTATAATAACACGTGTCAGGCAAGGTCAGGGAAGGCAGCACTGTGTCTATAATAGCGCATGTCAGGCAGGGTCAGGGAAGGCAGCACCGTGTCTATAATAACGTGTGTCAGGCAGGGTGAGGGAACTCAGCACCGTGTCTATAATAACGCATGTCAGGCAGGGTCAGGGAACTCAGCACCGTGTCTATAATAACGCATGTCAGGCAGGGTCAGGGAAGGCAGCACCGTGTCTATAATAACGCATGTCAGGCAGGGTCAGGGAACTCAGCACCGTGTCTATAATAACGCATGTCAGGCAGGGTCAGGGAAGGCAGCACCGTGTCTATAATAACGCATGTCAGGCAGGGTCAGGGAAGGCAGCACTGTGTCTATAATAGCGCGTGTCAGGCAGGGTCAGGGAAGGCAGCACCGTGTCTATAATAACGTGTGTCAGGCAGGGTAAGGGAAGTCAGCAGCGTGTCTATATTAACTAAACGCTTGTCAGGCAGGGTCAGGGAAGGCAGCACCGTGTCTATAATAACGCATGTCAGGCAGGGTCAGGGAAGGCAGCAGCGTGTCCATAATAACGCATGTCAGGCAGGGTCAGGGAACTCAGCACGGTGTCTATAATAACGTGTGTCTGGCAGGGTCAGGGAAGGCAGCACTGAGTCTATAATAACGCGTGTCAGGCAGGGTCAGGGAACTCAGCACCGTGTCTATAATAACGTGTGTCTGGCAGGGTCAGGGAAGGCAGCACTGAGTCTATAATAACGCATGTCAGGCAGGGTCAGGGAACTCAGCACCGTGTCTATAATAACGCATGTCAGGCAGGGTCAGGGAACTCAGCACCGTGTCTATAATAACGTGTGTCTGGCAGGGTCAGGGAAGGCAGCACTGAGTCTATAATAACGCGTGTCAGGCAGGGTCAGGGAACTCAGCACCGTGTCTATAATAACGTGTGTCTGGCAGGGTCAGGGAAGGCAGCACTGAGTCTATAATAACGCATGTCAGGCAGGGTCAGGGAACTCAGCACCGTGTCTATAATAACGCATGTCAGGCAGGGTCAGGGAACTCAGCACCGTGTCTATAATAACGCATGTCAGGCAGGGTCAGGGAAGGCAGCACCGTGTCTATAATAACGCATGTCAGGCAGGGTCAGGGAACTCAGCACCGTGTCTATAATAACGCATGTCAGGCAGGGTCAGGGAAGGCAGCACCGTGTCTATAATAACGCATGTCAGGCAGGGTCAGGGAACTCAGCACCGTGTCTATAATAACGCATGTCAGGCAGGGTCAGGGAACTCAGCACCGTGTCTATAATAACGTGTGTCTGGCAGGGTCAGGGAAGGCAGCACTGAGTCTATAATAACGCGCGGTCAGGCAGGGTCAGGGAACTCAGCACCGTGTCTATAATAACGTGTGTCTGGCAGGGTCAGGGAAGGCAGCACTGAGTCTATAATAACGCATGTCAGGCAGGGTCAGGGAACTCAGCACCGTGTCTATAATAACGCATGTCAGGCAGGGTCAGGGAACTCAGCACCGTGTCTATAATAACGCATGTCAGGCAGGGTCAGGGAAGGCAGCACTGTGTCTATAATAACGCATGTCAGGCAGGGTCAGGGAACTCAGCACCGTGTCTATAATAACGCATGTCAGGCAGGGTCAGGGAAGGCAGCACCGTGTCTATAATAACGCATGTCAGGCAGGGTCAGGGAACTCAGCACCGTGTCTATAATAACGTGTGTCTGGCAGGGTCAGGGAAGGCAGCACTGAGTCTATAATAACGCGTGTCAGGCAGGGTCAGGGAACTCAGCACCGTGTCTATAATAATGTGTGTCAGGCAGGGTCAGGGAACTCAGCACCATGTCTATAATAACGCGTGTCAGGCAGGGTCAGGGAACTCAGCACCGTGTCTATAATAATGTGTGTCAGGCAGGGTCAGGGAACTCAGCACCGTGTCTATAATAACGTGTGTCTGGCAGGGTCAGGGAAGGCACCACTGAGTCTATAATAACGCATGTCAGGCAGGGTCAGGGAACTCAGCACCGTGTCTATAATAACGCATGTCAGGCAGGGTCAGGGAACTCAGCACTGTGTCTATAATAACGCATGTCAGGCAGGGTCAGGGAAGGCAGCACCGTGTCTATAATAACGCATGTCAGGCAGGGTCAGGGAACTCAGCACCGTGTCTATAATAACGCATGTCAGGCAGGGTCAGGGAACTCAGCACCGTGTCTATAATAACGCATGTCAGGCAGGGTCAGGGAACTCAGCACTGTGTCTATAATAATGCGTCAGGCAGGGTCAGGGAAGGCAGCACCGTGTCTATAATAACGTGTGTCTGGCAGGGTCAGGGAAGGCAGCACCGTGTCTATAATAACGCATGTCAGGCAGGGTCAGGAAAGGCAGCACCGTGTCTATAATAACACGTCAGGCAGGGTCAGGGAAGGCAGCACCGTGTCTATAATAACGCGTGTCAGGCAAGGTCAGGGAACTCAGCACTGTGTCTATAATAACTTGTGTCAGGCAGGGTCAGGGAAGGCAGCACCGTGTCTATAATAACGCATGTCAGGCAGGGTCAGGGAACGCAGCACCGTGTCTATAATAACGCATGTCAGGCAGGGTCATGTAAGGCAGCACCGTGTCTATAATAACGCATGTCAGGCAGGGTCAGGGAAGGCAGCACCGTGTCTATAATAACGCATGTCAGGCAGGGTCAGGGAAGGCAGCACCGTGTCTATAATAACGCATGTCAGGCAGGGTCAGGGAAGGCAGCACTGTGTCTATAATAACGCATGTCAGGCAGGGTCAGGGAACTCAGCACCGTGTCTATAATAACGCATGTCAGGCAGGGTCAGGGAAGGCAGCACCGTGTCCATAATAACGCATGTCAGGCAGGGTCAGGGAAGGCAGCACCGTGTCTATAATAACGCATGTCAGGCAGGGTCAGGGAACTCAGCACCGTGTCTATAATAACGCATGTCAGGCAGGGTCAGGGAACTCAGCACCGTGTCGATATTAACGCGTGTCTGGTAGGGTCAGGGAACTCAGCACCGTGTCTATAATAACGCATGTCAGGCAGGGTCAGGGAAGGCAGCACCGTGTCTATAATAACGCATGTCAGGCAGGGTCAGGGAACTCAGCACTGTGTCTATAATAACGCATGTCAGGCAGGGTCAGGGAAGGCAGCACTGTGTCTATAATAACGCATGTCAGGCAGGGTCAGGGAAGGCAGCACCGTGTCGATAATAACGCATGTCAGGCAGGGTCAGGGAAGGCAGCACTGTGTCTATAATAACGCATGTCAGGCAGGGTCAGGGAAGGCAGCACCGTGTCTATAATAACGCATGTCAGGCAGGGTCAGGGAACTCAGCACCGTGTCGATAATAACGCATGTCAGGCAGGGTCAGGGAACTCAGCACCGTGTCTATAATAACGCATGTCAGGCAGGGTGAGGGAACTCAGCACCGTGTCTATAATAACGCATGTCAGGCAGGGTCAATGAACTCAGCACCGTGTCTATAATAACGCATGTCAGGCAGGGTCAGGGAAGGCAGCACCGTGTCTATAATAACGCATGTCAGGCAGGGTCAGGGAACTCAGCACCGTGTCTATAATAACGCATGTCAGGCAGGGTCAGGGAAGGCAGCACCGCATCTATAATAACGCATGTCAGGCAGGGTCATGTAAGGCAGCACTGTGTCTATAATAACACGTGTCAGGCAAGGTCAGGGAAGGCAGCACTGTGTCTATAATAGCGCATGTCAGGCAGGGTCAGGGAAGGCAGCACCATGTCTATAATAACGTGTGTCAGGCAGGGTGAGGGAACTCAGCACCGTGTCTATAATAACGCATGTCAGGCAGGGTCAGGGAACTCAGCACCGTGTCTATAATAACGCATGTCAGGCAGGGTCAGGGAAGGCAGCACCGTGTCTATAATAACGCATGTCAGGCAGGGTCAGGGAACTCAGCACCGTGTCTATAATAACGCATGTCAGGCAGGGTCAGGGAAGGCAGCACCGTGTCTATAATAACGCATGTCAGGCAGGGTCAGGGAAGGCAGCACTGTGTCTATAATAGCGCGTGTCAGGCAGGGTCAGGGAAGGCAGCACCGTGTCTATAATAACGTGTGTCAGGCAGGGTAAGGGAAGTCAGCAGCGTGTCTATATTAACTAAACGCTTGTCAGGCAGGGTCAGGGAAGGCAGCACCGTGTCTATAATAACGCATGTCAGGCAGGGTCAGGGAAGGCAGCAGCGTGTCCATAATAACGCATGTCAGGCAGGGTCAGGGAACTCAGCACGGTGTCTATAATAACGTGTGTCTGGCAGGGTCAGGGAAGGCAGCACTGAGTCTATAATAACGCGTGTCAGGCAGGGTCAGGGAACTCAGCACCGTGTCTATAATAACGTGTGTCTGGCAGGGTCAGGGAAGGCAGCACTGAGTCTATAATAACGCATGTCAGGCAGGGTCAGGGAACTCAGCACCGTGTCTATAATAACGCATGTCAGGCAGGGTCAGGGAACTCAGCACCGTGTCTATAATAACGTGTGTCCGGCAGGGTCAGGGAAGGCAGCACTGAGTCTATAATAACGCGTGTCAGGCAGGGTCAGGGAACTCAGCACCGTGTCTATAATAACGTGTGTCTGGCAGGGTCAGGGAAGGCAGCACTGAGTCTATAATAACGCATGTCAGGCAGGGTCAGGGAACTCAGCACCGTGTCTATAATAACGCATGTCAGGCAGGGTCAGGGAACTCAGCACCGTGTCTATAATAACGCATGTCAGGCAGGGTCAGGGAAGGCAGCACCGTGTCTATAATAACGCATGTCAGGCAGGGTCAGGGAACTCAGCACCGTGTCTATAATAACGCATGTCAGGCAGGGTCAGGGAAGGCAGCACCGTGTCTATAATAACGCATGTCAGGCAGGGTCAGGGAACTCAGCACCGTGTCTATAATAACGCATGTCAGGCAGGGTCAGGGAACTCAGCACCGTGTCTATAATAACGTGTGTCTGGCAGGGTCAGGGAAGGCAGCACTGAGTCTATAATAACGCGTGTCAGGCAGGGTCAGGGAACTCAGCACCGTGTCTATAATAACGTGTGTCTGGCAGGGTCAGGGAAGGCAGCACTGAGTCTATAATAACGCATGTCAGGCAGGGTCAGGGAACTCAGCACCGTGTCTATAATAACGCATGTCAGGCAGGGTCAGGGAACTCAACACCGTGTCTATAATAACGCATGTCAGGCAGGGTCAGGGAAGGCAGCACTGTGTCTATAATAACGCATGTCAGGCAGGGTCAGGGAACTCAGCACTGTGTCTATAATAACGCATGTCAGGCAGGGTCAGGGAAGGCAGCACCGTGTCTATAATAACGCATGTCAGGCAGGGTCAGGGAACTCAGCACCGTGTCTATAATAACGTGTGTCTGGCAGGGTCAGGGAAGGCAGCACTGAGTCTATAATAACGCGTGTCAGGCAGGGTCAGGGAACTCAGCACCGTGTCTATAATAATGTGTGTCAGGCAGGGTCAGGGAACTCAGCACCATGTCTATAATAACGCGTGTCAGGCAGGGTCAGGGAACTCAGCACCGTGTCTATAATAATGTGTGTCAGGCAGGGTCAGGGAACTCAGCACCGTGTCTATAATAACGTGTGTCTGGCAGGGTCAGGGAAGGCACCACTGAGTCTATAATAACGCATGTCAGGCAGGGTCAGGGAACTCAGCACCGTGTCTATAATAACGCATGTCAGGCAGGGTCAGGGAACTCAGCACTGTGTCTATAATAACGCATGTCAGGCAGGGTCAGGGAAGGCAGCACCGTGTCTATAATAACGCATGTCAGGCAGGGTCAGGGAACTCAGCACCGTGTCTATAATAACGCATGTCAGGCAGGGTCAGGGAACTCAGCACCGTGTCTATAATAACGCATGTCAGGCAGGGTCAGGGAACTCAGCACTGTGTCTATAATAATGCGTCAGGCAGGGTCAGGGAAGGCAGCACCGTGTCTATAATAACGTGTGTCTGGCAGGGTCAGGGAAGGCAGCACTAAGTCTATACTAACGCATGTCAGGCAGGGTCAGGGAACTCAGCACCGTGTCTATAATAACGTGAGTCTGGAAGGGTCAGGGAAGGCAGCACTGAGTCTATAATAACGCATCTCAGGCAGGGTCAGGGAACTCAGCACCGTGTCTATAATAACGTGAGTCTGGAAGGGTCAGGGAAGGCAGCACTAAGTCTATACTAACGCATGTCAGGCAGGATCAGGGAACTCAGCACCGTGTCTATAATAACGTGTGTCTGGAAGGGTCAGGGAAGGCAGCACTGTGTCTATAATAACGCATGTCAGGCAGGGTCAGGGAACTCAGCACCGTGTCTATAATAACGCTTATCAGGCAGGGTCAGGGAAGGCAGCACCGTGTCTATAATAACGTGTGTCTGGAAGGGTCAGGGAAGGCAGCACCGTGTCTATAATAACGCATGTCAGGCAGGGTCAGGGAACTCAGCACCGTGTCTATAATAACGCTTATCAGGCAGGGTCAGGGAAGGCAGCACTGTGTCTGTAATAACGCATGTCAGGCAGGGAGGCAGCACTGTGTCTATAATAACGTGTGTCTGACAGGGTCAGGGAAGGCAGCACCGTGTCTATAATAACGCATGACAGGCAGGGTCAGGGAACTCAGCACCGTGTCTATAATAACATGTGTCAGGCAAGGTCAGGGAAGGCAGCACCGTGTCTATAATAACGCATGTCAGGCAGGGTCAGGGAACTCAGCACCGTGTCTATAATAACGCATGTCAGGCAGGGTCAGGGAACTCAGCACCGTGTCTATAATAATGCGTGTCAGGCAGGGTCAGGGAACTCAGCACCATGTCTATAATAATGCGTGTCAGGCAGGGTCAGGGAACTCAGCACCGTGTCTATAATAACGCATGTCAGGCAGGGTCAGGGAAGGCAGCACCGTGTCTATAATAACGTGTGTCTGGCAGGGTCAGGGAAGGCAGCACCGTGTCTATAATAACGCATGTCAGGCAGCGTCAGGGAACTCAGCACCGTGTCTATAATAACGTGTGTCAGGCAAGGTCAGGGAAGGCAGCACCGTGTCTATAATAACACGTCAGGCAGGGTCATGTAAGGCAGCACCGTGTCTATAATAACATGTGTCAGGCAAGGTCAGGGAAGGCAGCACCGTGTCTATAATAACGCATGTCAGGCAGCGTCAGGGAACTCAGCACCGTGTCTATAATAACGTGTGTCAGGCAAGGTCAGGGAAGGCAGCACCGTGTCTATAATAACACGTCAGGCAGGGTCATGTAAGGCAGCACCGTGTCTATAATAACGCGTGTCAGGCAGGGTCAGGGAAGGCAGCAGCGTGTCAATAATAACGCATCAGGCAGGGTCAGGGAAGGCAGCACCGTGTCTATATTAACGTGTGTCAGGCAGGGTCAGGGAAGGCAGCACCGTGTCTATAATAACACGTCAGGCAGGGTCATGTAAGGCAGCACCGTGTCTATAATAACGCTTATCAGGCAGGGTCAGGGAACTCAGCACCGTGTCTATAATAGGGTCAGGTAAGGCAACGCCGTGTCTATATTAACTAAACGCTTGTCAGGCAGGGTCAGGGGAGGCAGCACTGTGTCTATAATAACACGTCAGGCAGGGTCATGTAAGGCAGCACTGTGTCTATAATAACACGTGTCAGGCAAGGTCAGGGAAGGCAGCACCGTGTCTATAATAACGCATGTCAGGCAGCGTCAGGGAACTCAGCACCGTGTCTATAATAACGTGTGTCAGGCAAGGTCAGGGAAGGCAGCACCGTGTCTATAATAACACGTCAGGCAGGGTCATGTAAGGCAGCACCGTGTCTATAATAACGCGTGTCAGGCAGGGTCAGGGAAGGCAGCAGCGTGTCAATAATAACGCATCAGGCAGGGTCAGGGAAGGCAGCACTGTGTCTATATTAACGCGTGTCAGGCAGAGTCAGGGAAGGCAGCACCGTGTCTATATTAACGTGTGTCAGGCAGGGTCAGGGAAGGCAGCACCGTGTCTATAATAACACGTCAGGCAGGGTCATGTAAGGCAGCACCGTGTCTATAATAACGCTTTATCAGGCAGGGTCAGGGAACTCAGCACCGTGTCTATAATAGGGTCAGGTAAGGCAACGCCGTGTCTATATTAACTAAACGCTTGTCAGGCAGGGTCAGGGAAGGCAGCACTGTGTCTATAATAACACGTCAGGCAGGGTCATGTAAGGCAGCACTGTGTCTATAATAACACGTGTCAGGCAAGGTCAGGGAAGGCAGCACTGTATCTATAATAACGCTTTATCAGGCAAGGTCAGGGAAGGCAGCAGCGTGTCTATAATAACGCGTGTCAGGCAGGTTCATGTAAGGCAGCGCCGTGTCTATATTAACTAAACGCTTGTCAGGCAAGGTCAGGGAAGGCAGCACTGTGTCTAAATAACGCGTCAGGCAGGGTCAGGGAACTCAGCACCGTGTCTATAATAACGCGTGTCTGGCAGGGTCAGGGAAGGCAGCACCGTGTCTATATTAACGTGGGTCAGGCAGGGTCAGGGAAGGCAGCACCGTGTCTATAATAACATGTCAGGCAGGGTCATGTAAGGCAGCACCGTGTCTATAATAACGCGTGTCAGGCAAGGTCAGGGAAGGCAGCACCGTGTCTATAATAACGCTTATCAGGCAAGGTCAGAGAAGGCAGCAGCGTGTCTATAATAACGCGTGTCAGGCAGGTTCATGTAAGGCAGCGCCGTGTCTATATTAAATAAACGCTTGTCAGGCAAGGTCAGGGAACTCAGCACCGTGTCTATATTAACGCGTGTCAGGCAGGGTCAGGGAAGGCAGCACCGTGTCTATAATAACACGTCAGGCAGGGTCATGTAAGGCAGCACTGTGTCTATAATAACGCGTGTCAGGCAAGGTCAGGGAAGGCAGCACCGTATCTATAATAACGCTTATCAGGCAGAGTCAGGGAAGGCAGCACCGTGTCTATATTAACGCGTGTCAGGCAGGGTCAGTGAAGGCAGCACTGTGTCTATAATAACACGTCAGGCAGGGTCATGTAAGGCAGCACCGTGTCTATAATAACGCGTGTCAGGCAAGGTCAGGGAAGGCAGCACCGTATCTAAAATAACGCTTATCAGGCAAGGTCAGGGAAGGCAGCAGCGTGTCTATAATAACGCGTGTCAGGCAGGTTCATGTAAGGCAGCGCCGTGTCTATAATAACGCTTATCAGGCAGGGTCAGGGAAGGCAGCACTGTGTCTATAATAACGCGTGTCAGGCCGGTTCACGTAAGGCAGCGCCGTCTCTATATTAACTAAACGCTTGTCAGGCAAGGTCAGGGAAGGCAGCACTGTGTCTAAATAACACGTCAGGCATGGTCAGGGAAGGCAGCACCGTGTCTATAATAACGCGTGTCAGGCAGGGTCAGGGAAGGCAGCACCGTGTCTATAATAACGCGTGTCAGGCAGGGTCAGGGAAGGCAGCACTGTGTCTATAATAACGCTTATCAGGCAGGGTCAGGGAACTCAGCACCGTGTCTATAATAGGGTCAGGTAAGGCAACGCCGTGTCTATATTAACTAAACGCTTGTCAGGCAGGGTCAGGGAAGGCAGCACCGTGTCTATAATAACGCGTGTGTAGGAAGGTGGAATCTGACTATATGGTTGCCCCCACTTTTTTCCTGGTGTTTTGCTGGTTTATGACTTAGTTGGACTGGGACCCTGCTATTCAGGGCCCCAGCCTCTCTGTTCTCTCTAAACGACATGGAGTGCACTCTAGGTGCACTAGTGATTGGATACTGTGGTGCCTTATGAGTCCCTAGTATATGGTACCTTAGGTACCAAGGGCATAGGTACTTCACAGGCCTCCCAGGGGCTGCAGCATGTGTTATGCCACCCCTGGGAAGCAGTCTAAATCTGACACCACAGGCCTGCTACTGCAGCCTGGGTGAGGTGGTGCTAGCACTCCTCACTGAGATATAGGTTTCCTATATCTCTCCTGCACACACATATAAACCTATCAGTCACCCCTATGGCAGGCCCTATCAATCCTGAGGGCAGGGTGCTTGGCTTCTATGTGAGGGGGTGCCTCTGCATGAGCAGGGCCCCTCTGCAGTTCTCAGAGTCCATTCTCTGGTGCTGTTTGTGGATGCGGTTAAACCATATACTATTTAAGTGCATTATATCCTCGCGGTAAATGCTAACTTTGGAATGGCTGCATCAAAACATGTCGTGTTTGGTGTCAAACATCTTGAATACTACCCCCCGCCAATCTTGGCGGCGGGGGTAGCATTCCACCCTTCTAGAGGGATAAGACATGTACCTGCTGTGGAAACGCGGTAGAATCCTAAAGAGCCCTGGCATCACAAAATGGATGCCACCAGTCACAGACACTGGGCTGCCCTCCTGCTGATGACCGAAACTCGCAGTGGAGGAAGCCCAACAATAGGCATCCTGTCACAGGGAGGTGTAACCACCTTCCAGACAGGGTTTAGTGTATTGGGGCTGGGTGGGTGCACTCTTAGAGTGCTTTGAAGTCCTGCACTGGGGGAGCAGAAGGCTCCTCTGTGCATATGCCAGTTCAAACCAGCTCAGGGGCTACCTGCCCCTGCTCTGGCGCGAAACTGGACAAAGGGAAGTGGGTGTAGCCACCCCTCCCTTGACCCTCCCATAGGTGGGGTCATAGAGCTAGTCCATCCCCTCTTTTTAGTATAAGAGGGGGAACCTTGCCATTGCAAAGCAGATAACCCCTGGACGACGCTCTACAGAAGAATCCTGGCCCTTCGACGTTCCACTACCTTTGGAAGACAGAAGAATCTCCCTTGGAGTCAAGGAGTGACTCCCCTGCTTGGCAGGCACCAAAAACGACAACGACGGTCGCAAACTACGCCGCTCCCGCCGGAGTCCGAAGTCCCTGCAGCCCAGGAAGTGGATTTCCTGACCTCTCCCAGGCCATCGTGAGTCCCCAGCGAAGCTGAGGCAAGTGGACCCCACGAGTAACGAGGAACCGCGACCCCTGGGTACCATGCACTATTGTCGAGTGCAACCCCTTCACAACGTTCCACGAACTTGTGCTTTGGACCACGTGTGGTCCCGACCTCCAGCAGGAATCCTCCGAAGATCAGAGGCCTACACCGTCCCGAGTGACCGTGGGCCCCTGTTGAGTGATTCCGCCCGAGGTGTCTTCGCGATCCCTTGCCCGCTGGCTTGTGGGTCCCCAGAAGACTTCCTAAAGAAACCAAAGGGCTCCCCTGGTTGCTCCAGGCCTGCCCTGACTTACCCTCGCTGGGTGAGTTCCACAGACCTTGCTGGTCTGCGCCATCGACTTTTCTTCATCTCCCCGAGACTTGCGGCTGCCAAGGCTTGTTGGCTCCGATCGAGTTGCCGACACCGCAGTCAGCTGCAGACGTCGAGGGACACACCGAATCCAGCTCCTGGTCGTCGTCGACGCCTCCTGGACCACGTGGCTGAAGAGTCAAGGCACCTGCAACCGACCTGAAGCGACCGACGACGGTGGGCATCCATCTTCCTTGCCCCGGGTCACTGCCAAGTGACTTTGAACACTGTCCCCTCTGCTTTCAGGTCATCCTTCTTCAGAATCCAGGCTTGGATTCCACCGGACACTTCTTCAGCTCCCGCAAGCAGCAAGTCTTCTTTGTTCGCCATTGAAAACGACGCCGCGACCCGACACCAAAGGACACCTGTGCACCCGGCTTCCCTGGGTGAGGTAACTCCAGCACTACGGTGCTCCTGTGGGTGTGGGCCCTAGAACTACTTACCCTGTAAGTGACTTGCTTGTAGGTTCTCCCGAAGTATCCTAAAACTCTTTATTTCCAACCGCGACTTGCCCCATTGAAGTTAACGGCGATTCGCGCCTGTGTATCCACACTGCACGCGTCCCCCGTGGGTCCTTTACTTACCTGCCTTGGGTGGTTTTGTGAGGCCCCAGCACTTCTGAAGGCCCTAGGCCTTGTCTCCTTGCAAGTCGTTGTTTCTAAGTCTCTTACTTAGTATATGGTCTGGTACGCCCCTAGGGCCCCAGCCATATTTTGTGCTTAACTTATTGAGAAACGTTGATTTGTGCATATGTTTGTCTTCTAATCTCATAAAGAGATTAGTAGAGAGTTATTTAGAAATAAATACATATATATTTGATATATATACCTGTGTGGTGTCTTTTCATTTGGTGATTCAAGAGATTATATGGTAAAACAAGCTGCTTTACATTCCTCCGAGACTTAGCCTGAAGGCTGCTCTCCACAGCTACCACTAGGATAGCTTTCTTTAAAAGGTTGTCTTAAACCTATCTACCATAAGAGTCGATTTGCCCTGGTGCAAGGTGTCCACTTTAATTAGTGAACAGCATATACCAGGCCAACTTCTCACATTGGTGGGCAGCGTGTGGGATTCCAGCTTGCCATTGTTTTACCAGAAAATCTCTATTTGAATTACTAACTGAAAACCATTATAGGTACTCAAGGTACATATAAAGTCAAGCTTAGTATCAATAAGTTCTACTGAACTTAGAGCTGTGTGCCAAGGGATAGCACACCCTTTCCACAGCTCAAGCTAGGATCAGTAGGCCACAAACTAGTGTAGGTAGTACAACACTGCACAACACTAGAATGTCCTTAAAGGGTGGACCCAGTGGATCCACTCAGCCTCAGTATAAGGACATGGCTTTCTCTGACTTGAGAGCCATGTGTGTTGACAGACACCTGAGACTAGGACAGAGTCCCTCAACACTACACCTGATAGATCTGCTGACAGCAGATGACCTTAGATTGGCTCTAGGAGCTAAGGGGTCTGAATCAGTGGGTGGGTCAATCATAGTATCTGGGTCAGATGAGGACAATCCGAATGACCAAGACTCTGTGGTTGAAGGGCCAGGCTTCAAGGAGCCTGAACAGGACAGAGGAGTTCTCCCTAAGAGAACTGGCAGAGTGGATGAGAGGCACAGATCCCCTTCCAGGGAATCTGAGCACTCTTATCACTCTGGCAGAGAATTTGTCCAAGAGAGGAGCTCATACTTTAACTTAAGAGAGACCTCCTCTGAGAGAAGGTGCAAACTGCTCCAGTATGAGGAAGCCAAAGTGGCCCTCAGAACCAAGCAGTTGGCACTGGATAGAGAAGCCCTGGAGATCCAGAGAGCTTCCAGAAGGGAGGGTTTAGAACCCCCTGGTGGCAGCAACAGTGTCCCTAGAGGCAGAGAATATGTCCCTGACCATAGGAACCTGAGCAAGGTTGTTCCTCCCTACCAGAGTGGGGATGATATCCACAAGTGGATAACTGCTATGGAGAGGGCCTGTAGAGTACAGCAGGTCCCCCAAAAGCAGTGGGCAGCAATCTTGTGGCTCTCCTTTTCAGATAAAGGTAGAGACAAGCTCCTCACTGTTAGAGAAGAGGATGCTGATAATTATGAGGTCCTGAAGAGTGCACTGATAGATGGGTTTGGCTTAACCACTGAAGAGTACAGGTTGAAGTTCAGAGATACCCAGAAGGCACAGACTCAGGACTGGACAGACTTTGTAGATTGTGCATCCAAGGCTCTGGAGGGTTGGCTGGTTGGCAGTAGGGTTACTGATTTCAAAGGATTTTATAATCTAATGATGAGAGAACAGATCCTTAATAATTGTCAAAACCAGCTTTTACACCAGTACCTGGTGGACTCTGATCTGACCTCTCCCCAAGAATTGGGAAAGAAGGCAGACAAATGGGTCAGAACCAGAGTAAGGCCTAAGAATCAGGGTGGTGACCACAAGAAAGATTCTACCAAGTCCCAAGAGAAAGGTGGGGATAAATCCAAGGATAAGTCCACTACAGGGCCCCAAAATTCCTCTTCTGGGGGTGGGTCCCAAACTCCTTCCTCTCCTGAAAAGAAACCCTATTGCCATGTCTGTAAAAAGCCTGGGCACTGGAAATCTGATCCCAGTTGTCCCAGGAATGGCAATAAAGAAAATGTTCCTCCAACAACTACTACCACCCCTCCTGGTACTACCAGTAGTAATCCTCCAGTTGGGAGTAGTGCACCCAAAAAGTTAGGTGCTTTTGCAAGAGGAACAGAGGTGGGCCCTAGTTTAGACAGGACCCCTCAACAGACTCCTCAGATTCTGATGGTGGTGTAGGATATGCCACCTTTACCATGGGTCCCATAGCATTGGGCAGGTACAGACTGGAGCCAATGATTAATGGTCAGAAAGCTGTGGCATTTAGGGACACAGGGGCTAGTGTCACCATGGTGGCAGGGAAACTAGTCCCCCCTCACCAGCTTTTACCTGAGTTTAAATACCAGGTGACCAACATTGATGGTGTCAGAACAGATCACCCCATGGCCATAGTCAATCTCAGCTGGGAGGGGGTCACAGGCCCAAAAAGAGTGGCAGTGTCCCCAACCCTACCTGTAGATTGCCTGATGGGCAATGATTTGGAAATTTCAGCCTGGGCTGAAGTTGAACACCAAACCCATCTTAGGATGTTGGGCGTCCCTGCAAGGTTAGTGGGGCTGTGATGGCCACAGCCCCAGCCCAAGAATTTGGAGAGATGGAGCCTGAAAGAATGGCCCACTCTCCCCCGAAAGAGAGCACAAGGGTTGAAGAAAAGTCTTCTTCCCCCAGACAGTAGGTAAGGGTCAGCCTCCTCAGGGAACTGACCCTACCCCTAGTGAAGGAACTGCCACAGAGGTAGTCAGGCCTGGCCTGGCCACACCCCTGATGGCAGAGGACCCTTCCAAGGTGGTACCCAGTCTGGAGCAGGTAACCTGCCCCTCTCTACCCTGCCTCAGTCAGCCCAGGGCTGCAGAGGTCAGGGAGGTCAGTGGACCCCCCGGGCCCCCTGTCCAGAGGAAGCCCCCCATCAGCAGATTAGGGGCACCCAGTCTAGTAGCCCTAGCCAGGTGAAAATTCCTCTACACACTGAGGGATCCCCCATACCTTTATGTAGGGACCTCCCCCAGAAGGACTCTGGTAGGCAAGGGCAAACCTGGGACCAGAAGGTTCCAAACCTGCCATGTCCCTCCAGTGTTCCATCCAAAGGGACCCAACCCCCAGCTGTAGGCAGCCAAAGGTTGACCCTTAGAGCAAAGTGCAACTCAGTCATGGAAAGACAGGCATACATGGTGACCAGTGATCTGAGGAAGCTGAGGCCAACATTCCTAGGGCCTCACTTCCCTACTCAGACACCTCACCGGCCTTGTACTTTACCTAAGCACACCAGAGGTAGTGATTCCCCATGGTGGAGACCCTCTCATACCCTTAGGGCGAGGGATTGCTTAGTGGACCATAACATAGGGGGCAACCATGCTAGTGCAGGTGCTTCCTTATATGGCCACTTAGTCAATATAGGCTCAACTGGTCAAGGTTAGCCTTATCTCCTTTCGTTTGGGGGGTTATGTAGGAAGGTGGAATCTGACTATATGGTTGCCCCCACTTTTTTCCTGGTGTTTTGCTGGTTTATGACTTAGTTGGACTGGGACCCTGCTATTCAGGGCCCCAGCCTCTCTGTTCTCTCTAAACGACATGGAGTGCACTCTAGGTGCACTAGTGATTGGATACTGTGGTGCCTTATGAGTCCCTAGTATATGGTACCTTAGGTACCAAGGGCATAGGTACTTCACAGGCCTCCCAGGGGCTGCAGCATGTGTTATGCCACCCCTGGGAAGCAGTCTAAATCTGACACCACAGGCCTGCTACTGCAGCCTGGGTGAGGTGGTGCTAGCACTCCTCACTGAGATATAGGTTTCCTATATCTCTCCTGCACACACATATAAACCTATCAGTCACCCCTATGGCAGGCCCTATCAATCCTGAGGGCAGGGTGCTTGGCTTCTATGTGAGGGGGTGCCTCTGCATGAGCAGGGCCCCTCTGCAGTTCTCAGAGTCCATTCTCTGGTGCTGTTTGTGGATGCGGTTAAACCATATACTATTTAAGTGCATTATATCCTCGCGGTAAATGCTAACTTTGGAATGGCTGCATCAAAACATGTCGTGTTTGGTGTCAAACATCTTGGAATACTACCCCCCGCCAATCTTGGCGGCGGGGGTAGCATTCCACCCTTCTAGAGGGATAAGACATGTACCTGCTGTGGAAACGCGGTAGAATCCTAAAGAGCCCTGGCATCACAAAATGGATGCCACCAGTCACAGACACTGGGCTGCCCTCCTGCTGATGACCGAAACTCGCAGTGGAGGAAGCCCAACAATAGGCATCCTGTCACAGGGAGGTGTAACCACCTTCCAGACAGGGTTTAGTGTATTGGGGCTGGGTGGGTGCACTCTTAGAGTGCTTTGAAGTCCTGCACTGGGGGAGCAGAAGGCTCCTCTGTGCATATGCCAGTTCAAACCAGCTCAGGGGCTACCTGCCCCTGCTCTGGCGCGAAACTGGACAAAGGGAAGTGGGTGTAGCCACCCCCTCCCTTGACCCTCCCATAGGTGGGGTCATAGAGCTAGTCCATCCCCTCTTTTTAGTATAAGAGGGGGAACCTTGCCATTGCAAAGCAGATAACCCCTGGACGACGCTCTACAGAAGAATCCTGGCCCTTCGACGTTCCACTACCTTTGGAAGACAGAAGAATCTCCCTTGGAGTCAAGGAGTGACTCCCCTGCTTGGCAGGCACCAAAAACGACAACGACGGTCGCAAACTACGCCGCTCCCGCCGGAGTCCGAAGTCCCTGCAGCCCAGGAAGTGGATTTCCTGACCTCTCCCAGGCCATCGTGAGTCCCCAGCGAAGCTGAGGCAAGTGGACCCCACGAGTAACGAGGAACCGCGACCCCTGGGTACCGTGCACTATTGTCGAGTGCAACCCCTTCACAACGTTCCACGAACTTGTGCTTTGGACCACGTGTGGTCCCGACCTCCAGCAGGAATCCTCCGAAGATCAGAGGCCTACACCGTCCCGAGTGACCGTGGGCCCCTGTTGAGTGATTCCGCCCGAGGTGTCTTCGCGATCCCTTGCCCGCTGGCTTGTGGGTCCCCAGAAGACTTCCTAAAGAAACCAAAGGGCTCCCCTGGTTGCTCCAGGCCTGCCCTGACTTACCCTCGCTGGGTGAGTCCCACAGACCTTGCTGGTCTGCGCCATCGACTTTTCTTCATCTCCCCGAGACTTGCGGCTGCCAAGGCTTGTTGGCTCCGATCGAGTTGCCGACACCGCAGTCAGCTGCAGACGTCGAGGGACACACCGAATCCAGCTCCTGGTCGTCGTCGACGCCTCCTGGACCACGTGGCTGAAGAGTCAAGGCACCTGCAACCGACCTGAAGCGACCGACGACGGTGGGCATCCATCTTCCTTGCCCCGGGTCACTGCCAAGTGACTTTGAACACTGTCCCCTCTGCTTTCAGGTCATCCTTCTTCAGAATCCAGGCTTGGATTCCACCGGACACTTCTTCAGCTCCCGCAAGCAGCAAGTCTTCTTTGTTCGCCATTGAAAACGACGCCGCGACCCGACACCAAAGGACACCTGTGCACCCGGCTTCCCTGGGTGAGGTAACTCCAGCACTACGGTGCTCCTGTGGGTGTGGGCCCTAGAACTACTTACCCTGTAAGTGACTTGCTTGTAGGTTCTCCCGAAGTATCCTAAAACTCTTTATTTCCAACCGCGACTTGCCCCATTGAAGTTAACGGCGATTCGCGCCTGTGTATCCACACTGCACGCGTCCCCCGTGGGTCCTTTACTTACCTGCCTTGGGTGGTTTTGTGAGGCCCCAGCACTTCTGAAGGCCCTAGGCCTTGTCTCCTTGCAAGTCGTTGTTTCTAAGTCTCTTACTTAGTATATGGTCTGGTACGCCCCTAGGGCCCCAGCCATATTTTGTGCTTAACTTATTGAGAAACGTTGATTTGTGCATATGTTTGTCTTCTAATCTCATAAAGAGATTAGTAGAGAGTTATTTAGAAATAAATACATATATATTTGATATATATACCTGTGTGGTGTCTTTTCATTTGGTGATTCAAGAGATTATATGGTAAAACAAGCTGCTTTACATTCCTCCGAGACTTAGCCTGAAGGCTGCTCTCCACAGCTACCACTAGGATAGCTTTCTTTAAAAGGTTGTCTTAAACCTATCTACCATAAGAGTCGATTTGCCCTGGTGCAAGGTGTCCACTTTAATTAGTGAACAGCATATACCAGGCCAACTTCTCACAGCGTGTCTGGCAGGGTCAGGGAAGGCAGCACCGTGTCTATATTAACGTGTGTCAGGCAGGGTCAGGGAAGGCAGCACCGTGTCTATAATAACACGTCAGGCAGGGTCATGTAAGGCAGCACTGTGTCTATAATAACGCGTGTCAGGCAAGGTCAGGGAAGGCAGCACCGTGTCTATAATAACGCTTATCAGGCAAGGTCAGAGAAGGCAGCAGCGTGTCTATAATAACGCGTGTCAGGCAGGTTCATGTAAGGCAGCGCCGTGTCTATATTAACTAAACGCTTGTCAGGCAAGGTCAGGGAACTCAGCACCGTGTCTATATTAACGCGTGTCAGGCAGGGTCAGGGAAGGCAGCACCGTGTCTATAATAACACGTCAGGCAGGGTCATGTAAGGCAGCACTGTGTCTATAATAACGCGTGTCAGGCAAGGTCAGGGAAGGCAGCACCGTATCTATAATAACGCTTTATCAGGCAGAGTCAGGGAAGGCAGCACCGTCTCTATATTAACGCGTGTCAGGCAGGGTCAGGAAAGGCAGCACTGTGTCTATAATAACACGTCAGGCAGGGTCATGTAAGGCAGCACCGTGTCTATAATAACGCGTGGTCAGGCAAGGTCAGGGAAGGCAGCACCGTATCTAAAATAACGCTTATCAGGCAAGGTCAGGGAAGGCAGCAGCGTGTCTATAATAACGCGTGTCAGGCAGGTTCATGTAAGGCAGCGCCGTGTCTATAATAACGCTTATCAGGCAGGGGCAGGGAAGGCAGCACTGTGTCTATAATAACGCGTGTCAGGCCGGTTCACGTAAGGCAGCGCCGTCTCTATATTAACTAAACGCTTGTCAGGCAAGGTCAGGGAAGGCAGCACTGTGTCTAAATAACGCGTCAGGCATGGTCAGGGAAGGCAGCACCGTGTCTATAATAACGCGTGTCAGGCAGGGTCAGGGAAGGCAGCACCGTGTCTAAATAACGCCGTCAGGCATGGTCAGGGAAGGCAGCACCGTGGTCTATAATAACGCGTGTCAGGCAGGGTCAGGGAACTCAGCACCGTGTCTAAATAACGCCGTCAGGCATGGTCAGGGAAGGCAGCACCGTGTCTATAATAACGCCGTGTCAGGCAGGGTCAGGGAAGGCAGCACCGTGTCTATAATAACGCCGTGGTCAGGCAAGGTCAGGGAAGGCAGCACTGTGTCTAAATAACGCGTCAGGCATGGTCAGGGAAGGCAGCACCGTGTCTATAATAACGCGTGTCAGGCAGGGTCAGGGAAGGCAGCACCGTGTCTAAATAACGCGTCAGGCATGGTCAGGGAAGGCAGCACCGTGTCTATATTAACGCGTGTCAGGCAGGGTCAGGGAAGGCAGCACCGTGTCTAAATAACGCGTCAGGCAGGGTCAGGGAAGGCAGCACCGTGTCTATAATAACGTGTGTCTGGCAGGGTCAGGGAAGGCAGCACCGTGTCTATAATAACGCATGTCAGGCAGGGTCAGGAAAGGCAGCACCGTGTCTATAATAACACGTCAGGCAGGGTCAGGGAAGGCAGCACCGTGTCTATAATAACGCTGTGTCAGGCAAGGTCAGGGAACTCAGCACTGTGTCTATAATAACATGTGTCAGGCAGGGTCAGGGAAGGCAGCACCGTGTCTATAATAACGCATGTCAGGCAGGGTCAGGGAAGGCAGCACCGTGTCTATAATAACGCATGTCAGGCAGGGTCATGTAAGGCAGCACCGTGTCTATAATAACGCATGTCAGGCAGGGTCAGGGAAGGCAGCACCGTGTCTATAATAACGCATGTCAGGCAGGGTCAGGGAAGGCAGCACCGTGTCTATAATAACGCATGTCAGGCAGGGTCAGGGAAGGCAGCACTGTGTCTATAATAACGCATGTCAGGCAGGGTCAGGGAACTCAGCACCGTGTCTATAATAACGCATGTCAGGCAGGGTCAGGGAAGGCAGCACCGTGTCCATAATAACGCATGTCAGGCAGGGTCAGGGAAGGCAGCACCGTGTCTATAATAACGCATGTCAGGCAGGGTCAGGGAACTCAGCACCGTGTCTATAATAACGCATGTCAGGCAGGGTCAGGGAACTCAGCACCGTGTCGATATTAACGCGTGTCTGGTAGGGTCAGGAACTCAGCACCGTGTCTATAATAACGCATGTCAGGCAGGGTCAGGGAAGGCAGCACCGTGTCTATAATAACGCATGTCAGGCAGGGTCAGGGAACTCAGCACTGTGTCTATAATAACGCATGTCAGGCAGGGTCAGGGAAGGCAGCACTGTGTCTATAATAACGCATGTCAGGCAGGGTCAGGGAAGGCAGCACCGTGTCGATAATAACGCATGTCAGGCAGGGTCAGGGAAGGCAGCACTGTGTCTATAATAACGCATGTCAGGCAGGGTCAGGGAAGGCAGCACCGTGTCTATAATAACGCATGTCAGGCAGGGTCAGGGAACTCAGCACCGTGTCGATAATAACGCATGTCAGGCAGGGTCAGGGAACTCAGCACCGTGTCTATAATAACGCATGTCAGGCAGGGTGAGGGAACTCAGCACCGTGTCTATAATAACGCATGTCAGGCAGGGTCAATGAACTCAGCACCGTGTCTATAATAACGCATGTCAGGCAGGGTCAGGGAAGGCAGCACCGTGTCTATAATAACGCATGTCAGGCAGGGTCAGGGAACTCAGCACCGTGTCTATAATAACGCATGTCAGGCAGGGTCAGGGAAGGCAGCACCGCATCTATAATAACGCATGTCAGGCAGGGTCATGTAAGGCAGCACTGTGTCTATAATAACACGTGTCAGGCAAGGTCAGGGAAGGCAGCACTGTGTCTATAATAGCGCATGTCAGGCAGGGTCAGGGAAGGCAGCACCGTGTCTATAATAACGTGTGTCAGGCAGGGTGAGGGAACTCAGCACCGTGTCTATAATAACGCATGTCAGGCAGGGTCAGGGAACTCAGCACCGTGTCTATAATAACGCATGTCAGGCAGGGTCAGGGAAGGCAGCACCGTGTCTATAATAACGCATGTCAGGCAGGGTCAGGGAACTCAGCACCGTGTCTATAATAACGCATGTCAGGCAGGGTCAGGGAAGGCAGCACCGTGTCTATAATAACGCATGTCAGGCAGGGTCAGGGAAGGCAGCACTGTGTCTATAATAGCGCGTGGTCAGGCAGGGTCAGGGAAGGCAGCACCGTGTCTATAATAACGTGTGTCAGGCAGGGTGGGAGGAAGTCAGCAGCGTGTCTATATTAACTAAACGCTTGTCAGGCAGGGTCAGGGAAGGCAGCACCGTGTCTATAATAACGCATGTCAGGCAGGGTCAGGGAAGGCAGCAGCGTGTCCATAATAACGCATGTCAGGCAGGGTCAGGGAACTCAGCACGGTGTCTATAATAACGTGTGTCTGGCAGGGTCAGGGAAGGCAGCACTGAGTCTATAATAACGCGTGTCAGGCAGGGTCAGGGAACTCAGCACCGTGTCTATAATAACGTGTGTCTGGCAGGGTCAGGGAAGGCAGCACTGAGTCTATAATAACGCATGTCAGGCAGGGTCAGGGAACTCAGCACCGTGTCTATAATAACGCATGTCAGGCAGGGTCAGGGAACTCAGCACCGTGTCTATAATAACGTGTGTCCGGCAGGGTCAGGGAAGGCAGCACTGAGTCTATAATAACGCGTGTCAGGCAGGGTCAGGGAACTCAGCACCGTGTCTATAATAACGTGTGTCTGGCAGGGTCAGGGAAGGCAGCACTGAGTCTATAATAACGCATGTCAGGCAGGGTCAGGGAACTCAGCACCGTGTCTATAATAACGCATGTCAGGCAGGGTCAGGGAACTCAGCACCGTGTCTATAATAACGCATGTCAGGCAGGGTCAGGGAAGGCAGCACCGTGTCTATAATAACGCATGTCAGGCAGGGTCGGGAACTCAGCACCGTGTCTATAATAACGCATGTCAGGCAGGGTCAGGGAAGGCAGCACCGTGTCTATAATAACGCATGTCAGGCAGGGTCAGGGAACTCAGCACCGTGTCTATAATAACGCATGTCAGGCAGGGTCAGGGAACTCAGCACCGTGTCTATAATAACGTGTGTCTGGCAGGGTCAGGGAAGGCAGCACTGAGTCTATAATAACGCGTGTCAGGCAGGGTCAGGGAACTCAGCACCGTGTCTATAATAACGTGTGTCTGGCAGGGTCAGGGAAGGCAGCACTGAGTCTATAATAACGCATGTCAGGCAGGGTCAGGGAACTCAGCACCGTGTCTATAATAACGCATGTCAGGCAGGGTCAGGGAACTCAACACCGTGTCTATAATAACGCATGTCAGGCAGGGTCAGGGAAGGCAGCACTGTGTCTATAATAACGCATGTCAGGCAGGGTCAGGGAACTCAGCACCGTGTCTATAATAACGCATGTCAGGCAGGGTCAGGGAAGGCAGCACCGTGTCTATAATAACGCATGTCAGGCAGGGTCAGGGAACTCAGCACCGTGTCTATAATAACGTGTGTCTGGCAGGGTCAGGGAAGGCAGCACTGAGTCTATAATAACGCGTGTCAGGCAGGGTCAGGGAACTCAGCACCGTGTCTATAATAATGTGTGTCAGGCAGGGTCAGGGAACTCAGCACCATGTCTATAATAACGCGTGTCAGGCAGGGTCAGGGAACTCAGCACCGTGTCTATAATAATGTGTGTCAGGCAGGGTCAGGGAACTCAGCACCGTGTCTATAATAACGTGTGTCTGGCAGGGTCAGGGAAGGCACCACTGAGTCTATAATAACGCATGTCAGGCAGGGTCAGGGAACTCAGCACCGTGTCTATAATAACGCATGTCAGGCAGGGTCAGGGAACTCAGCACTGTGTCTATAATAACGCATGTCAGGCAGGGTCAGGGAAGGCAGCACCGTGTCTATAATAACGCATGTCAGGCAGGGTCAGGGAACTCAGCACCGTGTCTATAATAACGCATGTCAGGCAGGGTCAGGGAACTCAGCACCGTGTCTATAATAACGCATGTCAGGCAGGGTCAGGGAACTCAGCACTGTGTCTATAATAATGCGTCAGGCAGGGTCAGGGAAGGCAGCACCGTGTCTATAATAACGTGTGTCTGGCAGGGTCAGGGAAGGCAGCACTAAGTCTATACTAACGCATGTCAGGCAGGGTCAGGGAACTCAGCACCGTGTCTATAATAACGTGAGTCTGGAAGGGTCAGGGAAGGCAGCACTGAGTCTATAATAACGCATCTCAGGCAGGGTCAGGGAACTCAGGACCGTGTCTATAATAACGTGAGTCTGGAAGGGTCAGGGAAGGCAGCACTAAGTCTATACTAACGCATGTCAGGCAGGATCAGGGAACTCAGCACCGTGTCTATAATAACGTGTGTCTGGAAGGGTCAGGGAAGGCAGCACCGTGTCTATAATAACGCATGTCAGGCAGGGTCAGGGAACTCAGCACCGTGTCTATAATAACGCTTATCAGGCAGGGTCAGGGAAGGCAGCACCGTGTCTATAATAACGTGTGTCTGGAAGGGTCAGGGAAGGCAGCACCGTGTCTATAATAACGCATGTCAGGCAGGGTCAGGGAACTCAGCACCGTGTCTATAATAACGCTTATCAGGCAGGGTCAGGGAAGGCAGCACTGTGTCTGTAATAACGCATGTCAGGCAGGGGAGGCAGCACTGTGTCTATAATAACGTGTGTCTGACAGGGTCAGGGAAGGCAGCACCGTGTCTATAATAACGCATGACAGGCAGGGTCAGGGAACTCAGCACCGTGTCTATAATAACATGTGTCAGGCAAGGTCAGGGAAGGCAGCACCGTGTCTATAATAACGCATGTCAGGCAGGGTCAGGGAACTCAGCACCGTGTCTATAATAACGCATGTCAGGCAGGGTCAGGGAACTCAGCACCGTGTCTATAATAATGCGTGTCAGGCAGGGTCAGGGAACTCAGCACCATGTCTATAATAATGCGTGTCAGGCAGGGTCAGGGAACTCAGCACCGTGTCTATAATAACGCATGTCAGGCAGGGTCAGGGAAGGCAGCACCGTGTCTATAATAACGTGTGTCTGGCAGGGTCAGGGAAGGCAGCACCGTGTCTATAATAACGCATGTCAGGCAGCGCCAGGGAACTCAGCACTGTGTCTATAATAACGTGTGTCAGGCAAGGTCAGGGAAGGCAGCACCGTGTCTATAATAACACGTCAGGCAGGGTCATGTAAGGCAGCACCGTGTCTATAATAACATGTGTCAGGCAAGGTCAGGGAAGGCAGCACCGTGTCTATAATAACGCATGTCAGGCAGCGTCAGGGAACTCAGCACCGTGTCTATAATAACGTGTGTCAGGCAAGGTCAGGGAAGGCAGCACCGTGTCTATAATAACACGTCAGGCAGGGTCATGTAAGGCAGCACCGTGTCTATAATAACGCGTGTCAGGCAGGGTCAGGGAAGGCAGCAGCGTGTCAATAATAACGCATCAGGCAGGGTCAGGGAAGGCAGCACTGTGTCTATATTAACGCGTGTCAGGCAGAGTCAGGGAAGGCAGCACCGTGTCTATATTAACGTGTGTCAGGCAGGGTCAGGGAAGGCAGCACCGTGTCTATAATAACACGTCAGGCAGGGTCATGTAAGGCAGCACCGTGTCTATAATAACGCTTATCAGGCAGGGTCAGGGAACTCAGCACCGTGTCTATAATAGGGTCAGGTAAGGCAACGCCGTGTCTATATTAACTAAACGCTTGTCAGGCAGGGTCAGGGGAGGCAGCACTGTGTCTATAATAACACGTCAGGCAGGGTCATGTAAGGCAGCACTGTGTCTATAATAACACGTGTCAGGCAAGGTCAGGGAAGGCAGCACCGTGTCTATAATAACGCATGTCAGGCAGCGTCAGGGAACTCAGCACCGTGTCTATAATAACGTGTGTCAGGCAAGGTCAGGGAAGGCAGCACCGTGTCTATAATAACACGTCAGGCAGGGTCATGTAAGGCAGCACCGTGTCTATAATAACGCGTGTCAGGCAGGGTCAGGGAAGGCAGCAGCGTGTCAATAATAACGCATCAGGCAGGGTCAGGGAAGGCAGCACTGTGTCTATATTAACGCGTGTCAGGCAGAGTCAGGGAAGGCAGCACCGTGTCTATATTAACGTGTGTCAGGCAGGGTCAGGGAAGGCAGCACCGTGTCTATAATAACACGTCAGGCAGGGTCATGTAAGGCAGCACCGTGTCTATAATAACGCTTATCAGGCAGGGTCAGGAACTCAGCACCGTGTCTATAATAGGGTCAGGTAAGGCAACGCCGTGTCTATATTAACTAAACGCTTGTCAGGCAGGGTCAGGGAAGGCAGCACTGTGTCTATAATAACACGTCAGGCAGGGTCATGTAAGGCAGCACTGTGTCTATAATAACACGTGTCAGGCAAGGTCAGGGAAGGCAGCACTGTATCTATAATAACGCTTATCAGGCAAGGTCAGGGAAGGCAGCAGCGTGTCTATAATAACGCGTGTCAGGCAGGTTCATGTAAGGCAGCGCCGTGTCTATATTAACTAAACGCTTGTCAGGCAAGGTCAGGGAAGGCAGCACTGTGTCTAAATAACGCGTCAGGCAGGGTCAGGGAACTCAGCACCGTGTCTATAATAACGCGTGTCTGGCAGGGTCAGGGAAGGCAGCACCGTGTCTATATTAACGTGGGTCAGGCAGGGTCAGGGAAGGCAGCACCGTGTCTATAATAACATGTCAGGCAGGGTCATGTAAGGCAGCACCGTGTCTATAATAACGCGTGTCAGGCAAGGTCAGGGAAGGCAGCACCGTGTCTATAATAACGCTTATCAGGCAAGGTCAGAGAAGGCAGCAGCGTGTCTATAATAACGCGTGTCAGGCAGGTTCATGTAAGGCAGCGCCGTGTCTATATTAAATAAACGCTTGTCAGGCAAGGTCAGGGAACTCAGCACCGTGTCTATATTAACGCGTGTCAGGCAGGGTCAGGGAAGGCAGCACTGTGTCTATAATAACACGTCAGGCAGGGTCATGTAAGGCAGCACTGTGTCTATAATAACGCGTGTCAGGCAAGGTCAGGGAAGGCAGCACCGTATCTATAATAACGCTTATCAGGCAGAGTCAGGGAAGGCAGCACCGTGTCTATATTAACGCGTGTCAGGCAGGGTCAGGGAAGGCAGCACTGTGTCTATAATAACACGTCAGGCAGGGTCATGTAAGGCAGCACCGTGTCTATAATAACGCGTGTCAGGCAAGGTCAGGGAAGGCCGCACCGTATCTATAATAACGCTTATCAGGCAAGGTCAGGGAAGGCAGCAGCGTGTCTATAATAACGCGTGTCAGGCAGGTTCATGTAAGGCAGCGCCGTGTCTATAATAACGCTTATCAGGCAGGGTCAGGGAAGGCAGCACTGTGTCTATAATAACGCGTGTCAGGCCGGTTCACGTAAGGCAGCGCCGTCTCTATATTAACTAAACGCTTGTCAGGCAAGGTCAGGGAAGGCAGCACTGTGTCTAAATAACACGTCAGGCATGGTCAGGGAAGGCAGCACCGTGTCTATAATAACGCGTGTCAGGCAGGGTCAGGGAAGGCAGCACCGTGTCTATAATAACGCGTGTCAGGCAGGGTCAGGGAAGGCAGCACTGTGTCTATAATAACGCTTATCAGGCAGGGTCAGGGAACTCAGCACCGTGTCTATAATAGGGTCAGGTAAGGCAACGCCGTGTCTATATTAACTAAACGCTTGTCAGGCAGGGTCAGGGAAGGCAGCACCGTGTCTATAATAACGCGTGTCTGGCAGGGTCAGGGAAGGCAGCACCGTGTCTATATTAACGTGTGTCAGGCAGGGTCAGGGAAGGCAGCACCGTGTCTATAATAACACGTCAGGCAGGGTCATGTAAGGCAGCACTGTGTCTATAATAACGCGTGTCAGGCAAGGTCAGGGAAGGCAGCACCGTGTCTATAATAACGCTTATCAGGCAAGGTCAGAGAAGGCAGCAGCGTGTCTATAATAACGCGTGTCAGGCAGGTTCATGTAAGGCAGCGCCGTGTCTATATTAACTAAACGCTTGTCAGGCAAGGTCAGGGAACTCAGCACCGTGTCTATATTAACGCGTGTCAGGCAGGGTCAGGGAAGGCAGCACCGTGTCTATAATAACACGTCAGGCAGGGTCATGTAAGGCAGCACTGTGTCTATAATAACGCGTGTCAGGCAAGGTCAGGGAAGGCAGCACCGTATCTATAATAACGCTTATCAGGCAGAGTCAGGGAAGGCAGCACCGTCTCTATATTAACGCGTGTCAGGCAGGGTCAGGAAAGGCAGCACTGTGTCTATAATAACACGTCAGGCAGGGTCATGTAAGGCAGCACCGTGTCTATAATAACGCGTGTCAGGCAAGGTCAGGGAAGGCAGCACCGTATCTAAAATAACGCTTATCAGGCAAGGTCAGGGAAGGCAGCAGCGTGTCTATAATAACGCGTGTCAGGCAGGTTCATGTAAGGCAGCGCCGTGTCTATAATAACGCTTATCAGGCAGGGGCAGGGAAGGCAGCACTGTGTCTATAATAACGCGTGTCAGGCCGGTTCACGTAAGGCAGCGCCGTCTCTATATTAACTAAACGCTTGTCAGGCAAGGTCAGGGAAGGCAGCACTGTGTCTAAATAACGCGTCAGGCATGGTCAGGGAAGGCAGCACCGTGTCTATAATAACGCGTGTCAGGCAGGGTCAGGGAAGGCAGCACCGTGTCTAAATAACGCGTCAGGCATGGTCAGGGAAGGCAGCACCGTGTCTATAATAACGCGTGTCAGGCAGGGTCAGGGAACTCAGCACCGTGTCTAAATAACGCGTCAGGCATGGTCAGGGAAGGCAGCACCGTGTCTATAATAACGCGTGTCAGGCAGGGTCAGGGAAGGCAGCACCGTGTCTATAATAACGCGTGTCAGGCAAGGTCAGGGAAGGCAGCACTGTGTCTAAATAACGCGTCAGGCATGGTCAGGGAAGGCAGCACCGTGTCTATAATAACGCGTGTCAGGCAGGGTCAGGGAAGGCAGCACCGTGTCTAAATAACGCGTCAGGCATGGTCAGGGAAGGCAGCACCGTGTCTATATTAACGCGTGTCAGGCAGGGTCAGGGAAGGCAGCACCGTGTCTAAATAACGCGTCAGGCATGGTCAGGGAAGGCAGCACCGTGTCTATAATAACGCGTGTCAGGCAGGGTCAGGGAACTCAGCACCGTGTCTATAATAACGCGTGTCTGGCAGGGTCAGGGAAGGCAGCACCGTGTCTATAATAACGCGTGTCAGGCAGGGTCAGGGAAGGCAGCACCGTGTCTATAATAACGCGTGTCAGGCAGGGTCAGGGAAGGCAGCACTGTGTCTAAATAACGCGTCAGGCATGGTCAGGGAAGGGAGCACTGTGTCTAAATAACGCGTCAGGCATGGTCAGGGAAGGCAGCACCGTGTCTATAATAACGCGTGTCAGGCAGGGTCAGGGAAGGCAGCACCGTGTCTATAATAACGCGGGTCTGGCAGGTTCACGTAAGGCAGTACTGTGTCTAAATAACGCGTCAGGCAGGGTTAGGGAACTCAGCCCTGTGTCTATAATGATGTGTGTCTGGTAGGGTTTGGAGAGAGACTGTTCTAGATCTTCTTGCATTCACACCCGCCGTTTGATGGGAAAAAACTAAAAGCGGTGTGTTCTTCCTTTCACTGCACCAAAAGAAATGAGCAGAGGCGGCATTTGTTCTCAAGGCTAGAGCACTCATCAGGGGGCAAACATCACAGAGGATCCATGTATCACTGGGAGCAGACACAGGGAGCCAGGCTTGTAAAGAAAGCAGAAAAGAACAGATGCAGCAGAGGCGTGGGGAGGGGTGAGTGCAAAACACACAAAACAGATACAGCAGAGGCGGGGGCGGAGGGGTGAGCGCCCCTCACACAGTTATAGCAGAGGTGGGGCAGAGGGGTGAGTGCCCCATCACACAGAACAGATACAGCAGAGGCGGGCGGAGCGCCCCTCACACAGATGCAACAGAGGCGGGCGGAGCGCCCCTCACACAGATACAGTAGAGGCAGGGGTGGAGGGGTGAGCACCCCTCGGACAGAACAGATGCAACAGAGGCGGGCGGAGTGCCCCTCACACAGATACAGTAGAGGCAGAGGGTGGAGGGGTGAGCACCCCTCGCACAGAACAGATACAGCAGAGGCAGGGCGGTGTGCCCCTCACACAGATACAGCAGAGGCGGGCGGAGCGCCCCTCACACAGATAACAGATACAGTAGAGGCAGGGGGTGGAAGGATAAGCGCCCCTTACACAGAACTGATACAGCACAAGCGGTGGGTGGAGGGGTGAGCTCCCCTCACACAGAACAGATACAGCAGAGGCAGAGCGCCACTCACACAGATACAGCAGCGGCAGGGGGTGGAGGGGTGAGCAGACCTCGCACAGAACAGATACAGCACAAGCGATGGGTGGAGGGTGAGCTCCCGTTACACAACAGATACTCACAAGCGGGAGGTGGAAGTGTGCGCCCCTCACACATAACAGATCAGCAGAGGCAGAGTGTGGAGGGAAGAGTGCTCCTCACACCGAACAGATACAATACAGGGAGGAGTGAGCACCCCTCACACAGAACAGATATTCACAAGCGGGGTGGAGGAGTGAGGGCCCCTCACACACAACAGATACTCACAAGCGGGAGGTGGAAGTGTGCGCCCCTCACACATAACAGATCAGCAGAGGCAGAGTGTGGAGGGAAGAGTGCTCCTCACACCGAACAGATACAATACAGGGAGGAGTGAGCACCCCTCACACAGAACAGATAAATAACAAGCCGGGTGGAGGAGTGAGGGCCCCTCACACAGAACAGATAAATAACAAGCCGGGTGGAGGAGTGAGGGCCCCTCACACAGAACAGATACTCACAGGCGGGGTTGGAGGGGTGAGGGCCCCTCACACAGAATAGATACAACACGGGTGTGATGTGGAGGTGTGCGTGCCCCTCACACAGAACAGATAAATAACAAGCCGGGTGGAGGAGAGTATCTCTGAGGCCACTACAAGGCAGGCCGGAGGAGGGACGAGGGGCCCGAGGTAGAGCTTGTGATGAGTATCCGCCCCTCTGCCTCCCCCCCAGACTCAAAGCAGGCCCCAGGTGAGTTTAAAGGAATTAAAGGAAAGACTGGGGAGAAAACTAAGCTTCCTTGGGTCAACGAGAGGCCTGGCACTGGCTTGTGGCGGTGAACGCCCACACTGATGAGGCCTCGAGGAGAACCCCACACTGATGAGGCCTCGAGGAGAACCCCACACTGATGAGGCCTCGAGGAGAACCCCACACTGATGAGGCCTCGAGGAGAACCCCACACTGATGATGCCTCGAGGAGAACCCCCACATTGATGAGGCCTCGAGGAGAACCCCACACTGATGAGGCCTCGAGGAGAACCTCCCCCTCCCCCACACTGATGAGGCCTCGAGGAGAACCCCACACTGATGAGGCCTCGAGGAGAACCCCAAACTGATGAGGCCTCGAGGAGAACCCCCACACTGATGAGGCCTCGAGGAGAACCTCCCCTCCCCCACACTGATGAGGCCTCGAGGAGAACCCCCACACTGATGAGGCCTCGAGGAGAACCCCCACACTGATGAGGCCTCGAAGAGAACCCCACACTGATGAGGCCTCGAGCAGAACCCCCACACTGATGAGGCCTTGAGGAGAACCTCCCCCACACTGATGAGGCCTCGAGGAGAACCCCCACACTGATGAGGCCTCAAGGAGAACCCCCACACTGATGAGGCCTCGGAGAACCCCCACACTGATGAGGCCTCAAGGAGAACCCCCACACCTCTGAGATCTCATGGAGAACCTCCCCCTCCCCTACACTGATGAGGCCTCGAGGAGAACCCCACACTGATGAGGCCTCGAGGAGAACCCCCACACTGATGAGGCCTCGAGGAGAACCCTACACTGATGAGGCCTCGAGGAGAACCCCACACTGATGAGGCCTCGAGGAGAACCCCCACACTGATGAGGCCTCGAGGAGAACCCCACACTGATGAGGCCTCAAGGAGAACCCCCACACTGATGAGGCCTCGAGGAGAACCCCACACTGATGAGGCCTCGAGGAGAACCCCCACACTGATGAGGCCTCGAGGAGAACCTCCCCCTCCCCCACACTGATGAGGCCTCGAGGAGAACCCCACACTGATGAGGCCTCGAGGAGAACCCCAAACTGATGAGGCCTCGAGGAGAACCCCCATACTGATGAGGCCTCGAGGAGAACCTCCCCCTCCCCCACACTGATGAGGCCTCGAGGAGAACCCCCACACTGATGAGGCCTCGAGGAGAACCCCCACACTGATGAGGCCTCAAGGAGAACCCCCACACTGATGAGGCCTCGGAGAACCCCCACACTGATGAGGCCTCAAGGAGAACCCCCACACCTCTGAGATCTCATGGAGAACCTCCCCCTCCCCTACACTGATGAGGCCTCGAGGAGAACCCCACACTGATGAGGCCTCGAGGAGAACCCCCACACTGATGAGGCCTCGAGGAGAACCCCACACTGATGAGGCCTCGAGGAGAACCCCACACTGATGAGGCCTCGAGGAGAACCCCACACTGATGAGGCCTCGAGGAGAACCCCACACTGATGAGGCCTCAAGGAGAACCCCCACACTGATGAGGCCTCGAGGAGAACCCCACACTGATGAGGCCTCGAGGAGAACCCCCACACTGATGAGGCCTCGAGGAGAACCTCCCCCTCCCCCACACTGATGAGGCCTCGAGGAGAACCCCACACTGATGAGGCCTCGAGGAGAACCCCACACTGATGAGGCCTCGAGGAGAACCCCAAACTGATGAGGCCTCGAGGAGAACCCCCACACTGATGAGGCCTCGAGGAGAACCTCCCCTCCCCCACACTGATGAGGCCTCGAGGAGAACCCCCACACTGATGAGGCCTCGAGGAGAACCCCCAAACTGATGAGGCCTCGAGGAGAACCCCCACACTGATGAGGCCTCGAGGAGAACCCCCACACTGATGAGGCCTCGAAGAGAACCCCACACTGATGAGGCCTCGAGCAGAACCCCCACACTGATGAGGCCTCGAGGAGAACCCTCCCCACACTGATGAGGCCTCGAGGAGAACCCCCACACTGATGAGGCCTCAAGGAGAACCCCCACACTGATGAGGCCTCGGAGAACCCCCACACTGATGAGGCCTCAAGGAGAACCCCCACACCTCTGAGATCTCATGGAGAACCTCCCCTCCCCCACACTGATGAGGCCTCGAGGAGAACTCCCACACTGATGAGGCCTCGAGGAGAACCCCCACACTGATGAGGCCTCGAGGAGAACCTCCCTCCCCCACACTGATGAGGCCTCGAGGAGAACCCCCACACTGATAAGGCCTCGAGGAGAACCCCACACTGATGAGGCCTCGAGGAGAACCCCACACTGATGAGGCCTCGAGGAGAACCCCACACTGATGAGGCCTCAAGGAGAACCCCCACACTGATGAGGCCTCGAGGAGAACCCCCACACTGATGAGGCCTCAAGGAGAACCCCCACACTGATGAGGGCTCAAGGAGAACCCCCACACTGATGAGGCCTCAAGGAGAACCCTCACACTGATGAGGCCTCAAGGAGAACCCCCATACTGCTGAGGCCTCATGGATAACCCCCACACTGTTGAGACTTCTTAGAGAACCCCCACACTTCTGAGATCTCTTTAAAAACTCCCACACTGCTGAGATCTCTTAGAGAACCCCCACACTTCTGAGGCCTCATGGATAACCCCCACACTGCTGAGGTCTCTTGGAGAACCCCCACACTGCTGAGGCCTCTTGTAGAACCCCCACACTGCTGAGGCCTCTTGTAGAACCCCCACACTGCTGAGACCTCTTGGAAAACCCCCACACTGCTGAGGCTCTTGGAGACCCCCCACACTGCTGAGGCCTCTTGGAGAACCCCCACACTGCTGA
The DNA here is from genome assembly GCA_963921515.1 of Calotriton arnoldi. Lineage (NCBI taxonomy): Eukaryota > Metazoa > Chordata > Amphibia > Caudata > Salamandridae > Calotriton > Calotriton arnoldi. The sequence continues at coordinate 1,702,902 of CAWUFW010000053.1, forward strand.
GGCTCTTGGAGACCCCCCACACTGCTGAGGCCTCTTGCAGAACCCCCACACTGCTGAGACCTCTTGGAAAACCCCCACACTGCTGAGGCTCTTGGAGACCCCCACACTGCTGAGGACTCATGGATAACCCCCACACTGCTGAGGCTCTTGGAAAACCCCCACACTGATAAGGCCTCATGGATAACCCCCACACTGCTGAGGCCTCTTGGAGAACCCCCACACTCCTGAGGCCTCTTGTAGAACCCCAACACTGCTGAGGCCTCTTGTAGAACCCCCACACTGCTGAGACCTCTTGGAAAACCCCCACACTGCTGAGGCCTCATGGATAACCCCCACACTGCTGAGGCTCTTGGCGAACCCCCACACTGCAGAGGCCTCTTGGAGAACCCCCACACTGCTGAGACCTCTTGGAGAACCCTCACACTGCTGAGGCTTCTTGGAGAACCCTCACACTGCTGAGGCCTCTTAGAGAATTAGAGGGGCATTAAAAACCCTACATTGGGGTATCTAAGTACACACGTTAGGTTAGAGGTAGACACAGGTCACCCTAACAAGGAGGCAATTTCTAGTACTATTTTGCAAAACCAGGAGCCCGTCTTTCGTCCTGAAGAATGCTGCAGACTCATTAGCCATAGGCAGAAACATGTCGATACCAGTGGTGATGGGGTAATAGGTCCCCCACTCCCTACATTACAGAATTTAATACAAAGTAATATACCCTACGATTACATGCAATTTGAGGTATTACATTGGTTTTTAACTCACTACCTTCGCGGGCCCCCACTTAACTAATTAGAAGTGCCTCCCTGTCTTCAGGTGTTGGCCCACTCTCTATCAAACCAGGTTTTTAGAGAGCGAGGGCTGCCTATGATGAAGCATGACACCTGGTGGCATGGGCGTCCGCAGAAATTTTTCCAGGGGGGGGCAAAATGTTAACGCCATCACCATCCTCCGACATGATGTGTGCCATATCATCCTCAAAAGGATGAATGCAAGTGGTGACCCACTGGAATTTGAATGCTATATGTAACTGACACTAAGGTCTTTGTGGTATGACCATTAACACACTTCGTTCTATATATTAGAGACAGAAACTGCTAGACTGCATAGCGCACACACAAAATGTGGTTGCACGAACCTAAATCACAGCCAAAGCTCAACGCTACCCCAAAAATCCCATAGAAGGTTCCATTTGAACCACAGCTTCACTTAGTTTCACAAAGCACAGAAAGCAGCCTGCAGGATTCTGTACCCCAGTTCCAAATTCGGCAGCTCTGGCCATAGTGCCACATCTTCTCCCCCACTGAACACCATACTCTACCACTAAAAGAAACTCGCACTGCCTTTAGATGCAATCCAATTGTGTCCCGCTATAAACGCCTGGAAGCAACTCAATTCAAATTATGCACTAGACAAGAGTAATCTTCTGTCTGAAAAAACAGTAACAACCTCCTGGAAAAAGCAAACACTCACAGGGAATGCAAGACTAAGTAAGGTATGTGAAATGTAAGCATGGAACAACATGCTTACCTTAATGCTTGTGCACTTGTTATTCAGAAATCAATGTGTGTTTTTGCCTGAAAAGCTAAGGACATGACTACAGGGCCCGGAAGGGACCCGTTTCAATGTCCATTGCTTAGATCCTTACAAAACATAAGGAGTATGGTTTTAAAAGACCACATTCATGAACATAAAGCTGCAGTACACTACACATTTCATAAACTACTAAAAGGAAAACAGCTGATAAGGATGACATGAAACATTTTCTACACCATGCATTAACCAGATATCGCAGTACCTCCAGGAATGGTGAACTTCCTCACCTGAGGAAAAAATGCCATTCAAAGACGAGAAAAATGAAAGTAATGCTGCCTTCACTGGGAAAGTCTGTTGGCGCTAAGGTGTTTGGGTGTGAATAAAACCAATCTGGCAACTTTTTGACCACTCTGTCTTGCTCATCCATCCAGCCATTTACCCTTTCACTCATCCAGCCACTCTTTCACGTACTCATCCATCCACCTAGTCACTCATCCTTCCACTCATTCACCCTTTCAGGCATCCACACATCCATCCTCCCTTTCTCTCTCAATCGACCCTTTCACTTAGCCATCCACCCAACCATCCATCTACTCATCCACTCATGAATCCATCCATTGACCCTATCACTCATCCATCCTTTCAATCATCCATCCATCTTTTCTCTCATCCATCCACCCATTCACTCCTTCACTCATCTATCCAACCTTTTTCCCATGTACCCTCCCTTTCACTCACTCATCCATCCTTACATCCTCCCTTTCATTCATCTGTCCATCCATTCACCCTTTCACTTATCGATTCATCAATCCATCCATCATTTCACTCATCCATTCACCCATCCTTCCTCTCATTATCCATCCATTAACCCTTTCATTCATCCATTAACCCTTTCACTAATCCATCCAGCCATCCACCCATCCCTTCACTTACTCTCTCACCCACCTTTTCACATTAAGTATGAGCTGAGCCTTCGTCTGCAGAGTTGCAGACAGAAGAGACCCATCAGGAACTCACCCTCGCTGTAGTTCCTAAAGCAAAGGGAGGGGTTCAAGACGCCCCTGCACACAGTCAATCTGAAACTTTGGAAGTCATGAGTCATGCATGATGCACAGTGCCAGGACGTGAGGTGGCTGTGGCATGGTGTTGTTTCCAGGGCTTTAAGTGGGGGGAGGGTCTCTCCAAAGGGGTTGTTCGATTTAATTAAGGGCGTAGCTTGAAACACCTAAGCTAAAATTCTGTGCTTAGCATAGTGTGCCGCCCGACTGGTATTTTGCTGCTTCTGTCATTGCATTCAGATATATAATACAGCAGGTAATGTTACACCTACAACAAGCCAGAACTATAGGCTTTGTCAATGGTTGTTAGTTGCATACAATAAAAAGCAGCAACCATGGATTTGTTGAATATAATATTGAAAATGGTTCAGTTCTAAAATGATGAGACTGTGAAAGACCTATAACCCTTTTAACTTCTTTTACCGCCTTATTTTGATTAACTGGATTCTCTCGTAACAGCATGGGCGTTTCCCTACATTTCTTCCTTCTGACAGGATGCCCGAGGCTGGAGGAGGCCCACCACACGCTTTAACAGCCAGACTGGCCCATTGTCATTCTGTATGTGGCAATCAGCTGCAGACAGAATGACAATGGTTGGGGTGGGGCTGCTCTTGCGCTCAGAGGAGTGCAAGGCGGCCCCGTCAAGGCATTGAGGATTCTCACAGGGGAACAGTGATGTTCCCCAAAGGCCAAAATTACGGACAAAAGGCGGCCGGCTGGGTGATCCAAGGGGGGGCAAGCGCCCCTCCTTGCCCCCCCCCTGCGGACGCCCATGCCTGGTGGTGTGTGAGGACAGCCCTTCACAATTTTTGACATGTACAGCACTCCTATTAAGTAGTGCTATTAGGGACACAGTAACGTAATGTAAGTGACTACAACTTTAGGGTAGCTATAACTGTGTGTATAAAGCAGATTTGGAGGCCAGCTCAACCTAGAGACCCCATAGCCTCTAGTCCCCACCCTTGGTTATTACTGGGGGTTTTGTGTTGATATAGCCTCTTGGAGAACCCCCACACTGATGAGGCTCTTGGAGAACCCCCACACTGATGAGGCCTCTTGGAGAACCCCCACACTGATGAGGCTCTTGGAGAACCCCCACACTGCTGAGGCTCTTGGAGACCCCCCACACTGCTGAGGCCTCTTGTAGAACCCCAACACTCTTGAGGCCTCTTGTAGAACCCCCCACACTGCTGAGGCCTCTTGTAGAACCCCCACACTGCTGAGGCTCTTGGAGACCCCCCACACTGCTGAGGCCTCTTGGAGAACCCCCACACTGCTGAGGCTCTTGGAGACCCCCCACACTGCTGAGGCCTCTTGGAGAACCCCCACACTGCTGAGGCTCTTGTAGAACCCCAACACTCTTGAGGCCTCTTGTAGAACCCCCCACACTGCTGAGGCTTCTTGCAGACCCCCCACACTGCTGAGGCCTCTTGTAGAAACCCAACACTCTTGAGGCCTCTTGTAGAACCCCCACACTGCTGAGGCCTCTTGGAGAACCCCCACAATGCTGAGGCTCTTGCAGACCCCCCACACTGCTGAGGCCTCTTGTAGAACCCCAACACTCTTGAGGCCTCTGGTAGAACCCCCACACTGCTGAGGCCTCTTGGAGAACCCCCACAATGCTGACGCTCTTGGAGACCCCCGCAGTGCTGAGGCCTCTTGTAGAACCCCCACACTGCTGAGGCCTCTTGTAGAACCCCCACACTGCTGAGGCTCTTGGAGACCCCCCCACACTGCTGAGGCCTCTTGTAGAACCCCCACACTGCTGAAGCCTCTTGTAGAACCCCCACACCGCTGAGACCTCTTGTAGAACCCCCACACCGCTGAGACCTCTTGTAGAACCCCCACACTGCTGAGGCCTCTTGTAGAACCCCCACACTGCTGAGGCTCTTGGAGACCCCCCACACTGCTGAGGCCTCTTGTAGAACGCCCACACTGCTGAGACCTCTTGTAGAACCCCAACACTGCTGAGGCCTCTTGTAGAACCCCCACACTGCTGAGACCTCTTGGAGACCCCCTCTACACTGCTGAGGCCTCTTGGAAAACCCCCACACTGCTGAGGACTCATGGATAACCCCCACAATACTGAGGCTCTTGAAAAACCCCCACACTGCTGAGGCCTCATGGAGAACCCCCACACTGCTGAGGCCTCTTGTAGAACCCCAACACTCTTGAGGCCTCTTGTAGAACCCCCACACTGCTGAGGCCTCTTGTAGAACCCCCACACTGCTGAGGCTCTTGGAGACCCCCCACACTGCTGAGGCCTCTTGGAGACCCCCACACTGCTGAGGCTCTTGGAGCCCCCTTCCCACAGCTGAGGACTCTTGGAGAACCCCCACACTGCTGTAGCCTGTTATTGAACACCACACTAATGAGGCTTCTTGGTGAACCCACAAACTACAAAAGCCTCTTGGTGAACCCACAAACTGCAGAAGCCTCTTGGAGACCCTCTCCCCCCACTGCTGAGGCCTCTTAGAGACCCCCACCCACTGCTGAAGCCTTTTGGAGAACCCCCACACTGCTGAGGCCACTTGGATAACCCCCACACTGCTGAGGTCTCTTGGATAACCCCCACACTGCTGAGGCTCTTGGAGAACCCCCACACTGCAGAACCCTACTGGAGAACTCTCACACTGCTGAGACATCCTGGAGAACTTCCACACTGCTGAATCCTATTGGAGACCCCCCCTCCCCCCACACTGCTGAGGTGTCTTGGATAATCCCCACACTGCTGAGGCCTCTTGTAGAACCCCAACACTCTTGAGGCCTCTTGTAGAACCCCCACACTGATGAGGCCTCTTGGAGAACTCTCACACTGCTGAGACATCCTGGAGAACCTCCACACTGCCGAGACCCCTGGAGAACTTCCACACTGCTGAATCCTATTGGAGACCCCCCCCCCCCACACTGCTGAGGTGTCTTGGATAACCCCCACACTGCTGAGGCCTCTTGGAGAACCCCCACAATGCTGAGGCCTCTTGTAGAACCCCCACACTGCTGAGGCCTCTTGTAGAACCCCAACACTCTTGAGGCCTCTTGTAGAACCCCAACAATGCTGAGGCTCTTGCAGACCCCCCACACTGCTGAGGTGTCTTGGATAACCCCCACACTGCTGAGGCCTCTTGGAGAACCTCCACACTGCTGAGGCCTCCTGGAGAACTCTCACACTGCTGAGACATCCTGGAGAACCTCCACACTGCTGAATCCTATTGGAGACCCACCCCCCCCCCACACTGCTGAGGTGTCTTGGATAACCCCCACACTGCTGAGGCCTCTTGTAGAACCCCAACACTCTTGAGGCCTCTTGTAGAACCCCCACACTGCTGAGGCCTCTTGGAGAACCCCCACACTGCTGAGACCTCTTGGAGAACCCTCACACTGCTGAGGCCTCTTGGAGAACTCTCACACTGCTGAGGCCTCTTGGAGAACCTCCACACTGCTGAGGCCTCCTGGAGAACTCTCACACTGCTGAGACATCCTGGAGAACCTCCACACTGCTGAATCCTATTGGAGACCCCCCCCCCGCCCACACTGCTGAGGCCTCTTGGAGAACCCACAAACCTTTGATTGTAGTAGTTTCTCTAAAGAAACCAACATTTAATGGCAATGTATGATCCAGCACAAGTTTTCGCATCCATAATGTCCCATTCCATTCCATTAGTTGTTTGCTTGTCTGTGGAAGTACGGGAAGGGAGAGCCACATGAAACCAGTTTCAAACATGGCCCAAGGCAGCCCTGGCCCCTTTGGCCATATTGGTCATATCAGTGTGGAGCAGGTAGGTACTAAGACCTGGGGCCTCCATCTAGGCAATGAAGCAAGGCATTGCTAGCTGGCAGCTCACGTCTGAGCAATGTAACTCTGCACAGGATCTGGGGAGCCCTGTCTGGCTGATGCTGCAGCTAATGCAAGCTGGGGACCCCTGTCTGGCTGATGCTGCAGCTAATACAAGCTGGGGACCCCTGTCTGGCTGATGCTGCAGCTAATGCAAGCTGGGGACCCCTGTCTGGCTGATGCTGCAGCTAATGCAAGCTGGGGACCCATGCCTGTGCAGTGCAGCTTGGCACTGAGAGCTGGGGACCCATGCCTGTGCAGTGCAGCTTGGCACTGAGAGCTGGGGACCCATGCCTGTGCAATGCAGCATGGCACTGAGAGCTGGGGACCCATGCCTGTGCAATGCAGCTTGGCACTGAGAGCTGGGGACCCATGCCTGTGCAATGCAGCATGGCACTGAGAGCTGGGGACCCATGCCTGTGCAATGCAGCTTGGCACTGAGAGCTGGGGACCTATGCCTGTGCATTGCAGCTTGGCACTGAGAGCTGAGGCACAAGTCTGGGTGATGCAGCTAGGCCCTACAAGCTGGGGACCCATGCCTGTGCAATGCAGCTTGGCACTGAGAGCTGGGGACCCATGTCTGTGCAATGCAGCTTGGCACTGAGAGCTGGGGACCCATGTCTGTGCAATGCAGCTTGGCACTGAGAGCTGGGGACCCATGTCTGTGCAGTGCAGCTTGGCACTGAGAGCTGAGGCACAAGTCTGGGTGATGCAGCTAGGCCCTACAAGCTGGGGACCCATGCCTGTGCAATGCAGCTTGGCACTGAGAGCTGGGGACCCATGTCTGTGCAATGCAGCTTGGCACTGAGAGCTGGGGACCCATGTCTGTGCAATGCAGCTTGGCACTGAGAGCTGGGGACCCATGTCTGTGCAGTGCAGCTTGGCACTGAGAGCTGGGGACCCATGCCTGTGCAATGCAGCTTGGCACTGAGAGCTGGGGACCCATGTCTGTGCAATGCAGCTTGGCACTGAGAGCTGGGGACCCATGCCTGTGCAATGCAGCTGGGCACTGAGAGCTGGGGACCCATGCCTGTGCAATGCAGGTAGGCACTGAGAGCTGGGGACCCATGCCTGTGCAATGCAGCTTGGCACTGATAGCCGGGGACCCATGTCTGTGCAGTGCAGCTTGGCACTGAGAGCTGAGGCGCAAGTCTGAGTGATGCAACTAGGCACAGCAGCTATGGCCAAGTCTGTGCAATGCAGCTTGGCACTGAGAGCTGGGGACCCATGCCTGTGCAATGCAGCTTGGCACTGAGAGCTGGGGACCCATGTCTGTGCAATGCAGCATGGCACTGCGAGCTGGGATCCATGTTAGGCAATGCAAGTAGGCACTGAGAGCTGGGGACCCATGTCTGTGCAGTGCAGCTTGGCACTGAGAGCTGAGGTGCAAGTCTGGGTGATGCAACTAGGCACAGCAGCTATGGCCAAGTCTGTGCAATGCAGCATGGCACTGAGAGCTGGGGACCCATGCCTGTGCAATGCAGCTTGGCACTGAGAGCTGGGGACCCATGTCTGTGCAATGCAGCTGGGCACTGAGAGCTGGGGACCCATGCCTGTGCAATGCAGCTTGGCACTGAGAGCTGGGGACCCATGCCTGTGCAATGCAGCTTGGCACTGCAAGTTGGGATCCATGTTAGGCAATGCATGTAGGCACTGAGAGCTGGGGACCCATGTCTGTGCAGTGCAGCTTGGCGCTGAGAGCTGAGGCGCAAGTCTGGGTGATGCAACTAGGCACAGCAGCTATGGCCAAGTCTGTGCAATGCAGCTTGGCACTGAGAGCTGGGGACCCATGCCTGTGCAATGCAGCTTGGCACTGAGAGCTGGGGACCCATGTCTGTGCAATGCAGCTGGGCACTGAGAGCTGGGGACCCATGCCTGTGCAATGCAGCTTGGCACTGAGAGCTGGGGACCCATGTCTGTGCAATGCAGCTTGGCACTGCGAGCTGGGATCCATGTTAGGCAATGCAAGTAGGCACTGAGAGCTGGGGACCCATGTCTGTGCAGTGCAGCTTGGCACTGAGAGCTGAGGTGCAAGTCTGGGTGATGCAACTAGGCACAGCAGCTATGGCCAAGTCTGTGCAATGCAGCATGGCACTGAGAGCTGGGGACCCATGCCTGTGCAATGCAGCTTGGCACTGAGAGCTGGGGACCCATGTCTGTGCAATGCAGCTGGGCACTGAGAGCTGGGGACCCATGCCTGTGCAATGCAGCTTGGCACTGAGAGCTGGGGACCCATGCCTGTGCAATGCAGCTTGGCACTGCGAGCTGGGATCCATGTTAGGCAATGCATGTAGGCACTGAGAGCTGGGGACCCATGTCTGTGCAGTGCAGCTTGGCACTGAGAGCTGAGGCGCAAGTCTGGGTGATGCAACTAGGCACAGCAGCTATGGCCAAGTCTGTGCAATGCAGCTTGGCACTGAGAGCTGGGACCCACGTTAGGCAATGCATGTGGGCCCTGAGAACTGGGGACCCATGTCTGTGCAATGCAGCTTGGCACTGAGAGCTGAGGCACAAGTCTGGGTGATGCAGCTAGGCCCTACGAGCAGGAGACCCATGCCTGTGCAATGCAGCTTGGCACTGCGAGCTGGGATCCATGTTAGGCAATGCAGGTAGGCACTGATAGCCGGGGACCCATGTCTGTGCAGTGCAGCTTGGCACTGAGAGCTGGCGACCCATGTCTGTGCAGTGCAGCTTGGCACTGAGAGCTGAGGCACAAGTCTGGGTGATGCAGCTAGGCCCTACGAGCTGGGGACCCATGCCTGTGCAGTGCAGCTTGGCACTGAGAGCTGAGGGGCAAGTCTGGGTGATGCAACTAGGCACAGCAGCTATGGCCAAGTCTGTGCAATGCAGCTTGGCACTGAGAGCTGGGGACCCATGCCTGTGCAATGCAGCTTGGCACTGAGAGCTGGGGACCCATGCCTGTGCAGTGCAGCTTGGCACTGCGAGCTGGGATCCATGTTAGGCAATGCATGTGGGTACTGAGAGCTGGGGACCCATGCCTGTGCAGTGCAGCTTGGCACTGAGAGCTGGGACCCACGTTAGGCAATGCATGTGGGCACTGAGAGCTGGGGACCCATGTCTGTGCAATGTAGCTTGGCACTGAGAGCTGAAGCACAAGTCTGGGTGATGCAGCTAGGCACTACGAGCTGGGGACCCATGCCTGTGCAATGCAGCTTGGCACTGCGAGCTGGGATTCACGTTAGGCAAAGCATGTAGGCACTGAGAGCTGGGGACCCATGTCTGTGCAGTGCAGCTTGGCACTGAGAGATGAGGCACACGTCTGGGTGATGCAGCTAGGCCCTACGAGCTGGGGACCCATGTCTGTGCAGTGCAGCTTGGCACTGAGAGCTGGGGACCCATGCCTGTGCAATGCAGCTTGGCACTGAGAGCTGGGGACCCATGTCTGTGCAATGCAGCTTGGCACTGAGCAAGTCTGGGCAATGCTACTAGGCACAGCAGCTGTGGCCCATGTCTGGGTGATGCAGCTAGGCACTGCGAGCTGTGGACCCACGTTTAGGTGGTGCAGCTAGGCAATGTGAGCTGGGGATCCACACCAAGATGAAGCAGTTTGGCACTGCGAGCTGGGGTCCCACATCTCGGTAATGCAGCTAGGCACTGTGATCTAGGGACCCACACCTAGGTGAAACAGCGAGGCACTGTAAGCTGGGACTCACATACATGTGATGCAGCTAGGCACAGTGAGCTGACAACCCACATCTATGTGATGCAACTAGGCATTGCGAGCTGGGGACCCATGACTCGGTGATGCAGCTAGGCATTTTGAGATGGGACCCACATACATGCTATTCAGCTAGGTATTGTGAGCTGGGAAGCCAAGTTTAGGTAATAAAGCAGGCACCGTGAGATGTAGACCCCCGTATAGGTGAAGCAGCTAGGCAGGGTGAGCTGAAACCTAAATCTGGGTGATGTAGTAAGGCCCTAGGAGCTAAGCATTTGTGCCTGGCAATGCATCTAGGCACCACGAGCTGGGGTTCCACAAATGGGCAAAGCAACTAGGGACTGCTAGCTGGCAGGCCATGATTGAGCAATAGAGCTAGGCAGTGCAGCTGGAGGCCCGCCTTCGTGTGATGCAGCTAGACACTGCAAGCTGGGGACCAAAGCCTGCGTGATGCAACTAGGCACTGTGAGCTGGTGTACCATGTCTGGTGACACAGCTAGCACAGAGAGCTGGGGGTCCACGTCTAGACGATGCAGCCGGGGATTTTGAGTTGAGGGCCCAAGTATGGATGATCCAGCTAGGCATTGAGAGCTGAAGGTTCGTGTCTGGTGCCTCAGTTCCCATTGAAATATGGGGTTTACATCTTGCAAATTTAGTTAGGCACTGATGGCTGTCAGGCCACTTCTAGGTAATGTAGCTAGGTACTGCAAGCTGACAGCCCACATCTGGGCAATGTAGCTAGGCACTGCAAGCTGACAGCCCACAGCTAGGCAATGCAGCTAAGGACTGCAAGCTGACAGCCCACAGCTAGGCAATGTAGCTAGGCACTGCAAGCTGACAGCCCACACCTAGGCATTGTAGCTACGCACTGGATGCTGACAGTCCACATCTAGGCAATGCAGCTAGGCACTGCAAGCTGACAGCCCATTTCTAGGCAATGTAGCTAGGTACTGCAAGCTGACAGCCGACAGCCACGCAATGTAGCTAGGCCCCTTGGTTCTCTATGCTGTGACCCCTCCTTTCACGTGGCCTTGTCCCATGGGGTACCTTTGGCATGTTCCCTTTTGGTGCCCCGGCCACTTGACTTGCTTATTTAGGGTATGTGATTCACGTCACGAGCCCCTGGCTCTCTTAACTGTGTCCTCTTGGCGCACTTTATACGCAGCCACTTCTCTGGCTTGTGCACAGTCCCTCCACCTTGTGTCGGGCCATCTCTATGGTTATCCTCGGAACCTCCTCATCGGCATGGAACAACACCTGGTGGCCCACCGCCCTCGGTAGCCCACCTACCCCCACGGACCACGCCAGAAACCTCGGCATCGTACTCGACTCCTCCCTCTCCATGAATTGACAGATCAACACCGTCACCTCCAGCTGCTTCAACACCCTCCGCATCCTCCATAAGACTTTCAAATTGATCCCCCTGAGGCAAGGAAGACAGTCACCCACGCACTCATTACCAGCAGACTGGACAACGGAAATGCCCTCTACGCCGGCATCAACAAGTCTCTACTACGCAAGCTCCAGACTATTCAGAACACCACCGCCAGACTCGTCCTCGGGGTCCCTCGACACGAACAGATCAGCTAACACCTACGCAAGCTCCACTGGCTCCACGTCGAGAAAAGAGTCACCTTCAAGATACTCACCTACGCCTACAAATACCTACACAACACCGGACCCCAATACCTCAACGACAGAATCACCCTCCATGTACCAAACGAAACCTCTGCTCCACCAACCTCCTCCTCGCCAAAACCCTGCGCATCCGCAGAGCCAGAGCAGGGGGAAGATCCTTCTCCTACATCGCGGCCAAGACCTGGAACGAGCTCCCCACCGATATCAGACGTTACCCCTCCCAGAACACCTTCAGGAAGGCTCTGAAGACCTGGCTCTTCGACTGAAACGGACCTGCTGCCCCCCCCCCCAGCGCCTTGAGACCCTCACGGGTGAGTAGTGCGCTTATAATCCCCCTGACTGATTGATTGATTGATCCTCCCCACATTCCTGTAACTTGCATCATGGATGCTTAGCTCTTGCCACTATGGTCCCTTGGCTTCCTTCCTCCTGTCAGCATCACTTCCGTTGTGGATCCTAGACTTACTTTCCCATAGTCCCTTGGTTCACTATGATGTGGCCCCTAGCGTCACTTTGCCATTGCCATTTGGATCACCTTGGCATGGTCTCACTTTTTTGTGTACTGGTCATCTCTATTGCCACTTGGCTCGCTCCATCATAACTTTATGACTTGCATTATAGACCCTTGGCTTATTTCACGTTGACCCTTGGCTTGTTTTGGCTCGGCCCCTGCCTGCGGTGAGACATCTCTGTGGATCGTGGATCATTTCACTTTGGCCCTTAGATTGCTTTAACACTGGCCCTCCTTGCATCTGAGGCCTCTGGGCCATCTCTATAGCTCTCGGCTTGTTTCACTTTGGCCCTTGGAATGCTTTGACACGGGCCCTCCTTGGGGGTGGGACATCTCTATGGCTCTTGGCTCTCTCCATGGTACCTTGGCACACTTCGCTATGGCCCTCGTCTTGCGTTGGCATGGCCCCTCTTGCGTCTGGGCCCTCTCCATGGTACCTTGGCTCGCTTCTCTATGGCCCTCGTCTTGCATTGGCATGGCCCCTCTTGCGTCTGGGCCCTCTCCATGGTACCTTGGCACACTTCGCTATGGCCCTCGTCTTGCGTTGGCATGGCCCCTCCTTGTGTCTGGGCCCTCTCCATGGTACCTTTGGCACACTTCGCTATGGCCCTCGTTTTGTGTTGGCACGGCCCCTCCTTGTGTCTGGGCCCTCTCCATGGTACCTTGGCACACTTCTCTATGGCCCTCGTCTTGCATTGGTACGGCCCCTCTTGTGTCTGGGCCCTCTCCATGGTACCTTGGCACACTTCGCTATGTCCCTCGTCTTGCATTGGCACAGCCCCTCCTTTGTGTCTGGGCCTTCTCCATGGTACCTTGGCACACTTCGCTATGGACCTCGCCTTGCGATTGCATGGCCCCTCCTTGTGTCTGGGCCCTCTCCATGGTAACCTTGGCACGCTTCTCCATGCCCTCGTCTTGAGTTGGCACAGCCCCTCCTTGCGTCTGGGCCCTCTCCATGGTACCTTGGCACACTTCGCTATGGCCCTCGCCTTGCGATGGCATGGACCCCCTTGTGTCTGAGCCCTCTCCATGGTACCTTGGCACACTTCTGTATGGCCCTCGTCTTGCGTTGGCTCGGCCCCCTTTGTGTCTGAGCCCTCTCCATGGTACCTTGGCACACTTCTCTATGGCCCCTGTCATGCATTGGCATGGCCCCCCTTGTGTCTGAGCCCTCTCCATGGTACCTTAGCACACTTCGCTATGGCCCTTGTCTTGCGTTGGCATGGCCCCTCCTTAGTGTCTGGGCCCTCTCCATGGTACCTTGGCACACTTTGCTATGGCCCTCGTCTTGCGTTGGCACAGCCCCTCCTTGTGTCTGGGCCCTCTCCATGGTACCTTGGCACACTTCGCTATGGCCCTCGTCTTGCATTGGCACGGCCCCTCCTTGTGTCTGGGCCCTCTCCATGGTACCTTGGCACACTTCGCTATGGCCCTCATCTTGCGTTGGTATGGCCCCTCTTGTGTCTGGGCCCTCTCCATGGTACCTTGGCACACTTCGCTATGGCCCTTGTCTTGCGTTGGCATGGCCCTTCCTTGTGTCTGGGACCTCTCCATGGTACCTTGGCACACTTCACTATGGCCCTCGTCTTGTGTTGCAGGGCCCCCCTTGTGTCTGAGCCCTCTCCATGGTGCCTTGGCACACTTCGCTATGGCCCTCGTCTTGCATTGGCATGGCCCCCCTAGTGTCTGAGCCCTCTCCATGGTACCTTGGCACACTTCGCTATGGCCCTCGTCTTGTGTTGGCACGGCCCCCCTTGTGTCTGAGCCCTCTCCATGGTACCTTGGCACACTTATGTATGGCCCTGGTCTTGCGTTGGCACGGCCCCCCTTGTGTCTGAACCTTCTCCATGGTACCTTGGCACATTTCTCTATGGCCGTCGTCTTGCGTTGGCACGGCCCCCCTTGTGTCTGAGCCCTCTCCATGGTACCTTAGCACACTTCGCTATGGCCCTCGTCTTGCATTGGCAGGACCCCTCTTGTGTCTGGGCCGTCTCCATTGTACCTTGGCACACTTCGCTATGGCCCTCGTCTTGCATTGGCACGCCCCCCTTGTGTCTGAGCCCTCTCCATGGTACCTTTGCACACTTCGCTATGGCCCTCGTCTTGCGTTGGAAGGGCCCCCCTTGTGTCTGAGCCCTCTCCATGGTACCTTGGCACACTTCGCTATGGCCCTCGTCTTGCATTGGCAGGACCCCTCTTGTGTCTGGGCCGTCTCCATTGTACCTTGGCACACTTCGCTATGGCCCTCGTCTTGCATTGGCACGGCCCCCCTTGTGTCTGAGCCCTCTCCATGGTACCTTTGCACACTTCGCTATGGCCCTCGTCTTGCGTTGGCAGGGCCCCCCTTGTATCTGAGTCCTCTCCATGGTACCTTGGAACACTTCGCTATGGCCCTCGTCTTGTGTTGGCAGGGCCCCCCTTGTGTCTGAGCCCTCTCCATGGTACCTTGGCACACTTCTGTATGGCCCTGGTCTTGCGTTGGCACGGCCCCCCTTGTGTCTGAACCCTCTCCATGGTACCTTGGCACATTTCTCTATGGCCGTCGTCTTGCGTTGGCACGGCCCCCCTTGTGTCTGAGCCCTCTCCATGGTACCTTAGCACACTTCGCTATGGCCCTCGTCTTGCATTGGCAGGACCCCTCTTGTGTCTGGGCCGTCTCCATTGTACCTTGGCACACTTCGCTATGGCCCTCGTCTTGCATTGGCACGGCCCCCCTTGTGTCTGAGCCCTCTCCATGGTACCTTTGAACACTTCGCTATGGCCCTCGTCTTGCGTTGGCAGGGCCCCCCTTGTGTCTGAGCCCTCTCCATGGTACCTTGGCACACTTCTGTATGGCCCTCGTCTTGCGTTGGCACGGTCCCCCTTGTGTCTGAGCCCTCTCCATGGTAACTTGGCACACTTCTCTATGGCCCTCGTCTTGCGTTGGCAGGGCCCCTCTTGTGTCTGGGCCCTCTCCATGGTACGTTGGCGCACTTCTCTATGGCCCTTGTCTTGCATTCATATGGCCCCTCCTTGTGTCTGGGTCCTCTCCATGGAAACCTTGGCACGCTTCTCCATGCCCTCGTCTTAAGTTGGCACAGCCCCTCCTTGTGTCTGGGCCCTCTCCATGGTGCCTTGGCACACTTCGCTATGGCCCTCGTCTTGCATTGGCAGGGCCCCCTTTGTGTCTGAGCCCTCTCCATGGTACCTTGGCACACTTCGCTATGGCCCTCGACTTGCGTTGGCATGGCCCCCCTTGTGTCTGAGTCCTCTCCATGGTACCTTGGCACACTTCGCTATGGCGCTCGTCTTGCGTTGGCATGGCCCCCCCTTGTGTCTGATTCCTCTCCATGGTACCTTGGCGCACTTCGCTATGGCCCTCGTCTTGCGTTGGCAGGGCCCCTCTTGTGTCTGGGCCCTCTCCATGGTACCTTGGCGCGCTTCTCTATGGCTCTCATCTTGCATTGGTATGGCCCCTCCTTGTGTCTGGGCCCTCTCCATGGCACCTTGGCACACTTAGCTATGGCCCTCGTCTTGCATTGGCACGGCCCCCCTTGTGTCTGAGCCCTCTCCATGGTACCTTGGCACACTTTGCTATGGCCCTCGTCTTGCGTTGGCATGGCCCCTCCTTGTGTCTGGGCCCTCTCCATGGTACCTTGGCACACTTCGCTATGGCCCTCGTCTTGCGTTGGCTTGGCCCCTCCTTGTGTCAGGGCCCTCTCCATGGTACCTTGGCACACTTCGCTATGGTCCTCGTCTTGCGTTGGCAGGACCCCTCTTGTGTCTGGGCCCTCTCCATGGTATCTTGGCACACTTCGCTATGGCGCTCATCTTGCGTTGGCATGGCCCCTCCTTGTGTCTGAGCCCTCTCCATGGTACCTTGGCACACTTTGCTATGGCCCTCGTCCTGCGTTGGCATGGCCCCTCCTTGTGTCAGGGCCCTCTCCATGGTACCTTGGTGCGCTTCTCTATGGCCCTCGTCTTGCGTTGGCACGGCCCCTCCTTGTGTCTGGGCTCTCTCCATGGTACCTTGGCACACTTCTGTATGGCCCTCGTCTTGCATTGGCAGGGCCCCTCCTTGTGTCTGAGCCCTCTTCATGGTAACCTTGTCACGCTTCTCCATGCCCTCGTCTTGAGTTGGCACAGCCCCTCCTTGTGTCTGGGCCATCTCCATGGTACCTTGGCGCACTTCTCTATGGCCCTCGTCTTGCGTTGGCAGGGCCCTCCTTGTGTCTGGGACCTCTTCCTGTGCCTCGTGCCTGGTCCTGCTCGGCTCTGCTCTAGCGCCCCCCTCCGGTTGCCTGGTAAACACCTGACCCCAGCAGTGCGCCCCGCTCTGATGTTTACAAGTTGCTAATGAGATTAGCGTGGCGGGGCTGGTCCAGGGATCCGTGGCATGGATCGGGCGGCAATGCCATGACTCACTTTTGATCATTTTATGGCTAAGGTATTATGAAAGCTCTTTCACTCATTTTCCCATGTCTGCGCGCGCGCTGACAGCTGAGTAATGTCCCAGCCTGGATATAATTGGAAGTAATAGATGTAAAAGGAGGGCTAATGCAAGTTCCTTTACCCCAGATAGAGTTAAACGGAGATTCAGTCACTCTTCTCGCAGCGTCTGAGTTGCAAATGACATAATTCTCTGGGTCCATCACTGGTGATGCAGCCCTCGGAGCAGAGGGGCTCTGCTTGCAGCCAAGCGGTCTATATGTGAATGTCAGTCAGACCAGGGCGTAGGTCTCCTTCCGGGACCCTGGAGGGTTGGGGCCGTGTCTCAGTTCAGACCAGGTCTGGTCATGGTCTGTGACTGGACACTTGGGGGGGCTAGAGACCCCCAATCCCTCTGCCCCATTGACCGGTCAGGCTGGATGAGCGACCTAGCGCCTGGCCCTCCATCTCTTCCACGCTCCCCTTCTCCATTCACGCCTAACGCCCCTTACCCATTTTCCTCCCCTCCTGGTCTATCCAGAGAACCCCTCTCACCCTGGTCTCTCCTGCAATCTGATATACCCCCCACAAACCATTGCTCACCTCCAACACTAGAACGTAGACAACCCCCCTCACAGACCAGCTCTGCACTGTTCCTCTCCAACCTCCCACAAACCATCTCCCCCTCTGGTCTCCTCCACCCTCTTCTCCACCCCTCATAATCCTCTCCCCTCCCCTCCTTTATCACCCACTGCCCTAACTTCTCCCAAACCAGATACCAGCAACCCACGTCTCCCCCAACCATAATTAATGAACATGACTGACTTCTGCTCAACTAGCTCCTTTCCTTGTTCTCACACCTCTTTCAAAGAATGGACATCCTCACATCAGATCAATCCCATCTAAGAGTCTCTCTGCTGCTCCTCTCATCACCCCGGCAGACCCAGCCTCCAACCTTCCAGCATGCAGAGAGATAGCCGCCTACCCATACCCAGGCAAGTCAAACCTACCATCTCCTAGAGAGATATGCAGCTCCAAGTTCCACTCCCCTCCTCCTCTCTCCCCGCAGGGGGCTGCCCGGTTTCCAACATCACCCAACAGCATTCAGACTCGCACACACCATCCCACTGCACACGCATCCTCTCTTAACTTAATACAAATACCAACTACCCTTCAGGAACAGCCAAGTTAGAAAGACAACAGCTTCTCCCTGAACTGCATGCTACACAATTGTCGGTCTGCAGTCAAACACTGCCAGAGATTTTGGACTTGATCTTGACTCATAATCTCAATATCCTGATACTCCCAGAAACGTGCTTAATGACCCATCTAACCATCCTCTAGACCTTCTACTTCCTCCCAATGACTCCATTCTGTGCAGCGACCGGGAAGATAGACACACTGGGGGTCTCGCACTCATTCACAGAAAATCCCTAAGATTTACGACCCCCCCAATGACCCATTTTCAGTCTTTCAAATGCATGTCGGTGGAACTGTCCACATCTACTATATCCAACATCAGATCAAAGCAGCAACTTCACCTCTCAACTTATCAGCTCGGACAGCACTATTGGGCCAATTCACAAAGTTAGACCAAACATCTAAGTTTATGATTTTGGTAATTCACAAAGGGCATTTACAAGTACTATCTTTATGCCTGCACTCAGGGCAGAGATCCAGCCCGAGTGTGGATATAACAATAGTACTCGTAAATACCCTTTGTGAATTCCCAAAGTCGTAAACGTAGACGTTTGATCTAACTTTAGGCCAAGCATCTACATTTACCTTGGTGAATCGTGCCCTTTCTTCCTTGGTGACTTCAACGTCCGCTGGGGAGCCGAGGGTAACAGCCTTGTGGACACTTTTACCTCCTTTCTCGATGCCAACGATGTCCAGCAATACTGCCATAAACCTACACACCACAAAGGCACCATCATTCACCTGATAATTTCCAATTCCTCCAACCTACAGTCATACCACCCCATTGCAGTCGACTGGTCCAACCACATGGAGATCCCATTATCCCTCTCCGGCTCTTATACCAAAACATCCGAGCAACCTAAGAAAGAGAAGGTATGGTTCAGGGACACATCCAGCTTTGACTCAGAAGCCATGGCCATTATGATCCTCTTACCCTAAGTTTGATTACACCTCATTGTGATATTAACGAGGCCGCAGACAGGTCCAACGCCTGCATGGAATCCAGTATCGACAAATGTGCACCCATGTAGTGCAAACCATCCAGATCAAACCTTATAGTCCTTGGTTCTCAAAAGAACTTTACAAAGAAAGAAAGCTTATCAGAAAATGTGAGAAAGAATGGAGACTAGTGCCCTGAGTATGAATACGCTTCGCAAAGCGAGAAAACAATACAAAGACCGACTCCTCAGAGCCCCCGTGAATTCTGCAAAGAACAGACCAAAGCGCCTGTGTGAGGTTATCGCGCAGACTACAAACTCCTCCACCACTTCAGCTCCTAAGTCATCCGTGGCGTTCATTGACTATCGCTACCCACCAGTGACTCCCTACATATGGCGGAGATTCTACCATGCAAGGAGCTACAATCATGGTCATCTTTCTCCCCAATTTCCTACAGTGAACAATCTCCAAAGTAAAACCCTCGAACCACCTTCAGGATGTAATTCCAGGGATATCAGAAAATCTCTTGCCATATACCTACTGCCCTTATGGACCAACATTGTCAACTTCTCTCTTCAACAGGGCCTCTTTCCAGATCGACTAACAGTGGGTCTAGTCTCTCCGCTCTTGAAAAAAAACGTCTCTCAATCCAGAGAACATGAACAACTACTGCCCAGTCTCCACACTTCCATTTTTAGGCAATGCCATCAAAAGTTGCGTAGCGTCCAAATGCGCTTCACACATTCAAACAAACAACCTTCTAGACACTTTCCAATCAGGTTTCCGACAGGGCCACAGTACAGAAACTGCAATCCTCCAAATAGTTGATGACTCCCTTAGAATCCTTCCCTCAGGTAACTCCCGATCCTCCTGGATTTGTCCGCTGCATTCGACACTGCCAACCGTCTGGACGTCCTACGCACTGTAGAACAACACATGGGATGTGGAGGCACAGCCCTCAACTGGTTCTCCTCATACCTAATGACCCAATTCAAAACTGCCTCCATTACACACAAGACACTGCACTCGTCTACACCCTCCTAACCAAACGAGAAACTGAAAAGTACACAGGGGTTCCAGAAATGCACAATCCTTGCCCCTGCAACCTTCAGTGAAGAACTATACACAAGCCCGTCATTCTCTGGTAGTGCCACAAGAATCTGGAACTCTCTGCCTCCTTCCCTCCATCTAACCACCTGCCTAATCACCTTCAAGAAGGACCTCAAGCTCCTCCTATTCGAGAGACACCTTGGCTAATCCCCCTCGACCACACTTAAGTTCTCTCTCCACAAGGATCTGAACTACCTTCGTTATGTGACCCGTCATCTTAATCATTGCTTTAAC
Source organism: Calotriton arnoldi (assembly GCA_963921515.1). NCBI lineage: Eukaryota > Metazoa > Chordata > Amphibia > Caudata > Salamandridae > Calotriton > Calotriton arnoldi. The sequence continues at coordinate 1,723,046 of CAWUFW010000053.1, forward strand.
TGTATATGGCCTTTGACCCTCTGCTGCAGTTGTCTCATGTGGTAACTCCTGCACTCATCTTCCGATGTAAACGTCCAAGTTTATTTACTGTCACTGGAACTCGCTGTCACCCATGTACCCTGCTACTGTTGTAAAGCGCCCTGATTCCTTCGGGCCATGTCCGCGCTATATAACATTGAAAAAAGAAATGAAAAGAAACAAAACAACAGTCCAGCCATATTTCTGAGATGGGCAGTTTGCCGCCACAGGTGTGTGAATGCTTAACATGGTTCATGCCTGATGGCGCCTTGAAACCTCACATGGGGCATGCTAATGTCGCGCTGACGTCAGCAGCTTCTGTACCTCCACCCACATGGAGTAAGAACGCATCACTCTGGAGCAGCCCTGTTTCTAACCCCATAATTAAGGAGACATGAGCTGACGTGCTCCAGTGCTCGCGTCATGCATGTGCGTTGGCGGGTTGGGAGGGGACGCAAAACATGCAGGGGTTATTTTTGCCCTTTGTGTGCATTATGGCTTCCGCTGCGCCCGTGACTGGCACCGGGGAAGGGTGGCAGAGAGGGTGAGACATAGCCAGGCTTCTTTGTGGATAAAGGCATTCATCAGTCACTGTGGCCACCAGGCCATGCCACTGTCCCCGCACTCTGCACTAGTCTGCAGACCCTCTCCCCCAGTGTGTGCATCTTGCTTAAACTTTCGTTTTTTTATGATCAGTTCGTTTTTATTGACAGATTTTGATGAACCATACATTTTTGTAGATGACAAAGTTGTACCACGCTAAGTGGTTCATGCAGTCAGTTCCAAAATGCATCGTATTCAAGTCCATCATATTTTAATAGTCACTGCCCCCCAGAAACAGCATAAAAGACAAGCATAATGCGGTGATGTTATATTACTTTGCAGGTATGTAATATTGTCCAGGGTAATCCAGCAAAGGATGGCATATGAATTCAAGCTCGCCATGTATGTGAGTGAGTTGGATAAGCAGTCTCAAATACCAGTGCATCTCCAGAGGGGAGCTTTCCTTTTAGGTTTCGCCTACACAGCATTCGTACCATGCTTGCAAAATCTCTTGTCACAAAAAAAAATCTTAAAAGGGTCTTAGAGCCCCCCATTGCTTACCTTTGCTTAGGATTCGGTTTGCTCCCAAGTCATTCTTATTTCCTTTCTTTCTGTTAGTCAACACCTCCCCCTGCTCCAGCTTCCTGCTCGGCTTCACATCTGCGTACTTGCTGTGGAGCCTGGACCAAGTACTGCTTACGGCAGCCAATGTCCTTCCACTGGCTGCCGACTTGTAGCATAGTTTATTTATGTATTTATTTTACTTTCAAGCATCTGCAGTCTGTTCGTTGCTTGCCCGTCGCTACCGCAACCTCACTTCTGTCGCTGCACACCCCTTCCATGTTCACTGCTGGCCTGTCCCTCCCACCACCTCACTTCTGTCGCTGCCCACCCTCCCACCACCTCACTTCTGTCGCTGCACACCCTCCCACCACCTCACTTCTGTCACTGCACACCCTCCCACCACCTCACTTCTGTCGCTGCACACCCTCCCAACACCTCACTTCTGTCGCTGCACACCCCTCCCACCACCTCACTTCTGTCACTGCACACCCTCCCACCACCTCACTTCTGTCGCTGCACACCCTCCCAACACCTCACTTCTGTCGCTGCACACCCCTCCCACCACCTCACTTCTGTCGCTGCACACCCTCCCACCACCTCACTTCTGTCGCTGCACACCCTCCCACCACCTCACTTCTGTCGCTGCACACCCTCCCACCACCTCACTTCTGTCGCTGCACACCCTCCCACCACCTCACTTCTGTCGCTGCATACCCCTTCCATGTTCACTGCTGGCCTGTCCCTCCCACCACCTTGCTTCTGTTACAGCATGCCACTTCCCCACCTCCTCACTAGTCATAGCTTGTTTTATACAGCGCAAAGTTTACTGGAGTGATGTAAATGAGTGCTAGTTACATTACACAAGGACACATTAATTTTTACAGGCACCAGGAGATTAAGTGAGTTGGTGGTAAATTGAAAATGTTTTGCAACTGCACTTCGGTCGCAAAATATTTGTACATAACACTGCAAATCGATATTAAAAAGGGACGCCCTAAACAAGCCTCTTCCCAATACCGAATTGCCAAACCCAAATTGCGTTTTGGTAATAAGTTACTGAATCACAATTCTGGCTTTGTACTTCAGAAAAAGCGTTTTTTCTTGTCACAAAGCGCGATTCTGAGAATCAGACCCTTTACAGTCGCAAAAATGCTTCAAACATCTGGACCTTAATCTCCCCATGCCTAAGAGGCTAAAAAAACAAAAAAAACAAAAAAAAGAATGTGACCTTTTGTACTGTAACTAGTGCTCATGTAAAGTTCTCCAATACCTACGGGTTGAATTTGCGCTTATAAAACTGCAAATAACCCTATCAATCCCAAAGTCTACCCTATCAATCCCAAAGTCTACCCTATCCATCCCAAAGTCTACCCTATCCATCCCAAAGTCTACCCTATCCATCCCAAAGTCTACCCTATCCATCCCAAAGTCTACCCTATCCATCCCAAAGTCTACCCTATCCATCCCAAAGTCTACCCTATCAATCCAAAGTCTACCCTATCCATCCCAAAGTCTACCCTATCAATCCCAAAGTCTACCCTATCCATCCCAAAGTCTACCCTATCCATCCCAAAGTCTACCCTATCAATCCCAAAGTCTACCCTATCCATCCCAAAGTCTACCCTATCCATCCCAAAGTCTACCCTATCCATCCCAAAGTCTACCCTATCAATCCCAAAGTCTACCCTATCAATCCAAAGTCTACCCTATCCATCCCAAAGTCTACCCTATCAATCCCAAAGTCTACCCTATCAATCCCAAAGTCTACCCTATCAATCCCAAAGTCTACCCTATCCATCCCAAAGTCTACCCTATCAATCCCAAAGTCTACCCTATCAATCCCAAAGTCTACCCTATCAATCCCAAAGTCTACCCTATCAATCCCAAAGTCTACCCTATCAATCCCAAAGTCTACCCTATCAATCCCAAAGTCTACCCTATCCATCCCAAAGTCTACCCTATCAATCCCAAAGTCTACCCTATCAATCCCAAAGTCTACCCTATCAATCCCAAAGTCTACCCTATCTATCCCAAAGTCTACTATCAATCCCAAAGTCTACCCTATCAATCCCAAAGTCTACCCTATCAATCCCAAAGTCTACCCTATCAATCCCAAAGTCTACCCTATCAATCCCAAAGTCTACCCTATCAATCCCAAAGTCTACCCTATCCATCCCAAAGTCTACCCTATCCATCCCAAAGTCTACCCTATCAATCCCAAAGTCTACCCTATCCATCCCAAAGTCTACCCTATCAATCCCAAAGTCTACCCTATCCATCCCAAAGTCTACCCTATCCATCCCAAAGTCTACTATCAATCCCAAAGTCTACCCTATCAATCCCAAAGTCTACCCTATCAATCCCAAAGTCTACCCTATCAATCCCAAAGTCTACCCTATCAATCCCAAAGTCTACCCTATCCATCCCAAAGTCTACCCTATCCATCCCAAAGTCTACCCTATCCATCCCAAAGTCTACCCTATCAATCCCAAAGTCTACCCTATCAATCCCAAAGTCTACCCTATCCATCCCAAAGTCTACCCTATCAATCCCAAAGTCTACCCTATCCATCCCAAAGTCTACCCTATCAATCCCAAAGTCTACCCTATCCATCCCAAAGTCTACCCTATCCATCCCAAAGTCTACCCTATCAATCCCAAAGTCTACCCTATCCATCCCAAAGTCTACCCTATCAATCCCAAAGTCTACCCTATCAATCCCAAAGTCTACCCTATCCATCCCAAAGTCTACCCTATCAATCCCAAAGTCTACCCTATCAATCCCAAAGTCTACCCTATCAATCCCAAAGTCTACCCTATCAATCCCAAAGTCTACCCTATCCATCCCAAAGTCTACCCTATCAATCCCAAAGTCTACCCTATCAATCCCAAAGTCTACCCTATCAATCCCAAAGTCTACCCTATCAATCCCAAAGTCTACCCTATCAATCCCAAAGTCTACCCTATCACATCCCAAAGTCTACCCTATCAATCCCAAAGTCTACCCTATCAATCCCAAAGTCTACCCTATCAATCCCAAAGTCTACCCTATCAATCCCAAAGTCTACCCTATCAATCCCAAAGTCTACCCTATCAATCCCAAAGTCTACCCTATCAATCCCAAAGTCTACCCTATCAATCCCAAAGTCTACCCTATCAATCCCAAAGTCTACCCTATCAATCCCAAAGTCTACCCTATCCATCCCAAAGTCTACCCTATCCATCCCAAAGTCTACCCTATCAATCCCAAAGTCTACCCTATCCATCCCAAAGTCTACCCTATCAATCCCAAAGTCTACCCTATCAATCCCAAAGTCTACCCTATCCATCCCAAAGTCTACCTATCAATCCCAAAGTCTACCCTATCAATCCCAAAGTCTACCCTATCAATCCCAAAGTCTACCCTATCAATCCCAAAGTCTACCCTATCCATCCCAAAGTCTACTATCAATCCCAAAGTCTACCCTATCAATCCCAAAGTCTACCCTATCAATCCCAAAGTCTACCCTATCAATCCCAAAGTCTACCCTATCAATCCCAAAGTCTACCCTATCAATCCCAAAGTCTACCCTATCAATCCCAAAGTCTACCCTATCAATCCCAAAGTCTACCCTATCAATCCCAAAGTCTACCCTATCAATCCCAAAGTCTACCCTATCAATCCCAAAGTCTACCCTATCCATCCCAAAGTCTACCCTATCAATCCCAAAGTCTACCCTATCAATCCCAAAGTCTACCCTATCCATCCCAAAGTCTACCCTATCAATCCCAAAGTCTACCCTATCAATCCCAAAGTCTACCCTATCAATCCCAAAGTCTACCCTATCCATCCCAAAGTCTACCCTATCAATCCCAAAGTCTACCCTATCAATCCCAAAGTCTACCCTATCCATCCCAAAGTCTACCCTATCAATCCCAAAGTCTACCCTATCAATCCCAAAGTCTACCCTATCCATCCCAAAGTCTACCCTATCAATCCCAAAGTCTACCCTATCAATCCCAAAGTCTACCCTATCAATCCCAAAGTCTACCCTATCAATCCCAAAGTCTACCCTATCAATCCCAAAGTCTACCCTATCAATCCCAAAGTCTACCCTATCAATCCCAAAGTCTACCCTATCAATCCCAAAGTCTACCCTATCAATCCCAAAGTCTACCCTATCAATCCCAAAGTCTACCCTATCAATCCCAAAGTCTACCCTATCAATCCCAAAGTCTACCCTATCAATCCCAAAGTCTACCCTATCAATCCCAAAGTCTACCCTATCAATCCCAAAGTCTACCCTATCAATCCCAAAGTCTACCCTATCCATCCCAAAGTCTACCGCTATCACATCCCAAAGTCTACCCTATCAATCCCAAAGTCTACCGCTATCAATCCCAAAGTCTACCCTATCAATCCCAAAGTCTACCCTATCCATCCCAAAGTCTACCGCTATCCATCCCAAAGTCTACCCTATCAATCCCAAAGTCTACCCTATCAATCCCAAAGTCTACCCTATCAATCCCAAAGTCTACCCTATCAATCCCAAAGTCTACCCTATCAATCCCAAAGTCTACCCTATCAATCCCAAAGTCTACCCTATCAATCCCAAAGTCTACCCTATCAATCCCAAAGTCTACCCTATCCATCCCAAAGTCTACCCTATCCATCCCAAAGTCTACCCTATCAATCCCAAAGTCTACCCTATCAATCCCAAAGTCTACCCTATCAATCCCAAAGTCTACCCTATCAATCCCAAAGTCTACCCTATCAATCCCAAAGTCTACCCTATCAATCCCAAAGTCTACCCGTATCCAATCCCAAAGTCTACCGTATCCATCCCAAAGTCTACCCTATCCATCCCAAAGTCTACCGTATCAATCCCAAAGTCTACCCTATCAATCCCAAAGTCTACCCTATCCATCCCAAAGTCTACCGTATCCATCCCAAAGTCTACCCTATCAATCCCAAAGTCTACCCTATCAATCCCAAAGTCTACCCTATCAATCCCAAAGTCTACTATCAATCCCAAAGTCTACCCTATCAATCCCAAAGTCTACCCTATCAATCCCAAAGTCTAACCTATCAATCCCAAAGTCTACCCTATCAATACCAAAGTCTACCCTATCCATCCCAAAGTCTACCCTATCAATCCCAAAGTCTACCCTATCCATCCCAAAGTCTACCCTATCCATCCCAAAGTCTACCCTATCAATCCCAAAGTCTACCCTATCAATCCCAAAGTCTACCCTATCAATCCCAAAGTCTACCCTATCCATCCCAAAGTCTACCCTATCAATCCCAAAGTCTACCCTATCAATCCCAAAGTCTACCCTATCAATCCCAAAGTCTACCCTATCAATCCCAAAGTCTACCCTATCAATCCCAAAGTCTACCCTATCAATCCCAAAGTCTACCCTATCAATCCCAAAGTCTACCCTATCAATCCCAAAGTCTACCCTATCAATCCCAAAGTCTACCCTATCCATCCCAAAGTCTACCGTATCCATCCCAAAGTCTACCGTATCCATCCCAAAGTCTACCCTATCCATCCCAAAGTCTACCGTATCAATCCCAAAGTCTACCCTATCAATCCCAAAGTCTACCCTATCCATCCCAAAGTCTACCGTATCCATCCCAAAGTCTACCGTATCAATCCCAAAGTCTACCCTATCCATCCCAAAGTCTACCGTATCAATCCCAAAGTCTACCCTATCAATCCCAAAGTCTACCCTATCCATCCCAAAGTCTACCGTATCCATCCCAAAGTCTACCCTATCAATCCCAAAGTCTACCCTATCAATCCCAAAGTCTACCCTATCAATCCCAAAGTCTACCTATCAATCCCAAAGTCTACCCTATCAATCCCAAAGTCTACCCTATCAATCCCAAAGTCTACCCTATCAATCCCAAAGTCTACCCTATCAATCCCAAAGTCTACCCTATCCATCCCAAAGTCTACCCTATCAATCCCAAAGTCTACCCTATCCATCCCAAAGTCTACCCTATCCATCCCAAAGTCTACCCTATCAATCCCAAAGTCTACCCTATCAATCCCAAAGTCTACCCTATCAATCCCAAAGTCTACCCTATCCATCCCAAAGTCTACCCTATCAATCCCAAAGTCTACCCTATCAATCCCAAAGTCTACCCTATCAATCCCAAAGTCTACCCTATCAATCCCAAAGTCTACCCTATCAATCCCAAAGTCTACCCTATCAATCCCAAAGTCTACCCTATACATCCCAAAGTCTACCCTATCAATCCCAAAGTCTACCCTATCAATCCCAAAGTCTACCCTATCAATCCCAAAGTCTACCCTATCTATCCCAAAGTCTACTATCAATCCCAAAGTCTACCCTATCAATCCCAAAGTCTACCCTATCAATCCCAAAGTCTACACTATCAATCCCAAAGTCTACCCTATCAATCCCAAAGTCTACTATCAATCCCAAAGTCTACCCTATCCATCCCAAAGTCTACCCTATCCATCCCAAAGTCTACCGTATCCATCCCAAAGTCTACCGTATCCATCCCAAAGTCTACCCTATCCATCCCAAAGTCTACCGTATCAATCCCAAAGTCTACCCTATCAATCCCAAAGTCTACCCTATCCATCCCAAAGTCTACTGTATCCATCCCAAAGTCTACCCTATCAATCCCAAAGTCTACCCTATCAATCCCAAAGTCTACCCTATCAATCCCAAAGTCTACCCTATCAATCCCAAAGTCTACCCTATCAATCCCAAAGTCTACCCTATCAATCCCAAAGTCTACCCTATCAATCCCAAAGTCTACCCTATCAATCCCAAAGTCTACCCTATCAATCCCAAAGTCTACCCTATCAATCCCAAAGTCTACCCTATCCATCCCAAAGTCTACCCTATCAATCCCAAAGTCTACCCTATCCATCCCAAAGTCTACCCTATCCATCCCAAAGTCTACCCTATCAATCCCAAAGTCTACCCTATCAATCCCAAAGTCTACCCTATCAATCCCAAAGTCTACCCTATCCATCCCAAAGTCTACCCTATCAATCCCAAAGTCTACCCTATCAATCCCAAAGTCTACCCTATCAATCCCAAAGTCTACCCTATCAATCCCAAAGTCTACCCTATCAATCCCAAAGTCTACCCTATCAATCCCAAAGTCTACCCTATCAATCCCAAAGTCTACCCTATCAATCCCAAAGTCTACCCTATCAGTCCCAAAGTCTACCCTATCAATCCCAAAGTCTACCCTATCAATCCCAAAGTCTACCCTATCAATCCCAAAGTCTACCCTATCAATCCCAAAGTCTACCCTATCCATCCCAAAGTCTACCCTATCAATCCCAAAGTCTACCCTATCAATCCCAAAGTCTACCCTATCAATCCCAAAGTCTACCCTATCTATCCCAAAGTCTACCTATCAATCCCAAAGTCTACCCTATCAATCCCAAAGTCTACCCTATCAATCCCAAAGTCTACCCTATCAATCCCAAAGTCTACCCTATCAATCCCAAAGTCTACCCTATCAATCCCAAAGTCTACCCTATCAATCCCAAAGTCTACCTATCAATCCCAAAGTCTACCCTATCAATCCCAAAGTCTACCCTATCAATCCCAAAGTCTACCCTATCAATCCCAAAGTCTACCCTATCAATCCCAAAGTCTACCCTATCAATCCCAAAGTCTACCCTATCAATCCCAAAGTCTACCCTATCAATCCCAAAGTCTACCCTATCAATCCCAAAGTCTACCCTATCAATCCCAAAGTCTACCCTATCAATCCCAAAGTCTACCCTATCAATCCCAAAGTCTACCCTATCCATCCCAAAGTCTACCCTATCAATCCCAAAGTCTACCCTATCAATCCCAAAGTCTACCCTATCAATCCCAAAGTCTACCCTATCAATCCCAAAGTCTACCCTATCAATCCCAAAGTCTACCCTATCAATCCCAAAGTCTACCCTATCAATCCCAAAGTCTACCCTATCAATCCCAAAGTCTACCCTATCAATCCCAAAGTCTACCCTATCAATCCCAAAGTCTACCCTATCAATCCCAAAGTCTACCCTATCAATCCCAAAGTCTACCCTATCAATCCCAAAGTCTACCCTATCAATCCCAAAGTCTACCCTATCAATCCCAAAGTCTACCCTATCAATCCCAAAGTCTACCCTATCAATCCCAAAGTCTACCCTATCAATCCCAAAGTCTACCCTATCAATCCCAAAGTCTACCCTATCAATCCCAAAGTCTACCCTATCAATCCCAAAGTCTACCCTATCAATCCCAAAGTCTACCCTATCAATCCCAAAGTCTACCCTATCAATCCCAAAGTCTACCCTATCAATCCCAAAGTCTACCCTATCAATCCCAAAGTCTACCCTATCAATCCCAAAGTCTACCCTATCAATCCCAAAGTCTACCCTATCAATCCCAAAGTCTACCCTATCCATCCCAAAGTCTACCGTATCCATCCCAAAGTCTACCGTATCCATCCCAAAGTCTACCCTATCCATCCCAAAGTCTACCGTATCAATCCCAAAGTCTACCCTATCAATCCCAAAGTCTACCCTATCCATCCCAAAGTCTACCGTATCCATCCCAAAGTCTACCCTATCAATCCCAAAGTCTACCCTATCAATCCCAAAGTCTACCCTATCAATCCCAAAGTCTACCTATCAATCCCAAAGTCTACCCTATCAATCCCAAAGTCTACCCTATCAATCCCAAAGTCTACCCTATCAATCCCAAAGTCTACCCTATCAGTCCCAAAGTCTACCCTATCAATCCCAAAGTCTACCCTATCAATCCCAAAGTCTACACTATCAATCCCAAAGTCTACCCTATCAATCCCAAAGTCTACCTATCAATCCCAAAGTCTACCCTATCAATCCCAAAGTCTACCCTATCAATCCCAAAGTCTACCCTATCCATCCCAAAGTCTACCCTATCAATCCCAAAGTCTACCCTATCAATCCCAAAGTCTACCCTATCAATCCCAAAGTCTACCCTATCTATCCCAAAGTCTACTATCAATCCCAAAGTCTACCCTATCAATCCCAAAGTCTACCCTATCAATCCCAAAGTCTACCGTATCAATCCCAAAGTCTACCCTATCAATCCCAAAGTCTACCCTATCAATCCCAAAGTCTACCCTATCAATCCCAAAGTCTACCCTATCAATCCCAAAGTCTACCCTATCAATCCCAAAGTCTACCCTATCAATCCCAAAGTCTACCCTATCAATTCCAAAGTCTACTATCAATCCCAAAGTCTACCCTATCAATCCCAAAGTCTACCCTATCAATCCCAAAGTCTACCCTATCAATCCCAAAGTCTACCCTATCAATCCCAAAGTCTACCCTATCAATCCCAAAGTCTACCCTATCAATCCCAAAGTCTACCCTATCAATCCCAAAGTCTACCCTATCAATCCCAAAGTCTACCCTATCAATCCCAAAGTCTACCCTATCAATCCCAAAGTCTACCCTATCAATCCCAAAGTCTACCCTATCAATCCCAAAGTCTACCCTATCAATCCCAAAGTCTACCCTATCCATCCCAAAGTCTACCCTATCCATCCCAAAGTCTACCGTATCCATCCCAAAGTCTACCCTATCCATCCCAAAGTCTACCGTATCAATCCCAAAGTCTACCCTATCAATCCCAAAGTCTACCCTATCCATCCCAAAGTCTACCGTATCCATCCCAAAGTCTACCCTATCAATCCCAAAGTCTACCCTATCAATCCCAAAGTCTACCCTATCAATCCCAAAGTCTACCCTATCAATCCCAAAGTCTACCCTATCAATCCCAAAGTCTACCCTATCAATCCCAAAGTCTACCCTATCAATCCCAAAGTCTACCCTATCAATCCCAAAGTCTACCCTATCCATCCCAAAGTCTACCCTATCAATCCCAAAGTCTACCCTATCCATCCCAAAGTCTACCCTATCCATCCCAAAGTCTACCCTATCAATCCCAAAGTCTACCCTATCAATCCCAAAGTCTACCCTATCAATCCCAAAGTCTACCCTATCCATCCCAAAGTCTACCCTATCAATCCCAAAGTCTACCCTATCAATCCCAAAGTCTACCCTATCAATCCCAAAGTCTACCCTATCAATCCCAAAGTCTACCCTATCAATCCCAAAGTCTACCCTATCAATCCCAAAGTCTACCCTATCAATCCCAAAGTCTACCCTATCAATCCCAAAGTCTACCCTATCAGTCCCAAAGTCTACCCTATCAATCCCAAAGTCTACCCTATCAATCCCAAAGTCTACACTATCAATCCCAAAGTCTACCCTATCAATCCCAAAGTCTACCCTATCAATCCCAAAGTCTACCCTATCAATCCCAAAGTCTACCCTATCAATCCCAAAGTCTACCCTATCTATCCCAAAGTCTACCCTATCAATCCCAAAGTCTACCCTATCAATCCCAAAGTCTACCCTATCAATCCCAAAGTCTACCCTATCTATCCCAAAGTCTACTATCAATCCCAAAGTCTACCCTATCAATCCCAAAGTCTACCCTATCAATCCCAAAGTCTACCCTATCAATCCCAAAGTCTACCCTATCAATCCCAAAGTCTACTATCAATCCCAAAGTCTACCCTATCAATCCCAAAGTCTACCCTATCAATCCCAAAGTCTACCCTATCCATCCCAAAGTCTACCCTATCAATCCCAAAGTCTACCCTATCAATCCCAAAGTCTACCCTATCAATCCCAAAGTCTACCCTATCTATCCCAAAGTCTACCTATCAATCCCAAAGTCTACCCTATCAATCCCAAAGTCTACCCTATCAATCCCAAAGTCAACCCTATCAATCCCAAAGTCTACCCTATCAATCCCAAAGTCTACCCTATCAATCCCAAAGTCTACCCTATCAATCCCAAAGTCTACCCTATCAATCCCAAAGTCTACCCTATCAATCCCAAAGTCTACCCTATCAATCCCAAAGTCTACCCTATCAATTCCAAAGTCTACTATCAATCCCAAAGTCTACCCTATCAATCCCAAAGTCTACCCTATCAATCCCAAAGTCTACCCTATCAATCCCAAAGTCTACCCTATCAATCCCAAAGTCTACCCTATCAATCCCAAAGTCTACCCTATCAATCCCAAAGTCTACCCTATCAATCCCAAAGTCTACCCTATCAATCCCAAAGTCTACCCTATCCATCCCAAAGTCTACCCTATCAATCCCAAAGTCTACCCTATCAGTCCCAAAGTCTACCCTATCAATCCCAAAGTCTACCCTATCAATCCCAAAGTCTACCCTATCAATCCCAAAGTCTACCTATCAATCCCAAAGTCTACCCTATCAATCCCAAAGTCTACCCTATCAATCCCAAAGTCTACCCTATCAATCCCAAAGTCTACCCTATCAATCCCAAAGTCTACCCTATCAATCCCAAAGTCTACCCTATCAATCCCAAAGTCTACCCTATCAATCCCAAAGTCTACCCTATCAATCCCAAAGTCTACCCTATCAATCCCAAAGTCTACCCTATCAATCCCAAAGTCTACCCTATCAATCCCAAAGTCTACCCTATCAATCCCAAAGTCTACCCTATCCATCCCAAAGTCTACCCTATCAATCCCAAAGTCTACCCTATCCATCCCAAAGTCTACCGTATCCATCCCAAAGTCTACCCTATCCATCTCAAAGTCTCCCGTATCAATCCCAAAGTCTACCCTATCAATCCCAAAGTCTACCCTATCCATCCCAAAGTCTACCGTATCCATCCCAAAGTCTACCCTATCAATCCCAAAGTCTACCCTATCAATCCCAAAGTCTACCCTATCAATCCCAAAGTCTACCCTATCAATCCCAAAGTCTACCCTATCAATCCCAAAGTCTACCCTATCAATCCCAAAGTCTACCCTATCAATCCCAAAGTCTACCCTATCAATCCCAAAGTCTACCCTATCAATCCCAAAGTCTACCCTATCAATCCCAAAGTCTACCCTATCCATCCCAAAGTCTACCCTATCAATCCCAAAGTCTACCCTATCCATCCCAAAGTCTACCCTATCCATCCCAAAGTCTACCCTATCCATCCCAAAGTCTACCCTATCCATCCCAAAGTCTACCCTATCAATCCCAAAGTCTACCCTATCAATCCCAAAGTCTACCCTATCCATCCCAAAGTCTACACTATCAATCCCAAAGTCTACCCTATCAATCCCAAAGTCTACTATCAATCCCAAAGTCTACCCTATCAATCCCAAAGTCTACCGTATCAATCCCAAAGTCTACCCTATCACATCCCAAAGTCTACCCTATCAATCCCAAAGTCTACCCTATCAATCCCAAAGTCTACCCTATCAATCCCAAAGTCTACCCTATCTATCCCAAAGTCTACTATCAATCCCAATGTCTACCCTATCAATCCCAAAGTCTACCCTATCAATCCCAAAGTCTACCCTATCAATCCCAAAGTCTACCCTATCAATCCCAAAGTCTACCCTATCAATCCCAAAGTCTACTATCAATCCCAAAGTCTACCCTATCAATCCCAAAGTCTACCCTATCAATCCCAAAGTCTACCCTATCAATCCCAAAGTCTACCCTATCAATCCCAAAGTCTACCCTATCAATCCCAAAGTCTACCCTATCAATCCCAAAGTCTACTATCAATCCCAAAGTCTACCCTATCAATCCCAAAGTCTACCCTATCAATCCCAAAGTCTACCCTATCAATCCCAAAGTCTACCCTATCAATCCCAAAGTCTACCCTATCAATCCCAAAGTCTACCCTATCAATCCCAAAGTCTACCCTATCAGTCCCAAAGTCTACCCTATCAATCCCAAAGTCTACCCTATCAATCCCAAAGTCTACACTATCAATCCCAAAGTCTACCCTATCAATCCCAAAGTCTACCTATCAATCCCAAAGTCTACCCTATCAATCCCAAAGTCTACCCTATCAATCCCAAAGTCTACCCTATCCATCCCAAAGTCTACCCTATCAATCCCAAAGTCTACCCTATCAATCCCAAAGTCTACCCTATCAATCCCAAAGTCTACCCTATCTATCCCAAAGTCTACCCTATCAATCCCAAAGTCTACCCTATCAATCCCAAAGTCTACCCTATCAATCCCAAAGTCTACCCTATCAATCCCAAAGTCTACCCTATCCATCCCAAAGTCTACCCTATCCATCCCAAAGTCTACCCTATCAATCCCAAAGTCTACCCTATCAATCCCAAAGTCTACCCTATCTATCCCAAAGTCTACTATCAATCCCAAAGTCTACCCTATCAATCCCAAAGTCTACCCTATCAATCCCAAAGTCTACCCTATCAATCCCAAAGTCTACCCTATCAATCCCAAAGTCTACCCTATCAATCCCAAAGTCTACCCTATCAATCCCAAAGTCTACCCTATCAATCCCAAAGTCTACCCTATCAATCCCAAAGTCTACCCTATCAATCCCAAAGTCTACCCTATCAATCCCAAAGTCTACCCTATCAATCCCAAAGTCTACCCTATCAATCCCAAAGTCTACCCTATCAGTCCCAAAGTCTACCCTATCAATCCCAAAGTCTACCCTATCAATCCCAAAGTCTACACTATCAATCCCAAAGTCTACCCTATCAATCCCAAAGTCTACTATCAATCCCAAAGTCTACCCTATCAATCCCAAAGTCTACCCTATCAATCCCAAAGTCTACCCTATCCATCCCAAAGTCTACCCTATCCATCCCAAAGTCTACCCTATCAATCCCAAAGTCTACCCTATCAATCCCAAAGTCTACCCTATCTATCCCAAAGTCTACCTATCAATCCCAAAGTCTACCCTATCAATCCCAAAGTCTACCCTATCAATCCCAAAGTCTACCCTATCAATCCCAAAGTCTACCCTATCAATCCCAAAGTCTACCCTATCCATCCCAAAGTCTACCCTATCAATCCCAAAGTCTACCCTATCAATCCCAAAGTCTACCCTATCAATCCCAAAGTCTACCCTATCTATCCCAAAGTCTACTATCAATCCCAAAGTCTACCCTATCAATCCCAAAGTCTACCCTATCCATCCCAAAGTCTACCCTATCAATCCCAAAGTCTACCCTATCCATCCCAAAGTCTACCCTATCAATCCCAAAGTCTACCCTATCAATCCCAAAGTCTACCCTATCAATCCCAAAGTCTACCCTATCAATCCCAAAGTCTACCCTATCAATCCCAAAGTCTACCCTATCAATCCCAAAGTCTACCCTATCCATCCCAAAGTCTACCCTATCAATCCCAAAGTCTACCCTATCCATCCCAAAGTCTACCCTGTCCATCCCAAAGTCTACCCTATCCATCCCAAAGTCTACCCTATCCATCCCAAAGTCTACCCTATCCATCCCAAAGTCTACCCTATCCATCCCAAAGTCTACCCTATCAATCCCAAAGTCTACCCTATCAATCCCAAAGTCTACCCTATCAATCCCAAAGTCTACACTATCAATCCCAAAGTCTACCCTATCAATCCCAAAGTCTACCCTATCAATCCCAAAGTCTACCCTATCAATCCCAAAGTCTACCCTATCAATCCCAAAGTCTACCCTATCACATCCCAAAGTCTACCCTATCAATCCCAAAGTCTACCCTATCAATCCCAAAGTCTACCCTATCAATCCCAAAGTCTACCCTATCTATCCCAAAGTCTACTATCAATACCAAAGTCTACCCTATCAATCCCAAAGTCTACCCTATCAATCCCAAAGTCTACCCTATCAATCCCAAAGTCTACCCTATCAATCCCAAAGTCTACCCTATCAATCCCAAAGTCTACTATCAATCCCAAAGTCTACCCTATCAATCCCAAAGTCTACCCTATCAATCCCAAAGTCTACCCTATCAATCCCAAAGTCTACCCTATCAATCCCAAAGTCTACCCTATCAATCCCAAAGTCTACCCTATCAATCCCAAAGTCTACCCTATCAATCCCAAAGTCTACCCTATCAATCCCAAAGTCTACCCTATCAATCCCAAAGTCTACCCTATCAATCCCAAAGTCTACCCTATCAATCCCAAAGTCTACCCTATCAGTCCCAAAGTCTACCCTATCAATCCCAAAGTCTACCCTATCAATCCCAAAGTCTACCCTATCAATCCCAAAGTCTACCCTATCAATCCCAAAGTCTACCCTATCAATCCCAAAGTCTACCCTATCAATCCCAAAGTCTACCCTATCAATCCCAAAGTCTACCCTATCAATCCCAAAGTCTACCCTATCAATCCCAAAGTCTACCCTATCAATCCCAAAGTCTACCCTATCAATCCCAAAGTCTACCCTATCAATCCCAAAGTCTACCCTATCAATCCCAAAGTCTACCCTATCAATCCCAAAGTCTACCCTATCAGTCCCAAAGTCTACCCTATCAATCCCAAAGTCTACCCTATCAATCCCAAAGTCTACACTATCAATCCCAAAGTCTACCCTATCAATCCCAAAGTCTACTATCAATCCCAAAGTCTACCCTATCAATCCCAAAGTCTACCCTATCAATCCCAAAGTCTACCCTATCCATCCCAAAGTCTACCCTATCAATCCCAAAGTCTACCCTATCAATCCCAAAGTCTACCCTATCAATCCCAAAGTCTACCCTATCTATCCCAAAGTCTACTATCAATCCCAAAGTCTACCCTATCAATCCCAAAGTCTACCCTATCAATCCCAAAGTCTACCCTATCAATCCCAAAGTCTACCCTATCAATCCCAAAGTCTACCCTATCCATCCCAAAGTCTACCCTATCAATCCCAAAGTCTACCCTATCAATCCCAAAGTCTACCCTATCAATCCCAAAGTCTACCCTATCTATCCCAAAGTCTACTATCAATCCCAAAGTCTACCCTATCAATCCCAAAGTCTACCCTATCAATCCCAAAGTCTACCCTATCAATCCCAAAGTCTACCCTATCAATCCCAAAGTCTACCCTATCAATCCCAAAGTCTACTATCAATCCCAAAGTCTACCCTATCAATCCCAAAGTCTACCCTATCAATCCCAAAGTCTACCCTATCAATCCCAAAGTCTACCCTATCAGTCCCAAAGTCTACCCTATCAATCCCAAAGTCTACCCTATCAATCCCAAAGTCTACACTATCAATCCCAAAGTCTACCCTATCAATCCCAAAGTCTACTATCAATCCCAAAGTCTACCCTATCAATCCCAAAGTCTACCCTATCAATCCCAAAGTCTACCCTATCCATCCCAAAGTCTACCCTATCAATCCCAAAGTCTACCCTATCAATCCCAAAGTCTACCCTATCAATCCCAAAGTCTACCCTATCTATCCCAAAGTCTACCTATCAATCCCAAAGTCTACCCTATCAATCCCAAAGTCTACCCTATCAATCCCAAAGTCTACCCTATCAATCCCAAAGTCTACCCTATCAATCCCAAAGTCTACCCTATCAATCCCAAAGTCTACCCTATCAATCCCAAAGTCTACCCTATCAATCCCAAAGTCTACCCTATCAATCCCAAAGTCTACCCTATCAATCCCAAAGTCTACCCTATCAATCCCAAAGTCTACCCTATCAATCCCAAAGTCTACCCTATCAATCCCAAAGTCTACCCTATCAATCCCAAAGTCTACCCTATCAATCCCAAAGTCTACCCTATCAATCCCAAAGTCTACCCTATCAATCCCAAAGTCTACCCTATCAATCCCAAAGTCTACCCTATCAATCCCAAAGTCTACCCTATCAATCCCAAAGTCTACCCTATCAATCCCAAAGTCTACCCTATCCATCCCAAAGTCTACCGTATCCATCCCAAAGTCTACCGTATCCATCCCAAAGTCTACCCTATCCATCCCAAAGTCTACCGTATCAATCCCAAAGTCTACCCTATCAATCCCAAAGTCTACCCTATCAGTCCCAAAGTCTACCCTATCAATCCCAAAGTCTACCCTATCAATCCCAAAGTCTACCCTATCAATCCCAAAGTCTACCCTATCAATCCCAAAGTCTACCCTATCAATCCCAAAGTCTACCCTATCAATCCCAAAGTCTACCCTATCAATCCCAAAGTCTACCCTATCAATCCCAAAGTCTACCCTATCAATCCCAAAGTCTACCCTATCAATCCCAAAGTCTACCCTATCAATCCCAAAGTCTACACTATCAATCCCAAAGTCTACCCTATCAATCCCAAAGTCTACCTATCAATCCCAAAGTCTACCCTATCAATCCCAAAGTCTACCCTATCAATCCCAAAGTCTACCCTATCCATCCCAAAGTCTACCCTATCAATCCCAAAGTCTACCCTATCAATCCCAAAGTCTACCCTATCTATCCCAAAGTCTACCTATCAATCCCAAAGTCTACCCTATCAATCCCAAAGTCTACCCTATCAATCCCAAAGTCTACCCTATCAATCCCAAAGTCTACCCTATCAATCCCAAAGTCTACCCTATCAATCCCAAAGTCTACCTATCAATCCCAAAGTCTACCCTATCAATCCCAAAGTCTACCCTATCAATCCCAAAGTCTACCCTATCAATCCCAAAGTCTACCCTATCAATCCCAAAGTCTACCCTATCAATCCCAAAGTCTACCCTATCAATCCCAAAGTCTACCCTATCAATCCCAAAGTCTACCCTATCAATCCCAAAGTCTACCCTATCAATCCCAAAATCTACCCTATCAATCTCAAAGTCTACCCTATCAATCCCAAAGTCTACCCTATCAATCCCAAAGTCTACCCTATCAATCCCAAAGTCTACCCTATCAATCCCAAAGTCTACCCTATCCATCCCAAAGTCTACCGTATCCATCCCAAAGTCTACCGTATCCATCCCAAAGTCTACCCTATCCATCCCAAAGTCTACCGTATCAATCCCAAAGTCTACCCTATCAATCCCAAAGTCTACCCTATCCATCCCAAAGTCTACCCTATCAATCCCAAAGTCTACCCTATCAATCCCAAAGTCTACCCTATCCATCCCAAAGTCTACCGTATCCATCCCAAAGTCTACCCTATCAGTCCCAAAGTCTACCCTATCAATCCCAAAGTCTACCCTATCAATCCCAAAGTCTACACTATCAATCCCAAAGTCTACCCTATCAATCCCAAAGTCTACTATCAATCCCAAAGTCTACCCTATCAATCCCAAAGTCTACCCTATCAATCCCAAAGTCTACCCTATCCATCCCAAAGTCTACCCTATCAATCCCAAAGTCTACCCTATCAATCCCAAAGTCTACCCTATCAATCCCAAAGTCTACCCTATCTATCCCAAAGTCTACTATCAATCCCAAAGTCTACCCTATCAATCCCAAAGTCTACCCTATCAATCCCAAAGTCTACCCTATCAATCCCAAAGTCTACCCTATCAATCCCAAAGTCTACCCTATCCATCCCAAAGTCTACCCTATCAATCCCAAAGTCTACCCTATCAATCCCAAAGTCTGCCCTATCAATCCCAAAGTCTACCCTATCTATCCCAAAGTCTACTATCAATCCCAAAGTCTACCCTATCAATCCCAAAGTCTACCCTATCAATCCCAAAGTCTACCCTATCAATCCCAAAGTCTACCCTATCAATCCCAAAGTCTACCCTATCAATCCCAAAGTCTACCCTATCAATCCCAAAGTCTACTATCAATCCCAAAGTCTACCCTATCAATCCCAAAGTCTACCCTATCAATCCCAAAGTCTACCCTATCAATCCCAAAGTCTACCCTATCAGTCCCAAAGTCTACCCTATCAATCCCAAAGTCTACCCTATCAATCCCAAAGTCTACCCTATCAATCCCAAAGTCTACCGTATCCATCCCAAAGTCTACCCTATCAATCCCAAAGTCTACCCTATCAATCCCAAAGTCTACCCTATCAATCCCAAAGTCTACTATCAATCCCAAAGTCTACCCTATCAATCCCAAAGTCTACCCTATCAATCCCAAAGTCTACCCTATCAATCCCAAAGTCTACCCTATCAATCCCAAAGTCTACCCTATCAATCCCAAAGTCTACCCTATCAATCCCAAAGTCTACCCTATCCATCCCAAAGTCTACCCTATCAATCCCAAAGTCTACCCTATCCATCCCAAAGTCTACCCTATCCATCCCAAAGTCTACCCTATCAATCCCAAAGTCTACCCTATCAATCCCAAAGTCTACCCTATCAATCCCAAAGTCTACCCTATCCATCCCAAAGTCTACCCTATCAATCCCAAAGTCTACCCTATCCATCCCAAAATCTACTGTATCCATCCCAAAGTCTACCCTATCCATCCTAAAGTCTACCGTATCAATCAAAAAGTCTACCCTATCAATCCCAAAGTCTACCCTATCCATCCCAAAGTCTACCGTATCCATCCCAAAGTCTACCCTATCAATCCCAAAGTCTACCCTATCAATCCCAAAGTCTACCCTATCAATCCCAAAGTCTACCCTATCAATCCCAAAGTCTACCCTATCCATCCCAAAGTCTACCCTATCCATCCCAAAGTCTACCCTATCCACCCCAAAGTCTACTCTATCAATCTCAAAGTCTACCCTATCAATCCCAAAGTCTACCCTATCAATCCCAAAGTCTACCCTATCAATCCCAAAGTCTACCCTATCAATCCCAAAGTCTACCCTATCAATCCCAAAGTCTACCCTATCAATCCCAAAGTCTACCCTATCCATGCCAAAGTCTACCCTATCAATCCCAAAGTCTACCCTATCAATCCCAAAGTCTACCCTATCCATCCCAAAGTCTACCCTATCCATCCCAAAGTCTACCCTATCAATCCCAAAGTCTACCCTATCCACCCCAAAGTCTACTCTATCAATCCCAAAGTCTACCCTATCAATCCCAAAGTCTACCCTATCTATCCCAAAGTCTACCCTATCAATCCCAAAGTCTACCCTATCCATCCCAAAGTCTACCCTATCCATCCCAAAGTCTACCCTATCAATCCCAAAGTCTACCCTATCAATCCCAAAGTCTACCCTATCCATCCCAAAGTCTACCCTATCCATCCCAAAGTCTACACTATCAATCCCAAAGTCTACCCTATCAATCCCAAAGTCTACCCTATCCATCCCAAAGTCTACCCTATCAATCCCAAAGTCTACCCTATCAATCCCAAAGTCTACCCTATCAATCCCAAAGTCTACCCTATCAATCCCAAAGTCTACCCTATCAATCCCAAAGTCTACCCTATCAATCCCAAAGTCTACCCTATCAGTCCCAAAGTCTACCCTATCAATCCAAAAGTCTACCCTATCAATCCCAAAGTCTACCCTATCAGTCCCAAAGTCTACCCTATCCATCCCAAAGTCTACCGTATCCATCCCAAAGTCTACCCTATCCATCCCAAAGTCTACCCTATCCATCCCAAAGTCTACCCTATCCATCCCAAAGTCTACCGTATCCATCCCAAAGTCTACCCTATCAATCCCAAAGTCTACCCTATCAATCCCAAAGTCTACCCTATCAATCCCAAAGTCTACCCTATCAATCCCAAAGTCTACCCTATCCATCCCAAAGTCTACCCTATCCATCCCAAAGTCTACCCTATCCATCCCAAAGTCTACCCTATCAATCCCAAAGTCTACCCTATCAATCCCAAAGTCTACCCTATCAATCCCAAAGTCTACCCTATCAATCCCAAAGTCTACTATCAATCCCAAAGTCTACCCTATCAATCCCAAAGTCTACCCTATCAATCCCAAAGTCTACCCTATCCATCCCAAAGTCTACCCTATCAATCCCAAAGTCTACTATCAATCCCAAAGTCTACCCTATCAATCCCAAAGTCTACCCTATCAATCCCAAAGTCTACTATCAATCCCAAAGTCTACCCTATCAATCCCAAAGTCTACCCTATCCATCTCAAAGTCTACCCTATCAATCCCAAAGTCTACCCTATCAATCCCAAAGTCTACCCTATCAATCCCAAAGTCTACCCTATCCATCCCAAAGTCTACCCTATCCATCCCAAAGTCTACCCTATCAATCCCAAAGTCTACCCTATCAATCCCAAAGTCTACCCTATCAATCCCAAAGTCTACCCTATCAATCCCAAAGTCTACCCTATCCATCCCAAAGTCTACCCTATCCATCCCAAAGTCTACCCTATCAATCCCAAAGTCTACCCTATCAATCCCAAAGTCTACCCTATCAATCCCAAAGTCTACCCTATCAATCCCAAAGTCTACCCTATCAGTCCCAAAGTCTACCCTATCAATCCAAAAGTCTACCCTATCAATCCCAAAGTCTACCCTATCAGTCCCAAAGTCTACCGTATCCATCCCAAAGTCTACCCTATCCATCCCAAAGTCTACCCTATCCATCCCAAAGTCTACCCTATCCATCCCAAAGTCTACCGTATCCATCCCAAAGTCTACCCGATCAATCCCAAAGTCTACCCTATCAATCCCAAAGTCTACCCTATCAATCCCAAAGTCTACCCTATCAATCCCAAAGTCTACCCTATCCATCCCAAAGTCTACCCTATCCATCCCAAAGTCTAACCTATCCATCCCAAAGTCTACCCTATCAATCCCAAAGTCTACCCTATCAATCCCAAAGTCTACCCTATCAATCCCAATGTCTACCCTATCAATCCCAAAGTCTACTATCAATCCCAAAGTCTACCCTATCAATCCCAAAGTCTACCCTATCAATCCCAAAGTCTACCCTATCAATCCCAAAGTCTACCCTATCCATCCCAAAGTCTACCCTATCAATCCCAAAGTCTACTATCAATCCCAAAGTCTACCCTATCAATCCCAAAGTCTACCCTATCAATCCCAAAGTCTACTATCAATCCCAAAGTCTACCCTATCAATCCCAAAGTCTACCCTATCCATCCCAAAGTCTACCCTATCAATCCCAAAGTCTACCCTATCAATCCCAAAGTCTACCCTATCAATCCCAAAGTCTACCCTATCAATCCCAAAGTCTACTATCAATCCCAAAGTCTACCCTATCAATCCCAAAGTCTACCCTATCCATCCCAAAGTCTACCATATCAATCCCAAAGTCTACCCTATCAATCCCAAAGTCTACCCTATCAATCCCAAAGTCTACCCTATCCATCCCAAAGTCTACCCTATCAATCCCAAAGTCTACCCTATCCACCCCAAAGTCTACTCTATCAATCCCAAAGTCTACCCTATCAATCCCAAAGTCTACCCTATCAATCCCAAAGTCTACCCTATCAATCCCAAAGTCTACCCTATCAATCCCAAAGTCTACTATCAATCCCAAAGTCTACCCTATCAATCCCAAAGTCTACCCTATCCATCCCAAAGTCTACCCTATCAATCCCAAAGTCTACCCTATCAATCCCAAAGTCTACCCTATCAATCCCAAAGTCTACCCTATCCATCCCAAAGTCTACCCTATCAATCCCAAAGTCTACCCTATCAATCCCAAAGTCTACCCTATCAATCCCAAAGTCTACCCTATCAATCCCAAAGTCTACCCTATCAATCCCAAAGTCTACCCTATCCATCCCAAAGTCTACCCTATCAATGCCAAAGTCTACCCTATCCATCACAAAGTCTACCCTATCCATCCCAAAGTCTACCCTATCAATCCCAAAGTCTACCCTATCAATCCCAAAGTCTACCCTATCAATCCCAAAGTCTACCCTATCCATCCCAAAGTCTACCCTATCAATCCCAAAGTCTACCCTATCCATCCCAAAATCTACTGTATCCATCCCAAAGTCTACCCTATCCATCCTAAAGTCTACCGTATCAATCAAAAAGTCTACCCTATCAATCCCAAAGTCTACCCTATCCATCCCAAAGTCTACCGTATCCATCCCAAAGTCTACCCTATCAATCCCAAAGTCTACCCTATCAATCCCAAAGTCTACCCTATCAATCCCAAAGTCTACCCTATCAATCCCAAAGTCTACCCTATCCATCCCAAAGTCTACCCTATCCATCCCAAAGTCTACCCTATCCACCCCAAAGTCTACTCTATCAATCCCAAAGTCTACCCTATCAATCCCAAAGTCTACCCTATCAATCCCAAAGTCTACCCTATCAATCCCAAAGTCTACCCTATCAATCCCAAAGTCTACCCTATCAATCCCAAAGTCTACCCTATCAATCCCAAAGTCTACCCTATCCATCCCAAAGTCTACCCTATCAATCACAAAGTCTACCCTATCAATCCCAAAGTCTACCCTATCCATCCCAAAGTCTACCCTATCCATCCCAAAGTCTACCCTATCAATCCCAAAGTCTACCCTATCCACCCCAAAGTCTACTCTATCAATCCCAAAGTCTACCCTATCAATCCCAAAGTCTACCCTATCTATCCCAAAGTCTACCCTATCAATCCCAAAGTCTACCCTATCCATCCCAAAGTCTACCCTATCCATCCCAAAGTCTACCCTATCAATCCCAAAGTCTACCCTATCAATCCCAAAGTCTACCCTATCCATCCCAAAGTCTACCCTATCCATCCCAAAGTCTACACTATCAATCCCAAAGTCTACCCTATCAATCCCAAAGTCTACCCTATCCATCCCAAAGTCTACCCTATCAATCCCAAAGTCTACCCTATCAATCCCAAAGTCTACCCTATCAATCCCAAAGTCTACCCTATCAATCCCAAAGTCTACCCTATCAATCCCAAAGTCTACCCTATCAATCCCAAAGTCTACCCTATCAGTCCCAAAGTCTACCCTATCAATCCAAAAGTCTACCCTATCAATCCCAAAGTCTACCCTATCAGTCCCAAAGTCTACCCTATCCATCCCAAAGTCTACCGTATCCATCCCAAAGTCTACCCTATCCATCCCAAAGTCTACCCTATCCATCCCAAAGTCTACCCTATCCATCCCAAAGTCTACCGTATCCATCCCAAAGTCTACCCTATCAATCCCAAAGTCTACCCTATCAATCCCAAAGTCTACTATCAATCCCAAAGTCTACCCTATCAATCCCAAAGTCTACCCTATCAATCCCAAAGTCTACCCTATCAATCCCAAAGTCTACCCTATCCATCCCAAAGTCTACCCTATCAATCCCAAAGTCTACTATCAATCCCAAAGTCTACCCTATCAATCCCAAAGTCTACCCTATCAATCCCAAAGTCTACTATCAATCCCAAAGTCTACCCTATCAATCCCAAAGTCTACCCTATCCATCTCAAAGTCTACCCTATCAATCCCAAAGTCTACCCTATCAATCCCAAAGTCTACCCTATCAATCCCAAAGTCTACCCTATCAATCCCAAAGTCTACCCTATCAATCCAAAAGTCTACCCTATCAATCCCAAAGTCTACCCTATCAATCCCAAAGTCTACCCTATCAATCCCAAAGTCTACCCTATCAATCCCAAAGTCTACCCTATCAATCCCAAAGTCTACCCTATCCATCCCAAAGTCTACCCTATCAATCCCAAAGTCTACCCTATCAATCCCAAAGTCTACCCTATCAATCCCAAAGTCTACCCTATCAATCCCAAAGTCTACCCTATCAATCCCAAAGTCTACCCTATCAGTCCCAAAGTCTACCCTATCAATCCAAAAGTCTACCCTATCAATCCCAAAGTCTACCCTATCAGTCCCAAAGTCTACCCTATCCATCCCAAAGTCTACCGTATCCATCCCAAAGTCTACCCTATCCATCCCAAAGTCTACCCTATCCATCCCAAAGTCTACCCTATCCATCCCAAAGTCTACCGTATCCATCCCAAAGTCTACCCTATCAATCCCAAAGTCTACCCTATCAATCCCAAAGTCTACCCTATCAATCCCAAAGTCTACCCTATCAATCCCAAAGTCTACCCTATCCATCCCAAAGTCTACCCTATCCATCCCAAAGTCTAACCTATCCATCCCAAAGTCTACCCTATCAATCCCAAAGTCTACCCTATCAATCCCAAAGTCTACCCTATCAATCCCAAAGTCTACCCTATCAATCCCAAAGTCTACTATCAATCCCAAAGTCTACCCTATCAATCCCAAAGTCTACCCTATCAATCCCAAAGTCTACCCTATCAATCCCAAAGTCTACCCTATCCATCCCAAAGTCTACCCTATCAATCCCAAAGTCTACTATCAATCCCAAAGTCTACCCTATCAATCCCAAAGTCTACCCTATCAATCCCAAAGTCTACCCTATCAGTCCCAAAGTCTACCCTATCAATCCCAAAGTCTACCCTATCAATCCCAAAGTCTACCCTAGCAATCCCAAAGTCTACCCTATCAATCCCAAAGTCTACCCTATCAATCCCAAAGTCTACCCTATCAATCCCAAAGTCTACCCTATCAGTCCCAAAGTCTACCCTATCAATCCAAAAGTCTACCCTATCAATCCCAAAGTCTACCCTATCAGTCCCAAAGTCTACCCTATCCATCCCAAAGTCTACCGTATCCATCCCAAAGTCTACCCTATCCATCCCAAAGTCTACCCTATCCATCCCAAAGTCTACCCTATCCATCCCAAAGTCTACCGTATCCATCCCAAAGTCTACCCTATCAATCCCAAAGTCTACCCTATCAATCCCAAAGTCTACTATCAATCCCAAAGTCTACCCTATCAATCCCAAAGTCTACCCTATCAATCCCAAAGTCTACCCTATCAATCCCAAAGTCTACCCTATCCATCCCAAAGTCTACCCTATCAATCCCAAAGTCTACTATCAATCCCAAAGTCTACCCTATCAATCCCAAAGTCTACCCTATCAATCCCAAAGTCTACTATCAATCCCAAAGTCTACCCTATCAATCCCAAAGTCTACCCTATCCATCTCAAAGTCTACCCTATCAATCCCAAAGTCTACCCTATCAATCCCAAAGTCTACCCTATCAATCCCAAAGTCTACCCTATCCATCCCAAAGTCTACCCTATCAATCCCAAAGTCTACCCTATCAATCCCAAAGTCTACCCTATCAATCCCAAAGTCTACCCTATCAATCCCAAAGTCTACCCTATCAATCCCAAAGTCTACCCTATCCATCCCAAAGTCTACCCTATCCATCCCAAAGTCTACCCTATCAATCCCAAAGTCTACCCTATCAATCCCAAAGTCTACCCTATCAATCCCAAAGTCTACCCTATCAATCCCAAAGTCTACCCTATCAGTCCCAAAGTCTACCCTATCAATCCAAAAGTCTACCCTATCAATCCCAAAGTCTACCCTATCAGTCCCAAAGTCTACCCTATCCATCCCAAAGTCTACCGTATCCATCCCAAAGTCTACCCTATCCATCCCAAAATCTACCCTATCCATCCCAAAGTCTACCGTATCCATCCCAAAGTCTACCCTATCAATCCCAAAGTCTACCCTATCCATCCCAAAGTCTACCCTATCCATCCCAAAGTCTAACCTATCCATCCCAAAGTCTACCCTATCAATCCCAAAGTCTACCCTATCAATCCCAAAGTCTACCCTATCAATCCCAAAGTCTACCCTATCAATCCCAAAGTCTACTATCAATCCCAAAGTCTACCCTATCAATCCCAAAGTCTACCCTATCAATCCCAAAGTCTACCCTATCAATCCCAAAGTCTACCCTATCCATCCCAAAGTCTACCCTATCAATCCCAAAGTCTACTATCAATCCCAAAGTCTACCCTATCAATCCCAAAGTCTACCCTATCAATCCCAAAGTCTACTATCAATCCCAAAGTCTACCCTATCAATCCCAAAGTCTACCCTATCCATCCCAAAGTCTACCCTATCAATCCCAAAGTCTACCCTATCAATCCCAAAGTCTACCCTATCAATCCCAAAGTCTACCCTATCAATCCCAAAGTCTACCCTATCAATCCCAAAGTCTACCCTATCAATCCCAAAGTCTACTATCAATCCCAAAGTCTACCCTATCAATCCCAAAGTCTACCCTATCCATCCCAAAGTCTACCCTATCAATCCCAAAGTCTACCCTATCAATCCCAAAGTCTACCCTATCAATCCCAAAGTCTACCCTATCCATCCCAAAGTCTACCCTATCAATCCCAAAGTCTACCCTATCCACCCCAAAGTCTACTCTATCAATCCCAAAGTCTACCCTATCCATCCCAAAGTCTACCCTATCAATCCCAAAGTCTACCCTATCCATCCCAAAGTCTACCCTATCCATCCCAAAGTCTACCCTATCCATCCCAAAGTCTACCGTATCTATCCCAAAGTCTACCCTATCAATCCCAAAGTCTACCCTATCTATCCCAAAGTCTACCCTATCAATCCCAAAGTCTACTATCAATCCCAAAGTCTACCCTATCAATCCCAAAGTCTACCCTATCTATCCCAAAGTCTACCCTATCTATCCCAAAGTCTACCCTATCAATCCCAAAGTCTACCCTATCCATCCCAAAGTCTACCGTATCTATCCCAAAGTCTACCCTATCAATCCCAAAGTCTACCCTATCTATCCCAAAGTCTACCCTATCAATCCCAAAGTCTACTATCAATCCCAAAGTCTACCCTATCAATCCCAAAGTCTACCCTATCTATCCCAAAGTCTACCCTATCTATCCCAAAGTCTACCCTATCAATCCCAAAGTCTACCCTATCAATCCCAAAGTCTACTATCAATCCCAAAGTCTACCCTATCAATCCCAAAGTCTACCCTATCTATCCCAAAGTCTACCCTATCTATCCCAAAGTCTACCCTATCAATCCCAAAGTCTACCCTATCCATCCCAAAGTCTACCGTATCTATCCCAAAGTCTACCCTATCAATCCCAAAGTCTACCCTATCTATCCCAAAGTCTACCCTATCAATCCCAAAGTCTACTATCAATCCCAAAGTCTACCCTATCAATCCCAAAGTCTACCCTATCTATCCCAAAGTCTACCCTATCTATCCCAAAGTCTACCCTATCAATCCCAAAGTCTACCCTATCAATCCCAAAGTCTACTATCAATCCCAAAGTCTACCCTATCAATCCCAAAGTCTACCCTATCTATCCCAAAGTCTACCCTATCAATCCCAAAGTCTACCTGCAACAAGTGACAGATTTCAGAGTATCAAACACAGAAGAATAAAAGTACATCCTCACCTCCAAGAAACTCAAAAGGCAAAGAAGGGAAACCTAGGCTAACAAAGGGAACCCCTAAACTTTTCAGACGATCCTCTACAGGTTCATCAAGCTACTTAAAGAAAGAAATGGAAACCACAAAAACTGCCACAACCTTTCTACTGTAAAGGAAAAAAGTATAAACCTGCACACAGCAAGCACAGCCAGGCATGGAACTACCTCTCGAAAAGAGCCTGTGTGGCTTAAACAGAACCATGCACTGGTCTACCAGGGGAAACAAACGAGGAACACAGCCACACGCCCAGACTACCTCAAAACAAAACGAACATTGGCAAAGCCAATAGCTCTGGGAAGCTGATGAGATAGCTGTTAGGTCTGGCCTAATTATAGCTTTAGCCAGCCTCATGTAATCAAAAGAAGTTCATAAATACAAAAACATACGTGTATATATACATAAAGGGGCTTTTGGTCAGACGTGTGACGTGCATTAACACTCTAAAGGGGTTCTAAACCTATTCCAAGTACACCTGCTTGCTAGGAAGCACCCACACTGTACTATTAAAATTGCAATGGCCATTTATTTTTATTTCAAATTTCTATTCAATGCATATGGCCACCCCATTTCAGCAACATCATTTGTTTCTTCTTGTAGTTATCTTTGTGGCACATGCTTACGATAAAAAAAACAATATATATATATATATAAATAAAAAAATACCTATTATCCTCTCATATCAAAGCCAGACCTTTAGCCAACGCTTATATTTTTATATTCTATTGCAAGCATCTGCCACAAAAATAAAAAGAGAAAATACTTTACCTGCCAAACTTGGCAGCCATATGCTTGGAAGAAGGCCTGGAAAATGTGTGTTACGTCGGTGGAATCGCGGATAGTTTCAGTAATCACACTTTACACCTGTTAAGTTACATTCCTGAAATTACCCTGTTACCTTACATCAAGTAATTAAGTGCGGCAGTGACATGACATACCTCAAGCACACAGAAAAAACACAAATGACCAAAATGGGAACAGCATTTTTTTGTCTGCGAGATTTTTTAGCCCAGAATGTATCCAAAATGAAGGTCTGAAAGCATTTAGCACTAAAATATACAACCAGAAGTCTGTTTACCTTTTAATGTAATTATGTGTACATTTACATCTTTTTCCAAAATTATGCGTAAATACACAAAAGCAAATCTCATGAATTTCGCAAACCGCTAATTGCTATCAAAATGTAAAATTAAAAAATCTATGGGGCAGATTTACAAGCCCCTTGCGTGACTTTCGCGCCACCGTTGCGTCACTTTTGTGACGCAACGGCGGCACAAAAAATGCGACCTATTTACAACGTGACGCATCTAGGGAGATGCGTCACGTTGTAAAGCCCTGCGTCACATTATACCTGCGTCAGGTATAATGTATGCAGGGTGGGCGTTCCCACGCAGGAAAGCCTCGTAAAAAGTGACGCAGTGAAATCTACAAGACCTTGCCAGGTAGGTCGCTCCCCCACCACACAGCTCCGCCTGTGCTGTCTGCCCGCTGCTCCTGTAGGTAAGATCGCCCTCCGCTTGTGGCCCCGGTGCCAGTTTTGTCTGCTTGTCTCCCCTTTCCTTTCTGTGCCCCTCGCTGCCCCACTGTTGTTGTGCCCGTGATTTGCCTGCTTTCCCCCGTTTTTCCTTCTGTGCCCCTCGCTGCCCCACTGTTGTTGTGCCCGTGATTTGCCTGCTTTCCCCCCGTTTTTCCTTCTGTGCCCCTCGCTGCCCCACTGTTGTTGTGCCCGTGATTTGCCTGCTTTCCCCCCGTTTTTCCTTCTGTGCCCCTCGCTGCCCCACTGTTGTTGTGCCCGTGATTTGCCTGCTTTCCCCCCGTTTTCCTTCTGTGCCCCCGCTGCCCCACTGTTGTTGTGCCCGTGATTTGCCTGCTTTCCCCCCGTTTTTCCTTCTGTGCCCCCGCTGCCCCACTGTTGTTGTGCCCGTGATTTGCCTGCTTTCCCCCCGTTTTTCCTTCTGTGCCCCTCGCTGCCCCACTGTTGTTGTGCCCGTGATTTGCCTGCTTTCCCCCCGTTTTTCCTTCTGTGCCCCTCGCTGCCCCACTGTTGTTGTGCCCGTGATTTGCCTGCTTTCCCCCCGTTTTTTCTTCTGTGCCCCTCGCTGCCCCACTGTTGTTGTGCCCGTGATTTGCCTGCTTTCCCCCCGTTTTTCCTTCTGTGCCCCTCGCTGCCCCACTGTTGTTGTGCCCGTGATTTGCCTGCTTTCCCCCCGTTTTTCCTTCTGTGCCCCCGCTGCCCCACTGTTGTTGTGCCCGTGATTTGCCTGCTTTCCCCCCGTTTTTCCTTCTGTGCCCCTCGCTGCCCCACTGTTGTTGTGCCCGTGATTTGCCTGCTTTCCCCCCGTTTTTCCTTCTGTGCCCCTCGCTGCCCCACTGTTGTTGTGCCCGTGATTTACCTGCTCTCCCCCCGTTTTTCCTTCTGTGCCCCTCGCTGCCCCACTGTTGTTGTGCCCGTGATTTACCTGCTCTCCCCCCGTTTTCCTTCTGTGCCCCTCGCTGCCCCACTGTTGTTGTGCCCGTGATTTACCTGCTCTCCCCCCGTTTTTCCTTCTGTGCCCCTCGCTGCCCCACTGTTGTTGTGCCCGTGATTTACCTGCTCTCCCCCCGTTTTTCCTTCTGTGCCCCTCGCTGCCTATCGCCATTCCCGCCGCTGCGTCCCTGCGGCCCCGCCCCCTGACTGCCCATTCGCTGCCCCTGCCTCCCGCCTCCCAGCTGCTCCTCCCTCCCACCTCCCCATAAATGGCGGCCGCTGCACGGCCGCGCAGCGGACGTGCGCAGCGGGCGCGCCGCTGGCGCGCCGAAGGCGCGCCTAAGGCAAGCCCGTCTGCGCCCGTCCGCGACTGGACCGCGCCCAGCGCCAGAACCCCTGGATCCCACCGATGCAACACCACTCGACGGACCTACGACGCCGCCACACTCACCGCACTCAATGCCGGCCGGAACCCTGCCTGCTACCGAGCCTCACCGAGACGCACCCACGGACCCTTCACCTGCCAAACCTGCCGATTCACCTGCCCCCTGACGTGCACCACCTCCGCCAAGTCGAGCAACAGCAGCAACCACCTGAAATGCATCCTGCTGAACACCCGCTCCGTCCACAGGCACGCCGTGGAACTCTGGGACCTGCTCGACGCAACAGCACCGGACATCGCCTTCCTCACCGAAACCTGGATGAACGCCTCCTCAGCGCCTGACATCGCCATAGCCATCCCGGATGGATACAAGATCACCCGGAAGGACCGCGTCAACCAGACGGGAGGAGGCATCGCCATCGTACACAAGAACACCATCCGCATCTCGACTAACTCCGACGAGACCTTCACCGCCGCCGAACACCTACACTTCCAGATACACACGGACCCCAAGACCACCCTCCGAGGCACCCTCATCTACAGACCCCCGGGACCACGCACACTATTCAGCGAAGACATCGCAGACTTCATCAGCCCGCACGCCATGCCCTCCGCCGACTACATCCTCCTAGGGGACCTCAACTTCCACCTGGAGAACAACAACGACAGAAACACCACCGCCCTGCTGGACAACCTCGCCAACCTCGGACTCAAGCAACTGGTGAACACGCCCACCCACTACGCCGGCCACACGCTTGACCCCGTCTTCTCGTCCAGCAAGCACATCTCCTTCAGCCACGCCACCGGACTCCACTGGACCGACCACAGCTGCGTCCACTTCAGCTTCAGAAAGACTGCGACCCACCACCACCCGCAACAGGCTCCCCGCCGGAGCTGGAGCAAGATCACCGCCGAGCAGCTCACCGCCTCCCTCAGCCAGAACACACCCACCGACACAACGGACCCAAACGAAGCAGCCAGCAACCTCGCCAAGTGGCTGACCGCCTGCGCCGACGACCTCGCACCACTAGAAAACCCTCCCAGCAGACCCGGAAGCAAGAAAACCCCTTGGTTCACCAACGAACTCAAGGAATCCAAGAAGAACTGCCGCACTCTCGAGAAAACCTGGCGACTCGACCAGACCACAGACAACAGGACCGCCCTCAAGCACGCCACCCGCAAACACCACCAGCTGATCCGTGCCACCAAGAAGTCGGCACTCAAAGAACGACTGGACAACAACGCCCATGACAGCAAGGAACTTTTCAGCATCGTCAAAGAGTTCTCCAACCCCAGCGCCGGAAACAACGACATCACCCCTCGCAAGACCTCTGCAACTCACTCTCTGCGTTCTTCCACCGCAAGATCACCGACATACACAACAGCTTCAACGCACAAACAACGCACCCTACCGCCGAACCAATGCCCGCCACCACCACCCTCTGCAACTGGACCCCGATCAACACCGAAGACACCACCCGCACGATGAACTCCATCCACTCCGGATCACCAACCGACCCCTGCCCACACCACGTCTTCAACAAAGCCGACGCCACCATCGCACCCCATCTCCGGGACATCATCAACTCCTCCTTCCGCACCGCCACCTTCCCGGAGAGCTGGAAGCACGCCGAGCTTACCGCCCTCCTGAAGAAACCAACGGCGGACCCCACCGACCTCAAGAACTACCGCCCCATCTCGCTCCTTCCGTTTCCGGCCAAAGTCATCGAGAAGACCGTCAACAGACAGCTTGCCGCCTTCCTCGAGACGAATGGATCCCTCGACCCCTCGCAGTCCGGGTTTCGGGCCAACCACAGCACCGAGACCGCCCTTATCGCAGCCACCGACGACATCAGAACCCTAACCGACAACGGGGAAACAGCTGCCCTCATCCTCCTGGACCTCTCCGCGGCGTTCGACACCGTCTGCCACCGCACCCTAGTGAAGCGCCTCAGCAACATCGGAATCCGAGAGAAAGCACTGGAATGGATCATCTCGTTCCTCGCCGGAAGAACCCAGAGAGTCCGCCTCTCCCCGTTCAGATCCGAAGCCACCGAAGTCATCTGCGGCGTTCCACAAGGATCCTCACTCAGCCCGACCCTCTTCAACGTCTACATGAGCCCCCTCGCAGCCATCGCACGCCGACACAACCTCAACATCATCTCCTACGCCGACGACACCCAGCTGATCCTCTCCCTCACCAACGACCCCACTACCGCCAGAGCCAACCTGCACGACGGGATGAGAGACGTCGCCGACTGGATGAGGAACAGCCGCCTTAAACTGAACTCAGACAAGACGGAAGTCCTCATCCTGGGCTCATCACCCTCCGCCTGGGACGACTCCTGGTGGCCCCCGGCCCTGGGCACCGCACCCAAGCCAACGGACCACGCACGCAACCTGGGCTTCATCCTGGACTCCTCCCTATCAATGACCAAACAAGTCAACGCCGTCTCATCTTCATGCTTCAACACCCTGCGCATGCTCCGCAAGATCTTCAGATGGATCCCCACTGAAACCAGGAAGACCGTCACCCAGGCACTCGTCACCAGCCGACTGGACTATGGGAACACCCTCTACGCCGGAACCACAGCCAAACTTCAAAAGAGACTCCAGCGCATCCAGAACGCCTCCGCACGACTCATCCTGGACATCCCCCGACACAGCCACATCACCGTACACCTGAAAGACCTGCACTGGCTCCCCGTCAGCAAGAGAATCACGTTCAGACTCCTCACCCACGCACACAAGGCCCTCCACGACCTGGGCCCAAAGTACCTCAACGACCGCATGTCCTTCTACACGCCCACACGCCAGCTACGATCAACCAGCCACGCCCTCGCCACCGTACCACGCATCCGCAGAACCACCGCCGGAGGAAGATCCTTCTCCTACCTGGCGGCCAAGACCTGGAACTCCCTCCCCACTCACCTTCGGCGAACCCAGGACCATCTCGCCTTCAGGAAGCAGCTCAAGACCTGGCTGTTCGAGCAGTAACTTACCCCCTCCCCCAGCGCCTTGAGACCCTCCCGGGTGAGTAGCGCGCTCTATAAATGCCGTGATTGATTGACTTTTAGGACGCCACTGCGTCAAAACCTTACGCCTGCTTGAAGCAGGCGCAAGGAGTGACGCAGTGTAGTAAGTATAGGCCTCAACATGCATTGCTGGAGTTGCGTCGCGCTTGCCACGCGACTCCAGCAATGCGTGACTTTTGCACCAACAGATGCGTCAGAATTTCTGACGCATCTGTCAATCCACGCGCCATGGTGCGCCGTATTGTAAATACGGCGCATCCATGGTGGCGCAAGGGTGTCTCAGGGTGGCGCAGGGAAAGTGACGCATCTATAGAGATGCGTCACTTTCTTGTAAATCTGCCCCTTCATTTTTTTAGAGAGCATTACCAGTACTTCCAAGCAGGCATGCATAGAACACGTATAGAAATCCTTTTTAGCTTTAATGCACTTAACAGGTAAATATGATTGTATTGTTGCAAAGAAAAGGTACAATTAGCTTTCCATTTCTGTAACCTGCAGCAGTTACTTTAGTAATACAAGCAAGACTAAAAAACAAGCAAGAGCAAAGCCAATAAATACATCGGGTCCTGGCAAACGTAAGCTGGAGAAACAGTCACACTTTTCTTTATTTTTTATTGCAAGCATAAGACCCAAAAACAAAACATTCAACATTCTAAATATGGCTGCCATATCCTTGCAATAAAAGTTTAAAATTAAAAAACAAAATGTATTTATGTGACCATTTCAGTACTGATCCTTTTAAAATATCAAAGACTTCTTTTGTACCAGACATTTCATTATTACTGTTTGTGAAGGCAACAAAAATAAGTAACCAACTAAACAAGCACTCAAACTGCAGACAGCTACAATGGCATGTAGGCATGTGGGAAGCAACATGGAGGGTGTGGGTGGGGGGAAGCAACACGGAGGGCACGGGAGGGGGAAAGCAGCACGGAGGGCCTGGGTGTGGAAAGCAACACGGAGGGCCTGGGTGTGGGAAGCAACACGTTGGGCGTGTGTGTCGGAAGGAACAAGGCGGGCACGGGTGGGGTGAAGCAACATAGAGGGTGTTGGTGAGGGGAAGCAACATAGAGGGTGTGGATGGGGGAAGCAACATGGAGGGCATGGGTGTGTGAAGCAACATGAAGGGCATGGCTGGGGGAAAGCAACATGAAGGGCATGGGTGTGCAAAGCAACACGGAGGGCGTGGGAAGCAACAGGGAGGGCATGGCTGAGGGGGAGCAACACGGAGGGTGTGGGTGTGGGAAGCAACACGGAGGGCACAGGTGGGGGAAACAACATGGTGGGAGCACGAGTAGAGGACGCAACACGGAGGGCATGGCTGGGGGAAGCAACATGAAGGGCATGGGTGGGGGAAGCAACACGGAGGGCGTGGGAAGCAACAGGGAGGGCATGGCTGAGGGGGAGCAACACGGAGGGTGTGGGTGTGGGAAGCAACATGGAGGGCACAGAGGGCATGGCTGGGGGAAGCAACATGGAGGGCATGGCTGGGGGAAGCAACATGAAAGGCTAAAGTGAGGGAAGCAAACAAAACCTAGAGAGAGCCACACAGAGCACAGTGGGGTGGAGGAGAAAAACAAATGGGTGAGAGGGAGAGGGAGAGAGAGAGAGAGAAAGAGAGATGTGGAGCTGGGGGGAGAAGCAACTTGAGAGAAACACACACTGGTGAGATCATCATGGAGGGACTCGAGGGAGACGCACACAGGCGACAGAGACCAATACAGAGTTCTCTGGGAAGAGAATTATACATATCCTGTGGATTGCTTAACCAAAACGGAAAACATAGTGCTTGAAAATGAAAAGGTGGAAGGACACAAGTAATGTGTCAATGCTCCAGGGGAGGGACAAACACAAGGAAGTAAAGTCCACACTAGGAGAAAGAATAAGAAGCAATGAAACGGGAGTGACAATGGAGCCAACCAATGGTAAGCAGTGGGTGGGCTCTAAGCCAACGGTAAGCTGCCACAGGGGCGTAACACAGGCCCCCGCCTCCCCCGCAGTGCAGGGGGTCCCTGAGCTGCAGGGCCCCCCTCAGCACAGTATTCAGGCCTGAGAGCTCCAGATTAAATCCGGAGTGGGGGCCCCTGCGTATACGTTGCAGGAGGGCCCCCTCAACTTTCATTTCGCCACTGAGCTGCCAGTACGTCTTGCAATAGACAATGCATGTGCTATCAAGTAAGCAAGACCTGAAACGGAGAAAGGAAAAAAATCACAATCTAACGCAACAGGTGAAGCAAAGGCAAAATAAATAGCCTGTATTTAAAGTTCATTTAAAAAATAAATACAGCGAAACACATTTTGAACTAGATTTGTCACTGAGTGAAAACAGTAATTTTCCGTTGGGTGTGAACAAAGTGCACAGACTTTATGTCATCACTCAGACAGAAGGGAGCCATTGAGTAAAGTAGGCTGACCCAGTGACCCAATGACCCCTGCTTTAGGGGTGGCAGGTGAGAGCAGAATATGAATGACAATTTAACAGTTTAAATGGATGAGTTCCACTGACCAAAAGCTCCTCTACATTGGTTATGCATGGTTTTTATGGAAATACAATAGTCTGTCATGACAGCTAAAGCTGTTTCAAAGTCAAGACCTAATAAAAAATATAAAGACTAAAAAAAAGCATTGCCAAAGTATTGACACTGAAGTGCACTCACTACCTTGTAGAGGGATTTTCACATATGAGCAGGAAAAATGCGTCACTCACAATACAAGAGAGTCAGTGGCTAAAGAGGACTGACACAGTGCCCCCTGATATGCGCTGCTGTGGGCAGAAGCTAAATGTAAATGACAGTTGAACTGACCAATGGATGAAGAGGGCTGACTCAAAGCTCCTACATGTATGTATTTGAGTATGTATTTTTAGGTCTCGCCTGAGCCAGCGCATGCGCTGGTCTGGCGAGACATTTAGTAGTGGGTTTCAGAAATGCGACCACTTTTTTTTGTCCTGGCCTAGAGCATGCGAGTACGCGCACAGTAACGCGCGCATTCCTCGCATGCTCCAGGCCATCTGGCTGTCCTTTCCAACCCTCCTCCCCTCCCCACCACAGAGCGCGTCTAGCAGCCGCGCGGGCCGTGTCACTTTCACGGCCGTGTGTCACTTGCTCTCCCGCTCCTCCCCCTCCCCCACCACAGCGCGCGGCCAATGCTTGTTTTTCTACCTCCGGTCGCTGTTTGTTCTGAACAGCTGCTCTTCACTCCCTCTCGGGCTGCAGCTGCCCCCTCCTCCTTTCTGCTTGTTGGGCTCTTTTCTTCGTGGAGCCTGCATGGCACTGCTGATTCCCCTCCCTTGTTTAGAAGGGACTTCTAGAGCGCGAGTTTTGTTTTGCAAGCGTTTTTTTTCTTTTTAGTTTTTCTATAGCGTGAACTCAACCATAAGGTTTTGAAGTGCTTTACATGAGCACGATGTTGAGTCCATGCTGAGACTCGAACTGGGTTCCCCAGCTCCAAAGTCGACAACTCTGGCCGTTGCGCCACATCCTCTGCTGCCAATTATTTATTCCATCTTGTTTCAGGGTTTGGTATGGGTGGTTCTCCGTGGACTTCCGGTGTTGTGCGGTGAATATCTCCTTTGATGTGACTCGGAGCTGTGTAAGTGCCCTCTTTGCACGGATACACCGGCACCTGAACTCCGACACACAACAAGGGCAATCTGTTTACAGAAATTACATGCCCTTCTGTCTCCAGGGAGAGGCAGAGCTCTCTCTCACAGGGCAGAATGCTGTACGCAATCTGTCCCAGCTGCTCGTAGAAGACAGGATCTGTTGCGAAGCCCTCACATATGTTTTGCAAAGAGCAGACCTTGGGTACGTTCACTTTGCACTAATTTTGCTCCTCGGATAATAAGGAATGGAACAAAGATTTGCTCTCACATTTGGACTGAACCATACTTCCCTGTAACATGAAACCAGCAAGGCAACATAAACTTGCTCGCATTTTTTCTTTTTCAGTTTCTTTTGCATGTCTTTTTTCTTCTCCACCCAGGGTAACATGCTGTCTGATAGCATTCTTTATTAAATGATTTTTGATTCTCGTAACTCACCATTGTAGGTTTATGCAAATCTCTTTTGACTTCCATTGTGGTATGTAGTTCTAGTTTTAGCCGTGATTAATTGGTCGCTATGATTCTCGCTGTTATTGATCTGTTGTGATCCATTATTCTTAGCTGCCTCTTCCCGAATGTCAATGCCCAACTCCAACTGGCCGAAACCCACAAGAAGCAAACTGGTGGGGGCGCTCTCGTGCTCACACTGAAATGGAGGCATAACTGAGCACGACACATGTTACAGGGCTTCAAAAGGTTTGCTGTAACTGCCTGGAAGCCATTTCTGAACTGCCAGTTACCTGCTCCCACATAAAGTTAATGAGAAATGCACTTGAAGTGAATAAGTCGCCATAAAAGCAAATTCATCATTTCCTTGAGCTGAATTCTCAAGAAAATTAGTTCAGGAAGAGTATGTTAAATTGTTTTGCTAGAGCAGAGAGTGTACAAAATCCATATTAAGAACTCGAATAACACACTGAAGAAATTTTAGAGGTGCTTATTTTGTTGCACTGGCTTTGTCAGGGTGAATAGCACAGCAGCAAATGGTCTTCTGTTGTCAGTGTTGGCCATAATGATCTTAAATTCTATTGTTTTGATCGTACCATGATTCATTAACGATTAGAAAGTGTAGTTCTATCTAAATGCGTAAGTGAATGGGGGCATTAACACTCATTGAAGCTTATTCTACTGACCTGGGAAAGCTAAAATGAATGCCAGGTTTTGATCCTGTGACTTATTTGTAGCAAATATCTCTACTAAGTGCTCTCTCCCCATCTACATCTATTTCTGGGTTTATGTAACATATCATGGTAAAGATAGCTCTGGGAGTTAATGCTCACCTTGGCAGATGTCTTTGTAGTTGCATGTGGAAGGTT
The DNA here is from genome assembly GCA_963921515.1 of Calotriton arnoldi. NCBI lineage: Eukaryota > Metazoa > Chordata > Amphibia > Caudata > Salamandridae > Calotriton > Calotriton arnoldi. The sequence goes on from CAWUFW010000053.1 coordinate 1,762,968, forward strand.
TCAAAGCTAAATGCTTATTTATGCTGCAGTGTGCGCGTGTGTGTGTGTGTGTTAGATTATGGTCAGCCGTACGGATTCATATTACTAGTTATGTTTTGAGAACCTGTGACTGCTGTATGACTAGACTGAGGCATGGTGAGCATTTTCTAGAGTTGTGATTTCCTGTAGCCTGTCCCTTTGTATCATCCAAGTTTTTGTTCGAAGACTAGAGTACAAAATGAGCATTATCGAATTCAGACGAACAGACCTCAGGCTTCTTGTTTGTCCTCTAGATCCATTTATTCTTTGTTAAAGTGTCACTGAAGTGGTATGGTTTGTAGGTTCTCGTTTCTGTTGTTCACCAGTTAGTGGCTGTGCAAAGCTTTTGGTTGTGCTATAGCACCTCTTCGTGCATGTTCTAAACAAGCGACCCAGTTCAGACTTATATATTTCAGGTTGTTTGCTAAAGCCCATGCAGTACAAATGGCCATTGAATTCTAGGTCATTACCGAAGTGCAGGACCGGACTGGGACAAAAAATAGGCCAGGCAATTACAACATAAACAGTTAAAGGTGAGGCAGGGCAAATACTTTTTACACCCTTAAATCAAGGAACAGACAATGTTAAAGAATAGGGGCTATCTGCTTAGATAGATCCAATAAAATAATTGCATCTAGAATGACAAGCAAAGTACAGAGTCATTCCTTATGCCTTGTCTGAGCACGCATAGGGATTTTGACGCACTCATAGAATGACGCAGTGAAATGTTATAAAATACAATAGGTCTCAATTTACTGAAAGTTTGAGCTATTGGCGTTGCAATGACTTTTGCTACTGCTGGGATATTTTTGTTAAAAAAATAACAAACATCATTTGCAACACCAATAGCTCTAACTTTCACTAATGCGAGACCTATTGTATTGCAAATGCTTGTTTATATCTGCAGTTATCCAGGACCTTTTAAATTTTACTAAAATGATTTGCTTTCAGACCACCCTGGTCTGCCATTGTGCCAATCACATTTGTCTTCCACCAACTACAGTACACAGCATGGAACAATGGATCAGCCCACTTCAGCCATTGGCTAACTGCACCATGAGTGACAGCATTCTGCTCTCTAACAAGGGGCACATCCACACACAAGGTAATTCCCTTCGGTGGCAATGGGTGCTTTTAGAGACCCAAAAATATTTTTCCTTTTAGCCATTGTTTTTTTTTAGCTTGACGAGGCCACTCAGCTTCCTCAACAATTTAGTTTTGCTGAACCCATGACAAAACAAAACAAGCATTGACACAAAAAAGCAGACAGCCAACACCATCTAACACCAGGTGCTACCTGCCAATGCCTGCTTATTTATGAATTTATGCCCACATACCATACTACAACATGAAACATCGTCAAGGTGTAGCTCGCAAGCACGCCTGTCTCCAAACTGCCTCATGAGAAAAAACAACAATCTTCACTTCCAAAGTCCAACACCCATCACCAAGAGCCCAACATTCTGCTTCAAAGGCCCTTAACTGTAGCACCTGAATCATTACTGAAATCTATGTAAAAGTCACATCTTCAAAGTTGACAATAAGGAGCATTAGCAAAGACCCGAGTGGACACAAATAAAACACTGGCACATTTAAGATTAAGTGTTACACAAACACAAAAATTCAAATATCAACTCGACCCTAAGGAAAAGTTACAGAAAATAAAACTAACGAGTCCCCAGACTGATATTGCAAAAAGATCAATTGATGGACGGAATGCAAACATTCACCCCCAGTACAGAGATCTGGGCCTAAATCCATTTTTTGGCCCACCATGCCATTCCAGTTTAGACCCAGCCATATGCAAATCAGTCTTGACTCTTTGCCTCATGGCAAAAGTCCAGCTCGATCTTCCAGGCCAGATCCTCCCTGGACCGGAAACATGCACCCTGAGGCCGGTTTCAGGGCATCACCCCTCATCAGCCAGAGTAGCTTGACTCCAGTGGCATGGTGAGCACGGGACCCATGTCAGGGCATACCCTTCCCACTTAGGGCAACAAATGCAAAAAGAACAATTGATGGACGGAACGCTGAACAATGTCAAACACACACCCCCAGTACAGAGATCTGGGCCTAAATCCATAGTTTCACCAGTCACAGCCGTGGAAGAGCTTCCAACCAAAGTGAGGCCAGGAGGTGCGCTACGTCAAGGAGTAAGTAACGCATGGAACGCCTTCTTGAGCACCCTACAATGGAAGGGAATGTTGAGCAGACAGTGGTGTTTTGGCCCATCTGGGAACAGCTGTTCCTGTGTTTTACATGCACACCCTACAGAATCTGCAGTTCTGCTTTGCGACTTGACTATCGCCCCTACCTGTTTGTCCCGTGGGTTGTTTACCTGCTCACTGCCTTTGTTGGCGCCACTTCCGGGTCTTTGCTGACCTCTGACCTGGCAGGACACATGGGTTTACCAGTGAGCGACTCACACCCTGGATGTCACTGGAACGGAAACAGGTCCAGGCATGCAGGGCCGGCACTAGGCATGGGCAGTATGGGCAGCTGCCCAGGGCCTCGCTCTCAGCCATCAGCATGGGGCCCCGCACAAGTGCAACACACCACCAAACCTCTTGTGCTGCTGCCGATCCCATTGAAGAAAGGTGTCTGTTTGCAATTGGGCTTATAGGAGGGGGCCTCCTCCCTGCGCCTCTCAAGGATGGAGTGGGGAGGCTTAAGAGAGGGGGACACTTCATCTTGTGCCAGTTGCAAGGGGACGCATTTTGCAGGTGTGTCCTGCAATTAGGCCTCCTGCCTGGCTGGCCATTGTCAGCACTTTACAGCCCCCAAGCAATTCTCACACCTTCAGCCCATATGAGCTGTGAAAGAGGTGCTTGTAGGTGGTAGAGAGGGGAGCCCTGATGGTGTCACTTATGTAAATTAGAGGGGCCTCGAACATTCCCCTTTGACCGGGGCCCCAAAAATCCTAGAACCGGTCCTGCAGGCATGTGTAATGAGGTAAGCCTGGGGTCAAGGCCTACTGATAGCTTGGGGCACAATAACTAGATCCACACACACAAACTGCAGATCGGGAGATGAACCACGTGCGGTTCCTCCCCTTTTATTAACACCCCGTTGGGCCACGCCTGGCCCGCGGATGACGTGCAGTACACATCCCGTTTCTGTACTGGCAAACAGGACCGCTGACCTGTTACAGCATGGATGGAATAGAATGTGCATTACAAACACAAAGAAATGAGCGCCTTTTATGGAGTGCTAAACAGCTCTGTCTGCATATGTGTGCAAAGAGCTGTTTCCCCAATTATCGGCGAGGACTGGCACGTCTGTTCCCTGGGTGTCTACTTAAGTATCTACCGCCTTCTGCTGCTTCTACACGCTTTCCTTCAGGTTATCGGTTTATCTCTTTCTCTTTTCTGCATGAGACCATTCCTCTCGCCACCTCTGCCCCTCCCCACCCCCCCCCCCCCATCTGCGCGCTCCACCAACTATTGCTTTACAAACACTGCATGATTTCTTACTCAGGGCTTCCAGGAAATCAGACCATTTCTGCTTGAAAAAGTTCCCCAATACTGCCCCTAACCGTGGGCAGGACGATATTTACTTCTCTCTTTGGAAAATGAGTAGAAACATATCTTACCTGTCCATCTTCCTTCGCGCCCATAATGTGTCGAAAGTCCTCTGGGCCGCTGCTCCTTCTACAAACTGTGAGTTCTTCCCATAAACGCGTTGTTTTGCAGAATTGATGTCACGTGATATAGCTCCCCACAGTCCATTCTCATGCCTACATACATGTCCGAATGTCTTGGGAGTGCACACATATGTGCATTTGAATAGGGCATGGATTTAGGTTTGTGTGAAATCTGCAAACTTGGTTCTCGCCAGACTAATGTAGGTTTTTTTTTAAAACTTTGCCAAAGAAATTGAGCAGAATTGGTCATGTTTAAAAAATAGAAATTAAAAAATGTCCCTCAAAAAGTGGGATTGTGGCAAAACTAACTTTGAGTTGGATGGTGAACACTATCACAAACATTTTTTGTGAAAAAAATCTTCATAAACTATATTATAGGAAATTTGAATCGCAAAGTTGAAGAAAGGTGGCAAGCTCTGTAACTTTGTAAAGTTGCGAATGTTCTCCCCTTTGTAAAGCTTTGAGGGAAAAAGCATAATTTTGAACATCCTCTGTTAATAGCTCTGGTAACGTCACCACCAATGTGGACCAGGCAATAGAGAACTTCAAAAAGTTTGCCTCCCTCCCTTTGCCACACAACCCAAGCACACCATCTGTGGCATCCCTCAAGGATCATCCGTTAGTCCTAACCCCTTCAACATATACATGACACCACTCGGAAACATCATCAGATTGCACAACATCAGCATCATCTCCTACCGGGCAATACCCAGCTCGTCCTGTCGCTCCCAGCGGACCCCACCTCGGCGAAGACCAACTTCCACAACTGTATGAAGAACGTCTCAGCCTGGATGAAGAACAACTGCCTGAAGCCCAAAGTGGACAAAACTGAAGTTCTGATCTTCGACAAACACACCAATGACTTGTGGTGCCCACTGGAACTTGGACCCACCCCCACTCCGAAAGACCACACCCGCAACCCCGGCATTATCCTGGACAGCAAACTCTCCATGAAACATCAGGTCAATGCCATCTCCTCAACCTGCTTCCACACGCTCTGCATCCTCAGCAAAGTCTTCAATTGGCTCCCCATCAGCACCAGGAAAATGGTGACACAGGCCCTCATCACCAGCTGGCTGGACTTCGGCAACGCACTCTCTTTGAATGGGAGGAAACTCCTAATGAATGATTGAAATAAACATTTATAGAGCGCATAGCTACCCTGAGGCATCCCAGCGCTGTTTGCGGACGCAGAATAAGAGAACACCTCTACTGAACAGAGCTTTGGAAGAGCCAGGTTTTAAGTAATTTCCTGAAAGACAGATGATTGGTTTCCTGTCGTATGTGGGGGGGAAGGGCGTTCCACAGTCTAGCCGCATTATAGGAGAAGGAGCGGCCGCCACTTCTTACTCGCTTTATTTTTGGCACTCTTGCGAGCAACATGTTTGCTGAGCGGAGGTTTCTGTTAGGGTGGTAAGGGATGATCATAGATTGGTTGATCGCCGGTCCCTTGCCCCGGAGAGACTTATGGGTAATTCAGAGTGCTTTGAATTTAATTCTTTCTGATATTGGTAACCAGTGTAGAGATTTCAAAGCAGGTTTGGCCGATTAGGGAGACCCAGGAGCAAACGGGCTGCACAGTTCTGAATAATCTGTAGTCTGGTTATCGTGGCCTTAGGAGCTCCTAGATAAAGTGCATTTCCATAGTCCATTCGCGAGAGAATGAGAGTCTGGACAATTATCCTTCTTGCCATGAACGGGAGGAGGGGAAGAACTTTCCGAAGCATCCTCATGATGCCATAGCATGTCGCGGACAGTTTGGCTGTTTGGTATCCAAAGGTCAAGGAGCTGTCCAGCCACATGCCCAGACTTTTGATCTGATTTTTTTGTGGTGGAGCAGGGCCAAAACAGTTTGGCCACAACAACCTATGTTAGAAGTTGGGGAGTTGCCTAGGAGCATGAGCTCTGTCTTGTCTCCGTTCAGTTTTAAACATGAGAGCTCCATCCATTTGGCGACCTCCTCTAAGCACGTGCCTAGGCTCACAGGTGTATTTCCTGGACGGTTTAAGGCCAAGACAAGTTATGTGTCATCGGCATATGTGACAATTTTTATGCCAAATAGTTGGACTATCTCAGCTAGCGGCCTCATGAATATATTGAATAAGGTGGGGCTCAGGGACGATCCCTGAGGCACACCGATGCGGAGGGCCCTACGCTTAGACACCACTTCTCCTTCAAAGACCTGGAAGGATCTGTCTTCTAGGAAGGATTGTAGCCATGTGACCACACCTCCTGAGACTCCCAATCTCCTTAGTCTGCGGATTAGGATTTCATGATTAACTGTGTCAGATGCGGCGCTGAGTTCCAGGAGGATGATGGCAGCTACGCCACCCTGATCCAGGATCCTCCTGGACTCTTCAGCCACCGCTAGAAGTGCTGTCTCTGTTCCATGAAGGGGCCGGAACCCCGTCTGTGAAGGGTGAAGCAAGGTTTTTAATTCTAGAAACTCAGATAATACTGAGTTGACATGTCTTTCCAAGATTTTGCTGATTACTGGGAGTAGGGAAATCGGCCGATAATTCCCCAAGGTCCCTGGGTCCAGATTGGTTTTTGTTAACAATGCTTTTACCATGGCACATTTCCATGGCAAGGGAACCACTCCCGAGGAAATGGAGGTGTTAATGAGTTCTTGGATTACTCAGAGAATTGTACCCGTTGCTAATTTCAGAACATGCGGGGGGGCTGGGTCCCTGGGTGATCCGGACCAGAACGGCTTCTAGAGAACTAGGATCCAGAAGAGGGATATGATCCAGCGTTGCTTCGGTACCCGGGGAATGCGTATCTGAAGAATACGGGTCAACATGAGCTGTTGAGCACGGAAATGTAAGATATATGTCATGAATCTTCTTGTAGAACAATTCTGCCAGGTTGTTGCAGCGAGTGAGAGCGCCGTCTGTGATAGCTTGTGGTGCAGGGGGCTTAGTGAGGGTTTTGGCAATGCGGAAAATTTCCCGCTGCGCGTTAGCGGCAAGAGCGATTTTTTCCCCATAGTATGCGGATTGCACCTTTTTGATTTCGCTTTGGTAGATTTTGATACTCGCCCTATATTTTTGTTTGGCGGGTGCTGCATAGTCCTTTCTCCATTCCCTTTCCAACTTTTTACATGCTTGTTTAAGTTGGCGAAGGTTCGGAGAGTACCATGGCGAGATCTTAGCTCTGTTTTTTTTTAGGCATGATTGTTTAGGGAGAGCATGGTCTAACGAGAGCTCAATCCATTTGTTAAACATATTGTTGGCTGTAGGAGAGTAGGATCTGCTTCATATGGGTACCCCCACTTTTTGCTGATGCTTCACTGTTTTTCGACTTTAGTCTGGCTGGGGCCCTGCTAATCAGAACCCCAGCCTAGCTGCTTCCTCTCTAAAATGGTTTCCATGTGCCTTAGGCACATCTCTGATTGGAATCTGGAGTGCCCTTATAAGTCCCTAGTATATGGTATACTATGTACCCAGGGCATAGGTACCTCAGAGGCCTACCAGGGGCTGCAGCATGTATTATGCCACCCCTGGAAGGCCATCCAAAATGACACCACAGGTCTGCTACTGCAGCCTGGGTAAGGTGGTGCATGCACCCCTTACAGTGGTATAGGCTACCTATATCACTACCATTGCACACACATATAAACCTATAAGTCTCTCCTATGGCAGGCCTTACCAATCCTGAAGGCAGAGTGCTTGGTTCTTATGTGAGAGGGTGCCCCTGCATGAGCAGAGCCCCTCTACAGCGTTCGGAGTCCCTCCTCTGATGCTGTTTGTGGTACAGCCTGACCATATACTCTTAAGCGCATTATATCCTCGCGTTAAATGCTAACTTTGGACTGGCTGCACCAAAACATGTCGTGTTTGGTGTCAAACATCTTGGAATACTACCCCCCCCGCCAGTCCTGGCGGCGGGGGTAGCATTCCACCCTTCTAGAGGGAGAGACATGTACACACCGGGCTGCCCGGTAACTTCTTTCCAGAGCCCTGGCATCACAAAATGGATGCCGCTGCCACAGACACGGGTCTGGCCTCCTGCTGCTGACTGAAACTCCGGCAGGGGAGGCCTGGACAACAGGTTTCCTGTTGCAGGGAGGTGTAACCACCTCTCCAGACAGGATAGTGTGTATTGGGGCTGGGCGGGAGCACCCTCTGGTGCTCAGAAGTCCTGCACTGGGGGCACACTTGGTGTCCCTGTGCATATGCCAGTTCAAACCGGTTACAGGGGCTACCTGCCCCTGCTCTGGCGTGAAACTGGACAAAGGGAATGGGTGTAACCACCCCTCTTCCCTGACCCACCCATAGGTGGGTCCCCAGAGTATGTCCAACCCCCTAACTTAGTATTAGTATGGGACCCCTGTCCTTAGGACTTTAGATTTACCTGGACGAAACTCTGATACAGAATCCTGGACCTTCGACGCTCTACTTTAAGATTAGAGGACTGAAGAATCTCCCTTGGGGTCAAGGAGTGACTCCCCTGCTTGGCAGGCACCAAAGAAGCAATTGTCCGGTCTGCATCGCTGAAGCTCCCGCCGGACGCCGAGAGTCTTTGCATCACCAGAGGTGGATTTTCAGACTTCTCCGAGGCTGCCCTGAGTCCCCAGCAAAGCTGAGGCCCGTAACTGTCGTGGGTAATGTGGAACCGTGACCCCTGGACACCGAGAACTTTTGCAAGTGCATCTTCTTCCTGGGCTCCCACGAAGTTGTGCTTTGGGCTCCGAGTAGCCCCCGCCTCCAGCACCGACTGCAGCGAAGATCACTGGCCTCCACTCCACGAGTGTCCTGTGAGCCAGCTCTAAGTGCGTCCACTCGAGGCTCCTTTGCGGTCGCTAGTCCGTTGGCTAGTGGGCCCTCCCGAAGGCAACTCTTCTTTTAATTGGGCTTCCCTCGTTGCTCCAGACGTGCCCTGACTTATCCTCACTGGGTGAGTCCCCCAGACCTTGCTGGTCTGCATCAACGTCCTTTCTTTGTTTCTACGAGACTTGCCGTTGCCAAGGCTTGTTGGGTCCAATCCGGTCGCCGACACCTCTGCAATCGACAGACGTTGTGGGACAGCTCGAATCCAGCTCCTGGTCATCGTTGACGCCTCCTGGACCTCGTGGCTGAAGAGTCAAGACGACCGTCAACCTACCTGAAGCACCCGACATCGGTGGGCATCTGCTCATCGCCTTCCTGGTCACTGGCTAGTGACCCAGACTCTGTCCCCTCTGCTTTCAGGTTCTTCAGATCTTCGATCCACCTTTGGATCCACCCGAACACTTTCGACTTGGTCGCCAGCAGCACTTTGCAGCAGATCGCCATTGAAAACGCCGACGAAACCCGACCCCGAAAGACACCTATGCACCCGGCTTCCCTGGGTGAGGTAACTCGAGTACTCCGGTGCTCCTGTGGGTATAGACTCTAGAACAACCTAGTTCTAAAGGGGTTTGCTCCAAGTCTCCTCTAAGTGTCCCTTTTCTTTAAAACTCCAACCGCGACATTCCCCATAGAAGTCAACGGCGGCTCGCGGCTGTGTTCTCACACTGCACGCGTCCCCCGTGGGTCCCCTGCGTCACTACCTTGGGTGGTTCCTTGAGGGCCAAGCACTTCTACAGGCTCTAGGCCTTGTGTCTAGCTCAGTCGTGGTTCCTATACCACTTTATTGGTATATGGTTTGGTACGCCCCTAGGGCTCAAACGTGTATTTGTGCTATTACTGTTGATATTTGACTTGTAAAGTATGCACTTCGAACTCTAGCCTCATAAAGAGACTAGAGGGGTGTGTTTAAGACTAAATACATATATGTTATATATATACCTGGTGTGGTCCTCTTTCATTTGGTCACTTAAGAGATTATAGACTGGTAAAACAAGCTGCTTTACATTCCTTCAAGACTTAGCCTGAAGGCTGCTCTCCATAGCTACCACTAGGATAGCTTTCAATAAAGGTTGTCTTTAACCTATCTCCAATAAGGGGTTGTTTGGACTGGTGCAAGGTGCCCACTATAATTAGTGGACAGCATATGCCAGGCCAACTTCTCACATTGGCCACAGTCGGATTTGCATTTTTGGGGGGTATGGTGGTGTCCAGAGCAGAAATCCACCGTTCAAGGGGAAGTTTGGACCATAGACGTTCTTGCGTAGTGATCTTGTTAAATGTGGTTGGTGGTCCTGTAGTGGCCCATGAAAGGGAGATCAGAAAATGATCCGACCATGGTAGTTGCGTTGGGGACCCTACTGAGAGTCCCTCAATGTTAGTGAAAATCGGGTCCAAGAGATGTCCTTTAGTGTGGGGGCTTCCAGATACTTTTTGATTGAACTGGAGCGCTGAGAGGTTCTCAACTAATTCCGCAATGACAGAATTATTAGAGTCGTCTAAGTGCAGATTAAGGTCTCCCAAAACCGTAAAATTGGAGGGAGAACTAGCTAGGTTGGCAACCGATTCGCTCAAGGCTTTGAGAAACTGTCCCGCTGTTCCCGGGGGACGGTGAATCAGTAAGCCTGAGAATGTTTGAGTGGGCGAGAAGCTGGTGGAGAACATGAGGTTCTCACAATTGGGTCGTGGGTCGATTGTGATGCGGCAATTGAACCGGTCTTTATATATAATGGCGATTCCTCCCCCTTTACCGCTTTTGCGGTCTAATCTTTGGATTAGATAGCCAGAAGGAAGAGTTTGAGCGAGAACTGGGTCGGAGTCACTAGTAAGCCAGGTTTCTGTTAAGAATACTGCATCAGGGAGCTCATCTTCTAAGAACATGGAGATTTCAGTTGCATGTTTTGGCAGAGATCTACAGTTCAAAAGGAACATTCTGTAGAGAGTATGTTCCTTATCTACCGAATGAACTTTAAGCGATGGTGTAAGCACAGATAGCTCGCATCCTCCGCTGCTGCTCCGAAGGATGCTCCTTCGCCATCGTACCGCCAAGCCCTGGGATGCCCTCCACCTTCGCTCTTCACCCTCGTTGACTACCTTCAGGAAGGGACTCAAGACCTGGCTCTTCGACTGATACCTGCAGCACACAGCGCCTGGATACCCTTTCTGGTCATAAGCCAAGCTATACATTGATTGATAACAAGTGGAAGTCCTGAATGTGTTTTAAGGCACCAGGAGCATTGTCTGTGACGGCACCAAGTGGCCAAGCCAATCAAACAAAGAGTACGTTCTCATTGCGTCATTACGTCACTATGACACCATGTCAGGGTGAGGATCTGTGCCAGATAGCCAACTTGCACATTTTAGGTTTTTTTACAAATCCTTACACAAATAAATAAGCAACAAGGAGAAATGTGACAGTAAATCTGTTCTGGCTTACTTAATTGGTCACAAACAGGTTGGATTTTAAATCATCTTACATGGTTAAGGCGCCTGCTGCAAAGATCTGTGTGTATCCAACAATTTCTGGGCTATAATAATGGTAAAACAAATATGGTTTTAAGGCATTTGCTGAAGAGATCTGTTTAGGGTCTAATCACAGATTTAACATATCATAAAATAGCACAGAGGGTTAATGTACCTGCTCAAAACACAACGTGTAGCATGCCGGTCACTGATTTGTATTTTATGAAGATACCTCAGTACGTTACTGCTGTTTGTCACAAAGATCCTTGTGTTACCTTGAAATATAGCACAGTGAGTTATGAACCAGCATCAGGGAGCTGCATGCAAACTATACATTTGGAACCTTATTACTCTCTTCTGAATCTTGCATTATTCTAAGATTGCTTAAAAGGGTTCCTTTGGACATTAATGAAGACTTATTTGTAAAGACTGACAACCCCAGCCACTGTGTTTTGTTGACTGTCCATGCGTTTTAAATCCCGACCTTGTGTTTTCTTACCACGCAGCTGCCTATATGTACGGATGAGATGTGACTCCTACACCTTGCGACCCTCATTGCAAACTGAACCATCACCTGGGCACTGACTGACACACTTGTGTGGTTCCCTGCCTTTGCATAATATCTATGTGATGTAAAGCGCTCTCACACCCTACACTGAGACGAGAAGCTCTATTAACGAAAGGGAATAAAGAAAAATAAATAATCGAGTGCTATATAATAATTATTACTGATATTATTAGGCTCATGTTATATTATTTTCCATGTAGGGGTTAGAACATTGAAAACTCTGCGTCCAAATGATAGATTGTCTTCTAAGCACTTCTGAAAAGGCATCAACCTGACTGTCTTCATTTCCCTCCATGGCATTGGCCTCGAGATGTCAGATAGCTTCCAGACAGGCTAAGATTCTAAGAAAAGGAGCACTGCTGGCCTTTTAAGTGATGCATTTGTGTTGGGCCCAGCTGGAAGTGAAACTAAGAACCTTCCATCACACCTCACAGGTTACTGCTCTGAAGGCCACTCAGACAAAGCGCGTGTGATGCTGAATGTGCCCTGGAGGCGCAAAGTGCACCGGGGTGAAGCCAGCATATTTCACTGACATCCATCTCGGATATTAGACCCAGCCCAAGAATAGCTTCTAGATCCAGGATCCTTCTGGGTCTGCCTGGTCCCTGCACATTCTGTGTTGTTGAGTGTGTCCAGGCCCATGACATGGCTCAGGAAGGTAACGCTGCACAGTGATGGGGTGTCACACTTCATGGTGCATGACGTCAGGCTCCGGGTAGTGAGTAAGACTGCTGTGGAGCAGCGGGTGGTTCGTTGCTCATACTCTGGACTAGGGCACCCTTGAGAGCCAGCGGGGAGCACTGATTCTGCTGTAGAACCATGATCTCCATGAGGTTGTAGCCATGCCTATCTTAGATGGCACATCCGGCTGCAGGGAACACGGGACAGAGGAGGAAGAGGGCTGAGGTAAACTTTGCCTTGGGTGTAATCAAGAAATGTAACCTGCCTTTGCAAAGACCAAGATGTCTGACTCTACCAGACTTCACAGGGGAAGTTTTAATTTTATTGCCCCTCTCTGATAATTGGTGGAATAGACAAGTGTTTAAGAAGTCCATCAGGCTGTAAGCTTCAGACCTGCAGATGAGTAGACATTTTCCAACTCTCTATCTGCTGTTAGGTATGTTATGTTAATTTCATTTGTATAGCGCATTATTGTCCTGAGGCGTCTAAGCGCTGTTTAGTTTTTAGCTGCGAGTGTCAACCAAGACTGCCGGGAGAGTTACCAAGATTTGAATAACCAGGTCTTTACAGCCTTCCTGAAAGAGAGAAGATTGGATTCATGTTTTATGCCCAGAGGAAGTGTGTTCCATGTTTTGGATGCTTCCATAACAATACTCTTTCCACCCCATCGTGCTTTTTGAAATCTAGGCTGTACCAATAGGTTGGCAGTGGCTGAGCGAGTTTCCTAACTGGAGCAACTGTTTGAAACTGTGGTTCAGGAAGTCAGGCCAAGATTGTGGATTGCCTTATAGGCTCAGCAAAGCACCTTAACCCCTTCTATGCTCATGACGAGCTCAGCTCGTCATGCTGCGCGGTGGGCGTGTGCGCATGACGAGCTGAGCTCGTCACTACCACGCCCGCGATCGGAATGTCCAGCACCTGGGCGGAATTCCGATCGCGGTCAAGGAGTTAAAGGTTGTTCTCTGCTTAACCGGAAGCCAGTGCAGATCTTTTACATTTTGAGCCACTGAACAAAATTTGGGGATTTTCAGTAGAAGCCTAACCGTGGCGTTTTGCAGAACTTGGAGTTTGTTTAAATTATATTTAGGGGTGGTCAAAAGCAAACTGTTACAGTAATCTATTTTAGACAGAATTAATGATGTAACTAATGTTTTTTGTAAGTTAGCCGGTATGAAAGGCAGGACTTTTTTTTATTATTTTGAGGGTGTTAAATGTGAAAGAGGGAGTTTATTTACATGATCTGTAAAGTTAAGTTTTGGATCAATAATCACCCCTAGATTTCGTGCCTTTTCCACTGGAAGGGGAGTTGGACCCATAATAGTTGGCCAGACTGCAGGGCCCCAGAAATGTGATTCAGGTCCAAACAGTAGGACCTCTGTTTTTTCAGAGTTCAGTTTGAGGTAGTTTCCATCCATCCAATCATGGACAGCTTGCATGCAGTTCTGAAATCTGTTTCCAGTGCTGCCATCATTTTTCCCTATGGAGACAACAATTTGAGTGTCGTCAGCATAGGATGTGAGCGAAAATCCGAAGTCCCTTATCAAGTCTGCTAATGGGGAAACATAAATGTTAAAAAGAGTAGGACTCAGGAGGATCCCTGTGGGACTCCACAAGGCAGGGAGAACGAGTGAGAGGTGAAATTCTCTAACTTCACTACTTGCTCCCGCCCTGCTAGACAGCATTTTAGTAGGTTCCACGCCTGACCTGTGACTCCACATGTCTTTAGGCAACTTAATAGTAGTTGATGGGTGACAGTGTCGAAAGCTGCCGAGAGATCCAGCAGGATCAGGGCGGCCCCTTTTCCTTGATCTAGAGCCTGCCTGATCTCTTTGGTTGCCTTGAGCAGTGCTGTCTCCGTACTATGGCCTGTCCGGAATCCAAATTGTGTACTGTCCAGAAGTTTATTGGTCTCCATGAAAGAAACCAATTGTTCGTTCAGAAATTTTTACGCTATTTTAGCTGGTAGCGGGAGACGGGAAATTGGTCGTTAGTTACACGAATCTTTGTGATCAAGAGAAGCTTTTTTTAGAAGAGGGATCAACACTGCCTTTTTCCAAATGTTTGGTAATGTTCCTGTTTCACACATATTTTGAAAGAAAGGGGTTAATTTAGACACAGTGATTTCTGCTACTAATTTTGTTATGTTTGGCGGGCATGGATCATCTGGTGAGCCCGAGGTGGCAGTGTTTAATAAATTTATAATGTACTCTGTTGGTGGAGGAATAAATTCCATCAGAGGTTTGGTTGTATTCGGGGTATGATTGCTCTCAGTAGCAGGTGTCGGCATAGTACATGATTTACCATCTGAATTTTTTTTATTAATTGTGTCTACTTTCTCCAAGAAGAAATCTGCTAGTGCGTTCCAAAAGGGCTGCTTGGCATTCATAGCATCAGTGTAGTGATTCGTTGTTAATTCCGTCACTGTGCAAAAAAGCTCTTTAGTGGAGTCTTTTGCGCCCTCGATCTTTGTTGTAAAGTATTCTGCTGTGGCTTTCACGATGCTATCTTTGTATATAGCTATTGACTCTTTATATTTTTCCTTTTCTTCCTCTTTATATGCAACTCTCCACTTTCTTTGCTGCTTCCTACAATTCTGCTTATAATTCCTAAGCTCTGAGGAGAGCCAGGTAGCTGATGGACTTTGTCGCTTTAATTTGATCCTTTTGACAGGTGCTACTTGATTTGATGCTGTTTCCCGCCATTTGTTCTATTGTTCGGCTGCTGTCTCCACATTATTTCCTGCCTCTAAATTTATGTTTTTCAGAGTATTATTAAGATGATCTGTTTTCACATTTCACCGGTTTCGCGACAGGTGAAAGGGGGCAAATTTCCCTGTGTTCAAGTTGGATTGCGGAAGCAGCAAGTCAAAGAAGATTGCTCTATGGTCAGTCCGGGCTACTTGAGGGGTCCTTATATTGACTAGGTTGGGATTGTTAGTAAAAATCCCTTCCAAAGTGTGCCCTGCTTGATGTTTGTTCAAGAACGATTTGGTCTAGACCAAGTGCCGAGAGGGTTTGCAAGAGTGGGGCGGTGTCCGAGTCTGACTTTGCCTCTAAATGGTAGTTAAAATCTCCCAGGACTGTGAAATTAGTCTCTAGAATAACATTTTCCAGAATGCCAGCTATTTCTTGAGGAAAATCTTTCCTAGGGTTTGGAGGTCTATAAAGTAATATACCCCTGAAGGATGTTTGTTTAGTACTCTCTATAGAACATGCGATTGGTTCCCCAAAAGAGGATATAGATGGTTGGCAGCTAGATGTTAAATCTTCTCTCACAATGATTGTTGCCCCTCCTCCTCACTTGTGTTTCTATCGCACCTATAGATGTTAAAACCTTGTGGTGACGCTGCCTGTATATCTATATCACAAGTCGTGTCA
This sequence comes from Calotriton arnoldi, assembly GCA_963921515.1. NCBI lineage: Eukaryota > Metazoa > Chordata > Amphibia > Caudata > Salamandridae > Calotriton > Calotriton arnoldi. The sequence goes on from CAWUFW010000053.1 coordinate 1,778,547, forward strand.
GCCCATGTTTCAGTAAGAAAGGCAATCGAGGGTCTATGTGTTTCCATAAATAGTTGGAATTCATTGCTGTGTTTTATTAAAGATCTGGTATTTAATAATACGCATGATGGCCTATTATTTTTGTTAGTGACGTTTTTACTGGAACCGTTTAGAGTGTTAGTTTCCAGTTATTTGCCCTTATCTGTTTTTGAGTGTGCCTAAAAACTCTGCTGTTTAAATTGGTTTTAGTCCCAGTAAAAAGCTTACTGGATTTAGCTTTTAGTTTAAGACTGCATGTTACACAATGCATAGTTGCTTTAATCTTTAAGAGTGAGCAATCAATGTTAGTGCAGTTTTCCATCTTGCCCTTGTTGAGTTCTATAATTATGTCTCGAGTCAGGTGCACTGGCCTAAAACGTCCAGAGTCTCCGGCCCTGGGCCCGGTCCAGGAGCGGACGGGCGCAGACGGACTTGCCTTTGGCGCGCCACAAGCGCGCCCGCTGCGCGGGTCCGCTGCGTGTCCAGATTTCCATCTCTTTTGAGTGTCCTTCCTGGGAAATGGTGCCCAAGCTGAACTGCTAACCCTCCCAAAATGGGGGCCAGTAGCGCAGAAAAACACTCTGTGCTCTCTCTGTACAATCGGGAGCCCCTGCGACGGACCAGAGAGTCAGAGGGCTTCACTAAGGTAGGATACAGTGATTAAAATTATTAAAACACAAGCATTAAGTGTTTCAAAGTGTTTGAGCCTCACCTGGCCAACATACCTGCCCCTTCTCTTTGCACCAGGATCCAGACCTCCAACAGAAAACACTGTGTAGGATTGTCCATTGCACCAGAGAAACAAGTGCATTTTAGAGGGGTTTTCATTGTAATGACCCCAGACTTAAAATGCCCCAATAAGATGCCCGAAGGCCAGATAGATGGAGTCTGGAGCCACCGGCTTTGTCCGAAGCCCACCCACCTTCACTTCTCTGTGGTGACTCTGCCCTGGTGCCACCGGCTTTGTCCCAAGTCCACCCGCCCTCACTTCTCTGTGGTGACTCTGCCCTGGTGCCACTGGCTTTGTCCCAAGCCCACCCGCCTTCACTTCTCTGTGGTGACTCTGCTGTGGTTCCTCCAGCTTTGTCCCAAACCCACCCACCTTCACTTCTCTGTGGTGACTCTGCTGTGGTTCATCCAGCTTTGTCCCAAGCCCACCCACCTTCACTTCTCTGTGGTGACTCTGCCCTGATGCCACCGGCTTTGTCCCAAGTCCACCCGCCCTCACTTCTCTGTGGTGACTCTGCCCTGGTGCCACTGGCTTTGTCCCAAGCCCACCCGCCTTCACTTCTCTGTGGTGACTCTGCTGTGGTTCCTCCAGCTTTGTCCCAAACCCACCCACCTTCACTTCTCTGTGGTGACTCTGCTGTGGTTCATCCAGCTTTGTCCCAAGCCCACCCACCTTCACTTCTCTGTGGTGACTCTGCCCTGATGCCACCGGCTTTGTCCCAAGTCCACCCGCCCTCACTTCTCTGTGGTGACTCTGCCCTGGTACCACCGGCTTTGTCTCAAGCCCACCCGCCTTCACTTCTCTGTGGTGACTCTGCCCTGGCGCCACCCACTTTGTCCCAAGCCCACCCGCCTTCACTTCTCTGTGGTGACTCTGCCCTGGTACCACCGGCTTTGTCCCAAGCCCACCCGCCTTCACTTCTCTGTGGTGACTCTGCCCTGGTGCCACCGGCTTTGTCCCAATCCCACCCGCCTTCACTTCTCTGTGGTGACTCTGCCCTGGTGCCACCAGCTTTGTCCCAAGCCCACCGCATTCACTTCTCTGTGGTGACTCTGCTGTGGTTCATCCATCTTTGTCCCAAGCCCACCCGCCTTCACTTCTCTGTGGTGACTCTGCTGTGGTTCATCCAGCTTTGTCCCAAGCCCACCCACCTTCACTTCTCTGTGGTGACTCTGCCCTGGTACCACCGGCTTTGTCCCAAGCCCACCCGCATTCACTTCTCTGTGGTGACTCTGCTGTGGTACCACCGGCTTTGTCCCAAGCCCACCCGCCTTCACTTCTCTGTGGTGACTCTGCCCTGGTGCCACCAGCTTTGTCCCAAGCCCACTGCATTCACTTCTCTGTGGTGACTCTGCAGACAGAATCTTTCCCCAGGAACCATCACGCCAAACCAGCACACATCCAGTTGTACATTGTGCATTGCACTAGACCAGCTCAGACACAACCACACTGCCGGTGATTACTGTTAAAAGTCCTCAGCCTCTTGTCCAGGCCTTCCTCGGCTCCATCAAGAGAAGCAGCATCTATGTATGTGTTGTGCCTTCGTACCATGAACTGTCCTAATCCCATTTATATATTTTATTACAACCTCCCTTCCAACTGTTCTCCTGTCTTCAAGGGACAGGGTGGAATTTACTGTTCTGCAGCATCATAAGTACCCATCACAAAAAAATGAATGTAGATCAGCGAAGCAAACCGACAAATATTCACATTATGCCATGTGAAAAAACAAGCATTTCCTGCTCCATTGGCAGCAACAATAAACCCAGGAACACAGAGAAATATGGCCATCGTTAAACCTGTTTATGCGTTCACAGAAGAAGCGTGTGTTTGTGACTCACATGCCTTAAGTTAAGATCAGCAAATGTCAAAATGATATTAAAGTGCCTTCGTGCACTCGGAATACATTGTAAAGCTGATGCTAGATTCCGATCACGAATAAATGACTTAAAAAGACTTACATTCATATCTAATGAGAACAGTGATTGCACAGCAGTGGCTTTTGCTGTGTCAAAACAAATGATGCACTGCTGAGGCCTGCGTCGGAGACTGGCAGAGAGGGGCCTCAGTCCCAACAATGACGGAGCTCCCTGTCTGCCACAGGCACGGTTGGCCCTCCCGCCCTATTGGAAGCGGGGAGAACCATCGGATATCCGTCGGCGGTGCCACCACACTCGCTCCATCGATGGAAAGCTTCCTCCGCCGACCGGAAGGAGTGCTGACATCACACCGCCCGCCCTCTTTAGTCCAGACGGGGTTATGTCCTTTTTAAGTGGGAGCCCACCAGACAGCGTGTCTGCAAAGACTTACAGGGGACATGTCAATACTAGCCGACCTGGAAAGCAGCTCCCCGCATTGCTGTCTATTGACCTTGTGCCTGCATTCCATTCGATGGCTTTATTTGTTTTAGCAAAACCAAAGGGGATGATGGACGGAGTGTTGAACATTGCAAGCACTCACCCCCAGTCAACTGATCTGGGTTTAATCCATCATCATTCTTTAGCTCACTCCACCACCCCAGTTCAGACATGGCCATATGCAAATCAGTCTGACCCTGTGCCTCATGGGAACAGTCCAGCCCGAACTGCCAAGCCATGTCTTCCCTGGACTGGAAACAAGCATCCTAGGACCGGTTTCTGGCTTACAGCCGTCATCAGCCAGGCTATCTTGAATCCAGTGGCAAAGTGAGCAAGGGACCCACGTCTGGGCATACCCTGCCAACTTAGGGCGAACATAGCAAAACCAAAGGGGATGATGGACGGAGTGTTGAACATTGCAAGCACTCACCCCCAGTCAACTGATCTGGGTTTAATCCATCATCATTCTTTAGCTCACTTTGCCACCCCAGTTCAGACATGGCCATATGCAAATCAGTCTGACCCTGTGCCTCATGGGAACAGTCCAGCCCGAACTGCCAAGCCATACCCTAATACCCTTTGGTATCGCTTTATTTGTTTTAGCCCATTCATCCTGTCTGTGGCCAAGGCTTGTTTACCATCTCTCTGATTGGCAGTCTTCTATGCTTCCATCGGTGTTTGCTTCTGGAAGCTATTTTTTCTTTTTCATAAAGCACTCCATGAGAGTGCATGTGTTTTACACCTGTCTTCCAGGTGTGCTTCTCTGCCCACCTGCAGCACTCCATGCTGTTCTATCCCACGTGTGCTTCCCCCTCCTCCCAGTGCTCTATGTTATACTCTCTCACTGCGTAGCCCCCTCCACCCAGCCCCCACCTTATCTCGTCATGTCCTGCTCGTCTCCACCCTGCACCCCTCGCCGCCCTCTCTCACCCACTCCTTGCCCTCGACCTGTTCAGCCGTTCTTTTATTATTTCTTATTTTTAAAAAAATCTTTTTGCATATCAATAAAAAAAAATATCTTTGGCGCTACTTTTTCTTTATTAGTCCATCTCGAATTGGTACATACGTTTTTTAAAAATGTTTCCCTGAATGTGTGTGTGCACGTGTGCATGTTACCACGCGCATCCAAAATGGGGCAGTAGCTGCGTCATGACCCTTTTTCTAAACTTTTAATTTAACAATCCATCTCGAATAGGTAAACAAAACAACAAATCTTGTTTGGTGTTGTAGGTGCTTGTATGCATGCTAGCACGCGCCTACAAAATGGCGGTTTTTAAAAAACTTTTATTTACCAGTCCATCTTGGGAAAAGTCATGGATAGTGTCTGGATCAGGGCTATTGTAAAAGGTTTTCTTATGTTGCGCTTAATACTTGTTTCCATAATGCAGTGAGTATCAGTTGTGGTTGTTATAAATACACAGCAGGTCTCTAATTCAACGCCAGGACATCCCTGCGTTCTATAAATACATGAAATAAATAATGCCCCATGGTAAGTAAAATACATGTTTTCAGATTTTGTTCTTTATAATCACTTTTTTTTATAAACACGTCTTAATTTTTTATTCATTATTTTCACACATATTCCAGGCCTATAGACCAGTACAATGTTTTTAACAACATTTTAATCTGTATGTGTATATGGTTTAAAGTTGAGTTTTAGTATATAGAACATGGGTTATGCACATAATACATAACATAAACTCATAACAAACATTTGTCGTCATTCATGTAAATAGCAGCTCTTCGTCATTGAAAGTGAAGTCTGCTGTTTCACTTCCATGTCACTGAATCTCTTACCAGTGGGAGATGCACACCCCTCGTGTCTGCAACAAACACTGATCATTGTGCACAACCCCTCGTGTCTGCAACAAACACTGATCATTGTGCACAACCCCTCGTGTCTGCAACAAACACTGATCATTGTGCACAACCCCTCGTGTCTGCAACAAACACTGATCATGGTTCAATCAATCAATCAGGGGGTTTATGTAGCGCGCTACTCACCCGTGAGGGTCTCAAGGCGCTAGGGGGGGAAAGAAGACGGCTCCGGATCAGTCGAAGAGCCAGGTCTTGAGGTCCTTCCTGAACGTGTGCAGGTCTGGGGAGCGTCTGATGTTCACCGGGAGCTCGTTCCAGGTCTTTGCTGCGATGTATGAGAAGGCTCTTCCTCCGGTCTTGTTTCTGCTTATGCGGGGGACTTCTGCCAGGGCGAGGTCGGCGGAGCGGAGGTTTCTCTTGGGCACGTGGAAGGAGACTCTCTCGTTGAGGTATTTGGGTCCGATGTTGTTGAGGGCTTTGTAGGTGTGAGTGAGGAGTTTGAAAGTGACTCGTTTCTCGACGGGGAGCCAGTGAAGGCCGCGTAGGTGTTGGGTCATGTGCTCGTGTCGTGGAGTTCCGAGTATGAGTCTGGCTGCGGCGTTCTGGATGGTTTGGAGTCTGTGTAGGAGAGTCTTGTTGATTCCGGCATAGAGGGCGTTGCCGTAGTCAAGTCTGCTGGTTATGAGTGTGTGGGTGACGGTCCTTCTGCAGTCGGGGGGATCCATTTGAAGGTCTTACCGAGGATCCGAAGGCAGTTGAAGCTGGTGGAGGCAACAGCGTTGACCTGGCGGTTCATGCAGAGGGAGGAGTCGAGGATGATCCCAAGGTTCCGGGCGTGGTCGGTGGGGGTGGGTGGGGTCCCGAGGGCGGACGGCCCTCGGGACCCCACAAGTCACAACTTGATGTCCTTGTGAAGGGAGGTTGGCATAAACCTTTTTTCCCTTAAAAAGCTACTTTGACCCTTATACAGATAGTGACACAAACTTCAGCAAAAAAAAGTGTATTGCTCCCCACGCCCGTGAACATGTGGAACACCCCCAACAGATCCTGTACGTGTGGGTACAGCCATGTACTGGAGGTGCAGCGCCACACACTGGCCAAGCTGGGAAACACTGATATTACATAACTGCGCTGTCTCCATGACCTCCGGGTACAGTTGTATGGATCTGACCTTTAGGTCATCAGCGACCATTGTAATATCTCAATGAGTGGTGGTGGGCACTGACGGAGGAGGGGCACACTGCCGGGGGAGGGACACACTGGCGGAGGAGGGAGATACTGGCGGAGGAGGGAGACACTGGTGGAGGAGGGAGACACTGACGGAGGAGGGAAACACTTGAGGAGGGAGACACTGATGGAGGAGGGAGACACTGGCAGAGAAGAGAGACACTGGCAGAGGAGGGAAACACTGGAGAAGGGAGACACTAATGGAGGAGGAAGACACAGATGGAGGGAGACACTGGCGGAGGAGGAAAACACTGATGGAGGGAGACACTGGCGGAGGAGAGAGACACTGGTGGAGGAGAGAGACACTGGCAGAGGAGGGAGACTTTGGCAGAGAAGGAAGACACTGGCGGGGGAGGGAGACACTGGCAGAGGAGGGAGACACTGGCGGAGGAGGGAGACACTGGCAGAGGAGGGAGATACTGGCAGAGGAGGGAGACACTGGTGGAGGAGAAACTGGCAAAGTCGGAGACACTGGCGGAGGAGGGAGACACTGGTGGAGGAGGAGACACTGGCAGGATAGGTGGCCACTGGTGGAGGAGGGAGACACTGGTGGGAGAGGTGGACACTGGCGGGAGAGGTAGACACCGATGAGAGAAGTAGACACTGGCGGGAGAAGTGGACACTGGCGGGAGAAGTGGACACTGGCGGGAGAGGTGGACACTCGCAGGAGAGGTGGACACTGGCAGGAGAGGTGGACACTGGCAGAAGAGGTAGACACTCGCGGGAGAGGTCACTGGAAGGAGAGGTGGACACTGACAAGAGAGGTGGACACTGGTGGGAGAGGTAGACACTGGCAAGAGAGGTGGACACTGGCGGGAGAGTTGGACACTGGCGGGAGAGGTGGACACGGCTGGGGGAGGTGGACACTGGTGGGAGCGGAGGCCACTGCTGGGAGAGGTGGACACTGGCGGGAGAGGTTGTGAGAAGTTTGCCTGGTATATGCTGTCCACTAATTATAGTGGGCACCTTGCACCAGTCCAAACAACCCCTTATTGGAGATAGGTTAAAGACAACCTTTATTGAAAGCTATCCTAGTGGTAGCTATGGAGAGCAGCCTTCAGGCTAAGTCTTGAAGGAATGTAAAGCAGCTTGTTTTACCAGTCTATAATCTCTTGAGTGACCAAATGAAAGAGGACCACACCAGGTATATATTCAAAATATATGTATTTATTGCTAAACACACCCCTCTAGTCTCTTTATGAGGCTAGAGTTCGAAGTACATAAGTTATAAGTTAGTTATCAACAGTAATAGCACAAATACACGTTTGAGCCCTAGGGGCGTACCAAACCATATACCAATAAAGTGGTATAAGAACCACGACTGAACTAGACACAAGGCCTAGAGCCTGTAGAAGTGCTTGGCCCTCAAGGAACCACCCAAGGTAGTGACACAGGGGACCCACGGGGGACGCGTGCAGTGTGAGAACACAGCCGCGAGCCGCTGTTGACTTCTATGGGGAATGTCGCGGTTGGAGTTTTAAAGAAAAGGGAACTTAGAGGAGGACTTGGAGCAAACCCCTTTAGAACTAGGTTGTTCTAGAGTCTATACCCACGGGAGCACCGGAGTACTCGAGTTACCTCACCCAGGGAAGCCGGGTGCATAGGTGTCTTTCGGGGTCGGGTTTCGTCGTCGTTTTCAATGGCGATCTGCTGCAAAGTGCTGCTGGCGACCAAGTCGAAAGTGTTCGGGTGGATCCAAAGGTGGATCGAAGATCTGAAGAACCTGAAAGCAGAGGGGACAGAGTCTGGGTCACTAGCCAGTGACCAGGAAGGCGATGAGCAGATGCCCACCGATGTCGGGTGCTACAGGTAGGTTGACGGTCGTCTTGACTCTTCAGCCACGAGGTCCAGGAGGCGTCGATGACAACCAGGAGCTGGATTCGAGCTGTCCCATGATGTCTGTCGATTGCAGGGGTGTTGGCGACCGGATTGGACCCAACAAGCCTTGGCAACGGCAAGTCACGTGGAAATAGAAGAAGGACGGTGGTACAGACCTGCAAGGTCTGAGGGACTCACCCAGCAAGGGTAAGTCAGGGCACGTCTGGAGCAACCAGGGAAGCCCAAGCAGAAGAAGAGTTGCCTTCGGGAGGGCCCACTAGCCAACGGACTAGCGACCGCGAAGGAGCCTCGAGTGGACGAACTTAGAGCTGGCTCACAGGACACTCGTGGAGTGGAGGCCAGTGATCTTTGGTGCAGTCGGTGCTGGAGGCGGGGGCTACTCGGAGCCCAAAGCACAACTTCGTGGGAGACCAGGAAGAGGATGCACTTGCAAATGTGCTCGGTGTCCAGAGGTCACGGTTCCACGTTACCCATGACAGCTACGGGCATCAGCTTTGCTGGGGACTCAGGGCAGCCTCGGGGAAGTCTGGAAGTCTACCTCTGGTGATGCAAAGACTTCGGCGTCCGGCGGGAGCTTCAGCGATGCAGACAGGACAATTGCTTCTTAGCTGCCTGCCAAGCAGGGGAGTCACTCCTTGACCCCAAGGGAGATTCTTCAGTCCTCTAATCTTAAAGTAGAGCGTCGAAGGTCCAGGATTCTGTATCAGAGTTTTGTCCAGGTAAATCTAAAGTCCTAAGGACTGGGGTCCCATACTTATACTAAGTTAGGGGGTTGGACATACTCTGGGGACCCACCTATGGGAGGGTCAGGGAAGAGGGGTGATTACACCCATTTCCCTTTGTCCAGTTTCGCGCCAGAGCAGGGGCAGGTAGCCCCTGCAACCGGTTTGAACTGGCATATGCACAGGGACACCAAAGGTGCCCCCAGTGCAGGACTTCAAAGCACCAGAGGGTGCTCCCACCCAGCCCCATTACACACTATCCTGTCTGGGGAGGTGGTTACACCTCCCTTCGACAGGAAACCTATTGTCCACGCCTCCCCTGCCGGAGTTTCAGTCAGCAGCAGGAGGCCAGACCCGTGTCTGTGGCAGCGGCATCCATTTTGTGATGCCAGGGCTCTGGAAAGAAGTTACCGGGTAGCCCGGTGTGTACATGTCTCTCCCTCTAGAAGGGTGGAATGCTACCCCTGCCGCCAGGACTGGCGGGGGGGGGGTAGTATTCCAAGATGTTTGACACCAAACACGACATGTTTTGGTGCAGCCAGTCCAAAGTTAGCATTGTACCGCGAGGATATAGTGCACTTAAGAGTATATGGTCAGGCTGTACCACAAACAGCATCAGAGGAGGGACTCCGAACGCTGTAGAGGGGCTCTGCTCATGCAGGGGCACCCTCTCACATAAGAACCAAGCACTCTGCCTTCAGGATTGGTAAGGCCTGCCATAGGAGTGACTTATAGGTTTATATGTGTGTGCAATGGTAGTGATATAGGTAGCCTATACCACTGTAAGGGGTGCATGCACCACCTTACCCAGGCTGCAGTAGCAGACCTGTGGTGTCATTTTGGATGGCCTTCCAGGGGTGGCACGATACATGCTGCAGCCCCTGGTAGGCCTCTGAGGTACCTATGCCCTGGGTACATAGTATACCATATACTAGGGACTTATAAGGGCACTCCAGATTCCAATCAGAGATGTGCCTAAGGCACATGGAAACCCTTTTAGAGAGGAAGCAGCTAGGCGGGGGTTCTGATTAGCAGGGCCCCAGCCAGACTAAAGTCGAAAAACAGTGAAGCATCAGCAAAAAGTGGGGGTACCCATGTGAAGCAGATCCTACTTTTCTACACAACCCCCCCCCAAACGTAGGGACATTAAACTAACCTTGACCAGTTGAGTCTTCATGTTCTAAGTGGCAGTACCTAGAGAGTCCATCTGCATTGGCATGGTTACTCCCAGGTCTATGTTCCACTGTAAAGTCCATCCCCTGTAGGGAAATGGACCACCTAAGCAGTTTGGGGTTTTCACCCTTCATTTGTTTTAGCCATAGGAGGGGCTTGTGGTCTGTTTGAACAAGGAAGTGAGTACCAAACAAGTATGGCCTCAACTTCTTCAGAGCCCAAACCACAGCAAAGGCCTCCCTCTCTATGGCTGACCATCGTTTCTCTCTAGGGGTCAGCCTTCTGCTAATAAAAGCTACTGGCTGATCCTGACCTTCATCATTCAATTGTGACAGTACAGCCCCTACCCCCAATTCAGATGCATCTGTTTGGACAATGAACTTCTTGGAGTAATCAGGACTCTGCAGAATGGGAGCAGTGCACATGGCCTGCTTCAGGTCATCAAATGCCTTTTGACAGCTAGCTGTCCACTGAACCTTTTTGGGCATTTTCTTGGAAGTTAAGTCATTCAGGGGTGTCACTATTGATCCATACCCCTTGACAAATCTCCTATAGTACCCAGTCAGGCCTAAAAAGGCTCTCACCTGAGTCTGGGTAGTTGGAGCAGTCCAGTCCATGATGGTCTGGATCTTGCTCTGCAATGGTTGAACCTGGCCTCCACCCACAAGGTGGCCCAGGTACACAACCTGACTCTGCCCTATCTGGCACTTGGTGGCCTTGATAGTGAGGCCTGCCTTTTGCAGGGCCTCTAAAACATTTCTGAGGTGGACCAGGTGATCCTCCCAGGTGGAGCTAAAGACAGCAATATCATCTAGATATGCTGCACTATAGGCTTCCAGACCTGTAAGGACTGTATTCACCAACCTCTGAAAAGTGGCAGGTGCATTCTTCAGACCAAAGGGCATTACCACAAATTGATAATGTCCACTAGGGGTTGAGAATGCTGTTTTTGGCTTTGCATCATCAGCTAGTCTGATCTGCCAGTAGCCAGCTGTCAGGTCAAATGTGCTTAGATACTTGGCTGAGGCCAAAGTGTCTATTAGCTCATCCGCCCTAGGTATTGGATGGGCATCATTCCTAGTAACTGCATTGAGACCCCTGTAGTCCACACAAAACCTCATCTCTCTTTTCCCACCACTGGTGTGAGGTTTTGGCACAAGGACCACTGGACTAGCCCAAGGGCTATCTGAGGGTTCAATAGCTCCCAAATCCAACATTTTCTGGACTTCTGTCCTGATACAGTCCCTGACATGGTCAGGTTGCCTATAAATCTTATTTTTAATAGGCAGACTGTCCCCAGTGTCCACTTCATGAGTGCACCAGGTGGTCTGACTTGGAGTTAGAGAGAACATATGTCTGTACTGATTGAGCACTTGTCTACAATCAGTTTGCTGCTGAGCAGTGAGGCTGCCTGCCAAGGCTACACCATCCACTGACCCATCATCAGGGTTCTGTGAGAGCAGGTCAGGGAGTGGGTCACTCTCTTCCTCCTGTCCCTCATCAGTAGCCATGAGCAAGCCCATGTCTGCCCTGTCCACATATGGTTTTAACCTGTTGACATGGAGAACCCTGTGGGGACTCCTGGGTGTTCCTAGGTCTACTAAGTAGGTAACCTCACCCTTCTGTTCAACAATGGTATGGGGTCCACTCCACTTGTCTTGGAGAGCTGCTGGGGCCACTGGCTCCAGCACCCACACCTTCTGTCCTGGCCGGTAAACAGTCAGTACAGCCTTTTGGTCATGCCAGGCTTTTTGCAGTTCCTGGCTAGCCTCAAGGTTTTTAGTTGCCTTTTTCATGTATTCAGCCATCCTGGAGCGGAGACCAAGTACATAGTCCACTATATCATGCTTTGGGGGCTTGAGAGGTAACTCCCATCCTTCCTTTACCAAGCACAATGGACCCCTGACAGGGTGACCAAACAAAAGTTCAAAAGGGCTGTAGCCAACCCCCTTTTGAGGCACCTCCCTGTATGCAAATAAAAAGCAGGGCAAGAGTATGTCCCATCTTCGCCTGAGCTTTTCTGGGAGCCCTTTAATCATGCCCTTTAAGGTTTTGTTGAATCTCTCAACTAAACCATTGCATTGTGGGTGATAGGGTGTGGTGAACTTGTAAGTCACTCCACACTCCTTCCACATTGCCTTCAAGTATCCAGACATAAAGTTTGCACCCCTGTCTGATACAACCTCCTTAGGGAAGCCCACTCTTGAGAAAATTCCCAGGAGGTCCCTTGCCACCACAGGTGCTGTAGTGGTCCTAAGGGGAATAGCCTCTGGGTACCTGGTGGCATGATCCACTACCACCAGGATAAACCTGTGCCCAGATGCTGTTTGGGGATCCGTGGGACCAACTATGTCAATCCCCACCCTTTCAAAGGGCACCCCCACCACAGGTAGTGGTATCAGGGGGGCCTTTGTAGTGCCACCTGCCTTGCCACTGGCCTGGCAGGTTACACACGAGCGACAAAACTCCTTGGTGTCTTCAGACATGTGGGGCCAGTGAAAGTGAGGGACAAGTCTGTCCCAAGTCTTGTTCTGGCCCAGGTGACCTGCTAGGGGAATATCATGGGCTAGGGTCAATAGGAAGCCCCTGAACTTCAGAGGTATAACCAACCTCCTGGTGGCACCAGGCTTGGGGTCTCTACACTCTGAGTACAAGAGTCCATCATCCCAATATACTTTATGGGGACCACTAGCATTCCCAGCAGCCTCAGCAGCAGCTTGCTGTCTGAGGGGCTCAAGAGAGAGGCAGCTCTGCTGCTCCTGGCTCAGATCTGCCCTGGAAGGGCCCCCTGTCCCCAAGAACTCAACCTGGTCAGGTTCAAGCTCCTCTGGGACAGTTCCTTCCTCAGGACTGATATCATCCCCCTCAAGAGACTGATCTTCCTTCTGAGCCAAGGGGGAAGGCACTGCCTTAACCCTACTACTCCTCCTCTTGGAGGGCACTTGGTCCATGGTTTCAGGATCCAAGGCCTGTTGAGTGTTAGACATTTTGCTCTGTGACCTGGTCACAGCAAACACATCTGCAGGGATCCCCAGCATTTCTGCATGGGTCCTGAGCTCCACTTCTGCCCAAGCTGAAGTTTCAAGATCATTGCCAAGCAAGCATTCCACTGGTAGATTGCACTCACCACAACCTTCTTAAGGCCAGTTACCCCTCCCCAGGAGAAGTTAACAACTGCCAGAGTATGGTCTGTTCTGACATTGCTAGCATTGGTCACTTGGTACATTTCACCAAGTATAATCTGCCCAGGATCCACAAGGTCTTGTGTCACCATGGTGACACTTGCCACTGTGTCCCTAAATGCCAAAGCCTCTTTTCCATTGATTAAGGGCTGTTGCCTGTACTTGCCCAGATTACTGGGACTCACAGAGGAGGTCCCATCCATGCCTCCATCACAGACTAGGACAGCCTGAGTGAGTTCTCTGACTAGGTCAGAGCTCATCTCCTTACCCAGGGTCAACCCTACTAAACCCTTGGCCTGTGTACTCCCACCACCAACTGTAACTGCACTAGGGGGAACAGGTGCCTTAGGGGCATTGGTGGTGGCTGGAATAGAGTCTTTGGACTTGGTGCAATCACTGGTCCAGTGTGTCTTTTGCTTACAGACTTTGCACCATGGTTTCTTTTGGCCTTTTCCCTTGTTAGACTGTGAATCCCCACCTGAAGAAGATTTTTGGGGGCCTTGTGAAGACTTCTGGTCTTTACCCTTCTCCCCACCCTTATCAGAGTTTTTAGCATCTTGCTTCTTAGGGTCACCACCTTGGTTCTGTACCTTCTGCCTCACCCTGGTTCTGACCCATTTGTCTGCCTTCTTTCCCAATTCTTGGGGAGAGGTCAGATCAGAGTCCACCAGGTACTGATGCAACAGCTGATTTTGACAGTTATTAAGAATCTAACCTACACTCTCTATGGTGCACATCCATTTTGTGATGCCTGGGCTCTGGAAAGAAGTTACCGGGTAGCCCGGTGTGTACATGTCTCTCCCTCTAGAAGGGTGGAATGCTACCCCCGCTGCCAGGACTGGCGGGGGGGGTAGTATTCCAAGATGTTTGACACCAAACACGACATGTTTTGGTGCAGCCAGTCCAAAGTTAGCATTGTACCGCGAGGATATAATGCACTTAAGAGTATATGGTCAGGCTGTACCACAAACAGCATCAGAGGAGGGACTCCGAACGCTGTAGAGGGGCTCTGCTCATGCAGGGGCACCCTCTCACATAAAAACCAAGCACTCTGCCTTCAGGATTGGTAAGGCCTGCCATAGGAGTGACTTATAGGTTTATATGTGTGTGCAATGGTAGTGATATAGGTAGCCTATACCACTGTAAGGGGTGCATGCACCACCTTACCCAGGCTGCAGTAGCATACCTGTGGTGTCATTTTGGATGGCCCACGCCTACGAAACTCCACGCCAAGGCTGTGGGCATTGCGTCCCACCTGCATTCCTGGCCTTCTCATTGTGGCCCACACGGCTGAATACTTACCCACAATGTACATCACACTTGCACAATGTTCTCCTCCCTATGACTGCATCCGTTGTCCTCAACACTGCACCACACTTAAGCTTTCTGCCGCACACCTCTGCTCTGTGGTACACACTTGCACACTGTGGGGCCCGCCTACACTCTGTGGTGCACACCTACACTCTGTGGTGCACACCTACACTCTCTGGTGTACACCTACACTCTGGGGTGCACACCTATACTCACTATGGTGCACACCTACACTCTCTGGTGCACACCTACACTCTCTGGTGTACACCTACACTCTGGGGTGCACACCTACACTCTCAATGGTGCACACCTACACTCTCTGGTGCACACCTACACTCTCTGGTGTACACCTACACTCTGGGGTGCACACCTACACTCTCTATGGTGCATACCTACACTCTCTTGTGCACACCTACACTCTCTGGTGCACACCTACACTCTCTGGTGTACACCTCCGCTCTGTGGTACACACTTACACACTGTGGGGCCTGCCTACACTCTGTGGTGCACACCTACAGTCTATGGTGCACAACTACACTCTGTAGTGCACACCTGCACTCTGTGGTACACACCTAGACTATGTGGTGCACAACTACACTCTCTGGTGCACACATACACTCTCTGGTGTACACCTACACTCTGTGGTGCACACCTACACTCTGTGGTGCACACCTACACTCTCTATGGTGCATACCTACACTCTCTATGGTGCACACCTACACTCTCTGGTGCACACCTACACTCTCTGGTGTACACCTACACCCTGGGGTGCACACCTACACTCTCTATGGTGCACACCTACACTCTCTGGTGCACACCTACACTCTCTGATGTACACCTACACGCTGTATGGTGCACACCTACACTCTGTGGTGCGCACCTACACACTGTGGGGCAAACCTGCACTCTGTGGTACACACCTAGACTATGTGGTGCACACCTACACACTGTGGGGCACACCTACACTCTGTGGTACACACCTACACACTGTGGGGCCCACCTACACTCTGTGGTGCACACTTACACTCTCTATGGTGCACACCGTCACTCTGTGGTGCACACCTACACTCTGTGGGGCACACCTACACTCTGTGCTACATATCTACACTCTGGTGTACACCTACACTCTGTGGTGCACACCTACACTCTCTATGGTGCACACTTACACTCTCTATGGTGCACACTTACACTATCTATGGTGCACACCTACAATCTGTGGTGCACACCTACACTCTCTGGTGTACACCTACACTCTGGTGTGCAGCCCTACACTCTCTATGTTGCACATCCACACTCTACGGTGCACCCCTACACTCTGTGCTGTACACACCCATATTCATGTAGGAAGGTGGAATCTGACTATATGGTTGCCCCCACTTTTTTCCTGGTGTTTTGCTGGTTTATGACTAAGTTGGACTGGGATCCTGCTATTCAGGGCCCCAGTCTATCTGCTTCCTCTCTAAAATGGTTTCCATGTACCTTAGGTACATCTCTGATTGGAATCTGGAGTGCCCTTATAAGTCCCTAGTATATGGTATACTATGTACCCAGGGCATAGGTACCTCAGAGGCCTACCAGGGGCTGCAGCATGTATTGTGCCACCCCTGGAAGGCCATCCAAAATGACACCACAGGTCTGCTACTGCAGCCTGGGTAAGGTGGTGCATGCACCCCTTACTGTGATATAGGCTACCTATATCACTACATAGATACACACATATAAACCTATAAGTCACTCCTATGGCAGGCCTTATCAATCCTGAAGGCAGAGTGCTTGGTTCCTATGTGAGAGGGTGCCCCTGCATGAGCAGAGCCCCTCTGCAGCGTTCGGAGACCCTTCTCTGATGCTGTTTGTAGTGCAGCCTGACCATATATTCTTAAGCGCATTATAACCTCGCGTTAAATGCTAACTTTGGGATGGCTGCACGGAAACATGTCGTGTTTAGTGTCAAACATCTTGGAATACTACCCCCCCCCCCGCCAGTTCTGGCGACGGGGGTAGCATTCCACCCTTCTAGAGGGAGAGACATGTACACACCGGCCTGCCCGGTAACTTCTTTCCAGAGCCCTGGCATCACAAAATGGATGCCGCTGCCACAGACACGGGTCTGGCCTCCTGCTGCTGACTGAAACTCCGGCAGGGGAGGCCTGGACAATAGGTTTCCTGTCCCAGGGAGGTGTAACCAACTCCCCAGACAGGATAATATATATTGGGGCTGGGCGGGAGCACCCTCTGGTGCTTTGAAGTCCTGCACTGGGGGCACATTTGTTGTCCCTGTGCATATGCCAGTTCAAACCGGTCGCAGGGGCTACCTGCCCCTGCTCTGGCGCGAAACTGGACAAAGGGAATGGGTGTAACCACCCCTCTTCCCTGACCCTCCCATAGGTGGGTTCCCAGAGTATGTCCAACCCCCTAACTTAGTATAAGTATGGGACCCCAGTCCTTAGGACTTTAGATTACCCTGGACAAAACTCTGACACTGAATCCTGGACCTTCGACGCTCTACCTGAAGATTAGCGGACTGAAGAATCTCCCTTGGGGTCAAGGAGTGACTCCCCTGCTTGGCAGGCACCTAAGAAGCAATTGTCCGGTCTGCATCGCTGAAGCTCCCGCCAGACGCCGAAGTCTTTGCATCACCAGAGGTGGATTTCCAGACTTCCCCGAGGCTGCCCTGAGTCCCCAGCAAAGCTGAGGCCCGTAGCTGTCGTGGGTAACGTGGAACCGTGACCCCTGGACACCGAGAACGTTTGCAAGTGCATCCTCTTCCTGGGCTCCCACGAAGTTGTGCTTTGGGCTCCGAGTAGCCCCCGCCTCCAGCACCGACTGCACCGAAGATCACTGGCCTCCACTGCTCGAGTGTCCTGTGAGCCAGCTCCAAGTGTGTCCACTTGAGGCTCCTTTGCAGTCGCTAGTCCGTTGGCTAGTGGGCCCTCCCGAAGGCAACTCTTCTTCTGATTGGGCTTCCCTGATTACTCCAGACGTGCCCTGACTTACCCTCGCTGGGTGAGTTCCTCAGACCTTGCGGGTCTGTACCACCGTCCTTTTTCTATTTCCACGAGACTTGCCGTTGCCAAGGCTTGTTGGGTCCAATCCGGTCGCCGACACCTCAGCAAGCGACAGATGTTATGGGACAGCTCGAATCCAGCTTCTGGTTGTCGTCAACGCCTCCTGGACCTCGTGGCTGAAGAGTCAAGATGACCGTCAACCTACCTGAAGCACCTGACATCGGTGGGCATCTGCTCATCACCTTCCTGGTCACTGGCTAGTGACCCAGACTCTGTCCCCTCTGCTTTCAGGTTCTTCAGATCTTCGATCCACCTTTGGATCCACCCGAACACTTTCGACTTGGTCGCCAGCAGCACTTTGCAGCAGATCGCCATTGAAAACGACGACGAAACCCGACCCCGAAAGACACCTATGCACCCGGCTTCCCTGGGTGAGGTAACTCGAGTACTCCGGTGCTCCCGTGGGTATAGACTCTAGAACGACCTAGTTCTAAAGGGGTTTGCTCCAAGTCCTCCTCTAATGTCCTTTTCCTTTAAAACTCCAACCGCGACATTCCCCATAGAAGTCAACGGCGGCTCACGGCTGTGTTCACACACTGCACGCGTCCCCCGTGGGTCCCCTGTGTCACTACCTTGGGTGGTTCCTTGAGGGCCAAGCACTTCTACAGGCTCTAGGCCTTGTGTCTTGCTCAGTCGTGGTTCTTATACCACTTTATTGGTATATGGTTTGGTACATCCCTAGGGCTCAAACGTGTATTTGTGCTATTACTGTTGATAACTGACTTGTAACTTATGTACTTCGAACTCTAGCCTCATAAAGAGACTAGAGGGGTGTGTTTAAGACTAAATACATATATTTTGAATATATACCTGGTGTGGTCCTCTTTCATTTGGTCACTCAAGAGATTATAGACTGGTAAAACAAGCTGCTTTACATTCCTTCAAGACTTAGCCTGAAGGCTGCTCTCCATAGCTACCACTAGGTGGCTTTCAATAAAGGTTGTCTTTAACCGATCTCCAATAAGGGGTTGTTTGGACTGGTGCAAGGTGCCCACTATAATTAGTGGACAGCATATACCAGGCCAACTTCTCACAATACACTCTATGCCCCACATCGACATTCTGTGCCCCACACCTAAGCTCTGTGCTGCACAACTTCACTCTGTCGTGCACACCTACACTCTATGATGTACACCTACACTCTGTGGTACACACTGAGATTCTATGGTGCACACCTACAATCTATGATGTACACCTACACTCTGTGGTACACACTGAGATTCTATGGTGCACACCTACACTCTATGATGTACACCTACACTCTGTGGTACACACTGAGATTCTATGGTGCACACCTACACTCTGGTGCACAGCTACACTCTACGGTGCACACCTACAGTCTGTGGTACACACTGAGACTCTGTGGTGCACACATACACTCTGGTGCACAGCTACACTCTACGGTGCACACCTACAGTCTGTGGTACAGATGGAGATTCTGTGGTGCACACCTACACTTTATGGTAATCAACCACAATCTGTGGTGCACACCTGCACTCTGTGGTACACACCTAGACTCTGGTGCACACCTACAATCTGTGGAGCTCACCTGCACTCTGTAGTACACACATACAGTCTGTGGTGCACACCTGCACTCTGTGGTACACACCTAGACTCTGTGGTGCACACCTACACTCTATGGTGCACTCCTAGACTCTGTGGTGTACACCTGCATTCTGTGGTACACACCTAGACTCTGTGGTGCACACCTACACTCTATGGTGCACACCTAGACTCTGTGGTGCACACCTGCATTCTGTGGTACACACCTAGACTCTTTGGTGCACACCTACTTTCTGTGGTGCACACCTGCACTCTGTGGTACACACATACAGTCTGTGGTGCACACCTGCACTCTGTGGTACACACCTAGACTCTGTGGTGCACACCTGCATTCTGTGGTACACACCTAGACTCTGTGGTGCACACCTACAATATATGGTGCACACCTAGACTCTGTGGTGCACACCTGCATTCTGTGGTACACACCTAGACTCTTTGGTGCACACCTACTTTCTGTGGTGCACACCTGCACTCTGTGGTACACACATACAGTCTGTGGTGCACACCTGCACTCTGTGGTACACATCTAGACTCTGTGATGCACACCTATGCTCTGTGGTGCACACCTGCACTCTGTGGTACACACCTACAGTCTGTGGTGCACACCTACACTCTGAGGTGCACACCTGCACTCTATAGTACACACCTCTGCTCTGTGGTGCACACCTCCACACTGTGGGTCACACCTCCGCTCTGTGGTCTACAACTACACACTCTGGTGCACACTTGAACTCTGTGGTACACTCCTCCGCTCTGTGGTGCACACCTAGACTCTGTGGTGCACACCTACATGCTGTGGTGCACATCTAGACTCTTTGGTACACACCGAGACTCAGTGGTGCACACCTAGATTCTGTGGTGCACACCTACACTCTATGGGGCACACCTACAGTCTGTGGTACACACCGAGGCTCAGTGGTGAACACCTGTTCTCTATGGTGCACACCTACAGTCTGTAGTGAACACCTGCACTCTGTGGTGCACTGAGACTCTGTGGTGCACACCTGCACTCTGTGGTACATACCTAGACTCTGTGATGCACACCTACACTCTGTGGTGCACACCTGCAACCTGTGGTACACACCTACAGTCTGTGGTACACATCTAGACTCTGTGATGCACACCTATGCTCTGTGGTGCACACCTGCACTCTGTGGTACACACCTACAGTCTGTGGTGCACACCTACACTCTGTGGTGCACACCTGCACTCTATAGTACACACCTCTGCTCTGTGGTGCACACCTCCACACTGTGGGTCACACCTCCGCTCTGTGGTCTACAACTACACACTCTGGTGCACACTTGAACTCTGTGGTACACTCCTCCGCTCTGTGGTGCACACCTAGACTCTGTGGTGCACACCTACATGCTGTGGTGCACATCTAGACTCTGTGGTACACACCGAGACTCAGTGGTGCACACCTAGATTCTGTGGTGCACACCTACACTCTATGGGGCACACCTACAGTCTGTGGTACACACCGAGACACACCTACATGCTGTGGTGCACATCTAGACTCTGTGGTACACACCGAGACTCAGTGGTGCACACCTAGATTCAGTGGTGAACACCTGTTCTCTATGGTGCACACCTACAGCCTACAGACTCTGTGGTTCACACATACACTCTGGTGCACAGCTACACTCTACTGTGCACACCTACAGTCTGTGGTACACACGGAGATTCTGTGGTGCACAACTACACTTTATGGTGCACAACTACAGTCTGTGGTGCCCACCTGCACTCTGTGGGAAACACCTAGACTCTGGTGCACACCTTCTCTCTATGGTACACACCTATACTCTGTGGTGCACACCTACACTCTGTGGTGCTCACCTGCACTCTGTAGTACACACATAGAGTCTGTGGTGCACACCTGCACTCTGTGGTACACACCTAGACTCTGTGGTGCACACCTAGACTCTGTGGTGCACACCTGCACTCTGTGGTACACACCTAGACTCTGTGGTGCACACCTGCACTCTGTGGTACACATATACAGTCTGCGGTGCACACCTGCACTCTGTGGTACACATCTAGACTCTGTGGTGCACAGCTACACTCTGTGGTGCACACCTGCACTCTGTGGTACACATCTAGACTCTGTGATGCACACCTACACTCTGTGGTGCACACCTGCACTCTGTGGTACACACCTACAGTCTGTGGTGCACACATGCACTCTGTGGTACAGACCTAGACTCTGTGGTGCACAGCTACACTCTATGGTGCACACCTACAGTCTGTGGTGCACACTGAGACTCTGTGGTGCACACATACACTCTGGTGCACAGCTACACTCTACGGTGCACAACCACAGTCTGTGGTGCACACCTGCACTCTGTGGTACACACCTAGACTCTGGTGCACACCTACAATCTGTGGAGCTCACCTGCACTCTGTAGTACACACATACAGTCTGTGGTGCACACTGAGACTCTGTGGTGCACACATACACTCTGGTGCACAGCTACACTTTATGGTGCACAGCTACACTTTATGGTGCACAACCACAGTCTGTGGTGCACAGCTACACTCTATGGTGCACACCTACAGTCTGTGGTGCACACTGAGACTCTGTGGTGCACACATACACTCTGGTGCACAGCTACACTTTATGGTGCACAACCACAGTCTGTGGTGCACACCTGCACTCTGTGGTACACACCTAGACTCTGGTGCACACCTACAATCTGTGGAGCTCACCTGCACTCTGTAGTACACACATACAGTCTGTGGTGCACACCTAACTCTTTGGTACACACCTAGACTCTGTGGTGCACACCTACACTCTATGGTGCACACCTACTCTCTGTGGTGCACACCTGCACTCTGTGGTACACACCTAGACTCTGTGGTGCACACCTACACTCTATGGTGCACACCTACACTCTGTGGTGCACACCTGCACTCTTTGGTACACACCTAGACTCTGTGGTGCACACATACACTCTATAGTGCACACCTACTCTCTGTGGTGCACACCTGCACTCTGTGGTGCACACCTACACTCTTTGGTACACACCTGCACTCTGTGGTACACACCTAGACTCTGTGGTACACACCAAGACTCTGTTGTGCCCACCTATACTCTCTATGGTGCACACCTACACTCTATGGTGCACACCTGCACTCTGTGGTGCACACCTGCACTCTTTGGTACACACCTGCACTCTGTGGTACACACCTAGACTCTGTGGTACACACCTAGACTCTGTGGTGCACACCTACACTGTGTGGTGCACACCTACAGCCTGAGGTACACACTGAGACTCTGGTGAACACCTCCAGTCTTTGGTACACACCCACACTCTGCAGCGCAGAACTACTCCCTGTGCAGCACACCCAGCCAGCACACCACGTCCTAACCTGCACCGCTCTTCTGCACAGAGTGGAGCTGTGCTGTGCAGTGCCAGGGCACGCGTGTGCCGTGGGCCCTCTGCCAGCTGCCTACGTCCTGGCGCCCCAAGAGGCGCTGAGCAGAATCCTGCCAACTCCTGTAAATGGCCCTAATGAAGCTAGAGATATGTTTAGAAACAAACACTTAAGCAAACAGCTGGCGGCTACAGCTATCTAGGAAAGTGGCACTGGGTACAGCCTGGCACTCGGAGCCTGGAACCCCCATGACATGAACCAGGCTCAGATGGCGTCCTTTCCTCTTCCGGTTTCACGTCCCTTGCATCTCCTACCTCGTTTGGCCGCTCTCTCCTTCTTACGTCATCGCCTCTATGCCTCAATCTGCATGTCTGTCTCCCTCTCTCTATCTCCCTTCCCTCAGGAGCATCGCTTGGTCAGTGTGATGGGGGGGGGAGGGGGTCTTTAGATTTCCCAACATTCACACTACGACAGCTTGTTAAAACACATTCTATGAGAAGCGAACACGAGGAGGGCTTAAGGGGCAGTGGAAAGAGAGAGAGGGGAGGGCGGGTTGTTAGGGGCACTTAAATTGCAATATTTTATAAACTAATCAACATTTTTAAGGCCTTCAAAATACAGATGTGCGCATGCGTGTGTGTGCGCGCGCGTGCGCGCGTGCCTGCGTGTGTGTGTGTGTGTTTGACAACAGTGTGAGCATGTAAATATCGCAGGTGAAATCAGACACTTCACACTACCCGACTGAAAGCCCTTGTACCAAACTAGTCACTACAGAATACATTTTTTAGGGGGTAATACCCCAAACAGCCCCACTGGATCTACGTCCCTGCCTTCACTCTCTCCCGTGCCTCCTCGTATCTGTTGGTTTCTCCCTCCTCCTGTCTTGATCTTTCTTCTTTTCTTCTTTTCTCGTCTCTCCTTGCTCCATCACCCTCGCGCCTTATCTCTTCCCCTGACTCATTCATCCTGTCTCTCCCTGTCTCTGTCTCCTTCACTCTATCATCCTCTTCCTCGCCTCGATGTATTTGTTTGTTTCTCCCTCCTTCTGCTTTGCCCATCTTTCTTTTTTTATCTCGCCTCTCCTTGCTCCCTTTCTCCACCCTTCCCTATTCTTTCCTTGCTTCATTTCCTCCTTACTTCTTCCATCAGTTTCTCACTCTGGTATCTTTTCAGCTTCTCTTTTCCAGCACCCTTTTCTTTGCCTTGCTCTCCTCACAAACCTCTCCTCCACATCACACCGCTCTCCCTTTCTCTGCCTGGAATCGTCTTTTCTGGTCCCTCCATCTGCTGTGTAGTACTGCTACTCTGCCATGTGGTATAGTCACTCTACCATTTAGTGAAGTTGCACTGCTGTGTAATAGAGTTACTCTGCTGCGTAGTATTGTTACTCTGTTGTGTAGTATTGTCACTCTGCTGTGTAGTATAGTCACTCTGCTGTGTAATATAGTTGCCCAGCTATGTAGTATTGTTACTCTGCAGTATAGTTACTCTGATGCGTAGTATAGTTACCTTGCTGTGTAGTATTGTTACTCTGCAGTATAGTTACCCTGCTGTGTAGTATAGTTACCCTGCTGTGTAGTATAGTTACCCTGCTGTGTAGTATTGTTACTCTGCTGTGTAGTATAGTTACTGTGCTGTGTAGTATTGTCACTCTGCTGTGTAGTATTGTCACTCTGCTGTGTAGTAGAGTTACTCTGCTGTGTAGTATTGTTACTCTGCAGTATAGTTACCCTGCTGTGTAGTATTGTTACTCTGCAGTATAGTTACCCTGCTGTGTAGTATAGTTACCCTGCTGTGTAGTATAGTTACCCTGCTGTGTAGTATTGTTACTCTGCTGTGTAGTATAGTTACTGTGCTGTGTAGTATTGTTACTCTGCTGTGTAGTATTGTCACTCTGCTGTGTAGTATTGTCACTCTGCTGTGTAGTAGAGTTACTCTGCTGCGTAGTATTGCTACTCTGCAGTATAGTTACCCTGCTGTGTAGTATTGTTGCTCTGCAGTATAGCTACCCTGCTGTGTAGTATAGTTACTGTGCTGTGTAGTAGAGTCGCCCTGCTGTGTAGTATTGTTACACTGCAGTATAGTTACCCTGCTGTGTAGTATAGTTACCCTGCTGTGTAATATAGGTACCCTGCTGTGTAGTATTGTTACTCTGCAGTATAGTTACCCTGCTGTGTAGTATAGTTACCCTGCTGTGTAGTATTGTTACTCTGCAGTATAGTTACCCTGCTGTGTAGTATAGTTACTCTGCAGTATGGTTACCCTGCTGTGTAGTATTGTTACTCTGCAGTATAGTTACCCTGCTGTGTAGTGTAGTTACCCTGCTGTGTAGTATAGTTACCCTGCTGTGTAGTATTGTTACTCTGCAGTATAGTTACCCTGCTGTGTAGTATAGTTACCCTGCTGTGTAGTATTGTTACCCTGTTGTGTAGTATTGTTACTCTGCAGTATAGTTACCCTGCTGTGTAGTCTAGTTACTGTGTTATGTAGTAGAGTTACTGCTGTGTAGTATTGTCACTCTGCTGTGTAGTATTGTCACTCTGCTGTGTAGTATTGTCACTCTGCTGTGTAGTAGAGTTACTCTGCAGTATAGTTCCCTGCTGTGTAGTATTGTTACTCTGTAGTATAGTTATCCTGATGTGTAGTATTGTTGCTCTGCTGTGTAGTATAGTTACTGTGCTGTGTAGTAGAGTTACTCTGCTGCGTAGTATTGTTACTCTGCAGTATAGTTACCCTGCTGTGTAGTATTGTTGCTCTGCAGTATAGTTACCCTGCTGTGTAGTATAGTTACCCTGCTGTGTAGTATAGTTACTGTGCTGTGTAGTAGAGTCGCCCTGCTGTGTAGTATTGTTACTCTGCAGTATAGTTACCCTGCTGTGTAGTATAGTTACCCTGCTGTGTAGTATTGTTGCTCTGCTGTGTCGTATAGTTACTGTGCTGTGTAGTATTGTTACTCTGCTGTGTAGTATTGTCACTCTGCTGTGTAGTATTGTCACTCTGCTGTGTAGTAGAGTTACTCTGCTGCGTAGTATTGTTGCTCTGCAGTATAGTTACCCTGCTGTGTAGTATAGTTACCCTGCTGTGTAGTATTGTTACTCTGCTGTGTAGTATAGTTACTGTGCTGTGTAGTATTGTTACTCTGCTGTGTAGTATTGTCACTCTGCTGTGTAGTATTGTCATTCTGCTGTATAGTAGAGTTACTCTGCTGCGTAGTATTGTTTCTCTGCAGTATAGTTACCCTGTTGTGTAGTATTGTTACTCTGGAGCATAGTTACCCTGCTGTGTAGTATAGTTACTGTGCTATGTAGTATAGTTACTGTGCTGTGTAGTATTGTTACTCTGCTGTGCAGTATAGGCACCCTGCTCTGTAGTATTGTTAGTCTGCAGTATAGTTACCCTGCTGTGTAGTATAGTTACCCTGCTGTGTAGTATTGTTACTCTGCTGTGTAGTATTGTCACTCTGCTGTGTAGTATTGTCACTCTGCTGTGTAGTAGAGTTACTTTGCTGTGTAATATTGTTACTCTGCAGTATAGTTACCCTGCTGTGTAGTATTGTTACTCCGCAGTATAGTTACCCTGCTGTGCAGTCTAGTTACTGTGCTGTGTAGTAGAGTTACTCTGCTGCGTAGTATTGTTACTCTGTTGTGTAGTATAGTTATGTTATGTTATTGTTACTTCTAAAGCGCAACTGTTACCCGGAGGTGTCCTGGCGCTGACTGAAGTCCTACTAAGACCCTACTTGGTGGACAGAAATAGGTAGATATTAACTGGTAAAAAGCCATGTTTTGAGGACTTTCCTAAATGCAAATAGATTAGTGATGCATCTGAGGTGCAGCGGAAGACCATTCCATGCCTTGGCAGCACCTACCCCAAATCTTCTACTGCTCCAATTGGCTTTCTTTACCAGGGGTACCGACACCAGTTTCGCTTTTGCCGAGCGTAGTGCTCTTGATGGAGTGTACCATTGAAATAGCATTTTTAAATGATTAGGCCCGGTTCCTTGAAGGGCTTTATGTACCATACATAGCGCCTTGAACTGTACATGTTTCTTAACTGGCAGCCAGTGAAGTCTTCTAATCTCTCCCGAGATTGAGGCATTTGTTGGCGTGCCGGTGAGCGGTCTGGCAGCTGCATTCTGCAGCTTATTCATGAGCCCTTCATGAATACTAAGGTACAGACCGTTGCAGTAGTCTAGTTTCGACATGGCTAAGGCCGTGATGCCTGTCTGTTGGCAGTCTTTAGGCAGAAACGGCAAGATTTTCTTACAGGATTTGAGAGTAAATGAAACAGATGAAACTACCGCATTCACTTGCTCCCTGAAGCTAAGTTTGTTATCTAGGTAGACTCCCAGGTTTTTTACCTTATTAATGGGAGTAGGTAAAGGGCCCAGTGTATCCGGCCACCATGCTGGGGTCCAAAAGTTCGGATCATTTCCGAATAGGACCACCTCCGTTTTATTGGAATTAAGTTTTAGGCAGTTTTGAGCCATCCAGACACCTACCGCTGACATGCAATCACGGAATTGGTGTGCCGTTTCCTGTTGCCTGTCTGGTAAAACAGAGACCACAATTTGGGTATCATCGGCGTATGTCGTCAACTTAAAACCAAAGGATTCAATCAGGGGAGCCAGTGATGAAACATATATATTAAAAAGTGTTGGGCTCATCGATGATCCCTGAGGAGCCAGTGATGACACATATATATTAACAAGTGTTGGGCTCATCGATGATCCCTGAGGAGCTCCGCCGGGCAGAGTGAATGGTTTTGCAGTAAAGTTGCCAAAGGATTCAATCAGGGGAGCCAGTGATGACGCACTGGGCTCATCGATGATCCCTGAGGAGCTCCGCAGGGCAGAGTGAATGGTTTTGCAGTAAAGTTGCCAAGGGAAACAATCTGAAGTCTATTGGATAGAAAGAGATTTCAGTAGTTTCCAGGCAGTACCTTGGACCCCAATCTCAAGCAGCCGGTCCATCAGCAAACTGGGTGTGCTAGTGCAATTATAGTTTTAAACAATAGTGAATAGTCACTCTGCTGTGTAGTATTGTCACTCTGCTGTGTAGTATTGTCACTCTGCTGTGTAGGATAGTCACTCTGCTGTGTAGTATAGTTACTCTGCTGTGTAGTATTGTTACTCTGTTGTGTAGTATAGTCACTCTGCTGTGTAGTATTGTTACCCTGTTGTGTAGTATGGTCACTCTGCTGTGTAGTATTGTTACTCTATTGTGTAGTATAGTCACTCTGCTGTGTAGTATAGTTACTCTGCTGTGTAGTATATTGTTACTCTGCTGTGTAGTGTTACTCTGCCATGTAGTGAAGTTACTCTGTCATGTAGTGGAGTTACCCTGCTGTGTAGCATTATTACTCTGCCATATAGTTACCCTTCTGTGTAGTATAGTTATTGTGCTGTGTAGTAGAGTTACTCTGCTGTGTTATATTATTACTTTGCCATGTAGCATAGTCACTCTGCTATGTAGTATTGTTACTCTCCTGTATAATATAGTTATTCTGCTGTTTAGAATTGTTACTCTGCTGGGTAGTATTGTTACTCTGCATTGTACTATAGCCACTCTGCCATGTAGAGAAGTTCCTCTGCCATGTAGTATAGTGATCCTGCTGAGTAGCATTGTTACACTGCTGAATAGTTACCCTGCTGTGTAGTATTGTTACACTGCTGTGTAGTATTGTTACTCTGCCGAGTAGTATAGTCACTGTGCACTGTACTATGTGGTATAGTTACCCTGCTATGTAGTATTGTTACTTTGCCGTGTAGTATTGCCACTCTGCTACGTAGTACAGTCACTCTGCACTCTGTTGTGTAGTATAGTTACTGTGCTGTGTAATATAGTTAATGTGCCATTTAGTATTGTTACTCTAAAGTGTAGTATTGTTACTCTGCTGTGTGGTCTTCTTACACTGCTGTGTAGTATGGCTACTCTGCCATGTAGTGAAGTTACCCTGCTGTGTAGCATTGTTATTCTGTCATATACATACCCTGCTATGTGGTATAGTTGTTGTGCTGTGTAGTATTGTTAGTCTGCTGTGTGATATAGTCACTCTGCCATGTAGCGAAGTTACTCTGCCATGTAGTATAGTTACCATGCTGTGTAGCATTGTTACTTTGCTGTATAGTTACCCTGCTGTGTAGTATAGTTACCCTGCTGTGCTGTATTGTTTCCCTGCTGTGTATTATAGTTACTCTGCTCTGTAATATAGTTACTCTGCTGTGTAGTATTGTTACTCTGCTGTCTAGTATTAGTACTCTGCTATGTAGTATAGTCTCTCTGCCATGTAGTGAAGTCACTCTCCCATGTAGTGTAGTAACCTTGCTGTGAAGCATTGTTGGTTTGCTGTATAGTTACTGTGTTGTGTAGTTTAGTTACACTGCTGTGTACTATTGTTACTTTACTGTGTAGTATTGCTACTCTACCATGTAGAATAGTCACTCTGCTGTGCAGTATAGTTACTCTGCTTTGTAATATAGCTACTCTGCCATGCAGTACAGGCACTCTGCACTAGGTTGTGTAGTATAGTTACTCTGCTGTGTAATATAGTTACTCTGCATAGTAGTGTAGTTACCCTGCTGTGTTGCATTGTTACTTTGTCGTATTGTTACCATGCTGTGTAGTATAGTTATTGTGCTGTGTTGTATTGTTAGTCTGCTGTGTAATATTGTTACTTTGACATGTAGTATAGTCACTCTGCACTCTGATGTGTAGTATAGTTACTCTGCTCAGTATTGCTACTCAGCAATGTAATATAGTTACTCTGCTGTAGAGAATAACTATAACATACAGCAGAGTAACTATACTACACAGCATAGTGTATAGTGACTATACTACATGGCAAAGTAACAATACTACACAGCAGACTAACAATACTACACAGCACAGTAACTATACTATCTGCTATGCTGTATTGCTACTCTGGAATGTAATGTAGTCACTCTTCCATGTCTTGAAGTTACTCTGCCATGTCGTATAGTTACCCTGCTGTGCAGTATTGTTACTCTACTGTGTAGTATTGTTACTCTGCCATGTAGATTAGTCACTCTGTTGCGTAGTATATTTACTCCGCTTTGTAATATAGCTACCCTGCCACGTAGTATAGTCCCTCTGCACTCTGTTGTGTAGTATAGTTACTCTGCTGTGTAATATAGTTACTCTGTCATGTAGTGTAGTTACCCCACTGTGTAGCATTGTTACTTTGTCATATTATTACCCTGCTGTGTAGTATAGTTACTGTGCTTTGTAGTATTGTCAGTCTTCTGCGTAGTATTGTAACTTTGTCGTATGGTATAGTCACTATGCACTCTGCTGTGTAGTATAGTTTCTCTGCTGTATTGTTACTCTGTTGTATAGTTACCCTGCTGTGTAATATTGTTAATCTGCAGTGTAATATTGTTACTCTGTGTTGTAGTATTGTTATAGTGCTATCTATTGTAGTCACTGTGCCATGTTGTGAAGTTACTCTACCATGAATTGTAGTATCCTGCTGTGTAGCATTGTTACTCTGCTGTATAGTTACCCTGCTGTGTAGTATGGTTACCCTGCTGTGTAGTATTGTTACTCTGCCGTGTAGAATAGTCACACTGCTGCACAGTATAGTTACTCTGCTTTATAATGTAGTTAGTCTGCTCTGTAATATTGTTACTCATCCATGTAGTATTGCTACTCTGCTGTGTAGTATAGTTACTCTGCTGGGTAATACAGTTAGTCTGACATGTAGTATTGTTACTCTACAGTATAGTATCATTACTCTACCGTGTAGTATAGTCACTCTGCTGTGTAGTGTAGTTACTCTACCCCAAAGGGGATGATGGACGGAGTGTTGAACATTGCAAGCACTCACCCCCAGTCAACTGATCTGGGTTTAATCCATCATCATTCTTTAGCTCACTCCGCCACCCCAGTTCAGACATGGCCATATGCAAATCAGTCTGACCCTGTGCCTCATGGGAACAGTCCAGCCCGAACTGCCAAGCCATGTCTTCCCTGGACCGGAAACAAGCATCCTGGGACCGGTTTCTGGCTTACAGCCGTCATCAGCCAGGCTATCTTGAATCCAGTGGCAAAGTGAGCAAGGGACCCACGTCTGGGCATACCCTGCCAACTTAGGGCGAACATAGCAAAACCAAAGGGGATGATGGACGGAGTGTTGAACATTGCAAGCACTCACCCCCAGTCAACTGATCTGGGTTTAATCCATCATCATTCTTTAGCTCACTTCGCCACCCCAGTTCAGACATGGCCATATGCAAATCAGTCTGACCCTGTGCCTCATGGGAACAGTCCAGCCCGAACTGCCAAGCCATGTCTTCCCTGGACCGGAAACAAGCATCCTGGGACCGGATGGATTTAGGCCCAGATCTCTGTACTGGGGTGAATGAACGACATTGTTCTGCATTCTGTCCATCAATTGTTGTTTTTGCATTTGTCACCCCGAGTGGGACGGGTATGCCCAGACGTGGGTCCCGTGCTCTCCATGCCACTGGAGTCAAGCTATCCTGGCTGATGAGGGCTGAAAGCCCGAAACCGGTCCTAGGATGCTTGTTTCCAGTCCAGGAAGGACCTGGCCTGGCAGTTCGGGCTGGACTGTTCCCATTGGGCGCAGGGTCAAGACTGATTTGCATATGGCTGGGTCCAAACTGGAATGGCATGGTGAGAAAAAAGCGATGGATTTAGGCCCAGATCTCTGTACTGGGGCGAATGTACGACATTGTTCTGCATTGTGTCCATCAATTGTTTTGCATTTGTCACCCGAGTGGGACGGGTATGCCCAGACGTGGGTCCCGTGCTCTCCATGCCACTGGAGTCAAGCTATCCTGGCTGATGAGGGCTGAAAGCCCGAAACCGGTCCTAGGATGCTTGTTTCCAGTCCCGGAAGGACCTGGCCTGGCAGTTCGGGCTGGACTGTTCCCATTGGGCGCAGGGTCAAGACTGATTTGCATATGGCTGGGTCCAAACTGGAATGGCATGGTGAGCAAAAAAACGATGGATTTAGCCCAGATCTCTGTACTGGGGTGAATGTACGACATTGTTCTGCATTCTGTCCATCAATTGTTGTTTTTGCATTTGTCACCCGAGTGGGACGGGTAT
The DNA here is from genome assembly GCA_963921515.1 of Calotriton arnoldi. Classification (NCBI taxonomy): domain Eukaryota; kingdom Metazoa; phylum Chordata; class Amphibia; order Caudata; family Salamandridae; genus Calotriton; species Calotriton arnoldi. Next base: position 1,810,025 of record CAWUFW010000053.1, read on the forward strand.
GCCCAGACGTGGGTCCCGTGCTCTCCATGCCACTGGAGTCAAGCTATCCTGGCTGATGAGGGCTGAAAGCCCGAAACCGGTCCTAGGATGCTTGTTTCCAGTCCAGGAAGGACCTGGCCTGGCAGTTCGGGCTGGACTGTTCCCATTGGGCGCAGGGTCAAGACTGATTTGCATATGGCTGGGTCCAAACTGGAATGGCATGGTGAGCAAAAAAACGATGGATTTAGGCCCAGATCTCTGTACTGGGGTGAATGTACGACATTGTTCTGCATTCTGTCCAACAATTGTTGTTTTTGCATTTGTCACCCCGAGTGGGACGGGTATGCCCAGACGTGGGTCCTGTGCTCTCCATGCCACTGGAGTCAAGCTATCCTGGCTGATGAGGGCTGAAAGCCCGAAACCGGTCCTAGGATGCTTGTTTCCAGTCCAGGAAGGACCTGGCCTGGCAGTTCGGGCTGGACTTTTCCCATTGGGCGCAGGGTCAAGACTGATTTGCATATGGCTGGGTCCAAACTGGAAGGGCATGGTGAGCAAAAAAACGATGGATTTAGGCCCAGATCTCTGTACTGGGGTGAATGTACGACATTGTTCTGCGTTCTGTCCATCAATTGTTGTTTTTGCATCTGTTGTGTAGAATAGTCACTCTGCACTCTGCTGCATCGTATAGTTACTCTGCTTTGTAATGTAGTTACTCTGCTGTGAAGTATTGTTACTCTGCCATGTAGTATTGCTACTCTGTTGCATAGTATAGTCATTCTGCACACTGTTGTGTAGCAACGTTACTCTGCTGTGTAATACAGTTACTCTGCCATGTAATATAGTTACTCTACAGTGTAGTATTGTTACTCTGCTGTGTAGTGTAGTCACTCTGCAATCTGCTGTGTAGTATAGTTACTCTGCCTTGTAGTATTGCTACTTCGCTGTGTAGTAATGTTACTCTGCCGTGCAGTATTGTCACTCTGCACTCTCCTGTGTAGTTTTGTTACTCTGCTGTGTAATATAGTTACTCTGCCATGTAGTATTGCTACTCTGTTGCATAGTATAGTCATTCTGCACACTGTTGTGTAGCAACGTTACTCTGCTGTGTAATACAGTTACTCTGCCATATAGTATAGTCACTCTGCTGTGTAGTATAGTTACTCTAGCTTGTAGTATTGTTACTCTGGTGTGCAATATAGTTACTCTGCTGTGTAGCATTGTCACTCTGACATATAGTACCCTGCTCTGTAGTATAGTTACCCTGCTATGTAGTATTGTTACTCTGCCATGTAGAATAGTCACTCTGAACTCTGCTGCGTAGTATAGTTACTCTGCTTTGTAATGTAGTTACTCTGCTGTGTAGTATTGTTACTCTGCCATGTAGTATTGTTTCTCTGTTGCATGGTATAGTTATTCTGCACTCTGTTGTGTAGCAAAGTTACTCTGCTTTGTAATACCTCTGCCATGTAGTATAGCTACTCTACAGTGTAGTATTGTTACTCTGCTGTGTAGTATAGTCACTCTGCAATATGCTGTGTAGTATAGTTACTCTGTCTTGTAGTATCGTTACTCTGCTGAGTAGTATTGTTACTCTGATGTGTAGTATTGTTACTCTGCCATGTAGTATTGTCACTCTGCACACTCCTGTGTAGTTTTGTTACTCTGCTGTGTAATATAGTTACTCTGCCATGTAGTATTGTTACTTCGCCTTGTAGTATTGTTACTCTGCCATGAAGTATAGTCACTCTGCCGTGTAGTTAGTCACCTGCTGTGCTGTAGAGTTACTCTGCCATCCAAGTGTGCCTTTAAAGGGGTGACTCTGCAACTGCTGGATAGATTTGGCTTAGGAACTTAGATCACATTGGCAACCCCACCGAACACTACTCGGTCCTACTGGGTTAACCAGGGCCTACAGTGAGAGTTTCAGAGACCGATAAAGTTCATTGTAGGGCCGATCTATCCACTGAGCCTTATAATGGTGGAGTAGAGGCCGGGCACGCAGCGCCGGTGAGCAACCAAAGTTGCTGTGCTGCGTTGTGTGAAAGTGAAAGAGCAGAAAAGCGCCATAGCTACTAAGGTAAGACATTTTATCTCACACCCTGGTGCGGGCACACTAGAGGCAGTGTTGCCCACGCCCCTGTGCGGGCACACTAGAGGCTGCATTGCTCACGCCCCTGTGCGGGCACACTAGAGGCAGCGTTGCTCACGCTCCTGAGCAGGTGCACTAAAGGCAGCGTTGCTCATGCGCCTGTGCGGGCGCACTAGAGGCAGCGTTGCTCCTGTCCGTGTGCGGGCACACTAGAGGCAGCGTTGCTCACGCCCCTGAGCTAGCGCACTGGATGCAGTGTTGCTCACGCCCCTGTGCGGGCGCACTAGAGTCTGCAGTGCTCACGCCCTGGTGTGGGCACACTAGAGGCAGCGTTGCCTAGCATACGTGTTGCAGAGGAAGGGTACCCTTCCAGTACAAAATACTGCGCTCAGGTGTAGTTTATAATTTTTCCACTTTGGTATACAGCACATGCAACGTTGGAAAGGTTTTGAGCAGGAAGTCTTTTCTCCATGTCACCTGCCTCCAGGAGGCATACATTTTTGGCGCAATGACCTATCTACCTTTTTAAGTAGATGGAGCGTTGCGTCAAAAAGCATGGGTGGTCGCATGTGAACACCCACAGACCACCCATGTTACATCTTCTTTATGCAAAGTAGCACATAGCTATAATTTTAATTACTTTAATGCTACTTTCTATATTGTGCACTGATTTGCGCCAACCCCGGCTCATAGTGTTAGGTAGTCTGGGCCTACGTTCTTAAGTCCCTCTTAACAGCCTGTCGGCAGGCTGCTGGGCTGTGACCCCTCTTTGGGACCGCCTTTTCAGGTCCCCCCTGACAGTGGGCAAGCGTGTTGCTGTGAGGACTATTGTAAGCAGTAGAGGGCTTGGAGCCCCGCCATCACTTACCATTTGCAGGCTTGATTGTCAATCTTTGTAGCTGCCTCCTAATTGGCCACCATTAGTCTGACATCACTTCCTTTTATTTTTCGGGAGCATGGACAAAATGCGAATTAATTTTGTTTAATTTGTGTCCTTCCGCTAATAGCACTGTGATTTTAAGAACTTTTTTTGCCAACACGTTTCATTTCAGACCGCCATTTTTATTCGCATCGGCATTTTCATTATTTTTCCTGTTTCCCTGTTTCACTTTACTGCACGTCACTTCTTTTACTGGCGCGGACTATTAAAGCAGACCTTGTAATTGCATCTGAGATCGTTTTTTACCAACACTTTTGTAGTTAGTTTCGGATCGGTATTTTTGTTTCCACATCTCACTTTGTTGTACTCACTTTCTTCCAATGCCGCGGATTATTAAACAGTCCATTTGACTGCATGGGTTTGTTTTTCTACTTTTGTCTGTATCGCTGGCACTATTTTGGGATCGGCATTTTGTTAGTTTTTTTCACACGTTTCACATTGTTCTGCGTTACTTTCTTCCAATGGAACGGATTATTAAAACAGTCTGTGCGACTGCATGTGATTCTGAGCAAATCTATCAAACTCCCTGGACCTCTGACAGAAATGCATTTAATTATATTTAAATCTGCTTCGCATGTGCGCTACCATTATCTCTTTCCACAAACTTCACTCCAAAAAGATGTCCAGTGCCGTCTGGATAAAAATGCTCCTGTAGCGCCAAAAATCATTCTCTGTTCTTGCTAAAGTGCTCCCAGATGTGCGCTGCCTCTGTCACCACGTAATCCGTGCAGCGCCCACACGACAGGCACGCCGGAGCCTACGCAACATCTGTCCTTGAATCACGAGGGTCCGGTCACGTGGCTATCAGGTGCACGTGCACTTTAATGAAGCACATCCAGGGCTTTAAGTGGGGGGGAAAAACTGGGGGTGCTCTAAAAGGGGCGTGGCAAATTTCTTAAAGGGGTGTGGCCTATCCGAGTAGGGGCGTGGTCTAAATCAATTTTCGAATTCTGGGGAACCAGTGGCGCTCAATATTTGCCTTGATTTCCCTTCGGAGGGCTGTTCAATCTTTTCTACGCATACGCAGTGCTTTCTATGAGGGTGCGTTACCACCGCATATATAAATCAATAAACAGAACAAGTCAGCATTGGCAGTGAGAGTGTTTTGGAAAAGATGAATGGCGCTTTGCGGCGGAATGAGAAAGCTGCGGGGAAGGGGAATAAAAAAACGGCCATTAAAATACTCACGTTGCGGGCTTGCAGGCTGGGAGGGCAAGTCTTGTGTGGCTTCAGAAGGATCCTGGCTGAAGCAGCTCTGATGCGGAGGCAGGGTCCCGACGGTGCTGGTAGGGCTGGGGAGGCGTCACGAAGGTAAGTTTCCTTTTCACTGCTGCTGGATTCTGTTGTAGATCCTCGTCCCTCGCTTGCTTTAAGGCAGAGCAGGGTCACACTGGTTGCTGGAGAAATCTTGCTGCAGGCCGTAAAAGCAGGGTTGTGCCGGTTCTAACCTGCTGTTGTTGTGCCGATGGCTGGCACGATGACGTAGGTGGCGCTGCGTGTTCAAAGAGAAGGGAAATCCCGAGAGAAAGTGTCTCTCTTCAAAGGATTTCCCTTCCTGCTACAATGACGTCACGCCTTAAGCAGTGCGCGCGCATGCTCACCCGAAACACCAACAAAAACTGGGACGTCTGGTCACCCTACCTTTGACCTTTGAGGCCCGAAAATAGAGCCCCCTAGAGACCCGTTTCGAGGCCCCCCAAAAAAAACTGGGGGTGCTCAGACCCCCACAGACCCCCCCCCCCCCACTTAAAGCCCTGAGCACATCCCCTTGCACGGAGCACTTTACTAAGACAATAAAACATTGACTTCCAAAAGCGCTTTCATATGTACTCTGCCTCTGTTATAGTGTAATGCAAGCAAAGCGCTTTAAAGCATCACCCAGTTCACAGCACTACTACTGCATATGCAGTGTATGTACTTTTGGGGCACTCGCTGCGCCGTGCACTTTAATGAGGCAATAAAGTGCCCCATTATTTATTGATACACTGGAGACGAGGATTAACAGCGCAGTCCACGAGTGCATGAGTTTGCTCGCGGCGCTTCTTCTTGGCTCACAGAAACGTGTGTGTTTAAAGCATACATTAGGCTGAACCGACTCCCACAGTCTTCCCACGCGAGCAGTCCAGCCACGTGCTTCAAGCCGGCCGCCACAAAGCACCATAGCCACTTGGCAAACATCTGTGCTTCATCGAACAGAAAGTGTGTGCACTTCTAAGTGCATTCATTCGTTGCCTTTTTAAAGCTACCGAGTTTGCTGAGATAAAACCGGCCTCACATGTGGTGCAGCGTCATCGCCTGCGATTTTAAGGCATGTGTATTAATCTTTCTGGATTTATGACGCACATTAATATAATTATGTTTACTTATGCTAATCTTATGCACTAGGGGCCTCATTTACAAGAGGCCTGCGCCGCAGAAGCATCACTTTATTTGGCGCTCCGGTGGCGCCGGCCTCTCAATTATATCTGTAGGCGACGCAAAGCCACCCTGCGTGGCTCTTAATGGCCTCATAGATGTGGAGTGAGACAAACCTTACTCTGCGTCAAGGAGGCGTTCCATGGACGATCCAACACCCATGGATTTTGACACTGCCCCAGATTTACACAACCACATAAAGCCGGGCCAGCGAAAACTTTACACCTCCCCAGAGCAGGCGTAATGAGGAGAAATGTTTTCATTTTTCCTCATGTTTTCCTATCTCCATATGTGATGCATTCTGCAGCAGACATAGAAAGAGGAAAACGCGCCGCGTGATTGTTTTTGGGCAGGAAGGTGTCCCTTCCTGCATAAAAACGCCAGGCACCAATTCTTGTGCCAGCGTAGTGGAAGCGGACAGGAATGCGCCGTATCTCATAGAGACGGTGCATCCAGCCCTTTCCTTTTGACGCAGGACAGGGCAGCAGAGTGACATGCAGCGCCGCCTACATCAAAATCCAGTAAATGAGGCCCCTAGGTTTATCTCTTGGCACAAAGTTGATTCGAAAAGGCTGTCATCTGCACTCAGGAAACAAAAGTGCTCCTGCAGGGCCACAATTCACTGCCGCTTCCTCGTAAACTGCTTTTAGGTGCGCTCTGTTTCAGTGTAATCCGTGCACAGTACTTCCAATCAGCATCCAGCGGGCACTACCTTCGGACCGGCATTTTTATCACATTGGCATTTTTAATTTTTCCACATTTAACATGTTCCACATGTTTGAAGTCACTTTCTTTTAATAACACAGATTATTAAAGCAGCCATCTGGAAACACATGCTCCCATAGTGCCAAAAATCACTCACTCTTCCGCCTAAAGCGCTTTCATATGTACCCTGCCTCTCTTGCAATGTAATCCACTGAAAGCGCTTTGAAGCAACATCTGGCCGACAGCAATAGTGCCAATATCGGCAACACTCATCACCCCTCATGCAGCATCATACCCAATAAATAAACAGACAAGACACTGTTTTCGTGGAGAAAATTGCTGCAGGTTTATTAGCATACCAACTATGCCAACATGGTGGGTTATCTTACAGGCGATCCAAAGGCAAGCCGCCCCTCGCGGCCTACCACCCGATGGGCCAACTTGCATTGTGGCCTTAGCCAATCGGTGCTTAGCGGTTATGGTGAGGGGATAGCCCCTCCCACATCCGGTGAACCATCGGTCCACCCCATTACTCACGCCCCCCCCCCTACGAGGGGCGGAGCGTTCAAGCGACCCCCGGTTGTACAGGTTTCCAACCGCCCGTAGGAAAGACGGGGCGCCGTCGCACCTCAGGGTCCACTGCGAAGACTTCCTGGGGATATTAGGCCTCAGCACCCTTTGTGCTCCTGAAGAGGGTACCCCTGAGTACCTTTCCGCCTCTGGATCGCTCTGTAACTCCGCCTGCAACACAAAATAACAGATTAGAAATTCCTTCCCCCCCACCCTGATTACGCAGGGTAAGCGGTAGGGAGGGAACGGCGTCAGGGGTGAGGAGAAAGAGGCCGCTAGGTGGGCGGGGAGGCACTTATACCTCTCCCCTTCCCCCACCCGGGCCGGAAATGACGAGCGGGACCCCAAAGGGGTCTCGCGAGGCTGGGCTGTCCCGTGTGCCATCCTGTGGCACTAAAGGGGCCGCCCTCTTAGGAGGGTCCCCTTCGTGGACATCGGGCAGCCCACATAGTGCCAATATCGGCAACACTCATCACCCCTCATGCAGCATCATACCCAATAAATAAACAGACAAGACACTGTTTTCGTGGAGAAAATTGCTGCAGGTTTATTAGCATACCAACTATGCCAACATGGTGGGTTATCTTACAGGCGATCCAAAGGCAAGCCGCCCCTCGCGGCCTACCACCTGATGGGCCAACTTGCATCGTGGCCTTAGCCAATCGGTGCTTAGCGGTTATGGTGAGGGGATAGCCCCTCCCACATCCGGTGAACCGTCGGTCCACCCCATTACTCACGCCCCCCCCCTACGAGGGGCGGAGCGTTCAAGCGACCCCCGGTTGTACAGGTTTCCAACCGCCCGTAGGACAGACGGGGCGCCGTCGCACATCAAGGTCCACCGCGAAGACTTCCTGGGGATATTAGGCCTCAGCACCCTTTGTGCTCCTGAAGAGGGTACCCCTGAGTACCTTTCCGCCTCTGGATCGCCCTGTAACTCCGCCACAGCCCTGGGTGTGGCGACCGTCGCAGCCAGGGCCCCCCACCAAGGCCGGCATTCCTACTTACATCCTGCTATTTCCAGGGCCTCCTCCAGGTCCAGCAAGAGCAAGTCCCACACTGGACAGGTGCGCCCCATCCTCATAAAGACTCCATGTGGACTTTGGCATGCCGCAGGCCATGCCTGATCAACAGAACCCCCATTGTTCCGTGACTCTGTGCATGGCATCGTTAACTCAGCGCAGTTGACCCTCCTGCGTGCAGCCTCCATAGCCTCCCCTGACCGAGCTCTATGCCACAAGAGCCGGGGGGGTGATCTCTGACCATCAAGGTTCACCTGTCCCCAACTTGTTGCTTAGTTTGCACATTGTGGTCTTCATTTCTTGAAGCAAAGTCCTCTTCCTGTGTGAGCCTGTGCCACCAGAGGCACCGGCTTACCATTGAGCATAGCTCCTTGGTACTTCCTCAAAACACCCTGTGAATATGGCGTGCAGCAACCATGTCTAATAACACAAAACCCCTTCTGCTCAGTGAATTTACGCATAGCGCTGCTACACCAGGCGGGGGGGGGATCTCTGACCGCCCTAGTTCACCTGTCCCTAATTGGTTCCTTAACTCACACAAGTGGACTTCATTCTGTGCAGCAGAGCCCTCTTACCCAGGAAAGTCAAAACATTCCCTCCCCGGTGTAAGACCAGGACGTTGGTAGTACAGGCACCCCCCCGACCCCAGTCTCTGGTGCCGTATCCCCCAGCAAGCAGCTCCAGCGCATGCCTGAGTGTCCCAGCCAACTGATTTTGGCGGCGGAAAATCGTGCCTCCATTACCAGGTTTCTGCCCACCGTGCCACTCTTAAGATGCTCGAATGTCCAATCACCCAGACCTTTGATTCTGGCAAATAAAGAAATGTAAGGTTGCAAAACTTTTATTGAAACACGGCACGCAAAACACTACCACAGCTAAATTGCACCTTATTACACACGTCACAACCGGCCCCCAAGAATCTGGTGCCGCACTGGGTACCCCCAGCTACATAACGATTGCCAGCAACTCCAAGACTTTCCATGTCCACAGGCCCCCTTTCTTTGCGTGGCTCATGGACAAATCTATTACTTAACACCTTGGGACTTCCACCGTCCCACCTGCATGATACCTTCTGCCACCATGCCTGCCCTAAGGCTGTCGTAGCCGCCCCTATCCGAAATGAGTGGCTGCAGAATCGCTTGCCCGGGACCTTGTTCCCTGGCAACCTCAAGCATGCCTGCATTACGTGCCACTCACCAGACGCCCAAATGGCCCATCTCCCAGGCTCAGAACAGCTCCAGGAGGTCGTCGTCCAAACGGCGTCAGGGGTGAGGAGAAAGAGGCCGCTAGGTGGGCGGGGAGGCACTTATACCTCTCCCCTTCCCCCACCAGGGCCGGAAATGACGAGCAGGACCCCGAAGGGGTCTCGCGAGGCTGGGCTGTCCCGTGTGCCATCCTGTGGCACTAAAGGGGCCGCCCTCTTAGGAGAGTCCCCTTCGTGGACGTCGGGCAGCCCACATACTACCAGAGGCGGCCGGCGACATTTCAAAGTGGTGGGCACACAAGCAGGCTACGCCAGGGCCCACATTATGCACCTGGTTTGTGCAGCTACGCTCCAAGGCACAGGGCCCCAGTAGCGTGGGGCTTGGACAAACGCAAGTCCAGTACCATTTGGAGACAATGATTTCAGACATGTTGTCACGTCTGCCTTAGAAGTTCCTAAGCAGCGTCCTTGTGGAAAGAGTTGTAGCAAGCGATGCTTCTGAAAGCACATCGGGCCAGTAACCGGTGTGCAAATCAGGAAGGGATTTTAAAGAATCTTTACGGGGTTTATTCTGATTATTCATTATGGGAATAGTCGGGTAAATAAATTACTAGGATATTGAGCACTTTAAAAAAATTACCATATTTGTACAGTTCAGGAAAGGATGGGTGCGTGTGCAAGAGAGAAGTGCGGGTCGGGAGGAGGCGTGCGTGCGCACGTGCAACTCAAGCAACTGTGCTGGTAATGCGTTTCAGCCCTCACACTAATAATGCACAAAGGAATCTTCTTGCCCTTCCACTATACCGGGCCACATTTCCCCCCAAAAATGCCCATTTGAACCAGATCTTCCCCAGAGATCAGCGCTTTCTTCAGTTCTCGGGCTCCGTGCATGGCCCGGTGAAGTCCCCAGAGCCAAGATCCTAACAAATCCGGACACTGCTCTCATGGTGTTACCCAACATGAAAGCAGTGCCGCGATTGGTTGGAGCGGGTTACATCACCACTCATACTGGCACTAGGGGCCTGTGTTGTCTGTCCACCTGGGTGTATAACAGCTCTGGCTGGAGAAGTTTATACTGTGCATGTCAGGGTGGCCATCTCAAGACGGCATGCGCAGTGTAAACTGGTGTAGCCAGGCACCGCTCCGCCCTGCTCCCAGGATGCACTGCAGCAGTAGCCCCACCCCGCATGGCCCCTAACACTCAGCTCCGGCAGCTCACAGAGTGGAAAATAAACTGGTTATAAAGTCACTTCATTGCCATTTTATTTTTCACTTTTGCTGTGCCCACAGCACGGGGGGCAACACTCTGCCCAATGGAGCAGCCGAAACTGATGCATGTGCAATATATTTACTTTGGTAAAGAGGCTCTTCTCACGCGGATATTAGGAGCCCAGTAAACTGTACTAAAACGAATCACTTTTTTAATAAACATTTGCTTTTATAACAAATTATGTGTTGATTATTTAAAAGAAAATGGATATTTTGTATCCACAATAAACAATTAATACTTGTACAAAATTGAATAAAAGCATTTTTGCTAATAAAAAACACATGTAAACCAAACAAATTTATGAAGTACATTAAAAATAATATTGCAACACAAAACACACAACACACAGATTCAAACACTCCACTGCATTACAGTAATGCTATCAATCACATATTATGTGAGAGATCTATTGGCTATGCCAATGCTTGTTTGCCCGGTAGCCCCTTTTAAAGTAAATGCCCCCTCCCCCTAACCACACTTAAAGGGCAAGCGCAACCAGCACTCCCAGCAGAGTTTAGGATTCCAAGGCTGCCCCACACATAGCACAGAGTCACCAACGATGGAGCTCAACAGATAATCAAGGCACGTTGTACGGGCTCCCGCCTTGGTACGGAGTATCCTGGGATACTGCTCAGTACGTGTTCCTGGCTGGCGTTGTGATATATCTGGTTTTTGGAAGAGAAAGAGTTCATGGAGTTGGCTGTACCTGGGCAGGAAATCTGAGACAAAGGCACAGAAGAGTGAGAGACATTTCAACAGCTCACTGACAAAATATCAAAACCACACATATCATGGTGTATAAGTATCAAGTCAAAAATATCAAACACAAAAATGTTGTTATCCTATACTTATAAGGTAAATGACAAAAATATTGAAAATAAAATATGGTTGTGCACTAATAGTGAATGAAAAAATATTGTTTTTAATATATGTGTATATATAAATATATATATATATATATACTATATATATAATATATATTATATTATATATATATAATTAAAATAGAGTAAACATTAAATATATTAAAACGTGACAGTAGTATAATGTAAAATAAATATTTTGAAATAATTAAAAAAAATATATAAAAGTAATACTTATTTAAAAAATACATTTATGTATGTGTTTATTTAAACATATATAATTTGAAACTATTATTAAAATAATAATTTTAATTTATATTATAATTTACTATTTACCAAGTTTACTAATATAACATATATATATATATATATATAAATCAACAAATAAATTGGAAACATTTTTCAAAAATATAACAATTTAATTACACATAAAAAGTTAACAATATAAAAAAGAATTACGTTTTATTAAAAATATATTACATATTACAAACATTACTAATTAAAAAATATAATTTCAAATACACAGAAACATCATAATAATATAAATTCAAACAATCTAAACAAACCTATAAAATTGTAGAAATAACAGATATACTATTCCCACTCCTGTCAGTGCAACAGTAGGGAAAGTGTTGGATTGCTAAGGGGTAAAAATTACTATTCTCACTCCAGTCTGTGCTACAGTAGGGAAAGGGTTGGATGTAGGAGAGATAACAATTTACTATTCCCACTCTAGTCTATACAACAGTAGGGAGGGAGAGAGTAGGTCACTTCCAACAAATAAAATATTTTCACAGCTACAGTAAATAACAAGAATTATAAATATTTATATATAAAATATGTATAATAAAAAAAACATGATGTATTTATTACAATGTTTAATAAATATTTTAAATTAAAACAAACATTATTAATATAATTAAAATAACACATTATATGCTATATTCTCACAATCACAACAACCAACAAATATAATGTTATTTACAATTAAAAAGCATAACACAATGAACACGTAACATAATAAATAACTTACTTTTAAAAAACAAACTATTTTTACATTTATTGTTACTTAAATAACTTGCTACCCTACAAGCTAAACAACACACACCTAAAATATATCTTAAAAATTATAATAATTACAAATTTACATAATTTAGTATCAATTAAACAATTAATAGTTATTACCTAATAATAAAATAGTTATATTTAACTTCCCACCCTTAATTCCTACAAACACAACAATGCGCACATAATATATAAATAAAAAATGTCTTATTTATGTTATTTACATAATGAATTATCAGCTAAACAATAAATAACAATTAACTAATAATACATTAATTATACTTAATTGATTTCTGACCCTTTACCCCTACAAACTCAACAACCAGCACCAGATATATAACTTAAAAAATATCTTAATTACGCAATTGACATAATTAATCATTAATTAAATAATTATTGATAATTAACATTAATTATTAGATTTAATTTCATCCACATCCTTTAGCCCTACATAAACCACAACCCACACCAAAAATATAAATACAAGATTAAATTAATTAAACAATGTACATAATTATTTAAATAATTAATAATAATTAAAAAAACAATTATTAATCAATTATAATTAAATTACTTCCCACCATATACCCGTACAAAACCCACAACCCACACCTAAATTTTAATGTAATTAAAAATCAATTACACAATTAACATAACTAATTATCAATTAAACAATTAACGTAATTAAAAATTAAATATTAATTCATTATAATGAATTTAATTCCCACCCTGTACCCCGATAATCCCCACAACCCGCTAAGATACTAAAAATAATAATAAACTTTTACATTAATTTAAAAATAACTAACAATTTACAAACTATATTAAAAAATAACTATATGTATACAAATAAATTATAATATATACAATTAAAATATATACTAAAGTACATATAAATAATTAAAAATGATATTAACAATGATATTTTTGGAAACAATATTAACAACATAGATATTTTTAACATCTATATTACCATAAATCAATATTCTTGTCAACAATATTTCTGCATCACAATATTTGCAACTCAATATTTTTCCATGTCGATATTTCTTTTCGATATTTTGTCTGGATATCCATTTCCACCATCCATACACAGCTCTGGTTAGATCTTGGCAGACGGATTACGCCGTCACAACGGTGACGAATATCCCATCCGCCGAAATATAAATTCCATTATATCCCATAGGATTTATATTTCTGCGGACGAGATATCCATCTCCGTTGTGACGGAGTAACCGGTCCTCCGAGATCTAGGTCAGGCCCTCTGTCTTCAGTGACTCCTCTAAGGAAAAGGTACGCAGCAAGATGCAGTGGATAACATTGCGTTCCAATGAGAGGGAGTTTCACAATGCAGCTTCTGGAGATCTCTTTAAAAGAAGGGCTGTGGAATGTTTCAGATCCGCACCTCAACCAACAAGGAACCTGAGCAGGCCCCCCTCTAGTCTCTATGTATCACCCACTCACACAGAGGAGTCCCAAGATGGACTCCTGTCCCAATACAGTGAAGTGTCTCTGTGCACCATGCGCACTCCACACTCGCCCTACCTCATCCAGGCACAGGAACCGTGCCCTCTCCATCCATGCACCCCATGAAAGGGGTAAACGACCTGGAGGTCCAGAGGCATCTCTCACTATGAAGGTGACTGGCAAACATGGTATGTCCATTTCACTCTATGTACATGCTGGCTCGACTTCCAGTCCCTCCCTCGCCACTGAGAAGACAGTAGTCGCTCTCAAAAAAAGAATTGCTCTTGGGTTCCCCAGGGCCATGCTCCGGCCACAAGGGGTCTTCTAGAATGTAAAAACCACAACACATCATCAAACGTAAGGAAACTCTAGAATGTAAAAGCTGGGAGACCTCAGTATATAAAGGGACACTCTAGAATGTAAAACCCATCAGACATCATCAAACAAGAGGTCTTCTAGTATGTAAAACCCACAACACATCATCAAACATAAGGAAAACTCTAGAATGTAAACACTGGGAGACCTCAGTATATAAAGGGCCACTCTAGAATGTAAATTCCACCAGACATCATCAAACAAAGGGTCAATCTACTGTTAAACCCACCAGAACATCACCAAACAAAGGGAATGTCTGCAATGTAAAATCCAAACACCATCAAATAAAGGGCAACTCTATCATCTAACAAAGGGACACTCTAGAATGTAAAGCTCACCAGACATCATCAAACAAAGGGAAACACTAAAATGTGAAACCAGGAGACCTCTCTATACAAAGGGAAACTCTAGAATGTAAAGTACAACCAGACATCAGAAGACTATGGGACAGTCTAGAATGTAAAGTACAACCAGACATCAGAAGACTATGGGACAGTCTAGAATGTAAAGTACAACCAGACATCAGAAGACTATGGGACAGTCTAGAATGTAAAGTACAATGTAGATTTTCCTCAGCTCTGGAACACAACAAAAGTTCCAACACAATAAAACACCAGAACATCCAGCTCAAATAGGCACAAAAACAACTTCAAATCTGAACCAATGAATAAAGTTCACAACACACAACAAAGTTCAATGTCCAAGATCAAATGAAGAAGTCCTCTAGAACATCCAACAATTTCCGTCGTCTTCTGCAGGTCCTCCTTTTTCTTATTGTTGTGCTCGAGCTACAATATAAACAACAGCAGTAAACCCTGGGCTGGGTAATTGAGAGGGATAATGTTAGCCTCCGTGTCTTTCATAAAGTCCAGATTTTCTATCCAGCAGAGCTGAGGAAAATCTACATTTTATAGCAAGACCAAAGGCTAATATTATGGCAGGTGTAGAGCTTCTCCAACAAACAAGTAGCGGCCATTTTAACAGGCTTACAATGAAACCTCTGACATATTGCATCATTTGACCAATCGGCGCACCTTAGAATGTCTTGCAATGCACCCCAAGCACCAAAGCGTTCCAAGCTGACGCGCCCTTCACAGAATGCGCACCAAACATGCTAACATCCAAGCCAGAACCCTTCATCACCTCCTGCACCCGACGAGCACTTGTAGGTGAAGAACCTGCTTTATGTGGACATTTAAAAGAAATAAGCAACTGTTTCTCATAATCAGTCTTTAACTGAGCTGTCCTCTTTTCATACTCCTTCACACCACGCATCACACACACTTTTTCATGCTCATCAAAAGGTGGGTAGAAAATAGACATAACATTTGTTTTTGTTCTTTTGCTTAAATGAAAGCACAGTCCCTCAAGTAAATAAATCCTGTTTGAAACATCCAGGGACCTAACATCTGAAACCCTCCTAAAAGAAATGAGACACAACAAAACTGATAACTTTTGGAACAACACCTTTAAACTCAAAACATTATTAGCACCTAATCCTTCTAAACAACCCAAAACCTTAGAGAGATCCCAAACTGAATTATAACTAGCAGCCGGTGGTTATGAAATTCTTATACTCCTCACCACTCTCCTTAGCAACGCATCCTGACCCACCATTATACCTTTATGTCAAACATGACCTGAGACAATTCAATTGTCCTCTAAAAATAAACCCCTATCAAATAAGTCTGTCAAATAATTAACCACTTCCACTACATCCACTGAAATGGATCAAATTACCTCTTCACACACCAGCAAACCCATTTTGTCACGCCAATCTATACATCTTCGTAGTTCCTGGTGCACAGGACTCCTTAATAAGACGTGTAGCTTCTCATGAATGTCCCAGCACCCCTAGGCATGCCTGAAAATGTCCAAGCCACCACTCAACTGGCCAGACATAACCAAGTCATGCCTTGCACCTAAACGACCCAACAGAATTTCCTGAAATATTGGAATGGTAACTCCACTGAAATTTCTAAGACTATTGGATACCAAACCTGTGACTTCCAAAGAGGCGTCACCAACCCCAGTGTCTGCTTCTACTTGTCAATCATCCCAGTCACAAGAGTAATCATCGAAAATGGTGTGAAGGCACGAGGCCTGAGGCCCCTCCAGTTCTGCCGAAATGCATCTATCCCTCCTGATTACAGATCCAGACGCCAACTGAAAAATGTCTGTTAATGAGCATTCAACCTGTTTACAAACAGGTCCACTTGACATGGGCCCCTGAGATCCATGAACCTCTGGAAAACCGACGTGTTCAGTGTCCAGTCGCTGGAATCCATGTAATTCCTTGAACACCAATTCACCTCCACCTTGGAATATGCTCAACCCTGGAATTTGTTCTGCTTGGATTAAAATATTCTGTTTCGCTTCAAACAATAATCCCAGAAGACTTTCGCCAAACCTCCGAGATTCTTTGATCTCAGCCCCCCAACTTGTTCACACACCTCACTGCTGAGACATTGTCCGTCCTCAACAAGACTAAACACATTGCTTTGTCCTTTGTAAAACTCTAAAATTCTAGACAATTTATATGAAGCCGGCTTTCCTTCTCTGACCATACACTGCCTGTTGTAACTGTAGCACAGCGCACTCCCTAACCTGCCAAACTCCCATCTGATTCTATAACTATTTTGGGTCTCTCCCCAAAAATAGCTCTTCCATTCCATGCCTCCATATTCCTTAACCACCAAACAAGTTCCCCTTTTGCCTCCTCTGCAAGAGCAATCTCCTCCGAATACTTCAGACCACCCCTCAAATGTATGGCCTTTAATCTCTAAAAGGCCTGATAGGTTAAAGGACCTGGAAGAATAGCTTGAATAGTTGAAGACAATATACCTATAACTCTTACCAACATCCTCAATGATATCTTTTCTAAGCTCAACACCTCTCGAATTTCCTTCCTTATTCTGCTTAATTTCTCTTTTGGAAATTTCAATTGCCCCTCTACTGTATTCACCCTAAATTCTAAAAACAGTGGGGCATATGTACAACAGAATGACGGAGCGTGGTGTTAAGCAAAACTTGCTAACGCCATGCTCCGCCATTCTGAAAACGCAGGGATGCGCTGTATTGACAAAGATACGGTGACACCCCTGCATTTCCCCAAGCTGTCGCCCATAGTGCAAGGGTGCCTGCATTGGGGGGAATGATTGTCCCTTCCTGCATATAAACAATCACAAATGGCGATTTGTAACTCCTATGTGTGCTGCATTATGCAGCACACATAGAAACAGCAAAAAGCCATGAATGATTGTTTATGTGCAGGAAGGTGTCCCTGCTGTTTCTATGTGTGCTGCACAATGCAGCACACATAGAAACAGCAAAAAAGAGAAATAAAGCATTTCTCCCCGTTTTGCCATGTTAAGACCAGGTTTTCCCTTGTCTTCATTTTTGGCGCTACTCCATACTTACGCCATCCCTGTAAATATGGGGTAGCGTCAAAATCAATGGGTGTTGCAGCGGAACACCCACCGCAACACCCACTGCCCACCCCTTTCATGCTAAGTGTAGCGTGAAAGGGTGCCTTGTAAATAAGGCGAAGCCACTATCGCCACAGGAACGTCGTAAAAAGTGACGTTCCCGTGGCGACAGGGGCTTGAAATATGGCCCGGGTTTCTTAACTCGGAATTGACATGACTTCTGTTTATTCATCACAAAACCTAGACCCTCCAACGAGGACACTGCTATCTGAATTGAAATGTCTGACGGGGTTCCCAAATTGAAATCATCAAGTAAGAGTCCTTTAAATCTAACCAAGTCAACCAGTCCCTCATCTGCAAAACATCTCTCAACAAATGAATGCCCTCCATCTTGAAATGATGGTACTCAACCCAATCGTTCGGAGCTCTCAGATTTATCGCGGGTGTCATCCCTTTGTCTTTTTTCTCTACTAGAAAAATATTGCTTACAAACCCCTCTAAATAGTTCTTACCTCCACAATTGCACCCTTCGCTTCTAATCCCTGAACCTCCTTGCTTACCAAAGCTGAAAGTTCTACATTGAACCGTATCATTCCTGGACAAAGTTACTGAATTGGCTCCTCTAAGAAGTCTATGTGATAGCCCTGCACCATCTCCAAGACCCAAGGATCTCCTGTTATCCAAGTTCAATTTCCGAAATATTGAGCAAGTCTGCCACCCAATTTTAACGGGATAAGAGTAGCGTTTTGTCTTACCTAAGCCCCTGGTTGATGATCGCCACAACCTCCTCTGCTTCTTGATCTTTGCCATTGCATTAAAAAAAAACCGATTGATATAAGTACTGGTAAGTACTGGGCCTAAAAGATGCTCTAGTAATGCCCTATCCATGGCCGGGGAACTGACCTCTTGTTCCTCTGCCCCTAACAAAAACACGTATATCAAAACCTTTTTTAATTTCATTTTGCAAATTCTGCCACAAACTAAATGCCCCTACGTATTTGGACATTTCTTTAATGAAATCATCGCCAAACAGCAAAACGTTTGCTACCTTACCTGCCTCGCTATTAGCCAACTCGAACAACTTTGGATCAATCTTTAATAATATACTTTTCCTTTGTTCAACAGATATCACCGTGTTTGTATTACCAAGCAAACACCCTGCTCTCTGTATCCACTCCCTCAACTCTTCCACATTTAAAGTCTCCTTTGACACATACGCCTCCTCAGCCATATCAAATATCTTAGTTATAGGTCCTGTCAGGTCCAGAAGTCTATCTTGACTCATCTTAAGGCCTTTATCAGGCCCTTTTCTGGGGTCATGTCCCCCTTTGCCTATAAAGGCTAAAACCTTGACATCAAGGTCTGGAGTCAACATAGCCTTATTAGCCTGTCTTGGCCTTGGGCACTAAGACCTCAGTCACAGCCTGGCATCCCTCAGTATCTGCCTTCAAGTTCTCAACAATTTCTCTACATATTCAGCCACATGGGCTGCAGGAGACCACTCTGGAGAGAGTGGATGTTTTAAAATCAGTGGATCGAACATGAAGTGACCCAACGGATCCGTAAGTGACTTAGCTTCTCACGCCCACCATGAGCTCTGACTTTAAAATACTTCCTCCGATCTCCCCATCTGAATCAAATTCAGACGAAGAACTTAACTCCACCTCTGCACTTCCATAAGACTCATCACATAAAACAGTGGAATGCCATGTGTGTCCAAGACGCCATCATGTTTTGTGTGTTCACATAAACCTTCTTCTGCACAAGCAGATCTAAACTTTTCTGCCTGAGACTGAATCTTATTAGGGTGTTTTCTCTTCCTACTTACTTTTCCACCTCTCCTCTCCATTGGTCCCTCACCAGCCGACAACAACCTTTTGACTGTATCAGATCATCCAATTTCTTCTCCATTTTGTTATTGAAATCCAAGGAGAATGTATTCAACATATTCATTAGTCTCTCCTCCAATGAGCTCTCCATACTACCCATAGTACAGGGGGGCTCACTCGTTTCCAAATGGCACCAAATATTATCCAAATTTGATATTTAATCACTAGATATCAACACAATATCCAAAAGCAACCAGCCTCACCAATGTCAGGTTCACCTCAAAATACTTCACTAAGCGCTCTTCCAGCTGACCGAAAGAAAGCACATCGGCTAAAAACAGTACTTTCCATCCCAACCAGTCACGCAAAATACTCCATTGAATATGAGCATAGAATCCCAACTTCCTAAAATGGCCGCCTGCACATCACGTAGTACATAAGGCGGAAGCACAAGTCCTTCCTTTGTTTCTACTATCCTCAGTTTATTAGTCTTCAGTGTCATCCAAATTGCAAAAACAATCTCCCTGATATGCCGTGCCGGGTACGCTCGGCTGAGCCTGTCGGCACCTATCGCTGAGAAATAACCTGGCCCAGTCGCACGCCAAGCCCGCACTCAACGATCGGCTTCAGCAATGCGACCTAACACGTGCACCCTGCACACGCAGACGGTGAACACGGCTCAACGCAGCCTGAATCTAAGAAGATCGCGCCCAACAACCGCTTACCCAATGCCCTGCATATGAACCACGCACACGGTAAAACTCATTACCCTATGACACGCAAACGCACACTGCTTGTACTCAAAATAACGCTTGTGAAATACTATGTTGATAAAAATTAAAAGGTTATTTTAAGACTTCTTACACTGGTTCAAATGCTTCAAAAACCTATCCCACACACTTAAGGCATAAATTAAATCGTACATATATAATGAAGTGTAAAACAAACATATATAATAAACTCTGAATAAGTCAGTTCTCATACAATAATCTCTACTGCACACAGTTCATACAGATATGCAAGTTTTTGTACTTCTCTGAGTGAGCAGCAATAAAAAAAGGAAGATGGCTGGGTGTTCTGGTGTTTTATTATGTTGGATTTTTGTTGTGTTCCATGTTCTTTAAAGAGGCTGCTGTTGAGTAATGGCAATAAAGGAGATTGCAATAATATTAGCCTCGGTCTTGCCATAAAATCAGACATCAGCAGAGGAAGGGACATCCTGAAATCAATATTCCTACCAGATACCAACAACAAATGGCAAAATAAACAGGCACACTGTGTACATGATGGGATTCTTAGAAGCTTCCTCCACCTGCCTGCGTATAAGGGATGCAGAGATGCTCCTGCCTGTGTATGAGGGATGCAGAGATGCTCCTGCCTGTGTATGAGCGATGCAGAGATGTTTCTGCCTGTGTATGAGGGATGCAGAGATGCTCCTGCCTGCATATGAGGGATGTAGAGATGCTCCTGCCTGCGTATTAGGGATGCGGAGATGCTCTTACCTGCGTATGAGGGATGCAGAGATGCTCCTGCCTGCGTATTAGGGATGCAGAGATGTTCCTGCCTGCATATGAGGGATGCAGAGATGCTCCTGCCTGCGTTTGAGGGATGCAGAGATGTTCCTGCCAGCATATGAGGGATGCAGAGATGCTCCTGCCTGCGTACGAGCGATGCAGAGATGCTCCTGCCTGCGTATGAGGGATGCAGAGATGCTCCTGCTCTTACCTGCGTATGAGGGATGCAGAGATGCTCCTGCCTGTGTATGAGGGATGCAGAGATGATCCTGCCCTTACCTGTATATGAGGGATGCAGTGATGCTCCTGCCTGTGTATGAGGGATGCAGAGATGCTCCTGCTCTTACCTGTGTATGAGGGATGCAGAGATGCTCCTGCCTGCATATGAGGGATGCAGAGATGCTCCTGCCTGCGTATGAGGGATGCTGAGATGCTCCTGCTCTTGCCTGCCTATGAGGGATGCAGAGATGCTCCTGCCTGTGTATGAGGGATGAAGAGATGCTCCTGCTCTTACCTGTGTATGAGGGATGCAGAGATGCGCCTGCCTGCATATGAGGGATGCAGAGATGCTCTTGCCTGCATATGAGAGATGCAGAGATGCTCCTGCCTGCGTATGAGGGGTGCAGAGATGCTCCTGCCTGCGTATGAGGGATGCAGAGATGCTACTGCCTGCGTATGAGGGATGCTGAGATGCTCCTGCCTGCGTATGAGGGATGCAGAGATGCTCCTGCCTGCGTATGAGGGATGCAGAGATGCTCCTGCCTGCGTGGAGGGAGGGCAGAGATGCTCCTGCCTGCGTGTGAGGGATACAGAGATGCTCCTGCCTGCGTTTGAGGGATGCAGAGATGCTCTTGCCTGCGTGTGAGGGATGTAGAGATGCTCCTCCCTGCGTGTGAGGGATGCAGAGATGCTCCTGCCTGCGTATGAGGGATGCAGAGATGCTCCTGCCTGCGTATGAAGGATGCAGAGATGCTCCTGCCTGCGTACGAGGGATGCAGAGATGCTCCTGCCTGCGTATGAGGGATGCAAAGAAGCTCCTGCCTGGGTATGGGGATGCAGAGATGCTCCTCCCTGCGTATGAGGGATGCAGAGATGCTCCTGCCTGCGTATGAGGGATGCAGAGATGCTCCTGCCTGCGTATGCGGGATGCAGAGATGCTCCTGCTCTTTCTGTGTATGAGGGATGCAGAGATGCTCCTGCCTGTGTATGAGGGATGCAGAGATGCTCCTGACTGCGTATGAGGGATGCTGACATTATAATTTGCCTGCTTTCCTTGGATGGTTGCTGACATGCCCCATTGCACCTGCTTGGCTATGAGGGTGCCGAGATGGTCCTGCTCTTACCTGTGTATGAAGGATGCAGACAGGCCCCTACCACAACCCTTGTGAGACATGATGTAATGCGAGAGAGGGTGGCTGACGCGCCTTACTCGCCTGCCTTCCTACAAGGGCGCTGTGGTGCCAGTGAGGAGTGCTGACATGGCTCCTGCCTGTCTACGAGGGTTGAAGAGATGCCTCCAGCACCTGCCTGTGTAGGAAAGATAATGAGATGCCATTTGCAGCTGCCTGTGTAGGATGTGTGATGATCCCCTATGAGATAGAAAGTGCTCAAGTGAGAGTTGCTAACAGCTCATCTGCACTTTTTGTTTTTACTTAATCATATTTGCCCAGTTTCCTACTTTTAATGAGCAGTTTCTAGTCCTCAGTCACCAGAAATAGTGGTAATTCTGGCCATAAGCCCCAGGCTGCTTCCTCGCCAGGGTTCGCCAAGCCGCCTGTTGTCTTAAAAGAGCAAGCAATGCCCTTACTGGCTTATATACCATGGGCAATGCCCACCTTGTACAGTGAATCAGTCAAATGGCACTATCAGTCACTATCATTCACTCTCAGATACTGTCAGTCACTACAAGTCACTGTCAGTCACTATCAATCACTATCAGACACTGTTAGTAACTAACGGCCACTCTCAGACACAATCAGTCACTATCAATCACTATCAGACACTGTCAGTTACTATCAGTCACTTTCGGACACTGCCAGTTACTCCTAGACACACTCAGTGACCCTCAAAGATTGCCAGTCACTCTCGAAGACTGCCAGTCACTCTCAGACAGGGTCAGTCAATATACGTCCCTCTCAAACACTGCCAGTCACTATCAGACACTGTCAGTCACTATCAGTCACTCTCAGGCACTATCAGTCACTCTTAGACACTTTCAGTTGCTATCAGTCACTCTGAGGCACTGTCAGTCACTACAAGTCACTGTCAGTCACTATCAGTCACTTTCATTCATTCTGAGATGCCTGTCAGTCACTCTCAGACACTGTCAGTCACTATCTAGCACTCTCAGACACTGTCAGTCACTATCAATCACTATCAGACACTGTCAGTCACTATCGGGCACTCTCAAACACTATCAGTCACTATCAATCACTATCAGATACCCTCAGTCACTATCAGTCACTCTCGAAGACTGCCAGTTACTGTCAGTCACTTTCAGTCACTCTCAGACACACTCAGTCAATCTCGAAGACTGCCAGTCACTCTCAAAGACTGCCAGTTACTCTGAGACACGGTCAGTCACTATAAGTTAGTCTAAGACACTGCCAGTCACTCTTAGACCCTTTCAGTTGCTATCAGTCACTCTCAGACACTGTCAGTCACTCTTGAGGAATGACAGTCAATATCAGTCATCCTCAGACACTGTCAGTCACCGTCAGTCACTCTCAGACACTGTTAGTCACTAGCTGACACTGCCAGTCACTCCCGGACACTGTCAGTTACTCTCAGACACTGTCAGACACCTTCAGTCACTGCCAGACATTGTCAGTCACTCTTAGACTCTCTCAGTCACTACCAGTCACTCTTAGACACTGCAGTCACTCTCAGTCACTCTCAGACACTCCTAGTCACTATCAGTCACTCTCAGACACAGTTACGTAAGCAACTGCCATTCACTCTCAGACACTCAGAGCCCGATTCACAAAGGTAAACTTAGATCTGAGTCCAACTTTAGACCTGAAGTCTAACTTTAGATCTGAGTCTAACTTTAGACCTGAGTCTAACTTTAGACCTGAAATCTAACTTTAGACCTGAGTCTAACTTTACACCTGAGTCTAACTTTAGACCTGAAATCTAACTTTAGACCTGAGTCTAACTTTAGACCTGAGTCTAACTTTAGATCTGAGTCTAACTTTAGACCTGAGTCTAACTTTAGACCTGAAGTCTATCTTTACACCTGAGTCTAACTTTAGACCTGAAATCTAACTTTAGACCTGAGTCTAACTTTAGACCTGAAATCTAACTTTAGACCTGAGTCTAACTTTAGATCTGAGTCTAACTTTAGACCTGAAGTCTAACTTTAAACCTAAGGTTTAAGTGCCTGATTCACAAAGGTCATCCACACTCATGGTGGAGGCCTCACAGTCGTCACTATCAGTCACTCTCAGAGCCTGTCAGTCACTGTGAAACGCTGGCAGTGACACCGACCTGCCTCGGTGTTGACACTCAGAGCGACGTGAGGGGTAGAATTGTGCCCCGGTGCTGGCTCGGCGCCGCAGCACCGCTGACTGGCATCCTGCCCTGACGAGTCTGGGAGAGTCTCCAGCTCTGTCTAATGTGATATTTGTATTACTGTTTCTTTTTTTAGTAAGATGGAGCGATTTCAAAATGTCTCTGTTTCCTTCTGAGAATGATAGAGGACCTGGGGTGCCGCGGGAGTGAAGAGTCTGGGAACGAGTCATCAGCTCGTTCCGCTTAACCGGGGATTTTGTACGCTTAATATCCTTTCATGTGAGTGTTTCACTGAATTTCAAATGTGACCAAGGATGTTTTTAAGGCCTTAGGGCCAATTATACAAAAATATAGAATTGTGATTTCCCAATTGCGATTCTTACTAAACGGTAATTAGGAAATCGCAGTTCATGATATAAGAAAATGTAGGGCCATATTTACAAAAAAAATTTGTAGCCGTAAACGCCCCAATCGGACCGTTTCCAACTACAAAAATTATTTTTACACATGTTCAAAGCACAAATTGAGATTCAGTAACGCAATTTGTGTTTGCAATTCGGTATTTGGAAGGGGCGTGTTTGGGGTGTTCCTTCCAAATACCGTATCGCATGGTATGTATGAATGTTTCGCGATCGAATTCTGGTTGCAGAACATGAATACTTTACCAACTACTTTAAGGAGGTGATGACCCATTTGCAAATGGGTCCCCTTTCTCCTTTGAGAATGGAAAAATAATATTTTTTAAGAGCAGGCAGTGGTCCCACGGTTCCAATATGTTATTTCCAAATAGTGATTTCTAGTAAGTCACAAATCAACCTAACTCATGAATATTAATGAGGTAGGTCACAGTTTGCGACCTATTAGGAACGATGGTCATCACAGGGATGGTGGCCTGCTGAGGTCAACAGAGCACAATGTCTGTGATTGCTTTTTAATAAAGCAATTTTTTTTTATTTGCAACATTTATTTTTTTAATGCAGCCTGTTTTTCTTAAAGGAAAATGGGATGCATTTAAAAAGAAAAAAAAACTTTGCGTTGTCATTTTTTTGAGAGTAGGTAGTAGTCCGTGGGACAACTGCCTGCTCTTAAACAATATATTCTTGTACATTCTCTACGGGAACGAGTACCTTAGGGACCCCTTCCCATTTGCGAAAAATTACCACCTCCTTCAATGAGTCCGTAAAATATGAATGTTTTCCAACTGTAATTTGGTCGCAAAACATTCATACATCCCATTCAGATTCGATATTTGGAAGGGGGCGCCCTAAACGACACCCTTCCAAATACCGAACTAGAAACACAAATTGCGATTCTGTAACATGTTACCAAATCACAATTTGCATTGTGTACATATGTAAAAGCATTTTTCGGTTGGAAACTTTGGGCCGTTTCCGACTGCAAAAATGGTTTGTACATATGGCCTCCCTCATGTTCCTTGCTTGCAACAGGCCCACAGCATCCTTGCTAAGCTGCGGCACAAGGCGTCTCGCCCGCTCCTCGCCTAACATGCGCACTGTTTCCCGGATGTTCATCTGAGCGGAGCGCCTGGTGTTGGCACTTCTCTTATTATGTGCTAATTATGTCAGTCAAAACATCAAATTATATTCGAGGAGACGGGAAAAGCTATTATAAATCTGGAAGGAAGGAGTGAAGCGGTGGGAGGTAGAGAGGCTTCGAGGCCGAGTGGGGAGAAAGAAGTAAAGAACCTGTCATCCTCGAGCCTGGGGCATTGCCCCATACTGAGAGCAGTGGTGGGTGAGACAAGGGGGGTGGTGGGCAATGAACATTAAAAGGTACCCAGGTGAGAAGAGCAATGCCAACGGATGGTCATCTATGGACCACCAGAGGCAAGGAGAAGATAAGGTGCGGCTCGTTGAGTTAATTCCATGGTGGCAGGAGCATCGTGCACGTGCGTAGAACAAGCACAGAACTAGCCCTTGGACTTATGTTAGATACATGCAGCTGCTGGTGCCGAGGAATGCACATGATGCTGGAAGCGACCAGCACATGTGTGCAACATACATGGGCACACACCTGGAGTTACTGATCGGAAAGGAGAGTGCGACACTTGCTGATGGCAACGGATGTTTACTATAAAGGATACCTGGGGCCATATTACAGGAGTGTTCCAGGGGTGTAACGGGCATTAGTGCCCGCTGTGCGCACCCCCAGGACACTTTGGTATTACAGAAGGAGCTGCAAACACTTGTGCGTCCCCTCCTGTATGGCCGATAGTGCTGGCGCACATAAAGTGCCAGCGCTATCATTAGAGGGCGTTCCCTCATTTGCATGGGGGTGTGGCCCCATGCAATGAGGGAATCCCTTTGCCTCTGCGCACACGCTGTATTACAGTCACGGGCGCTGAGGCAAAGAAGCTGTCAGGAGACTCACTGACAGTGCGCCACCTAAAAGGTGTCACTGACAGTGCGCCCCCTAATGGCAGCCATCTGGAGGGCGTAAAAGGGGTCCCATGGACCCGCAGACATCCCCTTGAAGACAGGTACAGTCACTCCCTGCACCCGCCTGCAAGGGGTCTCTAATCCCCTTTCAAAGTGCGGGCGGGTTGCCGCCTGCACAGTGAAACATGGAGCGGCTTCAAAGCAGCGGCTCTGTTTTTCATCTGAATGTGCTGCCCTGGGCGCAGTGCATTCACTATATTGGGGTGCATTTTCCTGGTTAGTGCTGGGCGCAGCTTTTGAAAGGTGCACCCAATGCTAACCAGGAAAATGTGCCGCATACGTAATACGGCCCCTGGAGTGTACCAGTAGCGCTCTGCTACTCCCTAACACGTCTGGCACTCCCTCCGACCCTCAGTCTTAGGCACCGCTTGAAGGTAACAAATACAAAATGGATTTCAGCGTTACTATGGCCATCTACGTCATGCATGCTCCATAGATTCACCCTCTTTGTGCACTAAGCAGAACAGAGATGCTACATCCATGTCCCACATGAATGGGCGAAGAACTTCGCCACATGGCACAGGCGGACCCCTTCGAATAAGAAGGTGTGAGCGGTGAGTAGGCACTGCCCATTGACATGGAGAGCTTACAAGGCCCTCCTTGCCAGTATAAATGGTATCACAGCCTCCCCTGTCTGTCATCCACCGCTTGTTGAGCTGACGAGAGGTAACGAGGGTGCACTCGTTACAGGTGGTCATTGGCACTGACGATGCAATGAATTCACCTGCTGGTGATGAGGGCTTGCATGACAGATCTGCGGGTGTCCAAAGGGAGCCATTTGAGGCTTTTCTGAGCAGTTTGTGGGTGTGGAAGCAAGGAGATGCAACCGTGTTGACCTGGTTAGACATATTGCTCTGGCTGTCGATCACGATGCTCAACGTACTGATGGGTTGGTCCTAGCTCAGAGGCCACTAGGCGGGACACTAGAAAGATGTGTCTTTGCAGAATATAACCAGTCCGGTGTAGTCACTGTTGAGTTCCTGCTCATCCAGTCTGCTACAGACAATATGCGACTGACTTCGTTTGCGTGAGAGTGTTTTCTGATAGGCGGAGGATAAGCTGTGTGTCGTCAGCGTAGGAGATGACGCTGAATCCGTGGG
Organism: Calotriton arnoldi; assembly: GCA_963921515.1. Classification (NCBI taxonomy): domain Eukaryota; kingdom Metazoa; phylum Chordata; class Amphibia; order Caudata; family Salamandridae; genus Calotriton; species Calotriton arnoldi. The sequence goes on from CAWUFW010000053.1 coordinate 1,837,829, forward strand.
AATGGATGGTGCCTGCACGGGGCCAATCCAATTCAGGGCAGAACAGGGCATGAGTCCTCTCTTGTGTATCAGTGCCACAAAATTAAAGTGACAGTTTGGATCAATGCGAACCCCCTTCGCTTTAAACCAAAAGTTTACACCTATAGCAAGCTGTTATAATGTAAACTTCATAAAAGCTCTTCTTACTAACGGGCAAATAGTACCTTTCAGATAAAATCTCATTAATCCACTGTTTACAAACCAGTAGTCTTGGTGCATCGTTTTTATCTTAAAACAATGCTGAAAATTGTCATGACAACTTTATTAAAATTAATTCTTAAACTAAGTCATCAAAGTGCTTCCAATTTGATGTAATAAAACGTCTTTATTATTCATTCCTAATAAATTCAAATAAACTGTGTATTTGGAACTGTCTACATCATATAGAATGCCTGGATAAGTTTGTGCCATTCAGTCTTTTTATAACGAGTGTTCGGCGCTTGCAAACAAACTAACAAAATATCGGATTATCGAGTGCCGGACCGAAACGTTATCCCAGTTCACGACCAGCCCTGTGGTGCTCAGGCCCAAATCATATTTCCTAAGTTGAGATTCCGCAGCCGACAATTGAGCTATAAAGCCATGCACCGAGATTCAAGTGTGCATTAAGCAATTGCTGGAAGGTTTGCATTGTAAACACTGAGGGGCCGATTCCGATTCGGGCCGGAAATCTCTCCGACCGAGCCGGACCCGGAGAGATTTCCGACCGAATCGGACCCGTGCAGCCCGACCGAACGAGTACGATGCGCACGTATGCCATCGGACTCGAGTCGGTCGGACTCCCATTGAAGTCAATGGGAGCCAGTCGTACAACGCGTACGCGGGCTCCCATTGACTCAATGGGTGCGAGGCGGACAAGGGCGCCCCCTACAGCGTGTACGCGGCAAAGCGACTCGCGCCGTACACGCACAGGTAGGGGGGACCCATGGGTCCCCCCTGTGTGTGACTCGCGCGTCTAAGCGTACAGGGGGGTCCGACACGGACCCCCAAAGTACGGCTCCGACTGCTCTTTCGAGCCGGAGTGCGCGGCTCGGTCAGACTGCTTGCGGCGCGCATCGTACTTACCCGGCCGGGAAACGTCTCCATTGCGCGGTGCGAGTCGAGTCCGAGCGAGTCGGTCGCTGCGGTTAGACCCGGGAACGAGTCGGTCGGAGCGGTCGGGACGCCCGGACGAGTCGGTCGGCGATTTCGCATCGTACTCGCTCGCCCGGACGAGCGTACGAATCGGTCGGGCAATAGGGCTCCGAATCGGATCCGGTTAAGCCGAATCTGATTCGGAGCCCTACCGGCCGAGATCGGAATCGGCCCCTGAGTGTAGGGAGTGTTCATCTCTTTTGCCTCGAGCTCATACAATAGGGTACATATTTCAAAATTCCCGAATTGTGGGAGGTTAGACAGATCTTTTTTTTATGTAACTAGGAAAATCAGATAAATAAAGAGAAGATAACACCGGGGTAGTATGCATCCTTACACCGGGCTAGTATGCATCCTTACACCGGGGTAGTATGCATCCTTACACCGGGCTAGTATGCATCCTTACACCGGGGTAGTATGCATCCTTACACCGGGCTAGTATGCATCCTTACACCGGGCTAGTATGCATCCTTACACCGGGCTAGTATGCATCCTTACACCGGGGTAGTATGCATCCTTACACCGGGCTAGTATGCATCCTTACACCGGGCTAGTATGCATCCTTACACCGGGCTAGTATGCATCCTTACACCGGGGCATCCTTATAAGAGCCATTATTGACTTATTTTTTTCAAAATATTCATTTTCAGACCGTGGAAGCACTTTTATTCAATTTTCTGAATGTAAATTCACCAGTGGCCGCAGCAGCCGGCTCTGGGTGCCCTGTTTGCTTAATTTAAGCAATAAACAGGCCCTGTCCACGCAGACAACCGCATTACTAAAATCCATTAAAGCAAATTAGAGCTTCATTTTATGTTGCCAAACATATTTCTCACCTTTGATACTTCGGCACAGGATGTTACTGCCTTTCCAGAATTGAGGAAATAGATCAACCCTTAAATAATTGTCAAATGAAGATTTAAGTATTTGTGCCCTCAAATCGGGGTCTCTCTTTTGTACATTAACTTGTTTCCTGTCAGGTCCCTGTGCTCAGGCGTTACTAAATTCACAAATTATATTTACTATCTCATCAGTTGTAAGCCCATCACAGCAGAAAGAAGAGACAGTAGAAACAGAACTAATGTCTGGAGGAGTTATCATGTCAGATCATATAATTTAGTAAAATGACTACGTCATTGCTTTTCATCTATTGGGACTTTTATTAGAGCAATCCTTGCGATTAAGTACCAGAATTATGCGCATTGCCACATGTAACGGCAGATTACATAGAACCATGGGGCATATTAGCAAGGGCACTATCGCCGCTTTAGCGGCACTTTTTGCCGCTAAAGCGGCGATATTTATATCGCCCTATCAGCAAACTGTCTCTAACAGCAGTTAGCGACGGTTTGCGGGCATTAGCGCCCGTTTTTTTACAGCTTTGCATGTCAGCGATATTTATCGCTAATGACATGCAAAGTGGGCGTTCCCGACGAACAAACCTGGGAAACACTTGCTAACAGGCCTATCGCCTATTAGCAAGGTGGCCATGGCCCCAGTTAGCGACGTGAAAAGTCGCGCTAACCGGGTCATCGCCATTTATTTAACACCTGCAATTAGCAGGTGTTAGCCATACCTAACATGGGGGTGGATTATGCTGATACGACCACAGGGTCGTATCAGCAAGGTGTTCTCCCTTCTCCATGCAACATCGCTGGTTTTTCAGCGATGTTGGCCCATTTCCCCGCTATCGCTGGAATATTCATCGCCATAGCGCTAATCGTTGCTAATACAGCGTTAGCGTGGCGATATATTCCAGCGATAGCCGGCGATAAAAAATCACGCTAAGCAGGGTTAGCGATGATTATCGCCTCTTCTTGCTAATATGCCCCCATATTTTCTTTAAATTGTTTCTGCTGTATTTTTGTATAATTGTTTTTCTTATGTAACATTAATAGATTCTTAAGATTACCATATGAATGGTAAAACAGTAAACACTGTGTTAACAATCATAAAAGATCTTCAAAAATATCTGAGTTAATAAAATTAAGGACGGCAAAAAATCGATTGCTGAAACCATAATATCAGGTCATCAGCATGGGCTTATTCCATGTAAATCATCCAATGTAGCAGCATCATAATTGGAATGATTGTACCCCGTTCTTAGAGGATGAAGAAATAGGCATTGGTGACATGATACACAGCTGACGATGAGTGCTCCACGCGTGTAGTTTAATGTCATAGTTCATGACTAGTCCAGAACCTGACAATCAAATATTAAAAATGTCGTCAATTAATGAACATTGAGGTCCTTCCAAGAATAATCATCAATTTCCTGATCATTAAATCTACCATCAATTAAAGTCAAATCTAACTTAATAGGGTATTTGTTCAACTGTTACGATTCTTGTTTTGAAAAATTGAAGGTAATAAGCCCCAGATCGCATCTAAGGGTCTAATTACGATGTCGGTCAGACAACACCGTTGCCGATGGAACCGCCCGACCATAGGTCGGTGGTTCCGCCCGCTGTATTTGGAAAACATCCATTTTACAATTGCAGCTTGTGTGGCAGGCAGAAAAGGGCTGCAGCACAAGCTTCAATTGTAAAATGGATGTTTACAAACATCCCTGCACCGTGTGGCAGGTACCATGCGGTGGCTGCCACACGGTACAGGGATGTTTAAGGGGGCCATAGTTGCCCCCCAGGCCCCACAGTGGAGGGCCCGGGGGAAGGGGACCCTGCTAGGGGCATCCAAAGTCACTTTCTGCCTGCCTTTTCATGGCGGGCGGATTGCCATGAAAGGGCAGGTGGAATGAGGCATCGTAATCCAGATGGTGGAACCGAGGCTCGCTCCACCATCATAATGGGATTACCATTCCCTCCGACCATCAGTATTGTAAAACGGCGGTCGGACGGAAACCATTAATGTCGGGCGGAAAGCCTCCGACTAGCTGTCGGATGGCTTTCCGCCCAACATCGAACTCGAGCCCTAAGTCTGTAAATCAACCTTTATAATACGTAAAATTCTTTATTTACGTGTGAAATCACATGCAGCTCTTAAGGCTGCATTGGGCAATGTGTTATATCATGTCACTAGTATCTCAAGTAACTAACGCTCCAACACCCTGGGAGTTTTCTCCAAGACTTTACACCATCCACCCTAAACATGGTGGATGATTTAAAGTCCTTCATTGGAAGGCCCCTACTCTGTTGACTGGGCTCCTTGGAGGAAGTATTCCATTGACAGAGTCAATAGGAGCTCTATTGACAGAATGCTTACAGAGCACCTGACACTAAAAGAGGCTGACAGGCCGAGGGTTTGACGACAGGGTTCTCGGTGGTGTTTTTCTCTCTGTGTTGTTTTCTCTCACAAACGCACTGGTAATTCTCTCAAATAATAAGTTTACTAGCAGTGGGCTGCAAAGCTCTCCACGAGTGAATTTTCAATTCAGAATTGGAATTTTCAAGCCTTTTAGGTAGTTGCGAGAAAAAAAAAGTGCTAACATCATTCCAGTTTCAAAATCACCAGGACAACCCGATTTGAAGTTAATTTGTGTGAAAACGACACGTTTCCAGCATCAGCCAGCACTCGCGAGGAAACCATGCAAGTCTGAGTGGAAATATACACAGCTGCGTGGATGTCGTATAATCAGTAAACTCCGCAAACCAGCACTCGCGAGGAAACCATGCCAGTCTGAGTGTAAATATACACAGCTGCGTGGATGTCGGATAATCAGTAAACTCCGCAAACCAGCACTCGCGAGAAAACCATGCCAGTCTCAGTGGAAATATACACAGCTGCGTGGATGTCGGATAATCAGTAAACTCCGCACACCAGCACTCGCGAGAAAACCATGCCAGTCTGAGTGGAAATATACACAGCTGCGTGGAAGTCAGATAATCAGTGAACTCCGCAAACCAGCACTCGCGAGGAAACCATGCCAGTCTGAGTGGAAATATACACAGCTGCGTGGATGTCGGATAATCAGTGAACTCCACAAACCAGCACTCGCGAGGAAACCATGCCAGTCTGAGTGGAAATATACACAGCTGCGTGGATGTCGGATAATCAGTGAACTCCGCAAACCAGCACTCGCGAGGAAACCATGCCAGTCTGAGTGGAAATATACACAGCTGCGTGGATGTCGGATAATCAGTGAACTCCGCAAACCAGCACTCGCGAGGAAACCATGCCAGTCTGAGTGGAAATATACACAGCTGCGTGGATGTCGGATAATCAGTGAACTCCGCAAACCAGCACTCGCGAGGAAACCATGCCAGTCTGAGTGGAAATATACACAGCTGCATGGATGTCGGATAATCAGTAAACTTCACAAACTGTGGCTAGGCCAGAGAGCAGGATGTGGGCCCGATTTAATATGAATAATAAAAACATTGCCCATGACTCCTTATCAGAGTCAGGGAGCTTTTAAGCACGTTTTTTATCTACTGCAAAGCTTGGCTTTCCATGTCTCAATGATTGTTGTCCTGTGACATATGCTGTCAGGGTCTAACAACAATTAATTCTGTGGTGTGTGGTTACAAAGACCGTCTAGTCAGAGGTATTGACATAATTCTGGAAGCTCTCTTTAATGTATAGCATTGTTTAAATACAATTAACACCCCAGAGGAAAAACCAACGTCACTGTCCTGAACTGTCCCAAAGCTATGATTCCAACACGTTTACTTGAATACACTGTAGAGTCAGGCAGAGAAAATGTGAAAACACTGAGGGCCACATTCACTTAACTTTCACGCAATTCAAGGCAGCAAGTGATGCTGCTGCGCTGCGCAGCATTGCGTGAAAGGGAGAGAGCGGAAATGCTCCATTTTTACAAAGAAATGGCACAATCCTGCTCTCTCTGTGCGCTGGTGCACTGTGTGCTGCCTAGCGCCAAACAGGCACCCTTGCCCCATGGAGCAAGGGTGTCTGCGTTGTAAGTAGGATTGTTTTTATGCAGGAAGGGGCCCCTTCCTGCACAAAAACAATCCTTAGAGCCATTTTCCTCTTGCTCTGTGGAATGCAGCACACATGGAAAGAGGAAAATACGAGATGAAATAAAGCTCCTTCTCCTCGTTACGCCTCTCCTGGGAAGGCTAAGCATTTTGATGCATTCCCAGGTTTACAAGTTTTGTAAATCTGGGAAAGTACCAAAATCCATGGGTGGATGCGTGGAAACGCCCATGATCCGCCTCTGGTCCGCCCATGATCTGCCTCTGGACCGCCCATGATCTGCCTCTGGAACGCCCATGCTCCACCCCTGGACCGCCCATGATCTGCCTCTGGACCACCTATGATCCGTCCCTGGAATGCCCATGATCCGCCTCTGGACTGCCCATGATCTGCCTCTGGAACGCCCATGCTCCGCCCCTGGACCACCCATGATCCGCCCCTGGAACGCCCATGATCTGCCCCTGGAGCGCCCATGCTCCACCCCTGGACCACCTATGATCCGCCCCTGGAACGCCCATGATCCGCCTCTGGACCGCCCATGATCTGCCTCTGGAACGCCCATGATCTGCCTCGGGAACGCCCATGCTCCGCCCCTGGACCACCCATGATCCGCCCCTGGAACGCCCATGATCTGCCCCTGGAGCGCCCATGCTCCACCCCTGGACCGCCCATGATCTGCCTCTGGAACGCCCATGCTCCACCCCTGGACCACCTATGATCCGTCCCTGGAACGCCCATGATCCGCCTCTGGACCGCCCATGATCCGCCTCTGGACCGCCCATGATCCACCCCTGGAACGCCCATGATCCGCCTCTGGACCGCCCATGATCCGCCCCTGGACCGCCCATGAACCACCACTGGAACGCCCATGATCCGCCTCTGGACCGCCCATGATCCGCCCCTGGAACGCCCATGCTTCGCCCCTGGACCGCCCATGCTCCGCCCCTGCAACTCCCATGATCCGCCCCTGGAACGCCCATGACCCGCCTCGGGAACGCCTCCCAAGTTGAAATGTAACGTAATGCAGCGCAAGCAGCTGCCCTGTGTAACATTTCTGTACAAAGCCACACAAGGCAGAGCAAATCAGACCTTGTGTGGCTTTGTAAAGTTTATTGAAGACTTTGTGTTCTCACAAGACAATGCAATGGCTTCATAAATGTGGGCCTAAATGTCAAAGAAGCAAAAAAAACAAAAAACACTTGCTCTATTGTAGTAACATATATTTATTGTGTAATAACTTAAACCAATCGCAAACCGTTTAATTTAAGAAATACATTGTAGGTATGTATCTATATCTATGTATGTATATATGTATATATATATTATACATACATATATATTTATATATATGTATGCATTTCTGTGTGTACGTATGTATATGTACATATGTATGTATGTATGCATTTATGTATGTATGCATTTATGTATGTATGCGTGTGGTATGGTATTTGTGTAGCGCGCACATAGTCAAGGGCAGTGTCGTGCCGCACAGTGTCAAAGTCTGTAGTCTCAGGAGGCGCGTGACGTCCTTTACCAGAAGTCAAAGATTCAGGGGTGTGAGTTACGGTGCCAATTCACTGCAACAGAATAACTCACCCACGCGATGACCCTCTGTGCATTCATTCATATTTGCAGTTTCACTGATATCAAAACATCACTCATGAATCCAAATTAAAAGAAGATTTAAAAACTCTGGCATCGCAAATTGAGAGAGTATATCGTCCCTACTGCCAAGCAAACCCCAAAATATCCAATGACTGCACAGAGATGAAAGGCGATGGCACAGCCAGACCTTTGTGTTTCGTGTAACAAGCGCTTCTTCAGGGCTGCGCCACTATTCACACATTGACCACAGCCAGGCAGTCACGTGGTCTCTAGGAAAGGTGGGGTTACTGGGGTCTAAGCAGGCTATGGTGCCCACCTTACCCCTCCACGGCATTGTTGTTATATGAAACAATGCCAGTCAAGGGCAGTTCAGAGGCACAGAAGCGCCCGCGACAAAGAGCTGAGGTGCCAACCTCACATGCAATGGGTGCTCACTGCTTTGGGTGCCAAGAACAGAGTTATATACCAACTCCAGCGGGCATACCCCACAGAGTCCGTGTGGGCACACATGTCAGGGTGAGGCTCCTGATGCCATAACAGAAGGTGGACCATTCTATGCTGGAGCCGGAGCGGTCCGTGCAGGTAAGAGCGGTGGGGCGGTTGGTGGGGGGGAGTCGACAGACGACAACGAGGAAATATTAAATTAAAAAAAGAAAACCACTTACCTTGTGCACGAGCACAAGGTAAGTGGACCCAGAGTACCAGGTAGTTATCGTTGGCAGGATACAGAAAGCAAAGTGGGGCAACGCCCCATACTGCCATCAACTGGCAGGATACCTGGGGCCGTATTGCATTTAGGACGCACTGTGCTTGCTTGTGCGATGGTGCACCTTTAAGCAGGTGTGCCAAGTGCAAACGGGGACAGTGCACCTTATTACAATGAATGCATTGCCTCCATGGCAGCTGCAAACTCTGACCGCCCTGGGGGCAGCGCACTCAGTGAAATACAAAGCAGCCGTATCCGTGTTTCTCTCTGCAGGCGACAAACCGCCTTCACCCTAAGGAGGGGTTAGAGATCCTGAGTGACTGCACCCGCCTGCAGGGGGATCTCCGGGGGTGCCCATGGGGCCCCTTTCCCTCTTCCAGAGCGCTGCCTCCAGGGGGCACACTCACCGTGCACCACCTACTTGTGGCGCACTGTCAGCATGCCTTCTAAGGGCATTACCTTGTTGGTGATATGACGTGGGGCAGAGGCAAATTGATTCTCTCAATTGCATGGAGCCACACCCCATGCAAATAAGGGAAGACCCGCTCAGGATAGTGCCATTGCTACAAGTGCACCACCGCTATCAGTACTGCAGAAAAGGCCGCACAAGCATCTTTGGCCCCTTCTGTAAAACCATAGGGCTCCGGAGCGCAAAAAGCGTGTACACACTCCCTTTGCAGCCCGGGGCACTCTCTGTAATACCACCCCTGGTACTTTAGGGCCTGTGCCGCCTTAGGCATGTAAGTTGCTGTTAGTGGATACCGGTTCCGTGAGGGCCATTGGAGACATGTACGAGCTGGGTAACTGTCCTCGATCGATGTGAAGGATGAGGCCTCAGTGATTCCAAATGCTCTGGGTTTCCCTGGGAGACCAGATGACTCTCTGGATTCACTACAGGATGCAGTGCGTCCACTAGGCTGGAGCTGTAAGATTGGGTACCACTGTGTCTCTGGCAGACGAGTCGCCTGGATCTTTGGGTGATGCTTATAGTGGTCTCTGGTAGGTGCAGACTTCAGTAGTCAGGAGGCAAAAGGCTCCATCTGACTCTGTTGGCACAGAAGTGGGCACCATGCCTTGGGTCTAACTCTGAAAGGCCCTCAGTGATGACCCTTTCTGCCTATTAGCGTAGTTCAATGCATCAACTCCTTGGTGTTATTAAAAGCAGTGGCTCCTCAGTGTTGTTTAAAGCAGTGGCTCCTCAGTGTTGTTTAAAGCAGTGGCTCCTCAGTGTTGTTTAAAGCAGTGGCTCCTCAGTGTTGTTTAAAGCAGTGGCTCCTCAGTGTTGTTTAAAGCAGTGGCTCCTCAGTGTTGTTTAAAGCAGTGGCTCCTCAGTGTTGTTCAATGCATCGGCTCCTCGACTCTGTTCATAGCTGATTCTCCTCTGTGTTGTTCAATTTATCAGTTACTCATTTAAGGCATCGGCTCTTCAACATTGTTCGAAGCATCAACTCTTCAGTGTTGTTCAAGGCATCAGCTCCTCAGTGTTGTTCAAAGCATCAACTCCTCGGTGTTGTTTAAAGCAGTGGCTCATTGGTGTTGTTGAAAGCAGTGGCTCCTCAGTGTTGTTTAAAGCAGTGTCTCCTCAGTGTTGTTCAATGCAGCAGATCCTCAGTGTTGTTCAAGGCATCGGCTCCTTGGCATTGTTCAAAGCAGTGGCTCCTTGGTGTTGTTTAAAGCATCCGCTCCTCAGTGTTGTTCAAAGCATCGGCTCCTTGGCATTGTTTAAAGCAGTGACTTCTCGGTGTTGTTCAAATCATAGGCTCCTCAGTGTTGTTCAGGGCATCGGCCCCTCAGTGTTAAGGGTTTTTAGAGTTCAGGTGCTGCTAAAGGTACAGGGAGGTAAGGGGTTCTTAGGGTCCAGGGGAACACAGAGGTAAAGGGGGTAAAAGGTTTTAAAAGGGGGTTTTTGGGAGGGGTTACCCCAAAACAGAAAAGGGGAACAAATATAATAGTGACGGGGTTTGAGTTGTGTTTACGCCCTGAAAGGAAGATGACCCAAAACATTTCACGTAGGACAATTTCAACAAGCATTAGATGGGGAAAAATAACTGCAACAGCTAGGCAAAGTTTCATGTTTGGAGAGCAAAAGCATTGAGAGATGCAGTAATCTAGAACTGATGGAGACTGTTTAGGCCAAATTCTTGGGTTTCTATGCAGGAATTTGCAAAGCAAGAAACAGCATGGGTAGGAACTGCAGCCAGCTGGAAAACAGGCCTTCTTGGCACCAGAGCATCTTGTCTTACATAAATTATAGCCAGTCATGCATTTTAAAACCCCTTAATTTGTGTGCAACCCGAGGCTGACTCATTTGTTTTGTAATTGTTTTTATAATGTGGCATAAGGTGCCACTTAGCCATGTTTGCACCGGCATGACCAGTATTTTAATGTCCCAGCCTGAGCACAAATTATGAAAATCACCTAAAACCAGCATTTTTCTCTTATAAGTGAAACCTTCAAACAATAAATAAAAGAAGAAAGCACATTAAAATGTCTTCCACAGCTGACGTGATGATCCCTGACTGATAAATAAAGTAAAGAAAGAAAGACCATGTTAAAATGATTACAACATGCTAGTTAAGTATCATGTCTGGATATTTGCAGAATCTTTAAATTGTGAAGAAATTATTGGTATTTTTCCCTTTTTTTACCAGCTTGGCCAGATTTTAATGTCTGAGCGGGTACCAAAATTAGGAAAAGCACCTAGCATGCTAGAAAAATAATTAAACAACTATTTTAAATAGTTATTCAAAATCCAATTCAACGGTGAAGTTGGGTTAGTAATAAATATTAAGGAAAGGTAACTTTTAGAAAGTTACTTTTTCCCTGCCTGAAGTTCCTGGTGGCTAAATTTGCATTTGCTCATCCACGTTTGTCAGCCATTAATTGGCATTTGATTAGGGGTGAATAAGGTGTGAAATGCTTCTTAGGAGCAAACAATAGGCTGGCCTGAATGGGCAGAGATGACTCCTCTGAACCTCACCGAATATGCACGGTGGGGGCTGTGGGTATTTGACATTAAAGTATCAATCCTGCATGAGTGTCAAGTCCTGCTTGATGGCTCTGCTGGATTTACATATATCACTTTGGGATGCACTGGAAATGCTGAGAGCAGGACAGGAAAACAATCCTTGTGTGTCCAGTGTCTGGTTGCTGGAAATTCCTACTTGTGTCCTACCAGATTACTTTCTCTGAATTTATTGGGGGCACAGAGGCTGCTTCAAACTAGATTCTAGTGTCAGATGTCAAAGGATGCTAGTTTTATCATGTTACACCCCCCCCCCCCCACACACACACACCTAGTCTTCAGAGCCCAGGTTTAATGTGCCTGAAGTGTTTGCTATCTTGAAAATGTCCAAAGTGGGTATGGTTAGCCCCAGAAACCTTTACCCTATTGGTTAGGGCATGCCCAGGAGTCATGCCTAGCTAATGCCTGGAGGTGGCACCTCCAGGCACCTACTTCAGAATACTTCTGGACCCGAGTAAGAGCAGAAGAGGACTGAACCTGTTTCTGTGATTTGAAAAGAGCCATGAGGACTGGACCGGCTCCCTCGTGCCCAGGACAAAAAAATGGACTGCTAGTATCATAAGTCTGAACTCCTGTAAAAGCTTCAGAGAGAAGCTAAAAGGAGAAGCTACAAGAGGCCTTTTCCTGCAACTGCCCAGCTGACCTGTGGCAATTGTACCTGGGCTCGACCCTGCTGTTGGCCTCTGCTGGACACCCTGTGAGTCTCTAAGTGTCTCTCCTGAGGTCTTCATCTCCTGTGCTGGATCTGGTCTTCAAGGACTAAAGTCAGAAGGTAAACTCTTCAACCAGGATGAACCTGGGTGGGGTATTTGAGTTATGCTTTATTGCAGTCCGCGCCAAATTGCACGGATCTACTGCAACCATTGACTAAGATTGGCACTTTATGTTTCGTGGCGCTGTTAATATTTAGAAGTTTAAAAATCAATATCTCCGGTTCCCCATTTTTATTTTTTGTCATTTCTCTGTCATTTTGTTTATTTAATTTTACTCTATTTTTCTAATTAAGTTTGGGATCTTTATTGTTTTGCATATATACTTTATACATTGCCCTACTTTAAGCTCATCTGCTCTGCGCCATAGCTGACAGGGGGTGGAGCTCCAGTTTATTTAGTGACTTTAGTGGCACACCCTGACAAGTGTTGTGATTATTCCTTGAGGTGTGTAGTTACCTAATGTTTTTTACAGGGAGTTATACTGTTTGTCAGGCTGTTACAAGGCAGCTTGATTTCTGCATGTTCCCAGCCAGGGGAGGCAGCAGAAATACTTCCTCTGTCACAAGGGGTCGCTTTTTTGCTGCTTTTATATGTTTTTCATTTTTCTTTTTGAAAAGCTATGAACTTGAAAAAAGGTGACGCACTAACCTTGTAAATTCTTAGCACACCCCTATCGAATTCCATAACACGCAGTTTGTTATAATGTATCCTCCATCTGCACACGTACACGCGCTTTCAATGGGGAATTCAAAGTTCATTTTTGGCAAAATGTTTGAAATCTATCAGTAAAGTTCATCAAAATGTAGATACCATCCTAATGAAGTTAGCTGAACCTATATCAAGGACTTTACTGTTTACAGGCTAAAGACTTCCAAAAGTAAAAAAAAAAAAAAATAGGGGTTGTGTAACACAAAGTGCCTGCGGTGCAACGGGCATAGGCGCATCTCTGGGGCACTTTGGTATTACAGAAGGGGCCGCAGACACTTGTAATACTGATAGCACTGGTGGGCATGTGCACCAGGGCTATCATGAAAGGGCATTCCCTCATTCGCATGGGGGTGTGGCCCCATTCAAATAAAAGAATCTCTGCCTTTGTGACTGCGCTGTATTTATGGTGCAGGTGCATAGACAAAGAAGCTGTCAGGAGGTGCACTGACAGTGCGCCACAAAAAGGTGGTGCTCTCTCAGTGCGCCCCCAGAGGTCAGACCTCAGGGGTTAAAAGGGGGTTGCATGAACACCCCAGATACCCAGCTGCAGGTGGGTACAGTCACTCACTGCACCCGCCTGCAATGAGATCTCTCTCTTCTCTTGAAAGCGCAGGCAGGCTGACCCTTTACTGATACCATAGTATGCTTTTATGGACATTTTGTATGTGCCGAATAAAGCTTGATTTGATTTGATTTGACCCTTGCACAGTGAAACACAGAGTGGCTTAGAAGCAGTTGCTCAGTTTTTCACTTAAATGAGTTGTCCCGAGGACAGTTTGAATTCAGAGTTGCCCTGGGGGCAGCGCATTCACTACCATAGGGTGCATTTTCCCTGTTTGCGCATGGCGCACCTTTTAAAAGGTGCGACATGGCGCGGACAGCGATAGTAGGCTCTGTGAGTAATACTGCCCGTGGAGTGTCTGCAAGATGTACATATTACACTTATATGATAATAATATGGTCAAAAAGGCATGAGAAAGTGCACAAACAGTTATAAGTGCTAACACTAGTGAAAGCATAATTGCAGGATAGTTAGTGAGTTCTTCTCCAGAGTAATCTTCTAGCTCACTGCTCCATAGTCCATCAGTAACCACTCCCTCTGCCTTGCCCTTCTCACTTAGCCAAGCCCAGTATCTTTCACCCAGGCCCCCAGATTCTTTTCAGCTTCAACCTTTATATGCCACCCTCTCCCTGCCACACTCCAGTCCATAATGTGTGTTTGTTCCCCAGTTGGTGCTGCTGGGCAACCCCTTCATTGTGCTTTATCTCTCTCTCAGTTAGGGGACATACGCCCTGCACTTCTCTATGTGTGGATAAGAGTCCTGTCTGGGTCATAGCTTCATGAACCCATTTTGTCATTCGTCCACTCAGCAGAACCCTTGCAGAGTGGCACTATGGAGGATTTTCAATTGGACCAAGCAGAAACAAGATCGTACCAATGCCTCACGGGTGCACAAAAGCGCTTCCTGTAACCCATCTTCAATCCTACCTGTGCCTCTGTTTCTGGGTTTGAGACTTTCCAGGTCTTTTTGTAGGTGATTCATTGAGGTGGGAAAGGTTTGCTATATTGCTTTTTTCGCCTTTCTAGCCTTTAGTAGCCTTAACTCTACTCGAGATACTTCTAGAGTTCCCATCACCCCTTGTTTTCCGTTTGCAGTTGTGTAAATGGCACAACTACAGCAGTGCTCCACACATCACCCACCGTAGATATGCACTTTGGGCCTGACTCACAAAGGGCCTCTGCACATGTGTGCCGGAGGCCCCGCAGTTGTGGGGGAGTCTTCGAACTCATGCGGCGCACCGCAGTCGTGGGGGGGTCTCAGCACTCGTGGTGGCACCCCGCAGTTGTGGGGGAGTCTCCGCACTCGTGGCGGCGGCCCCGCAGTCATGGGGGAAGTCTCTGCACTCGTGGTGACAGCCTCGCAGTTGTGGGGAGTGTCCGCACTCGGGCGGCGCCCCGCAGTTGTGGGGGAGTCTCCACACTCGTGGTGGCGCCCCGCAGTCGTGGGGGAGTCTCTGCACTCGTGGTGACAGCCTCGCAGTTGGGGGGGAGTCTCCACCCTCATGGGGGAGTCTTTGCACTCGGGCGGAGCACCGCAGTCATGAGGGAGTTTCAGCACTCGTGGTGGCGCCCCGCAGTTGTGGGGGAGTCTCTGCACTCATGGCAGTGCCCCACAGTTGTGGGGGAGTCTCTGCACTTGTGGCGGCACCCCGCAGTCATGGGGGAGTCTTTGCACTCGTGGCGGTGCCTCGCAGTCGTGGGGGAGTCTCCACACTTGTGGTAGCGCGCCGCAGTCATGGGGGAGTCTCCACACTCGTGGCAACGGCCCCGCAGTCATGGGGGAGTCTTTGCACTCGTGGTGACAGCCTCGCAGTTGTGGGGGAGTGTCCGCACTCGTGGCAGTGCCCCGCAGTCGTGGTGGCGCCCCGCAGTTGTGGGGGGGTCTCCACACTCGTGGCAGTCCCCTGCAGTAATGGGGGAGTCTCAGCACTCGTGGCGACACCCCGCAGTCATGGGGGAGTCTTTGCACTCTTGGCGGTGCCCCGCAGTCGTGGGGGAGTCTCTACACTCGTAGCGGCACCCCGCAGTCATGGGGGAGTCTCCACACTCGTGGCGGTGCCCTGCAGTCGTGGGGGAGTCTCCGCACTCGTGGCAGCGGCCCCGCAGTCATGGGGGAGTCATTGCACTCGTGGTGAAAGCCTCGCAGTTGTGGGGAAGTGTCCACACTTGTGGCAGTGCCCCGCAGTCGTGGGGGAGTCTCCACACTCGTGGTGGCACCCTGCAGTCGTGGGGGAGTCTCCACACTCGTGGCGGCACCCCCGCAGTTGTGGGGGAGTCTCCGCACTCGTGGCGGCGGCCCCGCAGTCATGGGGGAGTCTTTGCACTCGTGGTGACAGCTTCGTAGTTGTGGGGAAGTCTCCACACTCGTGGCGGCGCCCCGCAGTCGTGGGGGAGTCTCCACACTCGTGGTGGTGCCCCGCAGTCGTGGGGGAGTCTTCACACTCATGGCGGCGGCCCCGCAGTCATGGGGGAGTCTTTGCACTCGTGGTGACAGCCTCGCAGTTGTGGGGGAGTGTCCGCACTTGTGGCAGTGCCCTGCAGTCGTGGGGGAGTCTCCGCACTCGTGGTGGTGGCCCCGCACTCGTGAGGGGGTCTTCGCACTCGTGGAGGTGCCCCACAGTCGTGGGGGAGTCTCCGTACTCGTGGTGAAGGCCCGCAGTCATGGGGGAGTCTTTGCACTCGTGGTGACAGCCTCGTAGTTGTGGGGGAGTGTCCACACTCGTGGCGGCGCCCCGCAGTTGTGGGGGAGTCTCCGCACTCGTGGCGGTGGCCCCACAGTCATTGGGGAGTCTCCGCACTCGTGGTGGCGGCCCCGCACTCGTGAGGGGGTCTTCGCACTCGGGGCAGAATCTCCACAATGAGAATTCTCATACCTTAAATCCTAGCAGGGCATACAAACCTCAGAAGCAGGATCCCACCCATACTTTTATGTTACTTTCCTTTCCTTTCCATCCATTCTTTCTGTTGAGTTTAATCCAAGTTCTCACAAACAAATCTTAGGCCAGCGGTGAATTATCTGATGACTACCTCCACAGTGTGCGTAGTCTTTCCAGCTGATGTGTGTCAGTCAAGTCTGAAAGCTACCTATCCAGTTGGGCAAATGCCCATTCATCCACTATTGTTAGTTGTGTTGTTTTGTAGCATTTCCAAATATTGTCTCAAGCTAAACTGCCTTTGAAGGGTAAGCATTGTTAGTGATATCCTGTGGCAGCCATCTTTAGAATAAAGTGAGTGTGTTAAGTCGTTTAATTTCTAAATAAATCAGTCTGACATGTCACAAGGTGTGTTCTATGATACATGCAGGAATTTTGATACTTATAAGCATTTTAATTAAAGTTGCACGGCCTAGGTGAAAGGTGACATTTCTTCCAATGTAAATCTGCCCAAACAGGTCCCATGGTATGAGATCTAAGGGCCATATGTACGCACCTATTTTGAAGCTGCAAATGGAGCGATTTGCGGAAGCCAGCCATTTGTGACCGCAAAAAAAGGTTTTTAAAATGTACAAAAGTTAAATTGCGATTCAATAACCTGTTACCGGATCACAATTTGGATTTGCATTTCGGTATTTGGAAGTGGCGTGTTTAGGGGGTCACTTCCTAATCCCAAATCGCAGTGGTATGTATGAATGTTTTGCATTCGAATTAAGGTCATAAAATATTCCTTTTTTACCGACACCTTAAGGGTGGTGGTAACGATTAGCAAATGGGAAGGGGTCCCCAGGGGATCTCCTTCTCTTTGTAAGTGTTGAAACTATTTTTTTTTTTGTGTTGCAACCGACCACTGCCTACTCTTAAAAAAAGAATCTTCAAGGTTTCATTTTTTCTTTTTAAATGCATCCTATTTTCATTTAAAGAACACAGGCTGCATTTAAAAAGAACAAAAGTTTTCTTTGTCAAAAAGCAATCACGGACATGGTGGTTTACTGACCCCAGCAGGGTACTATGTGAGACCTATTGGCTTTGCCAATGCATGTTAGGTCTCAACACAACACCTCTGTGATTCTGAGCAAATCAGTTAATCTCTCCATGCGTGGAAAAGAAAAGTACATATGACATCTGGCAAAAAATCCTATCACATAAAGAAAGCACTTGCGCACATGTCCCTGTCTTTGGGCCTTATTATGAGTCTGGCGGTGCGGGGGCGGGACCACCCCACTTCTGCACTGCCAAACCAACCCATCTTTGAACCACCCGCCATATTAGGAGTTTTCTCCTGTCTGGTAGGCAGTTCTTTGGAGTTCCCAGGGTGGTGCCTATGAAATAGGCACCGCAATGGGAATGTTAAAGGCAGTACCTGCACGGTATTGACTGCTGCAGTCCATGGCATGCAGGTACTGGTGTGCATGCACACAGGGGGGCACATATTGTGCCCCCCCGGTGTGCATCCACATGGTGTGAGGCACTTGTTTCCTTACCGCCACATTTTTGATGGTGGTCGCACCGCCTCAGGACTGACGCACAACCGCCAGGGAACGGTGGTTGTGGCGGTCCTAGGGCAGCCCAACCGCCCTAGTCGTAATAGGGCGGTCGGGAGACTGCCACCATGAGTCTGGCAGTCCATGGACTGCCAGACTCATAATAAAGCTCTTAGTGAAAATACATTTGGAAGCAGATAACATCTGTTGTCACAATAAACATCCATTTCAAAGGAGAAAAGGGGCTTTGTTGAAGTGCATGTGACACAATAAAACATAGCTACAAATGACAAGAGGTTCAACAAGGATGTCAGGGAAGAAGAAAAAATAAAAGTAGTGCTTCAATCACAGGGTAATCAGTGGAAGAGCAGCAATCAAGCTGAAGCAAGCAGTACTTGGTCCATGCTCCAGCCGAAAGAAGAGGAAGTGAAGACAGCCCATGCTACCCAAGTAGAAACAAGCAAATAAGAGTGACAATGAAGCCAGCAAATGTTAAGCAATGGGAGGGCTGCAAGCCCCTTGTTGTAGACAATACATCTTGCAAGCGAGAATGCATGCAGCACATGTGTTGTCGCAGGCGAGACCTAAACATTGATCTAATTTCTAGGCCTGGGCATGAAATTCCGCTCAGCTCACATAGTTTGTGAAGTTTTTCCCACTACGAGCTTCGCGTAGTGCCCGGAGTCTCAAAAAACTCAGCAGAGCAGATTTTTTTCCTTGCTTGTGCTCGCCAACGTTAAGTTGGCTAGTGCGAGCGAGGAAAATCTTACTCCAGACCACCTACCAGTGAGATTTCTCAATGCGGGCGGTCATGGATGGTTGCTACCGCTCGTGTTGAGAAACGTTCCCTTCGCGTTGAGGAAGATGCTGCTCGAGTAGAACATCTACTTGAGAGGCAGAAAGAAGCAGCACCCTCTTGCGCTGCTCGTGGTGCCTGTTCACACTGATTTTACAGTGCGGTACAAACATCTAGCGCTAAAAATCAGAGTAATCGGTGCAATGTAATGCACTCCGCCACTTGCGGAACTCAACATAGCACAGCGGAGTTTATTGGTCACTACACGGAATTCCACCTAGTGGAACACCACAAGCTCCGCCCAGGCCTACTAATTTCATCCAGTGAGTTTTCTGACTGAGCCATAGAATTTTGTCTGCACACTTAAACATATATTTGTCCCACATTCGCTCCATTTCTAAGCTCTAATTAGTGTGTTATTGATTTAGGATTTTTTATCTCTATTCTACTATTGATTTCTTCATCGATCATCAGTAAAAATGTTTTTTTTTTTTTAAATCTGCAGCACATTTCGCAAAACTTGGCATGAATATACAATGTACTTGGCTCACATCTACATTAATAATGGTAAAAATTACCTTCTTCTTGGGACAAAAAAATACCTCAAACATATTTAAAACTCAGAACAAGTTTGAGTGTCTGAAAAAACATGAGGAAGTAGTCTACAGCTCAGGGTGGCACTGGGATAAAAAAGAGGCCTGGAAACAAAATTAAAATGGCCCCGTTATTGAATTGGATAGCTAAAAAAAAGGCCAACATTTGCAAATGAAGGAAG
The DNA here is from genome assembly GCA_963921515.1 of Calotriton arnoldi. NCBI lineage: Eukaryota > Metazoa > Chordata > Amphibia > Caudata > Salamandridae > Calotriton > Calotriton arnoldi. The sequence continues at coordinate 1,857,205 of CAWUFW010000053.1, forward strand.
TTTTAAACTTGTAAAGACATGGGTTGTAATTTCTTTTTCAGGGCATTGGAGACTGCATACATATGAGCTTCCTGCAGGCAATGTTTTTTAGTATCAGGGTAACCAACAGTAAAACCCGGCCCAGCAAACAATAAAACAAGCCCACATACAGCCAAAAAATTGGCCCAAACACTAACCTATCAGGCTAGCCCTTTGGGCACTGCCTGATTGCCCTGCAGGCCAGTCCAACCCACAACGTCATTATCAATACAATTTTTGATGCTATCTAGTAAAATGAAATAGCTGTTCCTTGGAGGACCTGCTGCAAAGTTCAATCAATTGACTATGTGGTACACTTGAAACTTACCTTAATGAATGTACATGTGGAAAAACAATTGTAGTTTTAGACGAACAAACATTAATGTGAACCTGCAAAGTACATTGGAAAATAACCATTGTACAATTATTCCAAAAAGAGACGTTTGACCAATGAATTTAAAGTAAGTTTAGAATATTGTTATTTTGAACAAAAAAAGAATGAAACTAGGGGTGGGCGATATATTCCGCTCCACAGGCTGATTTGTCAGAGTTTTGGTCACTCTGCGTTACTCTTGTAACACGGAGTTACGGCTAAATTCTACCAACGGCCATGTGATGGGGTTTTTTCTCATGCACGGCTCGCTAATGGTAACTTGGCGACCAAGAGCGAGATTTTGCACCCCCAGCATGATTGTCGGTCTCTAGGATGGCACCTGATGAGATTTCTCCACCTCTGGCGGTCACAGGAGGTTACGACTGTTCGCAAACAGAAAGCTGCTGCTCGTGTAGAAAATTTGCTCGAGTGGCAGCAAAATCAACTCGATAAGCTGCGCCCCTTGGCACACTGCATGGTGCCGTCCGTGCTGATTTTTCAGCGTGAAATGAACTCCTACTGCTAAATCACAGCGTGAGCAGCATGAGGTGCCTATTTCGGCCCGTTCGTGAAATTTGGCGGAATCTCGTGGAATTTTTTTGTAACTCCATAGAATTCCGAAGAGTGACACTCTGCGAGTTCCGCCCATGCCTAAATGAAAAATGAGCAAGACCTCTCTAATCACAAGCTGTACCCAATATATAGAATGCACATTGCTAAAACCAAGAAACATATGTATACAATCTATCCATTAATGGCAAATAACTATAATGAGCCCAGAGATCAATGTCCTCATTAGGGAAAAGAGGTGGAAGTAGAGATACAAAAGGTAACAAACACAAGGAGATGATGGACGGAGCGCTGAAACTTTTCAGACACTCATCCCCAGTCACAGATCGGGGTTGAATCCATCATCGTTCTCTAGCTTTAGGTGTTACCCCAAAACTGTTTCCAGGATACTTGTTTCTGGTCCAGTGAAGACCGGGCTTGGCAGTTCGGGCTGGATGGTTCCCATGAGAAACAGGGTCAAGACTGATTTGCATATAGCCTGGTCTGAACTGGGGTGGCGAAGTGAGCTAAAGAACGATGGTGGATTCAACCCAGATCTGTGACTGGGGGTGAGTGTCTGAAAAGTTTCAGCGCTCCGTTCATCATCTCCTTGTGTTTGCTTTGTTCGCCCTAAGTTGGCAGGGTATGCCCAGACGTGGGTCCCTTGCTCACTTTTCCACTGGATTCAGGCTAGCCTGGCTGATGAGGGATGTTACCCCGAAACCGGTCCCAGGATGCTTGTTTCCGGTCTAGAGAATACCTGGCTTGGCAGTTCGGGCTGGACGGTTCCCATGAGGCACAGGGTCAAGACTGATTTGCATATAGCTGGGTCTGAACTGGAGTGGCGAAGTGAGCTAAAGAACAATGATTGATTCAACCCAGATCTGTAACTGGGGGTGAGTGTCTGAAAAGTTTCAGTGTGCCGTCCATCATCTCCTTGTGTTTGTTATACAAAAGGTAACATTATGCTCAGAAGCCAAAAAAGAAAATGGACACACACCTTCCCCTTACCCTCAAGGGATTATCCAGAGAGTATTTATCCCAATACCCGTTACCCCTACACTCCCGAGAAGCCCAGATCTAAAGGCAGAGAGCACAGACTCAGCATGCATTTAAACTACAGTCACCCAAATTCCTGAGACAAGTTGTTTAAGGAGGCCCTGCCTGACTCTTCTTTCAAGAAGACAAAATGCCCTCCCCACCCGTTCAACCATATGTCTTGCAAAGTAGACACAGAAGCCATCAGCCCCACAGACCTTCATTGGTCCTCTAGTCATGAGCGTAAGTCTCATGGAGAACGACACAGAAGCCGTCAGCCCCACAGACTTTCATTTGGTGCTCTAGTCATGAACGTAAGTCTCACGGAGTACGACACAGAAGCCATCAGCCCCACAAACCTTCATTGGATCCTCTAGTCAAGAACGTAAGTCTCACGGAGTATGACACAGAAGCCATCAACCCCACAGACCTTCATTGGATCCTCTAGTCATGAACGTAAGTCTCACAGAGTATGACACAGAAGCCATCAGCCCCACAGGCCTTCATTTGGTCCTCCGGTAATGAACGTAAGCCTCACGGAGCATGACACAGAAGCCATCAGCCCCACAGACCTTCAATGGGTCCTCAAGTCACTAACGTAAGTCTCATGGAGTATGACACGGAAGCCATCAGCCCCACAGACCTTCATTGGATCCTCTAGTCAAGAACGTAAGTCTCATGGAGTATGACACAGAAGCCATCAACCCCACAGACCTTCATTGGATCCTCTAGTCATGAACGTAAGTCTCACGGAGTATGACACAGAAGCCATCAGCCCCACAGACCTTCATTTGGTCCTCCGGTAATGAACGTAAGCCTCACGGAGCATGACACAGAAGCCATCAGCCCCACAGACCTTCAGTGGGTCCTCAAGTCACCAACGTAAGTCTCATGGAGCACGACACGGAAGCCATCAGCCCCACAGACCTTCATTGGGTCCTACGGTCACAAACGTAAGTCTCACGGAGTATGACACAGAAGCCATCAGCCCCACAGACCTTCACTAGGTCCTAAGGTCACAAACGTAAGGCTCACGGAGTATGACACAGAAGCCACCAGCCCCACATACCATCATTGGGTCCTACGGTCACAAACATAAGTCTCACGAAGTATGACACAGAAGCCATCAGCCCCACAGACCTCTAGTCATGAACGTAAGTCTCACGGAGTACGACACAGAAGCCACAGAAGGCACACACACAGACTACAGGCCACCTTACTGTGCAAAACATAGCTTTAATTGCTTGTCGCTCATTTAATGCAAAGATTTCAAGAGGAGTTAAGGGGAGCACTTCAAAACCTAAACATATCTCCACTGAAATACACCAGACAAGGAGCTTAAAAAACATAGAAGTGCTATAAAAACCGTGAATCCAATTGTGACAGATCACCAACATTACACAGTATGGCTTCCTCAAAATTAGGCATAATTAAGATAAATATATTATGCAATAACGTATTTTAGAAAAATAAAAAAATAAAAGCCCAGAGTCGGTGAGCGTTGGGAGCCCACGGTCGGTGCGCGTTGGGTGCCCACAGTCGGTGCGCGTTAGGTGCCCACAGTCGGTGCGTGTTGGGTGCCCACAGTCGGTGCGCGTTGTGTGCCCACAGTCGGCGCGCGTTGGTGAGCGTTGGGTGCCCACGGTCGGTGCGCATTGGGTGCCCACGGTCGGTGCGCGTTGGGTGCCCACGGTTGGTGAGCGGTGGGAGCCCACGGCCGGTGAGCATTGGGAGCCCACGGTCGGTGAGCGTTGGGAGCCCACGGTCGGTGAGTGCTGGGAGCCCACAGTCGGTGAGTGTTGGGAGCCCCCAGTGATGAGTGTTGGGAGCCCCCAGTGATGAGTGTTGGGAGCCCACACTGGGTGAGTGTTGGGAGCCCCCAGTGATGAGTGTTGGGAGCCCACAGTGGGTGAGTGTTGGGAGCCCCCAGTGAGTGAGTGTTGGGAGCCCACAGTGGGTGAGTGTTGGGAGACCCCAGTGAGGGAGTGTTGGGAGCCCCCAGTGAGTGAGTGTTGGGAGCCCACAGTCGGTGAGTGTTGGGAGCCCACAGTCGGTGAGTGTTGGGAGCCCACAGTCGGTGAGTGTTGGGAGCCCACAGGGGTGAGTGTAGGGAGCCCACAGTCAGTGAGCGTTGGGAGCCCACAGTCGGTGAGCATTGGGAGCCCACAGTCGGTGAGCATTGGGAGCCCGCAGTCGGGAGCATTGGGAGCCCACAGTCAGTGAGTGTTGGGATCCCAAAGTCTGTGTGCGTTGGGAGCCCACAGTCGGTGAGTGTTGGGAGCCCCCAGTGAGTGAGTGTTGGGAGCCCCCAGTGAGTGAGTGTTGGGAGCCCACAGTCGGTGAGTGTTGGGAGCCCACAGTCGGTGAGCGTTGGGAGCCCACAGTCGGGAGTGTTGGGAAGCCACAGTCGGTGAGTGTTGGGAGCCCACAGTCGGTGAGTGTTGGGAGCCCACAGTTGGTGAGTGTTGGGAGACAACAGTCGGTGAGCGTTGGGAGCCCACAGTCGGGAGTGTTGGAAAACCATAGTCGGTGAGTGTTGGGAGCCCACAGTCGGTGAGTGTTGGGAGCCCACAGTCGGTGAGTGTTGGGAGCCCACAGTCGGTGAGCGTTGGGAGCCCATCGTCAGTGAGTGTTGGGAGCCCTCAGTCGGTGTGTGTTAGGAGCCCAGAGTCAGTGAGCGTTGGGAGCCCACAGTCGGGAGTGTTGGGAAGCCACAGTCGGTGAGTGTTGGGAGCCCACAGTAAGTGAGTGTTGGGAGCCCACAGTCGGTAAGGGTTGGGAGCCCACAGTCGGGAGTGTTGGGAAGCCACAGTCGGTGAGTGTTGGGAACCCACAGTCCGTGAGTGTTGGGAGCCCACAGTCGGTGAGTATTGGGAGCCCATAGTCAGTGAGTGTTAGGAGCCCACAGTCTGTGTGCGTGGGGAGCCCACAGTCGGTGAGTATTGGGAAGCCACAGTCGGTGAGAGTTGGGAGCCCACAGTCTGTGTGCGTTGGGAGCCCACAGCCGGTGAGTGTTGGGAGCCCCCAGTGAGAGAGTTTTGGGAGCCCACAGTGGGTGAGTGTAGGGAGCCCACAGTCAGTGAGCGTTGGGAGCCCACAGTCGGTGAGTGTTGGGAGCCCACAGTCTGTGTGTGTTGGGAGCCCACAGTCGGTGAGTGTTGGGAAGCCACAGTCGGTGAGTGTTGGGAAGCCACAGTCGGTGAGTGTTGGGAGCCCCCAGTGAGTGAGTGTTGGGAGCCCACAGTGGGTGAGTGTTGGGAGCCCACAGTGGGTGAGTGTTGGGAGCCCACAGTGAGTGGGTGTTGGGAGCCCACAGTGAGTGAGTGTTGGGAGCCCACAGTGGGTGAGTGTTGCGAGCCCCCAGTGGGTGAGTGTTGCGAGCCCCCAGTGGGTGAGTGTTGGGAGCCCACAGTGGGTGAGTGTAGGGAGCCCACAGTGGGTGAGTGTTGGGAGCCCCCAGTGAGTGAGTGAGTGTTGGGAGCCCACAGTCGGTGAGTGTTGGGAGCCCACAGTCGGTGAGCGTTGGGAGCCCATCGTCAGTGAGTGTTGGGAGCCCACAGTCGGTGTGTGTTAGGAGCCCAGAGTCGGTGAGCGTTGGGAGCCCACAGTCGGTGTGTGTTAGGAGCCCAGAGTCGGTGAGCGTTGGGAGCCCACATTTGGTGAATGTTGGGAGCCCAAAGTCGGTGAGTGTTGGGAGCCCCCAGTGAGTGAGTGTTGGGAGCCCACAGTCAGTGAGTGTTGGGAGCCCACAGTCAGTGAGTTTTGGGTGCCCACAGTCAGTGAGTGTTGGGAGCCCACAGTCGGTGAGTGTTGGGAGCCCACAGTCGGTGAGTGTTGGGATCCCACAGTCGGTTTGTGTTGGGAGCCCACAGTCGGTGAGCGTTGGGAGCCCAGTCGGTGAGTGTTGGGAGCCCACGGTCAGTGAGCTTTGTGAGCCCACAGTTGATGAGTGTTGGGAGCCCACAGTCGGTGTGAGTTGGGAGCCCACAGTCAGTGAGCGTTGGGAGCCCACAGTCAGGAGTGTTGGTAAGCCACAGTCGGTGAGTGTTGGGAGCCCACAGTCGGTGAGTGTTGGAAGCCCACAGTCGGTGAGTGTTGGGAGCCCACAGTCGGTGAGCGTTGGGAGCCCAAAGTCGGGAGTGTTGGGAAGCCACAGTCGGTGAGTGTTGGGAGCCCACAGTCGGTGAGTGTTGGGAGCCCACAGTCAGTGAGTGTTGGGAGACAACAGTCGGTGATTGTTGGGAGCCCACAGTCGGGAGTGTTGGGAAGCCATAGTCGGTGAGTGTTGGGAGCCCACAGTCGGTGAGTGTTGGGAGCCCACAGTCGGTGAGTGTTGGGAGCCCACAGTCGTTGAGCGTTGGGAGCCCATCGTCAGTGAGTGTTGGGAGCCCTCAGTCGGTGTGTGTTAGGAGCCCAGAGTCAGTGAGCGTTGGGAGCCCACAGTCGGGCGTGTTGGGAAGCCACAGTCGGTGAGTGTTGGGAGCCCACAGTCAGTGAGTGTTGGTAGCCCACAGTCGGTAAGGGTTGGGAGCCCACAGTCGGGAGTGTTGGGAAGCCACAGTCGGTGAGTGTTGAGAGCCCACAGTCCGTGAGTGTTGGGAGCCCACAGTCGGTGAGTATTGGGAGCCCATCGTCAGTGAGTGTTGGGAGCCCACAGTCTGTGTGCGTGGGGAGCCCACAGTCGGTGAGTATTGGGAAGCCACAGTCGGTGAGAGTTGGGAGCCCACAGTCTGTGTGCGTTGGGAGCCCACAGCCGGTGAGTGTTGGGAGCCCCCAGTGAGTGAGTGTTGGGAGCCCACAGTGGGTGAGTGTAGGGAGCCCACAGTCAGTGAGCGTTGGGAGCCCACAGTCGGTGAGTGCTGGGAGCCCACAGTCTGTGTGTGTTGGGAGCCCACAGTCGGTGAGTGTTGGGAAGCCAGAGTCGGTGAGTGTTGGGAAGCCACAGTCGGTGAGTGTTGGGAGCCCCCAGTCAGCGAGTGTTGGGAGCCCCCAGTGAGTGAGTGTTGGGAGCCCTCAGTGAGTGACTGTTGGGAGCCCACAGTCGGTGAGTGTTGGGAGCCCACAGTCGGTGAGCGTTGGGAGCCCACAGTCGGGAGTGTTGGGAAGCCACAGTCGGTGAGTGTTGGGAGCCCACAGTCGGTGAGTGTTGGGAGCGCACAGTTGGTGAGTGTTGGGAGCCCACAGTCGGTGAGCGTTGGGAGCCCACAGTCGGGAGTGTTGGTAAGCCATAGTCGGTGAGTGTTGGGAGCCCACAGTCGGTGAGCATTGGGAGCCCATCGTCAGTGAGTGTTGGGAGCCCATCGTCAGTGAGTGTTGGGAGCCCACAGTCGGTGTGTGTTAGGAGCCCAGAGTCGGTGAGCGTTGGGAGCCCACAGTCGGTGTGTGTTAGGAGCCCAGAGTCGGTGATCGTTGGGAGCCCACATTTGGTGAGTGTTGGGAGCCCACAGTCAGTGAGTGTTGGGAGCCCCCAGTGAGTGAGTGTTGGGAGCCCACAGTCAGTGAGTGTTGGGAGCCCACAGTCAGTGAGTGTTGGGAGCCCACAGTCGGTGAGTGTTGGGAGCCCACAGTCGGTGAGTGTTGGGAGCCCACAGTTGGTGAGTGTTGGGATCCCACAGTCGCTGTGTGTTGAGAGCCCACAGTCGGTGAGTGTTGGGATCCCACAGTCGCTGTGTGTTGAGAGCCCACAGTCGGTGAGCGTTGGGAGCCCAGTCGGTGAGTGTTGGGAGCCCACGGTCAGTGAGTGTTGGGATCCCACAGTCGCTGTGTGTTGAGAGCCCACAGTCGGTGAGCGTTGGGAGCCCAGTCGGTGAGTGTTGGGAGCCCACGGTCAGTGAGCTTTGTGAGCCCACAGTCGATGAGTGTTGGGAGCCCACAGTCAGTGACCGTTGGGAGCCCAGTCGGTGAGTGTTGGGAGCCTAGTCGGTGAGTGTTGGGATCCCACAGTCGGTGAGTGTTCCCAGGCCTGGAAGTACCCAATAGTGTTAATCTACAAGGATTAGGCAGAGGATTTGGGGTTTGGAGCAGGCGCCTGTCAAGCATTAAACAAAACAAGAACAAAGGTTGGTTCTCTAGTTCTCAATGGCCTTGGGTGGGCCTGGGGTCTGCCTTGGGGGAGGAGACTTGGCCCACCTGTACCCCACCCCTCCTCTAAAACCAGGGCTGGCACTTTTTCAAATGATGTTGCTTTTCAAAGTGGTTTTATGTGATTTCATAGAAAAACAATTCATAGAATGCCATTACTGAGAAACGATTTCATCTAAACTGTTTCATGGAAATGTTCAGAATAAATGGCATTTACCTTTTTGTAGAAACCAATTAATAGAAAGTCTTTTTGCTTGAAAATGGCTTTTGAATGCTTATCTTTTAGGTGTAGATGCAATGGTTGCAGGCCTTACTTTCAGAAACAGTTTTGTCGGGATATTTATTTCAGTGCTTTACTTCAGGGGACATTATGTAACCTTTACATCTTATACATTGTCAATTACTTCAGATAACAAAATATAACATAACATGCGTGTATATTAGTAAAGCGCACGTTCACCCGTAGGCATCTTGGCGCTGAATAACAGATGTTTATATTTACCTAACTCAATGGTACTCATTTTATCAACCTCAGATGGATGAAAGGCTGAGTGGACCCGCCAGGATTTGAACCAGTGACCATGAGGTCGAACACAGGCCCCTGCAGTGGATGCATCAGTCCACTGAGTCACCAGACCCGGCTAGATGCTTTTAATTCACTGACTGATCATCACCCGTAAACCCCATCTGTGCTCACCCCCTATAATGCCTATCTACCATCAAACCCAGCCCCTAAAGCCCCTTAGCACACCTAAACTACACTCATCCCTGAAGGATACAAGTCCTTTCTACCCCAAACATCCATCATCCCTGAACCATAAACTCACTCACTATCCCTAACTCCGCCCATTCCTGAACCCTAAAAACTACTTTATATGCCTACTACCCACCCATCCCATACCTCTTAAAACACTTCAGCACACCCAAACTCCACCCATCCCTGAACACTAAAAACCCCTCACCGCCACTAAACACCAGCCATCAATGACCCAGAAGAACTCCTCCTCATCCTAAACCTCTCATCCCTGAATCCTAAAATCCCCTTTTACATCTCAACTCCACCCATGCCCGAATTCTTAAAAACCCTAACCACCCTAAACTCTACCCCATCCTGATCTCTAAAAACTCTTTACCACTGGACCTGCAACCAATCATTGAACCATAAAAACCCTTTCCAGTCCTAAACTCCGCCCATCCATGAACCCTGAACCCCTCAAAACCCTAACACACCACCCATCCCTGAAACCTAAAAACACTTCACACACCCAAACACCACTCATTTGTGAACCCTTAACCCCCCAACACCCCTACACTCCTCCCATCTCTGAACTCTAAAATCCCCTTTCTATGCCCGAACTCCAATTATTCCTTAAGCCTTAAAAACCACTAATCACCCTAACATTACCCATCTCTGAATCCAAAACCCGCACAGTAGTTCTAAACTCCACCCACTTTTAATGTAATTTTGGATTTTTCTTAAAGTTATCATTCCTTTATAATGTTTCCTTTTTTTTTTTTTTTTTTGTATTTCTTAAGAATTGTCTTTCCTTAGAAATGGTTTTTCATGATTTGGTGTCCTCCAGAGTTGCTTCTCAGATTTCGTTATCCATTAATTCACACACATCAGTTCAGAGCATTAGCCTCAGCATTGCTGAAGACATCGGCTCCTGTGTGTTCTCCCAAGCAGTCACTATTCAGTGTCAGTCAAGACACTGACCCTGGCTCAAGCATCCAAAGGAAGAGACGCTTAAGGAAGGGGCCAAGTGGCAATGGCCCAGGGCGCCCACCTTCCAAGGGCCCCCCTTGTGAAGTGAGTAGGGCAGTTGAAATAATTGATGTTATAATAACATGCTCATAAGAAACAACTTATTATTCTAATTTGACAGTCTAACATGAACTTACTAAGCGCCAGATTTACAACGGGTTTGGGTTGGGGCAAAGTCATACAAACGTGTGCAAAGCAGCACAGACTCTTGCAAGGGTTGCATCGCAGAGTACAGGGGTATTCTACGCTGGGAAGGGGCCTCTTTTCTCAGCACAAACAGCCGTTTGCTCTGCTTTAAGCCACTTTGCATCAAGCGGGTGTTACTCGGCGGACTGCTGCAAGCAGCCACAGTTTTTAATGCAAAGCCCAATGTACTAAGATAACCAGTCTGGGCTTTCCATCACAAATACCACCTCCTAGAAGCAGGCGCCAACATGGAGAAATGTTTTAATTAATCACAGCATGTGTGCTGCGCAGCACTCCAACAATGTAAGAATGTGTCTAGGCATAGGATGTGGTATTGGAAGGACCTGCTACCGGTACAAATCCTATGTATGAAGCAACAAACACACACATGCACGCACGTACGCACACACACACACACACACGCACGCACACACACACGCGCACGCACACACACACACGCACGCACACACACACACACGCACGCACGCACACGCACGCGCACGCACACACACACGCACGCACACGCACACGCGCACATATATCTGAACCATGGCACAAAGGTTGTACATGGCGCTAGAAAGCCTGTTCATGCACCTTTACTACTCTCACCCTTGTGAAGCACAGCACCTTTGGTTACTGCACTGCGCTGCTCTAGAAACATATAAACGTGCCCCTTAGAGTGCATGCCTGGCCTGCACGCCTTGGCACTCACACTCTCAGGGAGCTGGTAGAAATTACACTGAAAAATAATCTTTCTGTGTCCTTTCATTCTCCACCCCTGACCTCTTCTACCTCAACCCTCTCCCTTAACCTCTTTATCTCTACCCTCTATGTGGCGTCAACCTCTCTCTTCATCTCAGCTCTCGCTACCTCACCTCTCTCAGTATACCCAATGTACCTCTCTAAACTTCATGTTTCCCTACCTCTCTTTCATGGGCTTGCCCCGCTCTCTCTCTGTCACTCTCTGTGCCTACATCTATGTCCTTCACTCTCATTCCCTCTCTCTAGCTCACCTTTGTCTACCTCACCTCTCTCAGTATACCCAATGTACCTCTCTAAACTTCATCTTTCACTACCTCTCTTTCATGGGCTTGCCCCATCTCTCTATCACTCTCTGTGCCTACATCTATGTCCTTCACTCTTATTCCCTCTCTCTAGCTCACCTTTGTCTACCTCACCTCTCTCAGTATACCCAATGTACCTCTCTAAACTTCATGTTTCACTACCTCTCTTTCATGACCTTGCCCCATCTCTCTGTCACTCTCTGTGCCTACATCTATGTCCTTCACTCTTATTCCCTCTCTCTAGCTCACCTTTGTCTACCTCACCTCTCTCAGTATACCCAATGTACCTCTCTAAACTTCATCTTTCACTACCTCTCTTTCATGGACTTGCCCCATCTCTCTATCACTCTCTGTGCCTACATCTATGTCCTTCACTCTTATTCCCTCTCTCTAGCTCACCTTTGTCTACCTCACCTCTCTCAGTATACCCAATGTACCTCTCTAAACTTCATCTTTCACTACCTCTCTTTCATGGACTTGCCCCATCTCTCTATCACTCTCTGTGCCTACATCTATGTCCTTCACTCTTATTCCCTCTCTCTAGCTCACCTTTGTCTACCTCACCTCTCTCAGTATACCCAATGTACCTCTCTAAACTTCATCTTTCACTACCTCTCTTTCATGACCTTGCCCCGCTCTCTCTCTGTCACTCTCTGTGCCTACATCTATGTCCTTCACTCTTATTCCCTCTCTCTAGCACACCTTTGTCTACCTCACCTCTCTCAGTATACCCAATGTACCTCTCTAAACTTCATGTTTCACTACCTCTCTTTCATTGGCTTGCCCCTCTCTCTTTCTCTCTCTTTTCTTCACCCCTTGAAGAGCTGTACTCCTCTTCATCGCTCTACATTTCTTTCTCTCTGTCGCGATCACTCTCGGCTTCTCTACTGCACTTGAACATCTTATCTCTGTCTCTACCTCTCTTTCCCTGCCTGCGTCTTCTCTTTCTACCTCTCTTTATTTTTCATCATGGCCACCTCCCCTTTCCTTCCTCTTTTTACTTTAGTTCTCTCCCTATTGCACATTGTTCTGTATTATCACTCTCTCTGCCCGCTTCTCCCTCTGCCACAAGTCTCCAGATGTCCTGTCCTCTTTCTTGCTCTGTCCAGCGCTCTGTCCAGCCCACCTCATCTCTCTAATTCACCTAGATCACAGGTAAGTGTCTGGAGAGAGTGCACACACAGAAAGAGTAGGCGAGGGGCCAGGTGTTGTTACATTGAAGGCCAACAGTAACGCAAGCACTGCTCACTAGTGTTACATAGAAGGCCAACAGTAACAGAAGCACTGCTCACTAGTGCTACATGGAAGGGTAACAGTAACACAAGCACTGCTCACTAGTGTTACATAGAAGGCCAACAGTAACACAAGCACTGCTCACTAGTGCTACATGGAAGGCTAACAGTAACACAAGCACTGCTCACAAGTGCTACATTGAAGGCTAACAGTAATACAAGCACTGCTCACTAGTGCTACATGGAAGGCTAACAGTAACACATGCACTGCACACCAGTGTTATTACATGGAAAGTTAACACTAACACTGCATTCCTATGGTCCCTCAAGCTATATCACAAGTACTGCTCACTAGTGTTACATGGAAGGCTAACAATAACACATGCACTGCACACCAGTGTTAATACATGGAAAGCTAACATTAACACTGCATTCCTATGGGCCCTCAAGCTCTATCACAAGCACTGCTCACTAGTGTTATTACATGGCAGGCTAACAGTAACACAAGCACTGCACCCCAGTGTTAATACATGGAAAGCTAACATTAACACTGCATTCCTATGGCCCCTCAAGCTCTATCACAAGCACTGCTCTTGCCGCTGCGAGGACGCGCGGCAAGACTGAGCTGGGGTATTGCTTGGGGAATTGCTGGGGGAACGATTGTTGAACTGTTTTTTAAAGTTTTAATGATTGCACCCACAATTGCTGCTAAAACTGTACCTTTTAAAAGTTTTATTAAGCCTACCTGCACTCTAATTTGCAATTTACTCTTCTTGTGTTCCGTTGTCACTTCCTGCCTCTGGTAGTGCTCTCGCGCTGATTGGTCGGCTCTCAGCCAATCAGTGCTCAGCCCGGGTGGAGCCTGTTGAGCCCCCGTGGCATTTAATGAACGCCGCTGCGAGGACGCGTGGCAAGACTGAGCTGGGGTATCGCTTGGGGAATTGCTGGGGGAACGATTGTTGAACTGTTTTTTAAAGTTTTAATGATTGCACCCACAATTGCTGCTAAAACTGCACCTTTTAAAAGTTTTATTAAGCCTACCTGCACTCTAATTTGCTCTTTACTCTTCTTCTGTTCCGTTGTCACTTCCTGCCTCTGGTAGTGCTCTCGCGCTGATTGGTCGGCTCTCAGCCAATCAGTGCTCAGCCCGGGTGGAGCCTGTTGAGCCCCCGTGGCATTTAATGAACGCCGCTGCGAGGGCGTGCAGCGGACGTGCGCAGCGGGCGCGCCGCTGGCGCGCCTAAGGCAAACTCGTCTGCGCCCGTCCGCGCCTGGACGTCGCCAGGAGCCAGGGACTCTACCTCTCCTAAGGCACAAAGATTAGCCTACTCCCGTGAAGCACTATTTGCCTTACATGGAGTGGGTGCCTGTGGGACTCACAGCTGGGCCCCAGATGACTGCCCTCCCCTCTGTGGACAATGTACCTTTAGGTTGAACTCTCCTGGGCACCATATACCCTCAGGTCCTAGGACTCTGACACACACTATCCTGAGTATTAACTGCCGATCCCTGTCAAAACACCACGCTGAGGTATTCGACCTCCTTCAGGATCGATCACCTGAGGTCCTCTTTCTAACAGAAACTTGGCTTTCCGAGGCCTCTGTGGCTATACCGGCACTCACCCTCCCCACAGGATATGCTATATGCAGTCTAAATAGAACAGGGGGGAGAGGGGGTGGTATTGCGATCGTCTATAAATCAGTCCACTCATGTAGCTTTATTCCCCAAGACCTACCGGACTGTGAGAGTGCGCTCTTTAAAATTGCACTGAGTGCAAACTTCACCTTCTCTGGCCTCCTCATTTATCGCACACCTGGTCCATCTAAAACCTTCAGAGAAGCCCTGGTGAACACAATTACAGTACTAGCTCTCCAGACTGCCAACTTCAATATTATTGGTGACCTGAACCTTCACTTAGAGATGCTAGAATCCCCGGACATTCTTAAGTTTCTCAGGGGACTTGGCAGCCTGCCAACTGACTCAACTGGTCTCCGGTGCTACGCATAGCGCCGGACATCTCCTTGACCCCATTTTTTCTAACCTTGAGTCACTGGAAGTCCTAGCACCTCTTCCCATGATCTGGACGGATCACTTCCTCATTTCAATGCGGCTTACGTTAGCTGGCCCCAAGTCCCAGCCGAACCAGCACCCATCACTGAAACGGCCTAGGCATAAACTTGACCAGGAGTCTTTCCTCACAGCCTTGAGCACAAAGCCACTAGATAGAGCCATCAATATGGAAGAGGCTGATGTGCTCTTTCATAGGTGGGTAACTCAAGCACTGGACACCTGCATACCTTCCAAACTCACTCACTCTAAAGGTGCCCGGGCTAATGCCTGGTTCAACGAGGACTTGACCCTAGCCAGGAAGAACTGCAAGGTCCTGGAAAGAATATGGAGGCGATCATATGACTCCCAGGCTAAATTACAGTACAGATCAGCTATCAAATCCTACCATAAACTAGTGCGCAAAACTAGGGCAGCCCACTACTCCAGCCTGATCACCACAAGTACCAATCGCAGTAAAACTATATTCTATCTTTTGAAGGAGTTGGTCACTCCTCCCTCGGCATCAGGCAGTATTATATCCTCTAGCCAACAATATGAAGAGCTGGCGAACTTCTTCCTGGAGAAGGTTGAAGGCATCTACCATAACTTCGACCACGGCGTAACTTCCAGCGTCACCGGGAGGAACATGCACATTGGTCCTGAGATTGTTTCTCTTACATCATTACCCACTATTCTCCTTAAAGACTTGGAGGGATTAGTGGTCAAAATTAAATCAGGATCTCCAGATGACCCCTTAAGACCGGACGCTTTCAGGAAAGTTCAACAGGGCCTCCTACATGAGTGTCTGGAGTTGCTCAATCTATCCCTTGCCTCGGCGGTGGTCCCAAAATCTTGGAAGCATGCAAAAGTGGTTCCTTTACTTAAAAAACCAACATTGGATACATCCAAGCCAGAAAATTATCGTCCAATTTCACTGCTTCCATTCCTATCCAAAATCCTGGAAGCTCATGTAAATTCGACGTTAACCCACTTTCTGGAAGTCAATCATATACTTGATAGCTCCCAGAACGGTTTCCGACCACAATATAGTACCGAGTCTGCACTGCTGACGGTTGTAGTGCAATTAAGATCCGCCTTGGATGCCGGCAGAACCTCTGCTCTGGTTCTGCTGGATCTGAGCGCGGCATTTGACACGGTCTCCCACGAAATCCTGCTCCACCGTCTGGAGGAGATAGGGATCGGCAATAAAGCCTTATCGTGGTTCTCTTCCTTCTTGGCCGACCGGACCTTCCAAGTGATAGCTCCACCTTTTGCCTCCCGTGTCCACCCACTCCGCTGTGGGGTTCCTCAGGGCTCGGCACTGAGCCCCACGCTTTTTAATATATATATGAGCCCACTGGCATGGTTGGCCAAAGAGCGGGGCATTTCCCTGGTGTCGTACGCAGATGACACCCAACTGGTGATCACCCTGTCTAATAATCCCAGCCAGGACAGAACGAAATTTAAAGAAGACATATTGGCCATTGCAGAGTGGATGACAGCTAACTTCTTGCAGCTGAACTCTGCTAAATCTGAGATTCTTCTGATTGGCAAAGACTCCCATCTTTGGAACAATGACTGGTGGCCTCCGGCCCTTGGAGCCCCTCATGCCCCTAAACCTGCAGTGAAAAATCTGGGTTTTATGCTTGACAAAGATCTCAGCTTTGAGACGCATGCCAAATCAGTGGCCGGAAAATGTTTTGGGCTACTGCGCAGCCCTAAACCGATACTTGGTCTATTTGACGCCCAAACGCGTCAGCTGATCATCCAAGCCTCTATACTGGCCTGATTGGACTACTGCAACTTGCTTCTCTTGGGCTCTAATAAGTCTGTGTTGAACCGACTGCAGCGGGTCCAGAACGCTGCAGCACGCGCCATCTTTGCCCTCCCCAAGTACATCCATGTCTCCAACCTCCTCCACCGCCTGCATTGGCTGCCCCTTGAGCACCGAGTGCGTTTTAAGGCGCTCTGTACCATGCACAAGATTCTGACAGGTATCGGCCCAGATATTCTGAGTGACCTGTGCGCCCTCTACTCTCCACCGCGAGCGCTGCGCTCGGCAAACCAGATCCTCGCACGAATTCCACACATACGAAGGACCAGATCTGGCGGTCGCTCCTTCAGGCGACTGGCCCCCGCCTTATGGAACTCTCTTCCTCTACACATCCGCAGCAACTCTGACCACCAGGTCTTCAGACGGCTTGTGAAGACCTGGCTTTTCTCTCAACTTTAACTCCTCGCCTGCTCCCCACTTTGTCCTGCTTTAGCGCTGGGACGCCTCATTGCCGAGGCAGCCATGCGCTCTACAAGTATTTAAATCTAATCTAATCTAACTAGTGTTACATGGAAGGCTAACAGTAACACATGCACTGCACACCAGTATTATTACATGGAAGGCTACCAGTAGCACAAACACTGCATTCCTATGGTCTCACTAGCTGTATCACAAGCACTGCTCACTAGTGTTATTACATGGAAGGCAACAGTAACACAAGCACTGCACACCAGTGTTATTACATGGAAAGCTAACATTAACACTGCATTCCTATGGGCCCTCAAGCTATATCACAAGAACTGCTCACTAGTGTTACATGGAAGGGTAACAGTAACTCAAGCACTGCACACCACTGTTATTACATGGCAGGCTAAAAGTAACACGAGCATTGCATTCCTATGGGCCCTCAAGCTGTATCACAAGCACTGCTCACTAGTGTTACATGGAAGGCTAACAGCAACTCATGCACTACACACCAGTGTTATTACAGGGAAGGCTAACAGTAGCACAAACACTGCATTCCTATGGGCTCACTAGCTGTATCACAAGTACTGCTCACTAGTGTTATTACATGGAAGACAACAGTAACACAAGCACTGCACACCAGTGTTATTACATGGAAAGCTAACATTAACACTGCATTCCTATGGGCCCTCAAGCTATATCACAAGTTCTGCTCACTAGTGTTATTACATGGAAGGCTAACAGTAACACAGGCACTGCACACCAGTATTATTACATGGAAAACTAACATTAACACTGCATTCCTATGGTCCCTCGAGCTGTATCACAAGCACTGCTCACTAGTGTTACATGGAAGGATAACAATAACAGAAGCACTGCACACCAGTGTTATTACATGGAAAGCTATCATTAATGCTGAATTCCTATGGGCCCTCAAGGTATATCACAAGCACTGCTCAGTAGTGTTACATGGAAGGCTAACAGCAACTCAAGCACTACACACCAGTGTTATTACATGGAAGGCTAACAGTAGCACAGACACTGCATTCCTATGGCCCCTTAAGCTGTAACACAAGCACTGGTCACTAGTGCTACATGGAAGGCTAACAGTGACACATGCACTGCAAAACTATGGGCCCCCAAGCTGTATCACAAGCACTGCTCACTACTGTTACATGGTAGGCTAAAAGTAACACAAGCACTGCATTCCTTTGGGCCCTCAAGCTCTATCACAAGCACTGCTCACTAGTGTTACATGGAAGGATAACAATAACAGAAGCACTGCACACCAGTGTTATTACATGGAAAGATAACATTAACAATGAATTCCTATGGGCCCTCAAGCTATATCACAACCACTGCTCACTACTGTTACATGGTAGGCTAAAAGTAACACAAGCACTGCATTCCTTTGGGCCCTCAAGCTCTATCACAAGCACTGCTCACTAGTGTTACATGGAAGGATAACAATAACAGAAGCACTGCACACCAGTGTTATTACATGGAAAGATAACATTAACACAGCATTCCTATGGTCCCTCAAGCTGTATCACAACCACTGCTCACTACTATTACATGGTAGGCTAAAAGTAACACAAGCACTGCATTCCTTTGGGCCCTCAAGCTCTATCACAAGCACTGCTCACTAGTGTTACATGGAAGGATAACAATAATAGAAGCACTGCACACCAGTGTTATTACATGGAAAGATAACATTAACACTGCATTCCTATGGTCCCTCAAGCTGTATCACAACCACTGCTCACTACTGTTACATGGAAGGCTAACAGTAGCATGAGTACTGCACACCAATGTTATTACATAGAAAGCTAACATTAACACAGCATTCCTATGGTCCCTCAAGCTGTATCACAACCACTGCTCACTACTATTACATGGTAGGCTAAAAGTAACACAAGTACTGCATTCTTATGGGCCCTCAAGCTGTATCACAAGTACTGCTCACCAGTGTTACATGGAAGGATAACAGTAACACAAGCACTGCACATCAGTGTTATTACATGGAAAGCTAACATTAACACTGCATTCCTATGGGCCCCCAAGCTGCATCACTAGTACTGCTCACTCGTGTTACATGGAAGGATAGCAGTAACACAAGCACTGCACTCCAGTGTTATTACATGGAAATCTAACATTAACACTGCATTCCTATGGTCCCTCAAGCTGTATCACAACCACTGCTCACTACTGTTACATGGAAGGCTAACAGTCACACAAGCACTGCACACCAGTGCTTATACATGGAAAGCTAACATTAACACTGCATTCCTATGGGCCCTCAAGCTGTATCACAACCACTGCTCACTAGTGTTACATGGAAGGCTAACAGCAACTTAAGCACTACACACCAGTGTTATTACATGGAAGGCTAACAGTAGCACAAACACTGCATTCCTATGGGCCCTTAAGCTGTATCACAAGCACTGCTCACTAGTGCTACATGGAAGGCTAACAGGAACACATGCACTGCACACCAGTGTTATTACATGGAAGGCTAACAGTAGCAAAAACACTGCATTCCTATGGGCTCTCTAGCTGTATCACAAGCAGTGCTTACTAGTGTTATTACATGGAAGGCTAGCAGTAACGCAAGCACAACACATCAATGTTATTACATGGAAAGCTAACATTAACACTGCATTCCTATGGGCCCTCAAGCTATGTCACAAGCACTGCTCACTAGTGTTACATGGAAGGGTAACAGTAACACAAGCACTGCACACCACTGTTATTACATGGAAGGCTAAAAGTAACTCAAGCACTGCATTACTATGGGCCCCCCAAGCTGTATCACAAGCACTGATCACTAGTGTTACATAGAAGGCAAATAGTAACACAATCAGTACATTCCGATGAGCCCTCGAACTGTATCACAAGCACTGCTCACTAGTGTTACATGGAAGGCTAACAGTAACACAAGCACTGCACACCAGTGTTATTACATGGAAAGCTAACATTAACAATGCATGCCTTTGGGCCCTCAAGCTGTATCACAACCACTGCTCACTAGTGTTACATGGAAGGATAACAATAACACAAGCACTGCACACTAGTGTTATTACGTGGAAAGCTAACATTAACAATGAATTCCTATGGGCCCTCAAGCTATATCACAAGCACTGCTCACTAGTGTTATCACATAGATGGCTAACGGTAACATAAGCACTGCATTCCTATGGGCCCTCAAGCTGTATCACAAGTACTGCTCACTAGTGTTACATGGAAGGATAACAGTAACACAAGCACTGCACACCAGTGTTATCACTTAGATGGCTAACGGTAACATAAGCACTGCATTCCTGTGGGCCCTCAAGCTGTATCACAAGTACTGCTCACTAGTGTTACATGGAAGGATAACAGTAACACAAGCACTGCACACCAGTGTTATTACATGGAAGGCTAACAGTAACACAAGCACTGCATTCCTATGGGCCCTCAAGCTGTATCACAAGCACTGCTCACTAGTGTTATTACATGGAAGGCTAGCAGTAACACATGCACTACACACCAGTGTTATTACATGGAAGGCTAACAGTAGCACAAACACTGCATTCCTATGGGCCCTTAAGCTGTATCACAAGCACTGCTCACTAGTGCTACATCATAGGCTAACAGTAACACATGCACTGCACACCAGTGTTATTATATGGAAGGCTAACAGTAGCACAAACAATGCATTCTTATGGGCTCTCTAGCTGTATCACAAGCACTGCTCACTGGTGTTATTACATAGAAGGCTAGCAGTAACACAAGCACTGCACACCAATTTTATTACATGGAAAGCTAACATTAACACTGCATTCCTATGGGCCCTCAAGCTATATCACAAGCACTGCTCACTAGTGTTACATGGAAGGCAAATAGTAAATCAAGCACTGCACACCAGTGTTATTACATGGGAGGCTATCAGTAACACAAGCACTGCATTCCAATAGGCCCTCAAGATGTATCACAAGCACTGCTCACTAGTGTTACATGAAAGGCTAAAAGTAACACATGCACTATACACCAGTGTTATTACATGGAAGGCTAACAATAGCACAAACAGTGCATTCCAATGGGCCCTTAAGTTGTATCACAAGCACTTCTCACTAGTGCTACATTGAGGGCTAACAGTAACACACGCATTGCACACCAGTGTTATTACATGGAAGGCTAACAGTAGCACAAACACTGCATTCTTATGGGCTCTCTAGCTGTATCACAATCACTGCTCACTAGTGTTATTCCATGGAAGACTAAGAGTAACACATGCACTGCACACCAGTGTTATTACATAGAAGGCTATCAGTAACACAAACACTGCATTCCTATGGGCCCTCAAGCTGTATCACAAGCACTGCTCACTAGTGTTACATGGAAGGCTAACAGTAACACACACACTGCACACAAGTGTTATTACATGGAAGGCTAACAGTAGCACAAACACTGCATTCCTATGGGCTCTCTAGCTGTATCACAAGCACTGCTCACTAGTGTTATTACATGGAAGGCTAACAGTGGCACAAGCACTGAATACCAGTGTCATTCCATGGAAGGCTAACAGTAACACAAGCACTGCACACCAGTGTTATTACATGGAAGGCTAACAGTAACACAAACACTGCATTCCTATGGGCCCTCAAGCTGTACCACAAGCACTCCTCACTAGTGTTATTACATGCAAGATTAACAGTAACACAAGCATTGCTTACCAGGGTTATTACATTGAGGGAAGAGGTGTGGCGCAGCAGCCAGGGAGACTGACGCCGGAACACGGGTGTCATGGTTCGATTCCCGGCGCCGGCGGCAGGTCAGCCCAGCACCATGTGGCTCTGGGCAATAGCTCGCTTAATCTTCCCGACGGCCCCCAGCGCCTTGACGCCTTCGGGTAATTGTTCGCACTTTACAAATACTGGAAGGCTAACAATAACACAAGCACTGCACACCAGTGTTATTACATGGAAGGCTAACAGTAACTGAAACACTGCACGCTTATGGGCCCTCAAGCTGAATCACAAGCAATTCTCACTAGTGCTATAACATGGAAGGCTAACAGTAACACAAGCACTGCACACTAGTGTTATTACATGGACGGCTAACACTAACACAAACACTGCACACCAGTGTTATACCATGGAAGGCTAACAGTAACACAAAACTGCACACCAGTGTTATACCATGGAAGGCTAACAGTAACACAAGCACTGCACACCAGTGTTATTACATGGAAGGGTTACAGTAGCATAAACACTGCATTCCTATGGGCTCTCTAGCTGTATCACAACCACTGCTCAATAGTGTTATTACTTGGAAGGCTAACAGTAACACAAGCACTACATACCAGTGTTATTATATGGAAATCTAACATTAACACTGCATTCCTATGGGCCCTCAAGCTGTATCACAAGCACTGCTCACTAGTTTTAAATGGAAGGCTAACAGTAACACGGGCACTGCACACCAGTGTTATTACATAGATGGCTAACAGTAACACAAGCACTGCACACCAGTGTTATTAAATGGAAAGCTAACATTAACACTGCATTCCTATGGGCCCCTAAGCTGTATTACAAGCACTGCTCACTAGTGTTACATGGAAAGATAACAGTAACACAAGCACTGCACACCAGTGTTATTACATGGAAAGCTCACATTAACTCTGCATTCCTATGGCCCCTCAAGCTGTATCACAAGCACTGCTCACTAGTGTCACATGGAAGGCTAACAGTAATTCAAGCACTGCACACCAGTGTTATTACATGGAAGGCTAACAGTAACACAAGCACTGCATTCCTATGGGCCCCCAAGCTGTATCACAAGCACTGCTTACTAGTGTTACATGGAAGGCTAACAGTAATTCAAGCACTGCACACCAGTGTAATTACATGGAAGGCTAACAGTAACACAAGCACTGCATTCCTATGGGCCCTCAATCTGTATCACAAGCACTGCTCACTAGTGTTACATGAAAGGCTAACAGTAACACATGCACTATACACCAGTGGTATTACATGGAAGGCTAAGAATAGTATAAACAGTGCATTCCTATGGGCTCTCGAGCTGTATCACAAGCACTGATCACTAGTGTTATTCCATGGAAGGCTAAGAGTAACACAAGCACTGCACACCAGTGTTATTACATGGAAGGCTAACAGTAACACAAACACTGCACACCAGTGTTATTACATGGAAGGGTTACAGTAACACAAACACTGCACGCCTATGAACCCTCAAGCTGTAACAAAAGCAGTGCACACCAGTGTTATTACATGGAAGGGTTACAGTAACACAAACACTGCACGCCTATGAACCCTCAAGCTGTAACACAAGCACTGCATACCAGTGTTATTGTATGGAAATCTAACATTAACAATGCATTCCTATGGGCCCTCAAGCTGTATCACAAGCACTGCTCACTTGTGTTACATGGAAGGCTAACAGTGGCACAAGCACTGAATACCAGTGTCATTCCATGGAAGGCTAACAGTAACACAAGCACTGCACACCAGTGTTATTACATGGAAGGCGAACAGTAACACAAACACTGCACACCAGTGTTATTACATGGAAGGGTTACAGTAACACAAACACTGCACGCCTATGAACCCTCAAGCTGTAACAAAAGCAGTGCACACGAGTGTTATTACATGGAAGGGTTACAGTAACACAAACACTGCACGCCTATGAACCCTCAAGCTGTAACACAAGCACTGCATACCAGTGTTATTGTATGGAAATCTAACATTAACAATGCATTCCTATGGGTCCTCAAGCTGTATCACAAGCAGTGCTCACTAGATTTACATGGAAGGCTAACAGTAACACTGGCACTGCACACTAGTGTTATTACATGGAAGGCTAACAGTAGCAGTAACACTGCATTCCTATGGGCTCTCTAGCTGCATCACAAACACTGATCACTAGTGTTACATGGAACGCTAACGGTAACACACGCACTGCAAATCCAGTGTTATTACATAGACGGCTAACAGTAACACAAGCACTGTATACCAGTGTTATTACATCGAAGGCTAACAGTAACACAAGCACTGCACACCAGTGTTATTACATGGAAGGCTAACAGTAACACAAGTACTGCATACCAGTGTTATTACATCAAAGGCTAACAGTAACACAAGCACTGCACATCAGTGTTATTACACGGAAGGGTTACAGTAATACAAACACTGCACGCCTATGAACCCTCAAGCTATAACAAAAGCAGTGCACACTAGTGTTATTACATGGAAGGCTAACAGTAACACAAGCACTGAATACCAGTGTTATTGTATGGAAATCTAACATTAACAATGCATTCCTATGGGCCCTCAAGCTGTATCACAAGCACTGCTCACTAGATTTACATGGAAGGCTAACAGTAACACCGGCACTACACACTAGTGTTATTACATTGAAGGCTAACAGTAGCAGTAACACTGCATTCCTATGGGCTCTCTAGCTGTATCACAAACACTGATCACTAGTGTTACATGGAACGCTAACGGTAACACACGCATTGCAAATCCAGTCTTATTACATAGCCGGCTAACAGTAACACAAGCACTGCATACCAGTGTTATTACATTGAAGGCTAACAGTAACACAAGCACTGCACACCAGTGTTATTACATGGAAGACTAACAGTAACACAAGCACTGCATACCAGTGTTATTAAATCGAAGGCCAACAGTAACACAAGCACTGCACACCAGTGTTATTACATGGTAGGCTAACAGTAACACAAGCACTGCACACCAGTTTTATTACATGGTAGGCTAATAGCAACACAAGCACTGCTCATCAGTGTTATTACATGGAAGGCTAACATTGCCACAAGCACTGCACACCAGTGTTATTACATGGAAGGCTAACATTGCCACAAGCACTGCATTCCTATGAGCCCTCAAGCTCTATCACAAGCACTGCACTCTCCTGACACAAGGGCAGCCTTGGGTGGCGCTGAGTTGTGGTAACCCCGCCTAACACGACCAGCCCAGTACCACAGTGTAACTAGAGCCCACGTGCAACCAGCACCACGACGGGCCAGTGAGCCGCACGCACTGCTCTACGGTTCACAACACTTGTGCCAGCGACAGAGGCAGCGGGGAGTCTGCGGCCAGGCCAGCGCCATGAAGGGGCACAAATCCAATAGATGCAGAAATTCGTAATTGTTTTAGTTTCTAATGGCTTTGCCCAAACTTCCCCGGTCCTGTAAATAAGAAAAACTCAATTACACGTATCTGATGAAAGCTGAAGAGAGGGCTTGAGGTGTGTGGGGGGGGGGGTTGATGGGCGATGCAACAGAGAGGGGAGGCAGTGTGAAGACGAGGGAGAGAAGCGCAGGAGAGGAGACACAGCAAGGCTTTAGAGGAGACACAGCAAGGCTTTGAGGAGACACAGCAAGGCTTTAGAGGAGACACAGCAAGGCTTTAGAGGAGACACAGCAAGTCTTTGAGGAGACACAGCAAGGCTTTAGAGGAGACACAGCAAGGCTTTAGAGGATACACAGCAAGGCTTTAGAGGAGACACAGCAAGGCTTTAGAGGAGACACAGCAAGGCTTTGAGGAGACACAGCAAGGCTTTAGAGGAGGCACAGCAAGGCTTCAGAGGAGGCACAGCAAGGCTTTAGAGGAGACACAGCAAGGCTTTAGAGGAGACACAGCAAGGCTTTAGAGGAGACAGCAAGGCTTTAGAGGAGACACAGCAAGGCTTCAGAGGAGGCACAGCAAGGCTTCAGAGGAGACACAGCAAGGCTTTAGAGGAGACACAGCAAGGCTTTAAGGAGACACAGCAAGGCTTTAGAGGAGACACAGCAAGGCTTTTAGGAGACACGGCAAGGCTTTGAAGAGACACAGCAAGGCTTTGAGGAGACACAGCAAGGCTTTAGAGGAGACACAGCAAGGCTTTGAGGAGACACAGCAAGGCTTTAGAGGAGGCACAGCAAGGCTTTAGAGGAGACACAGCAAGGCTTTAGAGGAGACAGCAAGGCTTTAGAGGAGACACAGCAAGGCTTCAGAGGAGGCACAGCAAGGCTTTAGAGGAGACACAGCAAGGCTTTAGAGGAGACACAGCAAGGCTTTAGAGGAGACAGCAAGGCTTTAGAGGAGACACAGCAAGGCTTCAGAGGAGGCACAGCAAGGCTTTAGAGGAGACACAGCAAGGCTTTAGAGGAGACACATCAAGGCTTTAGAGGAGACAGCAAGGCTTTAGAGGAGACACAGCAAGGCTTTAGAGGAGACACAGCAAGGCTTTGAGGAGACACAGCAAGGCTTTGAAGAGACACAGCAAGGCTTTGAGGAGACACAGCAAGGCTTTAGAGGAGACACAGCAAGGCTTTGAGGAGACACAGCAAGGCTTTAGAGGAGACACAGCAAGGCTTTAGTGGAGACACAGCAAGGCTTTAGAGGAGACACAGCAAGGCTTTAGTGGAGACACAGCAAGGCTTTGAGGAGACACATCAAGGCTTTAGAGGAGACACAGCAAGGCTTCAGAGGAGACACAGCAAGGCTTTAGAGGAGACACAGCAAGGCTTTGAGAAGACACAGCAAGGCTTTGAGAAGACACAGCAAGGCTTTAGAGGAGACACAGCAAGGCTTCAGAGAAGACACAGCAAGGCTTTGAGGAGACACATCAAGGCTTTGAAGAGACAGCAAGGCTTCAGAGGAGACACAGCAAGACTGAGGAGACACAGCAAGGCTTTAGAGGAGACACAGCAAGACTTTGAGGAGACACAGCAAGGCTTTGAGGAGACACGGCAGGCTTTCAAGAGACACAGCAAGGCATTAGAGGAGGCACAGCAAGGCTTCAGAGGAGACACAGCAAGACTTTGAGGAGACACAGCAAGGCTTTAGAGGAGACAGCAATGCTTTGAGGAGACACGTCAAGGCTTTGAAGAGACACAGCAAGGCTTTGAAGAGACACAGCAAGGCTTTGAGGAGACACAGCAAGGCTTTAGAGGAGACACAGCAAGGCTTTGAGGAGACACAGCAAGGCTTTGAGGAGACACAGCAAGGCTTTGAGGAGACACAGGAAGGCTTCAGAGGAGACACAGGAAGGCTTTGAGGAGGCACAGCTAGGCTTCAGAGGAGACACAGCAAGGCTTTGAGGAGGCACAGCTAGGCTTCAGAGGAGACACAGCAAGGCTTTGAGGAGACACAGCAAGGCTTTGAGGAGGCACAGCAAGGCTTTGCAACCAGCTTGTGTCACGGCTCGTTGCTCAGAGATTAGTGTTTCCACCGGCCGGGCTTGGGTTTGAGTCAAACAGACCAGGCTCGGGCTGGGATAACAACACCTGTCACTCACAGAGAGACACTACGTCATGTGGCCCAGTATCAGGGTTGGATTGGGATCAAAAATTGGCCCGGTTACACCAAAATAAAGTGGCCCACATTTGCGTATTGCCTTTCTGCAAAACCCTGCTTCAGCGAAGTTTTATGAAAAGAAAGGGGGCGGGGGGCATGTTTTATTAAATTCACTTAGATTAAAAAAAATGCACAGATGAGTTCACACTGCTGAGCCACACATGAATGCAAATGAGACCACTTCTGCTCAGGCCCCCTGCCCCGCTCAATCAGCATACATGATTGGGCCGGCCCAGCGAGAGAAAGGGAGTGATACCTCCGCCCAGCTGCCTCTAGAAAGGCCACTCAGGCACCCACTGGGCCGCTGGCCGCATCCTAACAGCACAGACAGCCCCCTGGCTGCCCAACAAAGCATCCCACAGCTAGAACTCGGCTACCGGCCCTTCGGCCATTTCCCGAGTGCCCGCGTTACCAATCCGACCCTGCCCAGTATACCCAGGTCAACAGTATCGGTTGCCAGTTCAGCGCCAAGGCAAGCGTATATTATATCCTTAACTCTTGGAGTGTTAAACTCGACAATACATACAGTGGTGGTCGTTACAGTGATTCGATATTGTTGTCGGTCGATAATTCGACACCGATAACACCCCTCCGATTGATAACACTTTCAAGCGTGCAAGGGATCATCCAGACACAGAAATCACAAGACAGCACTAGATGACGTCATTGCGCACGCAGACTGAACTGATGACTCTGATAGTAGCGGCCTGAAGAGGGCACAATACTGGTGCAAGATTGTGGCTGGAGCCGGAAGCAGGAGGCACACCTCAGTGCAGCCACACCAGACCCGAGGCCCAGACTGTCCAATTCAAACTAAAGGCAACATTTCAGTAAACCTAGCCGAAACTAACTCGAATGCACACTAACCCTCTCACACAAACTAAACACAGACGTTTGTTTTATTCCCAAATAAATATAACGTCTACAAATAAAAGGGGATGTGTAATAATCTTCCTGAAGTGTCGCCATGGTGACGCCTGTGCAACGTGTACCAAGCTGAGACCGCACTTCCGGTGCGCGTCGTGGACATCAATTCACCATAATGCCAGGGGTAGCGGTAGTGACGTCATATACCCTTTCAGCTGGTGACTTCGCAGGATGAGACGTCACACGGTCATTCGCCTTGATGACGTCACAGAAATTGGCATCATGTGATGTTTGGCCCTGACTTAGCCACAGAAAGGGATTCCTTCTTTCTGTGATGCTGTTAGGGCCACCGCATTTCACGTATTTTAACAACAAGGCTGGTATTATATTGCAACGGTCAGTCAAATAATGTAAACATCAGCTGCTCCTTTCTTAAACCAGCAAATATATGAGGAATTCACTACAAAGTATTTTCAAGTTCTCTAAATCCACCCTAGATTGATTGTTAAAGAATGTCACAGAACTTCTTTTTGAAGTACCAGCTCTTGACTTATCCAAACAATAAAAAACACAGGAACAAATTATCAGTTTTATTTATGTGACAGGTCGCCACCCTTGATTGAGACAAGTCCAATGAAACAGACCAGATCGCACAGCTGCAAGACAAGCAAAGCTGTGCTTGGTGGACCAGGGCATAGGTGGCATTAAAGGGGATTTTGCTGAGCAACACCTGACTTGATGGGAGAAACCGAAACAATGTAATGTAGAGTGTGTAGAACTCGTGCAGTTTCACTCCGTGGAATTCCACGGAGTTACTTGAAAACGAAGGGAGACTCTGCAGAGTTCTGCGAGCAGTGGACTTTGGTACCTGGCTCTAATTTTTAGCACCAGGAAATTCTGCTGCGCTGTAAAATCAGCATGAATGGCACCATGCTGCGTGCCGGAGGGCACTGCTTCTCTCTGCTTTTCAATCAGTTTTTCTACTCAAGCGGCAGCTTTCTCAACGTACGCTGCAGTTTTCTCAACGCGAGCGGTAGCGACCTGCCGTCACTGCCCGCAATGAGAACTCTCATCAGGAGGCACGCTAGAGCTTGATTTTCTTGCTCGCGCTCGCCAACTTATGTTGGAGAGCCACGGGCAAGAAAAAACTCTGCCATGCGGTGGTTGGCAGAGTTTTTCCCAAACTTTGCACTCTAAGTGGAGCACAAAGTGGGCAAAACTCCACAAACTCCACCGGAGGAGCGGGTTTACCTCCCACCCCTAGTTTCAACTGCTAACTGTTCTGAGCACTCTGGAGCCGCTGCTTTTTTACATAAAGAAACATCCAAAAACAGTTTTTAGGTCGAGCATTTGAGACCTCTTGTATATACTTAAGTATATACTTATTATATACTTATATGTGTATGTACTTTGTGGGGTCTGGAGATCAGCCCTAGGACTTGTCTGCTTCCGCTTAGGGACTTTTTTTCTGTCTAACTGCCTCTATTTAACTGTCTTGATAGAAAACGACCAGCAGAGGTCAGTAAAATACCAGAATTGCTTTCTGCTGAGAGACTTTCTTTTTTAATTTTTCTGGCAACTGCCTCTATTTAACTTTCTTGATAGAAAACGACCAGCTGAGATCAGTAATATACCAGAATCACTTTAGCATTCTCTAGATTCCAGTCCATAGAAATTGTCTTCCACGAGCACCCGTAGACAATAATATTTTTTTCAAATCTTGTATTTTCAGTAATATGACCACTGAAGGCCCTGATTTTATATTAAAAACAGAGCTTTGTACTATACCATTTCCCGCTGGAAGGCAATATTTCTCTCCATGTGTTCCCATACCTGGCGTGTCACGCAGTTTGGTGCTTACTTTCCCTCCATGTTAAAGAACAGTAGATGTTTCAGCACCCAGGCTAATGTGCTGCACAGCTAAATACATATAAGGTCCCAAAGGTGAGACCGATTGCATTGCAAATGCTTGTTTTATTTCCTAACACGGATAAGATTTGGTGCTGCTTTTGCAGCCTGATGCCAGGGGTCACAAGGGCAATATCAGAGGTAGCAAGGGTCTAGCCAGGGGTCGTAGCTCGACCAAATGCTCAGCCAGCGTGAGGGTTGGAAGTAAGGGGGTGGAGCTTGTTGTAAACGTGAGCCACTGCTTGCACATCAGATGCCTATAGCTATGCTCCTGACTTACAGGCTGAAAACAATACTACTGGCTTTGCTGATTCACTGCAAAGTTAAAGTTACAAGTTTGCTGTTGGAATCTTAGAGTCAACTTGATCTTGACAATACACTCCCAATAATTTGTATGGGTAAGTGTTAAAAGTCAGCACAGCGGAGAGTTAAAGTTGAGATAACTATTCTAACCAGGCAGGGGTGACTGGATCCTGTCTGAAGGCAGGCTGCAGACAGAGCTGGTGGAAACCGCTTTCCCCAGATGGGGTTTGAACGTTAGCAGTATCTAGAGAGTGCAAACCGTGACGTGCAGCTATTGGTTATCTAGAGAGTGCAAACCGTGACGTGCAGCTATTGGTTATCTAGAGAGTGCAAACCGCTATTGGGTTTCAGTGAATATTTATCATTTGTACACCACACGAGTAAATAGTCTTGGTTTGTTTTAATCCTATTAAAATCTTTGTTTCCATCACACTTCAGAGTTACAAAATATATATATATATATATATTTGTGCTTTCCTCACCACTGGTATATTGTGAAATACTTATACAGTTCATTTACATGTATTTACTTTTTATTGTGTTACAGCAAAATTTGCATCATGCATCCTTTCCTTTCACACTCCCTGCACCCCAGCAAGATCTCGTCACACAGATGGCCATACAAAACCTGTCACCTTTCAGTCAGAGAAAGGAGAATAAACACCAGTCTCTGTGTTAAAAGAATAATCCGTCATTTTTTAGAAGACTTTGCCTGAGATTCCAGCTCTTTCCACACACAGCAAATCTGATAACTAAAAACACAACTTAAAGGGTTCGTTATTGCTCATTTCCCTTCTGAACTCCTGCCCTGTTATTCTGGGAGTGCCGCAGCACCCCCCGCACCCTACTTCCAGCTCCTATGGTCGAGGCAGGGAAGCAGAGAGGGGACAGAGGTGGCTGTGTGCTTGAGGCCAAGCTTCTTAGATTTGATCTGGCCATTGGGTTAGCTAAGTTTGCTGCTTTTAGGAAAGACTAGTTGGGACAGACTTGGGGCTAACTTGGTTGTATGTCAGAATATCACGTTCACAAATATCATCCCAACGGGTCCCTTTATGACCTCCAAAGAAGCACAACTTTGTAGACATTATTTATGCCCCACAGGGTCTGATTACCCACCGGTCAGTTGGTTTATTGCACTGTTTACACACAGGTCAGTATTACGTGTTGAAAGTTGTTTAACATATTCAATAGTTATCAGATGATTTAAATACCTCAACCTTCCTTAAAGTTCTTCAGATCAAACCTGTCGATGTGTAACAGGGAAAAGCATATGGCATGTACCATTACTTGCAGACTTTGGGGCGGTAAACAAACTCCGCAGGATATTCCCCAAAAAACTGTTTACAGAAAGTGATATTCTAAAAATAATGGGCCTCATTTATGAGAAGTGTCACAGCGCTGCGACTCTTCTCAGTGCGCCCTCCTTGCGACACCACAGATGCGCCGTATTTAACGTAGGGTGCATCATGTTGCAAGGAGTTACAGATACGTCAGTACTACTGACCTGACCTATCTGTATGGGCAAAGGCGACGCATTGCTGGGGTGCGAACAGTGGTCATTTCTCCAGTGGAGAATCACTCTGGGGGAAATTACATCTAGGAAGGAACTTTTCTTTAGAGAAGTATGCATCGCCTGCCTTAAACCCTACTTATCGACTTGAATGGTAATATGGTGGAAATACCTGACCCGGTAATCTGATCTCTGGTGGTCCTGCTCTTCATCCTTACATTTGGGTCTAGTAATTCTGGAAATATCCGGCAGCCCACATTGTTTCCATTGGTAACTCTTCCACTTTACATCATCGAGAACCACCAGGAGAATTACCGGTTTTGCCGGGTTAGCTTCCAGTATTACCGCTCCGTCTGCTGGTCCCTGAGATGTGTTCCTAATGGTGCGGAGCGGACAAATGTCTGGTCACCAAAGACCAGGCGTTTGTTTTCACTTCTCGCTCTTTCTTCTGTGAACACAACCCGGGCTTATTCTCTGCACTTTATTTCTCACTTCCAAGGCCCTGTGCACTCCTGTTCTCAGAAGGTACATGGTTGGGATGAAACTGTAGGGTGAGCGCACAGATCCTTACAGGGCAGTTCACCCCACCAAGGGCAGTCACCCCACCACCTCCAGCAGGATCCTGGCAAGGCACAGTGCTGCCACAGCTCAGCTGAGGCTGAGGACAGTGACAGGCTCTGCTTCTTCAGGGCTTTGGACACACTCTTTCACAGCAAGGCTGTGCCAAGTCTCAGAGGACAGGGAGAAGGTCCCACTAGGCCTGGGACCAGCCAGGAGACCAACAGACCAGTTCTGGAAGCCGTCTCCAATCCAGCAGCAGGTCTGCAAGACAAGGTGGAGGTTCAGACCGGAAGCCAGGTGAGCTGCTCTAAAAATATTCACTGTTACTCCTTGGCATTTTGCCCAGCTGGGGATTATAAATTGGTGTTGTCAAACCTAATAATCAAACGGAGTTCTTCATGCCAAGCCACTCTCCGTTTGCAGCCTTGTGGGCATCAGGGCTGGACTGGGAACGCAAACCAGCCCTGGCAGTTACGTCGGACTGGCTTGAGGGGGTTTGGGGGGTGCTGGTGGGAAACACTGCTACTGTGCTTTTGTTACAGGGGGACAATTTTGCAGCCCTGCTGCAAAACCGGCCCCCAGTAGCAAAACAGCTCCCACCGGTCCAGAACCTGCCCCCACCCTTCCAGCCCACCAGGAAAACTCCCGCTGCCTGCTACGGCCAGTCCGGCCCTGGTGGGCATGAGAACACATATATTTGCATTGCAATCACCCAAGTAATATTTTGCACAGACTGGAATAGTTACAGCTAATTACCCCATTCTCTCACCTACCTGTCACTTTTTTTGACTACAAAGGATATGACACCTTAGCAATCCGCGTAGATCCGAGCGACCTCTGGTCGCCAGACTTGGTCGGTTGACATTGATGTGGCGATTAGCGAGGAGCAATAGACATATCACTGCTCCCAGTCTATTGCCCTCTCCCAAACTACAGGCTGCGCTTGATTCACTTTAAACTTTTGCACAGAATCTGTTACATGCCTGCACATCTGCTGCGAATGGGTCTCGTTGACGATGCACACTATGCGTGCTGTGAGGAGCTGCGCGCTGCGTTTCTGCACCTGGTGTGGGAATGCCCCAAGATACGCAGTGCTTAATTTGAGCCGGGGCTTTCCCGTGCTAAGCACCGGCACTTAATTGGTTTCCGGTGCTCGGCATCAGCACTAACCCTGGGCGTAGTTCGCGTAGTAGCGCTACGCGTAGCTACGCGAAGTGCACTTCGCACTACGCGAGCTACGCGTAGCACTACGCAAACTGCGTAGTGCGGTAGGAAATGCTGTTCGCAATGATTGCACAGTGCCGGATGCTTGTCCGCACTGTGCAATCATTGCAAACAGCATCTTGCACAGTGCAAGGGGTCGTTTTCTGCCGCTCGAGTAGATTTGTACTCGAGCGGCAGTTTTCTCAACGCGGACTGGTAGTTTCTCATCGCGAGCGGTCGCGAGCATACGCGACCACTCGCAATGAGAAACCTGACCTCCCGCGTTGAGAATCTCGCCGAGAGGTTTATTTTCCACGCTCGCGATCGGCAACTTGATGTTGCTGATCGCGAACGAGGAAAAAGTCTCGCCGGGATGTCATTTTGCTCGCTCGCGGTCGCCAACTGGACGTTGAGGACCGCGAGCAAGCAAAAAATGCCCGCTACGCTACGCGTTTTTGCACTGTGCTACGTGCAATTCGCGTAGCGCGTAGTTGCGCAAACTACGCAAACTACGCGAGCGTAGCGTAGTTTTCCGCCCAGGCCTAATCAGCACCTAATCGCCAACACCACACTTAGAACAGTCTACCACATGGTGGCGCTGCTCATCTAATTTAGAGATGAGCAGAACAACGGTAGTTTAGGAATAAAATATACATTAAAATTGCTAATACCTGCCTCCCCAGCCATTCCTTTCGCTTTGGGGACCTGGAATAATCTGAACTGTCGCATTTACATGTGAGATAGATGGTGAGCAGTTGTTTTGGCAGCGATGACAAGGGCGATCAGTGGTGCCAGCTGCAGTGGCCTCCTGGTCAGAGCCCTGGCACTTAATATGTTACAAATTAAGCGCTGAAGATACGGGACTTGTGGGAATAGGTGTTTAGTGCTGTGACTAGTATCACAGGCCATTCTCCTGAGCTCTCTCCTCTAGTCGCCCTGCTAGGCTTCGTCAAAGAGGTTCCCCTGGAGGTCTGTCGGCTGGCGGCTTTGTTGTTGCAGCTGGCTAAGCGTAGGGTGGCGATGCATTGGGCCAGGGGGCGATGCTTAGTAGGAGAAAGTGGCTTCATGATGCCGCTACTTGCCGCATTTTGGGAACTGACACCCGTCAGCTCATGTCCATGACATCTGGGCCCCTGGTGACTTACCTCAGACTTCACGGAGACACGACGGAGGATGCGGCTGTTCCCTGCAGTACCCTCCCGACTACGGATGTGCCTGACATTCCCTCCTCAGGCGACTCCTTGCCTGACTGCCCTGCTAATGTGGGCTGACACACCGGCCTTTTATCTTGGTGAGCATGCTACTACCAGATCCTATTGACTATGTGGAGTATAGACCTCATGAGTGGCAAGTTTGTTTGCTTTTTCCCTTCTCATCCTGTTCCATCTCCATTACCTTGCCCTCCCCCTCATCCCCCTCATCCCCCCAACCCTTACACTTTCCCGATGCATTCTCGTGATGTGGAGATTATCGGAGGACCATTTTCATATTGTCTTTCAGTCTACAATGAATATTGCACTAAAGTTCTGTTGTACTTGTTTATTGCAAAACTCAACAAAAAAAGATATGACACCTTTGTGCCAGCACAGTAGCTTTCCCACTCTGACAGCATCAATGTATAATCCCTACAATCCTACACCGTACTGTCCGAATAAAAAGTAACCCCAGCCATGAGCAGTAGCAGAGGCTTATAACCAGGGCCGGACTGGGAACAGAAACCGGCCCTGGCAAACTGCTCAGCCGCCCCCCCCTGGGGTGAGGGGGAGTGCAGCCGAGCAGTTTGCGAGGGCCGGTTTCGGCCGATTTTGTTACAGGGGGCCGATATTGCCGACCCGCGGTAACAAAAACGGCCCCCCAGGGGCCCAAAACCGGCCCCCACCCTAGCGGCCTACCGGGGAAATGCCCGGTGCCCGCTATGGCCAGTCCGGCCCTGCTTATAACAAAACACATGAGGGTGAGAGGAAACAACCAGTGTCTAATCCTTTCCTGTGATCCAGAGAGGGATGTCTGCTGGCCTGCTTAAATCTCTACTTCTTTGAAACCATATCCCTGCAACCTAACAATATATCTGTTCATTCCATCAATCACTTGCTTCTCGCACAGACCCCACTAAAGATCAGACCCAACTCATCAATGCACCACAGAGAAACTGGAGTGAAGGAAAGGTTTCCTTGAGAGTACAGGACTAATGCCAATAAACATCAAAAATCACTCGACTAACCACAAACTACGGGCTCTGGGCTAGCGTGCTACTCACCATGAAGCGCTACAAAGCCTCGCTGGGGTTGCAAGCATTATATAAACGCAATTTCAATACAGTTGAATGATTTATTTTTTTAGTGCTAAAAACATATCCTCTGCTGCCCCTTGTGGCTGTTCTTAGATTCTACTGCATGGATCTGACTTTTAACAATAAGGGATCGCAATTTGTTTGTTTCCACTCGAGCTGTTGCCCCATACATCCCTCTGCTGCCTTATTGTATCCTTCTGCCTATTAAATTGTAATCTTTTTAACTAACTTAATTTATATATTTTGTGGACTCTATGTCTTAACTATATGTTTGTGTACAAGTGACACATGCGTTTCTCTGAAGAGGCTGCTTGTGCCAATGATGAACCATAGACACTTTCCAGAAACCAGCCTTCCTGGTAGGAGTCGGGTGGTTTAGGCATCACGAGGGCTCAGCACAGCCATATCACGACTGTGACCTCTTTCACCATAGCTTACCACTCAGAGTGTGGGCATTAACCCTGATGGCAGGAGAGGGGCAGAGTCTGGGGTGGGCAGTGGAGGTTGCCACCTGGAGAGGGTAGAGACATTGGCAGGGGAAAGGCAGAGTCTGTGGTGGGTAGGGAAGGTTTTCACCTGCAGAGGGTAGAGGCACTGGCATGGGAGGGACAGAGTCTGGGGTGGGCAAGGAAGGTTACCATGCGTAGAGTGTAGAGGCACTGGAAGGGGAGGGGCAGAGTCTGGAGTGGAAAGGGAAGGTTGTCACCTGCAGAGGGTAGAGGCACTGGCAGGGGAGGGGCAGAGTCTGGAGTGGAAAGGGGAGGATGTCAGCTGGAAAGGATAGAGACATTGACTGGGGCAGAGTCTTGGGTGAACAGGGGATGTTGTCAGCTGGAGAGGGTAGAGACATTGGTAGGGGAGGGGCAGAGTGTGGGGTGGGTAGGGGACGTTGCCATCTGGAGAAGGTAGGGGCATTAAAAGTAATGGCAGGGGCAGAGTCTGGGGTGGGCAGGGGAGATTGTCATCTGGAGAAGGTAGAGTAATTGAAACTGAAGGCAGGGGAGGGGCAGAGTCTGGGGTGGGCAGGGGAGGTTGTCAGCTCGAGAGGGTAGAGGCATTGGTATGGGAGGGGGAGAGTCTGGGTGGGTAGGGGAGTGTTGTAAATACAAAATATCCCATCCTCGTCGCCATTGTTGTAAGTAAAAATGGATCCTTGTAAGTTATAAGATATAGGTTTATTTAGCTCAGTTACAGGTTACAGGTAACGCCCCACCAGGAACAGCGTTCTTGCTGCTCAGCCCACTCTCTCCAGCTGACATTGATACCAACCAGGCACCCAACAACATTCCATTCCATCACACTCACACTGGCAGGGAAGTGGGAACCATGGAAAGGATGTAAAGCAACCATGACAAGTCACAACAGGGAGGTTGGCATCTGGAGAGGGTGGAGGCAATGACAGGGGAGGGGCAGAGAATGGGGTGGGTTGGGGAGGTTGGCATCTGGAGAAGGTAGAGGCATTGAAACTAATTACAGGGGAGGGGCAGAGTCTGGGGTGGGTAGAGGAGGTTGTCAGCTTGAGAGGGTAGAGACCATGGCAGGGGAGGAGCAGAGTCTAGGTTGGGAAGGGGAGGTTGCCAACTGGAGAGGGTAGAGGCCTTGGTATGGGAGGGGCAGAGTCTGGGTGGGTAGGGGAGTGTTGTAAATACAAAATATCCCATCCTCGTCGCCATTGTTGTAAATAAAAATGGATCCTTGTAAGTTATAAGATATAGGTTTATTTAGCTCAGTTACAGGTTACAGGTAACGCCCCACCAGGAACAGCGTTCTTGCTGCTCAGCCCACTCTCTCCAGCTGACATTGATACCAACCAGGCACCCATCAACATTCCATTCCATCACACTCACACTGGCTGAGTAGCAGGGAAGTGGGAACCATGGAAAGGATGAATAGCAACCATGACAAGTCACAACAGGGAGGTTGGCATCTGAAGAGGGTAGAGGTAATGGCAGGGGAGGGGAGGGGCAGAGTCTGGGATGGGTGGGGAATGTTACCACCCGGAGAGGGTAGAGGCACTGGCATGGGAGGGACAGAGTCTGGGTGGACAAGGTAGGTTACCTCCCAGAGAGGGTAGGGACATTGGCAGGGGAGAGGCAGAGTCTGGGGTGGGTAGAGGAGGTTGTCAGCTCGAGAGGGTAGAGACCATGGCAGGGGAGGAGCAGAGTTTAGGTTGGGAAGGGGAGGTTGCCAACTGGAGAGGGTAG
This sequence comes from Calotriton arnoldi, assembly GCA_963921515.1. Classification (NCBI taxonomy): domain Eukaryota; kingdom Metazoa; phylum Chordata; class Amphibia; order Caudata; family Salamandridae; genus Calotriton; species Calotriton arnoldi. The sequence goes on from CAWUFW010000053.1 coordinate 1,895,009, forward strand.
AGGCCTTGGTATGGGAGGGGCAGAGTCTGGGTGGGTAGGGGAGTGTTGTAAATAACAAGTATCCCATCTTCGTCGACATTGTTGTAAATAAAAATGGATCCTTGTAAGTTATAAGATATAGGTTTATTTAGCTCAGTTACAGGTTACAGGTAACGCCCCACCAGGAACAGCGTTCTTGCTGCTCAGCCCACTCTCTCCAGCTGACATTGATACCAACCAGGCACCCAACAACATTCCATTCCATCACACTCACACTGGCAGGGAAGTGGGAACCATGGAAAGGATGTATAGCAATCATGACAAGTCACAACAGGGAGGTTGGCATCTGGAGAGGGTGGAGGCAATGGCAGGGGAGGGGCAGAGTCTGGGGTGGGTCGGGGAGGTTGGCATCTGGAGAAGGTAGAGGCATTGAAACTAATAACAGGGGAGGGGCAGAGTGTGGGGTGGGTAGAGGAGATTGTCAGCTCAAGAGGGTAGAGACATTGGCAGGCGAGGCGCAGAGTCTAGGGTGGGCAGGGGAGTTTGCCAACTGGAGAGGGTAGAGGCACTGGCAGGGGAGGGGCAGAGTCTGGGGTGGGCAGGGGAGGTTGTCACCTGGAGAGGGTAGAGGCACTGGAAGGGGAGATGCAGAGACTGCGGTGGGCAGGGAAGGTTGTCACCTGCAGAGGGTAAAGGCATTGGCAGGGGAGGGGCAGAGTCTGGGGTGGCTACGGTAGGTTGCCCCCTGTGGAGGGTAAAGACATTGGCATGGGAGGGACAGAGTCTGGGTTGCACAGGGGAGTTTGTTACCTAGAGAGGGTAGGGGCATTGGCAGGGCAGGGGCAGAGTCTAGGGTGGACAGGGGAGGTTGCCACCTGGAGAGGGTAGAGACAAATCAGCAGGGGAGGGGCAGAGACTGGGGGTGGGCAGGGGAGATGTTCACCTGGAAAGAGAAGAGGCACTGGCAGGGGAGGTGCAGAGACTGGAGTGGGCAGGGGAGGTTGCCATCTGGAGAGGGTAGAGGCATTGGCAGGGTCGGGGGCAGAGTCTGGGTGGGTAGTGGAGTTTGTTACCTAGAGAGGGTAAAGGCATTGGCAGGACAGGGTTCAGAGTCTGGGGTGGACAGCGGAGGTTGCCACCTGGAAAGGGTAGAGACACTGGCAGGGGAGGTGCAGAGACCGGAGTGGGCAGGGGAGGTTGCCATCTGGAGAGGGTAGAGGTACTGGCAGGGGAGGGGTAAAGGCTGGGTGGCTAGGTGAGGTTGCCCCCTGGATGGAGTAGAGGCAATGGCATGGGAGGGGCAAAGGCTGGATTAGTAGTGAAGGTTGCCACCTGGAGAGGGTAGAGGCACCGGCAGAGGAGGGCAGGGGAGTTTGCCCCCTGGAGAGTGTAGAGGCACTGGTATGCCAGGCTCTGGGTGGGTAGTGGGGGTTGCCACCTGGAGAGGGTAGAGGCATTGGCATGGAAGGGGCAGAAGTCAGGCTGGAGAGGAGGTTGCCACCTGGAGAGGGTAGAGGCATTGGCTGAGTAGGTGAGGCTGATGTCAGGGTTTGTGAAGTCATAGGGGCAGATGGCAGTGGAGGGTACCAGCAGCGAGGGTTATGCCATGGAAGGGGCAGAGTCTGGGGATGGCAGAGACTTTGGCAAAGGCTGTCTGCCCGCCTGCCCGGGGACATCTGTTGAGTAATCTCGAGCAGACAAATGCCAGGGGAAACAGCTCTAAATCCAATTGCTGTCAGTATGTCTGTCTCCTTCCCTCCCCAGGCTCTCCTAACTGGTCTGAAATCTCATTTAACCCAAAACCAGCTGGGTGAGAGCATTCCCTGCACCCTGAGAAAAGGGAGGTGGGGGAGGGAGGCGGTGATAGCAGGAGGAGAACGGGAGACCTGAGAAGAGGCTCTGGGGAGGAGAGAGTGAAAGGTATGAATGAGAGAGAGCAAGTACCACCAAGAGAAAAAGATGCAGAGAAGGATAAGAGACTATGGAGAGGAGAGTGTGGGCTGAAGTGAGAAGAGACCCCCAAGGGCAGCGAGCGACTGGCCATCAGCTCAATAGGGCAATAGCCATGTGGGCCAGTTGAATGAACGTCTTTGGGGCCACTCTCCTATGGATTCAGGGCCGATTCATGCTAAGTTTACATTTGTCCATATTGGTTTCACTAAAGGTAAACATGTTTCTAAAGCTGTGCTGTGCTGGTCACGTCTTGGACTGCAGCCCCTCCTTCCGACATGGTTGTAAGTGAATGCTGGTCACTCACAGGCTTCTGCAGAAGATCACACACAGTGTGCAGGGACATTCAGGGGACAGGGTTGTGTCGCGTGCAGCTGGGTGATTCTTCCGTGCCTCAAGCTGCTAACGCGACCATGTTAGTGCTCCCGCGCTGTGGTGCGGCTCGAACCGTCGGCCGGGGCTCGTTCGTGAAAGGGTGGCGGTGTGGTCGACAGGCAGGGGCGTCTCATGGCAGCGGGGGCGGTTGTACGTGCCCCGCTCTCCCCGAGGCTGTTAATTAATAATATTGCACTTGGCACCACTACCGTGTCGAGGCAACTGGCGACCATCGGTGGCCTTGGATTCTGTACCTCACGCATGTTTCGTTTTGTGCAGCCATGCCTTTCTTGCAGAGGGGGATGGGGGGGGGGGGGGCATTTCTTTTGCAGGTTATTTCTACTGTGTTGAACTCAAACACATAACGAAATGGATTGCCCACAAAACAGATGCAATCTACATAATGTACTGTGCTATTTACTTACTTCATCGGCATTTTAGGCTACAGCGGGGATGTGCACACCTGATGTGCACACCTATATTTGAATTTGGTCATTCTTCATGTGCTACAGACCTGTGTAATTTGTGGGGTCACAGACAATTTAGTGTTCAGTTTTTTTCTCCTCAAAATTTTCACCATGCAGGCTGTGCATCCTCCTCCCTTTCTAGACTTGCCTAGTGAACCTGTAATAGAAAGGAAAGACTGGTACAGGTCATTTAATGTATACCTTGGTGCCGTCGATGAACAGTGTTTTCGTGCAGAAAGAAAAAAAACTATTTTAGGACATTGCCTTTGTAGAGAAGGGCAACGTATTTTTGAATATTTACCTATTTGTAAGGCGAAGATTTGATAATTTCAAGAAGCCGTCCAGAGATTAGAGAAAAGATTTGATACGCAAGAGTATTGTTTGCTTATATAGAGAACAAAAGCAGGAGGAATCAGTAGAGTCTTATATTACTGCATTACGAACTTTAGCAGCAAATTGCGAATTTGAGAATTTTACTGAGCAACTTATATGTGACCAATTAGTGGTCAGATGCCACAATAAGATCATTCAAGAGAAGTTGTTATCATTCATATTATCTCTCTCAGAAGCAATTGATGCTGTTTCTATGTTTGAGTCTTCACAAGATGAACCTAAGATTTTAGGGAAAAATACAGAAGAGTCAATTCTGGCAGTAAAGAGTAAACTGCAAGATTGCAAGGTTATGACTTCTAAAATAATTCGAAAGAGGGCATGACATCCAACAACACATTGTGTGTGTGCTTTCCTTGTACCTCCACCCATCATGCAGTGAATTTCAAGCTATGTCCAGCAGTTAAAAGAATATGCATCTTCTGTGGTTCCGTTGGACACTTTGCAAAAGTATATATGAAAAGAAGACTTCAAATAAATCAAATAGCTGATTATACGGAAGATGATGCATTAAAAACGAGTTTGACAGATCTGGTGTTGAATATTAATTCTACGAACTGTGATTCCTCTGAAAATCCCACCACTGATGTAGGAATAGGAAATAGATCAGTCAAGTTATTAATGGACCCTGGAGCCAGAGGGATTATCATCACATTTGATACGTTTGAACAGTTGTGGAAAGATGAACCACTTGAAGATCCTGACACCAAAACAGATACTTTTCAAAGATCAACAATTGATCTTATTGGCTATTTTGTGTTCTGTTATTTTTCAGAATGTGTGTTTTACTGGAAAAGTCTACGTTACTTTTAAAGGAAAGAATATTTTAGCTTTAGTACATCAAGCTACGCTAGACATTGAACTTCTACCTGGCAAAATTAGAAAAGTCATGCCAATTTCTGAACTCTTATGTGAAATTTTACAACAACATAACAACAGTGTTGAAACTGAATTGATGAGCAGTGTTAATTCCATGCATGCAACCAACAATGGTTTTAGTTTTTGTTCACAAAATCAACAGGTGGTTAAAAATATAATGTTCTGTTTGAAAGTAAGCTAGAAGTGCTAAAGAATGTTGAATTGAAAATTAAACTCAAGGAAAATGTTACACCTGTTAAGCATAAGTTGAGATACGTTCCTTTAAGGTTTTTGAAATGAACTATACAAGGCTTTAAATGATTTGCAAGCTACCGGTATAATCGAACCAGTGGACAGTTCACCTTAACTTTCACCCATTGTTATAGCAAACAAAAAGGGCAGAGTTACTCATTTGTGTTGATCTTAGATCTTAAAATAAAAACATTTGGGTGGATGCTCACCCTTTACCCATAATTGAGGAGCTGACGGTAAAACTCAATGGTGCAAAAATGTTCACCAAGTTAGACTTAAAGTCTGCTTACCATCATATTGCCTTAGCTGAGTTTTCCAAACACCTCACTGCTTTTGTCACGCCATATGGTGTTTTTCAACTAAGAAGGATTCCATTTGGTTTGGTATCTGCTGCTTCAGTTTTTCAAAGAGTAATGGAAACATTTTTGGGGTGATATGGTAGGCGTACTTGTTTTTCAAGACAAAGTATTAGTAGCAAGTGTGACTAAGGATGAACGCGTTCACAAACTGTGTGCAGTTTTTGACAAATTAAAAGTCAGTGGTCTATGTTTTAGACAGGACAAATATAGTTTTGCAGACAATCAATTAGAATATTTAGGACACATAGTTAGTTAGTGCGAAAGGCATAAGTCCTAAACCAGTTTTAGTTAAAGACTTTAAAGATGCTCCTGAACCAGGTAACAGAGAACAAGTAATGTCCTTTATTGGATAGTGTGAGTTTTACACTCAGTTCATTCTAAATTTTGCATCAGTTGCTGTACCGATTAAAAGACTTCTCAAGACTTCTCAAGAAGAGAGTAGATTTTGTATGGGGATGCGAACAAAAGGAGGCTTTTACTCGTATAAAGAATTATTTATTACAAGCTCCACTATTACAACCCTATGTTCCAGGTCTCCCTCTAAGTGTAAATGTTGATGCCAGTGGCAGGGTTTAGGAGCTGTGATTACACAAAGGTTCAAAAATGTTGACTCACTAGGCTCTCCACAAAGTTGTTAGAATATAATTTTTTTCATAGTACATGTACTGGGTTTCTCCAACAAAAGAGCAGATTTTCTTTCTCGGTTTCCCATTTTGGATGAAAATATTGATGATGAAGATGTTTTGGAAGAGTGCATGAAAGCTTCAGTGGATTTTGAGAATCACTCACGTATTTCCAAACCTGATTGGAGCACTGCATTATTATCTGATCCTGTGATGTGTAAGGTTTCAAATGTTATCATTGCTGGTTGGCCAAAAGAAAGGAATCTCACAGGAGAGCTAAAAGTTTTTGCTACGATCGCTACAGAATTTACTCTCAATAATGGTAGTATCTACAGAGGTTAAAAGCTTGTTCCTCGTGCTTCTTTGAGGAGAGCATTATTAGAGTTAGTTAATTTAGGACGTTTGGGGTTGACTGTGAATAAAAAAGGTTATGTGAGACCTATTGGTGGCCAAAGATGGATCATAATATTGAGCAGAAAGTATAGAATTGTGAGATATGTTACAGAGAAGAGAAGCATTTATCTAGTAGAACACCTCCATAGGTAACTTTAGATTTTCTGGAGAATGCCTGGGATAAGCTTGCACTGGACTTTTTGGGTCCTTCTCATATTATAATAATCACTATGCTCTAGTTCTTATTGATTATAGGTCCAAGTGGATAGAAGCAGAGTTTGTAAAAACATTTCTCACGGAAACCGGCATTGGGCAAAAACGCACCAGTCTTTATCATCCTCAAGGCAATGGTCTTGTGGAACGAACACCAGTAGATTAGCTTCATCTAATAATTTCCACCCCTCAGTAGCAGTCCAAGATATGTTGAACTCTTATCATGCAACACCTCACTCTACAACAGGGATTTCTCCCTTCAAAGCATTAAAGGGACGTAATATTGCTAGAGCTGCATTAGATGAAGAGAAACATATAAAGCCAAATATATAAAGCCAAAGTCAATGTTGTGGTAAAATTAAAAAAACCTGCAAATGTGTTCAAGACACAATTGTTTGAACAGAGTTCCATTTACTGACTATCAGATTGGTGATACGGTAAGAATTTAAATACCCAGATTAGTCAGGAAAGGTCACGTAATGTTTAGCAATCCCAAAAGAATAATTACTGTGTCCAAATCTTAAATTTGTGTAGGGGTGGGGGTGGAACAAATCCTCTGTTGCTTCTGTTGCCCCTGTTGTCCCTGTAAACAAAGATGTATCAAGAAAAGATAATTTGGAAAGTATGGAAAATAATAGTTTAATAATCAAGTTGATAAAAACCAAAAAATTCTGTTCACCAAAAAGAGATATAAAAAAAGGAACTAGCATAAACCTCACCATGGTGGATGGAAGTTTTTATTAACTTTATTTCTGAATGAATTTCTATCCCTGCAAGATTTGTGGGTTTCCTGAAAACTGTTATTTATCATATATCTTTCAAAAACCTGTTATTGTAATACTATTGTAGTTCATTTTGTCTTTTGGAGTATGGTATTGGTACTTTATTCATTGATGTTTTGTGAAAAAGGGAGTTGTCTTGTGGTGAGTGGCAGCTGGGCGATTCTTCCGTGCCTCGAGCTGCTCGCCTGACCATGTTAGCGCTCTTGCGCTGTGGTGTGGCTTGTTCTGTTGGCCAGGTCTCGTCCATTGACATGTTTGGTGGTTTGGTCAACAGGCAGAGGCGTCTCATGGCAGTGGGAGCGATTGTATGTGTTCTGCTGTCCCAAAGGTTGTTAATAAATATTTCACTTGGCACTACTATCTTGTCTGATGCTGTTTCTTCGCGGCACACAGCCAGTCAGGGTCGCTTCATAGAGAGCCAATCAAGGCGGCTCAATCGACAGCCTGTCTGGACCATTGAGAGGTCGGCTCTCCCGGTCTGTTTGAGGGACATTCACCCCTAGCAGCACAAGGGACCTCCAACCAGGGCCTCTAGAGCAACAGGCAGCCCAGTCCACTCACAGTTCTAAGACCATCCCTCAGGGTACCAGAAGGATGGAGATTAGAGGCACAGAAGGGGGCGACCAATGAGGAAGAAGATGGAACTGCAGAAGGCTCTTGGGAAGGGACAATCCACTTCCAGAAGCAGATGCCTTAAAGAGGTAAGGGAGTGGTTAGGTGCACAAAAAGAGCAGGAGAGAGCAGGTGCAACAAAGAGGGTGCATGTGTGATGCAACAGCATGGAATTGGTGCAGGCAGGGAAAAGTGGATGCATGAACGTATGAGGGTACAGGCATAAAGGAGATGTGTAACAAAGTGGCGAAGTGCATGCGAGTACGATGAAAGATGTGGTGAAGACAGGGAGTAGTGTGTACGAATGTATGAGGGTACAGGAAGAGAGGAGATGTGTATGCGACCCCTGACCTTGACTGGTAGGTCGCTCCCCCACCACACAGCTCCGTCTGTGTGCCCTGCTGCTGCCCCTGATTGTGCTCGTTTTTCCTTTCTGTGCCCCCTTGCTGCCCCTGATTGTGCTCGTTTTTCCTTTCTGTGCCCCCCTTGCTGCCCCTGATTGTGCTCGTTTTTCCTTTCTGTGCCCCCCTTGCTGCCCCTGATTGTGCTCGTTTTTCCTTTCTGTGCCCCCTTGCTGCCCCTGATTGTGCTCGTTTTTCCTTTCTGTGCCCCCCTTGCTGCCCCTGATTGTGCTCGTTTTTTCCTTTCTGTGCCCCCTTGCTGCCCCTGATTGTGCTCGTTTTTCCTTTCTGTGCCCCCTTGCTGCCCCTGATTGTGCTCGTTTTTTCCTTTCTGTGCCCCCTTGCTGCCCCTGATTGTGCTCGTTTTTCCTTTCTGTGCCCCCTTGCTGCCCCTGATTGTGCTCGTTTTTCCTTTCTGTGCCCCCTTGCTGCCCCTGATTGTGCTCGTTTTTCCTTTCTGTGCCCCCCTTGCTGCCCCTGATTGTGCTCGTTTTTCCTTTCTGTGCCCCCTTGCTGCCCCTGATTGTGCTCGTTTTTCCTTTCTGTGCCCCCTTGCTGCCCCTGATTGTGCTCGTTTTTCCTTTCTGTGCCCCCCTTGCTGCCCCTGATTGTGCTCGTTTTTCCTTTCTGTGCCCCCTTGCTGCCCCTGATTGTGCTCGTTTTTCCTTTCTGTGCCCCCCTTGCTGCCCCTGATTGTGCTCGTTTTTCCTTTCTGTGCCCCCCTTGCTGCCCCTGATTGTGCTCGTTTTTTTCCTTTCTGTGCCCCCTTGATGCCCTGATTGTGCTCGTTTTCCCTTCTGTGCCTGTTTCCCGCCGCTGCGCCTGCGGCCCCGCCCCTCACTGCCCATTCGCTGCCCCATTCCCTGCTCCTCCCTCCCACCTCCCCATTTATGGCGGCCGCTGCGCGGCCGCGCCGTTGGCGCGACAAAGGCGCGCCTAAGGCAAGCCCGTCTGCGCCCGTCCGCGCCGTGACCGCGCCCAGCGCCAGACCCCCTGGTCCGGGCATCCCCGCGCCCGCCACATCAACAGACGCCGATACGACGCCAGCACCCTCCACGCACTCAACCCCGGAAAAGATCACGCCTGCTACCAGGCCACCCCGAAGCGCACCCAAGGGCCCTTCACCTGCCGGAACTGCAGCTTCGCCAGCCCCCGCCCCGCCAAACCACCGCCCAGGAAAGAACCCAACTACCTCAGATGCATCCTCCTCAACACCCGCTCCGCCCGCAAACACGCCATCGAACTCTGGGACCTTCTCGACTCAACCTCCCCAGACGTCGCATTCCTGACGGAGACCTGGCTGAATCCCGCTTCAGCCCCCGACATCGCCATTGCCATCCCGGACGGATACAAGATCACCCGCAGGGACCGCACCAACGGAGTCGGAGGAGGCATCGCCATCGTCCACAGGAACACCCTCAGAGTCTCAACCAACACCGACGACACCCTCAGCACCGCCGAACACATGCACTTCCAGATCCACACCGATCCCAACACCACCCTCAGAGGAACCCTCATCTACAGACCCCCGGACCCCGACCACAGTTCAGCGATTCCATCGCTGACTTTGTCAGCACACACGCCATCTCCTCCACGGACTACATCCTCCTCGGGGACCTGAACTTCCACCTCGAGAACAACAAGGACACCAACTCCACCACCCTGATCGACAACCTCGCCACCCTCGGACTCAGACAGCTCGTGACTACACCCACCCACGCCGCCGGCCACACGCTAGACTCCATCTTTTCCGCAAGCCCACACGTCTCCTTCAACCACACCTCCGAACCCCACTGGACTGACCACCACTGCATCCACTTCACCTACAGGAAGCCCACCACGCACCACCGCACCGAACAAATGCCTCGCCGCTGCTGGAGCAGAGTCACGGAAGACCAGCTAACCACAACCCTCGCCCTGAGCCCACCCGCCGAACCCTCCGACCCCGACACCGCCGCCCGCAACCTCAGACAGTGGATCGACGACTGCGCCAACACCCTCGCCCCGCTCAAGAATCCGCCCAACAGCCACACCAGCAAGAAAGCCACCTGGTTCACCGAAGACCTCCAGGCCTCCAAACGAACATGCCGAAAACTGGAGAAGATCTGGCTCCACGAACGGACAGCGGACAGCTACGCCGCCCACAAGAGCGCCACCCGCAGTCACCATCACCTCATCAGATCCGCCAAAGGGCCTCACTCAAAGACCGCCTAGACAACAACGCACACAACAGCAAAGAGCTCTTCAACATCGTGAAGGAACTCTCCAACCCCAGCTCCAACACCAACGACATCCAGCCGTCGCGAGACCTGAGAGACTCACTGGCCACCTTCTTCCACCGCAAAATTGCCGACATCCACGACAGCTTCAACACCACGACCGCCCCGGCAACCACCGAGACCACTGCCCCCACAACCACCAATCGCCTGCTCTCCTGGACAAACATCAACGACGAGGACACCAGCGAGATCATGAACACCATCCACTCCGGTTCACCGCCAGACCCGTGCCCTCACCACATCTTCAACAAAGCCAGTACAGCCATCGCGCCCCATCTCCAGAAAATAATCAACATCTCCTTCGAGACAGCAACCTTCCCGGAAAGCTGGAAGCACGCCGAGATCACCGCCTTACTCAAGAAACCCAAGGCAGACCCCAAGGACCTCAAGAACTTCCGACCCATCTCTCTGCTCCCGTTCCCCGCGAAGGTCACCGAGAAAATCGTCAACAAACAACTGACCCGCTACCTCGAGGAGAACAACATCCTGGACCCTTCCCAGTCCGGCTTCCGCAGCAACCACAGCACCGAAACCGCCCTCATCGCCGCCACCGATGACATCAGGACCCTGCTAGACAACGGAGAAACAGCAGCCCTCATCCTCCTGGACCTATCAGCCGCCTTCGACACGGTCTGCCACCACACACTACGAACACGCCTTCACGACGCCGGGATCCAAGAGAAGGCCCTGGACTGGACCACATCCTTCCTTTCCGGCAGAACACAAAGCGTCCGCCTCGCCCCCTTCCGATCCAAGGCCACCAAGATCATCTGCGGCGTACCCCAAGGCTCCTCCCTCAGCCCAACGCTGTTCAACATCTACATGGCACCCCTCGCCCACGTCGCCCGACAGCACAACCTCAACATCATCTCCTACGCCGACAACACCCAGCTGATCCTCTCCCTCACCAAAGACCCTCACACCGCCAAAGCCCACCTCCACGAAGGAATGAAGGCCGTCGCCGAATGGATGAGGACCAGCCGCCTGAAGCTGAACTCGGACAAGACGGAGGTCCTCATCCTTGGTTCCAACCCTTCAGCCTGGGACGACTCCTGGTGGCCAACATCACTGGGAACAGCCCCGCCACCCACCGACCACGTACGCAACCTAGGGGTCATCCTCGACCCCACCCTCTCCATGACTAAGCAGGTCAACGCCGTTTCCTCATCCTGCTTCAACATCCTCCGAATGCTCCGCAGGATCTTCAAGTGGATCCCCACCGAAACAAGAAAAACAGTCACCCAGGCCCTCGTCACCAGCAGGCTGGACTACGGAAACGCCCTCTACGCAGGAACGACGGCTAAGCTCCTGAGACGGCTGCAACGCATCCAGAACGCCTCTGCACGTCTTATCCTCGACATCCCCGACGCAGCCACATCACACCCCACCTGAGAGACCTGCACTGGCTCCCTGTCAACAAGAGGATAACCTTCAAGCTCCTCACCCACGCACACAAAGCACTCCACAACTCCGGACCAGCCTACCTCAACAGACGACTCAGCTTCTACACCCCCACCCGCCAGCTCCGCTCGACCAGCCTCGCCCTCGCCGCAGTCCCCCGCATCCGGAAAACGACCGCCGGCGGCAGATCCTTCTCCCACCTCGCCGCCAAGACCTGGAACACCCTCCCCACCAACCTCCGACAGACCCAAGACCTACTGGCCTTCAGAAGACTCCTCAAGACCTGGCTCTTCGATCAGTAGCAGCACCACCCCCCCTCTTCCCCCAGCGCCTTGAGACCCTCGCGGGTATGTAGTGCGCTTTATAAGTGACATGATTGATTGATTGATTGATTGAAAGTGGGGGAGAACATGTGAGTTTGGTGAAGGATGTAGTGGTGGCAGAGAGAAGTGGGTGCATAGGTGTCTGAGGGTACAAAGCAAACACAAGGAGATGATGGACGGAGCGCTGAAACTTTTCAGACACTCACCCCCAGTCACAGACCTGGGTTGAATCCATCATCATTCTTTAACTCACTTTGCCACCCCAGTTCAGACCCAGCCATATGCAAATCAGTCTTGACCCTGTGCCTCATGGGAACAGTCCAGACCGAACTGCCAAGCCAGGTCTTCCCTGGACCGGAAACAAACATCCTGGGACCGGTTTCGGGGTAACACCCCTCATCAACCAGGTTAGCTTGAATATAGTGGCAAAGTGAGCAAGGGACCCACGTCTGGGCATACACTGCCAACTTAGGGCGAACAAAGCAAACACAAGGAGATGAGGGACAGAGTGCTGAAACTTTTCAGACACTCACCCCCAGTCACAGATCTGGGTTGAATCCCTCATCGTTCTTTAGCTCACTTCGCCACCCCAGTTCAGACCCAGCCATATGCAAATCAGCCTTGACCCTGTGCCTCATGGGAACAGTCCAGACTGAACTGCCAGTGTTTCCTTTGTATGAGGGTGCAGGCATAGAAGTCGTGATGAGACAGGGAGTAGTTGGTGCTTGTATGCAGAAGGGGTCCAAGCACGGCAGAGGGGTGCTTTTTTGATCGTCCTCTCTACGAGTGTGTGATTGGGCAGAAGTTGTAGGCATCTGTTGGAGAAGAGTACCTGAAAGCACTTTCTGCTTTGTGGAAAACTTATGCTCAATATAGTAGACCTGAGTGGGTTATGGCGGCACACATGATTGATTACTTCTGATCTGTATATTGTTAAGTGTTACAACAAATGCAGTAGACCTGAATTATTTATTGTGAAACACGTATGTTAAATCCAGTGGGCCTTTGCGGGTGAGTTGTTATTAAACTGTGCTGAAGCCTGTAGGCAAGTGTTTTATTGCATGGAATCTCACAGGTTACCGTATGAGGCAAGAGGTTGGATGTTGGTTACACCTCTGACAAGCCATGGGGTTCAGGGCTTGTCCTGCGATAGCCCTTGTTAACAATGAATGATGGTTTGGCAATTGTATCAGTGTACCTATGTGTGATGTTGTGACAGTATGCCTGGTGGTTGTCTTGTGGGAAAGCTTACACTCACTACAGTAAACGTGATTTGGTTATGGTGACAAGCCAATGAGAACGGATAGGACCGGCTTTAGACCTTGTCTTCTGAGTCCCTCGCTGCCATCTGGCAAAAGTGCCCCTCTTGTCTGCGTAGCCCCTCTCTCACATGCATTTCATTTCTTTTAAAGCTCTGCTATCTACATAAAACACAGATTTATTCTGTGCAGCAGGCACATTAACCCTCTGCGCTACTTTATCGGGAGTCAAAACTGCCACTAGATAAAACACTATCTCTCTCTAGCAGGAACATTAATCACGAGAGTTATCTTGACATTTTTATTGCTGCCTGGAAGCTGAATGCAAAAGGAACTTTGCAGCAGGTGCTTTTAAATGGCAAGTTATTGCGAAACACAGCGCCCCCCTGAGGTCAGTGCCGCTCTCCAGGTCAGCGCCCAGTGCAGCCGCACCGGTCGCACCGCCCTAAAGCCAGCCCTATCGGCCTGGTATGTTTATTGGGAAAAGTTACTTCAGATGCTATAGATCTGATATTTATATTATGAAAAGTTCCAACAAAGGAATTAGGCTCTGCTTATTTATTGTGAAAGGCATAAGTTAACGCCCGTAGGGGTTTATGGGGGGATGATCATTAGGCTGTTTATACAACGGGCACCTGCCGGTGTTTTATTTTTTATTACACTTTTTGATTGAAGGCATATGCCTGTCACATTTAAGGGACACTTTTTTCTTATTTTCTGCCTTTATGTTTGTTTGTTTTTTAAATTTGGCTTGCAATACTTTTGAGTTAGTGCGCTTGTTCTATAGGGGTGTGGAGATGTGTGGATGAAAGAATGAGTCAGTGGGTGGATGAACTGATGAAAACGTGCAAGGATGAGTGAAAGCGCATGTACGATACATTATTTAAGCGCCTAAACTCATCAGTGGCTGCACAGGCACTTTCAGTAATAATACTTTCAATTGTGTTTGGTTATTTCAAACAAAATAACCGGAGACCCCATTTGTAAATGAATCCATTTAAATTGTAAATGTTTTCACGTTCGCTTTGTAGTACGTTCAAATCACATTAGTTCAAAAGTATCTTTCTACCCTTCTCTGTTCCAGGGCCAGGGCCCCTTCTCCAGGGGGGCTACGAGCTTCTAAAGCCAAATAAAAACCACAGCCTGAATCTGTCTTACAAATGCAAACAACAGGAGAATTTGGAGAACAATTTTGCATTTCTAAAGAATCTGAGAAACAAAAGGAACAAAAGCCATAGGCTGCCACGTACATGAAGGAGTCCACACCGCTGCTGCCACATACATGAAGGAGTCCACACCGCTGCTGCCACATACATGAAGGAGTCCACACCGCTGCTGCCACATACATGAAGGAGTCCACACCGCTGCTGCCACATACATGAAGGAGTCCACACCGCTGCTGCCACATACATGAAGGAGTCCACACCGCTGCTGCCACATACATGAAGGAGTCCACACCGCTGCTGCCACATACATGAAGGAGTCCACACCGCTGCTGCCACGTACATGAAGGAGTCCACACCGCTGCTGCCACGTACATGAAGGAGTCCACACCGCTGCTGCCACGTACATGAAGGAGTCCACACCGCTGCTGCCACGTACATGAAGGAGTCCACACCGCTGCTGCCACATACATGAAGGAGTCCACACCGCTGCTGCCACGTACATGAAGGAGTCCACACCGCTGCTGCCACATACATGAAGGAGTCCACACCGCTGCTGCCACATACATGAAGGAGTCCACACCGCTGCTGCCACATACATGAAGGAGTCCACACCGCTGCTGCCACATACATGAAGGAGTCCACACCGCTGCTGCCACATACATGAAGGAGTCCACACCGCTGCTGCCACATACATGAAGGAGTCCACACCGCTGCTGCCACATACATGAAGGAGTCCACACCGCTGCTGCCACGTACATGAAGGAGTCCACACCGCTGCTGCCACGTACATGAAGGAGTCCACACCGCTGCTGCCACGTACATGAAGGAGTCCACACCGCTGCTGCCACGTACATGAAGGAGTCCACACCGCTGCTGCCACGTACATGAAGGAGTCCACACCGCTGCTGCCACGTACATGAAGGAGTCCACACCGCTGCTGCCACGTACATGAAGGAGTCCACACCGCTGCTGCCACATACATGAAGGAGTCCACACCGCTGCTGCCACATACATGAAGGAGTCCACACCGCTGCTGCCACATACATGAAGGAGTCCACACCGCTGCTGCCACGTACATGAAGGAGTCCACACCGCTGCTGCCACGTACATGAAGGAGTCCACACCGCTGCTGCCACGTACATGAAGGAGTCCACACCGCTGCTGCCACGTACATGAAGGAGTCCACACCGCTGCTGCCACGTACATGAAGGAGTCCACACCGCTGCTGCCACATACATGAAGGAGTCCACACCGCTGCTGCCACATACATGAAGGAGTCCACACCGCTGCTGCCACATACATGAAGGAGTCCACACCGCTGCTGCCACATACATGAAGGAGTCCACACCGCTGCTGCCACATACATGAAGGAGTCCACACCGCTGCTGCCACATACATGAAGGAGTCCACACCGCTGCTGCCACGTACATGAAGGAGTCCACACCGCTGCTGCCACGTACATGAAGGAGTCCACACCGCTGCTGCCACGTACATGAAGGAGTCCACACCGCTGCTGCCACGTACATGAAGGAGTCCACACCGCTGCTGCCACATACATGAAGGAGTCCACACCGCTGCTGCCACATACATGAAGGAGTCCACACCGCTGCTGCCACATACATGAAGGAGTCCACACCGCTGCTGCCACATACATGAAGGAGTCCACACCGCTGCTTCTAAACCATGGGTTCAACCTTCCAACTCGGAGAAACTCCCCAGTACTTCGTGTATGTCTGCTGGCCTTAGGCAGAGGGCCAAAATCAGAATTCAACCTGTAATGCATGATTGTAACAAATACATACAACTCTATGGCATGCTACAAATACATGCAGATATAGTCCCATTATTGGCAACACACCCCACCCACACCACAACAGAGTATGCATGCATAAATAAATACACAACACAACTTTTGTTTGGGAAAATTAGTGCTGCAGGTTTATTCCATACAAAAGTATGCAATATGGTGGGTTATCTTACGGGCGATCCAAGGGCAGGCAGCTGTACCAACCTATGCTGCCCTGCCCGCCTGATGAGCCAAGCACTGTGGAGTAACCAATCAGCGCTACCCTTATGGGGGTGATCCCCTTACTGGATCACGTGACACATTGGTCCCTATTACTCACGCCCCTTTCAGGGCGGAGCGTAGCAAGGCAAGCCCCCGGTTGTTCAGGCCCACAACCGCCCGAAGGACTAACGGGGCGCCGACGTAATTGTTCCAGGACCCTCCCATGAGGCTCCTGGGATTTGGCTCTGGCACCCCTATTGTGCTCTTGCAGAGGTACTCTTCTGTACCCATTTGCTTCCAGATCGCCCTGTAACTCCTCCTGCAACGAGAAAGAAAACATTACAACGTTCGATGTATTTCGCCTGCCAACCCCACGCCGGGTAAGCGGTAGGGTGGGAGACGGCGTGTCCGGCGCAAAGAGGACGCCAAGATGGCCGGGGGAGGCATAAATACCTCCCCACCTCCTCTGCGTGCCGGAAGTGACGCGTCTGGTATGGGGACTCCTCCTTGAGTCCCGCACATCATTGGGGGTGGGGAAGTGCCCAAATGGCACTAAAGGGGCCGCCCGTTTAGGGTGGCCCCCTGCGGGGCCGCGGGCAGCCGCATAGTCCCATTATTGGCAACACACCCCACCCACACCACAACAGAGTATGCATGCATAAATAAATACACAACACAACTTTTGTTTGGGAAAATTAGTGCTGCAGGTTTATTCCATACAAAAGTATGCAATATGGTGGGTTATCTTACGGGCGATCCAAGGGCAGGCAGCTGTACCAACCTATGCTGCCCTGCCCGCCTGATGAGCCAAGCACTGTGGAGTAACCAATCAGCGCTACCCTTATGGGGGTGATCCCCTTACTGGATCACGTGACACATTGGTCCCTATTACTCACGCCCCTTTCAGGGCGGAGCGTAGCAAGGCAAGCCCCCGGTTGTTCAGGCCCACAACCGCCCGAAGGACTAACGGGGCGCCGACGTAATTGTTCCAGGACCCTCCCATGAGGCTCCTGGGATTTGGCTCTGGCACCCCTATTGTGCTCTTGCAGAGGTACTCTTCTGTACCCATTTGCTTCCAGATCGCCCTGTAACTCCTCCACAGCTCTGGAGGCGGCCCCCGTCGCCTAAAGAGCCCCCACCAAAACAGCTCCTTTCTCACTGCAACCTGAAATTTCCCGGGCCTCATTCATGTCCAGAGGAACAGATCCAAGCCCACCTGTGCAAGTGCACCCCAACATTGTCAAATTAACCTTTGGTGTTCGCCCGGCATAGCTCATGCCTGATGAAGCCAAAGCCCCTTGTTCTGCAAACTTGCGCATCGAGCGGTTTATCCTTCTCTGGGAATGTACCAGTGCCTCACATGCGCTGCAAGAATGTGATGGCCTCCCAGGAGGGAGCTCTACCCTTAAACATCGCTGTATTACCCTTCAAGCTGATGTGGCTCCCACCTCCTGCAACCTGAAGTTGCAGGCCTTCTAGCAGTTCGTGCTCCCTAACACCTGTTTCCCCAATACCTGGAACAGCAGCACACATGCTTGAAGACCGCTTCCACAACCAGGCTATATACTCTGGCTATGCGGGCGGGGCATTTCCTGCTCAACTGAAGCAACCCGTAACCCGCCCAGGGAGCAGGGTGCACCTACTTTGTTGAGGTTGACCAGACATGTGCACCGACCTTTGTGATTAATAAACCATGGCAAACAGGACTGATCGCCTAGCGCACACTACTGCAGTACATCAACCATTTGGAGTGACAACTTCGCCACCTGCCAGGCTTGCTTAACTAAAGCTCGATGACAGATACACACATACCTGCTAACCAGTTGTGACCCTTGATGTTCAACCCAGCTAATGACCTAGTACCTTGATATTCCAGGGAATATTGCCCTCCACAAGATCAAGCCGCACATGAGCCTATGGCCTACACCTACTGGGCCGAGGTGCATAGTGTGCTCTGGAATTGTCAGTGATGGTGCTCCAAACACATTTCAAACCGCTATTGGAGCCACAGCACACATTCTGGCGTAACCAGCTGGCGCATGCCACCTGAGCTACCTTGCCGCTGCGAGATTTTGCTCTTAACGCCAACCTCTTGCGGCTACTGGTGCACATAGTCTGTAGGTCTTGCCTCCACTCTATTTATGCCGATACCTGCAATGTACCCCTCTGCCCCTGTATGGGCGGGAAAATACCCGTAACATTGCAAATCCCCCTGCACTCACAGTCTCGGGCAGTCAGGAGGGGGAAGAGAGGTCCATAGAATTGGTTCTGCTATCTTGCTTGGCCACCTAGCCCGCAAGCACCCTCGTCTGACAGCACCCTATCTGCTGTGTCGCCCGTGCAATGTCCGCGCCCTGGCGCAGGACGTCCCGATCGACACCTCTTCTAACAGACTGCCTTCAGGAAGCTGGAGTGAACGGTTGTATGTTGTGCACTGACCATAAAACCTAGGTTTGCTTTGAGAGGGATCAATTTGTTGCACTCAAACTAGTGGCAACGTGCAGTTCTATAGCATTCTACCCTGCAGGGTGTGCCTGGACGATCCTAGACACCCCCTGTGAGCCAACCTGCTTTGACCCAAGATGCAAGGCACTACACCCGGTACACTTGGTTATCCCGAACTTAATTGCCCTCCCCGGAATCGTGTGTCAAGGTACCCGCTCCCTGAATTACTCCCTAATAGTCTATGTGTCACGCCATGCTCCTTTTTATTCCTTGTTCAAAGCAGTGAACTCGCTCACCCACGAGACCTGCTAGAAGCAAGTTTAGTGTAGCCTGTACATGGAATTAAATTCCCCCGCCAACTGCACAGAGGGCAAGCCACACTCACTGCTACTGATGTCTGACTAATTGGCCCTTGGAGGCCGTGGCAGTACTGCCCGGTCGGCAAGTACGCCCACGGTACAGTTGTAATTTAATACCTCCTGCCGCTGACAACTGCAGGTGCCTAATACCGGGCTGTGAGTATGCGGCCCAGGAAGCCTAAAAATAGGCTTGGTGTGGATGGGTAGTTAGCAATGCCTGGCAATAAGTGTAATGCCTTTGACAAACCTCTCCTGACTGGCATCTATGCCATTCTTAAACATTCACGCTTTTGCCACATGTCACCCTTCTGGTTGGTGATATGGAACCTCCTACCCAGCATAAGCGGACAGTCTCGCGTTGCCGTCACACCACCTGTGTATCTTGAATCACCCTCCTGTGTCACCTAACCTCGGTTCTAGAGTGCACTTAATCCACGCCGTTGACCAGAATTTCACAGGCCTCTTTGATTGCTAGACCCTGGAGAACACATTGATGGAGTCAATTCTGGTTTGAAACAATATATATGCATTGTGCCCTCTATTGGAGACAACTCACCCCTCATGTGTAGTTGTGGAGTGACAACTACACCAGTGCCTACACAAGTCACCCAACAGACAAGTAGACCCTGACTACTTTGTGTTCTGGTGCTAGATTAGGGAAGAGTCTTGCCTTCACTTGCTGCTCCCTGGGAAACACACAATGCCCGTGCTCTGGCTACAACTCAGCGATGCCCTCGTGTGGCAATGAACCCCTGGTCAAATAAGAGTGCCACTCCAACTAATAAAACTTACACCTTGACCATGGGTGGGTGGAGTCTAGCTCTCCCCAAACTTCTGCTGTTGAAACCCACGGACACGCCTCCTGTCAGTTCAAATTAGTAATTCCTGTCACTGACCACCACAAGGGGCTCCTACTGGGCTGTGTAAGTGAGGCCCAGGGTGACCTTGACGATCGGCTTGGTGTGGATGGGTGCTAACATTACCTGGCTGAAGTGCAATCCCTTTGACAAACACTCCTGCCAAGATGTGCCACTCAGGTAGAAGCAAGAGTTATCCAGCCCACCTTACTTCCTGTCCCAGTTATCTGAGTAAATTGTGAAAGATGCACATTTGAAATGGTAGCGGATACTGTAACTTACGCCTGCAAATGCTCTGCACAGAGCAGCCCGCTAGACAATGGCTTCCCTTGAAAGGCGGTGCCAACAGACCTCCTAGCTCTAAAGGCGGTACCTCTGAGTAGGGCTCTACTCTAACAAGTGCCCCATGCATCGGATACCGCCTCCGGCTGCAAGCCGCTCAGTGCTACCGATGCCTTGGCACTTCATGCCCCACAGCCAGCTCACCCTGCTACAATGCGCTCGTGACTGGGCCTCAAAAGTGCGGCGAAAGCGCGAGACTTCCTAGCCTGACCTTGGCTCTTCACCAGGCTCCCTCGCAAGAGCCAACCACAACCTTGTGGCCTAAAACATTCGCCCTGTGGGGCGGATGCGAGTTGACTGCAAACCACTCCTAGGCGTTCTCTACCCATGTTGTAAATGGAGTTTCAGGTAGGCTAGGGTATGCACCTAAGCCTGGCCGAAGCCACCCCTCTAGTCAGGGGAAGGGGTGCACACTTATGCCGACTCCTGCCCACCCCTTCGGTGGCTAGGCAGAGACTGGCTATCCCAGAGGCAGTTTAAATTTGATGTGCCATATGCACTCCCACATTGGCACCTGCAGCAGAGATTCCATACCAGGCAATTCTAAATACCCTGCATATCGTCCACCCAAGAGAGACTTAGTACCATCTGCCCCTATTACTCTGTGCTACCAAACCTTATTATGACCTCACCGGTATTATATAACTCACTAGGTCAATCGGGCCACCGTCCTACAGCTCAGATAGCACAACCCCGTAGTTGTTGGCAGCAACTGTACTTCGCATAACAGCACAGAGTAAATAAAAATTGTGCTTTCCCCCCTTGGGCTGGTAACTGACATCCAACAAGTCAGAACCTGGTCATGAGATCCCAGTTTCCTAGAGTAAAACAATGATTATCCTGCACCATTAACAAATGTGCTACATGCCCGCATGCCCTAGCCCCCTGGTGCTACAGTGGGCAGCCACCCCCCTGGAGGCAGTGGTCTTTCCAACTCTCCTCCGGATTACGCAGCTATAGGGGCTCCAGATAATCTTAGGTGTGAGAAAAGTCTTTCTAACGTAGCCAACCGACGGTTTAAACGTGTAAATGACTGGCCCCCAATATGGTGTGACCAAACCAAGGCTGAAGCAATAGGAGCATGAGGCCTTAAGCAACGGGTGTCTTTGTGTACTGGAAGCATTACTTAGCCCCGCCAAGAACCATGGACATCCCCTAAATGCGGGTCACCAGATCGTCCAAGAAATATTGATGGATTTGAGACCTATGCACCATCCAAACTGCCGAATTAAAATTGGCGAGAATAGTTCTATGAAAGAAAAGCATTGAATGACCCGCACTGGCCAAGCACTGCTCTACCATTCCAATCACACCTTCCACCATCGCAACCAAGCCACCCTGGCACAGTTACGCAGATCCTGAATACAGTTCCTAAGAATATGCGAGGTGTCTGCACGTACTCCCCGAGTGGTCCTACCGGGATCTGAACCTGTGACCAAGAGGTTGAAACAAGCCACTTTCTGTTCTGCCGCTCCACAGGCCTGTAAAATTGTATCCCAGGGCCGACATATGGCACCTGAACCCTTATTTGGACAGGCCCGAGCTAGGAACCCAGATCTAGACGGCCTGCCCACCGGTTGACAAAACAAACCCGGTGGCTAAAACACTCCCTGAGGATAGATCGGTAGCATATGCTTGTGTTCCTTACTGCCAGTATATTGCCGCCAGAAAAGGAACTAAACCCTTCCTGCAAAGTGTGTACACTGGCCCGTGACACCACTGCCAAGCCGCCATGTCTGAAGCCCAAAACCATCAAATAAGGACAAGCCAATGCCAAATGCCAATCAGCCTCAGTTGCCAATGGAACAAAACATTGCAACTAAGGCCCCAAAACCGGCTCCAGTCCCCAGCTGCGGCACGAAAATACAATCAATCGACCTCCCCCAATGAGGCCCGGCAACACCATGAGTCGGGGCTGCATATGCACTAGTCCCGGGGACCCACCTTGGCTGCATCAAACACCAAAATTAGCCGGGGAAAAAGTTCCATCAGCATTAGAGGCGATCAGTGTACCCATGAATGGCCTCAGGCCCGCACCAGGCGAGTGAAAGGTCCACTACTGGCATGAAGAATGTGTGATTCCTCCCATCAGCCAATAGTCACTTGGGCTGCCCCGGGATGCCTGTGCTCCTCGGCAATACACCACTGGGTCAAATCGTTCACAAGGCCCGTCCAATGAGCTGAACAAAGAACTACCCTTAATACCTTTGCTCTGGCTCCCTCCATAGTTGCCCCACCAGCATGCTGAGCGGGGAAATCAGGCGGGTTGTATATGAGTGAGCTGCGGGCTCCTTAACTCTTAAATTGCGCCCCATCCATAAGTGTAAGGTGCCAACATGGGGTCGCCTGCCTGCATCACGTTAAACCTAGGGAGTATCTATTAAGTGCGCATTTCCGTTCTAGATGAATGATTCATCATTTTAACAACAAGGGGTGCAGAGTGCCCATCTCCATGCCATTTCAAGGATGTAATCTTTCTTCCCTTAGCAGCTTCTTAGAGGTAGCCCACCAATACAGCACTCCAACAACTGTGCATTCCCAAAGGTGTGGGGCACTACCCACCCGAAATGCACTTCAGCACCCCTCACTGAGATATGAAGCACCATACAAAGGCTGCAATGCAATACCAGCACGAGAGCCACAGCTGTAACCCCCTGATAATAGCAATTTTCGGGGGTGGAGGGGCCACTTCCTACCTTGCACTCCCGCAAAACTCACCACCGCGTCCCCCCGGAGATGCGACGCACCCAGCCTGTCCAGCGGGCAATAGGTCACAAGCGACAGGATGCCCGTGAACTCGCCCCGCAAACATGCCCCCATCTCACCATAGTCGGGACCAAGGCCACCAAACAACCCACATCGGCGGCAAACGCGCCACAGGACCTCCCCAACAACAAACCCCACGATCAACTACGCTCGCGGTAAATGATAACCCTGCTGAAGCTGGGTTGGTGCCCATCAGAGGCAGGGATCACGGCACCCCAGGAAAGCTGCGGAGAAGCTATAAACTCACGACGAACAAAGCCGTGCTGCGCTCCGCCCCAGACATTGCATGTCCGTGCCACAAATGGAGGCCCGTGCACCGACAGGGATGCGGGCCACCTACCATGCTGCTTACTGTTCACCACTGCCAGACCATTCCATAGCTCTGCTGCACAGGAGGCCAGAACAGCTGGCCTGGCTCACGCTCGCCCACCCCGCGAGCCACGGCACAGAGCTAAAGCCCATGAACCCAACAACGGCCATACAAAATGAAGTGGGCCCTCAACCCATGCCGTTGGCCTCCCGTGCTAGGCTCGTATGCCGCCGATCGCGCAGTGCAGTGACCCGTGGCCGCACTCGACCGTCATCCTACCTCGGCACATTGCCCCCTCTAATATCCTTATTTCAAAAGGATGGGGGAAACTGTGGGCACTGCTATACACGCCTATAGGCAGGGGCATCCGGCCCAAGGGAGCGCCGGAGACAACACAAACTGCCCAAAGGGGCCCAGACTCCCGCAGCAACTGCCGATCATTTGCGCCCCCCCTCCCCCACATGCAAGCCCCCCCAAGCAATGACTGGTTGGTGACGGTGGGGGGGGGAGGGAGGGGGGAGCGAGGAACAACGACATTGACATATGCGCGCGCATAACTCCATGCCCTGCATTGTAGTGTTGCGTCGACTGTGGCCAGAATAATGCACGGGCGGACATAATTGAAAAGATGCGCCAAGCACAGTTTAAATCACGGACCCACCAGAAAGATCACTGGCAGCTGCAACACTTAGCACGTGCCAGGAGAGGAGCGCCCGCAAGAGCGCACAAAGTTTTTTTTTTTTTTTTTTTAAATGCCACATTATATAGCACCACGCGCGGCCCCCAAAACAAACGTTGCCGGGGCTACCGGTCATGAAGTCCACTGATACCAAAAGTCAAACTCACCCATCCGCCCAGTCTCGCTGCCCGAGCAGGTCGACATCACCTAGGAGGCTAAAAGCAAATTGTCCCAACGGGCCCCGAACTCACCGCCTACAACACCAACGCTGCCTAAAGGTGCAACGCGGTGCCGAGAGGTTAGCGTGTCCACAAAGCACTGTGGACACCACCAGTACAATCCTCCTCCTATCGGCTGCGTAACCTCTGCCCCTCCCGGGGCACAAGCTGACCGTCGACATGGCAGGCCGTCCAGGCCTCCAGCAAACTCGTCTGGCCCAACCAGTCCGCGGGCCCCCAACAAACAGCTCCTTCTCTTGCCCCACAAGCCGGGAAAACAGGCGGCACTCCGGTGGGCCGCAGCCACCGCACTCAAATGGACCCGGGAACCCAGGCAGCCCCAGCAAGGAGGCTAGTCGGCCCAGACAAAGGCCCATCCTGGCCTGCACTCACCGCCTACTTCGACGTTCGCGATGTCGACGACCCAGCAGGATACTATGCCCGCACTGATATGGCCCCTCACCTCACCGCGGCACAAAGGTAACACGCATTGAGATGTTAGGATCGAGGCCCAGCAACACCTGGCCTGAGTGCGAACTATTCGGGGCCGGGGCCCAAGAGTCACAACCCTGCCCCACGCGCTGGCCCCTACTGCCACACGGAGCCTCAACGGCGTTTTCCGGTGCCGCGAGAGGCCCCCCGCAGCCCGAGGACACATCGCGCATCACCAGTCAGTGATCGCCGCACGGGGCAAAGAAGAGCCACGTGCTCGCCACCCTCCCCCTCGCATGCCCCACTCGCCCTCCAACCCGGCAACAACTCCCGGGTAGTGGAGGCTTCCCTGAGTGCCCGAGCCATTGTAATGCTGACCCCCACATAGTTTGCGACTGGCGGTGCGCTGCACGGCCTGTCTCGGGGCCGAAAGTCCTCCGTATCAGGGAAGGAGCCTGCGGTAGCCTCTGCCCAACCTGCCGCTAATCCACCTCTATCGGTGCAAGCCAGCAGTCATCAATACCTGCGGGGCCTAGCCCGAGTCAACACGCACAAGTTGTACACCTCTATTGGTGTAACAAGCCTTAAATACATGCAGGCGTCGCCCGAGGCCACACGCCCGTGTTGACCCCCTCTGTCGGTGTAGCAAGCAGCCTTCGGTACCTGCGGGCCGAACCCGCCCCTCATCAGCCAAAGGTTGCTCTGCCCAAGTAGGAGCCCCTACAGCAGGCCTATACCCCCGCGACGGGAACAATGGATCGCACATGCGCGCTGCCCTGCGGGTAGTTCTATCACCGCAACCCTCCATAGCTGCAAGTTCCAAGGGGTGGGGTGGCTCAGCGAAACCACGCTTGTCCCTGCAGCCCCAAACTGAATTGCCCTGCACACCTGGCTGGCATCCTGCGCCCACAGCCAAAGCCAGGTCGCTCGCTCGGCCGGCTAATGAGAGCCGAGGCCATGTGTGGGGGGAGTTGGGGGGTAGCCCTGCGTCGACGCCGGGGTAGCTGGGACGGGCCGCCTCCCAACAGGCCCGCTGCCCGCCTGCCGCCCCTTGCCGGACAGCCTCTATGGCCCTACGGGTGACGGTGCTGGGCCGAACCTGGATAGAAGCAACAGGGGCTCAAAGGCTCCTTGGCTGGACAAGGCTGCCCAGCATGCCGCCGAGCAGCATGAAACCCACTCTGCCCCGTTAAGGTCCCTCTCAGCAACCCCGCCAGCGTGCATAACCCTGCGGGCCTCATGCGGGTCGGGCCGGCCCTGCATCCGGGACGGTGTCCCCAACAGGCCCTGGCCGGCTTCGGGGAACCATGTGGAGGGGGGGCAGCACTAACCTCGCTTCCAATTTACCGGGCACGACCTCAAGGCACAAAGACCGCAGCACGACCCGTAGACGGCGTGTCCGGCGCAAAGAGGACGCCAAGATGGCCGGGGGGAGGCATAAATACCTCCCCACCTCCTCTGCGTGCCGGAAGTGACGCGTCTGGTAGGGGGACTCCTCCTTGAGTCCCGCACATCATTGGGGGGTGGGGAAGTGCCCAAATGGCACTAAAGGGGCCGCCCGTTTAGGGTGGCCCCCTGCGGGGGCCGCGGGCAGCCGCATATACACTGTTAGACCTGTCAGCCTTAGGGTGGTTTTCCCCCAGGGCCACAATCCCCGCCTCCCCGAGCCACTCTAGGGCACCGGGGACCCCATCCCCCAGGGCCAATTTTCAAAAAAGGGGATGAGTACTCGACCCCCTCCCGGAGCCTGGTCAGGCCCTGGGGGCGAGCCCATCCCTCCGGGGCCAAATATATGTGAGCCAGTTCTGGCCCCGGGGACCCCATGCCCGACGGCCCAATGGTTAACAGAGTCCCGGTGAGCCCACCACTGGGACACTGTGGTTCCCTGCCTGGGAGAGCGTGGGCATACCCTGTCTGCACTCTCCCGGGCGAGGAACACAAGTTTGCTCCCACCCAGTGGGAGCAGTAAAAACATGCTGCTCCCGCTCAGGCAAAAGCAATGGAAAGGTGCCAGCTCCCACTGCACTCAGTATGGTCCTGGCTGGGGAGGGGGCTTGGGCTGCCCACGGCCTCCAATTTGCCACATTGCGCGTGCCCTGCTAGAGCACCGGGGCACCCATGACAAATTTTACCAAAAGGCAGCAGTGGCTCCTCCGCTATGGCGGAGGAGCGTCGCCCCACCTGCCAGCAGCAGAAAAATAAAACGATAATAAACTTTTGTTTATTATCGTTTTATTTTTCTCTTGGAGCTGAGGCGCGGGGGCGGGGGCGGGGGCGGGGCCAGGGTGGTGACAGGCTGGAGGGGGAGTGTTGGGCACTGCCTTCACTGTGGATGTGGGTTTGGCCGTCCGTCTCAGACCGGCCAAACCCTCATTCGCACTGAAGCGGCTGGAGAGAGCAGGCACAGGCTCCTAGACTGTCCTGGAGCGCAAATCATAGGCCCTTAGGCCAATCCTGATGCTGCGTTCAACAGCATGAAAGCAGCGTCAGGATTGGCTCTGGGAGCCTTGCCTGGAGAAGGGAGGGGCATGATGCTGCGCCCCCCCCTCCCCCCTGCTCTCCTACTCTGGCTACTCGCCGGCCGCTACCCCCAAAAGGGCCGGCTCCTGCAAGGGCAGCGGCATGGGCCGGCATGGGCCGCGGGGTCCCTGGGACTCCCTCCATGGCCATGCCCCCAACGAAAATTGATCTGTGGGTGCCCTGGGTGGGCACCAGGGCACCAATTTCAGAACAAAATGCTGGCTCCTGCCGGTATTTACTGTTCCTTGAAGGAGGGGAGCGCCCCCAGAATGCCCTGCAAAGGGTTTTTGTTTATATATTTTTTTAACTTGATGGTACCCCTATGAAACACCCTACCACCCTGTACCCCTAGGTTGGACATACCACACCGTGAGCCACAAATAGGTGAACACCACACCCTGCCTGTTGATGAACCGTTACCAAGCTGTGGTGATGTGACAGCAGCTCCACGCATCCCATTAAGGGCCCCATCACACCCACAAACATTAGTCCCATTATTGGCAACACACCCCACCCACACCACAACAGAGTATGCATGCATAAATAAATACACAACACAACTTTTGTTTGGGAAAATTAGTGCTGCAGGTTTATTCCATACAAAAGTATGCAATATGGTGGGTTATCTTACGGGCGATCCAAGGGCAGGCAGCTGTACCAACCTATGCTGCCCTGCCCGCCTGATGAGCCAAGCACTGTGGAGTAACCAATCAGCGCTACCCTTATGGGGGTGATCCCCTTACTGGATCACGTGACACATTGGTCCCTATTACTCACGCCCCTTTCAGGGCGGAGCGTAGCAAGGCAAGCCCCCGGTTGTTCAGGCCCACAACCGCCCGAAGGACTAACGGGGCGCCGACGTAATTGTTCCAGGACCCTCCCATGAGGCTCCTGGGATTTGGCTCTGGCACCCCTATTGTGCTCTTGCAGAGGTACTCTTCTGTACCCATTTGCTTCCAGATCGCCCTGTAACTCCTCCTGCAACGAGAAAGAAAACATTACAACGTTCTATGTATTTCGCCTGCCAACCCCACGCCGGGTAAGCGGTAGGGTGGGAGACGGCGTGTCCGGCGCAAAGAGGACGCCAAGATGGCCGGGGGAGGCATAAATACCTCCCCCACCTCCTCTGCGTGCCGGAAGTGACGCGTCTGGTAGGGGACTCCTCCTTGAGTCCCGCACATCATTGGGGGGTGGGGAAGTGCCCAAATGGCACTAAAGGGGCCGCCCGTTTAGGGTGGCCCCCTGCGAGGCCGCGGGCAGCCGCATAGTCCCATTATTGGCAACACACCCCACCCACACCACAACAGAGTATGCATGCATAAATAAATACACAACACAACTTTTGTTTGGGAAAATTAGTGCTGCAGGTTTATTCCATACAAAAGTATGCAATATGGTGGGTTATCTTACGGGCGATCCAAGGGCAGGCAGCTGTACCAACCTATGCTGCCCTGCCCGCCTGATGAGCCAAGCACTGTGGAGTAACCAATCAGCGCTACCCTTATGGGGGTGATCCCCTTACTGGATCACGTGACACATTGGTCCCTATTACTCACGCCCCTTTCAGGGCGGAGCGTAGCAAGGCAAGCCCCGGTTGTTCAGGCCCACAACCGCCCGAAGGACTAACGGGGCGCCGACGTAATTGTTCCAGGACCCTCCCATGAGGCTCCTGGGATTTGGCTCTGGCACCCCTATTGTGCTCTTGCAGAGGTACTCTTCTGTACCCATTTGCTTCCAGATCGCCCTGTAACTCCTCCACAGCTCTGGAGGCGGCCCCCGTCGCCTAAAGAGCCCCCACCAAAACAGCTCCTTTTCTCACAGCAACCTGACAATTTCCCGGGCCTCATTCCTGTCCAGTAGGAACAGATCCAAGCCCACCTGTGCCAAATGCACCCCAACACTGTCAAATTAACCTTTGGTGTTCGCCCGGCATAGCTCATGCCTGATGAAGTCAAAGCCCCTGTTCTGCAAACTAGCGCATGGAGCGGGTTATCCTTCTCTGGGAATGTACCAGTGCCTCGCATGCGCTGCAAGAATCTGATGGCCTCCCAGGAGGGAGCTCTACTCTTAAACATCGCTGTATTACCCTACAAGCTGATGTGGCTCCCACCTCCTGCAACCTGAAGTTGCAGGCCTTCTAGCAGTTCGTGCTCCCTAACACCTGTTTCCCCAATATATGGAACAGCAGCACACATGCTTGAAGACCGCTTCCACTACCAGGCTAAATACTCTGGCTGTGCTTAACTGAAGCAACCCGTAACCTGCCCAGGGAGCAGAGTGCACCTACTTTGTTGAGGGTGCCCAGACATGTGCACCGACCTCTGTGTTAATAAACCATGGCGAGCATGGCTGTCCGCCTTGCGCACACTATTGCAGTCACAGCAACCGCTGCAGTGACAACTTACGCCACCTGCCAGGCTTGCTTTAACTAAAGCTCGATCACGGATACACACATGCCTGCTAACCAGCTGTGACCCTAGATGCTCAACCAGCTAATGACCTAGCACTTTGTTATTCCAGGAATAATAGCCCTCCACAAGATCAAGCCGCACCTGAGCATATGGCCTTCATCTACTGGACCGGGTGCCGTGTGTGCTCTTGAATTGTCAGTGATTGTGCCCCAAACCTATCTTTCATGCAGCTATTGGAGCCACGGCACACACTCAGGCCTAACCAACTGACGCATGTCACTTGGCTGACTTGCCGCTGCGAGATTTTGATCTTACAACTCGCTCTTGAGGTTACCGGTGCACATTGTCTATAGGTCCGCCCCCAATCTGTTTATGCTGAATCCTGCAATGTACCCTTCTGCCCCTGTATGGGCGAGAAAATACCGGTAACATTGCAAATCCCACTGCCCTCACCTCCTCGGGCAGTCCGTGGGGAAGAGGAGTCCTTAGAATTGGAACACTGCCCACCCTGAGCAGCCCCAGCGGCGGAAAATTGCCTCCTCCGTTCATTTTTGTGGTGGACACTGGAGGGGCCAAATGCTCTATTACATAGTAGCCTTTTGTGCTTGGCACCTTGGTTCCCCCTTTCCTGGGACGGTAGCACACTATGCTGGCTGACAGCGTCCCACGCAGCGGGGTTAATGTAGCTAACAGGGCGGGGCATATGAGCTTAACTGCAGGAACAAGTCACCTACCCTTGGTTCTGGGGTGCACTTACCTAGCCCCGTTGACCAGATGCTTGCACAGGCCCACTTTGCTTTAAAACCCTGGCGAACACCTTGATGGTGTCAATCTGGTTGAAACAATATATGTCTAGTGCCCACTATTGGAGGCACCTCACCCTTTGTGCAGTGATAACTTACACAACGCACCCCGCTTGCTTAACTGCCAACGGATCACAGATGCACAGAACCTACTGCCCGTCCCTGGCTGCTTCAGACCCTCAACAGTGATGGAATCCCAGATCCCCAGATTACTGTTTAGCTGCAGTACACCTTCAGTGGATCCGCTAGGAGGTACCACAAACCGCATTGGTCATGAACATTACGAAGTACACAATTTCCACCTGGGCGCACCTCAAATGAGGCTGGCTCCACACAGCTGTAAGGCCAGCGCAGGCAGGGGCGGGATCCCCTACCCACCTAGCTTCCACTCTAGTAGTGACATGCCCTTAATGGATGTGACATTCTACAAGCACTGCGCAGGAATCCCCCTTTGACCTGCTAGAGCCTGAGGCCATTCTGCTGAAAGCCTTGTGGGCCTGGGGAGTGCTACTAAACCTCAAGTCCTAGGCACTCAGGATGCATCCTTCACTGCTGCAGTTGCCCCAACGCATTTATTATAAAACATTTAATGGGTAACAAACCGGTTTGCGCCCACCTTAATGTGCCATGCTGTGAGCAATTAGATACCCACATATCTCTTCCTTATGCAAAGAATAAACAAACCGGCCAAAGCACAATGCACGGACAGTGCGTGTGCCCACTGAGACACCCCCAGCTATGAGTGGTACAAACCCTAACGCACCACGTGCCATTTTGTACATATCATTCTGGGGTGACTAGACCCTAATGTGCCCTTTTCCCTGTATGATCCCCAGTACGAGGGTACGGACTGAATGGCCAAGTGCTGCGCCAGCCCATAAACATGTACACTCTTGTCAACAACCCAGCCGTGGCAAATCCCCAGTACGAGGATACCGACTGATGACCAAGTGCTGCGCCAGCCCATAAACAGCTCGACGTGTGTAAAACTCAGCCGTAGCCAAACAAAACCACTAGCAGCAGTTTATCCCGACAGGTCACCTGCGCGCATGCTAGGTGGAGAAACCAGCAGCCCTTTGCCAACGGAATGGCCGAGCACAATACCCGCGTTGGAGACAAAATTGACCTTGTTATACCGCGACAGACATGTGCGGCACTCGAGTGAGACAAAGCAACTATTCTTAGCAAAACAGAGCCTGTCCATAACTATTGTCTGTCTTGGGACAAAAGATGAACTGTGGTCTTATCACTGGCCAAGTCTGTGATGTCATATTCGCTACATCTGGCATATTCGCATGAATCGCCATATATGACTGACACCGCACTCTCATCCTGTGCTTGGTGTGGACTTGGCCCACCTCTAGTGTGAGCAGAGCCCCGCGAAGTAAACTTGGCTTCATGTCAGTGCAGGGTCAATCCGCTGACCCCCGCCAAAAGACTGGGGCCTGTGTCCAAAGCCCAAGGCAACATATCTCGGAGCCCCCATCATGGCAAAGTTTGCCAATGCCCACGAGCTGAAGTTCTTCACAACGCCATTGTCAGAAGACGGCACGCCAGACAGGGCCCGAACACACACTGGCTGCGGACCCTCAACCCCTGCCACCGCCGCCCCATACCTGAAAGGAGCCTGGCCGGCAGCCCAGAGGGCAAGTCAAACCAGCTCGACGGTCCCCGGGCTCGCCCGCAAAACACCAGTGCTGCCCGCAGGCACTTAAGCGAAACTCAAAGTCGCTCAGCTGGAACCCATGGATAAGCTTGTCGCCCGGCGAGAGTATTCTCCAGTCTCCCATAGGGGCGCTGCATGTAGTCCGCAAGACACAGAGTGACGTACAACTACCAAGTGCGGCATGGGTGCAATCACTGGATGAAGGACGCCATCGCCAGTGCTGTGAGGACACCACCACACTCTACCCTCGCTACTAGGAAAGCCCGGACACACAGTCCGTTCAGCGATAGGCCAGTAGAAATGCCGGCGGTAACTGGGGACTACATCCGAAAACCAACTATAGTCACTGACACTGGGGCCGTCCCTAGTACAGTAGCTAGACAATGCGCCAGTGGAAATAGTCCAAGAACCCGCAAGCGTTGATTTTATTGGACAGCTTCCAATGGTCTGCCCTTTCGTAGAACATGCCCTTAATGGTACATGACGTTCTACAAGCACTGCACAGAAATCCCCCTCTGAACAGCGGCCATTCTGCTGAAAGCCCTGTGGCCTGGGGGAGGGAGTGCTACAAACCCTCAAGTCCTCAGGAAGCTCGCTCACTGCTGTAAGTGCCCCAAAGCATTTATTATAAAACATTTAATGGGTAACAACCCGGTTTGCGCCCACCTTAATGTGCCATGCTGTGAGCAATTAGATACCCCACATATCTCTTCCTTATGAAAAGATTAAACAAACCGGTCAAAGCACAATGCACGGCCAGTGAGTGTGCCCACTGAGACACCCCCAGCTCTGTGTGGTACAAACCCTAACGCACCGCGTGCCAGTTTGTACATATTCTGGGCTGACTAAGCCCTAATGTGCCCCTTTCCCTGGATGATCCCCAGTACAAGGGTACAGACTGATGACCAAGTGCAGCGCCAGCCAATAAACAGGTAGACGTGTGTAAAACCCAGCCGCAGCCAAACGAAACCACTAGAAAGCCCTGACACAAGAACTGTGCTGCACAAACCGACGCATGCATCAACGGGCCAAGGCCCGGAATGATTATGGCTCTGATTAGGCTTGTGCACCCCTGACAGGGCAGGGAGGCAGAGCCCATGCAACGTGGATGCACCCTGCCAGACGCAGTGCCGTGCCCACAGTGTTCCAGTTCCCAACACTGGAATGGCCACATAGTACAGTCCTCCTGACAGTCACAGTCCAAACCGCAACTATCACCACGCAGGCCATGGCACACTAGCACCTAGGCACTGCGCTTTGCATGTTTGAAAATAAGTGGTAAAAGGTTCCCCCTATCTACAATGGCCTTAAACCAGACTCTGAAAATGTAAGGCAAACTGACTTAGTCAAGTTCAGGGGGTGTCTTAAAGCCACTCCGATCCCCCTTCGACTCAGCTAAAATACCTACGAATACCAATAGCTTGAATTTACCACCTACCATCCAGGGTAAAGTGTTGAAAGGAACGCAGTGTCGATTGTCATTGCATGCACTTGAAACCATAATATAATCAACAATTGACACTTCAGACAGAGATTGCAGCAGTCAGCTCCTGCCAGAAAGGGTAGATGGAATGGACACAAACTATTGTCCAGGCCCCACACTGCTCTGCGAGAGTGGCATCATTCGCTTAATGAATCAAACCCCTTCCCCAGAGATACAGTACCAAGCAGACAACGTGCCGCACCCAGGGGTCCAAAATATTAAATGGACAGAAACATTAGGCTCCATCTATGCCTGGCATCGCCTGGTCAGCAGCCAGGCCACCATTGCAGAAAGATGCACGTGCTGCCACCGCCAGACTTCGGAGCCTCGCCCCGTAAACCACATAAGCACAGACTGCACCCTGAATCACCGGACCAGTTAAGAAACACTGGTGCCCTGAGTATTGAATCAAGCGTGGGGGCCTTTGGATCCCCGTCCCCCCTTGGGCACACAGCCACCTGCGCCCATGCAAATCCCATCCACATTTGTTTAGCCCACAAATCTGGCCCTTACCCCCTACCACCTGGCTCAGGTTTGGCTCCACAATCATAGAATGTAGCACAATGGAGCCACGCAAAGGTATTGCAACGCTATACATGAGTGCCTGTTACATCACCTATTCAGCACAACTATCCTCATGCCCACTGCAAATGAAGCATGGCTGTCCATGGAACTGTGCAACGCACTCGCTGCTCCAGGTGCAGCCCACCATACGCAAAGTTTAGCGCCTGTGCAGCGTCATGGGCTGAGGAGTCACAGCACCCTCACTGGCTCATGGCCTACTAAGAACCCAGCTTCCCTCTGCGTCTGGTTGCTGCCACCCAGTTCGTAACCTGAAACCACCGGCAGGGAGGTATCCGAAGTAACAAATAACAGAAAGAGGAAAAGAGACAGGTCCTGAACCTGTGCTCAACTCGCTCCCACATTTCAGTGACACTAGTAAATCTTCACATGTATGCTTGTATAACAGTCACTTTTTACTCAAAAGTGCAAGGTGCTCTTGGGTGACTTCACAGTTCTATCTAGCACATGCTCAAGCTGAAGGTATCGGAGCGCCTTACATGAGCACCCTTACATTGTACCAGGACTTACGCACAGACAGATTTACCGAATTACGAGGGACAGAGTTGCCCTATCCAGTGCAAACACTCTTTGCAGATGCGGGCATCGGTCTCCTAGTCGACTGGTAACCACCCCATCTGCTGCCCCACACACCAAGGGCTGCAAGATTAACAGTACCTGTGACATGCACCAGTGGAAGGGGACAACATTGCAAACAATGTGTGGAACCTCCACCAAACCTCCCAGCCGTGGCCAGTGGAGCACCCCCAAGAGGCACGCACAACTACACATTTGTGCCATGTGCCATAAGCTCCCTCAAGCCACGAGCAGACCGCGACAGAGGCCATCCTGCACCACCCGCAGCCACGGGTGCTTAGAATAGTGTGCTGCACGACTAGCATCTGGCTG
This sequence comes from Calotriton arnoldi, assembly GCA_963921515.1. Classification (NCBI taxonomy): domain Eukaryota; kingdom Metazoa; phylum Chordata; class Amphibia; order Caudata; family Salamandridae; genus Calotriton; species Calotriton arnoldi. Next base: position 1,929,860 of record CAWUFW010000053.1, read on the forward strand.
TTACGTTCATTGAATCCAGATATGTAATATAGCAAGTAACATCATCCCTACAGCAAGTCAGGACTGTTATCTTTGTCTATGGTTGTTGGTCGCGGGGCCTCCTACGTGAAATGCGGTGATTACCGGCCTGACCGGGACTTTCAGGTTATCACCACGACAAGCCTGATTAAGGCTCAGTGACTCGCATGATGGCATAACTGCAATATTATTTAACCGCAAATTCTCCGCATCTCTGAATACCAGCAATATAAAGCACACATCACTAATGATGACATGACTCACCGAGGCGCTGTGCATAACATGAAAGCATTGATTTGTTTTGAAATATAACCGTTACAATGCATTGTATGTAACTTTATCTCCATGGCTGGTGATCATTATGTAATACGTCGAAGTTGTTAATTGATGGCATTGGTGACAAATCGAAGGCCCGACTGACCGCAGTCTGATGCGCATTACCAGCAGGCGCTGGGACGCGGCCCAGTTTAACCATCTGCAAGTAGGAAACTACCAGGAGCATGACCCAGAGGAGGTCCCCCAGCTGTCCTCACCCTCACACCACTGTGCCACCCACACGTGGTCCTCACTAATACACATCGCTACTACAACGCTGATGTAACCTGAAGGTTGCTTACTTAGGCAAACCCGCAATGAAAAGTCGCATGCTGGGATGAGGGCTCCCTCCAGCAAGGCGCCCTCATCTCATACCGTGGAGCCGGCGAAAGCCCAGGGAGGTTCGCTGCAGAAACCCGCTGAACACCGAGGTGTCCCACAACTATGCACCCCCCCCGCCAGGCACCGCAGTTTGGGACAGGACCCCCGGAGCTCCTGCTGCCCATGTGGCTGAGGAGGGGGGGACGGTCAGGGCAACCCCTCCCTCCCGGCCACGTGCTCCGACCGGTCCAGGCGCGTGGGCGCGGCCCAGGCCCGAACCGGCAACCCCAGAGTTCCCCAGGGGAAAAGACCGAAGCACCGCAGAGCCGAACCGAGTCAGCCCGACGCCGGAAAAGGGCTCCGACGGAGAGGCCACCCGGCACACAACCACGTAAACGGCAATACTGCTGGGAGCACCGAGGGGCCAGGAAACCCCACAGTGGGGCACCGTGCCGCAGTGACCCCCTGACTGAGCTCATGCGGGCCCGCTCGCTGCAAAGTAGCGCCGCCGCGCCATGCCCCGTCGGGTGCAGGGCATCCAGCCCACTGCCGCGCCGCCACCAGGGGACCCAGCGCACCCCAGGGCGAGCGCGCGAGAGAGCAGCCAGGAGGCCGCCGGCGGGCCCCAGCCAAGGGCCCCTGGCGCGAGGGACAACAAGGGGCGGAAGGCCGAGGAAAAATGTTGCCGGCCGCCGCGCGCCATTGCCGGGTAACCTCCGCCTCTGGTGAGACCCCCAAAACCTGCATTGTGTATCCTTGACCCTGAGGGGAGGGGAAGAGCACCAGGGGATCCACTTGTGCGGAAACTGGCTACCCCCGCCCACAGGGCCCACAAGCGGGGGTAGAGACACGCGCCCGTTGGCGCCCTCGCCAGCCCTTGGTAGCGCCGCAGCCTTGGGGGGGAGCCCCATATGTCGCCTTAGGGAGGGGAGGCAATAACGCCTTAGCCCGCACGCCAACCCGGGCCGCCTACAAACCCCTGTCCGTCACCCGACGCTACTGTGGCACTTTTCCGCGTGACATGTATGGGCTGTGCCACCCGCCGCAGCGCCCGAGGAGCGCACAGGGTGCCCACTCCCAAGGACTTGCCGCCTAGAAGACGCTGGCTCAAGGCACTACACGAGGCGCGGCGACAAAGGCAGCCGTCTTAGCAGTCTGTCAGGCGCTCGTCCCCGGGGGTCTATACGTCTCCTGTTTCGGGCTGCTACCTGCTGGTCGAGACGCCCGTGCGATGAGGGGCTGGGACCAGATCCACTGGACCCTGCCCCCCTGCATACCCCGGCTCTCGAACACCGAGCCTACAGCCGATGCCGGATTGACCTGTGTCTCGGCTAAAGGGTCCCCGCGGGGCGGCCATATGGGACCGGGGAGGGGGCATGGGGCATTGCCCGCACTCACCTCGCACAGCGCGACCCAGTGATCTGTAGTGCGATTCCCCGACCAGCAGACAGCACGAGATGGAGTGTCGGAATGCGGGGCTCGAGGAGGAGCCCCTCCAGACGGCGTGTCCGGCGCAAAGATCACTGCACCCTTTTTATCCTGATGCTAGCAGCCACCCTGATTTATCAACTGGGCGCGGGGCGCGACCACTGACACAACTCGGCCCCCCGCCCACCAGGCCCAACTGGAAACGGAGACGCAATGGTCGCCCCCGCAACGACAGAGAAGTGAAGCGGGCTTGAAACAGCCAGCAGGGAGGCCACAACACTGGCTCAGCACCGTGAGGGCAAGAGGGGCCCAAGCACCACACTCCTCAGCCCGCCAGACAATTGAACTAGGGAGGGGGAACCACAAATATAGCCAGGCCAACCAGCCCCAGCATGCGCCCCCGTAGGGTCTGAGGGATGCTTAACCCCAGCAACGACTCACCTCGCGAAACGCAGCCTCCCCACCAGCGAATCGCGACACGACGGCGACGACGATCGCCCAACCCTGCACGACGGCGTGTCCGGCGCAAAGAGGACGCCAAGATGGCCGGGGGAGGCATAAATACCTCCCCACCTCCTCTGCGTGCCGGAAGTGACGCGTCTGGTAGGGGACTCCTCCTGAGTCCCGCACATCATTGGGGGGTGGGGAAGTGCCCAAATGGCACTAAAGGGGCCGCCCGTTTAGGGTGGCCCCCTGCGGGGGCCGCGGGCAGCCGCAGTCTGCCTGCACAGCAGCCCTTCTGTGAGATCAGCCCCCCCCCCCCCACCCCTATTAACCAAGCGCCTGACGGTCTATGCTTCCTGTGCATGAAGTGGGAGCACTAAATTACACCCCCTTGGGGGCCCCGAAAGAAAGGAAGACATAAGAGGTGGCACGGATAACAATGGGGGGCTCTTCCACCCACCCCATAACACGTCACTCTCGTCTCGTTGTTGTCACGCGAGGCAGCACGCAGCGCGTCTTATGCTGCGATGGGAGATCTCAACACAAGCACAGGCTTTTAATTCATTGCTGCCTCCTTCATTCCCACAAACACCCTCACACTGGCAATCTCAGGAGAAAGGCATCTAAGATTGTAACCTGTCGAGAAGGGGGGGGGGTACTTACATACTCTCGGGTAATATGAGGGAGTATGGAAAGGATGCGGCCACCAGCGCCTCTCCAGGGCTTCGAGCCCCTTCACAGGCAGATGCTCCGGGTGTTGCAAACCCATCTCTGGAAAGGGAGGCCCGTCCGGCCTGATTGTGAGCTGTAAAGATGGATTGAGCGGACGGCTTGATGGCCTGCTGCCACCTGATGCCACCTGCCCACTTTAGTGTCTATTAACTGGCGCTGCCCTGCAGCTCTCCGGACTGATTCTCAAATTGGACCTTCAGCAACTTCCCTGGTGATGAACTGTCTCCAGAGTGTGGAGCTGGCGGGCAGCCCACTTACTCCTGGCTGGTCCTAAGCCAAGGCCCTGATGAATCTGGGCCATCCTGGCCCGTGGCTACTGCTGTCCTCACCCACCGTGGACGCCACAAGCCAACCGCAAGGAGGCCTGTATCTACAGCGAGGCTGAACGAGACAGGTGTCCTCTGTATCTCACCATAAGATGGAGGCGTCCATCTCACCTGAAAACTGTCAGTCTGCATCTACAGAGAGCCCTGACCCGCTGTGCACCTCACTACAAGATGGAGGCGTCCATCTCACCTGAAAACTGTCAGTCTGCATCTACAGAGAGCCCTGACCCACTGTGCACCTCACCACAAGATGGAGGCGTCCATCTCACCTGAAAACTGTCAGTCTGCATCTACAGAGAGCCCTGACCCACTGTGCACCTCACCACAAGATGGAGGCGTCCATCTCACCTGAAAACTGTCAGTCTGCTTCTACAGAGAGCCCTGACTCGCTGTGCACCTCACTACAAGATGGAGGCGTCCATCTCACCTGAAAACTGTCAGTCTGCATCTACAGAGAGCCCTGACCCACTGTGCACCTCACCACAAGATGGAGGCGTCCATCTCACCTGAAAACTGTCAGTCTGCATCTACAGAGAGCCCTGACCCACTGTGCACCTCACCACAAGATGGAGGCGTCCATCTCACCTGAAAACTGTCAGTCTGCATCTACAGAGAGCCCTGACCCGCTGTGCACCTCACCACAAGATGGAGGCGTCCATCTCACCTGAAAACTATCAGTCTGCATCTACAGAGAGCCCTGACCCGCTGTGCACCTCACCACAAGATGGAGGCGTCCATCTCACCTTAAAACTGTCAGTCTGCATCTACAGAGAGCCCTGACCCGCTGTGCACCTCACCACAAGATGGAGGCGTCCATCTCACCTGAAAACTGTCAGTCTGCATCTACAGAGAGCCCTGACCCGCTGTGCACCTCACCACAAGATGGAGGCGTCCATCTCACCTGAAAACTGTCAGTCTGCATCTACAGAGAGCTCTGACCCGCTGTGCACCTCACCACAAGATGGAGGCGTCCATCTCACCTGAAAACTGTCAGTCTGCATCTACAGAGAGCTCTGACCCGCTGTGCACCTCACCACAAGATGGAGGCATCCATCTCACCTGAAAACTGTCAGTCTGCATCTACAGAGAGCCCTGACCCGCTGTGCACCTCACCACAAGATGGAGGCGTCCATCTCACCTGAAAACTGTCAGTCTGCATCTACAGAGAGCTCTGACCCGCTGTGCACCTCAACACAAGATGGAGGCGTCCATCTCACCTGAAAACTGTCAGTCTGCATCTACAGAGAGCCCTGACCCGCTGTGCACCTCACCACAAGATGGAGGCGTCCATCTCACCTGAAAACTGTCAGTCTGCATCTACAGAGAGCCCTGACCCACTGTGCACCTCACCACAAGATGGAGGCGTCCATCTCACCTGAAAACTGTCAGTCTGCATCTACAGAGAGCCCTGACCCACTGTGCTCCTCACCAGAAGATGGAGGCGTCCATCTCACCTGAAAAGTGTCAGTCTGAATCTACAGAGACCTGACCCACTGTGCACCTCACTACAAGATGGAGGTGTCCATCTCACCTGAAAACTGTCAGTCTGCATCTACAGAGAGCCCTGACCCACTGTGCACCTCACTACAAGATGGAGGCGTCCATCTCACCTGAAAACTGTCAGTCTGCATCTACAGAGACCTGACCCGCTGTACTCCTCACCAGAAGATGGCGGCGTCCATCTCACCTGAAAACTATCAGTCTGCATCTACAGAGACCTGACCCACTGTGCACCTCACTACAAGATGGAGGCGTCCATCTCACCTGAAAACTGTCAGTCTGCATCTACAGAGACCTGACCCGCTGTACTCCTCACCAGAAGATGGCGGCGTCCATCTCACCTGAAAACTATCAGTCTGCATCTACAGAGAGCCCTGACCCACTGTACACCTCACTACAAGATGGAGGCGTCCATCTCACCTGAAAACTGTCAGTCTGCATCTACAGAGAGCCCTGACCCACTGTACACCTCACTACAAGATGGAGGCGTCCATCTCACCTGAAAACTATCAGTCTGCATCTACAGAGAGCCCTGACCCACTGTGCACCTCACCACAAGATGGAGGCGTCCATCTCACCTGAAAACTGTCAGTCTGCATCTACAGAGAGCCCTGACCCACTGTGCACCTCACTACAAGATGGAGGCGTCCATCTCACCTGAAAACTGTCAGTCTGCATCTACAGAGACCTGACCCGCTGTACTCCTCACCAGAAGATGGCGGCGTCCATCTCACCTGAAAACTGTCAGTCTGCATCTACAGAGAACCCTGACCCACTGTGCACCTCACCACAAGATGGAGGCGTCCATCTCACCTGAAAACTGTCATTCTGCATCTACAGAGACCTGACCCGCTGGTCTCCTCACCAGAAGATGGCGGCGTCCATCTGAAGAAAGTGACCCGCTTAGGGCCACCCGGGTCACCGCAGACCACCTCTCAGCCTTCCATGCCAGATGAAGAGTTAGAGCAACAGTGGAGAATACAAACCAATACTGCTTATTTATATACGCTCGGAGCGGGGCTCCATCTGCACAGTCTCGCAAGAGTACTACAGAGGGTACTGAGTAACTGTAAGCATAGAGATACATTATATGCATTGCATGGTTAGCGAAGAACATGCCCACAGTGGAGTTTTCCAAACAGGTGTAGCTGGACAGCGAAAAACAAAAAAAAAAGGTTTCTTACTCTCATATCTTACATGGTTCAGGACGCTCTCAAGGCCGTTCCAGCCTGTGCTACAATCTAACTGCCAGACGAGGGGGAGAGGTGCCTTACCGAGGGAAAACTATGCACTAGCACAAGCAGTTCTTCATTACAGAAACGAAACTCAGCAAAGGGATTTCTCGGAAAAAAGAAAGATTAGTTTCGAACACCACACAAAATGGAGCCCGAAAAGCAAATGGTGTAGCGAATGCTAACTTATACATGCCATTATTAGAGCATCAACAAGCATAATCTAACACATCTTACTCGAAAACTGTCATTCTGCATCTACAGAGAGACCTGAGAGAGACTGGACCCGCTGCACTCCTCACCACAAGACGGAGTCATCCATCTTACCTGAAAACTGTCATTCTGCATCTACAGCGAGACCTGACCTGCTTTACTCGTCTTGTTCATCATTCCATTTATGAGAAAACGAGGGACGCTGTTTCACTGACAACCCCTTTCAAGCCTTTGGCCTCATAACAAGAATCTGCTGTCTGTTATCGATGACTTACTGTGTACAATGAGAGACACAAGGGTATGCAGTTCCTAAGGGTGCAGGGGGAAGGCAGGTCTTTCTAAAAAGTGCCCTAACACACCCCAAAGGATGTCATGCTTCATCATTGGGCCTGCTCCTCGTCGGGCCGGTGCTGCAATGCCCGACGGGCACCCACGAAGGGGCTCTTTGGCGGAGATCTTTTTGTTGATGAAGCCGTAGGGTGAGTGCGGGTGTGTGGGCTAGGTAGTGCAATGAGTGTGAAGGTTAAAATAGGTCTAGGGCAACCCTAACTAATGTGTTTATTCCCAAGGAGCACTAGCCTAACTAAAAATAGTGAGCCCCAGTTGGATGTAATGATTCTATAGGGCTAGTGTGGTGCATAGGGTCGACATGTTTCATGCCAAAATAGCCCCTTACGGGTCTGGTGGCACTTCATCAGGACCAAAAAGTGATTCAATAGAACTCTAGCACTACCGCAATACTGGTTCTGTGATTCGTGAAGTTAGCTAGTAACCAGATGCAGTTGAGTGCCCCGGGTCAATTGACCCCGAGGAGGAAGACCTAGGGGAGAAGGGGAGGGAAAGATAAAAACAAGAAAACCAAGGTCTAGTTTAGATATTGCCTAGAACAATTGTTATGCAAATAATGACAAGTCGTGTGGGGATAGGTGAAATTCCAGCATATGCGATAGTGGCTATACGGTGCACCAGGTACTCATATTGTATTATTATTAGTACGCTCACAGCCAGTGTTTGAGGTAGTAGCGTAGCTTAAATTTTAACTCGGTAGTACTCACCGTGGTTTTTATAGCTATGGTTGCAAAAGTGACTGGGATGACCAGAATTACCTTCATACAGTATTCCAGATTGACAATGAGAACTTGCGTCATAGGCGTTGTCATCAATCTGCATGGCGCACATAAGGAGTAACCATGGCAAACACACATACACACGCAGTCATGCGGCACATAGACAGTGGTAAATAATATCTAGGAATGCGACGAGAGGTGCTCAAAGAGCATTCGGACACCAGAGACAAGTAAAAACGGTCCCACTATGGGTGTGCTGGTACTCCATGGCAAGTGGAACCCGTGAAAACGTGACCGAAAGCGACCAAAGGGCACCGTATATGTAGTAGAAATCTCACCCCAAGGTAAGTGGGGCTTTGCTGACGGGGGTAACAGAGCACTTCGTTGCTCTGAACTGTAACAAAAAATAAAATTCAATTGCCAATTACTATGCGTATAGCATGTTCCTTACCAGGAGGTGGACGCGGCTTCTCCTGAGGGAAATAGAGATACTCACTGCAAGGAGGCAGTGCAACTAACCTGTCCTACCCTGTCTCCGGTCCCCGTAATGCGTGCTTTGGGTCTGCGGTCTTAGAGGATTCCCACGTGTTGCGTTGATACGTGGTAAGCTAGACTGAGAACCACTGCGGCCATATTGGATGAGGATTTTATTGGTAACCAAGAAGACCTGAGCAGAAGGGGTCCGTGATCAAAAACGGCAAAGAGGCATGTAGCCAAATGGACAGGAAGGAGACATGAGGCCCATATTAGTGACCAACATAAAAAAACGATGATTAAAAAATAAATAATCTAATACTAAAAACCCTCTTGTCAGAATAACAATGGGGATATGCAAAAGTAATGGTAACAATGCGTGTCGATATAATGAGAGCCAATGATACATGGGTGTCTGGCAAAGGCCTACTAGGACTGGGTGAAAACCACTCATAAGTGGGAGGAGCGATGCATAATTGGCCATATACCATTTATTAGCCAGCTTGCTGTGCGTGTGAGAATCCGGACCCAGGGAGTGGCTCATTACTACGTGCAAATTAAAGGTACACAGGTAAATCAAATGGATTGTGTTATGGAAGGGCAGAGGTTGAAGTATAGTGATGTAGCCTTGCCCATCAAGACAATGGGTTGCTGATCCCCAGAGTTTCGCCCACTTTAAGATGGATCATGTACAAATTAGATCGAGTTTGCTAAAACATGACACAATGACGGGATATTGTGAATAGTAATCAAGGGCGGTTCAACTCAGCCCAAGGTATATCATCATTAAGGCCCCGTATGTGTGAGGAAAGTTTGAAGACCCAATTCTGTTCTTTCCTAAAAAAGCGCCTCTTTTGATATTTGTGGGAATGTTTCCAAAATGGTCCAGTTTAAATCATTGGTAGTGTGATTGTGTTCTACAAAATGAGCACACATCTTTGTGTTAGTTTTTCTGCATCTTATATTACTTCTGTGCTCGGTTATTCTAGTTTTTACAGGGAGAGTAGTCATGCCTATGTATTGCAACTGGCACCTCCTCTGCGTCACAAGATTTCTTAAGACTAGACAAGTCGGGTGGGCCTTTACTGTTATGGGCGCTCAGCTTCGGAACACGTTCCCAGCTGCCCTCAGATCCGGTTCTGGTCTATTGTATTTTAGGAAGGCTTCGAAGACCTGACTCCTCCCGAAGTAATTGGCTGCTCTGATCTTGCTTTCACTGCTGGTCTGTCTAGATGTATGTGTGCGGTGCCAGCATACATGTAAGGTGACAGTTGGCACTTTATAATTGTAATAAATAAATAACAATTTAATAAATAAGCGCAGCCCTCATGCTAATCCTAATGAAACACTAACCACAGCCGTAACCCTAACCACAACCTCAACATTAACCCCAATAATAGGCATCACCCTAACACCAACGCTAACAGAACAATAACCGCAGACCTAGAACTAACCATAGCCACAACCCTAGCATTAACCCCAACAATAGGCATCACCCTAACACCAACCCTAACAGAACAATAACCGCAGACCTAGAACTAACCCTAGCCACAACCCTAGCATTAACCCCAACAATAGGCATCAGCCTAACACCAACCCTAACAGAACAATAACCGCAGACCTAGAACTAACCATAGCCACAACCCCAGCATTAACCCCAACAATAGGCCTCAGCCTAACACCAACGCTAACAGAGCAATAACCGCAGACTTAGCACTAACCCTAGCCACAACCCTAGCATTAACCCCAACAATAGGCATCAGCCTAACACCAACCCTAACAGAACAATAACCGCAGACCTAGAACTAACCCTAGCCACAACCCTAGCATTAACCCCAACAATAGGCATCACCCTCACACCAACGCTAACAGAGCAATAACCGCAGACTTAGCACTAACCCTAGCCACAACCCTAGCATTAACCCCAACAATAGGCATCAGCCTAACACCAACCCTAACAGAACAATAACCGCAGACCTAGAACTAACCATAGCCACAACCCCAGCATTAACCCCAACAATAGGCATCAGCCTAACACCAACGCTAACAGAGCAATAACCGCAGACTTAGCACTAACCCTAGCCACAACCCTAGCATTAACCCCAACAATAGGCATCAGCCTAACACCAACCCTAACAGAACAATAACCGCAGACCTAGAACTAACCCTAGCCACAACCCTAGCATTAACCCCAACAATAGGCATCACCCTCACACCAACGCTAACAGAGCAATAACCGCAGACCTAGAACTAACCCTAGCCACAACCCTAGCATTAACCCCAACAATAGGCATCACCCTCACACCAACGCTAACAGAGTAATAACCGCAGACTTAGCACTAACCCTAGCCACAACCCTAGCATTAACCCCAACAATAGGCATCAGCCTAACACCAACCCTAACAGAACAATAACCGCAGACCTAGAACTAACCATAGCCACAACCCTAGCATTAACCCCAACAATAGGCATCACCCAAACAATAACCTCATCCCTAACCTTAATGTTAACACTAACCACAGCCCCGACCATAAGGCTAACCCTAATCATAGTCCTATCACTAACCCTTATGCTAACACTAACCAAACCCTAAGCCTAACACTAACCTTAACTGTAGCTCTAACACTAACACTTATGCTAACACTAGTCACAGCCTAAACCCTAACCATAAGAAAACCCATCACACTTATCCTAATGCTAACACTAACCACAGCCCTAACCCTAACACCAAGGGCCTGATAAAGAGTTTACCGGATTGGTTACTCTGTCAAAATAGCGAGAGATATCCCATCTGCCGTATTACAAGTGGCATTAGATATAATTAGGGCTTCAAGGTTTCAGTTTTTACTGATTTTTAAAGATAAATACATACAGAACATATCTATTTTTCTGTCTGTATTTATATTTAATGACGAAAAAGTACAGAAAATAGGTCTTCTTTGTATGATCCTCACTACTGTCAATCATGAGTGTCAGGTCAGTAGGCGTGCAGATTAACAGGTGGGGGAGTTAAAAAAACAAAAGATTTCCTAATTAAGCTTAAATTAGTACAGATATACAGCTGTTTATGCTATTCTACAATGCAAATGTTTTTAAATGACTATATAGCACTTTATATAGCTAAAACCTTTTGGGCATTCAAATGAGTATACATTTATCAATTAAATAAATGAGGAAATATACCCATTACAGATTCATGTAAACACAAAATAAAAATAGATAAATACAGAAAAAAATGAGAAAAAATAAATATGGATAAAAAAATACAGACAGAAATGTAAAAAGAAGAAATGCTATTAAAAACGGGATTCCTAGATATAATGCACGTGTAATATGGCGTACAGGATATCCGTCACGTTTGTGACTGAGTTACCCAACCGCCGAACTTTAAATTAGGGGTGGGTGATAAATTATTCTCCGCCGGCAGAGCTCACAGAGTTTTGTCCACTGCGCGTTTCACTTGCAATGCGGACTTCCATCCAAACTCCGCCAGCCACCATGTGGCAGACTTTTTCCTCATATGCAGCGAGAATTGGCATCTTCTTGTGCGATGTTCGGACCCTAGGAGGGCACCCAGCTTGATTTTCCAAAAACGGGTGGTTGCGACCGTTCTCGCTGTGAAAGCTGCCTCTCGAGTAGAAAATCTACTCAAGCCGCAGCTGAAGCAACTCGAGAAGCAGCGCCGTCTGGCATGCCACGTGGTGCCATTTTCGCTGATTTTTCAACATGGAACAAGCTTGCAGCACTAAAAATCAGTACAAGCAGTACCCGTTTGCGGAACTCTGCGGAATCTTGCAGAGTTTTCATGTAACTCTGCAGAATTCTGCATAGTAAAACTCATCGAGTTCCACCCACCCCTACTCTAAACCAGGCTCTGAGTGTAACTGTTGGCCTAACAATAACCCTAACACAGCTGTAGCCATCACCCTAACTGTAGGAGAGTAGGATCTGCTTCTTATAGTTACCCCCACTTTTTGCTGATGTTTCACTGTTTTTCGACTTAGCCAGACTGAGGCCCTGCTAATCAGGACCCCAGTCTATCTGCTTTCTACTCTAAATTGATTGCATGTACTTTAGGTACACCCCAGATTGGATTCTGGGGTACCCTTGTGAGTCCCTAGTATATGGTATACTATGTACCCAGGGCATAGGTACCCCAGAGACTTACCAGGGGCTGCAGCATGTATTATGCCACCCCTGGGAAGCCTTTTAAAATGACACAACAGGTCTGCTACAGCAACCTGTGTAAGGTGGTGTATTCACCCTTACTGAGATATAGGTTCCCTATATCTCTCCATATCACTGCACATGTAAACCTATCAGTCACCCCTATGGCAGGCCTTAACAATCCTGAAGGCAGGGTGCTGGGTTTCATGTGAGAGGGTGCCCATGCATGAGCAGAGCCCCTCTGCAGCTTTCGGAATCTTCATTCCGGGGTTGTTTGTGATGCAGCCAACCATATACTCTTAAGTGCATTATAACCTCGCGGTAAATGCTAACTTGAGAATGGCTGCATGGAAACCTGTCGTGTTTGGTGTCAAACACCTTGGAATCATACCTCCGTCCCAGTAACTGGGGTGGGAGGTATGATTCCACCCTACTAGAGGGAGAAACATGGCACCACCGGTACACCCGGTACCAGCTTAACAGAACCCTGGCATCACAAAATGGATGCTGCAGCCACAGACACGAGTCTGCCCTCCTGCTGCTGGACGAAACTCCGGCAGGGGAGGCCTGGACAATAGGTTTCCTGTCACAGGGAGGTGTGACCACCTCCCAGACAGGCTTTAGTGTATTGGGGCTGGGTGGGTGCCCTCCAAGAGTGCTTTGAAGTCTGCACTGGGGGCACATTTGGTGTCCCTGTGCATAGTCCAGCTCAAACCGGTTGCAGGGGCTACCAGCCCCTGCTCTGGCGTGAAACTGGACTAAGGAAATGGGTGTAGCCACCCCTCTTTCCTGACCCTCCCATAGGTGGGTCCCCAGAGTTTGTCCCACCCCTTCCTTGGGTATAAAGTAGGAACCCCTGACTACAGGACTTTAGATTACACCTGGACTAAACTCTGACACAGAAACCAAGTACTTTGACGATCTACACTACGCTGGATGACTGAAGAATCTCCCTTGGAGTAAAGGAGTTACTCCCCTGCAAGGCAGGCACCTTTAACGCAACTGACCAGTTGGCATCTCCGCAGCTCCTGAGGACTCTCCGAAGAATATTGCCACACAGGAGGTGGGTTTTCCAAGGTCTTAGAGGTTGATGTGTGTCCACAGCAAGTCTGAGGCCAGTATCCCTCGTGGTGACCGTGCAACCCGAACCCCTGGGCACCGCGTCCATTTGCAGAAGCATCAGCTTTCCGGTGACCCCTGAGGCTGAGCTTTGGGTTACTTGTAGCCCTGACCCCAAGCAGTAATTACACTGAAGATTGCCGGCCTACACTCAACGAGTGTTCCGTGGGCCGCCATTTTGTCATTCCTCTCAAGGTCCCTTTGCGATCCCTGGTCCGTTGACCTGTGGGTCCCCACGAAGGCAACACTAACTTTAATTGGGCTTCCCTGGTTGCTCCAGATGTGCCCTGACTCTCCATCGCTTAGGGAGTCCCCAGGACCTTGCTGGTCCTCACAGAAGGATCTTTTCTCTTCCTGCGTGGGTTGCTGTTGCCAAGGCTTGTTGTGCTCAATCCGAGCACCGACACCCCAGCACTCGACATCCTTTGTGGGACAGCTCGAAGCCGGCTCCTGGTTGTCGTCGACGTCTCCTGGACCCCGTGGCTGCAGAGTCAAGCTTCACCTCTTCGCACCTGAAGCACCCGACATCGGTGGGCATTCGATTGCTCCGCTACTGGTCACTGGCTAGTGACCCAGACTTTGTCCCCTCTGCTTTTAGGTTCTTCCCATCTTCGATCCAGGCTTGGATCACCCCGGACACTTTTCTTCTTCACGACAGCAGCACTTTGCAGCAGATCGCCATTTAAATCAACGACGATTCCTGACACCATTTGCCACCTATGCACCCGGCTTCCCTGGGTGAGGTAACTCAAGTACTACGGTGCTCCCATGGGTGTTGGCCCTAGAAACCCTTAAGTCTAAAGGGGTTTGCTCAAAGTCCTCTCCTAAGTGTCCTTTTGCTTTAAAATTCCAACCGCGACTTTCCTCATAGAATCCTACGGCGCTCGCGGCTGTGTTCTCACACTGCACACGTCCCCCGTGGGTCTCCTGTGTCACTACCTTGGGTGGTTCCTTGGGGTCCCAGCGATTCTACGTGCTCTAGGCACTGTGTCTAGTCAAGTCGTGGTTCTTATACCACTTTCTTTGATTGTATGCCCTCGCCTGCGGCCCATAGCAAAAATGAATGATACAGCAGGGAAAAGAGGCTGTGTCGGGTCTTACTTTGTTCTTATGTGCACATGCCACCGTGACGACTGTTTCCGAGGTGGAGGGCGGCATGTGGAATGTTGGGGAGTCTGAGGCGGTCTGAGGCATGGGTCCTCGCTGCCTGCCCTGGCCGGTCCGTCTCCTGTGGACTCAGACAAACGGAAGATGCTACTTACTTGCGGTGTTCGCTTCCACTCCTTTCACGCATCTTCAGACGGAGGTGAGTTTGAAATGTGTTTCACGGACAACAGTTCATACAGCAGATTATTAAAACAAAACTGGAACTGCATCACCACAGTTGGCTGACAATCAGAAAATTAGGGAAAAATGCAAATTGTAGGTTTATACAAGACGGTGGGAATGGCTAATTTATTTTAGCGCTCTGAATATACTGAAGAGCCCAAACAAAGCCCAAAACTTCAGAGAGTGTCAAGTTCCACAAAGGCAGGAGCAGGCGTTGCTTGGCAACCCTTAGAGCCCATCTATGGGAGGTGGTGGCTTGGATTAACCAGCTCATTGTCAACACTTGACACATCATGCACTACAGCTGATTTCGGAAGTCAAATAAATAAATAAGGCTCGTATCATTGCCATCAGGCCATGTAAGGCAGGCCAGCTGGCGCCTTCGCTGCCTGCTGATGGTTAATATATCCAGAGGGAGAAGAATTCCTCAAATTCTTGCATTATAATCCTCTGTGTCAGTTAATGATGCTTGTCGAAACCCATCGCCCAGCTCCTGAGTTCAGATCCAGTGAATAATCACTGCGGATCACACTTACACTGCCGTACCCAGTGGGGAGACAGATGTCAGGGATGCCTCTGACCGCGCCTGGAGATAGGGGCTCTAAAGAGCGGGAGCTGTAGCTACCATGGTCAGAGATGGGAGAGCAAACAGCCCGCGCAAAGCTCTGAAAGTGTTTGCAATGTAGATCATGCAACACATCACGTAAAATATGATTTATAAAATACTCAAAGAGTGTATTTCTTTAACATGTGGAAACATTGATATTAATATGGCACGTTAAGGCACAGCACGGACAAGTAATTGTTCAAAGAGATAGTTTTAAACATTTTTTTAAAAGTGCGAAGAGCCCTTGCAGTCAGGGGTTCAGGACAGGAGGAGAGGATATGGCGTTACAGCCACAGCTGCCGACTATGGAGCTAGGAAACTGGGTTTGAGTTTTGGCATTGGCACAACATCCTGTGATCTTGGGCAAATTACTTAATCTCCCTGTTCCTACAAAAAGAATGTGTCCTCGTGTAAAGTAACTGGCGCTCACGTAAAGCGCTCTTTCAGCTTCGGCACAACATCCTATGATCTTGGGCAAATCAAATAGGGCCTGATTTAGATCTCAGTGGACAGGTTACTCCGTCACAATGGTGATGGACATCCCGTCTGCCGAAATATAAATCCCATAGGATATAATGGGATTTATATTTCGGCGGACGGGATAGCCGTCACCGTTGTGATGGAGTAACCTGACTCTGAGATCTATATCAGGCCCTAAATCTCTCTGTTCCTACAAAAACAAATGTGTCCTTGTGTAAAGTAACTGCCGCTCACGTAAAGTGCTCTTATAACATATTTGGGTTGTGTTCGCACTATATAAAACTGCATTAAAAAAAGAGAGAAGGAGGACGAAGTGGGTGAACTAAAAACACGAACACTGTATGGAGTGCTCCAAGACACACAAAAAAGTAGTTCCCAAAATGGGGTCAGTGGATGCTTATTGCTTACAAGTACTTGGTGTGAGAAGCTGGCCTGGTACATGATGTCCACTTATGTAAGTGGATGCCTTGCACCAGTCCAGACAACCCTTATGGTGATTTAAGAGGTCTCAGACAGCCTTAGAGCGCTCTCTGAGTGGTAGCTGTGGAGAGCAGCCTTCAGGCTTAGTCCAGAAGGAGTGTAAAGCAGCTTGTTTTACCAGAATGCAATCTTATAGTATAGATTAAGTGAAAAAGAACCACACAAAGTATTTATAAAAATATGTATTTATTATATAATACTCTCTAACACATAGAAATATCTCCTACCCGGAGATATGCACAATCCACACAATACTTCAGCAAAGAAACACAGGTCTCCTGGTGTTGTCTCTGTTGGTTTGTCTGGCTCCACTGAGGTCTCTTAGTGCTGTCTCTGTCTGGCTCCACTGAGGTCTCTTGGTGCTGTCTCTGTCTGGCTCCACTGAGGTCTCTTGGTGTGGTCTGTATAGCTGTCTCGGACTCAGGGCGAGGTCTTTTGGGGCGAGGTCTTTTGGGGTGGTCTGTATGGCTGCCTTGGGTTTAGGGCGAGGTCTCTTGGTGCAGTCTATGTTGGTTTGTCTGTCTACACTGAGGTCTCTTGGTGTGGTCTGTGTGGACGTCTCAGGCTCAGGGCGAGGTCTCTTGGTGTAGTCCCTGCTGGTTTGTCTGTCTCCAATGATGTCTCTTGGTGTGGTCTGTGTGGATGTCTCGGTCTCAGGAAGAGGTCTCTTGGTGTGGTCTGTGTGGATGTCACCGGGTTCAGGGCGAAGTCTCTTGGTGCAGTCTATGTTGATTTGTCTGGCTACACTGAGGTCTCATGGTGTGGTCTGTGTGGATGTCTCGGGTTCAGGGTGAGGTCTCTTGGTGTAGTCTATGTTGGTTTGTCTGTCTACACTGAGGTCTCATGGTGTGACCTGTGTGGATGTCTCCGGGTTCAGGGTGAGGTCTCTTGGTGCAGTCTATGTTGGTTTGTCTGTCTACACTGAGGTCTCTTGGTGTGGCCTGTGTGGATGTCTCAGTCTCAGGGCGAGGTCTCTTGGTGTAGTCCCTGCTAGTTTGTCTGTCTCCAATGATGTCTCTTGGTGTGGTCTGTGTGGATGTCTCGGGCTCAGGAAGAGGTCTCTTGGTGTGGTCTGTGTGGATGTCTCCGGGTTCAGCACGAGGTCTCTTGGTGCAGTCTATGTTGATTTGTCTGGCTACACTGAGGTCTCATGTTGTGGTCTGTGTGGATGTCTCGGGTTCAGGGCGAGGTCTCTTGGTGCAGTCTATGTTGGTTTGTCTGTCTACACTGAGGTCTCTTGGTGTGGTCTGTGTGGACGTCTCAGGCTCAGGGCGAGGTCTCCTGGTGTAGTCCCTGCTGGTTTGTCTGTCTCCAATGATGTCTCTTGGTGTGGTCTGTGTGGATGTCTCGGGCTCAGGAAGAGGTCGCTTGGTGTGGTCTGTGTGGATGTCTCCGGGTTCAGGGCGAGGTCTCTTGGTGTAGTCTCTGTTGATTTGTCTGGCTACACTGAGGTCTCATGGTGTGGTCTGTTTGGATGTCTCGAGCTCAGGGCAAAGTCTCTTAGTGTGGTCTGTATGGCTGGCTCGGGCTCAGGGCGCGGTCTCTTGGTGTAGTCTGTGTTGGTTTGTCTGGCTCCACTGAGGTCTCTTGGTGTGGTCTGTTTGGATGTCACAGGCTAAGGGCGAGGTCTCTTAGTGTGGTCTGTATGGCTGTCTTGGGCTCAGGGCGAGGTCTCTTGGTGCTGTCTCTGTCTGGCTCCACTGAGGTCTCTTGGTGCTGTCTCTGTCTGGCTCCACTGAGATCTCTTGGAGTGGTCTGTATAGATGTCTCGGACTCAGGGCGAGGTCTTTTGGGTTGGTCTGTGCGGACGTCTCAGGCTCAGAGCGAGGTCTCTTGCTATGGTCTGTGTGGCTGTTTCGGGTTCAGGGCGAGGTCTCTTGGTGCAGTCTATGTTGGTTTGTCTGTCTACACTGAGGTCTCTTGGTGTGACCTGTGTGGATGTCTCTGGGTTCAGGGCGAGGTCTCTTGGTGCAGTCTATGTTGGTTTGTCTGTCTACACTGAGGTCTCTTGGTGTGGTCTGTGTGGACGTCTCAGGCTCAGGGCGAGGTCTCTTGGTGTAGTCCCTGCTGGTTTGCCTGTCTCCAATGATGTCTCTTGGTGTGGTCTGTGTGGATGTCTCGGGCTCAGGAAGAGGTTTCTTGGTGTGGTCTGTGTGGATGTCTCGGGCTCAGGAAGAGGTTGCTTGGTGTGGTCTGTGTGGATGTCTCGGGCTCAGGAAGAGGTCGCTTGGTGTGACCTGTATGGATGTCTCGAGTTCAGAGCGAGGTCTCTTGGTGCAGTCTATGTTGATTTGTCTCGCTACACTGAGGTCTCATGGTGTGGTCTGTGTGGATGTCTCCGGGTTCAGGGCGAGGTCTCTTGGTGTAGTCTCTGTTGGTTTGTTTGGCTCCACTGAGGTCTCATGGTGTGGTCTGTTTGGATGTCTCGAGCTCAGAGCGAGGTCTCTTAGTGTGGTCTGTATAGCTGTCTCAGGCTCAGGGCGCGGTCTCTTGGTGTAGTTTCTGTTGGTTTGTTTGGCTCCACTGAGGTCTCATGGTGTGGTCTGTTTGGATGTCTCGAGCTCAGAGTGAGGTCTCTTAGTGTGGTCTGTATGGCTGTCTCAGGCTCAGGGCGCGGTCTCTAGGTGTAGTCTGTTTTGGTTTGTCTGGCTCCACTGAGGTCTCTTGGTGTGGTCTGTTTGGATGTCACAGGCTAAGGGCGAGGTCTCTTGGTGTAGTCCCTGCTGGTTTGTCTGTCTCCAATGATGTCTCTTGGTGTAGTCTGTGTGGATGTATCGGGCTCAGGGAAAGGGCTCTTGGTGTGGTCTGTGTGGATGTCTGGGGCTCAGGGTGCGGTCTGTTGCTGTAGTCTCTGTTGGTTTGCTTGGCTCCACTGAGGTCTCTTGGTGTGGTCTGTATAGATGTCTCGGACTCAGGGCAAGGTCTTTTGGGGTGGTCTGTATGGCTGTCTTGGACACAGGGTGTGGTCTGTGTGGACGTCTCAGGTTCAGGGCGAGGTCTCTTGGTGCCGTCTCTGTTGGTTTGTCTGGCTCCACTGAGGTCTCTTGGTATGGTCTGTATACATGTTACGAATTCAGGGCGAGGTCTTTTGGGGTGGTCTGCGTGGATGTCTCGGGCTCAGGGCGAAGTTTCTCCTTGTGTGTTCTGTGTATGTCTCGGGATCAGGGTGAGGTCTCTTAGTGTGGTCTGTATGGCTGTCTTGGGCTCAGGGCGAGGTCTCTTGGTGCTGTCTCTGTCTGGCTCCACTGAGGTCTCTTGGTGCTGTCTCTGTCTGGCTCCACTGAGTTCTCTTGGTGCTGTCTCTGTCTGGCTCCACTGAGGTCTCTTGGTGCTGTCTCTGTCTGGCTCCACCGTGGTCTCTTGGTGTGGTCTGTATAGATGTCTTGGACTCAGGGTGAGTTCTTTTGGGGTGGTCTGTGTGGACTGTGTGGACGTCTCAGGTTCAGGGCGAGTTCTCTTGGTGCAGTCTCTGTTGGTTTGTCTGGCTCCACTGAGGTCTCTTGGTGTGGTCTGTATACATGTCTCGAATTCAGGGTGAGGTCTTTTGGGGTGGTCTGCGTGGATGTCTCGGGCTCAGGGCGAAGTTTCTCCTTGTGTGGTCTGTGGATGTCTCGGGATCAGGGGCGAGGTCTCTTCGTGTGGTCTGTATGGCTGTCTCGGGCTCAGGGCGAGATCTCTTGGTGTTGTCTCTGTTGGTTTGTCTGGCTCCACTGAGGTCTTTTGGTGCTGTCTCTGTCTGGCTCCACTGAGGTCTCTTGCTGTAGTCTCTGTTGGTTTGTCTGGCTCCACTGAGGTCTCTTGGTGTGGTCTGTATGGCTGTCTCGGACTCAGGACGAGGTCTCTTGATGCTCAGAGGGAGCACTCTTTCTGCACTGGCTCAGACGACGCCTCTCTGGTTGTTTTGGGCTCCTATGGAGATCTCTAGGTGTAATCTCTGCGGATGTCTCTGGTAGAGAAGGGTGGCTCTGGTGTATATTCTGTGGATAGCTCTAGATACGGAAGGGGTCCCTCGGTGCTGTCTCTATGGGTATGTATATGTCCTGGGAGGTCTCTTTCTACTTTGTTTGGATCTCTGGCTCAGGGCGTGGTCTAGTGAGACCGCGTTGCCACTGTCTCAGAAGGATGTCTCTGGTCCGTTTTCTGAGGATGTCTCTGAACAGAGGCGCAACTAGAGCCAAATTTCGGGGGAGGGCTAAGAAATGATTTCGGGGGGGGCTAATTCTTTCAGTAATCGGCAGAGTGACGATGCAGGGGCTCTAAGAAGGGGTGAAAAACAACAAAGCCTCATTAACAAGCAAATGGTCTTTTAAAGACCTGTTAAGTACTCGGGTGTGGCTGTGTGTGTGCCCTGGAAGCTGTCTCAGCCCGAGCTGCCACACACGACGGGGGAGGGGGGGGCTGAAGCCCTTTGAGCCCAATGGGCGTTGCGCGCCTGTCTCTGAATCAGGTCTCTTGTTGCAGTCCCCATGGTATATGTGACTCCATGCAGGTCTCTTGATGAAGTGTCTATGGAGCATGGCAGGGTGGGGTGGGGGTGGGAGGGGGGGTCACTTTCTACATTCTCTATTGATGTCTTAGGAGTAGGGTGTCTCTTGACGCACTCTCCTTCGATGGTGACTGTTTGCTGGTCTAGTCACTTGATGGGGGAGTCTCTTCCTCGCCCAGGCACTTCACCCACCCTCTTCCTCGCCCAGGCACTTCACCCACCCTCTTCGCCCAATCTCCTCACCCACCACCCCCCTCCCTCCGCCCACGCCCTATGTCCACCCCTCCCTGGCCCATACCCCCTGCCCATCCCTCTCCGCCCAATGTCCTCCCCACCCACCCCCTTCCTCGCCCAGGCCCTCCACCCTCCCATCTTCGCCCTCTGTCCACCCCTCCTCCACCCCTGTTTGCACAGTGTCCTCAACCACCCACCCCTCCCTCCGCCGACGCCCTCTGTCCACCCCTCCTCAACCCCTGTTTGCACAGTGTCCTCAACCACCCACCCCTCCCTCCGCTGACGCCCTCTGTCCACCCCTCCTCAACCCCTGTTTGCACAGTGTCCTCAACCACCCAACCCTCCCTCCGCCGACGCCCTCTGTACAACCCTCCTCCACCCCTGTTTGCACAATGTCCTCAACCACCCACCACTCCCTCGCCCGTACCCCCTGCCCATCCCTCTCGGCCCAATGTCCTCACCAACCCAACCCCTCCCTCGCCCAGGCCATCCCCTCTTCGCCCTGTGTCCTCCCTCCTCCACCCCTGTTTGAACAGTGTCCTCACCCACCCACCCTCTTCCTCGCCCAGGCCCTTCACCCGCCCCTCTTTGCCCAATGTCCTCACCCACCAACCCCCTCCCTCCGGCCACGCCCTCTGTCCACCCCTACCTGGCCCATACCCCCTGCTCATCCCTCTCGGCCCAATGTCCTCACCCACCCCCTCCCTCCGCCCACGCCCTATGTCCACCCCTCCCTGGCCCATACCCCCTGCCCATCCCTCTCGGCCCAATGTCCTCCCCACCCACCCCCTTGCTCGCCCAGGCCCTCCACCCTCCCTTCTTTGCCCTGTGTTCTCCCTCCTCCACCCCTGTTTGAACAGTGTCCTCACTCACCCACCCTCTTCCTCGCCCAGGCACTTCACCCGCCCCTCTTCGCCCAATCTCCTCACCCACCCACCCCCTCCCTCCGCCCACGCCCTATGTCCACCCCTCCCTGGCCCATACCCCCTGCCCATCCCTCTCGGCCCAATGTCCTCCCCACCCACCCCCTTCCTCGCCTCCCCTCTTCGCCCTGTGTTCTCCCTCCTCCACCCCTGTTTGAACAGTGTCCTCACCCACCCACCCTCTTCCTCGCCCAGGCACTTCACCCGCCCCTCTTCGCCCAAACTCCTCACCCACTCACACCCTCCCTCCGCCCACGCCCTAAGGCCACCCCTCCCTGGCCCATACCCCCTGCCCATCCATCTCGGCCCAATGTCCTCCCCACCCACACCCTTCGTCGCCCAGGCCCTCCACCCTCCCCTCTTCGCCCTGTGTTCTCCCTCCTCCACCCCTGTTTGAACAGTGTCCTCACCCACCCACCCTCTTCCTCGCCCAGGCACTTCACCCGCCCCTCTTCGCCCAATCTCCTCACCCACCACCCCCCTCCCTCCGCCCACGCCCTATGTTCACCCCTCCCTGGCCCATACCCCCTGCCCATCCCTCTCGGCCCAATGTCCTCCCCACCCACCCCTTCCTCGCCCAGGCCCTCCACCCTCCCCTCTTCGCCCTCTGTCCACCCCTCCTCCACCCCTGTTTGCACAGTGTCCTCAACCACCCACCCCTCCCTCCGCCGACCGCCTCTGTCCACCCCTCCTCCACCCCTGTTAGCACAGTGTCCTCAACCACCCACCCCTCCCTCCGCTGACGCCCTCTGTCCACCCCTCCTCCACCCCTGTTTGCACAGTGTCCTCAACCACCCACCACTCCCTCGCCCGTACCCCCTGCCCATCCCTTTCGGCCCAATGTCCTCACCAACCCAACCCCTCCCTCGCCCAGGCCCTCCCCTCTTCGCCCTGTGCCCCTGTTTGAACAGTGTCCTCACCCACCCACCCTCTTCCTCACCCAGGGCCTTCACCCGCCCCTCTTCACCCAATGTCCTTACCCACCCACCCCCTCCCTCTGGCCACGCCCTCTATCCACCCCTACCTGGCCCATACTCCCTGCCCATCCCTCTCGGCCCAATGTCCTCCCCACCCACCCCCTTCCTCGCCCAGGCCCTCCACCCTCTCCTCTTCCCCTCTGTCCACCCCTCCTCCACCCCTGTTTGCACAGTGTCCTCAACCACCCACCACTCCCTCGCCCGTACCCCCTGCCCATCCCTCTCAGCCCAATGTCCTCACCCACCCACCCCCTCCCTCCGGCCACGCCCTCTGTCCACCCCTACCTGGCCCATACCCCTGCCCATCCCTCTCGGCCCAATGTCCTCACCCACCCCCTCCCTCCGCCCACGCCCTATGTCCACCCCTCCCTGGCCCATACCCCCTGCCCATCCCTCTCGGCCCAATGTCCTCCCCACCCACCCCCTTCCTCGCCCAGGCCCTCCACCCTCCCCTCTTTGCCCTGTGTTCTCCCTCCTCCACCCCTGTTTGAACAGTGTCCTCACCCACCCACCCCCTCCCTCCGCTCACGCCCTATGTCCACCCCTCCCTGGCCCATACCCCCTTCCCATCCCTCTCGGCCCAATGTCCTCCCCACCCACCCCCTTCCTCGCCCAGGCCCTCCACCCTCCCCTCTTCGCCCTCTGTCCACTCCTCCTCCACCCCTGTTTGCACAGTGTCCTCAACCAACCACCCCTCCCTTCGCCCACGCCCTCTGTCCACCCCTCCCTCGTCCATGCACCTTCCCATCCCTCTCGACCCAATATCCTCACCCACCTACCCCCTTCCTTGCCCAGGCCATCTGTCCACCCCTCCCTCGCCCATACCCTCTGCCCACCCCTCTCGGACCACTGTCCTCATAAACTCTTACCCACCCCTCTCTCGCCCAGGCCCTCCACCCTCCCCTCTTCACCGTATGTCCTCCCTCCTCCACCCCTGTTCGCACAGTGTCTTCACCCACCCACCTCTCCCCCGCCCTCTGTCCACCCCTCCCTCGCACATACCCTCTGCCGACCCCTCTCGGCCCAATGTCCTCACCCACCCACCCCCTCCCTCGCCAGGCCCTCCGCCCTTCCCTCTTCGCCCTGTGTCTTCCTTCTTCCACCCCTGTTTGCAGTGTCCTCACCCACCCACCCTCTTCCTCGCCCAGGTCCTCCACCCGCCCCTCTTCGCCCAATGTCCTCACCCACCCACCCCCTCCCTCCGGCCACGCCCTCTGTCCACCCCTACCTGGCCCATACCTCTCGGCCCAATGTCCTCACCCACCCCCTCCCTCCGCCCACGCCCTATGTCCACCCCTCCCTGGCCCATACCCCCTGCCCATCCCTCTCGGCCCAATGTCCTCCCCACCCACCCCCTTCCTCACCCAGGCCCTCCACCCTCCCCTCTTCGCCCTGTGTTCTCCCTCCTCCAACCCTGTTTGCAGTGTCCTTTCCTTCTCGCCCCATGTGCTCCACCCTGCCCTCCCTCCCGCGTGTCCCTCCGCCCTCTCGCTGCACTCCCCTCCCTCCACCAGGCGCTAAGTGCCAGCAGCACTTTATCACCATAGTGATAACCGGTGGCATTAAGCGGGCCCTGGGGACAGCGCTTCACGGCAGAGCTCCTCCGAGGAGCATCAATCTAGCGCTTAATTATTGAGAGCGTCCTCCGCGGGGCTATTTATCCACAAATTAGGCGCATGTTAAAAGATTATTAGACAGGAAAACCTGCCCTTGTCCCCGGTGGGGCGGAGCCCCGGGGGTCGCTGCAGGACTCGCAGCTCTGGGCGTGGATCCCAGTCTGTGCCCAGCAAAGGGACCCCGTAGGGCTCCAGGGAGGCACCCCAATGCTGACCTGCGGTCTGTACCCAGCAATGGGACCCCCAGGGTTCCAGGGAGGCACCCCAATCCTGCCCTGCAGCCTCTGCACAGCAATGGGACCCACAGGGCTCCGGGGAGGCACCCCAATCCTGACCTGCGGTCTCTGCACAGCAATGGGACCCACAGGGCTCCGGGGAGACACCCCAATACTGCCCTGCAGTCAGTGCCCAGCAATGGGACCCCCCAGGGTTCCAGGGAGGCACCCCAATCCTGCCCTGCAGCCTGTGAACAGCAATAGGACCCACAGGGCTCCGGGGAGACACCCCAATCCTGCCCTGCAGCCTCTGCACAGCAATGGGACCCACAGGGCTCCGGGGAGGCACCCCAATCCTGCCCTGCATTTTCTGCACAGCAATGGGACCCACAGGGCTCCGTGGAGGCACCCCAATACGGCCCTGCGGTCTGTACCCAGCAATGGGACCCACAGGTCTCCAGGGAGGCACCCCAATCCTGCCCTGCAGCCTCTGCACAGCAATGGGACCCACAGGGCTCCGGGGAGGTACCCCAATACTGACCTGCGGTCTCTGCACAGCAATGG
The DNA here is from genome assembly GCA_963921515.1 of Calotriton arnoldi. NCBI lineage: Eukaryota > Metazoa > Chordata > Amphibia > Caudata > Salamandridae > Calotriton > Calotriton arnoldi. The sequence goes on from CAWUFW010000053.1 coordinate 1,955,127, forward strand.
GACCCACAGGGCTCCGGGGAGACACCCCAATACTGCCCTGCAGTCAGTGCCCAGCAATGGGACCCCGCAGGACTCCAGGGAGGCACCCCAATCCTGCCCTCCAGTATGTGACCAGAAATGGGACCCACAGGGCTCTGGGGAGGCACCCCAATCCTGCCCTCCAGTCAGTGCCCAGCAATGGGACCCACAGGGCTCTGGGGAGGCACCCCAATCCTGCCCTGCATTCTCTGCACAGCAATGGGACCCCCAGGGTTCCAGGGAGGCACCCCAATCCTGCCCTGCAGCCTGTGAAAAGCAATAGGACCCACAGGGCTCCGGGGAGACACTCCAATCCTGCCCTGCAGCCTCTGCACAGCAATGGGACCCACAGGGCTCCGGGGAGGCACCCCAATGCTGCCCTGCATTCTCTGCGCAGCAATGGGACCCACAGGGCTCCGGGGAGGCACCCCAATCCTGCCCTGCAGCCTCTGCACAGCAATGGAACCCACAGGGCTCCGGGGAAGCACCCCAATCCTGACCTGCGGTCTCTGCACAGGAATGGGACCCACAGGGCTCCGGGGAGACACCCCAATCCTGCCCTGCAGTCAGTGCCCAGCAATGGGACCCCGCAGGACTCCAGGGAGGCACCCCAATCCTGCCCTCCAGTATGTGACCAGCAATGGGACCCACAGGGTTCCAGAGAGGCACCCCAATCCTGCCCTCCAGTCAGTGCCCAGCAATGGGACCCACAGGGCTCCGGGGAGGCACCCCAATCCTGCCCTGCAGCCTCTGCACAGCAATGGGACCCCCAGGGTTCCAGGGAGGCACCCCAATCCTACCCTGCAGCCTGTGAACATCAATAGGACCCACAGGGCTCTGGGGAGACACCCCAATCCTGCCCTGCAGCCTCTGCACAGCAATGGGACCCACAGGGCTCCGGGGAGGCACCCCAAACCTGCCCTGCATTCTCTGCACAGCAATGGGACCCACAGGGCTCTGTGGAGGCACCCCAATCCGGCCCTGCAGTCTGTACCCAGCAATGGGACCCACAGGTCTCCAGGGAGGCACCCCAATCCTGCCCTGCAGCCTCTGCACAGCAATGGGACCCACAGGGCTCCGGGGAGGCACCCCAATCCTGACCTGCGGTCTCTGCACAGCAATGGGACCCACAGGGCTCCGGGGAGACACCCCAATCCTGCCCTGCAGTCAGTGCCCAGCAATGGGACCCCGCAGGACTCCAGGGAGGCACCTCAATCCTGCCCTCCAGTATGTGACCAGCAATGGGACCCACAGGGCTCCGGGGAGGCACCCCAATCCTGCCCTCCAGTCAGTGCCTAGCAATGGGACCCACAGGGCTCCGGGGAGGCACCCCAATCCTGCCCTGCAGCCTCTGCACAGCAATGGGACCCCCAGGGTTCCAGGGAGGCACCCCAATCCTGCCCTGCAGCCTGTGAACAGCAATAGGACCCACAGGGCTCCGGGGAGACACCCCAATCCTGCCCTGCAGCCTCTGCACAGCAATGGGACCCACAGGGCTCCGGGGAGGCACCCCAATACTGCCCTGCATTCTCTGCACAGCAATGGGACCCACAGGGCTCCGTGGTGGCACCCCAATCCGGCCCTGTAGTCTATACACAGCAATGGGACCCACAGGGCACCAGGGAGGCACCCCAATCCTGACCTGTGGTCTGTACCCAGCAATGGAACCCACAGGTCTCCAGGGAGGCACCCCAATCCTGCCCTGCAGTCTGTGCACATCAATGGGACCCGCAGGGCTCTAGGGAGGCACCCCAATCCTGCCCTCCAGTATGTGACCAGCAATGGGACTCACAGGGCTCCGGGATGCACCCCAATCCTGCCCTCCAGTATGTGACCAGCAATGGGACTCAAAGGGCTCCGGGGAGGCACCCCAATCCTGCCCTGCAGTCTGTGCACAGCAACGGGACCTGCAGGGCTCCGATGAGTCACCCCAATCCTGCCCTGCAGCCTGTGAACAGCAATGGGACCCACATGGCTCCGGGGAGGCACCTCAATACTGCCCTACAGCCTGAACCCAGCAATTGGACCCAGAGGGCTCCGTAGAGGCACCCCAATCCTGCCCTGCAATCTCTACACAGCAATGGGACCCTCAGGGCTACGAGGAGGCACCCCAATCCTGCCCTGCAGTCTGTGCCCAGCAATGGGATCCACAGGGCTCCGGGGAGGCACCCCAATCCTGCCCTGCAGTCTGTGCCCAGCAATGGGACGCACAGGGCTCCGGGGAGACACCCCAATCCTGCCCTCCAGTCTGTGCCCAGCAATGAGACCCACAGGGCTCCGGGGAGACACCCCAATCCTGCCCTGCAGTCTGTGCCCAGCAATGGGACCCACAGGGCTCCGGGGAGACACCCCAATCCTGCCCTCCAGTCTGTACCCAGCAATGGGACCCACAGGGCTCCGGGGAGGCACCTCAATCATGCCCTGCAGTCTGTGCCCAGCAATGGGCCCCACAAGGCTCCAGGGAGACACCCCAATCCTGCCCTGCAGCCTGAACCCAGCAATGGGACCCACAGGGCTCCGGGGAGGCACCCCAATCCTGCCCTGCAGCCTCTGCACAGCAATGGGACCCACAGGGCTCCGGGGAGGCACCTCAATCCTACCCTGCAGTCTGATCCCAGCAATGGGACCCACAGGGCTCCAGGGAGGCACCCCAATCCTGCCCTGCACCCTTAATCCAGCAATTGGCCCCGCAGGGCTCCAGGGAGGCACCCCAATCCTGACCTGCAGTCTGTGCCCAGCAATGGGACCCACAGGGTTCCAGGGAGGCACCCCAATCCTGCCCTCCAGTATGTGACCAGCAAAGGGACCCCGCAGGGCTCAGGGAGGCACCCCAATCCTGCCCTGCAGTCTGTACCCAGCAAAGGGACCCCGCAGGGCTCCAGGGAGGCACCCCAATTCTGCCCTGCAGTCTGTGCCCAGCAATGGGACCCACAGGGCTCCTGGGAGGCACCCCAATCCTGCCCTGCAGTCTGTGCCCAGCAATGGGACCCACAGGGCTCCGGGGAGGCACCCCAATCCTACCCTCCAGTCTGTGCACAGCAATGAGACCCGCAGGGCTCCAGGGAGGCACCCCAATCCTGCCCTCCAGTATGTGACCAGCAATGGGACTCACAGGGCTCCGGGAGGCACCCCAATCCTGCCCTGCAGTCTGTGCACAGCAACGGGACCCGCAGGGCTCCGATGAGTCACCCCAATACTGCCTTGCAGTCTGTGCCCAGCAATGGGACTCTCAGGGCTCCGGGGAGACACCCCAATCCTGCCCTGTAGTCTGTGCCCAGCGATAGGACCCACAGGACTCCGGGAGGCACCCCAATCCTGCCCTGCAGCCTGTGAACAGCAATGGGATCCACAGGGCTCTGGGGAGGCACATCAATCCTGCCCTACAACCTGAACCCAGCAATGGGCCCCACCGGGCTCCGGGGAGGCACCCCAATCCTGCCCTGCAGCCTCTGCACAGCAATGGGACCCCCAGGGTTCCAGGGAGGCACCCCAATCCTGCCCTGCAGCCTGTGAACAGCAATAGGACCCACAGGGCTCCGGGGAGACACCCCAATCCTGCCCTGCAGCCTCTGCACAGCAATGGGACCCACAGGGCTCCGGGGAGGCACCCCAATACTGCCCTGCATTCTCTGCACAGCAATGGGACCCACAGGGCTCCGTGGTGGCACCTCAATCCGGCCCTGTAGTCTATACACAGCAATGGGACCCACAGGGCACCAGGGAGGCACCCCAATCCTGACCTGTGGTCTGTACACAGCAATGGAACCCACAGGTCTCCAGGGAGGCACCCCAATCCTGCCCTGCAGTCTGTGCACAGCAATGGGACCCGCAGGGCTCTAGGGAGGCACCCCAATCCTGCCCTCCAGTATGTGACCAGCAATGGGACTCACAGGGCTCCGGGATGCACCCCAATCCTGCCCTCCAGTATGTGACCAGCAATGGGACTCAAAGGGCTCCGGGGAGGCACCCCAATCCTGCCCTGCAGTCTGTGCACAGCAACGGGACCTGCAGGGCTCCGATGAGTCACCCCAATCCTGCCCTGCAGTCTGCATCCAGCAATGGGACCCACAGGGCTCCGGGAGGCACCCCAAACCTGCCCTGCAGCCTGTGAACAGCAATGGGACCCACATGGCTCCGGGGAGGCACCTCAATACTGCCCTACAGCCTGAACCCAGCAATTGGACCCAGAGGGCTCCGTAGAGGCACCCCAATCCTGCCCTGCAGTCTCTACACAGCAATGGGACCCTCAGGGCTACGAGGAGGCACCCCAATCCTGCCCTGCAGTCTGTGCCCAGCAATGGGATCCACAGGGCTCCGGGGAGGCACCCCAATCCTGCCCTGCAGTCTGTGCCCAGCAATGGGACGCACAGGGCTCCGGGGAGACACCCCAATCCTGCCCTCCAGTCTGTGCCCAGCAATGAGACCCACAGGGCTCCGGGGAGACACACCAATACTGCCCTGCAGTCTGTGCCCAGCAATGGGACCCACAGGGCTCCGGGGAGACACCCCAATCCTGCCCTCCAGTCTGTACCCAGCAATGGGACCCACAGGGCTCCGGGGAGGCACCTCAATCATGCCCTGCAGTCTGTGCCCAGCAATGGGCCCCACAAGGCTCCAGGGAGACACCCCAATCCTGCCCTGCAGCCTGAACCCAGCAATGGGACCCACAGGGCTCCGGGGAGGCACCCCAATCCTGCCCTGCAGCCTCTGCATAGCAATGGGACCCACAGGGCTCCAGGGAGACACCCCACTCCTGCCCTGCAGCCTGAACCCAGCAATGGGACCCACAGGGCTCCGGGGAGGCACCCCAATCCTGCCCTGCAGCCTCTGCACAGCAATGGGACCCACAGGGCTCCAGGGAGGCACCGCAATCCTGCCCTGCACCCTTAATCCAGCAATTGGCCCCGCAGGGCTCCAGGGAGGCACCCCAATCCTGCCCTGCAGTCTGTGCCCAGCAATGGGACCCACAGGGCTCCAGGGAGGCACCCCAATCCTGCCCTCCAGTATGTGACCAGCAAAGGGACCCCGCAGGGCTCCAGGGAGGCACCCCAATCCTGCCCTGCAGTCTGTACCCAGCAAAGGGACCCCGCAGGGCTCCAGGGAGGCACCCCAATTCTGCCCTGCAGTCTGTGCCCAGCAATGGGACCCACAGGGCTCCGGGGAGGCACCCCAATCCTGCCCTGCAGTCTGTGCCCAGCAATGGGACCCACAGGGCTCCGGGGAGGCACCCCAATCCTACCCTCCAGTCTGTGCACAGCAATGAGACCCGCAGGGCTCCAGGGAGGCACCCCAATCCTGCCCTCCAGTATGTGACCAGCAATGGGACTCACAGGGCTCCGGGGAGGCACCCCAATCCTGCCCTGCAGTCTGTGCACAGCAACGGGACCCGCAGGGCTCCGATGAGTCACCCCAATACTGCCTTGCAGTCTGTGCCCAGCAATGGGACTCTCAGGGCTCCGGGGAGACACCCCAATCCTGCCCTGTAGTCTGTGCCCAGCGATGGGACCCACAGGACTCCGGGAGGCACCCCAATCCTGCCCTGCAGCCTGTTAACAGCAATGGGATCCACAGGGCTCCGGGGAGGCACATCAATCCTGCCCTACAGCCTGAACCCAGCAATGGGCCCCACCGGGCTCCGGGGAGGCACCCCAATCCTGCCCTGCAGCCTCTGCACAGCAATGGGACCCTCAGGGCTCCGGGGAGGCACCCCAATCCTGCCCTGCAGTCTGTGCCCAGCAATGGGACCCACAGGGCTCCGGGGAGGCGCTCCAATCCTGCCCTGCAGTCTGTGCCCATCAATGGGACCCACAGGGCTTGGGGGAGACACCCCAATCCTTCCCTCCAGTCTGTGCCCAGCAATGGGACCCACAGGGCTCCGGGGAGACACCCCAATCCTGCCCTCCAGTCTGTGCCCAGCAATGGGACCCACAGGGCTCCGGGGAGGCACCTCAATCCTGCCCTGCAGTCTGTGCCCAGCAATGGGAGCCACAGGGCTCCGGGGAGGCACCCCAATCCTGCCCTGCAGTCTGTGCCCAGCAATGGGACCCACAAGGCTCCAGGGAGACACCCCAATCCTGCCCTGCAGCCTGAACGCAGCAATGGGACCCACAGGGCTCCGGAGAGGCACCTCAATCCTGCCCTGCAGTCTGTGCCCGGCAATGGGACCCACAGGGCTCCGGGAAGGCACCCCAATCCTGCCCGGCAGCCTGTGAACAGCAATAGGACCCACAGGGCTCTGGGGAGGCACCTCAATCCTGCCCTACAGCCTGAACCCAGCAATGGGACCCACAGGGCTCCGAGGAGGCACCCCAATCCTGCCCTACAGCCTGAACCCAGCAATGGGACCCACAGGGCTCCGGGGAGGCACCCCATCCTGCCCTGCAGCCTGTGAACAGCAATAGGACCCACAGGGCTCCGGGGAGGCACCTCAATCCTGCCCTGCAGTCTGTGCCCAGCAATGGGACCCACAGGGCTCCAGGGAGGCACCTCAATCCTGCCCTACAGCCTGAACTCAGCAATGGGACCCACAGGGCTCCGGGGAGGCTCCCCAATTCTGCCCTGCAATCTGTGCCCAGCAAAAGGACCCCGCAGGGCTCCAGGGAGGCACCCCAATCCTGCCCTGCAGCCTGTGAACAGCAATGGGACCCACAGCTCTCCAGGGAGGCACCCCAATCCTACCCTCCAGTCTGTGCCTAGCAATGAGACGTGAGCCCTTAGTAAATCTGAATCAAGGGCGTCCGTTTCCTGCGTCGTCTCGCGTGACACAATGGAGACGCGCGCCCTTAGTAAATCTGAATCAAGGGCGTGCGTTTCCTGCGTCGTCTCGCGTTACACAACGGAGACGCGTGCCCTTAGTAAATCTGAATCAAGAGCGTGCGTTTCCTGCGTCGTCTTGCGTGACACAACGGAGACGAGAGCCCTTAGTAAATCTGAATCAAGGGCATGTGTTTCCTGCGTCGTCTTGCGTGACACAACGGAGACGAGAGCCCTTAGTAAATCTGAATCAAGGGCGTGCGTTTCCTGCGTCGTCTTGCGTGACACAACGGAGACGAGAGCCCTTAGTAAATCTGAATCAAGGGTGTGCGTTTCCTGCGTCGTCTTGCGTGACACAACAGAGACGAGAGCCCTTAGTAAATCTGAATCAAGTTCGTGCGTTTCCTGCGTCGTCTCGCGTGACACAACGGAGACGAGAGCCCTTAGTAAATCTGAATCAAGGGCGTGCGTTTCCTGCAATGGGACCCACAGGGCTCCGAGAGGCACCCCAATCCTGCCCTGCAGCCTGTGAACAGCAATGGGACCCACAGGGCTCCGGGGAGGCACCTCATTCCTGCCCTGCAGCCTGAACCCAGCAATGAGACCCACAGGGCTCCGGGGAGGCACCTCAATCCTGCCCTGCAGTCTGTGCCCAGCAATGCAACCCACAGGGCTCCGGGAAGGCACCCAAATCCTGCCCGGCAGCCTGTGAACAGCAATAGGACCCACAGGGCTCTGGGGAGGCACCTCAATCCTGCCCTACAGCCTGAACCCAGCAATGGGACCCACAGGGCTCCGAGGAGGCACCGCAATCCTGCCCTGCAGTCTGTGCCCAGCAATGGGACCCACAGGGCTCCAGGGAGGCACCTCAATCCTGCCCTACAGCCTGAACTCAGCAATGGGACCCACAGGGCTCCGGGGAGGCTCCCCAATCCTGCCCTGCAATCTGTGCCCAGCAAAAGGACCCCGCAGGGCTCCAGGGAGGCACCCAAATCCTGCCCTGCAGCCTTTGAACAGCAATGGGACCCACAGCTCTCCAGGGAGGCACCCCAATCCTACCCTCCAGTCTGTGCCCAGCAATGAGACGCGAGCCCTTAGTAAATCTGAATCAAGGGCGTGCGTTTCCTGCATCGTCTCGCGTGACACAACGGAGACGCGCGCCCTTAGTAAATCTGAATCAAGGGCGTGTGTTTCCTGCGTTGTCTTGCGTGACACAACGGAGACGAGAGCCCTTAGTAAATCTGAATCAAGGGCGTGCGTTTCCTGCGTCGTCTTGCGTGACACAACGGAGACGAGAGCCCTTAGTAAATCTGAGTCAAGGGCGTGCGTTTCCTGCGTCGTCTTGCGTGACACAACGGAGACACGAGCCCTTAGTAAATCTGAATCAAGGGCGTGCGTTTCCTGCAATGGGACCCACAGGGCTCCGAGAGGCACCCCAATCCTGCCCTGCAGCCTGTGAACAGCAATGGGACCCACAGGGCTCCGGGGAGGCACCTCAATACTGCCCTACAGCCTGAACCCAGCAATTGGACCCAGAGGGCTCCGTAGAGGCACCCCAATCCTGCCCTGCAGTCTGTGCCCAGCAATGGGACCCACAGGGCTCCGGGAAGGCACCCCAATCCTGTTTGGCAGCCTGTGAACAGCAATAGGACCCACAGGGCTCCGTAGAGGCACCCCAATCCTGCCCTGCAGTCTGTGCCCAGCAATGGGACCCACAGGGCTCCGGGGAGGCACCCCAATCCTGCCCTGCAGCCTCTGCACAGCAATGGGACCCTCAAGAGATGAGGAGACGTGAGCCCTTAGTAAATCTGAATCAAGGGCATGCGTTTCCTGAGTTGTCTCGCGTGACACAATGGAGACGCGAGCCCTTAGTAAATCTGAATCAAGGGCATGCGTTTCCTGCGTCGTCTTGCGTGACACAACGGAGATGCGAGCCCTTAGTAAATCTGAATCAAGGGCATGCGTTTCCTGCGTCGTCTTGCGTGACACAACGGAGACGCGAGCCCTTAGTAAATCTGAATCAAGGGCATGCGTTTCCTGAGTCGTCTCGCGTGACACAACGGAGACGCGAGCCCTTAGTAAATCTGAATCAAGGGCATGCGTTTCCTGCGTCGTCTTGCGTGACACAACGGAGACGCGAGCCCTTAGTAAATCTGAATCAAGGGCATGCGTTTCCTGCGTCGTCTTGCGTGACACAACGGAGACACGAGCCCTTAGTAAATCTGGGACTAGGTTTTTGCTGTATACAGAAACTCGTATGTTTCCGTACTTTCTAAAATAATTCCAATAAGTTAAAAAGAATAATATAAGCAAATTCTCTATTGTTTATTATTCTAATCAAAACATTCAAAACCTGATAAGACTGCCATGAGACCCTGGTATGTTGCTTAATTCCCGCAACTTTCTGTTTTTAATTCTCCTTATAAAGTGGTTTCCATCCTTCCACTGAGCATGACTCGTGGCCTCTGGTGCATGGCACGTGGCCTCTGGTGCATGGCATGTGGCCTCTGGTGCATGGCATGTGGCCTCTGGTGCATGGCACATGGCCTCTGGTGCATGGCACGTGGTCTCTGGTGCATGGCACGTGGCCTCTGGTGCATGACTCGTGGCCCCTGGCGCATGACTCGTGGCCCCTGGCGCATGGCATGTGGCCTCTGGTGCATGACTCGTGGCCTCTGGGGCATGGCACGTGGCCTCTGCTGAATGACTCGTGGCCTCTGGTGCATGGCATATGGCCTCTGGTGCATGACTCGTGGCCTCTGGTGCATGGCACGTGGCCTATGGTGCATGGCACGCAGCCTCTGGTGCATGGCATGTGGCCTCTGGTGCATGACTCGTGGCCTCTGGTGCATGGAACGTGGCCTCTGGTGCATGGCACGTGGCCTCTGGTGCATGACTTGTGACCTCTGGTGCATGGCACGTGGCCTCTGGTGCATGACTTGTGGCCTCTGGTGCATGGCTCATGGCCTCTGGTGCATGGCACGTGGCCTCTGGTGCTTGGCACGTGTCCTCAGGTGCTCTGGTTGGCCCAGAGAGAGGAATCCGTCCCTATTGAGAGATTTGTAAATAACAATGTATGCACCTGAGACTGCCCCATGGGCAGTGTTGAGGAGGTGGCTGGATGGGCAAAGTGAGGAGGTGGCCTGCTGGGCAGTATGAGGAGGTGGCCTGCTGGGCAGAGTGAGGAGGTGGCCTGCTGGGCAGAGTGAGGAGGTGGCCTGCTGGACAGTGTGAGGAGGTGGCCTGCTGGGCAGAGTGAGGAGGTGGCCTGCTGGGCAGTATGAGGAGGTGGCCACCGTGGCCTGCTGGGCAGAGTGAGGGACTTTCAGTGGTGGGCGATGTTACAACGCCCAGCGCCTCACTCACCAGCAGTGGTAAGGCCTACCACTGCCCAGACTGAGTCCCTCTTGACCCCTCAGCACCAGCACCCCCAAAGCCTCTCGGAAGCGCCCCATTAAGCCCGCACCTCAGCATCCGCTCTGCTGGCGCCGCATCCGCCGCTCCTCAGATTGAGAAATAAAAGGCCACTCTCGAGTGGAAATAAAAAGAGCGAGGTGGAGGGGGGAGGGGGGGGGGGAAATCCGCCGAGCGACTCCGCGAGCCTCGGATCAAACTGAGCATGAAGAACAGAAGCAGAACATTTACAGATCTGAGCATCCGCAGCCCGGGGAGAGAGGCGGGTGGGAAGAGGGAGAGCACTGGGTGGCAATGAGAGGAGGGGAAGGAGGAAAGAAGACGATGAGGGAGGGACGAGAGGGGAGGAGGGGAAGAAGGAAGGAAGACGAGGAGGGAGGGAAGAGAGGTGGGGAAGAAGGAAGATGAGGAGAGAGGGAAGAGAAGAGGGGAAGGGAAGAAGGAAGTCAAATGAGGAGCGAAAAGGGAGGGAAGGGAGGAGGGAGGGGAGGGGCGAGGTAGTCAAAGGAGAGCGAAAGAAGGGAGGAAGATGAGGAGGGAGGGAAGAGAGGAGGGGAGGCGAATAAGGTAGGAAGACAAGGAGGGAGGGAAGGGAGGAGGGAGGGAAAGAAGAAAGGAAGACGAAGAGGGAGGGAAGAGGAGGGGAAGAAAAAGAAGACGGGAGAGAGGGAAGAGAGGGAAGAGGGAATGGAAAGAAGGAAGGAAGATTAGGAGGGAAGGAAGAAAAGAGGGGAAGAGGGAAAGAAGATGAGGAGGGAAGAGGGGAGGGAAAGAAGACGAGGAGAAGGGGAAGAAGGAAGGAAGAATAGGAGGGAGGAAGAGGGGAAGAAGGAAGGAAGATGAGGAGGGAGGGAAGAAGAAAGGAAGAATAGGAGGGAAGAGAAGCGAGGAGTGGAAGTAGGAAGGAAGATGAGGGAAAGAAGGAAGAAAATTAGGGAGGATGGAGGAGAAGAAGGGAAGAAGAGGAGTGAGGAGAAGGTAAGGGATGAGGGAAGGAAGACAGGGAGGGAAGGGAGGAAAGAAGGAAGGAAGTAAAAAGTGGAGTAAGGGGAGAGAGGAGGGAAAGAAGGAAGATGAGGAGGGGGAGGGAGGAATGGGAGGAATGGGAGGAGAAAAAGGCAGACAAGAAGGAAGGGAAAGGAGTTGAGAAGAAAGGAAGATGAAGGGAGGAAGGGCAGGGAGGAAGGAAGGAAGACGAGTAGGGCGAGGGAGGGCAGGAAGGAAAGAAGGAAGGAAGACGGGGAAGAGGGAGACTGTGAGGAGAAAAGGAAGGAAGGAAGACGAAGTAGAGCAAGGAAGAGGGGAAGAAAGGAACAGAGGAAAGGAGGTGGAGGACGGTTGGGAGGAAGGATCACAGGAAGGGAAAGAAGGGTGAGAAATATGAGGAGAAAGAAGAGCAAAAAGAAATAAGGTAATTAAGATAAAAGGAGTGAATGATGTTGCCAGGGAGAAAAAGAGAGTTTGTGGAGGGATTGAAAAAGAATGATGGGGAGCGGCGAAGGAGAGAGGAAAGGGGGAGTGCAGGAGGAATGTAAAGAGGAACAGTGGTGGAGGGAAAGAACCAAAGAACAGAGGGAGGGAGTGTTGGACCTGGCCCTCTCTGCAGGGCCACCCCAAACGTTTTGCCTTTTACCTTCTACTTTTTGGAGAATTTGTTTTTTGGCCTTAGGACTCTGTGCACATTACCACTGCTAACCAGTGCTAAAATGCTTGTGCTCTCTACACTAAACATGGTGGAATTGGCTAATTTAATTTACTTGTAAGTCCACAGTAAAATGGCACTACATATGCCCAGGGCCTATAAATTACATGCTACTAGTGGGTCTGCAGAACTGATTGTGCCACCCACTTTAGTATCCCTTTAAACATGTCTCAGGCCTGTCATTGCAGAGCCTGTGTGTGCAGCTTTAAACTGCCTTTTTGACCTGGCAAAATAAACCTTTTGTGAGGCCCAAACCTTCCTTTTCAATACATATAAGCCATCCCTAAGGTAGGCCACTGACAGCCCCAAATGGTAGGGTGCAGTGTATTTTAAAAGTTGGACATGTACTGTTAAATATCACATGTCCTGGTAGTGAAAACTCATACATTGGTTTTTCACTATTGCAAGGTCTATCTCTCCCATAGGATAACATTAAACTTGTCTTATTACATTTTATAAGTGTCATTTCCAAATGGGAAGAGATGAGCAGTTCATGTTTGGTGTCTCTGGAAACACAATTTAAAGTCCTATCTTATGTTGACGTCAGATTTAAAATTGCAATTCTGAAAATGCCACTTTTAGAAAGTTGAAAGCAATGAAGCCCGGATATATATCCAAGACTACTGAGTGCACTACTACAAGTCACTTGAAAAAGTGTACATAAACTCGGAACTTGACACATTGATTCATTTGTGATTCACTTGGTTTAAGAACTGTTTCATCTTTGAATAATTAGTTTAGCTGTTGTTCCCAGTTTATGTACACTTTTTCAAGTGACTTGTAGTGGTGCACTCAGTAGTCTTGGATATATATCCGGGCTTTGTTGCTTTCAATTTGAAATAGGCGGCTGGCAGAGCCCCTTACTAGGTGCCTATTTTATTTTGATTAACTTTTGAAGAAATGATGATTATGTTTGATTGAGTTTAAACAAGTGCATTCCAGCTGTATATATATATTATTGTGGTTACTTTTAGAAAGTTGGCATTTTCTTGTCTTGGCCATTTGGTGCCTGTAGCCTGTTTTGGGTCACATGACTGGATGTACTGACAATTAGACTTTGTGGATTACTCCCAGAGAGTCACACAATAATGGGATTAGGTGTGCCTGAATGAGCCAACTGCTGGCAGGATGTGGGGGCGAAGCTTAGCACAGCCCCACTTACAGCTGAATAGCCTGTACTCTGCCTTCACACAAAGGGCATTACAACCCTGCACTTCAGCCAGCTTGGAGCCAGGGCAGGGGAGACAAGGAATTCTTTGCAATTCAAAGCCACTGACTTGAAGCTTCTTCCACTTTCCATACCCAAAGCATCATTGCATAAAAGAAGGACCTCAGACACCAACTCCTCAGTGCACTTCTGCACCTGTGGGTACTCTGCCAGGAAGTAGAACTGCTGTGCTGCTACAAGGACTGCCACTCAGCTAGACTGCTGATCTAAAGGAACTGCTGCCCTGCTGTGCTGACCCTGCTGCCCTCTTGCCTGGGGAAGAAGAACTGCACCTGCAACATCACCTTGAACCCAGGACCCCATAGTGACTCATAGCGGATAGTTTACTGGCCTCCTGATCTGAGCCTCGGGTACATAACAGGTTCCCCAACAGCACCTGGACCTGTCTTCAGTGAGTTCCTGACCCCAAGAGGTGTCCCTCAGGTCCTTGGCCATTGGTTTGGCTCTTGAACTTTTAAATTCAAGCTTTTGTGCTCTCCATCACTGTGAAGGGGCAAGTTCGCACCGGAACCACGCTGCTCGCACCGAAGTTCAGTGCGAGATGCTGCCAGCCCCTCTCCTCGCACAGCAAGCATCAAGGCTGCGGAGGACCACCACCGTGAAGCTCCAGTCCACCCGTCTGAGATGCCCAGCCTGATCTTGGCACTACACCGACTGCCGCCAGCGACAATCCTCCTGCTCCTGGTGAGCCTCTCTGACTCGAACGGGACTCTTGGCACAAACCTTGAGAAGGTAAACCTTCAGCAGGACTAATCTGGGACTGTGTCCAACCCGCACTCCATCATGGTCAGCCTGAGCTATTGACTTTGACCCAGTCAAGTGCAATCAGATAGCCGCAGCTGGCACTTTATGCTTTTAGGCACTATATAGCCATTTATTCTTTAAAAATTCATAACTATGGTTCTACTGATTGTTTTCTTGTTGTTTTGGTCTTGTTTTATTTATTTATAATCTGTGTGGGATCTTTTTGTGTGGTGTTTTTACAGTTTTATTGTTTAAGTGTTTCACAAATACTTTACACATTGCCTCTAAGTTAAGCGTGACTGCCAAGCTACTAGGGGGTTGAGCATAGGTTAATTTGGTGTTAGCTTGTGCCTTACTCTGACTAGGATTGTGGTTACTGCTTCCCAATTTCTAACAGGGAGGAAGAGGAGGAAAAAGAAGGGATACAAGAAAAGTTGGATTGATGGATGAATGTATAGATGGATGGAAGGTACGATGGATGGATTGAGAAAGAAGCTAGAGACTGCAGGTCGGAGGACTGGAGAGTAAGAAGAGAGGAAAGAGGCAAGATGGAAGAGGAAAGAGAAGGAAGAGACGGGCCCTAGAAGGGCAGGGATGAACTCAGGGGCTCCTGATGGCATGGGCTCTTGCTGCCACACTGCCCTCTGCAGGCACCCGACCAGAAGAGCCCCTGTCAATAGGACCCTAGCCGAGAATGCCAGAGATGGCAGTGAGTGATGGCTTTTCATAGACTTCCCCGAGCTGTGCCATCACTTTTTCACTACCCCATCATGATGTTGGTGTACTTGGTACTTTCTGTTTCTATAAGTTGTGACAGAGACAGAAGAATGCCCTAAAAGTCTTTGCTGCCCGGGGTATAAAATGCTCAAGTATATGCATACACTATCCCCCTCATGGGCATGCATATATGCACTTGAGAGCAATATACATTAACAAATCAGGTGCTTTTAGCAGAATTGATTGAAAATAACATGTACCCATATATATATATATATATATATTCACTGAAAAAACCATAGGTTTCAGGGGCGTTATAGTTAGTTGGACATTTCACTCTTACAAAACCATAGAAATTCCCCGTTATAGTTGGTTCAGCTAACTATAACTCGCGCGCCCGCAATGCACTGCTGATGACGTCACATATTACATCACTCATGACATGGTCAGTGACATCACTCATGACATCACTGATGACATCTCAAATGACATCACTGATGACATCATCCTTGTGATAGAGTGGCAGACCTCCTCTCACCCTAATATAACCTTTGATACACACACTCAAAAATACAAACTAACATTTTCAAAACAATGGACATACCAATACCAGTTACAACACACCTTTTCAGTAATTCCAAGATCTACACACACATCCACTCATTCACCAACAGTCCCTATACAGTCACTCATACATGTACTCACTCATCATATGTACTCATACACCTATACATCCTGTTACACACCGCCACTCATCCATAGAGTTACTCACATACATAGTCACACATGCAAACAAAGTATCAAACATCCATTTACTTGCATATACAGTTATACACACACTACCACACTTACTTCTACAGAAACTTACACATACTTACTCTCTTAAACAATCACTTATAGAAACACCTACTTATTTGTACAGGAACTCTTCCAATCTCTCACTCTCACATATACTCACTTATATACACCAATACTCACATATACTAGTTTAAAACATATGTAGTTACTCATAAAGACACTATTGAGACAGTCATTCACTCACTAACACACCCATACTCATACTCATCCACCTATACAGTCCTGCACACATGCTGTCTTCAACACATACAAACAGTGAGTCACTCATTCATGCATCTATGCACTAAGTAATACCCCCCACCGAACCATACAGACACTCATACTGATACTCAAAAACCAACTAATAACCCATATAGACACTCATGTAGCTACTCACCAACCCATGCAGCCACTTATACACAAAGTGAGAGACTGATACAGATATTTTCATATTTAAACATTACTCACTAACCCATGTATTCACTAAGATACACTTAGTCAGTTATACAATCAATTTTACAAAAAGAAATCATCCATTTAGACACTTATATACCCATTTATTCTTCCATCGACCTTGAGATATACATATATAAAACATATTTAATTTTCAGAAAAACACACATTCACTGGATGATGTCATCAGTGATGTCATTTGAGATGTCATCAGTGATGTCATGAGTGATGTCACTGACCATGTCATGAGTGATGTAATATGTGACGTCATCAGCAGTGCATTATGGAGCGCAGCGAGTTATAGTTAGCTGAACTAACTATAACGGGGGAATTTCTATGGTTTTGTACGAGTGAAATGTCCAACTAACTATAACGCCCCTGAAACCTATGGTTTTTTCAGTGAATTTCTAAGGTTTTTTAAATGCTAATTTCTAACTATAACGTGCCTGAAACCTATGTTTTTTCAGTGAATTTCTAAGGTTTTTTAAATGCTAATTTCTAACTATAACGTGCCTGAAACCTATGGTTTTTTCAGTGAATATATATATATTTATTATACTATGTATACATGTGAAAATGTCTCGGTCCCCTGTTTGCCTCGGTGGCACGGAAAAATGGGTGGAACTGACGTCAGCACGCCGACGAGGTCCTCTTATGGCTCCGATGACATCATACGGTGTCGCGAGCGGAGCCGTGCTCGTTGACGTGGGAGAGCTAGGAAAGAATTTCCGTGGAATGCTGGTGCAGGGGATATTCACCTAAGTGTTCAGGCTAGTCCTTTGGGAGCAACTGTTTATGTTGCCACTCCAGAAACCGAAACCAGTGATCCGAGGGCAGAGGCCCTGCAGATGGCACATGAGGTGGGGTGCCCAGTCGTGTGCACCGGCGGGGCAGCGAAGTGACAAGCACCACAACCCACAAAAAAGGTAACGAGGGCACTGAATAACACAGGATCTTCTCTTCGTATCTGGCAGGAACAACGAAGTTAAAATGCCCTAGTACCAAAATGTAGAATTAGTGCTACAACGGTCTTCAAGAGGACCTGCGATGCCGCTTCTGCCTCCCGTACCCTGGAGGCGGCACATGGGTCACGCGGTACGGTCATACTGCGGTGGGACGCACACTCGTTGACCTCTCATGGCACTGCTCCACACTTCAGGGAGGACGCTTTCCATTAGCTATGTTTTCTGATGACATGTCGCGCCGGCCCCATCCAACAACAGAACTCCTTTAGATCCAAACAGACTCTTCCACTCTCTCACCGGAAGTGAAACCAGGCCACGCGGACACTTTCACAATACAACAGCCGGGAATGCACTTTTCGGTAAAAACCACATTCCTTCCTCCTAATTAATCAAATAAACGTCTCACTGAAGAACAGGGGCCAGCTTTGATCGGTAAACAGCCGTTACAACGACTTTTTTACTTTGCGATACCATTACAACGCATGCATTACCACGCATGCGTTGTACATCACGAAGTCATTACTACGCATTTTTTTAGAACGCATGGTCATTTACCACGCATGCCTTTACAACAAATTTTGTTGTAAAGGTATGTATGGTAAATGAACATGCGTTCTAAAAAACATGTAGACGATCCATGTCGTTGTAAGGAAACAGAGGCTGTTCCGTTTCCTCACAACTACGTGCACTGCCCCTCAGAGATGACGTGAAGCAGGAACCATGAGGAGTGAGAGGTAAGGGGGATTGGGCATGGGGTGTGGGTTTCTTTTCTAGGGTTTAGGGTAGTGCAGTGGTGTTTGGGTGGTGTAGGGGTCGTGCTGGGGGTAGTGTTTTAGGGTTTAGGGTAGTGCAGTGGTGTTTGGGTAGTGTAGGGGGTCATGCTGGGGGTAGTGTTTTAGGGTTTAGGGTAGTGCAGTAGTGTAGGGGTCGTGGGGGGTAGTGTTTTAGGGTTTAGGGTAGTGCAGTGGTGTATGGGTAGTGTAGGGGTCGTGCTGGGGTAGTGTTTTAGGGTTTAGGGTAGTGCAGTGGTGTTTGAGTAGTGTAGGGGGTCATGCTGGTGGTAGTGTTTTAGGGTTTAGGGTAGTGCAGTGGTGTTTGTGTAGTGTAGGGGGTCATGCTGGGGGTAGTGTTTTATGGTTTAGGGTAGTGCAGTGGTGTTTGGGTAGTGTAGGGGGTCGTGCTGGGGGTAGATTTAGGGTTTAGGGTAGTGCAGTGGTGTTTGGGTAGTGTAAGGAGTCGTGCTGGGGGTAGTGTTTTAGGGTTTAGGGTAGTGCAGTGGTGTTTGTGTATTGTAGGGGGTTGTGCTGGGGGTAGTGTTTTAGGGTTTATGTTAGTGCAGTGGTGTTTGGGTAGTGTAGGGGGTAGTGCTGGGGTAGTGTTTTAGGGTTTAGGGCAGTGCAGTGGTGTTTGTGTAGTGAATGGGGTCATGCTGTGTGTAGTGTTTTAGGGTTTAGGGTAGTGCAGTCGTGTTTGTGTAGTGTAGGGGATCATGTTTTAGTGTTTAAGTTAGTGCAGTGGTGTTTGGGTAGTGTAGGGGGTCATGCTGGGGATAGTGTTTTAGGGTTTAGGGTAGTGCAGTGGTGTTTGGGTAGTGTAGGGGGTCGTGCTGGGGTAGTGTTTTAGGGTTTAGGGTAGTGCAGTGGTGTTTGTGTAGTGTGGGAGGTCATGCTGGGGGTATATTTAGGGTTTAGTGTAGTGCAGTGGTGTTTGGGTAGTGTAGGGAGTCGTGCTGGGGGTAGTGTTTTAGGGTTTAGGGTAGTGCAGTGGTGTTTGGGTAGTGTAGGGAGTCGTGCTGGTGGTAGTGTTTTAGGGTTTAGGGTAGTGCAGTTATGTTTGGGTAGTGTAGGGTGTCGTGATGGGGGTAGTGTTTTAGGGTTTAGGGTAGTGCAGTGGTGTTTGGGTAGTGTTTTAGGGTTTAGGGTAGTGCGCCCAACCAGCCACAATATCCGTGGACAAAGGGGATCCTGACTCTTTGGAACGCTCCGTCAATTGAATAATTTGGGTCAAGGGCCCTACCACGTCCAAGACCTATCAATTCCTTTCTTGGGAGCCCTCATATACTTGGAGAAAAAGGTACATAGTTTCTCATCAATTTCAGGCGTGTGTGCCACCTTCCCCTTCAGTGAGGGCCTGGGGCATTCTCCCCTCATCCTATTCCTGACCTCCCTTTCAAGGGGTTGATGGATTTTCCCCACCACATACTCTGCCACTTTGGTGTCAGGTGTCCACTCTGCCGACCTAGGATGGTAAATTTGGGTAGGCTCGAACATGTCCGAGTGGACCCCGTCCCCAACCGGGGACTGAGAGGAGTGGGACTCTGGACGCCAGGGATGCCCCGAGTCCTTATCCTCATCGGAGGAGAAATCGTCCTCCGATACACCCTCTCCCTCTAAGGGAAACCCGCCGTCGGGGTCTACAATAGTGGTGACAGTGTCACAATTTTCTCCGGGCCCCTCCTCCTCCCGGCAGGGTGCATGTTTTAGCGTTCGCGCACTCTTGAGGAAGGTCTCCGTAAGTTTATCAAATCCTTCCAAGTGCCCCGCGTTATGCTTAACGGCCCTTTATTCCCCATCTGGGAGCTACTTGGACCCGCCACCACCAGATCTGGGTCACTGAACACCCTAGGGATGCTTTTCGCCAGCTTATCAACCTGATCCCTAAGAGGAGCCAGCGCCCTAGAAATAGCCAGAGAGAGGGCTTGGTCCACTGCTGGAGGGAGAAGTTGGGGGCCATTCCTCCTCCACTTCCTGGTAGGAGGAGTAAAAATGGCCTTCTGGAGAAGACATGATAGTAGAGGGTGTGAGCACAGAACAAATGCCCTTAAAATCCTTAAGACAGCTCCCTCGCCGGTGCTCCAACAGCTGGGCTTTCCCCGAAGCCACCACCAGGTGGCGCTGGTCACTAACGTGGCCGTGTGGGGAAATCACCGCGTAGCGGTGTCAAAATTAGGCGAGGGTTGGTCGGGAATCAAGCGGACACTAAAGGAGTGACCGGATTCCCAAACGCGCGTAAAGACCAGCGGGAGCGCTCGACGGAGCTGCCTCGCTCGGACCAGACGCGCCTGACAGGATCTCACCACGCGCAGAGCACACAGCGGGAGAAACTGCGAGAGAACGCGCTCGGGCAAGAGCCTGCTGCGCAGGGAATATGAAACAATACCAAGGCAATAATGCTAATAACGTGCACAAGAAACCGCTATACAAACAGCAACAACGTCAGATTAAGCCAAGAATGTAAGGAATGCACTTAACTGACGAGCAGTGAAGAAAGAGGAAGCGGAAGGGACGTCACGATATTATATACGATGGACTGTGATATGATTGGACTATAGTTGCCTTGGAGACTACCCCCCCTAATGGTTCATGGGTTGTGTAGTCTTTTGTTTAATGATTGTTGAGTTACGTTTTCTTTGAACTGCTATGCAAATAAAGTGAGTAAAGATATGCATAATCCTCGCCTCCGTCCTGCCATAGAATTCATTAAACTTTATTTGATCTGATTTAGAAACATAGATCATAAAAGTGTACATAAAAACAGTAAATCCTCTTTCCTAATACAATACAGAGAGAATTAATTAAAACCAGTAGGTAAAAACGGGTGTTACAAAGCCCGGTTCAGAGCAACTTCAGGTTAACAGAATCATAAAGTTCAATGTTTCGCAAGATCAATCTCATGTACTTCGTGCAAAATACGCAATAAGGGGTCCAAGTAAGATGTAACGCTCCAATACCTGACCAGTTTGCACTATATAAAACTGCAGAAAAACTCAAAATAAAAAGTGTTTTGCACACTTCTGTCATTGGGCTATATGTGGGCTACATCTGGGTGATATTTGTGCTACATTTGGGCTCTTTTTTCTCTGGTGGCCATCTTGGGGGACTTATTTGTTATGAAGTTTCCTAATTTCGTCATTTACCGCAGTCTCCTCAGTAGGAAATGCTTTCAGTTTTTTACTTTGATTCCATCAAGAAGGCATTCAGATGTGTCACACATTTGCCATAAATTCAGAATGTTAGCACTCTAGTTGTTCATTAGATCACTGTAGTAAAGCTACTGCTCACCAGGGAGTTAACTGGAAGTCTACTGCTGGTATTGAAAGTGATTGTTTCAGTCTGCATGTCAGAATTTTCTAATGAAATAGAAGAGGATTTGAGATCTCACTTAAAACATGCCCTAAATTTTCTTTCTGCAGCACTAACCATAATTTCTATGGCAAAATGAACCCCCTCATTTTGTTCCTTTTTAAATTAAATGTTTTAAGTGTTACCAGTTTATTCCAATCAAGATGGCTTCAGGTGTGCCATACTTTTGTCATAAGTAAGGCTGTTAGCGCTCTAGTTGTTCTTTAGAACACTCTGGGAAGCTGCAGTAGAACACAAAGGCATCAACTGACAGGCTGCTCCTGTTGAAATATAACAGGAAGATATTTGAGATCTCACTTGAAACATGTCCTAATTTTTCTTTCTACAGCACTAACCATAATTTCTATGACAAAATGAACCCCATCATTTTGTTCCTTTTTAAATTAAATGTTTTAAGTGTTACCAGTTTATTCCAATCAAGATGGCTTCAGCTGTGCCATACTTTTGTCATAAGTAAGGCTGTTAGCGCTCTAGTTGTTCTTTAGAACACTCTGGGAAGCTGCAGTAGAACACAAAGGCATCAACTGACAGTCTCTGCCCTTGTTGGATGTACATGTTTTACTGAGAATGTCAGACTTCATTCTCACATGACTGAGAAAGATAATGTGAATTTACAGAAAATATGCTCTCATTTTAGCTTCTGGAGCACCTTTCAAAACCGTATGGGACAAGCATGTGAAAATAGTTTTCTCTCAAACATGATTCATGATATCCCAGCAGAAGGTTTTTCACAGGGTAAAATCACCTTAGAACACACCACAATTCCTGAAATTAGTATGGTACCATCAACAAATGAATTCTAATGTAACTAAAGTCTGTTATCACCCTTTATAGTGTTCCTTTTGGTAACCCTCAAAATCTTCGATTCACTACAATGCATTTCAATGGGGTACTATCATTTATATTGGTCCCAAGATGGCTGCCAGCAATTCCAGGATGAAGTGCTGACAGCCAATCAGATCTCACGATGACATGGTGGTTAGGCTCCGCCCAGATATATATGTGTTTTCTTTTTCAAATTTCTCAGGAACTACTGAACGGATTTACACCATTTAACCAAAAGGCACGACTCTGAACCAAGGGCTACCTTTTGCCAAATTTGGTGTAATTCCGTTCAGCAGTTCGGGCTGTAGCTGCGACTAAAGGTTCCTATGGAAAATTGCATGGGGAAAACACGTTTTGGGACCCCCTTTTTTCTCGGCCCCCACTTGACGAATCACCCCGAAACTTTCAAGATAGGAGCGGACCTGAGCGTGCCATAAGTTTTGAAAATTTTGCGAAGATTCGTCAACCGGCGCCAAAGTTATTGGGAATAGAATGTTGCGGATTTCCTATGGAAAATAGGTCCTAACTATAACTATCTACTGGCGACCGCCAGTAGATAATATATATATATATATATATATATATCCAGTAAAGCTCGTCCAATGCTCCTGCTCGAAGAACGAGAGTAGACCCAATATCAGTGCAAATAGTGTTTATTAGTACAACACCATGCCGCCATGACGCGTTTCGGCCGATTTCCGGCCTTGATCACATGATATATATATATATATATATACACTAACCTGGTTAGCACATTTACTATCTCCACTAGGGACGTGCAAAATGTTCATAGTTTACTTTTACGTAATTATGCAAATTTTTAAATAATTACGTGTAATCACCCAAAATGCAAAACTGGTATTTGGCGCTGTAAAATGTGTCCCTGTGTCTTCTTTGGATGCGAGGATGCTTTTCGCCCATAAAAAGTGCAAAAAAAAACCATGACCAACAACCACTTGCGTTCTGTCCTTCACATTGATCCTGCACATATGCAGTACATTTTTACTTAAAATATATTAAAAAATAAAAAATATTTTCCCCTGCATTTGCAAAGGGGAAGGGGTCCCCAAGGGGTCGCCTGGGGACCCGTTCCCTTTTGCGACCCCATTACCACCCTCTTCAAGAGGGTGGTAATTTGCGAGTGTTGTGCGACCGCAATTGCGGTCGCAAAACATTTGTACATGGGGTTGCGCTCGCTATAAGGAAGGGAACGCCCCTTCCTAATAGCGACCCGCAATTCCAAAATAGCAAGTCGCAAATAAATTGCGACTCGCTATTTTTGAATGGTACATAACCCTAGAGGATTTTGCATGCGCAAACGGGTTCGCAAACCCGTTTGCGCATGCAAAAACCGTCGTACATCTGGCCCTAAATGCTTCTCAGGAGCATCCTTCCGTGCACTCGTCCTTTCTTTGAGAAACAGAAACCTTGGGACTAAGACAATTAGGTGGTTTGAAATGGTTTCCTTGGATGAAAAGACTGTGCCACCCTTTATCTCCTGCCACCCTGGGCAAAACTCCAGGTGCGCTAGGTTACCGGGGAGGCCTGCAGAGACATCTGTGGCCATTGGTTCATCACTTCTTCTTCCTTCTGGAACTTTCTGTTTCCAAAGTTTGTCAGAGACCACAGCAGTAGGTTTGGGTGAATTTTTAATGACGCCGGCGTAATCGGAGTGATTTTGGTAAACATGTGTTATTCTTGCGGTGTGAAATTACCTAAAAATATGCAATTACGCAGGGCTTTAAGTGGGATGAAAAAACTAGAGGGTCTCTCAAAGGGGCGTGGCCAATGTAATTAAGGGCGTGGCTTAAACACATAAGCTAAAAAAATTGTGCTCAGCATTGTGTGCCGCCCGACTTGTATTTTGCTGTTTCTGTCATTGCATCCAAATATATGATACAACAAGTAACATCATACCTACAACAAGTCAGGACTATTGGCTTTGTCATTGGTTGTTAGTTGCATAATATAAATAAGCAGCAACGATGGCTTGATGTATATAATAATGAAAAAACTTCCACTTAAAGCCCTGGTGACACCACGAATATGTTGTTGCTCCTGAGTTTCAAAAAGAGAAGGGAAATCCAGAGAGAAAATGATTCTCTTTAAAGGATTTCCCTTCCCCTGCAACGCTCACCTGGCATGACGTCATGCCGTAACTTCTCCACTAGTGAGAAGTGAGCAGTGTGAGCACACGCACACTAGTGAGAAGTGAGCAGTGTGAGCACACGCACACTAGTGAGAAGTGAGCAGTGTGAGCACACGCACACTAGTGAGAAGTGAGCAGTGTGAGCACACGCACACTAGTGAGAAGTGAGCAGTGTGAGCACACGCACACTAGTGAGAAGTGAGCACACACTCATCGATGTGCCTGCTGTCACTGCAGCCTGGTAAATAACGGAGCGCCTTGCTCCATTTTATTATAAAATCTCTATAGCCGGCAGATTACGAGTTTTGCTTAGTTCTTGAACTTTCCTTTTCACCAGTTTGTCACACAGACCTGCTCTGCCACTGGCCGTCACGCGCTCTTAAGGTAGCTGGAAATGTCTTGCAAAAACTTCAAAAAATATGCAAAAGTCACAAAGTCCCTTGTGTGTCGGCTGTGAAAGGAAAATTGGCACCTTCCCACGTGTTTAATATCACACACTCTCCAACTAACCCCCCTCCTCCCCACAGGTAAGCTCGTCTACTCCATAGACAAGTTTTCTGCGAGAGAGCGTGGTTGGGCCCCCCTTTTCCTCGCGAATATCAGAGTCATCTACGAGGTAAAGGCAGGAAACTTTACAAAGCAGAGGGGACATTCATTTTACAGTGCACCCCCAAAAAATGCACTGGCAAAGTTGAAGGCAAATCAGAAAACTCATTAACCACTGCGAAGGAAAATTATTCGAAATAATTTCACAAAACTTCAGTTATGAAATAAAAACTGCACAGACTTCCAGCGCCAGCACCAACGTGACAATGGGAATCTACAGCTCTTGTATTGTCCTCAGCCCTTTGCTTAAGAGCGGGGAGTGGTACATCCCTTGTCTGTACCCCCATCCGCCTTCCCACGGCTACCAGTCAGCCTCGGCCCTGTCAATGTCTGCCACTAACACTGGACGCTAGAAATGTGGCTATCAACAACGTAACGTGAATCAAAGCGCATGTTCACACAGAAGGGTATCTTGGCGCTGAATAACAGTTGTTTATTGTTAATCAACAGTATTATTTTATCAACCTCAGAAGGATGAAAGGCTGAGTGGACCCACCAGCATTTGAACCTGTGACCATGAGATTATACCAGACCCCTACTTGGACACATGCGTCCACTAAACCACCAGACTTGGCCAATTCCAGCCTCTCTTAACTATGACAACTCTCTCTCTCCTTCAGAGGCACACCAGCCGTGTTTCCATCCACTGACTTCCTGGTTAAGAGTGGCCCACCAGAGTTGTCCTCCATGGGTCTTTGTCACCAGTAAACCCACCTAAGAACGACTCCTTGGGTCTCCAGGCTAGCCCTCTCATGGGCCAAGATGCTGTGCACACTCAGCGTGTGCTGTAGCACAATTAACCCTGTATGTATGTATCTATGTATGTGGTACTTGTATACTGCTGCGGTGACCTTTGGCCTTTTGCACTCTTTGAAGACCCAGGAATCCACGATCAGTCCTTGTTCTCTGCATGGCATTGGTTCTTTCTAAACTCGAGGTTGGAGACCTTTGAAGACTCTAAGTGTGTGTGTGTGTGTGTGTGTGTGCGTGCGTGTGTGTGTGCGTGTGTGCGTGTGTGTGTGTGTGTGTGTAGTATTTGTATAACACTAACCTAGCCGAAGGCAGTTGAGAGCTGCACAGGGTCAAAGGCAGTCGTACAGTCACCAAGGGATGGGAGAGGGCGTTGGTTTGTCCACTATTAATGCACCATGATGTAGTGGAGCAGGGTTGGGTAGATGTGGGGATGCTGTTCGTGATCCGGGTTGCATAGATGGGAAAGGCCTGTTTCCTTGTCTTTTTTTGCATGTCTTTGTGTATGGTTTGAGGGTGCTCTGGCTGCGGGTATTCCAAGAGCCACTGGAGAGGAAGAGCTTGTCAGCCACACAGGCAGGATGAAGGTCACGTGGCTTCGTAAGCGATGCAGCCGGATTTTAAGATGGTGCAACCAGCAGGGTGAATAAGTTGTGATGCCTCAGAATGGGGGTAATTGGGGGTAATGTGATCATATTTATAGGGCCATGGAGGAGATGTGCTGAGGCACGTAGGATGCCCTTGAGGGAAGCTGGTTTAGAGTCTTGTAGACCACGGAGCAGTGCGTCACCCCCATCAGATGCAAGAGTACCAGAGCTGGTACCCAGTCGTCTATGTATCTTTCATAATGTTCAGGGTGAATCTAAGTCACTTGGCATTTCGTGAATGTTGGGGTTCAAAGCTGTCAAGATTTATGTCATTGAGCCCAGTTTGTGCCGTTTTTTGTTCTTGACAAATAACAGGATTTCTGTCTTGGCTGGGTTGAGCTTCTGGTAGGCACGGGACATCAACATCTGGATGATGAGCAGGGGCAGGATGTCTGAAGCAGAGGAGGCTTTGAAGTAGAGCTGTGTAGCATCAGCGTATCAGTGAATCCTGACCAAGCTGCGACATGTAGAAGCTGAGGATAATGAACTGGTGTTGGTTGGTCAGGTAGGAGGAAAACCAGGACGGGGCATTGACCCTGAATCCCATCCGAGACTCCAGGGTGTGGGTGAGGGAAGGATGGTCGACTGTGTCAAAGGCAGCTAAGAGGCCCGGCAATATGAGGAAGCAAGGGTCATCTTCGTCCATGGTTAGGACGCTGTCATCTAGGGTGTTTGTAAGGCAGTGATGCACATGCTGGTAGTCACGCAGGCGATGGTTAGCAGTGATGTGATCTTAGAGTTGAGCGTAGACTGCTTCCTCAATGATCTTACCGATGAACAGTATCTGAGTGATGGGCTGGTAGATGGCAAGGCCATCAGGAACCAGTAGAACTTTCTTTCAGAGCGGGAGGATTTGGCCTGTCTTGAGAGCTTCTGGGAAGACCCCTTAAGTGAGGGAGGCAGTGACAATGGTGAGTAGGGATGGAGGGAGAGAGTAGGAAGCCTCCCCGGATAGAGCTTTGACGAGGGACAGTGGTTAGATATGATCTCCCTAGGAGGTTCAGCCAGAGATATGGCTTTGAAGTAGGACCATTGCGGGATTCTGTGAGAAGGGGTGGGGGTAGGAGGAGGAGCAGGCTTGTTGCTGTCAATGTGCTGTTCAATATTCTATATTGTTTCACTGAAGACGAAGTTGATGGCATTGCAATTGTCTGTGTGGGATAGGGCAATCAGGGTTCACTGATTGAAGATCGATTTCAAACATATTAAGTGAACAAAATATTGTGTCTAATATCGGGGATCAGAATGCCGAGAAGGTAAGTGCGAGTAGGTAAGTATCGATTTACTATCCGTAACTCCACATCTGCGGACCTTGAAGATATATATATATATTAGGGTAAGTATCGATTTAATATCGGTAACTCCACATCTACGTACCTTGAAGATATATGTATATATTTGGGTAAGTATTGATTTACTATCCATAACTCCACATCTACGTACCTTGAAGATATATATATATATTAGGGTACGTATCGATTTACTATTCCTAACTCCACATCTTCGTACCTTGAAGATATATATATATATATATATATATATATATATATATATATATATATATATATATATTAGGGTAAGTATCGATTTACTATCCGTAACTCCACATCTACGTACCTTCAAGATATCTATTTATTAGGGTAAGTATCGATTTACTATCTGTAACTCCACATCTATGTACCTTGAAGATATATATATATATATATATATATATATATATATATATATATATATATATATATATATATATATATATATATATATATATATATATATATATATATATATATATATATATATATTAGGGTAAGTATCGATTTACTCTCCGTAACTCCACATCTATGTACCTTGAAGATATATGTTAGGGTAAGTATCGATTTACTATCCGTAACTCCACATCTACGTACCTTGAAGATATATATTTATTAGGGTAAGTATCGATTTACTATCCCTAACTCCACATCTACGTACCTTGAAGATATAAATATGTATATATATATATCAGGGTAAGTATCGATTTACTATCCGTAACTATACATCTACGTACCTTGAATATATATATATATATATATATATATATTAGGGTAAGTATCGATTTACTATCCGTAATTCAACATCTACGGACCTTGAAGATATACATATTAGGGTAAGTATTGATTTACTATCCGTAACTCCACATCTACGGACCTTGAAGATATATATATATATATATATATATTAGGGTAAGTATAGATTTACTATTCTTAACTCCACATTTACAGACCTTGAAGATATATATATATATATATATATATATATATATATATATATATATTAGGGTAAGTATAGATTTACTATTCTTAACTCCACATCTGCGGACCTTGAAGATATATATATATATATTAGGGTAAGTATCGATTTACTATCCGTAACTCCACATCTACATACCTTGAAGATATATATATATATATATATATATATACTTGAAGATGGAGGATCACAAGAAAACAACAGCCAGCCAGGGCAAAAATCTGGATCCCAAAGGATACAATGAGTCACAAAGAAATAAAATATCCAAGAAAGAAGTGACTCAAACAGATAGATTCACCAAAGAACAAAAATATATTTCAACTACAACGTTTCAGCTTCCGCCTTCCTCAGGTAGTACAAGATGGTTTGCTCAGTGGCTGCACAGATGACACAGCTGAATTTTCAAAAAGCATCATGAGTGAAGATTCCATTTGGAATGTGGAATCAATGCAGTCCTGAGAGCTCTTGAGATATGCAGTAATCAGGTTGTATTATCAGTAATGTTCAGTCCATCTGGATGCAGTGATTTTAAACGGTACATCCAGAAGTTTTCTCTGGAGTCCAGTAGTTCTTCCTTTGAGACATGTTCCACGGGGAAAATCTTCAAATCTGATAGTAAATGATCCACAAGGTTAAAATGATTGGCTACAGGCTGGTCAATTTTCTTATTAATTATTGCCGATTTGTGGTTCCTGAATCATGTACGGAGGTCATTCACTGTTTGGCCTACATATTGTTTTTTACAGCTTTGTTGTTGGCACTGAATCACATAAATAATGCATGTTGAGCGACATGTAAGATGCTGTCTTATTCCATAGGTCCTTCTTGTAACAGAACTAGTTACTGATGATGTTTGTAAAAGGTATTCACACGTGATGCACCTTTTAGAGTCACAGCAATGAACCCCTGCATTTGTTACAACTTGCTTGAGTTCAGCTCTCACAATAAGAGATCGTAAATTTGGAGCTCTGCGGTAAGCAATGACTGGCGGTTTTGGAAAAACCTTTTGCAATTTTTCACAAGTAGACAGTAAGGGAAATGTTTTTGCATTATATTTCTGTAGTTGGGAGCTGATGGATGATAGTCAACCACAAATGGAGTTCTGTCACTTTTGTTTCTGCCGTTGGTATTCCAAATAAGTGCTTCTCTGGGTAACTGCAAAGACTTGTCAATTTGTTGCTGTATGATATGCAGAGGATAGCCACGTATTTTAAATAATGTAGCAAGCTCCTGTAGATGGTCTTTACAGGTTTCCTCATTGCTGCAGATGCGTCTTATTCTGAGTGCTTGGCTGTAGATGATGCTCAGTTTAGTGTGGTGTGGGTGACATGAAGTCCAGTTTAGATACAAATGAGCATCTGTAGGCTTGTGGTACAGATCAGTTGTAATTTTTTGTTCATGAATGGTGAGTAGCACATCCAGAAAAGGGAGATGATGCTTCTGTTTAGTATTGCTGCTGGTAAATTTGATGGTAGGATGGATATTGTTGATATAAGCTGTAAATTGTTCCAATGCTCTACTTCCTGCATTCCATATTATAAATATGTCATCAATGTATCTTAGCCATACCAGTGGTTTGATGCTATAAGTAGCAAGTATACAGTTCTCTAGTTTGCCCATGAAGATATTTGCATAGGATGGAGCCATCCGAGTGCCCATGGAAGTCCCTTGTATCTGCAGATAGTGTTTACCATTGAATGTAAAATTGTTGGATTTAAGGATAACTCTTGCAAAGTTGGTAAGCACATTTGTTGATGGCTTTTTCACAGTTCTTTTATTAAGAGCTTCAGATAATGCCATAAGCCCATCCTCATGTGGTATATTGGTGTATAATGATGTAACATCAAATGTAGCCAGAAGAGTATCATCATCAAATGTGTAGGTTTGGTTTAATTTTTCAATAATCTGAAGGAAGTGACTGGTATCTTTAACAAATGATGGAAGTTCCTGTACAATGGGCTGGAGGTGCAGGTCGACAAATAAAGATAGTCTCTCAGTAGCTGTGCCATTGCCAGAGATGATGGGACGGCCAGGATTGTTCATTTTGTGAATTTTGGGAAGCATATAAAATCTCCCAGGTCTTGGTTTGGGATGAACAAGTATATCTGCTGTTGTTTCATCAATGAGGTTTAAGCTCTTGTACCTTACAACCATGTTCTTAATTTCTTTGTTTAAGTCTTCTGTGGGATCAGTTTCTAAAGGTTTGTAAGTGTTGGTATCCATTAGTTGTCTCATTCCTTCCTCAATATAATCACTTACTTTCAAGGCAACCACTGCACCACCTTTGTCTGCCGGTTTTATAATGACATCCATTCTCTGTTGAAGGAGGTGGAGAGCTTTTCTCTCTTCTCGGGTAATGTTATCAAAAATCCTCTTAGGTGTTGATTCCTTGATGAGTTTGTTGATGGATAAAATGTATGTATCAAGAACAGGATTTCTACCACATTGAGGAGTCCATGATTTGGGATGGCGGAACTTCTTAAATGGATCTGGAAGGTAGCTTGGCAGACCAACATTAGAATTATTGTAAAAGTATTCTGCAAGTCTGCATCTTCTCTCGAAGGTTTTTAGGTCTCTCATCATGTTGGCCATATTATGGTCCTTCGGTACAGGACAGAAATAGAGGCCTTTGCTCAAGAGGTTCAATTCACCTGGTGATAGGAGCCCTCCAGTCAAGTCAATAACTGGGTCGGATGTCTGGAAGGGTTGTAGCTGGCTGATGCTATGCAGCTTTTTTTGTCTTATAAATCTTCTGGTTTTTTTATTATATATATATCCAAAGCAGTGTTCCACCTGGGGCTTGCTGAACTCATGGCGGGTGCAACCGGGAGCGGTGGTGGGAACCGCTTAAAAAACAGCAAAAAACAAGGAGTTCATAATACTCCCAAGGTCCGGTGCACTCACGGGGTATGTATCGGCTATAAAACATCCGCAGACGCGTTTCTGGCTCTTGCCGTCATCAGTGCGGAAAAGCCGTTAATAAAACAAACACAGTCATTAAAACGGTCCTGCCATATGGTAGGTGGATCCTTAGCCAATGAAGGAGCAGCAATGGGGCGTCACTGTCTTAATTATTTATTGCCTAATGCAATTTATATGGCGCTCCCATCGCTAAAAAAATCAATTGGCAGCCGTAATAACTGTGCCTGTACATATACATATATATATTAGGGTAAGTATAGATTTACTATTCTTAACTCCACATTTACAGACCTTGAAGATATATATATATATATATATATATATATATATATATATATATATATATATATATATATATTAGGGTAAGTATAGATTTACTATTCTTAACTCCACATCTGCGGACCTTGAAGATATATATATATATATTAGGGTAAGTATCGATTTACTATCCGTAACTCCACATCTACGTACCTTGAAGATATATATATATATATATATATATATATATATATATATATATATATATATATATATATATATATATATAGGGTAAGTATTGATTTACTATTCCTAACTCCACATCTGCGTACCTTGAAGATATATATATATATTAGGGTAAGAATCGATTTACTATCCATAACTCCACATCTGCGGACCTTGAAGATATATATATTAGGGGGAATTCTAATATCTCCAGCGGAATCGGATGAATTTGGTGATTCCGCGTTACTCTTGTAACGTGGAATTACTGATTAAATTCCGCAACTCTGAATTAATCTGCAGTGTTTTTACTTTTTAATAGGGCAGGAAGAGAAGCAGTCCCTCTATGTTTAAAAATCACTGCAGATAGAGTTTAATCTGACAGACATAGAGGGACAGCTCACTCGTCCAGCCCTGTTTAAAGACCATTGCACAGCAGTGCATACCCCTTGGCACCCTTGCATACTTATTTAAGAGCGCTGAGGGTATGCCCTCCTGTGCAGTGTACTGCATACCCCTCGGTGCTCGGTATGTAAGGGCACCAAGGGGTATGCACTGCTTTGCACTGCACTACATACCCCTTGGTGCCCTTGCATAAGTATGTAAGGGTGCTGACTAGTATGCACTGGAGTGGATACCCCTGGGTGCCCTTACTTACTTATGTGAAGGCACAGAGGGGTATGCACTACACATTTCGGTGCCCACCCTGCCTCTTCGCAGAATTCCACGTAATTTAACAGGCCTGCTAGGGAGGAGCAAGTTACGGCGCTCGCAGTCTTCCATCATGGACGGTGTTTGCAGGGAAGTGGGGACATTTATCCACTCACTGGGTTCCCTATCCAGAGGCACAGTGTCTCCTACCACACCGATCCTTGGCGGTTAGACACTTATCTGGAGCCAACAAGTAAGAACCTACCTACACTTAACCTTTATCAATGCACGACTGGCCCCTTGCATAGAATCACTGGAGAGTCAACATGTTTCAGAAGGTTCTCGCAATAACTGGACTTGAGACATTCCTTACCCAACTGCATCCAAGCACGGTGGTGGATCCCTTTCGCATTGTATTACTAGACAACCAGCTCAGGAGTGCCTGCCTTTAGGTGCCTCCCATCTTTAGTTCTTCGTCCTGATGAAGACCTAACATGAATAACTCTATGGGGTGGAAACGTTGAGACAATACTAGTGTACTGTTTTTAATGCAATTTGGAGCTTATCCCTGTTTCATAGTCGGAATCAAACACTGTTGCATCCCTATCGGTCACTATTCATCGACGTATATTGTATACGCTTGCGTACTTTATACTCACCTACTTCACTTGGACTGCACCATTGCATCGGTGGTAGCACCACTTTATCTTTAAAAGCCTTTAAATGAAAAAGCTTTATGATTTTTTCTATGGATTTTAATAATAATTAAATGAATAAAAGTGTTCCTTCCTTCATTAAGACCAATCTTTGAATGGCTGTGTATAATTACCGAGGAATTTGAGGTTTACACTTCCCCCTTGGGGACCTTTGTTTCCTTGAATTAAAGAGAATTGCACAGCAGTGCATAACCCTGGGGCCCTTACATACTTATTCAAGGGTGCCGAGGCGTATGCACTGCACTGCAGTGCACTGCATGCCCCTCGGGCCCTTACATACTTATTCAAGGGTGCCGAGGCGTATGGACTGCAGTGCAGTGCACTGCATGCCCCTCGGGCCCTTACATACTTATCAAGGGTGCCGAGGCGTATGGACTGCAGTGCAGTGCACTGCATGCCCCTCGGGCCCTTACATACTTATCAAGGGTGCCGAGGCGTATGCACTGCACTGCAGTGCACTGCATGCCCCTCGGGCCCTTACATACTTATTCAAGGGTGCCGAGGCTTATGGACTGCAGTGCAGTGCACTGCATGCCCCTCGGGCCCTTACATACTTATTCAAGGGTGCCGAAGCGTATGGACTGCAGTGCAGTGCACTGCATGCCCCTCGGGCCCTTACATACTTATTCAAGGGTGCCGAGGCGTATGGACTGCAGTGCAGTGCACTGCATGCCCCTCGGGCCCTTACATACTTATTCAAGGGTGCCGAGGCGTATGCACTGCACTGCAGTGCACTGCATGCCCCTCGGGCCCTTACATACTTATTCAAGGGTGCCGAGGCTTATGGACTGCAGTGCAGTGCACTGCATGCCCCTCGGGCCCTTACATACTTATTCAAGGGTGCCGAAGCGTATGGACTGCAGTGCAGTGCACTGCATGCCCCTCGGGCCCCTACATACTTATTCAAGGGTGCAGAGGCGTATGCACTGCAGTGCAGTGCACTGCATGCCCCTCGGGCCCTTACATACTTATTCAAGGGTGCCGAGGCGTATGGACTGCAGTGCAGTGCACTGCATGCCCCTCGGGCCCTTACATACTTATTCAAGGGTGCCGAGGCGTATGCACTGCAGTGCAGTGCACTGCATGCCCCTCGGGCCCTTACATACTTATTCAAGGGTGCCGAGGCGTATGCACTGCAGTGCAGTGCACTGCATACCCCTAGGCCCTTACATACTTATTCCAGGGTGCTGAGGCGTATGCACTGCAGTGCAGTGCACTGCATGCCCCTAGGCCCTTACATACTTATTCCAGGGTGCTGAGGCGTATGCACTGCAGTGCAGTGCACTGCATGCCCCTCGGGCCCTTACATACTTATTCAAGGGTGCCGAGGCTTATGCACTGCAGTGCACTGCATGCCCCTCGGGCCCCTACATACTTATTCAAGGGTGCCGAGGCGTATGCACTGCAGTGCAGTGCACTGCATGCCCCTAGGCCCTTACATACTTATTCAAGGGTGCCGGGGCATATGCACTGCAGTGCAGTGCACTGCATGCCCCTAGGCCCTTACATACTTATTCAAGGGTGCTGAGGCGTATGCACTGCAGTGCAGTGCACTGCATGCCCCTCAGTGCCTGATGTATGGGCACCCGGGGGTATGCACTGCACATTGCAGTGCCCACCGTGCCTCCTCACAGAATTCCACAGAATATCAAGAAATTTTAATGTAATTCCACAGAATTCTGAGAAATTCAGTGGAATGAAACTCCGCCAATTCCACCCACCCCTAATATATTTTCAACCAGGTACATTTATGCAGAGTTATGCATAATAAAACTTGCTCACACATTGAAACTTACCGTCACAATATTTTGGTCCTCGCTGTCTTGAGGGCGCTATCTTGTGCAAACCCTGGAAATCAGGCGCGGGTTGATGCAGTGCTCGAGTGTCTTGAAGAGGGTTCTGCTTCTGGGGACATCTTCATTGAGGAGCACTTCTTCTTCTTCTGCTGATGTCATTATTGTCTTCATGTTGTGCTGCTTACCTTCAGCAGTGTGGGGTCATCAGAGGTTTTGTGCTTCTTACATTTTCTGTTCTTTCTGTGCATGGTGTTTGTTGTTGGCGAGGTCTTCGAAGGACCACGGTACAGAACATGTTCTAGTTCGACCATGTTTATTCTGATGGATCTTCAGAAATGTTGGAAGTCATTTAGGAGGGCATTGACGTCAGACATGAAGTTGGGGGTGAGAGATGAGTTCAAGCTTTAGGTTTTCGATGCTGCACTCTTTAAACTACCTGAAGGGCTGCCGTTCTCTTTTGAGTTGACCTTGGTTTGTTGGTTAGACGCTGAGAAGAGAGATGGGGGTGGTGAGGTAGTCCGTCCAGTCCACGGGTGTGGGTGTGTTGCATTGGATGATTGCCAGTATTGAGAAGGTTGAGGTCAAGGAAGTGTCTTTGGTTGGTTGCTGTGCTGCACCACGTTGAGTGTATCGATGAGGCTGAGGAGGGTGTGTTTGGTTGGTTGCTGTGCTGCACCACATTGAGTGTATCGATGAGGCTGAGGAGGGTGTGTTTGGTTGGTTGCTGTGCTGCACCACGTTGAGTGTATGGATGAGGCTGAGGAGGGTGTGTTTGGTTGGTTGCTGTGCTGCACCACGTTGAGTGTATGGATGAGGCTGAGGAGGGTGTGTTTGGATGGTTGCTGTGCTGCACCACGTTGCGTGTATGGATGAGGCTGAGGAGGGTGTGTTTGATTGGTTGCGGTGCTGCACCACGTTGAGTGTATGGATGAGGCTGAGGAGGGTGTGTTTGGTTGGTTGCTGTGCTGCACCACATTGAGTGTATGGATGAGGCTGAGGGGGGTGTGTTTGGTTGGTTGCGGTGCTGCACCACGTTGAGTGTTTGGATGAGGCTGAGGAGGGTGTGTTTGGTTGGTTGCTGTGCTGCACCACTTTGAGTGTATGGATGAGGCTGAGGAGGGTGTGTTTGGTTGGTTGCGGTGCTGCACCACGTTGAGTGTATGGATGAGGCTGAGGGGGTGTTTTTGGTTGGTTGCTGTGCTGCACCACGTTGCGTGTATGGATGAGGCTGAGGAGGGTGTGTTTGGTTGGTTGCTGTGCTGCACCACATTGGGTGTATGGATGAGGCTGAGGAGGGTGTGTTTGGTTGGTTGCTGTGCTGCACCACGTTGAGTGTATGGATGAGGCTGAGGAGGGTGTGTTTGGTTGGTTGCTGTGCTGCACCACGTTGAGTGTATGGATGAGGCTGAGGAGGGTGTGTTTGGTTGGTTGCTGTGCTGAACCACGTTGAGTGTATGGATGAGGCTGAGGAGGGTGTGTTTGGTTGGTTGCTGTGCTGCACCACGTTGAGTGTATGGATGAGGCTGAGGAGGGTGTGTTTGGTTGGTTGCTGTGCTGCACCACGTTGAGTGTATGGATGAGGCTGAGGAGGGTGTGTTTGGTTGGTTGCTGTGCTGCACCACGTTGAGTGTATGGATAAGCCTGAGGAGGGTGTGTTTGGTTGGTTGCTGTGCTGCACCACGTTGAGTGTATCGATGAGGCTGAGGAGGGTGTGTTTGGTTGGTTGCTGTGCTGCACCACATTGAGTGTATGGATGAGGCTGAGGGTGTGTTTGGTTGGTTGCTGTGTTGCACCACGTTGAGTGTATGGATGAGGCTGAGGAGGGAGTGTTTGGTTGGTTGCTGTGCTGCACCACGTTGAGTGTATCAATGAGGCTGAGGACGGTGTGTTTGGTTGGTTGCTGTGCTGCACCACGTTGAGTTTATGGATGAGACTGAGGAGGGTGTATTTGGTTGGTTGTTGTGCTGCACCACATTGAGTGTATCAATGAGGCTGAGGAGGGTGTGTTTGGTTGGTTGCTGTGCTGCACCATGTTGAGTGTATGCATGAGGCTGAGGACGGTGTGTTTGGTTGGTTGCTGTGCTGCACCACGTGAGTGTATGGATGAGTCTGTGGAGGGTGTGTTTGGTTGGTTGCTGTGCTGCACCACATTGAGTGTATGGATGAGGCTGAGGAGGGTGTGTTTGGTTGGTTGCTGTACTGCACCACATTGAGTGTATCAATGAGTCTGAAGAGGGTGTGTTTGGTTGGTTACTGTGCTGCACCACATTGAGTGTATGGAGGAGGGTGTGTTTGGTTGGTTGCTGTGCTGCACACCATTGAGTGTATCAATGAGGCTGAGGAGGGTGTATTTGGTTGGTTGCTGTGCTGCACCACATTGAGTGTATCGATGAGGCTGAGGAGGGTGTGTTTGGTTGGTTGCTGTGCTGCACCACGTTGAGTGTATGGATGAGGCTGAGGGGGGTGTGTTTGGTTGGTTGCGGTGCTGCACCACGTTGAGTGTATGGATGAGGCTGAGGAGGGTGTGTTTGGTTGGTTGCTGTGCTGCACCACTTTGAGTGTATGGATGAGGCTGAGGAGGGTGTGTTTGGTTGGTTGCGGTGCTGCACCACGTTGAGTGTATGGATGAGGCTGAGGGGGTGTTTTTGGTTGGTTGCTGTGCTGCACCACGTTGCGTGTATGGATGAGGCTGAGGAGGGTGTGTTTGGTTGGTTGCTGTGCTGCACCACATTGGGTGTATGGATGAGGCTGAGGAGGGTGTGTTTGGTTGGTTGCTGTGCTGCACCACGTTGAGTGTATGGATGAGGCTGAGGAGGGTGTGTTTGGTTGGTTGCTGTGCTGCACCACGTTGAGTGTATGGATGAGGCTGAGGAGGGTGTGTTTGGTTGGTTGCTGTGCTGAACCACGTTGAGTGTATGGATGAGGCTGAGGAGGGTGTGTTTGGTTGGTTGCTGTGCTGCACCACGTTGAGTGTATGGATGAGGCTGAGGAGGGTGTGTTTGGTTGGTTGCTGTGCTGCACCACGTTGAGTGTATGGATGAGGCTGAGGAGGGTGTGTTTGGTTGGTTGCTGTGCTGCACCACGTTGAGTGTATGGATAAGGCTGAGGAGGGTGTGTTTGGTTGGTTGCTGTGCTGCACCACGTTGAGTGTATCGATGAGGCTGAGGAGGGTGTGTTTGGTTGGTTGCTGTGCTGCACCACATTGAGTGTATGGATGAGGCTGAGGGTGTGTTTGGTTGGTTGCTGTGTTGCACCACGTTGAGTGTATGGATGAGGCTGAGGAGGGAGTGTTTGGTTGGTTGCTGTGCTGCACCACGTTGAGTGTATCAATGAGGCTGAGGACGGTGTGTTTGGTTGGTTGCTGTGCTGCACCACGTTGAGTTTATGGATGAGACTGAGGAGGGTGTATTTGGTTGGTTGCTGTGCTGCACCACATTGAGTGTATCAATGAGGCTGAGGAGGGTGTGTTTGGTTGGTTGCTGTGCTGCACCATGTTGAGTGTATGCATGAGGCTGAGGACGGTGTGTTTGGTTGGTTGCTGTGCTGCACCACGTGAGTGTATGGATGAGGCTGTGGAGGGTGTGTTTGGTTGGTTGCTGTGCTGCACCACATTGAGTGTATGGATGAGGCTGAGGAGGGTGTGTTTGGTTGGTTGCTGTACTGCACCACATTGAGTGTATCAATGAGTCTGAAGAGGGTGTGTTTGGTTGGTTACTGTGCTGCACCACATTGAGTGTATGGAGGAGGGTGTGTTTGGTTGGTTGCTGTGCTGCACACCATTGAGTGTATCAATGAGGCTGAGGAGGGTGTATTTGGTTGGTTGCTGTGCTGCACCACATTGAGTGTATCGATGAGGCTGAGGAGGGTGTGTTTGGTTGGTTGCTGTGCTGCACCACGTTGAGTGTATGGATGAGGCTGAGGAGGGTGTGTTTGGTTGGTTGCTGTGCTGAACCACGTTGAGTGTATGGATGAGGCTGAGGAGGGTGTGTTTGGTTGGTTGCTGTGCTGCACCACGTTGAGTGTATGGATGAGGCTGAGGAGGGTGTTTTTGGTTGGTTGCTGTGCTGCACCACGTTGAGTGTATGGATGAGGCTGAGGAGGGTGTGTTTGGTTGGTTGCTGTGCTGCACCACGTTGAGTGTATGGATAAGGCTGAGGAGGGTGTGTTTGGTTGGTTGCTGTGCTGCACCACGTTGAGTGTATCGATGAGGCTGAGGAGGGTGTGTTTGGTTGGTTGCTGTGCTGCACCACATTGAGTGTATGGATGAGGCTGAGGGTGTGTTTGGTTGGTTGCTGTGTTGCACCACGTTGAGTGTATGGATGAGGCTGAGGAGGGAGTGTTTGGTTGGTTGCTGTGCTGCACCACGTTGAGTGTATCAATGAGGCTGAGGACGGTGTGTTTGGTTGGTTGCTGTGCTGCACCACGTTGAGTTTATGGATGAGACTGAGGAGGGTGTATTTGGTTGGTTGCTGTGCTGCACCACATTGAGTGTATCAATGAGGCTGAGGAGGGTGTGTTTGGTTGGTTGCTGTGCTGCACCATGTTGAGTGTATGCATGAGGCTGAGGACGGTGTGTTTGGTTGGTTGCTGTGCTGCACCACATTGAGTGTATGGATGAGGCTGTGGAGGGTGTGTTTGGTTGGTTGCTGTGCTGCACCACATTGAGTGTATGGATGAGGCTGAGGAGGGTGTGTTTGGTTGGTTGCTGTACTGCACCACATTGAGTGTATCAATGAGTCTGAAGAGGGTGTGTTTGGTTGGTTACTGTGCTGCACCACATTGAGTGTATGGATGAGGCTGAGGAGGGTGTGTTTGGTTGGTTGCTGTGCTGCACACCATTGAGTGTATCAATGAGGCTGAGGAGGGTGTATTTGGTTGGTTGCTGTGCTGCACCACATTGAGTGTATCGATGAGGCTGAGGAGGGTGTGTTTGGTTGGTTGCTGTGCTGCACCACGTTGAGTGTATGGATGAGGCTGAGGAGGGTGTGTTTGGTTGGTTGCTGTGCTGCACCACATTGAGTGTATCAATGAGGCTGAGGAGGGTGTGTTTGTTTGGTTGGTTGCTGTGCTGCACCACGTTGAGTGTATGGATGAGGCTGAGGGTGTGTTTGGTTGGTTGCTGTGCTGCACCACGTTGAGTGTATCGATGAGGCTGAGGAGGGTGTGTTTGGTTGGTTGCTGTGCTGCACCACATTGAGTGTATGGATGAGGCTGAGGGTGTGTTTGGTTGGTTGCTGTGTTGCACCACGTTGAGTGTATGGATGAGGCTAAGGAGGGAGTGTTTGGTTGGTTGCTGTGCTGCACCATGTTGAGTGTATCAATGAGGCTGAGGACGGTGTGTTTGGTTGGTTGGTGTGCTGCACCACGTTTAGTGTATGGATGAGGCTGAGGAGGGTGTATTTGGTTGGTTGCTGTGCTGCACCACATTGAGTGTATCAATGAGGCTGAGGAGGGTGTGTTTGGTTGGTTGCTGTGCTGCACCATGTTGAGTGTATGCATCAGGCTGAGGACGGTGTGTTTGGTTGGTTGCTGTGCTGCACCACGTTGAGTGTATGGATGAGGCTGTGGAGGGTGTGTTTGGTTGGTTGCTGTGCTGCACCACATTGAGTGTATGGATGAGGCTGAGGAGGGTGTGTTTGGTTGGTTGCTGTACTGCACCACATTGAGTGTATCAATGAGTCTGAAGAGGGTGTGTTTGGTTGATTACTGTGCTGCACCACATTGAGTGTATGGAGGAGGGTGTGTTTGGTTGGTTGCTGTGCTGCACACCATTGAGTGTATCAATGAGGCTGAGGAGGGTGTATTTGGTTGGTTGCTGTGCTGCACCACATTGAGTGTATCGATGAGGCTGAGGAGGGTGTGTGTGGTTGGTTGCTGTGCTGCACCACATTGAGTGTATCAATGAGGCTGAGGAGGGTGTGTTTGGTTGGTTGCTGTGCTGCACCACGTTAAGTCTATCGATGAGGCTGAGGGGGGTGTGTTTGGTTGGTTGCTGTGCTGCACCACGTTGAGTGTATGGATGAGGCTGAGGAGGGTGTGTTTGGTTGGTTGCTGTGCTGCACCACATTGAGTGTATGGATGAGGCTGAGGGGGGTGTGTTTGGTTGGTTGCTGTGCTGCACCACGTTAAGTGTATCGATGAGGCTGAGGAGGGTGTGTTTGGTTGGTTGCTGTGCTGCACCACGTTGAGTGTATGGGTGAGGCTGAGGAGGGTGTGTTTGGTTGGTTGCTGTGCTGCACCACATTGGGTGTATGGATGAGGCTGAGGAGGGTGTGTTTGGTTGGTTGCTGTGCTGCATCACGTTGAGTGTATGGATGAGGCTGAGGAGGATGTGTTTGGTTGGTTGCTGTGCTGCACCACGTTGAGTGTATGGATGAGGCTGAGGAGGGTGTGTTTGGTTGGTTGCTGTGCTGCACCATGTTGAGTGTATGGATGAGGCTGAGGAGGGTGTGTTTGGTTGGTTGCTGTCCTGCACCACATTGAGTGTATGGATGGGGCTGAGGGGGGTGTGTTTGGTTGGTTGCTGAGCTGCACCACGTTAAGTGTATAGATGAGGCTGAGGAGGGTGTGTTTGGTTGGTTGCTGTGCTGCACCACATTGAGTGTATCGATGAGGCTGAGGAGGGTGTGTTTGGTTGGTTGCTGTGCTGCACCACGTTGAGTGTATGGATGAGGCCGAGGAGGGTGTGTTTGGTTGGTTGCTGTGCTGCACCACATTGAGTGTATGGATGAGGCTGAGGAGGGTGTGTTTGGATGGTTGCTGTGTTGCACCACGTTGAGTGTATGGATGAGGCTGAGGAGGGTGTGTTTGGTTGGTTGCTGTGCTGCACCACGTTGAGTGTATGGATGAGGCTGAGGAGGGTGTGTTTGGTTGGTTGCTGTGCTGCACCACGTTGAGTGTATGGATGAGGCTGAGGAGGATGTGTTTGGTTGGTTGCTGTGCTGCACCACGTTGAGTGTATGGATGAGGCTGAGGAGGGTGTGTTTGGTTGGTTGCTGTGCTGCACCACGTTGAGTGTATGGATGAGGCTGAGGAGGGTGTGTTTGGTTGGTTGCTGTGCTGAACCACGTTGAGTGTATGGATGAGGCTGAGGAGGGTGTGTTTGGTTGGTTGCTGTGCTGCACCACGTTGAGTGTATGGATGAGGCTGAGGAGGGTGTGTTTGGTTGGTTGCTGTGCTGCACCACGTTGAGTGTATGGATGAGGCTGAGGAGGGTGTGTTTGGTTGGTTGCTGTGCTGCACCACGTTGAGTGTATGGATAAGGCTGAGGAGGGTGTGTTTGGTTGGTTGCTGTGCTGCACCACGTTGAGTGTATCGATGAGGCTGAGGAGGGTGTGTTTGGTTGGTTGCTGTGCTGCACCACATTGAGTGTATGGATGAGGCTGAGGGTGTGTTTGGTTGGTTGCTGTGTTGCACCACATTGAGTGTATGGATGAGGCTGAGGAGGGAGTGTTTGGTTGGTTGCTGTGCTGCACCACGTTGAGTGTATCAATGAGGCTGAGGACGGTGTGTTTGGTTGGTTGCTGTGCTGCACCACGTTGAGTTTATGGATGAGACTGAGGAGGGTGTATTTGGTTGGTTGCTGTGCTGCACCACATTGAGTGTATCAATGAGGCTGAGGAGGGTGTGTTTGGTTGGTTGCTGTGCTGCACCATGTTGAGTGTATGCATGAGGCTGAGGACGGTGTGTTTGGTTGGTTGCTGTGCTGCACCACGTTGAGTGTATGGATGAGGCTGTGGAGGGTGTGTTTGGTTGGTTGCTGTGCTGCACCACATTGAGTGTATGGATGAGGCTGAGGAGGGTGTGTTTGGTTGGTTGCTGTACTGCACCACATTGAGTGTATCAATGAGTCTGAAGAGGGTGTGTTTGGTTGGTTACTGTGCTGCACCACATTGAGTGTATGGAGGAGGGTGTGTTTGGTTGGTTGCTGTGCTGCACACCATTGAGTGTATCAATGAGGCTGCGGAGGGTGTATTTGGTTGGTTGCTGTGCTGCACCACATTGAGTGTATCGATGAGGCTGAGGAGGGTGTGTTTGGTTGGTTGCTGTGCTGCACCACGTTGAGTGTATGGATGAGGCTGAGGAGGGTGTGTTTGGTTGGTTGCTGTGCTGAACCACGTTGAGTGTATGGATGAGGCTGAGGAGGGTGTGTTTGGTTGGTTGCTGTGCTGAACCACGTTGAGTGTATGGATGAGGCTGAGGAGGGTGTGTTTGGTTGGTTGCTGTGCTGCACCACGTTGAGTGTATGGATAAGGCTGAGGAGGGTGTGTTTGGTTGGTTGCTGTGCTGCACGACGTTGAGTGTATCGATGAGGCTGAGGAGGGTGTGTTTGGTTGGTTGCTGTGCTGCACCACATTGAGTGTATGGATGAGGCTGAGGGTGTGTTTGGTTGGTTGCTGTGTTGCACCACGTTGAGTGTATGGATGAGGCTGAGGAGGGAGTGTTTGGTTGGTTGCTGTGCTGCACCACGTTGAGTGTATCAATGAGGCTGAGGACGGTGTGTTTGGTTGGTTGCTGTGCTGCACCACGTTGAGTTTATGGATGAGACTGAGGAGGGTGTATTTGGTTGGTTGCTGTGCTGCACCACATTGAGTGTATCAATGAGGCTGAGGAGGGTGTGTTTGGTTGGTTGCTGTGCTGCACCAAGTTGAGTGTATGCATGAGGCTGAGGACGGTGTGTTTGGTTGGTTGCTGTGCTGCACCACATTGAGTGTATGGATGAGGCTGTGGAGGGTGTGTTTGGTTGGTTGCTGTGCTGCACCACATTGAGTGTATGGATGAGGCTGAGGAGGGTGTGTTTGGTTGGTTGCTGTACTGCACCACATTGAGTGTATCAATGAGTCTGAAGAGGGTGTGTTTGGTTGGTTACTGTGCTGCACCACATTGAGTGTATGGATGAGGCTGAGGAGGGTGTGTTTGTTTGGTTGGTTGCTGTGCTGCACACCATTGAGTGTATCAATGAGGCTGAGGAGGGTGTATTTGGTTGGTTGCTGTGCTGCACCACATTGAGTGTATCGATGAGGCTGAGGAGGGTGTGTTTGGTTGGTTGCTGTGCTGCACCACGTTGAGTGTATGGATGAGGCTGAGGAGGGTGTGTTTGGTTGGTTGCTGTGCTGCACCACATTGAGTGTATCAATGAGGCTGAGGAGGGTGTGTTTGTTTAGTTGGTTGCTGTGCTGCACCACGTTGAGTGTATGGATGAGGCTGAGGGTGTGTTTGGTTGGTTGCTGTGCTGCACCACGTTGAGTGTATCGATGAGGCTGAGGAGGGTGTGTTTGGTTGGTTGCTGTGCTGCACCACATTGAGTGTATGGATGAGGCTGAGGGTGTGTTTGGTTGGTTGCTGTGTTGCACCACGTTGAGTGTATGGATGAGGCTAAGGAGGGAGTGTTTGGTTGGTTGCTGTGCTGCACCATGTTGAGTGTATCAATGAGGCTGAGGACGGTGTGTTTGGTTGGTTGGTGTGCTGCACCACGTTTAGTGTATGGATGAGGCTGAGGAGGGTGTATTTGGTTGGTTGCTGTGCTGCACCACATTGAGTGTATCAATGAGGCTGAGGAGGGTGTGTTTGGTTGGTTGCTGTGCTGCACCATGTTGAGTGTATGCATGAGGCTGAGGACAGTGTGTTTGGTTGGTTGCTGTGCTGCACCACGTTGAGTGTATGGATGAGGCTGAAGAGGGTGTGTTTGGTTGGTTGCTGTGCTGCACCACATTGAGTGTATGGATGAGGCTGAGGAGGGTGTGTTTGGTTGGTTGCTGTGCTGCACCACATTGAGTGTATCAATGAGGCTGAGGAGGGTGTATTTGGTTGGTTGCTGTGCTGCACCACATTGAGTGTATCGATGAGGCTGAGGAGGGTGTGTTTGGTTGGTTGCTGTGCTGCACCACGTTGAGTGTATGGATGAGGCTGAGGAGGGTGTGTTTGGTTGGTTGCTGTGCTGCACCACATTGAGTGTATCAATGAGGCTGAGGAGGGTGTATTTGTTTGGTTGGTTGCTGTGCTGCACCATGTTGAGTGTATGGATGAGGCTGAGGGTGTGTTTGGTTGGTTGCTGTGCTGCACCACATTGAGTGTATCAATGAGGCTGAGAAGGGTGTGTTTGGTTGGTTGCTGT
This sequence comes from Calotriton arnoldi, assembly GCA_963921515.1. Lineage (NCBI taxonomy): Eukaryota > Metazoa > Chordata > Amphibia > Caudata > Salamandridae > Calotriton > Calotriton arnoldi. Next base: position 2,000,045 of record CAWUFW010000053.1, read on the forward strand.
GCTGCACCACGTTGAGTGTATGGATGAGGCTGAGGAGGGTGTGTTTGGTTGGTTGCTGTGCTGCACCACATTGAGTGTATCAATGAGGCTGAGGGGGGTGTGTTTGGTTGGTTGCTGTGCTGCACCACGTTAAGTGTATCGATGAGGCTGAGGAGGGTGTGTTTGGTTGGTTGCTGTGCTGCACCACGTTGAGTGTATGGATGAGGCTGAGGAGGGTGTTTTTGGTTGGTTGCTGTTCTGCACCATGTTGAGTGTATGGATGAGGCTGAGGAGGGTGTTTTTGGTTGGTTGCTATGCTGCACCACGTTGAGTGTATGGATGAGGCTGAGGAGGGTGTGTTTGGTTGGCTGCTGTGCTGCACCACGTTGAGTGTATGGATGAGGCTGAGGAGGGTGTGTTTGGTTGGTTGCTGTGCTGCACCACGTTGAGTGTATCAATGAGGCTGTGAAGGGTGTGTTTGGTTGGTTGCTGTGCTGCACCACGTTGAGTGTATGGATGAGGCTGAGGGTGTGTTTGGTTGGTTGCTGTGCTGCACCACATTGAGTGTATGGATGAGGCTGAGGAGGGTGTGTTTGGTTGGTTGCTGGTCTGCACCACATTGAGTGTATCAATGAGGCTGAGGAGGGTGTGTTTGGTTGGTTGCTGTGCTGCACCACGTTGATTGTATGGATGAGGCTGAGGCGGGTGTGTTTGGTTGGTTGCTGTGCTGCACCACTTTGAGTGTATGGATGAGGCTGAGGAGGGTGTGTTTGGTTGGTTGCTGTGCTGCACCACGTTGAGTGTATCAATGAGGCTGAGGAGGGTGTGTTTGGTTGGTTGCTGTGCTGCACCACGTTGAGTGTATGGATGAGGCTGAGGGGGTGTGTTTGGTTGGTTGCTGTGCTGCACCACGTTGAGTGTATGGATGAGGCTGAGGAGGGCGTGTTTGGTTGGTTGCTGTGCTGCACCACATTGAGTGTATCAATGAGGCTGAGGAGGGTGTGTTTGGTTGGTTGCTGTGCTGCACCATGTTAAGTGTATGCATGAGGCTGAGGACGGTGTGTTTGGTTGGTTGCTGTGCTGCACCACGTCGAGTGTATGGATGAGGCTGGGGAGGGTGTGTTTGTTTGGTTGCTGTGCTTCACCACATTGAGTGTATGGATGAGGTTGAGGAGGGTGTGTTTGGTTTGTTGCTGTACTGCACACATTGAGTGTATCAATGAGGCTGAAGAGGGTGTGTTTGGTTGGTTGCTGTGCTGCACCACGTTGAGTGTATGGATGAGGCTGAGGAGGGTGTGTTTGGTTGGTTGCTGTGCTGCACCACATTGAGTGTATCAATGAGGCTGAGGAGGGTGTGTTTGGTTGGTTGCTGTGCTGCACCATGTTGAGTTTATCGATGAGGCTGAGGAGGGTGTGTTTGGTTGGTTGCTGTGCTGCACCACGTTGAGTGTATCAATGAGGCTGAGGAGGGTGTGTTTGGTTGGTTGCTGTGCTGCACCACATTGAGTGTATCGAGGAGGCTGAGGAGGGTGTGTTTGGTTGGTTGCTGTGCTGCACCACGTTGAGTGTATGGATGAGGCTGAGGAGGGTGTGTTTGGTTGGTTGCTGTGCTGCACCACATTGAGGGGGATATTCACAAGGACTTATCTCTGAGTTATCGCCACCTTAACGCAACAAAAGTGGAGATAGATTTAACGCCCCATTCACAAGCGGTTGCAAACTGCAGACAACGCAAGTATTCCCGCGATAACTGCCTCAAAAGTTACCTCCACGGGTGACACCACCAACTAACCCTAATGAGATACAGAGTAGGCGTTCCCGTGCAAAAACACACGAAAACACCACTACACCACTTTCACAACGAACTGCTAGATCTGCGATGCGAACCAAAAACAGGCGATAAGCCGCGGTAGCAGCAGGGAATTAACACCTGCCTTTTGCTGGTGTTAAGCAGGACGACTACCTGCAGTATGAAAGGGAGCCCAGCCCAGAGCCACATCTGAAGACCCACAGATGCCATGGAGACAATGATAATGCAGCTCGGAGACCCATGAGGGCCACAACACCCACCCCCAACACACCCAGGCCCCCCCCCCCAGAATCCCCCCTCCCCCGGGACAAACACATACCTTGCACGACACAAGAGCCACAAAAAGTGCATGAGGTCGCACAATGACAACAAGAAACACATGTGTGGGCAGAAGAAGGAGAAACAGTCACTCATCATTGAAGTAACAACCAAAAACTTTATTGAATACAACACAAAACACCAATGCGGAAGACTCCTGTCGGGTCCGTCCGGGACAATCCTGATGTCACAGCCTGGAAAATAAAGCACAAAATCAGAACGTGTGTCATGCGCACATCAAAGGAGCGAGACACAGAGAAACAGAGAAGGAAAGAAAGGCAGAGAGAGAAAGAGAGAGAAGAAAGGGAGAGGGAGAGAGAGAGAGAAGGAAAGGAAGGGAGAGGGAGAGAGAGGGAGAAGGAAAGGAAGGGAGAGAGAGAGGGAGAGGGAAAGGAAGGGAGAAAGAGAGAGAGGGAGAAGGAAGGGAGAGAGAGAGAGAGAGGGAGAGGGAAAGGAAGGGAGAGAGAGAGGGAGAAGGAAAGGAAGGGAGAGAGAGCGAGAGGAAGAAGGAGGGACACTGCCGCCCCCGCGCACCCAGGCACCACTGCTCACCTGCTGCCACCGGTGTGTCTCCAACCACGTGCCGGTATACACTGCAAGCCACCAGGTCTGCAATCTGTAATCGAGGCCAGAGTCAATCATGGCAGAGTCCATCACACTGCACACGGCAATAACGCCTGCCCGTTCTGCGCACACATGCAGCCGCACCCTACCCCCTCCTGCCGGCCAGTGCTGGCTGTCCGCACTTGCGCACCCAGGCCCCACTGCTCACCTGCCGCCAACGGTGTGTCCACCAGTGGGCACACCACGTGCCCGTGCAAGCTCCAGTCCCAGGTCCCGCCACCATGGCATGCTCCACATCATGCGGACCCGCGCCACGGCCCAGCAGGTCCCACACATGACGCTGAGTCCTGAGGCATCAATGGCAGAGACCACATCATCATCGCAGGCTGCACACCCGCTCAGCAATTTCGGTGCCACTAACCCTGTGCAACCCCAGTCAGCTCCACGTGGTGGTAGGCCCGTGATGGCCGCATGGCTCCAGGTGCCACTAACCCTGTGCAACCCCAGTCAGTGCCACGTGGTGGTAGGCCCGTGACGGCCACATGGCTCCGGGTGCCACTAACCCTGTGCAACCCCAGTCAGTGCCACGTGGTGGTAGGCCCGTGTACGGCTGCATAGCTCCGGGTGCGACTAACCTTGTGCAACCCCAGTCTGCGCCACGTGGTGGTAGGCCTGTGACGGGCGCATGGCTCTGGGTGCCACTAACCCTGTGCGCAACAACTCATGGGCTCTTTATGATTGAGTATCGTGGAACGTCCGTCATCCAGTCACCACCGGCAGTGGGGAATGTGACGTTGTCGGCCCCTTATATTGGCGGGGTCACATGGCCTGTGACGCCTGTGCCGGATGAGTGTGATGTGCATGCAAACCTGCCCTCAGGTAGTGGCCGTGACATGCTGACAACTAGACCAGCGACCTGCAGACCACTCGCGTGTAAACCTGCCACTTGTAGCTATGTGGCCCCCCCTCGGAGCATAAGCGGAGTGGTCTGGCCTGGCGTACGCCGGACCAGCGCAGGGCTTGCAACAATGACTCGGGGGCTCTGGGCTTGGTTCAGTCCATGTCCGGACAAGGAAGTGACTAATGCGTGTGTCCCTGTTGTAGTTTCTGTGGCACCCGGAATGCAATCGGCAATGTAGCACACTGTGACTGGATCCCACTAGATGAGCATCATTGACGTTGGGGGGAATCACTGAGCCTACATTCATCCACACATTCATACATGAATGATGAAAGACATGAGACAGCAGTGCGTATCTGAATGTTTAATGCACATCCAGTGGAGTTTTGCAGCTGGAGCAGTACAGGGCCATGCCAACCCCACTACACAATATGGGCCTGTGGAGGGCCAGCCAGAGTCCATCGGGGAATGACAAGTACAGCGGAAGAGGAAGAGTACAATCCGCAGTCTGGTCGCTGTGTCATTGGTCACCAAACAGGATATGACAGTCCATGTCGCGGTCCAAGGTGAGTGCAGCAGAGTTTATCGGGGGTCAGTGGAAGGTCATGGGGCCATGTGCGGCAGCAACAGGCCAGGTGGCGGACATGAATGCTAGTGCCTCATTCTGAACTCAAGCCCATCCACGTCCTCGGATGTGTGCTCTGCCCCACCTGTGGGTGGTGCAGTTCCGGCTGCGGCACTGTGTGCCACTGACACATCAGGGGCCGGAGGTGGATTGTCAGCCGCACTGTGTGGCAGTGACACATCAGGTGCCGGAGTGGAAATGCCTGCCGCACTGTGAGGCACTGACACACCAGGAGGCGGATATGTGGATGGTGTAGGGGCAGCAGCATTCGTCTGCGCCACGCCTTGTGGCAGCAATGCCATGATGAGGACATGCAGGGCATGGTAGATCCCAGCTACATTTCGTTGATGTGCAGCGGTGGCTGCCATCCTTTCCGCCTCCATCTGCACCATGTCCTCCATGAGCCTCCGCATGTGTGCCATCTCACGGCTGAGATCGCTGGAGCCACTCTGAGCGGACAGGTGTTCTTGTCTCCGAGTCATGACTCCAGCGATGTCAGCCAGGGCTCGTTGGAGACCATGGAGCGGCGTGTGGGTGTCCGTTAGGGACAGGAGGTGGTCCCTGATGGGACTCAGACACCCATGGATGGCGTCAAGTTTGGTAGCCATGAGGTCGAACCCCACCCGCACCTGCTCAGCCATCTCCCTCTGGACCTCCAACACACGGCGTTGGAAGGCCATGTGTTGTTCGGGGGTCTTGGGAGACAGCCGGGGTTGTGGGTGCCTCCTGCTGGGTGGTTTGTGGAGTGGGTGGGGTCTCCTAGATGCAGCTGGGCTGCCCTGGTCCTGGAGGTGATTGGCGGATGAGTTCAATGATGTCTTGGAGGGCTTGGGTGTCGATGCTGGTGGTGTCCTCCTCGTCATCAGTGAAGAGTGGCTGGGACTGCTCTGCAGGTGGCGTTGACGGTGGCCCTGCAATGTGAAGGGGAGATGCATGTGAGAAGTTGGCCTGGTATATGCTGTCCACTAATTATAGTGGGCACCTTGCACCAGTCCAAACAACCCCTTATTGGAGATAGGTTAAAGACAACCTTATTGAAAGCTATCCTAGTGGTAGCTATGGAGAGCAGCCTTCAGGCTAAGCCTTGAAGGATTGTAAAGCAGCTTGTTTTACCAGTCTATAATCTCTTGAGTGATCAAATGAAAGAGCACCACACCAGGTATATATTCAAAATATATGTATTTATTGCTAAACACACCCCTCTAGTCTCTTTATGAGGCTAGAGTTCGAAGTACATAAGTTAGAAGTTATTTAAACACAGTAATAGCACAAATACACGTTTGGGCCTTAGGGGCGTACTCAAACCATATACCAATAAAGTGGTATAAGAACCACGACTGAACCAGACACTAGGCCTAGAGCCTCTAGAAGTGCTTGGACCACAAGGAACCACCCAAGGTAGTGACACAGGGGACCCACGGGAGACGCGTGCAGTGTAAATACACAACCGCGATACGCCGTTGACTTCTATGGAGAAAGTCGTGATCGGGAAATTAGAGAAAAGGGACACTTTAAAGAGGACTTGGACCAAACCCTTTGAGATCTAGGACTTTGAAGAGTCTCTACCCACGGGAGCACCGGAGTACTCGTGTTACCTCACCCAGGGAAGCCGGGTGCATAGGTGCCTTTCGGGGTCGGGTTTCGTCATCGATTTGAATGGCGATCTGCTGCAAAGTGCTGCTGGCGACCAAGAGAAAAGTGTCCGGGTGGATCCAAGAGTGGATCGGAGTTCTGAAGAACCTGAAAGCAGAGGGGACAGAGTCTGGGTCACTAGCCAGTGACCAGGAAGGCGATGGACAGATGCCCACCGATGTCGAGTGCTTCAGGTGCATTGACGGTCGTCTTGACTCTTCAGCCACGAGGTCCAGGAGGCGTTGTCGGCAACCAGGAGCAGGATTCGGGCTGGTACATGATGTTTGTCGAGTGCTGAGGTGTCGGCGACCGGATTGGACCCAACAAGCCTTGGCAACGGCAAGTCTCTGTGAAGATGTAGATCGTCGATGGTGCAGACCAGCAAGGTCTGGGGAACTCACCCAGCAAGGGTAAGTGAGGGCAGGCCTGGAGCAACCAGGATGCCAAGTTAGAAAAAGATTGGCCTTCGTTAAGGGCTACTAGCCAACGGGCTAGCGACCGCAAAGGAGCCTCGTGACGCCGCACGTGGATCTGGCTTACAGGACACTCGTAGAGTGGGGGCCAGTGATCTTCGGTGCAGGTGGTGCTGGAGGCTAGGGCTACTCGAAGCCCAAAGCATGACTTCTTGGGAGACCCAGAAGAGGATGCACTTGCAAATGTGCTCGGTGTCCAGGGGTCACGGTCTCAAGTCACCCACGATAGCCACGGGCCTCAGCTTTGCTGGGGACTCAGGGTAGCCTCGGGAAAGTCTGAGAATCCACCTCTGGTGATGCGATGACTTCGGCGTCCGACGGGAGCTTCAGAAATGCGAACCGGACAGATGCTTCTTTGGTGCCTGCCAAGCAGGGGAGTCACTCCTTGACCCCAAGGGAGATTCTTCTGTCCTCTAATCGTGAGTAGAGCGTCGAAGGTCCAGGATTCAGTTTCAGAGTTTCGTCCAGGGATAATCTAAAGTCCTAAGGACTGGGTTCCTATCTTTATACTAAGGATAGGGGTTGGACTACTCTGTGGCCCCACCTATGGGTGGGTCAGGGCAGAGGGGTGGCTACACCCCTTTCCCTTTGTCCAGTTCGCGCCAAAGCAGGGGCTGCAAGCCCCTGATCCGGTTTGAACTGGGGTATGCACTAGGGACACCAAATGTGCCCCCAGTGCAGGACTTCAAAGCACCCGAAAGTGCTCCCGCCCAGCCCCAATACACATTATCCTGTCTGGGGAGGTGGTCACACCTCCCTGGGACAGGAAACCTATTGTCCAGGCCTCCCTGCCGGAGTTTCGTCCAGCAGCAGGAGGCCAGACTCGTGTCTGTGCAGCAGCATCCATTTTGTGATGCCAGGGCTCTGGAAAGAAGTTACCGGGTTAGCCAGAGTTAACATGCCTTTCCCTCTAGAAGGGTGGAATGCTACCCCCGCCGCCAGGATTGGTGGGGGGGTAGTATTCCAAGATGTTTGACACCAAACACGACATGTTTAGGTGCAGCCATTCCAAAGTTAGCATTTTACCGCGAGGATATAATGCGCTTAAGAGTATATGGTCAGGTTGCACTACAAACAGTATCAGAGATGGTCTCCGAACGCTGCAGAGGGCCCTGCTCATGCAGGGGCACCCTCTCACATAGGAACCATGCACTCTGCCTTTAGGATTGATAAGGCCTGCCTTAGGAGTGACTTATAGGTTTATATGTGTGTATGTATTTAGTGATATAGGTAACCTATATCACAGTAAGGAGTGCATGCACCACCTTACCCAGGCTGCAGTAGCAGACCTGTGGTGTCAGTTTGGATGGCCTTCCAGGGGTGGCATAATACATGCTGCAGCCCCTGGCAGGCCTCTGAGGTACCTATGCCCTTGGTACATAGTATACCATATACTAGGGACTTATAAGGGCACTCCAGATCCCAATCAGTGACGTGCCTAAGGCACATGGAAACCATTTTAGAGAGGAAGCAGCTAGGCTGGGGTTCTGATTAGCAGGGCCCCAGCCAGACTAATGTCGAAAAACAGTGAAGCATCAGCAAAAGTGGGGGTACCCATGTGAAGCAGATCCTACTCTCCTACACAACCCCCCAAACGTAGGGACATTAAACTAACCTTGCCCAGTTAAGTCTTCATGTTCTAAGTGGAAATACCTAGAGAGTCCATCTGCATTGGCATGGTTACTCCCAGGTCTATGTTCCACTGTAAAGTCCATCCCCTGTAGGGAAATGGACCACCTAAGCAGTTTGGGGTTTTCACCCTTCATTTGTTTTAGCCATAAGAGGGGCTTATGGTCTGTCTGAACCAGGAAGTGTGTACCAAACAAGTATGGCCTCAACTTCTTCAGAGCCCAGACCACAGCAAAGGCCTCCCTCTCTATGGCTGACCAACGTTTCTCTCTAGGGGTCAGCCTTCTGCTAATAAAAGCTACTGGCTGATCCTGACCTTCTTCATTCAATTGTGACAGTACAGCCCCTACCCCCAATTCAGATGCATCAGTTTGAACAATGAACTTCTTGGAGTAATCAGGACTCTGTAGAATGGGAGCAGTGCACATGGCCTGCTTCAGGTCATCAAATGCCTTTTGACAGCTAACTGTCCACTGAACCTTTTGGGCATTTTCTTAGAAGTTAAGTCATTCAGGGGTGTCACTATTGATCCATACCCCTTGACAAATCTCCTATAGTACCCAGTCAGGCCTAAGAAGGCTCTCACCTGAGTCTGGGTAGTTGGAGCAGTCCAGTCCATGATGGTCTGGATCTTGCTCTGCAAAGGTTGAACCTGGCCTCCACCCACAAGGTGGCCCAGGTACACAACCTGACTCTGCCCTATCTGGCACTTAGTGGCCTTGATAGTCAGGCCTGCCTTTTGCAGGGCCTGTAAAACATTCCTGAGGTGGACCAGGTGATCCTCCCAGGTGGAGCTAAAGACAGCAATATTATCTAGATATGCTGCACTATAGGCTTCCAGACCTGTAAGGACTGTATTCACCTACCTCTGGAAAGTGGCAGGTGCATTCTTCAGACCAAAGGGCATTACCACAAATTGATAATGCCCACTAGGGGTTGAGAATGCTGTTTTGGGCTTTGCAGCATCAGCTAGTCTGATCTGCCAGTAGCCAGCTGTTAGGTCAAATGTGCTGAGATATTTGGCAGAGGCCAAAGTATCTATGAGCTCATCTGCCCTGGGTATTGGATGGGCATCAGTCCTAGTGACTGCATTGAGACCCCTGTAGTCCACACAAAACCTCATCTCTCTTTTTCCACCACTGGTGTGAGGTTTTGGTACAAGGACCACTGGACTAGCCCAAGGGCTATCTGAGGGTTCAATAACTCCCAATTCCAATATTTTCTGGACTTCAGTCCTGATACAGTCCCTGACATGGTCAGGTTGCCTATAAATCTTGTTTTTAATAGGCAGACTGTCCCAGTGTCCACTTCATGAGTGCACCAGGTGGTCTGACTGGGTGTCAGTGAAAACATATGTCTAAACTGATTGAGAACTTGCCTGCAATCAGTTTGTTGCTGGGTAGTGAGGCTGCCTGCCAAGGCTACACCATCAACTGACCCATCGTCAGGGTTCTGTGAGAGCAGGTCAGGGAGTGGGTCACTCTCTTCCTCCTGCCCTTCATCAGTAGCCATGAGCAAGCCCATGTCTGCCCTGTCCACATATGGTTTTAACCTGTTGACATGGAGAACCCTGTGGGGACTCCTGGGTGTTCCTAGTTCTACTAAGTAAGTGACCTCACCCTTCTGCTCAACAATAGTGTGGGGTCCACTCCATTTATCTTGGAGAGCTGCTGGGGCCACTGGCTCCAACACCCACACCTTCTGTCCTGGCTGGTAAACAGTCAGAACAGCCTTTTGGTCATGCCAGGCCTTTTGAAGTTCCTGGCTAGCCTCAAGGTTTTTGGTTGCCTTTTTCATGTACTCAGCCATCCTGGAGCGGAGACCAAGTACATAGTCCACTATATCTTGCTTTGGGGGCTTGAGAGGTAACTCCCATCCTTCCTTCACCAAGCACAGTGGACCCCTCACAGGGTGGCCAAACAGAAGTTCAAAAGGGCTGTACCCAACCCCTTCTGAGGCACCTCCCTATATGCGAATAAAAGGCAGGGCAAGAGTATGTCCCATCTACGCCTAAGCTTTTCTGGGAGCCCTTTAATCATGCCCTTCAAGGTTTTGTTGAATCTCTCAACTAAACCATTGCATTGTGGGTGATAGGGTGTGGTGAACTTATAAGTCACTCCACACTCCTTCCACATTGCTTTTAAGTACCCAGACATGAAGTTAGCACCCCTGTCTGAGACTACCTCCTTAGGAAAGCCCACTCTTGAGAAGAGTCCCAGGAGGGCCCTTGCCACCACAGGTGCTGTAGTGGTCCTGAGGGGAATAGCTTCTGGGTACCTGGTGGCATGATCCACTACCACCAGGATAAACCTTTGCCCAGAGGCTGTTTGGGGATCCATGGGACCAACAATGTCAATCCCTACCCTTTCAAAGGGCACCCCCACCACAGGTAGTGGTATCAGGGGGCCTTTGTAGTGCCACCTGCCTTGCCACTGGCTTGGCAGGTTACACAGGAGCGACAAAACTCCTTGCTGTCTTCAGACATGTGGGGCCAGTGAAAGTGAGGGACAATTCTGTCCCAAGTCTTGTTCTGGCCCAGGTGACCTGTTAAGGGAATATCATGGGCTAGGGTCAATAGGAAGCCCCTAAACTTCAGAGGTATAACCAACCTCCTGGTAGCACCAGGCTTGGGGTCTCTACTCTCTGAGTACAGGAGTCCATCATCCCAATACACTGTATGGGGACCACTAGCTTTCCCAGCAGCCTCAGCAGCAGCTTGCTGTCTGAGGGGTTCAAGGGAGGGCAGCTCTGCTGCTCCTGGCTCAGATCTGCCCTAGAAGGTCCCCCTGTCCCCAAGAACTCAACCTGGTCAGGTTCAAGTTCCTCTGGGACAGTTCCTTCTTCAGGGCTGAGATCATCCCCCTCAAGGGACTGATCTTCCTCCTGAGCCAAGGGGAAGGCACTGCCTTAACCCTACTACTCCTCCTCTTGGAAGGCACTTGGTCCATTCTTCCAGAATCCAAGGCCTGTTCAGTGCTAGACATTTTGGCTTGTGACCTGGTCACAGCAAACACATCTGCAGGGATCCCCAGCATTTCTGCATGGGTCCTGAGCTCCACTTCTGCCCAAGCAGAAGTCTCTAAGTCATTGCCAAGCAAGCATTCGACTGGTAGGTTTGCACTTACCACAACCTTCCTAAGGCCAGTTACCCCTCCCCAGGAGAAGTTAACAACTGCCAGAGTATGGTCTGTTCTGACATTGCTAGCATTGGTCACTTGGTACATTTCACCAAGTAGAACTTGCCCAGGATTCACAAGGTCTTGTGTCACCATTGTGACACTTGCCCCTGTGTCCCTAAATGCCAAAGCCTCACGTCCATTGATTAAAGGCTGTTGTCTGTACTTGCCCAGATTACTGGGACTCACAGTGGAGGTCACATCCATGCCTCCATCACAGACTAACACAGCCTGAGTCAGTTCTCTGACTAGGTCAGAGCCCAACTCAGTACCCAGGGTGAACCCTACTAAACCCTTGGCTGGAGCGCTCCCACCAACTGTACTAGGGGGAACAGGTGCCTTAGGGGCATTGGTGGGTGCTGGACTGGAGTCTTTGGACTTGGTGCAATCACTGGTCCAGTGGGTCTTTTGCTTACAGACCTTGCACCATGGTTTTCTTTGGCCTTTCCCTTTGGTAGACTGTGAATCCCCACCAGAAGAAGATTTTGGGGGCCTGATGAAGACTTTTGATCTTTACCCTTCTCCCCACCCTTGTCAGAGTTCTTAGCATCTTGCTTCTTGGTTTCCCCACCTTGGTTCTGTACCTTCTGCTTCACCCTGGTTCTGACCCATTTGTCTGCCTTCTTTCCCAATTCTTGGGGAGAGGTCAGATCAGAGTCTACCAGGTATTGATGCAACAGCTGATTTTGACAGTTATTAAGAATCTGCTCCCTCATTATCAGATTGTACAATCCTGAGAAGTCACACTCCTTACTGCCCATCAACCAGCCTTCCAGAGCCTTGGCAGAACAATCCATATAGTCTACCCAGTCTTGAGTCTGTGCTTTTGGGTATCTCTGAACTTCAACCTGTACTGTTCAGTGGTTAGGCCAAACCCATCAATAAGAGCACTCTTCAAGACCTTGTAATTATCAGCATCCTCCTCTCTAACAGTGAGGAGCTTATCTCTACCCTTGTCAGCAAAGGAGAGCCACAAGATTGCTGCCCACTGCTCCTGAGGGACCTTCTGTACCTTACAGGCCCTCTCTAGAGCAGTTATCCACTTGTGGATGTCATCCCCATTCTGATAGGGAGGGACAATCTTGCTCAGGTTCCTATGGTCATAGGACCTTTCCCTATCTCTAGGGATATTGCTGCCACCATGGGACTCTAGTCCCAACTTTCTTTTCTCTCTAAAGAGATCTAGGGACTCCCTGTCTAAGGCTACTTGCTTCCTTCTGAGTTCAAGCTGAGCTTCCTCATATTGAATCAGCCTCTTTCTTCTCTCATGAGAGGATTCCCTCCTATGAGATGAGACAGAGCTCCCTATTGAGGTGCCAGAGTGGTTAGACTCCTGAGAAGAAGATATAGACCTTCTGGGCACACTCACAATCCTTCCTGGGGGACAAAGGGGGCCTCATTCTGATCCTCCTCTTCATCTTCCTCAGGAGGGGTTGGATTATCCAGGTCAGGGCCATTGTCGCCCTCCTGGCCAGTTTCAGAGGGGGGCTGGGGGTACTGGTACCCCATTCCCAACCTCATCATCTGCCCCATCCTCAGCTCCTACCCCTTCAGTCCCCAAGGGCTTACTAAGGTCATAAGCCACCAACAACTCCTTGAGGTGTTGGGTGGTGGGGCTTTGGCCTGTCCTTATTTTTCTCAAGTTGCATAAAGCTCTCAATTCCAAGAATGGGAGTGTATCATACTTGGAGGGTGGAAGCTCAATGGCTTCCTGCAAGGATTCTTTGGATCCTGCCCTTAAAGACATTACTAGTGTGGTGTGGTGTATGCACTACCTACTCTAGTGTGGCCTACTAAACTCTCTTGAGTTGTAGAAAGGGTTGTGCTATCCCTTAACACACAACTCTAAGTTCAGTAGAACTTACTGTATTCTAAGCTTAAATTATATGTACCTTAGGTACCTTTAGTGGTTTTCAGTTGATTAATTCAATTGAGATTATCTGGTAAAACAATAGCAAGCTGGAATCCCACACGCTGCACACCAGTTGGCCTGGCATATGCTGTCCACTAATTATAGTGGGCACCTTGCACCAGTCCAAACAACCCCTTATTGGAGATAGGTTAAAGACAACCTTATTGAAAGCTATCCTAGTGGTAGCTATGGAGAGCAGCCTTCAGGCTAAGTCTTGAAGGAATGTAAAGCAGCTTGTTTTACCAGTCTATAATCTCTTGAGTGATCAAATGAAAGAGCACCAAACCATATACCAATAAAGTGGTATAAGAACCACGACTGAACTAGACACTAGGCCTAGAGCCTCTAGAAGTGCTTGGACCACAAGGAACCACCCAAGGTAGTGACACAGGGGACCCACGGGAGACGCGTGCAGTGTAAATACACAACCGCGATACGCCGTTGACTTCTATGGAGAAAGTCGTGATCGGGAAATTAGAGAAAAGGGACACTTTAAAGAGGACTTGGACCAAACCCTTTGAGATCTAGGACTTTGAAGAGTCTCTACCCATGGGAGCACCGGAGTACTCGTGTTACCTCACCCAGGGAAGCCGGGTGCATAGGTGCCTTTCGGGGTCGGGTTTCGTCGTCGATTTGAATGGCGATCTGCTGCAAAGTGCTGCTGTCGACCAAGAGAAAAGTGTCCGGGTGGATCCAAGAGTGGATCGGAGTTCTGAAGAACCTTAAAGCAGAGGGGACAGAGTCTGGGTCACTAGCCAGTGACCAGGAAGGCGATGGACAGATGCCCACCGATGTCAAGTGCTTCAGGTGCGTTGACGGTCGTCTTGACTCTTCAGCCACGAGGTCCAGGAGGCGTTGTCGGCGACCAGAAACAGGATTCGGGCTGGTACACAATGTCTGTCGAGTGCTGAGGTGTCAGCGACCGGATTGGACCCAACAAGCCTTGGCAACGGCAAGTCTTGGTGAAGATGTAGATCGTCGATGGTGCAGACCAGCAAGGTCTGGGGAACTCACCCAGCAAGGATAAGTGAGGGCAGGCCTGGAGCAACCAGGATGCCAAGTTAGAAAAAGATTGGCCTTCGTTAAGGGCTACTAGCCAACGGGCTAGCAACCGCGAAGGAGCCTCGTGACGCCGCACGTGGATCTGGCTTACAGGACACTCGTGGAATGGGGGCCAGTGATCTTCGGTGCAGGTGGTGCTGGAGGCTAGGGCTACTCGGAGCCCAAAGCACGACTTCTTGGGAGACCCAGAAGAGGATGCACTTGCAAATGTGCTCAGTGTCCAGGGGTCACGGTCTCAAGTCACCCACGATAGCCACGGGCCTCAGCTTTGCTGGGGACTCAGGGTAGCCTCGGGAAGTCTGAGAATCCACCTCTGGTGATGCGATGACTTCGGCGTCCGACGGGAGCTTCAGAAATGCGAACCGGACAGATGCTTCTTTGGTGCCTGCCAAGCAGGGGAGTCACTCCTTGACCCCAAGGGAGATTCTTCTGTCCTCTAATCGTGAGTAGAGCGTCGAAGGTCCAGGATTCAGTTTCAGAGTTTCGTCCAGGGATAATCTAAAGTCCTAAGGACTGGGTTCCTATCTTTATACTAAGGATAGGGGTTGGACTACTCTGTGGCCCCACCTATGGGTGGGTCAGGGCAGAGGGGTGGCTACACCCTTTCCCTTTGTCCAGTTTGCGCCAAAGCAGGGGCTGCAAGCCCCTGATCCGGTTTGAACTGGGGTATGCACAGGGACACCAAATGTGCCCCCAGTGCAGGACTTCAAAGCACCCGAAAGTGCTCCCGCCCAGCCCCAATACACATTATCCTGTCTGGGGAGGTGGTCACACCTCCCTGGGACAGGAAACCTATTGTCCAGGCCTCCCCTGCCGGAGTTTCGTCCAGCAGCAGGAGGCCAGACTCGTGTCTGTGCAGCAGCATCCATTTTGTGATGCCAGGGCTCTGGAAAGAAGTTACCGGGTTAGCCAGAGTTAACATGCCTTTCCTCTAGAAGGGTGGAATGCTACCCCCGCCGCCAGGATTGGCGGGGGTAGTATTCCAAGATGTTTGACACCAAACACGACATGTTTAGGTGCAGCCATTCCAAAGTTAGCATTTTACCGCGAGGATATAATGCGCTTAAGAGTATATGGTCAGGCTGCACTACAAACAGCATCAGAGATGGTCTCCGAACGCTGCAGAGGGGCCCTGCTCATGCAGGGGCACCCTCTCACATAGGAACCATGCACTCTGCCTTTAGGATTGATAAGGCCTGCCTTAGGAGTGACTTATAGGTTTAAATGTGTGTATGTATTTAGTGATATAGGTAACCTATATCACAGTAAGGGGTGCATGCACCACCTTACCCAGGCTGCAGTAGCAGACCTGTGGTGTCAGTTTGGATGGCCTTCCAGGGGTGGCATAATACATGCTGCAGCCCCTGGCAGGCCTCTGAGGTACCTATGCCCTTGGTACATAGTATACCATATACTAGGGACTTATAAGGGCACTCCAGATCCCAATCAGTGATGTGCCTAAGGCACATGGAAACCATTTTAGAGAGGAAGCAGCTAGGCTGGGGTTCTGATTAGCAGGGCCCCAGCCAGACTAATGTCGAAAAACAGTGAAGCATCAGCAAAAAGTGGGGGTACCCATGTGAAGCAGATCCTACTCTCCTACAATGCTGTGTTACAATGTGTCCACATGTATGTAGCCTCATGGTACATGTTCACATTCAGACAGCATGGCAATGTACATTGTGACAGGCTGTTGATCAGGGCCATGATCCAGAGTTATTGTGGGTATGCACTGTGCTCTGCTTGATTGTACATGTGTGCCATTGTGGCCATCTCCCCCCGTCCCCCCAGTACCTGGTGGTCACTCACCCTGTTGCAGTTGTGTTGTGTCCTGTCGAGCAGTGTCCGGTCCCCCGACTCCTGCCACGGTCTCCACACTGATGACTGTCGACACCAGCTCCTCCATGTCATCCAGCTCCAGCTGTGTCGCTGGGCTCCCATCTCCAGTCTGCATTGCTGCCTTCTGGTTGCCTGCGAGTTTCTCCTTGGTCTTGCGCTTGATGTCAATACATTGCATCTTGACCTCGTCCATTGACCTCTTGTGCGCTCCGACGGCATTCACCTTGTCCACGATGGACCGCAATAATCCATTTTTGGTGCCCAATGACACATTGGAGGCGACGAACAGTTGTTGATGGTGTTCTATCACCTCCGTGACCAGGATCCTATTCTCCTGCGGATTGAACTTCGTCATCCTCTTCTTCTTGTCCTTGCCCTTCCCTGTCCCCGAGGTCCCAGGCTGGTCGTCCGGGGTGCTTGTGGGGTTCCGCTCGTCCTCTGCGCCTGCTCCGGCTGCCTCCATGGTGCTTCGGTGTTGGTCATTTTGTGTTTGTGTGTTTTTTCTACTTTTGTAGTGATTTTCCTGCCTGCCGTGTGTGTATGCCAGGCCTGGCGCTGCTTATCGCTGATTTCCTCATCGCGAATGGGCTCATCGCACGTTTTTTGGTGTTGGGGTTTGTGTTTTTGACTCCGTCGCGGTGGTTGTATCGCGGACATTGGACGCATTTTCAGAGGACTATCGCATGGTACCGCCGTGTTGTGAATTCCAGGTTAACACGGGGTTATTTTCCTGCGATAGATTGCGATGTGTAAAGTTGTGTTAACATTTTCTGGACATGTTTAGCGCACGTTCTTGTGAATATCCCCCTGAGTGTATCAATGAGGCTGAGGAGGGTGTGTTTGGTTGGTTGCTGTGCTGCACCACGTTGAGTGTATGGATGAGGCTGAGGGTGTGTTTGGTTGGTTGCTGTGCTGCACCACATTGAGTGTATCAATGAGGCTGCGGAGGGTGTGTTTGGTTGGTTGCTGTGCTGCATCACGTTGAGTATATGGATGAGGCTGAGGAGGGTGTGTTTGGTTGGTTGCTGTGCTGCACCACGTTGCGTGTATGGATGAGGCTGAGGAGGGTGTGTTTGGCTGGTTGCTGTGCTGCACCACGTTGCGTGTATGGATGAGGCTGAGGAGGGTGTGTTTGGTTGGTTGCGGTGCTGCACCACGTTGAGTGTATGGATGAGGCTGAGGAGGGTGTGTTTGGTTGGTTGCGGTGCTGCACCACGTTGAGTGTATGGATGAGGCTGAGGAGGGTGTGTTTGGTTGGTTGCGGTGCTGCACCACGTTGAGTGTATGGATGAGGCTGAGGAGGGTGTGTTTGGTTGGTTGCGGTGCTGCACCACGTTGAGTGTATGGATGAGGCTGAGGAGGGTGTGTTTGGTTGGTTGCTGTGCTGCACCACTTCGAGTGTATGGATGAGGCTGAGGAGGGTGTGTTTGGTTGGTTGCTGTGCTGCACCACGTCGAGTGTACGGATGAGGCTGAGGAGGGTGTGTTTGGTTGGTTGCTGAGCTGCACCACGTTAAGTGTATCGATGAGGCTGAGGAGGGTGTGTTTGGTTGGTTGCTGTGCTGCACCACGTTGAGTGTATGGATGAGGCTGAGGAGGGTGTGTTTAGTTGGTTGCTGTGCTGCACCACGTTGAGTGTATGGATGAGGCTGAGGAGGGTGTGTTTGGTTGGTTGCTGTGCTGCACCACATTGAGTGTATGGATGAGGCTGAGGCGGGTGTGTTTGGTTGGTTGCTGTGCTGCACCACTTTGAGTGTATGGATGAGGCTGAGGAGGGTGTGTTTAGTTGGTTGCTGTGCTGCACCACGTTGAGTGTATCGATGAGGCTGAGGAAGGTGTGTTTGGTTGGTTGCTGTGCTGCACCACTTTGAGTGTATGGATGAGGCTGAGGAGGGTGTGTTTGGTTGGTTGCTGTGCTGCACCACTTTGAGTGTATGGATGAGGCTGAGGAGGGTGTGTTTGGTTGGTTGCTGTGCTGCACCACGTTGAGTGTATCAATGAGGCTGAGGAGGGTGTGTTTGGTTGGTTGCGGTGCTGCACCACGTTGAGTGTATGGATGAGGCTGAGGAGGGTGTGTTTGGTTGGTTGCTGTGCTGCACCACATTGAGTGTATGGATGAGGCTGAGGAGGGTGTGTTTGGTTGGTTGCTGTGCTGCACCACGTCGAGTGTACGGATGAGGCTGAGGAGGGTGTGTTTGGTTGGTTGCTGAGCTGCACCACGTTAAGTGTATCGATGAGGCTGAGGAGGGTGTGTTTGGTTGGTTGCTGTGCTGCACCACGTTGAGTGTATGGATGAGGCTGAGGAGGGTGTGTTTAGTTGGTTGCTGTGCTGCACCACGTTGAGTGTATGGATGAGGCTGAGGAGGGTGTGTTTGGTTGGTTGCTGTGCTGCACCACATTGAGTGTATGGATGAGGCTGAGGAGGGTGTGTTTGGTTGGTTGCTGTGCTGCACCACGTCGAGTGTATGGATGAGGCTGAGGAGGGTGTGTTTGGTTGGTTGCTGTGCTGCACCACGTTGAGTGTATGGATGAGGCTGAGGCGGGTGTGTTTGGTTGGTTGCTGTGCTGCACCACTTTGAGTGTATGGATGAGGCTGAGGAGGGTGTGTTTAGTTGGTTGCTGTGCTGCACCACGTTGAGTGTATCGATGAGGCTGAGGAAGGTGTGTTTGGTTGGTTGCTGTGCTGCACCACTTTGAGTGTATGGATGAGGCTGAGGAGGGTGTGTTTGGTTGGTTGCTGTGCTGCACCACGTTGAGTGTATCAATGAGGCTGAGGAGGGTGTGTTTGGTTGGTTGCGGTGCTGCACCACGTTGAGTGTATGGATGAGGCTGAGGAGGGTGTGTTTGGTTGGTTGCTGTGCTGCACCACGTTGAGTGTATGGATGAGGCTGAGGAGGGTGTGTTTGGTTGGTTGCTGTGCTGCACCACGTTGAGTGTATGGATGAGGCTGAGGAGGATGTGTTTGGTTGGTTGCTGTGCTGCACCACGTTGAGTGTATGGATGAGGCTGAGGAGGGTGTGTTTGGTTGGTTGCTGTGCTGCACCACGTTTAGTGTATGGATGAGGCTGAGGAGGGTGTGTTTAGTTGGTTGCTGTGCTGCACCACGTTGAGTGTATGGATGAGGCTGAGGAGGGTGTGTTTGGTTGGTTGCTGTGCTGCACCACGTTGAGTGTATGGATGAGGCTGAGGAGGGTGTTTTTGGTTGGTTGCTGTGCTGCACCACGTTGCGTGTATGGATGAGGCTGAGGAGGGTGTGTTTGGTTGGTTGCTGTGCTGCACCACGTTGAGTGTATGGATGAGGCTGAGGAGGGTGTGTTTGGTTGGTTGCTGTGCTGCACCACGTTGAGTGTATGGATGAGGCTGAGGAGGGTGTGTTTGGTTGGTTGCTGTGCTGCACCACGTTGAGTGTATGGATGAGGCTGAGGAGGGTGTGTTTGGTTGGTTGCTGTGCTGCACCACGTTGAGTGTATGGATGAGGCTGAGGAGGGTGTGTTTGGTTGGTTGCTGTGCTGCACCACGTTGAGTGTATGGATGAGGCTGAGGAGGGTGTGTTTGGTTGGTTGCTGTGCTGCACCACGTTGAGTGTATGGATGAGGCTGAGGAGGGTGTGTTTGGTTGGTTGCTGTGCTGCACCACGTTGAGAGTATGGATGAGGCTGAGGAGGGTGTGTTTGGTTGGTTGCTGTGCTGCACCACGTTGAGTGTATGGATGAGGCTGAGGAGGGTGTGTTTGGTTGGTTGCTGTGCTGCACCACGTTGAGTGTATGGATGAGGCTGAGGAGGGTGTGTTTGGTTGGTTGCTGTGCTGCACCACGTTGAGTGTATGGATGAGGCTGAGGAGGGTGTGTTTGGTTGGTTGCTGTGCTGCACCACGTTGAGTGTATGGATGAGGCTGAGGAGGGTGTGTTTGGTTGGTTGCTGTGCTGCACCAAGTTGCGTGTATGGATGAGGCTGAGGAGGGTGTGTTTGGTTGGTTGCTGTGCTGCACCATGTTGAGTGTATGGATGAGGCTGAGGAGGGTGTGTTTGGTTGGTTGCTGTGCTGCACCACGTTGAGTGTATGGATGAGGCTGAGGAGGGTGTGTTTGGTTGGTTGCTGTGCTGCACCACGTTGAGTGTATGGCTGAGGAGGGTGTGTTTGGTTGGTTGCTGTGCTGCACCACGTTGAATGTATCAATGAGGCTGAGGAGGGTGTGTTTGGTTGGTTGCTGTGCTGCACCACGTTGCGTGTATGGATGAGGCTGAGGAGGGTGTGTTTGGTTGGTTGCTGTGCTGCACCATGTTGAGTGTATGGATGAGGCTGAGGAGGGTGTGTTTGGTTGGTTGCTGTGCTGCAACACGTTGAATGTATCAATGAGGCTGAGGAGGGTGCGTTTTTTCCAGGTTTTCATTGTTGGAGAGGTTGAAGTCACCCAAGACACTGGCGTAACGAAACTTGAGGGGGCCCCCCTGGAAGGTACTTAGAGGGGCCCTCTCCGGACTCAACGGTGTGGGGGCCTGTACTATGGCACTGACCCAAGAGGGTGCTATGGATGTATTTCAAGAAGAGGTGCTGAGGCGATCTGAGATTTTGCCACAGAAGCCCTTACTCTGCCGGGAGGCCTGTAGGTGAGATGGAAGGTAGAGGAATCAGTTGCGGAGTGGGAGGTATATAGAAGTAGTTAGGTTTGCGTAGTTACACACAATTGTGTACAGTGGTGCAAAACTACGCAATCTGAAAATTAGCATTTGTGGCTATATTTTAGCATGAAATGGACCCTTGCATCAATTTTGGACGTGAGGACACATTTTGCAGTAAAAAAAATAACCACAAAAAGCACAAGAGCCGCAAACAGCTGCTTAGGTTCTGCTCGTTCATGCTGTTCCTGTGCACTTGTGCTATTTTTTACCACTTCTACTAACACACAAACAACCCCCTCCGAAGCCCCGAGTGAAGTCATATATGCAACAATCCCTGCAACCTGGAACCAGAAACAGGAACGGAGCCTGGAACCAGAAACAGGAACGGAGCCTGGAACCAGAAACAGGAACGGAGCCTGGAACCAGAAACAGGAACGGTGCCTGGAACCAGAAACAGGAACGGAGCCTGGAACCAGAAACAGGAACGGAGCCTGGAACCAGAAACAGGAACGGAGCCTGGAACCAGAAACAGGAACGGAGCCTTGAACCAGAAACAGGAACGGAGCCTGGAACCAGAAACAGGAACGGAGCCTGGAACCAGAAACAGGAACAGAGCCTGGAACCAGAAACAGGAACGGAGCCTGGAACCCAGAAACAGGAACGGAGCCTGGAACCAGAAACAGGAACGGAGCCACGGAGCCTGGAACCAGAAACAGGAACGGAGCCTGGAACCAGAAACAGGAACGGAGCCTGGAACCAGAAACAGGAACGGAGCCTGGAACCAGAAACAGGAACGGAGCCTGGAACCAGAAACAGGAACGGAGCCTGGAACCAGGAAACAGGAACGGAGCCTGGAACCAGAAACAGGAACGGAGCCACGGAGCCTGGAACCAGAAACAGGAACGGAGCCTGGAACCAGAAACAGGAACGGAGCCTGGAACCAGAAACAGGAACGGAGCCACGGAGCCTGGAACCAGAAACAGGAACGGAGCCTGGAACCAGAAACAGGAACGGAGCCTGGAACCAGAAACAGGAACGGAGCCTGGAACCAGAAACAGGAACGGAGCCTGGAACCAGAAACAGGAACGGAGCCACGGAGCCTGGAACCAGAAACAGGAACGGAGCCTGGAACCAGAAACAGGAACGGAGCCTGGAACCAGAAACAGGAACGGAGCCTGGAACCAGAAACAGGAACGGAGTCTGGAACCAGAAACAGGAACGGAGCCTGGAACCAGAAACAGGAACGGAGCCTGGAACCAGAAACAGGAACGGAGCCTGGAACCAGAAACAGGAACGGAGCCTGGAACCAGAAACAGGAACGGAGCCTGGAACCAGAAACAGGAACGGAGCCACGGAGCCTGGAACCAGAAAGAGGAACGGAGCCTGGAACCAGAAACAGGAACGGAGCCTGGAACCAGAAACAGGAACGGAGCCTGGAACCAGAAACAGGAACGGAGCCTGGAACCAGAAACAGGAACAGAGCCTGGAACCAGAAACAGGAACGGAGCCTGGAACCAGAAACAGGAACGGAGCCACGGAGCCTGGAACCAGAAACAGGAACGGAGCCACGGAGCCTGGAACCAGAAACAGGAACGGAGCCTGGAACCAGAAACAGGAACGGAGCCACGGAGCCTGGAACCAGAAACAGGAACGGAGCCTGGAACCAGAAACAGGAACGGAGCCTGGAACCAGAAACAGGAACGGAGCCACGGAGCCTGGAACCAGAAACAGGAACGGAGCCTGGAACCAGAAACAGGCGGGCCTGAACCAGAAACAGGAACGAGCCTGGAACCAGAAACAGGAACGGAGCCTGGAACCAGAAACAGGAACGGAGCCTGGAACCAGAAACAGGAACGGAGCCTGGAACCAGAAACAGGAACGGAGCCACGGAGCCTGGAACCAGAAACAGGAACGGAGCCTGGAACCAGAAACAGGAACGGAGCCTGGAACCAGAAACAGGAACGGAGCCTGGAACCAGAAACAGGAACGGAGCCTGGAACCAGAAACAGGAACGGAGCCTGGAACCAGAAACAGGAACGGAGCCTGGAACCAGAAACAGGAACGGAGCCTGGAACCAGAAACAGGAACGGAGCCACGGAGCCTGGAACCAGAAACAGGAACGGAGCCTGGAACCAGAAACAGGAACGGAGCCTGGAACCAGAAACAGGAACGGAGCCTGGAACCAGAAACAGGAACGGAGCCTGGAACCAGAAACAGGAACGGAGCCTGGAACCAGAAACAGGAACGGAGCCACGGAGCCTGGAACCAGAAACAGGAACGGAGCCTGGAACCAGAAACAGGAACGGAGCCTGGAACCAGAAACAGGAACGGAGCCACGGAGCCTGGAACCAGAAACAGGAACGGAGCCACGGAGCCTGGAACCAGAAACAGGAACGGAGCCTGGAACCAGAAACAGGAACGGAGCCTGGAACCAGAAACAGGAACGGAGCCTGGAACCAGAAACAGGAACGGAGCCTGGAACCAGAAACAGGAACGGAGCCTGGAACCAGAAACAGGAACGGAGCCTGGAACCAGAAACAGGAACGGAGCCACGGAGCCTGGAACCAGAAACAGGAACGGAGCCTGGAACCAGAAACAGGAACGGAGCCTGGAACCAGAAACAGGAACGGAGCCTGGAACCAGAAACAGGAACGGAGTCTGGAACCAGAAACAGGAACGGAGCCTGGAACCAGAAACAGGAACGGAGCCTGGAACCAGAAACAGGAACGGAGCCTGGAACCAGAAACAGGAACGGAGCCTGGAACCAGAAACAGGAACGGAGCCTGGAACCAGAAACAGGAACGGAGCCTGGAACCAGAAACAGGAACGGAGCCACGGAGCCTGGAAACAGGAACGGAGCCTGGAACCAGAAACAGGAACGGAGCCTGGAACCAGAAACAGGAACGGAGCCTGGAACCAGAAACAGGAACGGAGCCTGGAACCAGAAACAGGAACGGAGCCTGGAACCAGAAACAGGAACGGAGCCTGGAACCAGAAACAGGAACGGAGCCACGGAGCCTGGAACCAGAAACAGGAACGGAGCCACGGAGCCTGGAACCAGAAACAGGAACGGAGCCTGGAACCAGAAACAGGAACGGAGCCTGGAACCAGAAACAGGAACGGAGCCTGGAACCAGAAACAGGAACGGAGCCTGGAACCAGAAACAGGAACGGAGCCACGGAGCCTGGAACCAGAAACAGGAACGGAGCCTGGAACCAGAAACAGGAACGGAGCCTGGAACCAGAAACAGGAACGGAGCCTGGAACCAGAAACAGGAACGGAGTCTGGAACCAGAAACAGGAACGGAGCCTGGAACCAGAAACAGGAACGGAGCCTGGAACCAGAAACAGGAACGGAGCCTGGAACCAGAAACAGGAACGGAGCCACGGAGCCTGGAACCAGAAACAGGAACGGAGCCTGGAACCAGAAACAGGAACGGAGCCACGGAGCCTGGAACCAGAAACAGGAACGGAGCCTGGAACCAGAAACAGGAACGGAGCCTGGAACCAGAAACAGGAACGGAGCCTGGAACCAGAAACAGGAACGGACTCCACTTTCTTTGTGCAAGTTGTTTTTTTTGTTTAATTCTTGCGCTGTGCCGCCATGACGCGTTTCGGCCTTTGCAGGCCTTGATCATATAGATATATAGATATAGATATCTATCTACATATTATCTACTGGCGGTCGCCAGTAGATAGTTATAGTTACAACCTATTATCCATAGGAAATCGCGACATTCTATTTGAAATAACTCTCTTGCCGGTTGACGTATCTTCGCGAAATTTTCAAACTTCGTGGGCGCTCCGGTCCGCTCCTACCCTGAAAGTCTCGGGGTGATACGTCAAGCGGGGCCGAGAAAAAGGGGGGTCCCAAAACACGTTTTCCCCATGCATTTTCCCATAGGAAACTTTAGACACGGCTACAGCCCGAACTGCTGAACGGAATTACACCAAATTTGGCAAAGAGGTAGTTCTTGGTTCAGAAAGAACCCTTTTTGTTAAATGGTGTAAATCCGTTCAGTAGTTGCTGAGAAAATCAAAAAGTAAAAGTACATATATATCTATGGGCACGGAGGATTCGCGCACCCTCCCGATCACGAGCTGCATGTTAATTGGCTGTCAGCTGGCTGTCAACATTCCGATTCAGGAAATGTTGGCAGCCATTTTGTCCCTCGGTAGAACCGAGGGACAGAAATAAGTGCGCAAAGCGCACAAAGGGGAGGGTAGAAACACCCTGACCCCCTAGGTTTGCTCAGGGGTCCCACAAGGACCCCTGGGCAAAAAAATTTTTTTTTAAAAATCGGCAGGATGCGCTCAGGGGCCGCGAACCCTGCCGAAAAAATCGAGAGCGCGGTGTCCCGCGCGATGTCAATTGGCCCCGGGTGGCCCAAGTCCCGGGGGCATGCTGGGGGTTAATTTTATGTGTGGGGGCCTCTAAGGGCTCCCCAAGCCCGGGACCACCACCCCCGGGGCTTTATGTACAATGGTGCGGGAGGGCTCTGAGCCCTCCCGCAGCCCCGAGGACCACCACCTCCCGGGGCTTCTTTTATTAGAAACCTGTGTGGGGGGCTCCAGCCCCACACGCCCGGGGACCACCACCTCCCGGGGCACTAAGAAAATTACAATGGGGGTCCGTTTGGACCCCAGAGCCCGGGACCACCACCTCCCGGGGCTGTGCACTGAATGGGAGGGGGCCGCGCGGCCCTCCTGGAAGCCCCTTGATGGCCCTGGGGACCACCACCCCCAGGGCCGGCTCCTGCAGTGTCCCGGGTGCCTACCCCGGGACACTGCTGATTTGCAATGACAGGACGGGAGCCTCGCGGCTCCCGTCCTGTCATTGCAAACTTGCTTTGGATATTGGAAGAGAGCAGGAGACCTGCTCTCTCTTCCAATATCCAAAGCCGATTGCTTTTCACATGGGGAGCTGCATCTTAGCAGCTCCCCATGTGTAAGCTAATGCCGGCTCCCGCACGACACGGGGAGCCGGCAGGACTGTGGGGGATTGGGGACCCCCACAGTCCCCAACGAGAGCCAGCCCGGGGATGGGGTCCCCGGGGCAAGTAGTGGCCCGGGAGGAGGGCCACGCGGCCCCCTCCCCAAAAAAAAAATGTAAAAAAAAAAAAAAACGATCGGGCCCGCAGGCCCCGCCCCTTCCTTCACCACTCTACAAACGCGCCCCTGGCGCGCTTGCAGAGGAGCGAATTCCCCTTGAATACTGGGGGTCCCTGGGGGCCAACTAGCCCACCAGGAACCTCCAGTATGCGCTCGAGGGCTGCCTTGCAGAGAGGTGTACAGAGGCCACGCCCCTTTACACCTCTCTGCAACGCTAGCTCTATGGCGCTTTTGGAGGTATATGGTGGGCTAGTTGGACTCCGGGACCCTCAGGATTCAAGGGGACTTAATCCCCCAACTTAAAACGCGCCACGGGGCGTGTTTGCACAGTGGTGAAGGGAGGGGCGGGGCTTGAGGTGACATGTGTGCAAACAGGCCCCGTGGCGCGTTTTAAGATGGGGAATTAAATCCCCTTCAATCCTGAGGGTCCCTGGGGGCCAACTAGCCCAACAGGTACATCCAGAAAGCGCCACAGAGCTGCGTTGCAGAGAGGTGTAAAAGGGTGTGGCCTCTCTACACGTCTCTGCAACGCAGCCCCTGGCGCATATTGGAGGTTCCTGGTGGTCTAGTTGGCCCCTAGGGACCCTCAGGATTCAAGGGAACTTAATCCCCCAACTTAAAACGCGCCACGGGCGCGTTTGCAAAGATGTCACCTCAGGCCCCGCCCCTCCCTTCACCATTGTGCAAATATTCCTCTAAAATCAGCCGAAATAGGAATTCCGATTTACTCACCTGTTATAAGGAGAGACCTCAGTGCTGTATCTTTCAGCCCAGTACTGGTCCTGAAAAGTAATTTTAACCGTACTTACCGGTAACTTGAATTTCCTTCATAGGCTAACATTGACTGGTTTCACTTGGAAATTCTTCTAAGTGTGGAGTTTTGGAACTTTAAAATATTCCTCTAAAATCAGCCGAAATACGAATTCCGATTTACTCACCTGTTATCAGGAGAGACCTCAGTGCTGCATCTTTCAGCCCAGTACTGATCCTCAAAAGTAATTTTAACCGTACTTACCGGTAATTTGAATTTCCTTCATAGGCTAACATTGACTGGTTTCACTTGGAAATTCTTCTAAGTGTGGAGTTTTGGAACTTTAAAATATTCCTCTAAAATCAGCCGAAATACGAATTCCGATTTACTCACCTGTTATCAGGAGAGACCTCAGTGCTGCATCTTTCAGCCCAGTACTGATCCTGAAAAGTAATTTTAACCGTACTTACCAGTAACTTGAATTTCCTTCATAGGCTAACATTGACTGGTTTCACTTGGAAATTCTTCTAAGTGTTGATTTTTGAAACATACAAATATTCCTCTAAAATCAGCCGAAATTCGAATTCTGATTTACTCACCTGTTATCAGGAGAGACCTCAGTGCTGCATCTTTCAGCCCAGTACTGGTCCTGAAAAGTAATTTTAACCGTACTTACCAGTAACTTGAATTTCCTTCCATAGGCTAACATTGACTGGTTTCACTTGGAAATTCTTCTAAGTGTGGAGTTTTGGAACTTTAAAATATTCCTCTAAAATCAGCCGAAATACGAATTCCGATTTACTCACCTGTTATCAGGAGAGACCTCAGTGCTGCATGTTTCAGCCCAGTACTGATCCTCAAAAGTAATTTTAACCGTACTTACCGGTAACTTGAATTTCCTTCATAGGCTAACATTGACTGGTTTTCAGCAAAAAGTTTCAAAGTGTTGATTTTCACAAACTACAAATATTCCTTAAAAATCGCCTGTATGACTTAAACGCATTCTTTCAACTGTTTACAGGAGATGCACCAGTGCTGGATCCAGGATCCAACACTGAGTAAGAAAAAGTAATCGATAACAGTTTTTACCTGCTAAGTGAATTTCCTTCCATAGGATAACATTGGTGATTCTATGAGAAAAAGTTTCAAAGTGTCAACTTTTAAAATACAATAATATTCCTTAAAAATCACGACTGTAACCAAAACGCTTTTACTCAACTGTTTACAGGAGATGTACCAGGACTGAATCTAGGATCCAGTCCTGTGGTTACAAAAGTAATCCATAAAGTAACTAATTGCATTTAACTAGAAATTCACATTGAGCTGAATGTTGCATTGTGTTTGAAAATGTGTTGCCCATTGCAACAACTGTAACTACTGTACTTAAAAGTCTATTGCCTATCTGCAAAGTATTTAAACTAAAGTAATTCATTCTGAGAAAGTATTTTTGTAATGTAATGTATAATGTAATTACAATGTAATTTGACAAATAAAATATGTAAAAAAAATTGTTTCTAAAAATGTAGTAAATCAGTATGAAAAAAATTAATATAACAATTAATACATTTAAAAATTGTCATTTACAAAACCTTTGAAATTCACTGAAAAAACCGTAGGTTTCAGGCACGTTATAGTTAGAAATTAGCATTTAAAAAACCTTTGAAATTCACTGAAAAAACCATAGGTTTCAGACACGTTATAGTTACAAATTAGCATTTAAAAAACCTTTGAAATTCACTGAAAAAACCATAGGTTTCAGACACGTTATAGTTACAAATTAGCATTTAAAAACCTTTGAAATTCACTGAAAAAACCATAGGTTTTAGGGACAGTTATAGTTACTTGGACATTGCACTCGTACAAAACCCGTGAAATTCCCCGTTATAGTTAGTTCAGCTAACTATAACTCGCGCCCGCAATGCACTGCTGATGACGTCACATATTACATCACTCATGACATGGTCAGTGACATCACTGATGACATCACTGATGACATCTCCAAATGACATCACTGATGACATCATCCACGTGATAATCTGATGCACCTCCTCACACCCTAATATAATCTTTGATACACCCACTCTAAATTACAGACTGCCATTCGCAAAACCATAGACACTCCAACACCAATAACTACATACCCACTCACTGATTCTTAGGTCTACACACACACATCCACTCACTCACCCGTACAGTCACTCATACTTACGGTCACTCAGTACAGGACTATCATATGCACTCTTACTCCTATATAGACACTCAAACAACGCCACTCATCCATAGAGATACTCACACACCTAGTCAGTCATGCAAATAATTAAACACACTACCATTTACTCACCTATACAGTTATACACACACCAGCTCACTTACTCATACAAATACTAGCACATTCTTACGCTCTTATACAATCACTGATACAAGCACACACTCATCCATACAGCCACTATCACAATCACTCACTCTTGCTTATAGCTATTTATATACTCCAACACACATATATACTGCCTTTCACATATGTAGTTACTCACACATGTACCACTGGGACATACATTCACTCACTAACACACTCTTACACACACTTACCCACCCATACAGTCTATCACAGATGCACTCTTGAAACCATCCACCCAGTGAATCACCCACTCACACATCTATGCACAGAGTTGCACACACCCCTCCCACACAAACACTCAGGCACCCATACAGATACTCAGACAAGCATTCAATAACTCATATAGAAAATCATTTAGCTATTCACAAACACATGCAGCCACTTACACAGCAACAGACAGACGGATACAGACATTCACCCAGTTTAGTCACTAACCCATGCATTCAGTAAGATACGTTAAATCACTCACTTATAGAGTCAGTCACGCACCTACTAAATCATCCATACAGACACTTACACACCCACTCATTCTTCAATACGTCTTTTCCTATATATATTAAAAATATTTAAACTTTACAGAAACACAGTCACTGGATGATGTCATCAGTGATGTCATTTGAGATGTCATCAGTGATGTCATCAGTGATGTCACTGACCATGTCATGAGTGATGTAATATGTGACGTCATCAGCAGTGCATTGCGGGGCGCGAGTTATAGTTAGCTGGACTAACTATAACGGGGGAATTTCACGGGTTTTGTACGAGTGCAATGTCCAAGTAACTATAACTGTCCCTAAAACCTATGGTTTTTTCAGTGAATATATATATATATGAGGCAGGAGGCAGCTGGTGGGCGGGTCTCCATCAGCTGGTGGGCGGGACTCTCCATACCAGTAATACTCGCCACTGCCTACAGAGTTGGAGGCGTGGGCACTGACCCCCCCTCCAGGGCAGATACCTCTCCACAAGCTGCCCCCAGGGGTCTCCCTCCCCCCAGTAACATACACTGCTGCCCAGGTTCGGTGCACCGCCTGCCTCCCCGCCCCCATGCCTTCCCAGAGGGCTGCGGGGCTTATCAGCCAATTTGCTATTTTTGGGAGAAACACACATTTTGTGACCTTAATTCTGAAGGGAGGCGGGCAGGGACTGGGAGACACATGTCTTGTCGCAGCTTCTCTCTGCAGGAACTGGAGCAGCCGCTGCTGGAATGTTGTGCGGGTGGGGGCTCCTTCGGGGGGGCGGGCATCTATCTTCAGTACACCCAGGGAATGAAGTGTCCTCCTCACTCGGTTATAAACCAGATTTCAGAGGTATCCAAGGTCCTGACTGAGGCCCCTGCTATCCAAACCCCCCCCTGCTGGTGGGTGTGAACACATGCACCTCTAGTGCTTGGAATGTAGATGCGCGGACTTCGCAGCGCTTGGTGATTGTGACTGCCTCTCGTAGCACACCGGGCCATAGGAGCAGTGCAGGCTGAGGAACGAAGAACGGTAGAAGAACCCCTGTGGAGTACATGTGTGTGTATGTGCCCGTCTCCTGCCACCTGCTGTAACACCCCTCGCACTCCTGCCTTCCGCGCGTGAGGATCCACACTCGAGGGTGTGCTCCCCCTCCCCCCCCTCCACCCACTCCGCATCTCCAGCAGTTTGTCTTCAAATAATTTGCATTTAGATTGGTCGGTAATCCGCGCATTCAGCATTTGGAGTAAAAATCGCCGATAAATGCTCGCGCCAATGCAAATGTTACCAGTCTGCAACGTGTACTTAGCGCAGCGCATAGAAAACCCGATTCATCATCGTTGAGCGAACTCGGGTGTTTGTGTCCAAACAAACTCCCACGTGCTACTGATCTCTGCACCGAGTGGAGGCCGGTGCGAGGCCTGAAGCAGGGAGGAGGCCAAACTAAAAGGCAGGTTTAAAGTGCGCTGGGCCTCTGCACCGAGTGGAGGCTGCTACGAGGCCTGGAGCAGGGAGGAGGCCAAACTAAAAGGCAGGTTTAAAGTGCGCTGGGTCCCTCTCTGCACCGAGTGGAGGCCTGGATCACCGGAGGAGGCCAAACTAAAAGGCAGGTTAAAGTGCGCTGGGCCTCTGCACCGAGTGGAGGCCACTACGAGGCCTTGAGCAGGGAGGAGGCCAAACTAAAAGGCAGGTTTAAAGTGCGCTGGGTCCCTCTCTGCACCGAGTGGAGGCCTGGAGCACCGGAGGAGGCCAAACTAAAAGGCAGGTTAAAGTGCGCTGGGCCTCTGCACCGAGTGGAGGCCTGGAGCACCGGAGGAGGCCAAACTCGGAGGCAGGTTTAAAGTGCGCTGGGTCCCTCTCTGCACCGAGTGGAGGCCGCTGCGAGGTCTGAAGCAGGGAGGAGGCCAAACTAAAAGGCAGGTTAAAGTGCGCTGGGCCTCTGCACCGAGTGGAGGCCGCTGCGAGGCCTGGAGCAGGGAGGAGGCCAAACTAAAAGGCAGGTTAAAGTGCGCTGGGCCTCTGCACCGAGTGGAGGCCGCTACGAGGCCTGGAGCAGGGAGGAGGCCAAACTAAAGGCAGGTTAAGTGCGCTGGGCCTCTGCACCGAGTGGAGGCCGCTGCGAGGCCTGGAGCAGGGAGGAGGCCAAACTCGGAGGCAGGTTTAAAGTGCGCTGGGCCTCTGCACCGAGTGGAGGCCGCTGCGGAGGCCTGGAGCAGGGAGGAGGCCAAACTAAAAGGCAGGTTAAAGTGCACTGGGCCTCTGCACCGAGTGGAGGCCGCTGCGAGGCCTGGAGCAGGGAGGAGGCCAAACTCGGAGGCAGGTTTAAAGTGCGCTGGGCCTCTGCACCGAGTGGAGGCCGCTGCGAGGCCTGGAGCAGGGAGGAGGCCAAACTAAAAGGCAGGTTAAAGTGCACTGGGCCTCTGCACCGAGTGGAGGCTGCTACGAGGCCTGGAGCAGGGAGGAGGCCAAACTAAAAGGCAGGTTTAAAGTGCGCTGGGTCCCTCTCTGCACCGAGTGGAGGCCTGGATCACCGGAGGAGGCCAAACTAAAAGGCAGGTTAAAGTGCGCTGGGCCTCTGCACCGAGTGGAGGCCACTACGAGGCCTTGAGCAGAGAGGAGGCCAAACTAAAAGGCAGGTTTAAAGTGCGCTGGGTCCCTCTCTGCACCGAGTGGAGGCCTGGAGCACCGGAGGAGGCCAAACTAAAAGGCAGGTTAAAGTGCGCTGGGCCTCTGCACCGAGTGGAGGCCACTACGAGGCCTTGAGCAGGGAGGAGGCCAAACTAAAAGGCAGGTTAAAGTGCGCTGGGC
Source organism: Calotriton arnoldi (assembly GCA_963921515.1). NCBI lineage: Eukaryota > Metazoa > Chordata > Amphibia > Caudata > Salamandridae > Calotriton > Calotriton arnoldi. The sequence goes on from CAWUFW010000053.1 coordinate 2,032,105, forward strand.
CTCTGCACCGAGTGGAGGCCTGGAGCACCGGAGGAGGCCAAACTCGGAGGCAGGTTTAAAGTGCGCTGGGTCCCTCTCTGCACCGAGTGGAGGCCGCTGCGAGGCCTGGAGCAGGGAGGAGGCCAAACTAAAAGGCAGGTTAAAGTGCACTGGGCCTCTGCACCGAGTGGAGGCCGCTGCGAGGCCTGGAGCAGGGAGGAGGCCAAACTCGGAGGCAGGTTTAAAGTGCGCTGGGCCTCTGCACCGAGTGGAGGCCGCTGCGAGGCCTGGAGCAGGGAGGAGGCCAAACTAAAAGGCAGGTTAAAGTGCACTGGGCCTCTGCACCGAGTGGAGGCCGCTGCGAGGCCTGGAGCAGGAGGAGGCCACACTAAAGGCAGGTTAAGTGCACTGGGCCTCTGCACCGAGTGGAGGCTGCTACGAGGCCTGGAGCAGGGAGGAGGCCAAACCAAAAGGCAGGTTTAAAGTGCGCTGGGTCCCTCTCTGCACCGAGTGGAGGCCTGGATCACCGGAGGAGGCCAAACTAAAAGGCAGGTTAAAGTGCGCTGGGCCTCTGCACCGAGTGGAGGCCGCTGCGAGGCCTGGAGCAGGGAGGAGGCCACACTAAAAGGCAGGTTAAAGTGCACTGGGCCTCTGCACCGAGTGGAGGCTGCTACGAGGCCTGGAGCAGGAGGAGGCCAAACTAAAAGGCAGGTTTAAAGTGCGCTGGGTCCCTCTCTGCACCGAGTGGAGGCCTGGATCACCGGAGGAGGCCAAACTAAAAGGCAGGTTAAAGTGCGCTGGGCCTCTGCACCGAGTGGAGGCCACTACGAGGCCTTGAGCAGAGGGAGGCCAAACTAAAAGGCAGGTTTAAAGTGCGCTGGGTCCCTCTCTGCACCGAGTGGAGGCCTGGAGCACCGGAGGAGGCCAAACTAAAAGGCAGGTTAAAGTGCGCTGGGCCTCTGCACCGAGTGGAGGCCACTACGAGGCCTTGAGCAGGGAGGAGGCCAAACCAGAAGGCAGGTTAAAGTGCGCTGGGCCTCTGCACCGAGTGGAGGCCTGGAGCACCGGAGGAGGCCAAACTCGGAGGCAGGTTTAAAGTGCGCTGGGTCCCTCTCTGCACCGAGTGGAGGCCGCTGCGAGGTCTGAAGCAGGGAGGAGGCCAAACTAAAAGGCAGGTTAAAGTGCGCTGGGCCTCTGCACCGAGTGGAGGCCGCTGCGAGGCCTGGAGCAGGGAGGAGGCCAAACTAAAAGGCAGGTTAAAGTGCGCTGGGCCTCTGCACCGAGTGGAGGCCGCTACGAGGCCTGGAGCAGGGAGGAGGCCAAACTAAAAGGCAGGTTAAAGTGCGCTGGGCCTCTGCACCGAGTGGAGGCCGCTGCGAGGCCTGGAGCAGGGAGGAGGCCAAACTCGGAGGCAGGTTTAAAGTGCGCTGGGCCTCTGCACCGAGTGGAGGCCGCTGCGAGGCCTGGAGCAGGGAGGAGGCCAAACTAAAAGGCAGGTTAAAGTGCACTGGGCCTCTGCACCGAGTGGAGGCCGCTGCGAGGCCTGGAGCAGGGAGGAGGCCAAACTCGGGAGGCAGGTTTAAGTGCGCTGGGCCTCTGCACCGAGTGGAGGCCGCTGCGAGGCCTGGAGCAGGGAGGAGGCCAAACTAAAAGGCAGGTTAAAGTGCACTGGGCCTCTGCACCGAGTGGAGGCCGCTGCGAGGCCTGGAGCAGGGAGGAGGCCACACTAAAAGGCAGGTTAAAGTGCACTGGGCCTCTGCACCGAGTGGAGGCCGCTGCGAGGCCTGGAGCAGGGAGGAGGCCAAACTCGGAGGCAGGTTTAAAGTGCGCTGGGTCCCTCTCTGCACCAAGTGGAGGCCGCTACGAGGCCTGGAGCAGGGAGGAGGCCAAACTTGGAGGTGAGTTAAAGTGTGCTGGGCCTCTGCACCGAGTGGAGGCCGCTGCGAGGCCTGGCGCAGCAGAGGAGGCCAAACTTGGAGGAGGGTTAAAGTGCACTGGGCCTCTGCATCGAGTGGAGGCCGCTGCGAGGCCTGGAGCAGGGAGGAGGCCAAACTTGGAGACGGATTTAAAGTGTGCTGGGTCCCTCGCTGCACCAAGTGGAGGCCGCTACGAGGCCTGGAGCAGGGAGGAGTCCAAACTCGGAGGCGGGTTTAAAGTGCGCTGGGAATAGAGAGAGTGAAAGAAAGAGATAGTGAGACAAAGGAGAAGAGATTCAGAGAGAAAGAGAGAGCATAAATGAAGAAAGGGTTGTAACAGAAAAGCGAGAACATGATACTGAGAGGAGAAATAGAAGAGAGAGAACGAGGGAGCAAAAACGAAGGAGGAGTTGTAACAGAAAAGAGAAAGTAAAGAGAGAGTGAGAGACAGAGAGCGATAGTGAAATAATGGCGAGTAGTAACAGGAAAAAGAGATAAAGAAAGTGAGTGGAACAGATAGTAGGAAAATGAGGAATAATGAAAGGAAAAGGAGATAGGCAGTGAGTGAGAACGGGATAGTGCCAGGAGGTGGGGGTGATAGGTAGTGTGAAGAACTAAGAAGATATGAACGAGAGAAGAGAGGAAAGAAAGGAATAAAAACTGAGAGAGAAGAAGTGAGAGTGGAAGGGAAATAGAAGAGGAGGGGAGAGAGAGAGAGAAACCTGGAGCAAGAGAGATGGAAAGAGCTGATGTGATAATGAAAGAGAAAAAGGAAAACATATTAAGGAATGTTACAAGAGGGGGCATAGAGAGAAAACCGCAAGAGAACTGGAATGAGAGGCAAATGTTAATAGGAAGGAAGACACAGAATAAGTGAGGAGAGAAAAAGAAAAATCAAGAGGGGAAGACGTGAGAAGGTGGAGGAAAGAGAAACATGAGGGAAAAGGTGTTGGGAGAAAGTGAGAGAAGAGTGGGCAGGGAGAGAGTGGAAGAAAGAGAGTAAAGGATTCAAGTGAGCTAATAACATTGCGAATTTAACTAACCTTAGAATCTTGTGACAACTTGATCTATCTACTGAGTCATGGAGACTAACAGACTCGACGTGCCTGACTTTAAGATGGCTACCAAACCACATTCCTTCTCCTATACTGTCATCCTCGCCAGCTCCCACCTCCCGTCTTTGGATTCTAGACTTTTGATCACCTCCTGATCCTCACTCTATTCTGGCGGAGCCCGAAACGCATACATGGCCGATTCCCGGTGGAGCTGCTCCGACAGTTATAGGGGAGATTGGCTCTGGCACACTGCTATGACCGTCACCTACCCAGTCGGACTTCGGACATTTGTCTCGCTTTCTTCCCAGCTGCTGTCTCCTTCCTGTGGTTTACCAGCTTTCCCTGGTCTTTCTGATCCTGATTTTCGTGTTCGTTAAACCACTCCTGTATTGTATATTTATTCATTCTGTAACCATTGTGAAACTTTTGCAACTTGTAACACGCTGTTCCCTTATGTAAAGCGCTCTGATACCTCCGGGTGTAGCCAGCGCTATATAAAACTCAAATAAATAAAAATAAAAAAAATAAGTGAGCGATTAGACAGGGAATGGAAGTGATGGAGACAAAGGAGAAGATCAAAGAGAAAGGACAGAGAAGGAAGGGCAAATGGAATGAGACTTTAAGAGGGAGGATCAGCAAGAGAAAGAAGTGAGAACAAAGATGTTTTAAGACCTGGAGAAAGTGGGCTGATGTCCAGGCCACCTTCCAAGGCCCCCTGGACTGGGTAAGGTATTGGAGTGGTGGATTCAACTGCTCACCTGGAAGCTGGGGAGCAGGATCCGCGGATCTCCAGTGGCCAGAAGAAGCTAAAGAGAGCAGAGATGAGCCCGCTGAGAAAGAAGTTCGCCCACTTCCAACCTCAGAAGCAATGAGAAGACAACTGCAGAGACTTATTGAGTACTCATGAGCCGACTGGGCCCCGGGGCGCAACGGGATTCCTTAAGCAATCTTTAAAAAGTCCCCCCAGTTCTGGGCAGAGGCATTAGCTCCCCTCTTCACTGAAGTCCTTCCGAAAGAAGACATCCCAGTTTCAAGGGACAAAAGAGGAATTCCCTAACTAGTTACTGCCTGATTTCTCTTTTACATGTGGAAGCAAAGTACTTTGTGGGTTTGTTGTGAGACCTAAAACCAAGACCCCAAATCCTGGGCAGAAGATAAGGAGTTAATTCCTGTGAATCAGACAGGATTTCAGCAAAAAGGAGATACTGCCATCAATAAAATGGCCTCTAGAACGGCTTGGTGGCCAGAATATACACATCTGTTTTCTGCCTTCCAAAGACGGCTTCCCCAGCACAAGTGCGCCTAGAGTTTGGCCTGTTAAATCAAGCAATAGCCCCACAGCAAGTATTTCTTACTTTGTGCCATGAACGAAGTGCCTCTAGGCCTGGCTCCCTCAATAATCTTAACTAGCAAGAAATGAGAACCAGCCAAACCACTTCATTACACCTTCAGTTCCAGGAAATGTCCTTAGATTCTTTCCAGGCAACGGATCTGTGGAACCAGCAGGTGGCTCAGGCAGTGTTTAAAAAATGAGTTTAGAATAGAACACAAAATCGTCGCCTTGAATGGCACGAGCATCACACGTCACCGCTAATAGCGAAGCAGCCCTTGCATCTCAGAAGACGGGGCCTGGTCCCTCTGCAATGATGTAGACGGCAGTACGGTCTCCATCTTTTCCCCACAGACAGGCTCAGTGGTTCTACTTGTGAGGCAGGGAAAGTGATGCAGCTCACCGGCCTGTCCTTCGTCGCTGTCTGGGTTGGGGCAGGGTCGGAGAGTTTTTGCAATGCCCCAAAACCACTCATGGGGTTCCAGACAGCAAAAGGCTAGCATGCTGAGGTCGACTCAGGAGACAGATGTCTGAATCCGATGGTCTTATGGCTTGTTGCCCTGGTAATGTTGTCTGTACATGCCAGAGGCCAAGGGGCAGATGGCGCTACCGTTGGGATCTTCTCATAGCACTTAGATGATTGATTTATTTATTTATTTGAAGAGATTTATATAGCATGAACGTGACCCGTGAGGGTATCAGAGCATTGTACATAAAAGCAAACAAGTCATACAAGAACTGGCAATAATCAAACATAAAAGGAGACGATACAAATGAGAATGAGTGTCAAACAAAAAAGAGATATATAACAAGTTGCCCGGCCAATTGTTCATTGCGCCAATCCCCACACCAGCCTGAAGAGGCACTGTCATTTAGGGCTTCAGGGCACTAGTGAAAGAGAATCCTTGGGGCAGAGTGAGCATGCCCACTGGGCACTGTCACTGCTTGTTTCTGGGCAGTTCTTCTCTATGGCTCAGCTGGTCCACGCCTGTATCCTCTTCATCAAGGTGTGGTCCTTCGAGACAGTCATGACCTTCTACAGACAGGTGAGGAAGCCACAGTTCATGAAGAGAACTACACACAACTCAGTCCCAGCGAGCGTACAACGGGCACCTCAAGGTGCACACACAGGGAGTCACCTGGCCGGCCCTCACAAGTCTTCGGGGTGATTTAAAGCAGTGCTTAATTAGAGCTAGTGGTTGCCGGTGGGACCTTCTTATTTTTGGGGACCGGCACCTATTTTTCATCATCAGACTTTCATTCAAAGCAAGAGAGAGAAAAACACACAAGGGGGAAGAAGGAGGAAGAGAAAGATTTAAAACAGTGATAAAGGGAGATAGCAGAGATGAAAAAGAACCTGCAAGAGTGAGGGAAAGAGTGAGGGAAAGAGTGAGGGAGAGCCTGCTGGAGGATTAAAGAGGCATGAGTTGGAATCAAGACTATGAAGCCTTGGTATTGGCCCTCTGACCTTCATCAGCACTGACAGTGGGCTTCTGGGGGTCTCTAGTTGGCAGAGGTAGGTACCTTTGTCCGAATAGAGACCCTTGCTTCTAGTCAGGGTAAAGGGGGATATACACTATAACCCCTGCTCACCCCCTGGGTAGCTTGGCATGAGCAGACAGACTTATCCCAAAGGCAATGTGTAAAGCATTTGTACTCAAAACACACAATAATACAGTGATAACACCACAAATGGACACCACACCAGTTTAGAAAAATAAAGTATCTTTATCTAAACTCAACAAGACCAAAACGACAAAAATCCCACATACATGTAATAAGAATATGACTTTAAAAAGGTTTCAAGCAACTGGGTCCATAAGAAACTATGGATGCGCGATTTTACATAAAGTACCTGAAGATGCGTCAAAATTCACAAGGTCAAACAGCCGCAGAGATGGGAAGCGTTGAGAAACAAAGAGATGCATCAGTTCCTGAAACCGTGGGGAGGCGAGGCGACAGTTCTGCTACATGCAGGAGAAGTGATGCATCGTGTCCGGTCTGTAGGGGGAAATGATGCATCGAATCCAAGACTCTTCTGGTCCGCGGGTGATACATCGGGAAAACTTGCCGCACAGGTACGATGCGTAGAAATCCGGGATGCATCAGTGATCGATGTGGCGTCGTCGAGCGGCGCTGCGTCGGTTTCTTCAGCCATGATCCCTCGATGCGTCACTTCTTGCAGCGGCGACAGGGGCTGCGTCGGTTTTGGCAGCGGCATGGAGATTCTTCTCACACAGCGGTGCTGCGTCGGAAAAACAGCGGCAAGAAGAACGATGCATCGATTTCTTCAGTTCTTTGGGTCTCTTCCAGCTCCCAACAGCAGGAACAACCTCCAGAGGCCCAGTACTGGATCAGGCACCTCCTGGCAGGTCAGAACTCTCAGCAGAAGAATTCAGGGGAGCTGGGGGTGAAGTCTTTGTGTCCCTAAGACTTCAGAACAGGAGGCCAGCACACACAGACTCTTGGAGATCTTCTTCAAGCATGTTCAAAGCAAAGTTCCAGTTTTTGTCCTTTCCTTGACAGAAACAGCAACTGCAGGCCAACCCCACACAGAATATAGCAATCGGGCAGTACTCCTCACAGCTCTTCAGCTTTTCTCCTTGGTAAAGGTTCCTCCTGAGTCCAGTAGTAATCTAAAGTTCTGGGGTTTAAGGTCTACTACTTATACCCCATTTTGTCTTTGTTCTCTTTGTGCAAGGGTCTCAGAGCCCAGTCCAAACCAGTTCTGTCCTCACTGGTGCAGTATGACCACAGGGGGTGGAGACAGCATTGTGCAAGGGAGACAGGCCCTATTCAGGTGCAAGGAAATCTCCTCCCACTACTCTAAATTCAGCCAAAGTCTATTCAGCCCAGCTCTGAGTCATCCAGGAAGGGCCAGGCACACCTCAACCCCCAAGTGGCTGTCTACAGGGAATGCACATCCCCAGCCCCTGTCACTCCAAAACCAGACAGTCAATACACAAACAGGCAGAGGCACACAGGTTGGTTAAACAAGAAAATGCCTACTTTCTAAAAGTGGCATTTTCAAACACACAATTTAAAAACCACCATTATTAAATCCTGAGTTCAGAGAGCCTAAACTTTATTTCTCTATCTTGTCCCAATGGGAAGTTATACTTGTAAGATGTTACAAAGCATTCCCTAGTCTATCCTATGGGGCAGATAGCCTTTCAATAGTGAAAAACAAAATTGGCAGTATTTCATTATCAGGACATGTCACACACACCAGTACATGTCCTACCTTTCACATACACTGCACCCTTCCCAGGGGGGTACCTTGGGCCTACCATTGGGGTGCCTTACATGTAAGAAAAGGAAAGGTTAGGGCCTGGCAAGTGGGTGCACTTGCCAAGTCGACATGGCAGTTAACAAACTGTGCACAGACACTGCAGTGGTAGATCTGAGAACCCTTTTAAGGGCTACTTATGTGGGTGGCACAATCAGTGCTGCAGGCCCACTAGTATCATTTGATTTACAGGCCCTGGCACACTCAATGCACTTTACTAGGGACTTATCAAATAAGCAAATCAGGGAGAACCAATTGTAATCACAATTTACACAGGGAGCATATGCACTTTAACACTGATCGGCCGTGGCAAAGTGCCCAAAGCATCTAAACCAGCAAAAATGAAATCCAGCACAGTGTCAAAACGTAGGAGGTAGAGGCAAAAAGTCAAGGGAAACTACGCCAAAGATGCCAAGTTTAACAGCTTCTAAACAAAACTTTGAGCACAGCCACTTTTTATATTATAAATTAGGCACTGATTTAAAGAACTAGCTGGAAGCACTTATGTGGCTTTGAGGAGCTGAAAAGAGTATCCTGTCCATCAAACTGGAAACAGGGGCCAACATCCACCCCAGACTCTGGAAGCAGGGCTTTCACTTGACTGAATGGCGAAGAAGACCTGCCTGCTTGGAGCCAATGGGTTGCAATTGTGAAGGGGATGTGACTGACCACTAGCAAAGGACAGAACCCAGCTGCTGTGAAGTACCTACATTAGACAGCTCAACAGACTCGGACTACCCTGAAGACACGAGGACGCCTTGAGCACATTGACCAGGAACATGAGTAGACTGCACAATGGCATCTGGGCGCAGGGGAGGCGCATCGCCATCACCAGTCACTGAAGTTGAGCTTGCTGTGGCATCCTGGCTGGTGCACTGGAATGTGGAGTGTATGGCGTGGAGTGTTCTTCATGTTTACTCTTGGTGTGTGGAACGTTGTGGGGACAGTTAAAACTTGGTCTTTGGAGGAGATGGTGCCATAGCTGTGGGTGGAGTCTGCATATTCAAATAAACCTGCTTTTCACCCAATGCTCTTGTATTGTGCCTCATTGGAACACCTCATTTTGGCTGCGAGTGGAAATACTTGGCTTTGGGTGCTTCGTGGTGGATGAAGACTTCAACACAAAGAAGACATTTTAAGTTGGAGATTTGACAGCGCTTGTCTCATGGTTTTAGAAAGAACTGGTGGAGTACTAGACTCCCTGGATGTTTTCTACTGCTGATTTATCTTAAGGTAACGTACCGTTTGGTACTTTAATCATCGTCTTACCATTGCACAGAACTTTTGGATGTGGCATCGTTTGAATGTTCATGAAGCCGCTTGGAGGAGTGTGAGGAGTGTAATGCTTACATAGTGAGGTTGTGCCGAAGGGAGGAGCGAGATGTTTACAGAGCAAGGATGTGCCCAAGTGAGGAGCGAGACACCTACTGAGCGAAGATGTCAGGTGTGGAGCTTTCATGATGTGTCCAGTGGTTGACGTGTTGTGTCATTACGCTACGCTCTATCTCCATTTTGCAGTTCACATCAAGAGAGATGGAATATTTTTTGTGCAAAAGAGATATTGAGCATAAGAAATCTGCGTTGTACCACCCAGAAACCAATGGTACAGTGGAAAGAATGATTTGTATGTGTATGTGGAGTACTTCCGGTTTCAGGGAAGGGAGAACCCGGCAGTTAGCGCTCTAGTGTCTTAATTAGACACGTCTACTTAAGGGCCATGTGTACGCGGATGTGCCGGTAGACAGTGCCATCTGGTACACTTGGCCACCTCACGCTCACCATTTTATCTTTTTAAAAAAAATATTTAGCGTAATTTTATAATTTGCTATGTTTTTACTCACCTGTGTTTTCTGGCATCTTTTATTCCTGTTGGCATCTCCTGCTTCCCCGGTCCGCCACAAGCAGTTTTGCTCGATTGTTGCAGATGGAAGCACGTACGTGGAGTACGTCCGGTTTCGGGGAGGGGAGAACCCTGCCAGTTAGCGCTCTAGTGTCTTAATTAGACACGTCTACTTAAGGGCTATGTGCACGTGGACGCGCAGCGGATGTGCACAGCAGGCGCGCTGCTGGTACACTGCTGGCGTGCCAAAGGCAAGCTCGACTGCGCCCATCCGCGTCCGGACTGCGCCCGGCGCCCAGACCCCTGGCTTTTGCGAGAAGGAAAAGGTAATAAGGCTTAGCTACTCCAGAGAAACATTGCTAAAGCTTAGAGAGAGTGGGAAGCCTTCCTCTTGTGTTAGTTTCCCCTTCATGAATCTCTATGAGCAGCAGCAATGTATATGTGCTTCTTGTGGCTATTGTGTGTCTCTCTGCCAAAATCCTCCTAGGCCTCATATGATTACTAAACCCACTAATGACCCAAGAAATCCTAGCCCCACTTCTGGAGAGAGATACAGTGGCCTCCTTGTAAATCCACGCTCCCTTTAAAACATAAATTGGAGTTTGCCATCTTTTTAGCAGAATTTGAACCTGGCTGGGCCCTTATTACCGAAACCTGATTTAGTGGACGCCATCCCGACAAACTATTCAATCTTGAGGGTAGATGGGGGTGGGCGGACGGGTGGAGGCCCAGCCATAGTGTTTAAATCTCATTTTAAATGTCTTATGGAATCGGGCTTCAATCTACAAACATGTGAAGCCCTCCAGTTCAAACTTACCACTTCAGCCACCTGCTCATTTGCTCCCTCTTAGAGGCTCTTGCTAATTTTGGAATGTCACAACTGGTATCCGCCCCCACTCATAGGGAACAGGGAAAAGACGGAAGTGATGATTTTTGGTTCAGGGACACCTAGCTGGATTAGCAACTGCTGGCCCCATTCTTTAGGAACTTGCCCGACTCCGGGGAAAAAGGCTATGAACCTTGGAGTGCTGATTGATACCGAACTTAAACTTAATGCCCAGGTGAATCGTACAACAGCAACTTGCACCTGGATTATAAGGATGCTTAAGAAAAATGTTCTGCTTATTCAGCAGTCTGCCCGTAAGGAGGTCGCTCTTGCCTTGGTAATGTCCAGACTGGACTACTGCAATTCATTGTACCTGGACTTAAATAGGAACATGCACACAGACTCCAAGTGGTACAAAAAGCACTGGCCAGACTTATTCCGGATATCTCCAGGTGTCAGTCCGCCGCCATGGGATTGGAGGCCCTTCATTGGCTTCCAATCAGAAAGCGCATTATGTTCAAATCTCTTTGCATTGTGCATAAGGCTCTCTATCTCCCATATCCAACAACATTAAAAGCTCTGTTTAGTTGGTACAACCCAGGCAGATACTTTCGTTCATCGCTTCAATTCCAGCTCACGGCGCCGAGAACTAAAAGAAAGAAATGGGGCGACAGAGCATTCTCAACGGCTGCGAGCAAACTCTGGAACACCCTGCCGCAAAATCTTAGGGCTATCCCTCAGTTCTTGCCCTTTAGGAAGGCTCTCAAGACCTGGCTTTACCCTTTGTAGACCTTTTCCGCATCTGGAGGTCTAGTGGGTATTCTCTGGATGGTTGTCTATAGCGCCTTGATGCCTCTGGGTAATTGTTGCGCTCTACAAATTCTAAATCAATCAATTTAGGGGGCTATACAGTTGGCAAGAGGTGCAGGGAAGGATTGGATGTGTGAACTATGGAAGTGGTTAGAGATGTATAGAGTGACGCCCCACGGTACCACAGGGAAAACTCCTTTTGAATGACTAAAAGGCAGAGGAGAATTTTGTGTTTTCTCCTGCATGGGCCAAGCATTGTACGGGTGTGAACGGATGTGCTGAGGATGATGGATGGAAAGAAAGAGTGATGGAAAAGGTACCAGCTAGGAAAGTGAACACTGAAAAAGAGAAGGCTGCCATGATGGTTAGTGTGAACGTGGGAGATGCAGTCAGAGTGACAGCCCCGGTCACACGTGGTCCGTTTTCTAAATACCGTCATCCCATGAGGATAGTAAAGAAATTTGACAATGGAGTAAAACTTGCAGATGGACGGATTTGGAACCTCAATAGAGTGTGCAGAGTTACTGAAGAAGACTCTTCCGACCAAAATAAGCAAACAAAACAAGGGAAGTGTTGGAATACAAGAGTGGTGTGAGGAGCACATGTCAGGGTGATGGAAAACGTGAGACAAGATCTTCCAGGCGATTAGATGAGTATTTCATGTAGAGATAAGCTTGTGTTTTACCTCTGTTAAGGATCAATGACTATTTCAGCAGCGACTCCTCCGCTATGGCGGAGGAGCGTTGCCCCACCTGCCAGCAGCCAAAAAAATTGAAAAATAAAACGATAATTGACCCTTTATATTATGGTTTTATTTTTTCTCTCGGAGCCAAGGCTTGGGGGCGGGGCCAGGATGATGACAGCCTGGAGAGGTAGTGTTGGGCACTGCAATTCAGGGTGCATGATGGTCTGGCCGTCCATCTCAGGCCGGCCAAACCGCTGTGCGCACTGAACCTCTGATCTCTCCAACCCGAGCTGTGTTGCCGGGTTGGAGAGAGCAGGCACAGACTCCCAGTCTAACTGCCAATCCTGATGCTGCTTTCGCACCATGAAAGCAGCGTCAGGATTGGCCGCAGTGCACTCTGAGAGCCTGTGCCTGCAGAAGAGAGGGGCGCGATGCAGTGAAGCGGTGAGGCAGGTAAGTGGGTTCTTTGCATTTATTTTATGTCCGTCCCCCCAGTCCCTCCCACACCCCCACCCCGCCACTCAATCCACACACCAGTCACTACTGTACTATTTATGTAGAGATATTATCTTTTAGGTTCATATTTAATATATTTGTTAAGTTCATAATTCATGTGCTTTTAAAAAAAAAAACTTTGATTAAGGTAGGTGATGTGTGGAGGAGATGGTGCTAATGCAGTGGTGGAGTCTGCATGTTGAGTCTGCATGTTGAAATGAACCTGCCTATCACCCAATACTCTTGTATTGTGCCTTATTGGAACACCTCACCATCTTCATCCCTGCCCATTTCAGTGCCACAGAGGGAGGGTGTCACCCCCTCTTTTTGCCACAGACTTTTTGAGGTTTCCTCCCATTCGCCCACTGGCCTGTTGGACAGCTCGCAGATATCACCCTGATTTCAACCCCATTGGGAATTTGCTTCTAGCTCAAGCGGTTCCATAAATAGTGTCGTTTGAAACCCCCCACCCCATGTCATTTTCCCAGTTCCAGCTCAGTCTCTAGCATTGCCCTGGTACCCACCATTCATGGCACAGTTGGTGCCCCCAACATTAGAAAATCTTGAATGTAGCTCTCAGACTAGGCACCAGACACCTGGCGCTTTCCACCTCACCAGCTATCACCAGAGTCATGCAAAAAGAGTTTGTTTGTTTGCCAGGCTTGGTTGACTTCATCCACAGGTTGGTTGGTGGGACTGCGGGTAGTTCAGGAGGTCTGGACAGTACATCGAAACCTCAGCAACATTCCAGCCCCACTAGGTGAAAGTAAACCACTGCAAGGTGTAGTGCCCTCCCCAGCCCGTGTACATGCAAATGATCACGCCACACACGGAGCTTGGTATTACATGTCTTTATTTCTCAGCGTGTAACCATTAACTGAACCTTCTACATCATGAGTTCTATCACCCACACACTTGCGTCACTTTTCTACGAAGTCCATCAGGATCCAAAAGGCTCCCGTCATCTCTACCTCAAAGGACACTACACAAGGTAGACAGCAAAGCCAGAGCTTGCCTCTAGAGTGTAGCGCTGTGAACTTCTGTTCTTTCGAGTGCATCTTTCACAAGAAATAAGCAGATTGTGGAACAAATCGTGAAAGATCAGATGCATGCCGGGTGCTGCTTGGAAGATTCAAGAAGCCTTTGGCCTGCAAGAGTGGCCTCTGGTCAACTGAAGCAGGAAGAGGCTTGCAGGAAGAGGCTAGCAGGAAGAAGCTAGCAGGAAGAGGCTAGCAGGAAGAGGCATGCTTATACTGAGGCCAAAGAGGGCGTAACTGAAGCCAGAGGGTGCTCAAGTGATAAAAACAGCAAACTGCTGATCCGCATTGGAGACAAAGCTATAGCCCTCCTCGCATTTTATACATCCTTTTAAGAAGTATCTTCCCCCGGTGGGGACCATCCCTGCATCGGTGGAAGTTAAAGGACAGTAACTTGGGCTGGTGTAAAAGGACAGCGGCTCTCTGGAGCAGGGACAGCACCAGCCCGGTGAGGGACATCCTCGGGACCGGACACATCCTACAAAGGTTGACCCTCACATGGAGAACATAAGACCTTGTGTCTGAGGGACCGGTCCAGAGACTTTTGCACAATTCCATGATCCATTTGAGCTCACTCCTCCTCCGGTGAGTATGGACTTTCAGGCTGTGCAGGAAGACGAGGCTGCGGGACGCGTGCTGAAGGGAGGTGTATCGAAGGTGACCTCCACCTGGAATCCCAAAGACATGTAGGATAAGCAATGTGACATCACTGGAGGGTTCTGCCTTCCAGATCCCATTGCTAAACCCCGCTCTGGGAATAGACTTGTACCATCCAGATGATGTTTGGAAAGGGTCCTTTGTGCTTAAAGAGTTGCTCTTCATACAGGATGTATCTGTTCAGCAGTAGACGCAGATGGTTGTGGTGACATAGTGTCCGAGAAAGACAGCACTAGGAGAAGGGGGTCTCAATTCGTCATTTTATTCTTATAAATATAAGGAACAGGCGCCAGTTCCCTTTGATCAGCCGGCCAATGGCCGCTCACACACATCTACAGTCTACACAAAATCATATCTGTGCTCTGAATGTAACCCAATTGGAATGTGTGCTGCAAATACCCAAAAAACTGCTTTTAGAGCTCAATTTAGACACTTTGAAGAAAAAAGAAGGCCATTTCCGTGGGTCAGTCCTCATCCGTCTGGTTGCGGATACTGACTTGTCCGGCTCTCTGGGTACGTTTGTCATCAGATATTGGTCGTTTATAAGACCAGGCAGGGGCACGATCATGGCCTGGTCACCAAGGCAGGAAGGTCTGGCCTTGTGTAAAGTGAGTGGACTTTGGGCCTTCGGTTGTGACTGGTGGCACGATCATCGACATCAAGAAAGGACAAGCCACCCGCGCCTGGCCTGCACATACAGCCACTACAAAGTTCACCGGACTGATCATTTCTGCGGTTACTGCTGGACATGCTGCAATGTTAGGGTGACCAGACGTCCCGGATTTCCCCGGACGGTCCCGGTTTTTGGAGAAGTGTCCCGGTGTCCGACACTTTTCTCCAAATTGAAGAAATGTCCCGGTTTTTGGGTAGTGCCTGGGTTATTTAAAGAAATGTCCCGGTTTTTGGGTAGTGCCTGGGTTATTTAAAGAAATGTCCCGGTTTTTAAGGGAGGGTCGGGTGAACCTGCATGTTAATCACAGTGTTATGCAGGCTCACATGTCGACCGGCCCTCTTAGAAACGGGGACAGAAGTTCACTTCTTTAAACTCTCCTGCTGTGCTGCTTCGCCTCATTTAGGCAGCACAGCAGGATTTAATGAGGTGTGAATCAGGGCTGCAGAGGCCATAGGGCAAGGCCAGGCCCACCAGCAGCCGCACCCTGGAGCTCTTCGCAGAACGGGAGGTAATGTGAAAATAAATGTTTTTAAGAGAAGACATATATATATATAGTTATATATATATACAGTTATATATATAGTTATATATATTTGTATATAGAAGCCCTGAGACCTAATAGGACATTTATTCCTATTTCTATGTCTGTGCCCGTCCCGGTTTTTCATTCTGAAAATCTGGTCACCCTATGCAATGTGTACCTGCGCCTTTAAGTCCTTCCACAGGTAGACGTGTCGCGCGCCTGCCCTTCGGGATGGAGAAAGTGCGAGGCCTTCCCAGGATGGAAGCATGCCTCGATTCACCATTCCAGAGTAATGGCCGTTTGTGGTACATAAGAGCCGGGTGACACTTCCATCAATGATAATTGTTACATGGCTTCAGCCTAACAAAGATGTCTTCTGAGTGACTGACGCTTCCGATAAATACATCACAGACACTTTCAGACTTTAATAAGCGGCTGCCACCGAAGGGCGCGCTACGAGCATCATTACCTAAAGACAGGGAACAAACTTTTTAAAGTATAGTCTTGCATTTTTAAAGGCAGATTAATATGTCAATCAAAGACGAGCTTCGCCGGATGTTGTGCACTGGAATGAGGCTCATTATCACCTTCCGCTTCCAAGCAGGGACAGAAATGCGGATTCGCACAGAGGGTGGTGGGGAGGAAATGTCACTTTCACCTGCAGAGTCTTTGGAAGTTCGCAAACTTCACACTTTCCAAACATCGTGATACACCTGCAAAAGTTGACTTGTGTAATTACAAAAACCTTTCTCAACTTTCCCACCAAAAGGCATTTTTGTAGAGAATATGTTCTGCAGAATTTACTTAATCGGAATTTATTCATGCATTTTAATCCTAGGAAACCTTACAAAAACGACACCATTTTTGAAGTTTTGATAAGAACTTCTGCAAGCTAAGGTGCACAAACTTGCACGCCTCTAATTTATGCGGAGTCAAAATATAAAGGGCAAATGTGCGGAGTCAAAATATTGAGACCTAAATACTAAGGGGCATATTTACAAGCCCCTTGTGCTTTTCTGGCTTTTCATGGCCTTGTAATATGGCCCCCTTTCACGCATTACTGGGCGTGAAAGGAGCGTGCCATGGGTGTTCCCACACAACACCCATGGATTCTGCCGTATTGCCAGATTTAGAACATTTCATAAACCTGGCAATGCGTCAGAATCCTACGCCTCTCCAGGGGAGGCATAAGGAGGCGCACCGAGAAGAAATGCTCATACTTCTCCTCGTTTGATCTCTTTCTATGCATTCCGCATTTTACAGCACACATAGAAAGAAGAAAACACCTCACGGGTTTGTTTTTGTGCAGGAAGATGTTCCTTCCTACACAAAAACAATCTCCCCTAAAAGGCAGACACCCTTGCACCATGGCACAAGTGTGCCTGCTTTGGCAGCCAATTGTGCGCCAGGCCGGGGAAAGCAGAGGAATGTGGCATATTGTTGTAAAAATGACGCATCCCTGTAAAGTGACGCTGCGCGGCACAGCCAAATGGCTTGCGGGGCTGCCCTGCATCACTTTCTTGTAAATAAGGCCTAAAAAATGAGAGGAGAAATATGAGCATTTTTCTTCGCTGCACTTCCTTACGAGGCATAGGATTCTGACGCATTCCCTGGTTTATGAAATGTAAATATAGGAATACAGCAGAATCCGTGGGTGTTGCGTGGGAACGCCCATGGCACGCACCTTTCACGCAAAGTGCTGCATGAAAAAGGGACGTATTTACAAAGCCACGTGGGGGGGCTTTACTCGGCCTTGTAAATATGGAGCAGCGCACTGCGCCGCCTCTGCGCCAAAAAAAGTGACGCATCGGCGGTGCAAGGGGCTTGTAAATATGCTCCTGAGAATCAAAATATCATAAGTGCAGACAGGGAAATAAAGATTTCCTTTTCCTAACTCCATATCTACATACCTTGAAGTCTTGAAGATATATATAGTCACTACATGTATGTGAATGCTCATATAGTAAACCTATACTGTCCCATATGTACTATACTTACCTATACATATATGGCCAACTCCTCTCCCCATATATATATATATCATCGCTACAAATCTGTGAATGAACATATAGTAAACCTATACTGACTACTGACCCGTATGCACTATGCTTACACATATATGTATGTGTATATATATATTCACTGAAAAAACCATAGGTTTTAGGGACAGTTATAGTTACTTGGACATTGCACTCGTACAAAACCCGTGAAATTCCCCCGTTATAGTTAGTTCAGCTAACTATAACTCGCGCCCCACAATGCACTGCTGATGACGTCACATATTACATCACTCATGACATGGTCAGTGACATCACTGATGACATCACTGATGACATCTCAAATGACATCACTGATGACATCATCCAGTGACTGTGTGTTTCTGTAAAGTTTAAATATTTTTAATATATATAGGAAAAGACGTATTGAAGAATGAGTGGTTGTGTAAGTGTCTGTATGGATGATTTAGTAGGTGCGTGACTGACTGTATAAGTGAGTGATTTAACGTATCGTACTGAATGCATGGGTTAGTGACTAAACTGGGTGAATGTCTGTATCCGTCTGTCTGTTGCTGTGTAAGTGGCTGCATGTGTTTGTGAATAGCTACATGAGTGTCTATTTGAGTTATTGAATGCTTGTGTGAGTATCTGTATGGGTGCCTGAGTGTTTGTGTGGGAGGGGTGTGTGCGACTCTGTGCATAGATGTGTGAGTGGGTGATTCACTGGGTGGATGGTTTCAAGAGTGCATCTGTGATAGACTTTATGGGTGGGTAAGTGTGTGTAAGAGTGTGTTAGTGAGTGAATGTATGTCCCAGTGGTACATGTGTGAGTAACTACATATGTGAAAGGCAGTATATATGTGTGTTGGAGTATATAAATAGCTATAAGCTGAGAGTGACTGATTGTGATAGTGGCTGTATGGATGAGTGTGTGCTTGTATCAGTGATTGTATAAGAGCGTAAGAATGTGCTAGTATTTGTATGAGTAAGTGGGGTGGTGTGTGTATAACTGTATAGGTGAGTAAATGGTAGTGTGTTTAATTATTTGCATGACTGACTAGGTGTGTGAGTACCTCTATGGATGAGTGGCGGTGTTTGAGTGTCTATATAGGAGTATGAGTGCATATGATAGTCCTGTACTGAGTGACCGTAAGTATGAGTGACTGTACGGGTGAGTGAGTGGATGTGTGTGTGTAGACCTAAGAATCAGTGAGTGGGTATGTAGTTATTGGTGTTGGAGTGTCTATGGTTTTGCGAATGGCAGTCTGTAATTTAGAGTGGGTGTATCAAAGGTTATATTAGGGTGTGAGGAGGTGCATCAGATTATCACGTGGATGATGTCATCAGTGATGTCATTTGAGATGTCATCAGTGATGTCATCAGTGATGTCACTGACCATGTCATGAGTGATGTAATATGTGACGTCATCAGCAGTGCATTGCGGGCGCGAGTTATAGTTAGCTGAACTAACTATAACGGGGGAATTTCACGGGTTTTGTACGGGTGCAATGTCCAAGTAACTATAACTGTCCCTAAAACCTATGGTTTTTTCAGTGAATTTCAAAGGTTTTTTAAATGCTAATTTGTAACTATAACGTGTCTGAAACCTATGGTTTTTTCAGTGAATTTCAAAGGTTTTTTAAATGCTAATTTGTAACTATAACGTGTCTGAAACCTATGGTTTTTCAGTGAATTTCAAAGGTTTTTTAAATGCTAATTTCTAACTATAACTTGCCTGAAACCTACGTTTTTTTTAGTGAATTTCAAAGGTTTTGTAAATGACAATTTTTAAATGTATTAATTGTTATTTTAATTTTTTTCATACTGATTTACTACATTTTTTGAAACATTTTTTTTTACATATTTTATTTTTTAAATTACATTGTAATTACATTATACATTACATTACAAAAATACTTTCTCTTAATGAATTACTTTAGTTTAAATACTTTGCAGATAGGCAATAGACTTTTAAGTACAGTAGTTACAGTTGTTGCAATGGGCAACACATTTTCAAACACAATGCAACATTCTGCTCAATGTGAATTTCTAGTTAAATGCAATTAGTTACTTTATGGATTACTTTTCTAATCACAGGACTGGATCCTAGATTCAGTCCTGGTACATCTCCTGTAAACAGTTGAGTAAAAGCGTTTTGGTTACAGTCGTGATTTTTAAGGAATATTATTGTATTTTAAAAGTTGTCACTTAGAAACTTTTTCTCATAGAATCACCAATGTTATCCTATGGAAGGAAATTCACTTAGCAGGTAAAAACTGTTATCGTTACTTTTTCTTACTCAGTGTTGGATCCTGGATCCAGCACTGGTGCATCTCCTGTAAACAGTTGAAAGAATGCGTTTAAGTCATACAGGCGATTTTTAAGGAATATTTGTAGTTTGTGAAAATCAACACTTTGAAACTTTTTGCTGAAAACCAGTCAATGTTAGCCTATGAAGGAAATTCAAGTTACCGGTAAGTACGGTTAAAATTACTTTTGAGGATCAGTACTGGGCTGAAACATGCAGCACTGAGGTCTCTCCTGATAACAGGTGAGTAAATCGGAATTCGTATTTCGGCTGATTTTAGAGGAATATTTTAAAGTTCCAAAACTCCACACTTAGAAGAATTTCCAAGTGAAACCAGTCAATGTTAGCCTATGGAAGGAAATTCAAGTTACTGGTAAGTACGGTTAAAATTACTTTTCAGGACCAGTACTGGGCTGAAAGATGCAGCACTGAGGTCTCTCCTGATAACAGGTGAGTAAATCGAATTCGGATTTCGGCTGATTTTAGAAGAATATTTGTATGTTTCAAAATCAACACTTAGAAGAATTTCCAAGTGAAACCAGTCAATGTTAGCCTATGAAGGAAATTCAAGTTACCGGTAAGTACGGTTAAAATTACTTTTCAGGATCAGTACTGGGCTGAAAGATGCAGCACTGAGGTCTCTCCTGATAACAGGTGAGTAAATCGGAATTCGTATTTCGGCTGATTTTAGAGGAATATTTTAAAGTTCCAAAACTCCACACTTAGAAGAATTTCCAAGTGAAACCAGTCAATGTTAGCCTATGAAGGAAATTCAAGTTACCGGTAAGTACGGTTAAAATTACTTTTCAGGATCAGTACTGGGCTGAAAGATGCAGCACTGAGGTCTCTCCTGATAACAGGTGAGTAAATCGGAATTCGTATTTCGGCTGATTTTAGAGGAATATTTTAAAGTTCCAAAACTCCACACTTAGAAGAATTTCCAAGTGAAACCAGTCAATGTTAGCCTATGAAGGAAATTCAAGTTACCGGTAAGTACGGTTAAAATTACTTTTCAGGACCAGTACTGGGCTGAAAGATACAGCACTGAGGTCTCTCCTTATAACAGGTGAGTAAATCGGAATTCCTATTTCGGCTGATTTTAGAGGAATATTTGCACAATGGTGAAGGGAGGGGCGGGGCGTGAGGTGACATCTTTGTAAACGCGCCCCGTGGCGCGTTTTAAGTTGGGGGATTAAGTTCCCTTGAATCCTGAGGGTCCCTAGGGGCCAACTAGACCACCAGGAACCTCCAATATGCGCCAGAGGCTGCGTTGCAGAGACGTGTAGAGAGGCCACACCCCTTTACACCTCTCTGCAACGCAGCTCTGTGGCGCTTTCTGGATGTACCTGTTGGGCTAGTTGGCCCTCAGGGACCCTCAGGATTGAAGGGATTTAATTCCCCATCTTAAAACGCGCCACGGGCCTGTTTGCACACATGTCACCTGAAGCCCCGCCCTCCCTTCACCACTGTGCAAACGCGCCCCGTGGCGCGTTTTAAGTTGGGGGATTAAGTCCCCTTGAATCCTGAGGGTCCCCGGAGTCCAACTAGCCCACCATATACCTCCAAAAGCGCCACAGAGCTGCGTTGCAGAGAGGTGTAAAAGGGGTGTGGCCTCTCTACACCTCTCTGCAACGCAGCCCCTGGCGCATACTGGAGGTTCCTGGTGGGCTAGTTGGCCTCAGGGACCCCCAGTATTCAAGGGGAATTCGTTCCCCTCTGCAAACGCGCCAGGGGCGCGTTTGCAGAGTGGTGAAGGAAGGGGGCGGGCCTGCGGGCCGATCGTTTTAAAAAAAAATATATATTTTGTCTCCTGAAGGGGGCTGTGTGGCCCCCTTCCTTTTTCCTGTTTTTATGCCCTGGGGACCCCATCCCCCAGGGCCTTACCCCCTTTTTTAATTTGTAATTTAAAAAAACGGGAAGGGGGCCGCGTGGCCCCCCTTCCCTGGGCCTGTATTGGCCCCGGGACCCCATCCCCCGGGGCATGGCCTCGTTTTTATTTATATTCTTTGGAGGGGGCTGCGTGGCCCCCTCCTCTGGCCATTTAAGGCCCCGGGAACCCCATCCCTCGGGGCCGGCCATTCCGTTTTTTTATTTTTTATTTATTTATTTTTTGGGGAGGGGGCCGCGTGGCCCCCTCCCGGGCCACTACTTGCCCCGGGGACCCCATCCCCCGGGGCCTGGCCTCTCGTTGGGGACTGTGGGGGTCCCCAATCCCCCACAGTCCCGCCGGCTCCCCGCGTCCCTAGGGTGCCGGCATTAGCTGTTACACATGGGGAGCAGCTAACATGCTGCTCCCCATGTGTAAAGCAATCGGCTTTGGATATTGGAAGAGAGAGCAGGTTTCCTGCTCTCTCTTCCAATATCCAAGCAGTTTGCAATGACAGGACGGAGCCGCGAGGCTCCCGTCCTGTCATTGTGAACAGCAGTGTCCCGGGGTAGGCACCCGGGACACTGCAGGAGCCGGCCCTGGGGGTGGTGGTCCCCAGGGCCATCAAGGGCTCCAGGATGGGGCCGCGCGGCCCCCTCCCATTCAGTACACAGCCCCGGGGAGGTGGTGGTCCCCGGGCTCTGGGGTCCGTAACGGACCCCCATATTGAAATGTTTAGTGCCCCGGGAGGTGGTGGTCTCGGGCGTGTGGGGGCTGGAGCCCCCACACAGGTTTAATAATCTTTTTAAAAAGCCCCGGGAGGTGGTGGTCCTCGGGCTGCGGGAGGGCTCAGAGCCCTCCCGCACCATTTTTTAAAAAGCCCCGGGGGTGGCGGTCCTCGGGCTTGGGGGCCCTTTGAGGCCCCCACACATTAAATTATCCCCCACCATGCCCCCGGGACTTGGGCCACCCGGGGCCAATTAACATCGAGCGCGGGAGACCGCGCTCGATTGCTCGGCAGGATTCGCGCACCCTGAGCGCATCCTGCCGATTTTTAAAAAAAAAATTTTTTTTTTTTGCCCAGGGGGTCCTTGTGGGACCCCTGAGCAAACCTAGGGGGTCAGGGTGTTTCTACCCTCCCCTTTGTGCGCTTTGCGCACTTGTTTCTGTCCCTCGGTTCTACCGAGGGATAAAATGGCTGCCAACATTTCCTGAATCGGAATGTTGACAGCCAGCTGACAGCCAATTAACATGCAGCTCGTGATCGGGACGGTGCGCGCAGGGTGCGCTCAGGGTGCGCGAATCCTCCGTGCCCATAGATATATATGTACTTTTACTTTTTGATTTTCTCAGCAACTACTGAACGGATTTACACCATTTAACAAAAAGGGTTCTTTCTGAACCAAGAACTACCTCTTTGCCAAATTTGGTGTAATTCCGTTCAGCAGTTCGGGCTGTAGCCGTGTCTAAAGTTTCCTATGGGAAAATGCATGGGGAAAACGCGTTTGGGACCCCCTTTTTCTCGGCCCCCGCTTGACGTATCACCCCGAGACTTTCAGGGTAGGAGCGGACCGGAGCGCCCCACGAAGTTTGAAAATTTCGCGAAGATACGTCAACCGGCAAGAGAGTTATTTCAAATAGAATGTCGCGGATTTCCTATGGATAATAGGTTGTAACTATAACTATCTACTGTCGACCGCCAGTAGATAATATATATAGTCAAAACACATATATCTGAATTCACATATAGTAAACCTATAATGACCCATATGTACTATACTTACATATATATATATATATATATATATATATATATATATATATATATATATATATATATATATATATATATATATATATATATATATGCATATATATATATATATAGTCACAGCACATGTATGTGAACGTACATATAGTAAACCTATACTGTCCCCTATGCACTTACTTGCTCCATACTTTTGTTCCCGATATTTTGACCCTATTTATATTTTCCCTGCGAGATGCTTGTGAAAACCCTTTCCAACCACTGCCAGACTCTGATGCCAGACTCCACTCAGCACAGCTACTAAGGGTGCAGAAGGTGCAGTGACACCAAGGCGCAGCACTGAAAGGGCTGAATGTTCCTGCCCAACCAGAATTTAAGGGGCCCCATTTTCTTCCTTGCATTAGGGCTTGAGGTACCCCTGCACCACCACTTCTAACAGCAATGTCTGAGTGAAACACCTGAAGTTCTGGAAAGACACAAAACTTCTGCCGGGGGGGGGAGGGGAGGGGTAGGGGAGTCTTATGGAACTCTTTTCCCTCTGTGGGGACACGTAGCAGCTCATGGAACCACAAGCTCTGTGAGAGGGGTGGAGGGCACTGACTGTCTGTCTGTCTGTCCACCATTATAAAGACATACACTGCAAAGCAGGCTCTTAAGATAAAGATTACTACTCAAGGTTTACGTGAATGTTATCATACATGACATCACCAATGACATCATCATTGGCACCACCAATCACTGGGGCGATCCACTGGAAGTTCTGAAAGGTCCAAATCAGTGCATCGTTTCGCTTCCACCTAAGATCTGAGGATCTGAAAAAAACCCTGCCTTTCATGTGAAATCCCCTTTAGTGCTTATGAAAACCTATGGAAACTGTACATTTATATCTGCATTCCACCCTCTCACGTTTCATTATATTATTTATGGCGAGAGGCGCATAGCAGGCAAGTAATTTCCTTATGTTTTTCTCAATTCAGGTTTTTTTTTACAGATGAGAAGACTCCTCAACCTCAAGAAATATAGTAGTTTTGTGTTTTTAGGTCGAGCTTAGCGGCAGCGCGCATGCGTTGCTCGCTCTGCGAGGCATGCTGTAGTAGAGTATGCTGTGGAAGCCTCGTCCACTCTCCGCCCATATTTGTCATTGGCTTTGTGTCATTGTCCTTCTTAAATGCTGGCTTCTGATTGGTAAATAGGCTTTTTAGTCCCTCCTTGGTACCGCCTTGTCTCCATTTGGTTCCGCCCACAAGGACTGGACCTTTTACTGGTCATGCTACACGGTCTGCTTTATCTTGGCTAAGAGCACTATTTTGTTTTTGTTTTTTTATTTGCAGCGCAGTCCGCTTTCACTTTAGCAGCCGCCCTTGTTTATTTAATTAATTTGCAGCACGGTCCGCTTTCACTTTAGCGTCCGCGCTTGTTTATTTAATTAATTTACAGCATGGGCCACTTTCACTTTTGCGGCCGCGCTTGTTTATTTAATTAATTTGCATCACGATCCGCTCACTTTAGTGGCCGTGCTTGTTTATTTAATTAATTTGCTGTTTTCTTCTGCGTGTACTTCGTTTTGACTCCACTTCAAAATGGCCTCTTTTATGTTATTCTGTCTACTCGCTCTCTGCCTCAGAAACACACATTCCTATAAAATCCTAATTACAACCCGCACATAAGTGACCATCGCTCTGTGGTCTGGAGAGAGGCCAGATCTGGATGTGCATGAATTGAGATCATTCGGTGTCCCGAACAGCAACACTGCACAGGCTCCGCCTCGGCAGCTTCCACCGCCCAACCCCCCCAGCCTCAAAGTTCAGATGAGGCACACAGGCGGAGCTAGAGCCAGGCACGTCCCGCGAGGCTTAGTTCTGTTGTGGTGAAAGGCAGGCACTTTTACCTAAACAAGCATTTGCAATACAATAGGTCTCGCATTTACGCGAGTTTGACCTATTGACATTGCAAATGACAATGCCTTTTATTTTTGTTTTCGTTTTAAAAAATTTAAATAAAAGGCATTGTCATTTACAATGCCAATAGCTTAAACTTGCGTAAATGCGAGACCTATTGCATTGCAAATGCTTGTTTAAGTAGTGCTTTGAAACTGAACTTATGTCATTTCTATGAATGAAATGAAATTTATGACCGTAATCCTATATCGTGGTGTTGAATGTATCGACGGCAGAAGGATGAAGGGCTGAGTGTGCCTTGCTGAGATTAAAACGCATGAGTTTAATATCACTGCAGAAGTCAGCAGCGAGTGATAACTAACATAAGCAATCCTGCCACCTTAGTGAGGACACCTAAGGGTTTCCTCATAGTCTTTCCCACCTTGGGCACCTACTTACTACTACCTTTTGTGGGATTAACTGAATGTTTCCAAGTTAAGAATTGCCATACAAATGTTTGTGAATAGTTATAAAGTTCTGACATTATGGGCGTCCAGGGTTTTGGCATGGCCCCTCCCAGTGACCCTCGGCGAAATTCCACAGTTGGAGCAAGAGTTTGCAGTTGCAAAAAATGTGCAAGTCTTCTTTCTGTGAATCAATTTTCATTTTCCGATCCCAAGTTCAACTTTTTAGTCAACGAATTTTAACTTAGGTGTGCAAAAGGGTTTGTGTCCTGGCCAATATTATTATTATTAAATAAAAATGAATTCACTTGTCGAATTCCAAATACCACCGGTGTCAGGCTTCTCTATGGTAAGCGCTGGTCCCTTCCCACAATGCACTGTTTTTATGTCACACTGCTCATCTCTCAAACCGTGTGCACTTTTTTCACTTCCTGATGAAAGGGACATATTCTCTGCGGGTTCCAGGTGGGACGTCACACTGCTTTACGTTCCTTCACGTCGACCCTTCATCGCTGCGCTTCACCTTTCCTTCTTTGTCGCTTTTTAGACGCATTAATCATGGCCGCCCATTTTGCTTTCCTGTGAAGACTCCTGTCTTATGGGCCTCGTCCTCATTACCTTTTCTTCTGGTTATTCTCATATTTGCTCCCCCCTGTGGTGCTCTGTCTGTCGAAGTCGCTCCAGATCTGCGGTATATCTCTCGCGCGGTGTTCATGGCTCGTATAATGAGATGGGTCCTCGGATGGTCCTATGAAGATTGCCGAAGGAAGTGTCTTGTATATCATTGAGTTTGCAGGAACCCAACAACACACGGTGGCGCCCTGCAGAGATCCTATAAGCAGCGAAGGTGATATTTGTTGCATCTTGTGATATTAATATCTAAGTCCTACCAGAGTTCTGCATTACTGTTTCACCACGGAGGTCTCTACTGTTTCACCACGGAGGTCTCTACTGTTTCACCACGGAGGTCTCTCCCTGGTCTCCCAAGTGAATGCTTCCCCTTCCAAACGCCTTTGTCTCTTATGTCACCAGTTCCACTGATGGATCAGAACTTCCACCAGTGATGAAGCACATACGTTTTCCATCAGGGAGACGCTCATACACTTACTCACTCACTTACATGCACACCTGCACCTTGCTTCCCTTACCAACTCTGGACCCGATTCACAAAGGTAAACTTAGACCTGAAGTCTAAGTTTAGACCTGAAGTCCAAGTTTAGACCTGAAGTGTAAGTTTAGACCTGAAGTGTAAGTTTAGACCTGTACTCCAACTTTAGACCTGAAGTCTAAGTTTAGACCTGTAGTCCAACTTTAGACCTGAAGTCCAAGTTTAGACCTGAAGTGTAAGTTGAGACCTGAAGTGTAAGTTTAGACCTGAAGTGTAAGTTTAGACCTGAAGTGTAAGTTTAGACCTGAAGTGTAAGTTTAGACCTGAAGTGTAAGTTGAGACCTGAAGTGTAAGTTTAGACCTGTAGTCCAACTTTTGACCTGAAGTCTAAGTTTAGACCTGAAGTCCAAGTGTAGACCTGAAGTGTAAGTTGAGACCTGAAGTGTAAGTTTAGACCTGAAGTGTAAGTTTAGACCTGAAGTGTAAGTTGAGACCTGAAGTGTAAGTTTAGACCTGTAGTCCAACTTTAGACCTGAAGTCTAAGTTTAGACCTGAAGTCCAAGTTTAGACCTGAAGTGTAAGTTTTGACCTGAAGTGTAAGTTTAGACCTGTAGTCCAACTTTAGACCTGAAGTCCCACTTTAGACCTGAAGTCTAAGTTCAGATGTGAAGTCCAAGTTTAGACCTGAAGTCTAAGTTTTGACCTGAAGTCCAACTTTAGACCTGAAGTCCAACTTTAGACCTGAAGTCTAAGTTTAGACCTGAAGTCCAACTTTAGACCTGAAGTCCAACTTTAGACCTGAGTCTAAGTTTAGACCTGAGTCTAAGTTTAGACCTGAAGTCCAACTTTAGACCTGAAGTCCAACTTTAGACCTGAAGTCTATGTTTATACCTGAAGTCTAAATTTAGACCTGAAGTCCAACTTTAGACCTGAAGTATAAGTTTAGACCTGAGTCTAAGTTTAGACCTGAGTCTAAGTTTAGACCTGAAGTCCAACTTTAGACCTGAAGTCCAACTTTAAACCTGAAGTCTAAGTTTTGACCTGAAGTCCAACTTTAGACCTGAAGTCTATGTTTAGACCGGAAGTCTAAATTTAGACCTGAAGTCCAACTTTAGACCTGAAGTCTAAGTTTAGACCTGAGTCAAAGTTTAGTTTAGTTTGAGCTATTGGCATTGTAAATGACAATGCCTTTTATTTATCTGTTTTGATAATTAAAACTTTTTTTAAAAAGCATTGTCATCTACAATGCCAATAGCTCAAACTCTTGCGAATGCAAGACCTCGGCCGCCATTGTCCCGGGCTGCTTGTAAAAGTGAAAACGCTCATGGCACGCTGAATGTTGCAGGGAAGCATGTCGTGCCTGCAGTAGGAGAAAATCATTAAAGAAAATGGTGCTTACAGACTAAATAAGACATACCGTGTAATTACAGAAGTAAAAGGGCCAGTCCTCATGGGAGGTTACAAATGAAGACAAGGCAGTACTACAGTACTAAGGAGGGACTAACAAGCCTATCAACGAATCAGAAGTCCACATTTACAAAGGACAATGACACAGGCCAATGAGAAATATGGGCGGAGAGTGGACGGAAATTCAACTCCATACTTGAATAGAGCATACCTGGCAGAGCAGCGCATGTGCTGCCCAGGGGTGACCTAAAAACAAGGGGTCCATGCACTCAGGTCACTCAGCTTATGTGAGGTTCCACCTCTTCCGGGCGCCAGTCTTAAACTCAGCGCAACACTCACTTCTTTCCCCTTGAATCTCTTTACAGGGCCGGTGGTATGCGAAAGCCTCTGTAGGAAGCTGCCTTAAGCCATCACTATCATGGGCCGCAAGAGGGCATATGATTGGGAAAAAAGTAATCAATTGTAGGGGAGAGGAAGCACACAAATGGCAAACTGTCAATTTACTGGAAGTGTGCCGATTTTCAACTCCACCCATGTACTCGTGAGAACATGTAAAGCGTTGCCTCGACAAACATGCGTGACGTTTCGGGCTTTGCAAGGGTAGGGGTTGCATTGTTCCCGCCGCAGGCGACATATGGAGGGAATGAATTGTTCATGGCCTCCAAGTGACAGCGGGAAACACAATGGCTGCCACCCATGAGTCAAGTAAGCCCTTACCCTGCTGCCAGAAGTCCTCTCCTGGAACTTCCGCATCGAGGAAGGGGCAGTAGGGGACTATACAGGAAGTATGCTGCTTCTAATCAAGTCTAATCAGCCCGGCCGCAGCGAAGGTGACACCGCAGCAGCGGGGCCCTTGACATGAAAAGTTTCGTGTTTGCAATAGGGTACAGTGGACAGGACTTGATTAGAAGCAGCATTCCGGCCCGGAGGCCCACATGGGTATGAATTTTAATGTTTTGAAAAGGCGGTGTTTTTCAACGGTGCCCACTTGGGAAATACGTGGCTTGCTATCAGTGACTACAAGTACCAGCATGCCGGGATGAGCGCCCACCTGTGGGCCATGAAGTGAGTGCATGCGTATAAATACTTTCAAGCCGTTTTTCTGTTGAACACCATTTTCCTCTGATGAAAGAGCCGTAGCGCTCTGAAACGCGTCAGGATTAAAGGCCATTACTTTTAACTCTGGAATGGTATGCTGTTTTGTCCATTGAATTTAGGAGTGCATCATACCACTGTGAAGCGTCTTCCTGCCTCAGGGCAACTTTGGTTTGGATATATATATATATAAACAAACAGATGTCACACTCCAGTAATATTGCTATTAGAGGTTTTTATTCTCCACTACCACATATATATATATATATATATATATATATATATATATATATATATATATATATAATGTTCTGCATATATATATATATATATATATATATATATATATATGCAGAACATTCTCCCCTTCTTCTCGAGACGATCCGCACTCAATCCATGGGGTTACCTCTTTTATTAACCAACAGCGGGGCATATTATCAACGGCCAGCGATAATTATCGCTGGCCGTGCTTAGCGATAGATTTCTTATCGCTGGCTATCTCCGGAAATTATCGCTCTGGTAGCGCGTTATTAACAACACGCTTCTCCAGGGTGATAAAAATTCCAGAGATAGCGAGGTTATCGCCGTTTTGCAGGGAACATCGCTGGTTTTCCAGCGATGTTCCCTGCAAAACGGCGATAACCTTGCTGATACGACCCTGTGGTCGTATCAGCACAATCCACCCCCTATGTTAGGGATGGCTAAGTTGGGATAATAGCAGACGTTAGATTTTGGCGAAAACGGCCGTTTTCGCCAAAATCTAACGTCTGCTATCATCCTGTGGGCTGCCTTGTAAATATCGCGATGTGCACATCGGCGATATTTACAACGTAGCCCATCTGGGGTACGCCCAGTAACGCCCACCTTGCATCTCATTAGAGATGCAGGATGGGCGTTGGGGGAAAGGGCGATAGTGCAGGGATTCACGCGATAGCGTGACCTTGCTGATTAGGCGATAGAATTATCGCCACTTTCCGTCTGAAAACGGACGCTTAAGCGGCGATAATTGACTATCGCCTGGTTGTTAATATGCCCCAGCATTAGTAAAAGTGGAACGCGTTTCGACTGTCTTGCAGCCTTTGTCAACCATAACAAATAATATATATATATGTGATTTAGTGAAAAAACAATCTTCACAACTTTTCACAACCCACATTTTACCGGGGCTTAGAAAAGCTTTGCACCAGAGCTTGTCTCTTTGCCCCATATTTTACTTATGCAAATGAACTAGGGTGACCAGGCGTCCCGGTTTTCCCCGGACGGTCCTGGTTTTCGGAGCAGTGTCCCGGTGTCCCGACACTTTGCTCCAAACTACAGAAATGTCCCGGTTTTTGTGCAGTGCCCGGGTTAAACAGAGAAATGTCCCGGTTTTTAAATAGTTTCTCGCACACACCGAGACACTATTTAAAAACCGGGACATTTCTCTGCTTGCTTCGCACAGGTGCTGAAACGGTTCACTATTGGGCTCTCCATTTTTGTCCACAGGATGAAAAAAAAAATCTTACCGCTACAGCAATACCACCCTTCTTCACTGCCTTCAAAGAGACCCGTTATGGTACTTTCACAGTCTCATCATTCTAGAACTGAAGCTTTTTCAATGTTATGTACAACGAAGCCAAAATTGTTGCTTATTTATCTTATGCACCCAAAAAGTTGGGCCCCACAGAAATATGCTGAACTGGTCCTGGTGTCATTTCCAGACACCGGGACACCTTCAGCAGCGCCTGTACCATGTCTGCTTTCCATTCCCAGCAGCAACGTGCAGGCACCGACGGGGCTCTTTAATTTTCATCTCCAACTGGGTCACCCATTAAGGCCAAAGTTAAGAGGCCATCAGGCTTCCTTTTGATTGAGCATCCTGACTGTGCATGGCCTGGAACCTCACACTTGAATGCAAATGCAACGGATAGGAAACAAAAGCAAACAGCTTGTTACCACTTCAGAGGTAATTAAGAGAGGCAGCTTTTGACTTTGTTAAGTCCCTGTATATAATAGATGCATGCACTGTAAGAATGTCAGATGTGTTGGTCTGTCCCAGTATTTACACAAATAACAATTTAAATAGCACTATTTTTTAATAGCGCTACTCATCCCAATGCAGGGTGTCAGAGCACTTTATGTAACATGCCCATTGACAATAAATCATGTAATTGTGTAAATCAGTGTACAAGATGCATTACATGAGACAGTGAGGGTTACATGGCATAGGAGTCACATGTCCTTCATAGATCACTGTCTATATTAGAAGGATTACAATTTATGAACTTGTAGTAACAAAAGGATCTCTGTGTAAAAAGCAGTAACCCACTTACATATCTACATAAAATAAAATCTACATGTCACATGATGTCCTTTGCAGGAGACACATTAATCTTCTCTACTTCTTTGATTCAGATCTGGGACTACACAAAACACAGATCTCTCCAACAAACGCCTTCACCTCCTGAGTTATCTCACCATTATTATTATTCCCAGAAATTTACTGGGCACCTCTACAGCAGATGCCTTAACCCCACATAATATTTTAAAATGGAGACTTTGCAACGAAATAAGCAGAACAGATCTACTGCCATGCTTCTCCTTGTTGCGAATTTCTTTGTGGAAAGGTTTTTAAAACAATAAATGTATTAGTTGAGACCAAGATTTAGCGTCAGAATTGCACCACTTTTTTGGCACAGCCCCAACGCAAAATCTCAATCGTTAAATCTCATAATGCGCTTAAATGTACTCATAATATACCTGATGTACATTTGTGTGAGGTCCTAATATCAGATGTTACTTCTGTGATGTCACTTCCAGTGATGTCACTTCCTGTGATGCCATGTGCGATGTCACGCGTCATTATGTCATGCGCTGTGATTGCATGTGCCATGATGTCAATTGCATCCTGCCTAACTTGGTTAGTCCCCCCACTTCTTTTTTTAGGATTTGTGCCTTGGAGACAGGCCTATAGTCACAGCCCATCCCACACCTCAGAGGCACAGACAGGTCTTCTCTCAGCGTTCTCCTCATCTCTGAGGCACAGACAGGCCTTCTCTCATCCCTCCCCTCATCTCTGAGGCACAGACAGGCCTTCTCTCATCCCTCCCCTCATCTCTGAGGCACAGACAGGCCATCTCTCATCCCTCCCCTCATCTCAGAGGCACAGACAGGCCTTCTCTCATCCCTCCCCTCATCTCTGAGGCACAGACAGGCCTTCTCTCATCCCTCCCCTCATCTCTGAGGCACAGACAGGCCTTCTCTCATCCCTCCCCTCATCTCAGAGGCACAGACAGGCCTTCTCTTAGCCCTCGCCTCATCTCTGAGGCACAGACAGGCCATCTCTCATCCCTCCCCTCATCTCTGAGGCACAGACAGGCCTTCTCTCATCCCTCCCCTCCCCTCATCTCAGAGACACAGACAGGCCTTCTCTCAGCGTTCTCCTCATCTCTGAGGCAAAGACAGGCCTTCTCTTAGCCCTCCCCTCACCTCAGAGGCACAGACAGGCCTTGTCTCATCCCTCCCCTCATCTCTGAGGCACAGACAGGCCTTCTCTCAGCGTTCTCCTCATCTCTGAGGCACAGACAGGCCTTCTCTCAGCGTTCTCCTCATCTCTGAGGCACAGACAGGCCTTCTCTCAGCGTTCTCCTCATCTCTGAGGCACAGACAGGCCTTCTCTCATCCCTCCCCTCATCTCAGAGACACAGACAGGCCTTCTCTCATCCCTCCCCTCATCTCAGAGACACAGACAGGCCGTCTCTCATCCCTCCCCTCATCTCAGAGACACAGACAGGCCTTCTCTCATCCCTCCCCTCACCTCAGAGGCACAGACAGGCCTTCTCTCAGCGTTCTCCTCATCTCTGAGGCACAGACAGGCCTTCTCTCAGCGCTCCCCTCATCTCTGAGGCACTGACAGGCCTTCTCTCATCCCTCCCCTCATCTCAGAGACACAGACAGGCCTTCTCTCATCCCTCCCCTCATCTCTGAGGCACAGACAGGCCTTCTCTCATCCCTCCCCTCACCTCAGAGGCACAGACAGGCCTTCTCTCATCCCTCCCCTCATCTCAGAGACACAGACTGGCCTTCTCTCATCCCTCCTCTCCTCTCAGAGGCACAGACAGGCCTTCTCTCAGCGTTCTCCTCATCTCAGAGACACAGACAGGCCTTCTCTCATCCCTCCCCTCATCTCAGAGACACAGACAGGCCTTCTCTCATCCCTCCCCTCATCTCAGAGGCACAGACAGGCCTTCTCTCATCCCTCCCCTCATCTCTGAGGCACAGACAGGCCTTCTCTCATCCCTCCCCTCATCTCTGAGGCACAGACAGGCCTTCTCTCATCCCTCCCCTCACCTCAGAGGCACAGACAGGCCTTCTCTCATCCCTCCCCTCATCTCAGAGACACAGACAGGCCTTCTCTCATCCCTCCCCTCATCTCTGAGGCACAGACAGGCCTTCTCTCATCCCTCCCCTCATCTCAGAGACACAGACAGGCCTTCTCTCATCCCTCCTCTCCTCTCAGAGACACAGACAGGCCTTCTCTCATCCCTCCCCTCATCTCAGAGACACAGACAGGTCTTCTCTCATCCCTCCCCTCATCTCAGAGACACAGACAGGCCTTCTCTCATCCCTCCCCTCACCTCAGAGGCACAGACAGGCCTTCTCTTAGCCCTCCCCTCATCTCACAGGCACAGACAGGCCTTCTCTCAGCCCTCCCCTCATCTCACAGGCACAGACAGGCCTTCTCTCATCCCTCCCCTCACCTCAGAGGCACAGACAGGCCTTCTCTTAGCCCTCCCCTCATCTCAGAGGCACAGACAGGCCTTCTCTCATCCCTCCCCTCACCTCAGAGGCACAGACAGGCCTTCTCTCATCCCTCCCCTCACCTCAGAGGCACAGACAGGCCTTCTCTCATCCCTCCCCTCATCTCTGAGGCACAGACAGGCCTTCTCTCATCCCTCCCCTCACCTCAGAGACACAGACAGGCCTTCTCTCATCCCTCCCCTCATCCTTGAGGCACAGACAGGCCTTGTCTCATCCTTCACCTCACCTCAGAGGCACAGACAGGCCTTCTCTCATCCCTCCCCTCATCTCAGAGGCACAGACAGGCCTTCTCTCATCCCTCCCCT
This sequence comes from Calotriton arnoldi, assembly GCA_963921515.1. Lineage (NCBI taxonomy): Eukaryota > Metazoa > Chordata > Amphibia > Caudata > Salamandridae > Calotriton > Calotriton arnoldi. The sequence continues at coordinate 2,066,216 of CAWUFW010000053.1, forward strand.
CATCTCTGAGGCACAGACAGGCCTTCTCTCATCCCTCCCCTCACCTCAGAGGCACAGACAGGCCTTCTCTCATCCCTCCCCTCATCTCCGGGGCACAGACAGGCCTTCTCTAATCCCTCCCCTCATCTCAGAGACACAGACAGGCCTTCTCTCATCCCTCCCCTCATCTCAGAGGCACAGACACGCCTTCTCTCAGCGTTCTCCTCATCTCTGAGGCACAGACAGGCCTATTCTCATCCCTCCCCTCATCTCTGAGGCACAGACAGGCCTTCTCTCATCCCTCCCCTCATCTCTGAGGCACAGACAGGCCTTCTCTCATCCCTCCCCTCATCTCTGAGGCACAGACAGGCCTTCTCTAATCCCTCCCCTCATCTGAGGCACAGGCAGGCCTTCTCTCATCCCTCCCCTCATCTCAGAGACACAGACAGGCCTTCTCTCATCCCTCCCCTCCCCTCATCTCAGAGACACAGACAGGCCTTCTCTCATCCCTCCCCTCATCTCTGAGGCACAGACAGGCCTTCTCTAATCCCTCCCCTCATCTGAGGCACAGGCAGGCCTTCTCTCATCCCTCCCCTCATCTCAGAGACACAGACAGGCCTTCTCTCATCCCTCCCCTCATCTCTGAGGCACAGACAGGCCTTCTCTCATCCCTCCCCTCATCTCAGAGACACAGACAGGCCTTGTCTCATCCCTTCCCTCATCTCTGAGGCACAGACAGGCCTTCTCTCATCCCTCCCCTCACCTCAGAGACACAGACAGGCCTTCTCTCAGCCCTCCCCTCATCTCAGAGACACAGACAGGCCTTGTCTCATCCCTTCCCTCATCTCTGAGGCACAGAAGGCCCTCTCTCAGCGCTCCCCTCATCTCTGAGGCACAGAAGGCCTTCTCTCAGCGTTCTCCTCATCTCAGAGACACAGACAGGCCTTGTCTCATCCCTCCCCTCATCTCTGAGGCACAGACAGGCCTTCTCTCAGCACTCCCCTCATCTCAGAGACACAGACAGGCCTTGTCTCATCCCTCCCCTCATCTCTGAGGCACAGACAGGCCTTCTCTCATCCCTCCCCTCACCTCAGAGACACAGACAGGCCTTCTCTCATCCCTCCCCTCATCTCTGAGGCACAGACAGGCCTTGTCTCATCCCTCCCCTCACCTCAGAGGCACAGACAGGCCTTCTCTCATCCCTCCCCTCACCTCAGAGGCACAGACAGGCCTTCTCTCATCCCGCCCCTCATCTCAGAAACACAGACAGGCCTTCTCTCATCCCTCCCCTCATCTCAGAGACACAGACAGGCCTTCTCTCATCCCTCCCCTCATCTCAGAGACACAGACAGGCCTTCTCTCATCCCTCCCCTCATCTCTGAGGCACAGACAGGCCTTGTCTCATCCCTTCCCTCATCTCAGAGGCACAGACAGGCCTTGTCTCATCCCTCCCCTCATCTCAGAGGCACAGACAGGCCTTCTCTCATCCCTCCCCTCATCTCTGAGGCACCGACAGGCCTTCTCTCATCCCTCCCCTCATCTCAGAGACACAGACAGGCCTTCTCTCATCCCTCCCCTCATCTCAGAGACACAGACAGGCCTTCTCTCATCCCTCCCCTCATCTCTGAGGCACAGACAGGCCTTCTCTCATCCCTCCCCTCATCTCAGAGACACAGACAGGCCTTCTCTCATCCCTCCCCTCATCTCCGAGACACAGACAGGCCTTCTCTCATCCCTCCCCTCATCTCAGAGACACAGACAGGCCTTCTCTCATCCCTCCCCTCATCTCCGAGACACAGACAGGCCTTCTCTCATCCCTCCCCTCATCTCTGAGGCACAGACAGGCCTTCTCTCATCCCTCCCCTCATCTCAGAGACACAGACAGGCCTTCTCTCATCCCTCCCCTCACCTCAGAGGCACAGACAGGTCTTCTCTCATCCCTTCCCTCATCTCAGTGGCACAGACAGGCCTTCTCTCATCCCTCCCCTCATCTCTGAGGCACAGACAGGCCTTCTCTCATCCCTCCCCTCATCTCTGAGGCACAGACAGGCCTTCTCTCATCCCTTCCCTCATCTCAGTGGCACAGACAGGCCTTCTCTCATCCCTTCCCTCATCTCAGAGGCACAGACAGGCCTTCTCTTAGCCCTCCCCTCATCTCTGAGGCACAGACAGGCCTTCTCTCATCCCTCCCCTCATCTCAGAGACACAGACAGGCCTTCTCTCATCCCTCCCCTCACCTCAGAGGCACAGACAGGCCTTCTCTCATCCCTTCCCTCATCTCAGTGGCACAGACAGGCCTTCTCTCATCCCTTCCCTCATCTCTGAGGCACAGACAGGCCTTCTCTCATCCCTCCCCTCATCTCTGAGGCACAGACAGGCCTTCTCTCATCCCTTCCCTCATCTCAGTGGCACAGACAGGCCTTCTCTCATCCCTTCCCTCATCTCTGAGGCACAGACAGGCCTTCTCTCATCCCTCCCCTCATCTCAGAGACACAGACAGGCCTTCTCTCATCCCTCCCCTCATCTCAGAGACACAGACAGGCCTTCTCTCATCCCTTCCCTCATCTCTGAGGCACTGACAGGCCTTCTCTCATCCCTCCCCTCATCTCAGAGGCACAGACAGGCCTTCTCTCATCCCTCCCCTCATCTCAGAGGCACAGACAGGCCTTCTCTTAGCCCTCCCCTCATCTCTGAGGCACAGACAGGCCTTCTCTCATCCCTCCCCTCATCTCAGAGGCACAGACAGGCCTTCTCTTAGCCCTCCCCTCATCTCTGAGGCACAGACAGGCCTTCTCTCATCCCTCCCCTCATCTCTGAGGCACAGACAGGCCTTCTCTCATCCCTTCCCTCATCTCAGAGGCACAGACAGGCCTTCTCTCATCCCTCCCCTCATCTCAGAGGCACAGACAGGCCTTCTCTCATCCCTCCCCTCATCTCTGAGGCACAGACAGGCCTTCTCTCATCCCTCCCCTCATCTCAGAGACACAGACAGGCCTTCTCTCATCCCTCCCCTCATCTCAGAGACACAGACAGGCCTTCTCTCATCCCTCCCCTCATCTCAGAGACACAGACAGGCCTTCTCTCATCCCTCCCCTCATCTCTGAGGCACAGACAGGCCTTCTCTCATCCCTCCCCTCACCTCAGAGGCACAGACAGGCCTTCTCTCATCCCTCCCCTCATCTCCGGGGCACAGACAGGCCTTCTCTAATCCCTCCCCTCATCTCAGAGACACAGACAGGCTTTCTCTCATCCCTCCCCTCATCTCAGAGACACAGACAGGCCTTCTCTCATCCCTCCCCTCACCTCAGAGGCACAGACAGGCCTTCTCTCATCCCTCCCCTCATCTCAGAGACACAGACAGGCTTTCTCTCATCCCTCCCCTCATCTCAGAGACACAGACAGGCCTTCTCTCATCCCTCCCCTCATCTCAGAGACACAGACAGGCCTTCTCTCATCCCTCCCCTCATCTCAGAGACACAGACAGGCCTTCTCTCATCCCTCCCCTCCCCTCATCTCAGAGACACAGACAGGCCTTGTCTCATCCCTTCCCTCATCTCTGAGGCACTGACAGGCCTTCTCTCATCCCTCCCCTCATCTCAGAGACACAGACAGGCCTTCTCTCATCCCTCCCCTCCCCTCATCTCAGAGACACAGACAGGCCTTCTCTCATCCCTCCCCTCATCTCTGAGGCACAGACAGGCCTTCTCTCATCCCTCCCCTCATCTCAGAGACACAGACAGGCCTTCTCTCATCCCTCCCCTCATCTCAGAGACACAGACAGGCCTTCTCTCATCCCTCCCCTCATCTCAGAGACACAGACAGGCCTTCTCTCATCCCTCCCCTCATCTCTGAGGCACTGACAGGCCTTCTCTCATCCCTCCCCTCATCTCAGAGACACAGACAGGCCTTCTCTCATCCCTCCCCTCATCTCAGAGACACAGACAGGCCTTCTCTCATCCCTCCCCTCATCTCTGAGGCACAGACAGGCCTTCTCTCATCCCTCCCCTCATCTCAGAGACACAGACAGGCCTTCTCTCATCCCTCCCCTCATCTCTGAGGCACAGACAGGCCTTCTCTCATCCCTCCCCTCATCTCAGAGACACAGACAGGCCTTCTCTCATCCCTCCCCTCATCTCAGAGACACAGACAGGCCTTGTCTCATCCCTCCCCTCATCTCAGAGACACAGACAGGCCTTCTCTCATCCCTCCCCTCATCTCTGAGGCACAGACAGGCCTTCTCTCATCCCTCCCCTCATCTCAGAGACACAGACAGGCCTTCTCTCATCCCTCCCCTCATCTCAGAGACACAGACAGGCCTTCTCTCATCCCTCCCCTCATCTCAGAGACACAGACAGGCCTTCTCTCATCCCTCCCCTCATCTCTGAGGCACAGACAGGCCTTCTCTCATCCCTCCCCTCATCTCAGAGACACAGACAGGCCTTCTCTCATCCCTCCCCTCATCTCAGAGACACAGACAGGCCTACCTCCTCAGCCCTTCCCGCATCATAGTGCCTTTTGTCTCCCTTTCTCTTCCTTCTTCCCCTTCTCATTTTCTGGCATGGGGCAAGCTTTTTAGCCATTTTTGCAAGTTACTAGTTTGGAGGTCGTTCTTGGAATTGTTGAAGCAAAAACCCAACATCCTATAATGCACATGCTGTTAGCTTAAAAATCCATTGCTGCCTGTGTCACACATCTGATTTGTCATCTGTAATTGTTCATCTGTGTCTGTGGAGGCGACTGTCATTGTAGTCCTTTTTCTATGTCTATGACAGCTGTCAAATAGTCCTACTTTTATGTCAACAGTTACTGCAAACTGTAGTCCTACTTCTATGTCTATGAACTGTCCCGGTTTTTTGTTTTGAGAATCTGGTCACCCTAAAATGAACAGTCTCATAACAACTCCCTCGTTTTTTTTGCCCCGGTATACAAATTAAGGCCTATATTGTCCGCCAGTGCAACACAATACAACCCAACACAGACCAGAGCATGTATATATTACCCCAAGACAATAAAACAAGGTTATCATGTATAATGAACATCATGGCCAAGACTTGAGAACCAACTACACACAACAGATGCGAAAACAATTGTGCTGATAAGTGTGCGCTAGGCACATCACATCACTGGTCGAAGCCCATAAAGTGACATACAGGAACTGTGAACCTGGGTACATGGGGGCAGGGCCAGCGAGTGTGGAGGTGTAGTCACAGACATGGCTCAAAGGAACAAAATATTCTGCATGTTTTTTGTTGGCCTTTCGTCTATAGGTAAATGCACATAAAATGTACTGCACACACCTCACCTGAATAATAATGCAACCTAGATTTACCTGTGGGAAATGCATTTTTGTGGTAAGACAGCTCGATTGGTTAATGCGATCACTTCAGATGGCTGTGTGTGTAACCGGACGATTACTGATTTGAATCCCTGTAGAAGCAATGGGGAAATAGTGAGGTGTGTATATATAGTGCTAAGAAGTCCAAATCTTTGCCAGGAAGTCCTATGAATAAGTAAGCCATTTGTTTAAAAAATGTATTAGATACAGTATAAGTTGCACACAGCGTAAATAGGCTGTCGCAAAATGTGCAAAAAATGTTGTTTAAATGATTACAGTGCTTTTAAAAATTGTATTTTTAGTAATACACTAATGGTACCTGGTGTAAACCCTATTTATTGGTTTTCATTTAAAGTACAAATTCCTGATTCTATCAATGCAAGTCTATCCTGTTTCCCGAGCAGTCTGAGGTTTGCCGATTAACCAGTGGCACACTTTCACATTTCTTTCTGGCCGCAGCCCCTTGGAGAGAAGGCTTGTTTCTTCTTAGCTGCCTCCTGCCTTCCTTTCGTTCACGCTCGAAGAGTCCTTTCTCCCCTTTCAACCTGCGGTAACTCAATGTTCAACAAGCATTGAAAATACAATAGGTCTCGCCTTTGATTAAGTTAAAGCCATTTGCTTTGCTAATGGTATTGTATAGCAAAGCAAATGGCTTTAACTTAATGAAAGGCGAGACCTATTGCTTTTTTAATGCTTGTCTCAGGGTGCTGTTCCTTAGGAAAGCACGGGGAACATGTGTCCCTGTCGTCACACTTACTCCAAGGGTAGCGTGTTGTCGTTCTACCTATTAGGCACTGCTGTGTTCCTACATGCAATATAAAAGGATACTGTGGTGTCCCGGAGGTATTTTATTTTTTATGAAACACTAAAGCCTCAAAGTCAGAAGCGCAGGTGGTAGACTGGCATAGGATACCTTTTTGTGTTGTTTTGTAAACAATATACATAATGGCATAAGTACGGCCATTGAAAAACAACAGCAAAAGATCTAGTTGACTGCAAGCTGACGACAAGCGTAGTTTGATCAAAATATGCAAACAAGTAAGGGTACGGTTCTATCAGTAACTAGCAGCCAGGAAGGAAATGCATAGGCACTATGCACACCAAGTTACAAACATGCAAGCGGTCTAGGCATGGATAGAGGTATGGCCATGAAAGTATGTCCATACGGAAGTAGCCAAAGCTCCAAACTCATGTAATCAGTTCAGCTGCAACCATGAGCCCCGCAACGAGAGGCCACCCTTATAGAATCAGTCCTGCGTGTTTGGAAACATACTGCCGAGAAAACCTTATCGGCGTGTAACTGTTCGCAGTGTGGTGAGGGGTAAAGCCAAAAACACATTATTAAAATACAAGGAGGAATGCGGGAGTAAAGACAAAAAAGACAACGGGAGGAGGAGGGAGTAAAGACAACACAGACAACGGGAGGGGCGGGAGTAAAGACAACATGGACAACGCGAGGGGTAGAGGGGTACAGGAGTAAAGACAACACAAACAACGGGAGGGGGCGGGAAGAAATTGAACACGGACAATGGAAGGTGGGGGTCTGGAAAGACAACACAAACTACCGTGGGGAGGGGGCTGGAGCAAAGTGAACATGGATAACGGGAGGGAGCAAAGTAAACAGGGACAGATAGTAGCAGAGCTCGCAACAGGAAAGTTACAATGCAAGCTGAGGCATGATGCGGTGAGCAAAGTAAACAGGGACAGATAGCAGCAGAGCTCGCAACAGGAAAGTTACAATGCAAGCTGAGGCATGATGCGGTGAGCAAAGTAAACAGGGACAGATAGCAGCAGAGCTCGCAACAGGAAAGTTACAATGCAAGCTGAGGCATGATGCGGTGATTCTCGAGGCCGGCGCTATCCACCATGGTGCTACCTGCAGCTGAGGTTCGGGACTCCGAGGAGCTGCTACTGCGTTCGCCGCCTGCTAGGAGGTGGCCGAGTTCTACCCTTAGCTTCCACAGTAGGAACGGGTTGGACGTGGGCGCCTGCTAATATATTGAGCGCGGCGCTCATGTTAAAGTTAAAGTGCGGTGTCCGGGTGCGGGATGGGGGTCTTTAAGCCGCCGCCGCCATTGTTGACTGTGTTAACAGAAATGCACCAGGGTGCCATGCTAGCACCTTATTGAGAAAAAAAAAAGGTTGACATATACTACGGCCCCTCGCATCGCATGCCGCCTCTTCAGAGCAGTGAAACATCAGGCGTGTGGGGCTGGTTTGAAAAACAAGCCGCGCCAGAGAAATGAAAGGCGCGTCAGCCATTGTTGAAGATAAACGCGGTAATACCAAAAAAAAGTGCTTAGCGGCTAATTAAGAGACACTGTCTCCCGCCGCAAGTAAAAGATCCAATCCCGGTGGGCGGGGCCAAAAGCGGACAGGGTGGCAACCAGGAGGGATTAAAATGCCTCTGGTGCAATCATTACACTGTGTTTTGCATAATCCATGACGACAAATGACGCGCACGAATGAAAATTGCAGGCGGAGCAGAGACACGACTTCTGGAACCGTATTGATTCCAAGAAGCCCTCGCATGGCGAGAGCAGCGCATGCGCGCTGCTAACGCCAGGCGAGACCTAAAAACGGTTGTTTTTTAAAATAAAAAGTCTGGGAACTGTTTTGATCAAATTAATAAATCCTGGGAAGGCTGTTACTCCGACCCCCTGGCATCTTCCAACTTAGCAGCACATTAGAATCACGGCGGCCATGCATCTTTCGGTGTGATCCTGCCCCAATCTCAGCAGCGCATTCGAATATCAGCGGCCAAGCATCTATGAGTGAGACCCTGCCCCAGCCTCAGCAGCACATTCAAATTACGGCAGCCAAGCATCTTTCAATCAATCAATCAATCAATCAATCACAGAATTTGTAAAGCGCACTACTTACCCGCGAGGGACTCAAGGCGCTAGGGAAAAAAGGGGGGGGGGTGCTGCTACTGGTCGAACAACCAGGTCTTGAGTAGCCTCCTGAAGGTCAGCAGGTCTTGGGTCTGTCGTAGGCTTAGTGGAAGGGTGTTCCAGGTCTTGGCGGCGAGGTGGGAGAAGGATCTGCCGCCGGTGGTAGTTCTTCGAATGCGAGGGACGGTGGCGAGGGAGAGGTCGGCGGAGCGGAGTTGGCGGTTGGGGACATAGAAGAGGAGTCGTCTGTTGAGGTAAGCTGGGCCAGTCTTGTGGAGTGCCTTATGTGCGTGGATGAGGAGTTTGAAGGAGATTCTCCTGTCGACGGGGAGCCAGTGCAGGTTCCTCAGGTGGGGGTGATGTGGCTGTGGCGTGGTACATCGAGGATCAGGCGTGCGGAGGCGTTTTGTATGCGTTGCAGTCGCTTGATGAGCTTGGCCGGGGCTCCCGCGTAGAGGGCGTTCCCATAGTCAAGTCTGCTACTGACGAGGGCCTGGGTGACTGTTCTTCTTGTGTCTGTCGGGATCCACCTGTAGATCTTGCGAAGCATGCGGAGGGTGTTGAAGCAGGAGGATGAGACTGCGTTGACTTGCTTGGCCATGGAGAGCGTTGAGTCAAGGATGACTCCCAGGTTGCGTGCGTGGTCGGTGGGTGTCGGGGCTGCTCCCAGCGTCGTTGGCCACCAGGAGTCGTCCCAGGCTGAGGGGTTGGAGCCGAGGATGAGGACCTCTGTCTTCTCCGTGTTCAGTTTTAGTCAGCTGATCTTCATCCAATCGGCGACGGCCTTCATTCCTTCATGGAGGTTGGATTTGGCGGCGAGGGGGTCCTTGGTGAGGGAGAGGATCAGTTGAGTGTCGTCGGCGTAGGAGATTATGTTGAGGTCGTGCTGTCTGGCGATGCGTGCGAGCGGGGCCATGTAGATGTTGAACAGTGTTGGGCTGAGGGACGATCCCTGGGGTACGCCGCAGATGATCTCGGAGGCTTCGGATCGGAATGGTGGGAGGCGGACTCTCTGGGTTCTGCCGGCGAGGAAGGAGGTGGCCCATTCCAGGGCCTTGTCTCGGATCCCTGCGTCGTGGAGGCGTGCGCGCAGAGTGCGGTGGCAGACAGTGTCGAAGGCGGCGGAGAGGTCCAGCAGGATGAGGGCTGCGGTCTCACCGTTGTCCAGCAGGATCCTGATGTCGTCGGTGGCGGCGATGAGGGCAGTCTCAGTGCTGTGGTTGCTGCGGAACCCCGATTGGGATGGGTCCAGGATGCTGTTTTCTTCGAGGTATCGGGTTAGCTGTTTGTTGACGATCTTCTCGATGACCTTGGCTGGGAACGGAAGCAGGGAGATGGGCCGGAAGTTCTTGAGGTCTCTCGGGTCCGCCTTGGGTTTTTTGAGTAGGGCGTTGATCTCTGCGTGTTTCCAGCTCTCTGGGGATCTTTCAGTGTGACCCTGCCCACAGCCTCAGCAGCACATTCGAATCACGGCAGCCAGGCATCTTTCAGTGTGACCCTGCCCACAGCCTCAGCAGCACATTCGAATCACGGCGGCCAGGCATCTTTCAGTGTGACCCTGCCCACAGCCTCAGCAGCACATTCGAATAACGGCGGTCAGGCATGTTTCAGTGTGACCCTGCCCCAGCCTCAGCAGCACATTCAAATCAGGCGGCCATTCATCTTTCTGTGTGTCCCTACCCTAGCCTCAGCAGCACATTCGAATGACAGCGGCCAAGCATCTATGAGTGTCACCCTTCCCACACCCTCAGCAGCACATTCGAATCACGGCGGCCAAGCATCTTTCAGTGTGACCCTACCCCAGCCTCAGCAGCACATTCGAATCACGGCGGCCAGGCATCGTTCAGTGTGACGCTAGCCACAGCCCCAGCAGCACATTCGAATCACGGCAGCCAAGCTTCGTTCAGTGTGACCCTGCCCACAGCCTCAGCAGCACATTTGAATCACGGCGGCCAAGCATTGTTCAGTGGGACCCTGCCCACAGCCTGACCCTGCGCACAGCCCCAGCAGCAGATTCGAATCATGGCAGCCAAGCATCGTTCAGTGTGACCCTGCCCACAGCCTGACCCTGCGCACAGCCTCAGGAGCACATTCGAATCACGGCAGTCAGGCATCTATGAGTGTGTGTGACCCTGCCCCAGCCTCTGCAGCACATTTGAATCACAGCGGCCAGGGATCTTTCAGTGTGACCCTGCCCCAGCCTCAGCAGCACATTCGAATTACGGCGGTCAGGCATCTTTCAGTGTGACCCTGCTCCAGACTCAGCAGTGCATTCGAATCACAGCGGCCAGGCATCTTTCAGTGTGACCCTGGCCACAGCCTGGCCCTGCCCACAGCCTCAGCAGCACATTCGAATTACGGCGGCCAGGCATCTTTCAGTGTGACCCTGCCCGCAGCCTCAGCAGCACATTTGAATCACGGTGGCCAAGCATCTTTAAGTGTGACCCTGACCCTGCCCACAGCCTGACCCTTCCCACAGCCTCAGCAGCATGTTCGATCACGGCGGCCAGGCATCTTTCAGTGTGACCCTGTCCACAGCCTGACCTTCCCCACAGCCTCAGCAGCACATTCTAATCACGGCGGCCAAGCATCTTTCAGTGTGACCCTGCCCACAGCCTCAGCAGCACATTCGAATCACGGCAGCCAGACATCACTCAGTGTGACCCTACCCACAACCTCAGCAGCACATTCGAATCACGGCGGCCAAGCATCTTTCCGTGTGATCCTCCCTACAGCCTCAGCAGCGCATTCGAATCACGGTGGCCAAGCATCTCTGAGTGTGACTCTGCTCCAGACTCAGCAGCACATTCAAATCACGGCGGCCAGGCATCTTTCAGTGTGACCCTGCCCACAGCCTGACCATGCGCACAGCCTCAGTAGCACATTCGAATCACAGCAGCCAGGCATCTTTCTGTGTGACCCTGCCTCAGCAGCACATTCAAATCACAGTGGCCAAGCATCGTTCAGTGTGACCCTGCCCACAGCCTCAGCAGCACATTCGAATCACGGCGGCCAAGCATTGTTCCGTGTGACCCTGCCCACAGCCTCAGCAGCACATTTGAATCACGGCGGCCAGACACCGTTCAGTGTGACCCTGCCCCTGCCTCAACAGCACATTTGAATCACTGCGGCCAGACATCTATGAGTGTGACCCTGCCCCTGCCTCATCAGCACATTCGAATCACGGCGGCCAGGCATCTTTCAGTGTGACCTGGCCCACAGCCTCAGCAACACATTCAAATCACGGCGGCCATGCATCTTTCAGTGTGACCCTGCCTACAGCCTAGGGTGACCAACTGGCATGGGTGCAAATTCAGGACGGTAAGTGTAAAAATTCAGGACAAAGGATCAAAATTCAGGGCAAAAATTCAGGACAGGTCAAAATTCAGGACAAAACTGCGGGACAAAAGGCTAGTTTTACAGACACATCAGAGGAAGTTGTGCGATAGTATAAAAGTAAGTAAATAGACAACCACTTAAGTACAAGTCAAAATAAGTTTTATATTAGGTTGAGATAATCGTGCACTTCACGGTTTTTCTGTATGCACGCAGCTTTGAGCAACTGTGCAGGTCTTTTGTGGTATTTCATATGATAATAATCTATTTATATGGTTACTGCACTGGGTTGTCCAGTCTGACATTTTGTTTACAACTCATGGTCCACAGCAGGCATGTTTGGTGAGAGAAGTGGTCAGGAAGATCTGCTCGGATAGACTTTCTTACAAGCATCTCATATCTGAGTGCCATTGTGAGATGTAAAGCGGCACGCATAGGTGAACTAAAGGGAGGATTGCTGTGATGAACCCACTACAGGAAACGCATTATGGGTGTTTCAGCAAGTGGAACTTAAAATATGGAATCTGACTTTGCTTATGGGGGCTTCGCAGAGAGTTGCACTAGTTGACGGAAGTCACAAAGGTGCTTTTCCCTGCAGCTTTCTTAAAGAATGCACTGTCGATACACTATTACATAGTTTATTTTTGACGCCTTGCCTATTGCTACAAACACAATATACATCTCAAGCACAGCTCATGGCACTATGAGGCTCTCCCTAAAACCTTACACTTAAAACAAAACATGCAAACATTTGCAATTCATAGTGTAACATTCAAGTAGCAGTTGGGTGTCTTCTCAAAATGTCATATGCATGATGTATAGATCCCACACATAAGCACACAGCAAATACAGAATGGTAACACATAGGCGAGGGAGCCGCCAGAAAATGAAAATACCTCCCACTTTGAACTAAAGCTCTTATGGCACCAAGAAAGCAAAGTAAGTCATCACAACCCTCCCTAGATGAGCTCTCTTGTCCAAGGATCTAGCCATTCATCCTTCCATCAAACCCCTGATATCCACCATTTCAAATTTACATTCTATCATCTATTAATTCTTTCATCCATCATTCAGTCTTTCACCATTCATTCTGTCCTTCCATCTGTGTGCCCATCCATATCCAAACCTATTCACCCATTTGCAAACCTATCCATCATCTATCCTTCCATCCATCATTTGACTCATCCATCCCTCCATCCACCCACCCTTTCACTCATCCATCCATCATCCATCTACCCTTTCACCCCATCCATCCATTCACTCATCCATCCAACCATTTACCCTTTCACCCAAGCCATCCTTTCACTCATCCATCTACTCTTCCACCCATCAATCCATTCACTCATCCATCCAACCATTTACCCTTTCACCCATCCAGCCATCCTTTCACTTACTCATCCATCCACCCAGTCACTCATCCGTCCACCTATTCAACCTTTCACTCACTCATCCATCCATCCATCCTTTCTTCCAGCTCTCCACCCTCCCTTTCACTCATGTATGCATTCTTTCACTCATCCGTCTTTACATTCTTCTTTTCACTCATACATGCACCCATTCGCAAATTCATTCTGCTAATCCTTCATCCATGCTTTCACTCATCCATCCATCCATTCATCCTCCCTTTCTCTCTCCATTTCCCTTTCACTTAGCCACCCATACTTCCATCCACCCTTTACCCATCCACCCACTCATCCATTTACTCATGAATCCATCCATTGACCTTATCACTCATCCGTCCTTTCACTCATCAATCCATCCTTTCTCTTGTCCATCCACCCTTTCACTTATCTATGCATCCTTTTATCTATGTACCCTCCCTTTCTCTCACTCATCCATCCACTCTTCCACCCATCCACCCAGTCACTCATCCATCCAGCCATTCAACCTTTCACTCATCCATTCATCCATCCTTTCTTCCAGCTCTCCACCCTCCCTTTCACTCATGTATGTATTCTTTCACTCATCCATCTTTACATTCTTCTTTTCAGTCATCCATGCACCCATTTGCCCATCCATTCTGCCAATCATTCATCCATGCTTTCACTCATCCATCCATCCATCCTCCCCTACTCTCTCTATTCCCCTTTCACTTAGCCACCCTTCACCCATCCACCCACTCATCCATTTACTCATCCACTCATGAATCCATCCATTGACCCTATCACTCATCCATCCTTTCACTCATCTATCCATCCTTTCTCTCATCCATCCACCCTTTCACTCATCTATCCATCCTTTTGTCCATCTACCCTCCCTTTCACTCACTCGTCCATCCTTACATCCACCCTTTCACTCATCCATCCATCCATTCATTCACCCTTTCACTTATCAAATCATCAATCATCCATCATTTCTCTCATCCATCCACCCATTCACTCACCCATCATCCACCCTTTTACTCATCCATTCATCCTTTCACTCATCCATTCATTCTTTCACTAATCCATCCAGCCACTTACCAATTCCTTCACTTACTCACTCACCCACATTTTCACATTAATTATGAGCTGAGCCTTTGTCTACTGAGTTGCAGACAGAACAGGCCTATCAAGAACTTCACCCTCGCTGTGGGTGGGGCAGGGCTCACTATGCCCCTGCACATAGGCAATCTGAAAACTTGGAAGTCATGAGTCATGCATGATGCACAGTGCCAGGATGTGAGGTGACTGTGACATGGTGTTGTTTCCAGGGCTTTAAGTGGGATGAGAAAACTCGGGGTCTCTCCAAGGGGCGTGTCTGATGTAATTAAGGGCGTGGCTTAAAACAACTAAGCTAAAAATATGTGCTGAGCATAATGCGCCGTCCGATCGGTATTTTGCTGTTTCTATCATTGCATCCAGTAACATTAGACCTACAACAAGCCAGGACTATTGGCTTTGTCAGTGGATGTTAGTTGCATAAAATAAGTAAAAATGCAGCAACTATGGCTTCCTTGTATATAATATTATAAATGCTTTAGCTCTGAAATGATGAGACTGTGTAAGAACTCTAGCCTCTTCTTTTTAACGTCTTTCGCCAGCTTCTTTTTTTGAACTGGCACTTAGCAGCATGGGCGTTTTTAGGTCGAGCATTCAACACCTCTTGCATATACTTTAGTATATACTAATATGTGTATGTACTTTGTGGGCTCTGGAGATCAGCCCTAGGACTTGTCTGCTTCCGCTTAGGGACTTTTTTTCTGTTCAACTGCCTCTATTTAACTGTCTTGATAGAAAACGACCAGTAGAGGTCAGTAAAATACCAGAATCACTTTAGCATTCTCTAGATTCCAGTCCATAGAAATTGTCTTCCACAAGCACCCGTAGACAATAATATTTTTTTCACCGAAGGCCCTGATTTTATATTAAAAACAGAGCTTTGGACCATACCATTTCCCGCTGAAAGGCAATATTTCTCTCCATGTGTTCCCATACCTGGTGTTTCACGCAGTTTGGTGCTTACTTTACCTCCATGTTAAAGAACAGTAGATGTTTCAGCACCCAGGCTAATGTGCTGCAGAGCTAAATACATAGAAGGTCCCAAAGGCGAGACCGTTTGCATTGCAAATGCTTGTTGTACATTTGTTTTGTACATTAATTCCATCCAACCCTTACAGAATGCCCTGCCCTGGACCGAGGCAGGAGGAGGCCACCACATGCTTTAACAGCCCCAACTGGCCCATTGTCATTCTGTATGTGACAATCATCAGCCACAGACAGACTGACAATGGGCGGGTGGGGCTGCTCTTGTGCTCCGAGGATGAGTGCGAGGCGAGAGGCCTCCGCAGGGTGCAGCTCTGCTCCCTGCAAGGCCCAAAATTACGGACAAAAGGTGTCCGTAAAAGGTATCGTCACTGACAACTGATGTGAGGTTCAAATTACGGACGGTCTCTGAAATTTACGGACGGTTGGTCACCCTACCACAGCCTCAGCAGCACATTCAACTCACGGCGGCCAGGCATCTTTCCATGAGACCCTGCCCCAGCCTCAGCAGCACATTCGAATCACGGCAGCCAAGCATCTTTCAGTGTGACCCTGACCCTTCCCACAGCCTGACCCTTCCCACAGCCTCAGCAGCACATTCGACTCACGGCGGCCAGGCATCTTTCCATGAGACCCTGCCCCAGCCTCAGCAGCACATTCGAATCACGGCAGCCAAGCATCTTTCCATGAGACCCTGCCCCAGCCTCAGCAGCACATTCAAATCACGGCGGCCAAGCATCTTTCAGTGTGACCCTGACCCTTCCCACAGCCTGACCCTTCCCACAGCCTGACCCTTCCCACAGCCTCAGCAGCACATTCGAATCACGGCGGCCAAGCATCTTTCAGTGTGACCCTGACCCTTCCCACATCCTGACCCTTCCCACAGCCTCAGCAGCACATTCGAATCACGGCAGCCAAGCATCTTTCAGTGTGACCCTGCCCACAGCCTCAGCAGCACATTCGAATCATGGCAGCCAAGCATCTTTCAGTGTGACCCAGCCCACAGCCTCAGCAGCACATTCGAATCACGGATGCCAGGCATCTATGAGGGTGACCCTGCCCCAACCTCAGCAGCACGTTAGAATCACGGCGGCCAGGCATCTTTCAGTGTGACCTGGCCCACAGCCTCAGCAGCACATTCGAATCACGGAGGCCAGGCATCTTTCAGTGTGACCCTGCCTCAACCTCAGCAGCACGTTCGAATCACGGCGGCCAGGCATCGCTCAGTGTGACCCTGCCCACAGCCTCAGCAGCACATTCGAATCACGGCGGCCAGGCATCTATGAGTGTGACCCTGCCCACAGCCTCCGCAGCACTTTCGAATCATGGCGGCGAAGCATCTTTCAGTGTGGCCCTGCCCCAGCCTCAGCAGCACATTCGAATCACGGCGGCCAAGCATCGTTCAGTGTGACCCTGCCCCAGCCTCAGCAGCACATTCGAATCACGGCGGCCAAGCATCGTTCAGTGTGACCCTGCCCCAGCCTCAGCAGCACATTCAAATTACGGCAGCCAAGCATCTTTCAGTGTGGCCCTGCCCCAGCCCCAGCAGCACATTCGAATTACGGCGGCCAAGCATCGTTCAGTGTGACCCTGCCCCAGCCTCAGCAGCACATTCGAATCAGGGCGGCCAAGCATCGGTGTGACCCTGCGCACAGCCCCAGCAGCACAGACGGCGTCGAGCGTCTTACTTCCAAGAACAGACCCACGCAGAGTCTATCAAAGGGAGACTCTCTCAGATGATGGCTCCTGGCTCATAATAATCTGTGCATATTCAATGCTCCATGTCACAGTCGATAAAGAAGAAACATATTACATGTCCACGTGTCATTAGAGGCACATTTGGAAGTTATTCTCAATATATCATGAGTGCATTAGGAAGGAATCTCGCCTCCTGCAGCCAATGAGCGGTGCGCGCGTGCTTGTAAAGGGAATTACTGTCTTTAGAAAAACATACATTCAGCAGAGAGCCTTTAAAGTGACTAAGAGCATGAAAATCACTATTTAACAAGCCTTCAGATGGAAAGCAGCATTAAACCTCTCTGGCACTTCTGTGCATCGAGCTGCCATATGTAGCCAGCTCCTGGGAGTGAGAATCAAGCATTTGCAAAGTCAACATGTCTGGCGTTGGCTGCCAGCCTTCTGGCTTTGTCAATGCTTGTTTTATTTTGCTGTGGGTTTTGCAAAATGTTACTGTCGGGGGAGCTGCCAGGGCCTCTTCACTCTGCAAAAAAGATTGGCTTAAGGCAAAAATATATTTGGGATCTCAAAAAGCAGACATTGCGTAGCAGTCCCGCCACTGAAGGGCGCTGCTCTGAGGGTAGATGGTTGGGGGGGGGTTATGAGATGAGCTAGAGGGGGTCGATAGTGATAGGTTTCAGGGTGTGACTTTCAAAGAAGCAGCAGTAGGCATCCTTGAAATGATGGTAAATTTGCAGAAATACAACAATGGCGATTAAGGCAAAGGTGCGTGTGAGTAAAAGTGGACTGTTTCCAGAGAGGGGGGCAGAGGATGGAAGGAATGGAGACTGTTACGTAACAGAAAGGGAGGGGTCAGGTTATAGGACTATTCAGGAGGCTTTGGGATAGCAAGCAATCTGAAGATGCAAAACTATAGAAAGAATCATGATGTGCATTTGTATAGCGCTGTATTAGGTACTTTTGATAGGCACTAGAATCAGGTGAACAGACTTTCTGCTGCATCGGACACAGCATCAGCTCAGGGGTTGGAAGTGTCATGGGAAATATTCATAGTTTACCCTGTGCTAGAAAGAAGCGGTAACCTGGTGAGCACAGAATCCACTGGGTGAACAATGCACACATAGAGCGGAGATTCAGCAGACACTGCCGCACGTCTTCTGATGCTCGCCCTGAAAGCTTGGCTCACGGTAGTCATTTCAAAAGCAAGGGGTTTATGAGCTATTTCCCCCCAATACCCTGGCAGGGTATTGGAGGGAAATGCCCACTGTCATTTGAAGCCGGCCCATTGAATGCGCTTCAGCGCTTGAACATTCAGCGCTTGTACAGTGCGCACTTCAAACGGAGCCATTGAATGCGCTTCAGCGCTTGTACAGTGCGCACTTCAACCGGCCCATTGAATGCGCTTCAGCGCTTGTACAGTGCGCACTTCATCGGCGCCATTGAATGTACTACAGCACTTGTACAGTGCGCACTTCAACCGGCCCATTGAATGCGCTTCAGTGCTTGTACAGTGCGCACTTCAACCGGCGCCATTGAATGCACTTCAGCACTTGTACAGTGCGCACTTCAAGCGGAGCCATTGAATGCGCTTCAGCGCTTGTACAGTGCGCACTTCAACCGGCGCCATTGAATGCGCTTCAGCGCTTGAACATTCAGCGCTTGTACAGTGCGCACTTCAACCGGCCCATTGAATGCACTTCAGCACTTGTACAGTGCGCACTTCAAGCGGAGCCATTGAATGCGCTTCAGCGCTTGTACAGTGCGCACTTCAACCGGCGCCATTGAATGCGCTTCAGCGCTTGAACATTCAGCGCTTGTACAGTGCGCACTTCAACCGGCCCATTGAATGCACTTCAGCACTTGTACAGTGCGCACTTCAACCGGCGCCATTGAATGCGCTTCAGCGCTTGTACAGTGCGCACTTCAACCGGCGCCATTGAATGCGCTTCAGCGCTTGTACAGTGCGCACTTCAACCGGCGCCATTGAATGCGCTTCAGCACTTGTACAGTGCGCACTTCAACCGGCGCCATTGAATGCGCTTCAGCACTTGTACAGTGCGCACTTCAACCGGCGACATTGAATGCGCTTCAGCGCTTGTACAGTGCGCACTCCAAGCGGAGCCATTGAATGCGCTTCAGCGCTTGTACAGTGCGCACTTCAACCGGCGCCATTGAATGCACTTCAGCGCTTGTACAGTGCGCACTTCAACCGGCGCCATTGAATGCACTTCAGCACTTGTACAGTGCGCACTTCAACCGGCGCCATTGAATGCGCTTCAGCGCTTGTACAGTGCGCACTTCAAGCGGAGCCATTGAATGCGCTTCAGCGCTTGTACAGTGCGCACTTCAAGCGGAGCCATTGAATGCGCTTCAGCGCTTGTACAGTGCGCACTTCAACCGGCGCCATTGAATGCGCTTCAGCGCTTGTACAGTGCGCACTTCAACCGGCCCATTGAATGCGCTTCAGCGCTTGTACAGTGCGCACTTCAACCGGCGCCATTGAATGCGCTTCAGCGCTTGTACAGTGCGCACTTCAACCAGCCCATTGAATGCGCTTCAGCGCTTGTACAGTGCGCACTTCAAGCGGCGGCATTGAATGCACTTCAGCGCTTGTACAGTGCTCACTTCAAGCGGAGCCATTGAATGCGCTTCAGCGCTTGTACAGTGCGCACTTCAAGCGGAGCCATTGAATGCGCTTCAGCGCTTGAACATTCAGCGCTTGTACAGTGCGCACTTCAACCGGCGCCATTGAATGCGCTTCAGCGCTTGTACAGTGCACACTTCAACCGGCGCCATTGAATGCACTTCAGCGCTTGTACAGTGCGCACTTCAACCGGCGCCATTGAATGCGCTTCAGCGCTTGTACAGTGCGCACTTCAACCGGCGCCATTGAATGCGCTTCAGCGCTTGTACAGTGTGCACTTCAACCGGCGCCATTGAATGCGCTTCAGCACTTGTACAGTGCGCACTTCAAGCGGAGCCATTGAATGCGCTTCAGCGCTTGTACAGTGCGCACTTCAAGCGGAGCCATTGAATGCGCTTCAGCGCTTGTACAGTGCGCACTTCAACCGCCGCCATTGAATGCGCTTCAGCGCTTGTACAGTGCGCACTTCAACCGCCGCCATTGAATGTACTTCAGCACTTGTACAGTGCGCACTTCAACCGGCGCCATTGAATGCACTTCAGCACTTGTACAGTGCGCACTTCAACCGCCGCCATTGAATGCGCTTCAGCACTTGAACAGTGCGCACTTCAACCGCCGCCATTGAATGCGCTTCAGCGCTAGCCATTGAATGCACTTCAGCGCTTGTACAGTGCGCACTTCAACCGGCGCCATTGAATGCACTTCAGCGCTTGTACAGTGCGCACTTCAACCGGCGCCATTGAATGCGCTTCAGCGCTTGTACAGTGCGCACTTCAACCGGCGCCATTGAATGCGCTTCAGCGCTTGTACAGTGCGCACTTCAACCGGCGCCATTGAATGCACTTCAGCGCTTGAACATTCAGCGCTTGTACAGTGCGCACTTCAACCGGCCCATTGAATGCGCTTCAGCGCTTGTACAGTGTGCACTTCAAGCGGCGCCATTGAATGCGCTTCAGCGCTTGAACATTCAGCGCTTGTACAGTGCGCACTTCAACCGGCCCATTGAATGCGCTTCAGCGCTTGTACAGTGCGCACTTCAACCGGCCCATTGAATGCGCCTCAGCGCTTGTACAGTGCGCACTTCAACCGGCGCCATTGAATGCGCTTCAGCACTTGTACATTGCGCACTTCAACCGGCCCATTCAATGCGCTTCAGCGCTTGTACAGTGCGCACTTCAACCGGCCCATTGAATGCGCTTCAGCGCTTGTACAGTGCGCACTTCAACCGGCCCATTGAATGCGCTTCAGCGCTTGTACAGTGTGCACTTCAACCGGCGCCATTGAATGCGCTTCAGCGCTTGTACAGTGCGCACTTCAACCGGCCCATTGAATGCGCTTCAGCGCTTGTACAGTGCGCACTTCAACCGGCCCATTGAATGCGCTTGTACAGTGCGCACTTCAACCGGCGCCATTGACTGCGCTTCAGCACTTGTACAGTGCGCACTTCAACCGGCCCATTGAATGCGCTTCAGCGCTTGTACAGTGCGCACTTCAACCGGCGCCATTGAATGCACTTCAGCACTTGTATAGTGCGCACTTCAACCGGCGCCATTGAATGCACTTCAGTGCTTATACAGTGCGCACTTCAACCGACGCCATTGAATGCACTTCAGCGCTTGTACAGTGCGCACTTCAACCGGCGCCATTGAATGCGCTTCAGCGCTTGTACAGTGCGCACTTCAAGCGGAGCCATTGAATGCGCTTCAGCGCTTGTACAGTGCCCACTTCAAGCGGAGCCATTGAATGCGCTTCAGCGCTTGTACAGTGCGCACTTCAACCGGCGCCATTGAATGCGCTTCAGCGCTTGTACAGTGCGCACTTCAACCGGCCCATTGAATGCGCTTCAGCGCTTGTACAGTGCGCACTTCAACCGGCGCCATTGAATGCGCTTCAGCGCTTGTACAGTGCGCACTTCAACCGGCCCATTGAATGCGCTTCAGCGCTTGTACAGTGCGCACTTCAAGCGGCGCCATTGAATGCACTTCAGCGCTTGTACAGTGCGCACTTCAAGCGGAGCCATTGAATGCGCTTCAGCGCTTGTACAGTGCGCACTTCAAGCGGAGCCATTGAATGCGCTTCAGCACTTGAACATTCAGCGCTTGTACAGTGCGCACTTCAACCGGCGCCATTGAATGCGCTTCAGCGCTTGTACAGTGCGCACTTCAAGCGGAGCCATTGAATGCGCTTCAGCGCTTGTACAGTGCGCACTTCAAGCGGCGCCATTGAATGCACTTCAGCGCTTGAACATTCAGCGCTTGTACAGTGCGCACTTCAACCGGCCCATTGAATGCGCTTCAGCGCTTGTACAGTGCGCACTTCAAGCGGCGCCATTGAATGCGCTTCAGCGCTTGAACATTCAGCGCTTGTACAGTGCGCACTTCAACCGGCCCATTGAATGCGCTTCAGCGCTTGTACAGTGCGCACTTCAACCGGCGCCATTGAATGCACTTCAGCACTTGTATAGTGCGCACTTCAACCGGCGCCATTGAATGCACTTCAGCGCTTGTACAGTGCGCACTTCAACCGACGCCATTGAATGCGCTTCAGCGCTTGTACAGTGCGCACTTCAACCGGCGCCATTGAATGCGCTTCAGCGCTTGTACAGTGCGCACTTCAAGCGGAGCCATTGAATGCGCTTCAGCGCTTGTACAGTGCGCACTTCAAGCGGAGCCATTGAATGCACTTCAGCGCTTGTACAGTGCGCACTTCAACCGGCGCCATTGAATGCGCTTCAGCGCTTGTACAGTGCGTACTTAAACCGGCGCCATTGAATGCGCTTCAGCGCTTGTACAGTGCGCACTTCAACCGGCCCATTGAATGCGCTTCAGCGCTTGTACAGTGCGCACTTCAAGCGGCGCCATTGAATGCACTTCAGCGCTTGTACAGTGCGCACTTCAAGCGGAGCCATTGAATGCGCTTCAGCGCTTGTACAGTGCGCACTTCAAGCGGAGCCATTGAATGCGCTTCAGCGCTTGAACATTCAGCGCTTGTACAGTGCGCACTTCAACCGGCGCCATTGAATGCGCTTCAGCGCTTGTACAGTGCGCACTTCAAGCGGAGCCATTGAATGCGCTTCAGCGCTTGTACAGTGCGCACTTCAAGCGGAGCCATTGAATGCGCTTCAGCGCTTGTACAGTGCGCACTTCAAGCGGAGTCATTGAATGCGCTTCAGCGCTTGTACAGTGCGCACTTCAACCGGCGCCATTGAATGCGCTTCAGCGCTTGTATAGTGCGCACTTCAACCGGCGCCATTGAATGCGCTTCAGCGCTTGAACATTCAGCGCTTGTACAGTGCGCACTTCAACCGGCCCATTGAATGCACTTCAGCGCTTGAACATTCAGCGCTTGTACAGTGCGCACTTCAAGCGGCGCCATTGAATGCGCTTCAGCGCTTGTACAGTGCGCACTTCAAGCGGCGCCACTGAATGCGCTTCAGCGCTTGAACATTCAGCGCTTGTACAGTGCGCACTTCAAGCGGCGCCATTGAATGCGCTTCAGGGCTTGAACAGTGCGCACCTCAACCGGCAAATTGAATGCGCTTCAGCACTTGTACAGTGCGCACTTCAACCGCCGCCATTGAATGCACTTCAGCACTTGTACAGTGCGCACTTCAACCGGCCCATTGAATGCGCTTCAGCGCTTGTACAGTGCGCACTTCAAAATGCGCTTCAGCGCTTGTACAGTGCGCACTTCAAGCGGAGCCATTGAATGCGCTTCAGCGCTTGTACAGTGCGCACTTCAACCGGTGCCATTGAATGCGCTTCAGCGCTTGTACAGTGCGCACTTCAACCGGCGCCATTGAATGCGCTTCAGCGCTTGTACAGTGCGCACTTCAACCGCCGCCATTGAATGCGCTTCAGCGCTTGTACAGTGCGCACTTCAACCGGCGCCATTGAATGCGCTTCAGCGCTTGTACAGTGCGCACTTCAACCGGCGCCATTGAATGCGCTTCAGGGCTTGAACAGTGCGCACATCAACCGGCAAATTGAATGCGCTTCAGCACTTGTACAGTGCGCACTTCAACCGCCGCCATTGAATGAACTTCAGCACTTGTACAGTGCGCACTTCAACCGCCGCCATTGAATGCACTTCAGCACTTGAACAGTGCGCACTTCAACCGCCGCCATTGAATGTACTTCAGCACTTGTACAGTGCGCACTTCAACCGGCGCCATTGAATGCGCTTCAGGGCTTGAACAGTGCGCACTTCAACCGCCGCCATTGAATGCACTTCAGCACTTCAACAGTGCGCACTTCAACCGCCGCCATTGAATGTACTTCAGCACTTGTACAGTGCGCACTTCAACCGGCGCCATTGAATGCGCTTCAGCACTTGTACAGTGCGCACTTCAACCGGCGCCATTGAATGCGCTTCAGCACTTGTACAGTGCGCACTTCAACCGGCACCATTGAATGCGCTTCAGCACTTGTACAGTGCGCACTTCAACCGCCGCCATTGAATGCACTTCAGCACTTGAACAGTGCGCACTTCAACCGCCGCCATTGAATGTACTTCAGCACTTGTACAGTGCGCACTTCAACCAGCGCCATTGAATGCGCTTCAGGGCTTGAACAGTGCGCACTTCAACTGGCGCCATTGAATGCACTTCATCACTTGTACAGTGCGCACTTCAACCGCCGCCATTGAATGCACTTCAGCACTTGAACAGTGCGCACTTCAACCGCCGCCATTGAATGTACTTCAGCACTTGTACAGTGCGCACAGCGCCATTGAATGCGCTTCAGGGCTTGAACAGTGCACACTTCAACCGCCGCCATTGAATGTACTTCAGCACTTGTACAGTGCGCACTTCAACCGGCGCCATTGAATGCGCTTCAGGGTTTGAACAGTGCGCACTTCAACCGCCGCCATTGAATGCACTTCAGCACTTGTACAGTGCGCACTTCAACCGCCGCCATTGAATGCACTTCAGCACTTGAACAGTGCGCACTTCAACCGCCGCCATTGAATGTACTTCAGCACTTGTACAGTGCGCACTTCAACCGGCCCATTGAATGCACTTCAGCTCTTGAACATTCAGCGCTTGTACAGTGCGCACTTCAACCGCCGCCATTGAATGCACTTCAGCACTTGAACAGTGCGCACTTCAACCGCCGCCATTGAATGTACTTCAGCACTTGTACAGTGCGCACTTCAACCGCCGCCATTGAATGCACTTCAGCGCTTGTACAGTGCGCACTTCAACCGGCACCATTGAATGCGCTTCAGGGCTTGAACATTCAGCGCTTGTACAGTGCGCACTTCACCGGCCCATTGAATGCACTTCAGCGCTTGAACATTCAGCGCTTGTACAGTGCGCACTTCAAGCGGCGCCATTGAATGCGCTTCAGGGCTTGAACAGTGCGCACCTCAACCGGCAAATTGAATGCGCTTCAGCACTTGTACAGTGCGCACTTCAACCGCCGCCATTGAATGCACTTCAGCACTTGTACAGTGCGCACTTCAACCGGCGCCATTGAATGCGCTTCAGCGCTTGTACAGTGCGCACTTCAACCGGCGCCATTGAATGCACTTCAGCACTTGTACAGTGCGCACTTCAACCGGCGCCATTGAATGCGCTTCAGCGCTTGTACAGTGCGCACTTCAACCGGCGCCATTGAATGCACTCCAGCGCTTGAACCACTTACCCGCTTGGACCACTGACCCACGGCCAGTTCTCCTGCCTCCACGGCCGCCAGACCTTCACCACCACCCAGGCCTCCGACACCGCCGACGCCAGCACCAACGACACCCTCAAATGCATTCTCCTCAACGTGCGCTCCGAACACAAACACGCTATGGAAATCTGGAACCTACTTGACTCTCTCTCACCCGACATTGCCTTCTTCACGGAGACCTGGACTAACGCCGCTTCTGCCCCCGACATTAACACCGCCATCCCGGACGGATACAAGATCCAGAGGAAGGACCGCCCCAACCGCCCGGCAGGAGGCCTCACCATCACCCACAAGAGCACCCTCCGCCTCACCACTTCCAGCGAAACCTTCCCCTCCGCCGAACACCTGCACTTCCAGATCCGGACCAGCCCCAGCACCACACTCCGAGGAACTCTCATCTACAGACCCCCCGGCCCCCGGACACCCTACGCCACCACCATCACCGACTTCATCGCACCCCATGCCATCGCATCAATGAACTACATACTCATTGGAGACCTCAACTTCCACCTCGACAACCCCAGCGACCCCAACTCCACCATCCTCCATGACAACCTCGCCAACATCGGACTCAACCAACTCGTCACCACACCGACCCACAGAGCAGGACACACCCTCAATCCCATCTTCACGACAGGTAACAGCGTTCACTTCAGCCACACAACGCAACCTCCATGGACCGACCACCACTGCGTTCACTTCACCGTCAACAAACCCAAGGCACCTCAACCAGCCCCCCGCCCACCATGAAGGAACTGTAGCAAGGTCACTGACGAGCAACTGAACGCCACCCTCACCCGAGACAACCACACCTGGGCATCCGACGCAAACATCGCAGCCAGAGAACTCCACACTTGGATCTCCAACTGCGCAGACGAGCTCGCCCCGCTACGCAACCCCGGCAAACAGCGCCCCAGGAAAGCCTCCTGGTTCACCACCGACCTCCAAGAAGCCAGATGCAACTGCAGACGACTGGAGAAGAACTGGAGGAACACCAAGACAACTACTCCACCTACAAGGACGCCATGACGGACTACCACAACCAAATCAGAACAACCAAAAGGAACTTCATCCACAACAAAATCCTCGCCAACTCCACCAACTCCAAGGAACTCTTCACTGTCATTCAGGAATTCACCAACTCACACAGCGAGGCCACAGACATCGCCCCATCCCAAGACCTCTGCGACAAGGTTATAACTTACTTCCACCTCAAGATCAGAACACTCTACGACAACTTCGTTGACCTCCCACGAGATGCCACAGCCACCCCTCCACCCCCCAGAGACGCCAACCAGCCCACCATCTCCGACTGGACACCAATCACAACCGAGGACACTGCCACGACCATGAAAAGCATCCACTCTGGGGCCCCCACCGACTCCTGCCCCCCGCACATCTACCACAGAGCCGCGGACACCATCGCACCTGAACTGCAACGCACCATCAACACCACTTTCACAGCAGGCACCTTCCCAGACGACTGGAAGCGCGCAGACGTCAGGCCCCTGCTCTAGAAGCCCAGGGCCGACCCCTCTGACCTCAAGAACTACTGGCCCATCTCGCTCCTCCCCTTCGCAGCCAAAGTGGCAGAGAAAGCAGTCAACAGGGAACTGACACGATTCATCAAAGAGAACGCCATCCTCGACCCCCCCAATCCGGATTCCGAAGCAACCACAGCACCGAGACCACCCTACTAGCTGCCACAGATGACATCCGCACCCTCCTGGACCAAGGCCACTCCGCAGCCCTCATCCTCCTCGACCAGTCTGCAGCCTTCGACACCATCTCTCACCGCACACTAGTCGCCAGACTGCACGACGCCGGCATACAAGGAACAGCCCTGGACTGGATCCGATCATTCCTCACCGGAAGAAGCCAAAGGATCAGACTGCCGCCCTTCCTCTCCGCCCCCACGGAAATCACCTGCGGAGTCCCACAGGGGTCATCTCTGAGCCCGACCCTCTTCAACATCTACATGGCCCCCCTCGCAGCCATCGTCCAACAACACGGCCTCAACATCGTATCCTACGCCGACGACACCCAGCTCATCCTCTCCCTCACCAGAGACCCCGCAACCACCAAACTCAACTTCCAGAGAGGAATGCAAGACGTTGCAGTCTGGATGACCAACAGCTGCCTAAAACTCAACGCCGAGAAGACAGAAGTCCTCGTCCTCGGAACCACCCCCTCAGCATGGGACAACACCTGGTGGCCCACCGCCCTCTGAAGCCCACCTACCCCCTCAGACCACGCCAAAAACCTCGGCATCGTACTCGATTCATCACTCACCATGAACAGACAGGTCAACGCCGTCTCCTGCAGCTGCTTCAACACCCTCCGCATCCTTCGCAAGAGCTTCAAACGGATCCCCCCCCGAATCAAGGAAGACAGTCACCCACGCACTCATCACCAGCAGACTGGACTACGGAAACGCTCTCTACGCCGGCATCAACAAGTCCCTACTCCGCAAACTCCAGACAATACAGAACACTGCGGCCAGACTGATCCTTGGCATCCCCCGGCACGAACACATCAGCCAACACCTGCAGAAACTCCACTGGCTGCCAGTGGAGAAGAGAGTCACCTTCAAAGTCCTCACCCACACCTACAAATGCCTACACAACAACGGACCCAAATACCTCAAAGACAGAGTAAACTTCCACGTACCCAAAAGAAACCTCCGTTCTTCTAACCTCGCACTGGCCAAAACCCCGCGCATCCGCAGAGCCAGAGCAGGCGGAAGAACATTTTCTCACATTGCAGCCAAAACCTGGAACGAGCTACCGGCAGATATCAGACGTGCCCCCTCCCTGAACATCTTCAGGAAGACCCTCAAGACCTGGCTCTTCGGCTGAAATGACCTGCGTCTCCCTCCCCCACCCAGCGCCTTGAGACCCTCACGGGTGAGTAGCGCGCTTACAATTCCCTGATTGATTGATTGAACATTCAGCGCTTGAACAGTGCGCACTTCAACCCGCGCCATTGAATGCACTTCAGCGCTTGTACAGTGCGCACTTCAACCGGCGCCATTGAATGCGCTTCAGCGCTTGTACAGTGCGCACTTCAACCGGCGCCATTGAATGCGCTTCAGCGCTTGTACAGTGCGCACTTCAACCGGCGCCATTGAATGCGCTTCAGCGCTTGTACAGTGCGCACTTCAACCGCCGCCATTGAATGCACTTCCGCACTCGTAACGTGAGCACTTCAACCGGCGCTATTGAATGCGCTACATCACTTGTACAGTGTGCACTTCAACTGGAATCATGTAATGCAATAATCTTCGGCACTTGTACAGTGGGCACTTCAACACTTTCACAATTGTGTCCTCACGTCAAAAACAGATTCGAGGATGGAGTTTGCACTAAAAAATAGCACAAAATGTTGGATCGGCATTATGGCGATCTTATGACAGCTGCCACATGACAAATACTCAGAGACTGACAGAGCCTTTCTTTGATTTAAAAACACTCATAGGCTCGGTGATAACATTCTCAGAGACTGACTGAGATTCTCGGTGATAAAATATTTAGAGACGGACGAGAGTCTCTATGTGATAAAATACTTATAGACTGTCAGTGATGAAATACTCAAAGACTGACAGAGACCCTCAGTGATAAAATACTCAGAGACTGACAGAGACCCTCAAATTGATAAAATACTCAGAGACTGACGGAGACCCTTCAGTGATAAAATACTCAGAGACTGACAGAGACCCTCAGTGATAAAATACTCAGAGACTGACGGAGACCCTCAGTGATAAAATACTCATAGACTGACAGAGATCCTCAGTGATAAAATACTCAGAGACTGAAAGAGTCTCTCTGTGACAAAATACTCTGAGACTGATGGAGACACTCAGTGATAAAATACTCAAAGACTGACAGAGACTCTCGGTGACAAAATACACAGAGACTGATGGAGACCCTCAGTGATAAAATACTCAGAGACTGACAGAGACCCTCAGTGATAAAATACTCAGAGACTGATGGAGACCCTCAGTGATAAAATACTCGAAGACTGACATAGCTTCTCAGTGATAATATACACTGAGATGGACAGAGGCTCTCGAAGATAAAATACTCAGAGACTGACAGAGACCTTCAGTGATAAAATACTCAGAGACTGATGGAGACACTCAGTGATAAAATACTCAAAGACTGACAGAGACTTTCAGGAATAAAATACTCAGAGACTGATGGAGACCCTCAGTGATAAAACACTCAGAGACTGGCGGAGACCCTCAGTGATAAAATACTCAGAGACTGACACAGACTTTCAGTGATAAAATACTCAGAGACTGACAGAGCCTCTCTGTGACAAAATACTCAAAGACTGACAGAGACCCTCAGTGATAAAATACTCAAAGACTGACAGAGACTCTCGGTGACAAAATACCCAGAGACTGACAGAGACCATCGGTGATAAAATACTCAGAAACTGATAGAAACTCTCGGTGATAAAATACTCAGAGACTGACAGAGACACCGTCAGAGATAAAATACTTAGAAACTGATGGAAACACTCAGTGATAAAATACTCAGAGACTGATGGAGACGTCAGTGATGAAATACTCAAAGACTGACAGACACTCTTGGTGATAAAATACTCAGAGACTGACAGAGACTCTCAGTGATAAAATAATCAGAGACTGACAGAGACTATCAGTGATAGGAAGTGCAGAACGAGGGAGTAAAGTAAGCCTGGGTGGAGTTCGCTGAGTTCTGCTACGGCGAGTTGGCCGAGCTACGGCGAGCTCCGCAAGCGGCGGAGTGCATTGGATAAATGCTGTTCGTGTTGATTTTGAGTGCCAGGTGCTTGTCTTCACTGTGCAATCATCGCGAACGGCACCATGCACAGCGCAAGCAGGCGCTGCTTCCTTTCTACCGCTCAAGTAGATTTTTACTCGAGCGGCAGCTTTCTCAACGCGAACGGACGGTTTCTCAACGCGAGCAGTCGCAAGCATACGCGACCACTCGCAATGAGAAATCTGACCATCTGCATTGAGAAATCTCGCCGGGAGGTTGATTTTCCACACTCGCGCTCGCCAACTTGATGTTGACGATGGCGAATGAGGAAAAATCTCGCCGGGAGGTAGATTTTCCTCGCTCGTGCTCGCCAACTTGACGTTGACAAACGCAAGCGGGGAAAAACGCGGAGTGCAGAAATCTCCACAAACTCCGCGAGCGGAGCAGAGTTCACCGCCCAGACTTAGAGTAAAGCGCTAGACATGTTATTAGTTGTTGTCTTTTGCAGCATTTTATTATTATTATTTTTAAGTGCATGATTTTAGTTTGCTGTTATTTTCTTGAACAGGGTGTAAGGCACTCCCACATACAACATATACAAACACACCAGACACATACACACCACAAAAACAGCAAATGCTTATGGAAGCACGCACACACCAAAACACCAGACACACATGCACACATACTGATGGAAAGAGCTATCCAGGGCAGTCTAACTCCTATTTCACCAAGTACCAGGAGTCACTGGCAAAACCACAACTCAGAGATGTGTTTACATCCGCCCTCAGGAGTTACATCGACACATTTCACCAGGTGAAACCTGCAGAAAATAGTTCAGGGACACCTGTTTCAGCAGTAATTGCACCCTCTTCGGGGGAAACTTGCAATGGTCCGTACTACCCCATGCCAGAATTTATGAACCCTGTGGCAGGTGGGATTACTGATGTGTGAGGAGTCAGGGAGAGAGAGAGAGAGTTAGTGTATCCATGCGTGCGTCAGTCGCCCACAATACACCTAGGGGCATATTTACAAAGAATTGTCATAGGGCAGTGCCACACGTCATTTTGCTGCACTGCCCTACACCAATTCAAAAGGGCAGGAATGCTCCGTATTTACAAGACACCGTGCATCCCTGTCCTTCCAGCCAGCGCCGGTGCACAATTCGCAACCATGCAGCAACATGTCTGTGTTGTTGGCGTGATTGTTTTTGTGCAGGAAGAGACACCTTCCAGCACAAAAATAATCACAAGAGGCATTTTCCTCATTCTCTATGTGCTGCACCACACGTGGAAAGTGGAATAAAACAAGAAGAAATGTAAAAATGTCTCCCGGTTACGCCTGCTCTAGGGAGGCGCAAGGTTTTGGCGCTGCCCCAGGTTTACAGGTCCATGTAAATCTGGGGCAGCGTCGAAGTCCATGGGTGTTGCGTAGGAACGCCCACCGCAACACCCATGGAACGCCTCTATGACACAGAGTAAGGCAAGACAGCGACTTGCTCGGCTTTGCCTCACTTCATATCTACGAGGCCATGAAAAGCCACGAAGGGTGGCTTTACGTGGCCTTGTAGATATGGCCAAGCCTTGTGCGCCACTGGAACGTCACAAAAAGTGACGTTGCGGCAGCGCACAGGGCTTGTAAATAAGACCCCTTATTTACGCGACATCTCCAAAACACATAAGTTCCCAAATATCACCACCCTGGCGCCCCCAAACCGACCCTCCGGCTAGCAGTCTCTTGGCTGTTGGAAGGTGTTATGAAGGACTCTGTGTGTGATGCCCTCAGTGCCTGTGCACTCTCTCTCCCTTCCCACAGCCCTCTAGGGTGGGCCTGACACGTGCATCCTTTGCCTCTACAAGCCCCTACTCCCCATCCTCTGCTAGAAGTGTCAGGGCTGCAGGACGGCGCTATGAGGGATTCTGTGTTGATGCCCTCAGTGCCTGTGCACTCTCTCTCCCACCTCACCCCACAGCTCCTCCCTGACACCCCAGGGTGGGCCTGACACATGCATCCTTTGCCTCTCCTAAGGCCCCCCTCCCGCCATCCTCTGGATAGAAGTCTCAGGGCTGCAGGACGGCGATATGAAGGACTCTGTGTGTGATGCCCTCAGTGCCTGTGCACTCTCTCTCCTCACCCCACAGCCCCTCCCTGACACCCCAGGGTGGGCCTGACACGTGCATATTTTGCCTCCACAAGCCTGCCCTTCCTCTGCTAGAAGTCTCACGGCTGCTGGAAGGCGCTATGAAGATTCTGGGTGTGATACCCTCAGTGCCTGTGCAGTGTGTACACTCTCTACCACCCCACAGCCCCTCCCTGACACCCCAGGGTGGGCCTGACACGTGCATACTTTGCCTCCACAAGCCCCTCCCCATCCTCTGCTAGAAGTCTCACGGCTGCTGGAAGGCGCTATGAAGATTCTGGGTGTGATACCCTCAGTGCCTGTGCACTCTCTCTCCCACTCACCCCACAGCCCCTCCCTGACACCCCAGGGTGGGCCTGACACGTGCATACTTTGCCTCCACAAGCCTGCCCTTCCTCTGGCTAGAAGTCTCACGGCTGCTGGAAGGCGCTATGAAGATTCTGGGTGTGATACCCTCAGTGCCTGTGCACTCTCTCTCCTCACCCCACAGCCCCTCCCTGACACCCCAGGGTGGGCCTGACACGTGCATACTTTGCCTCCACAAGCCTGCCCTTCCTCTGGCTAGAAGTCTCACGGCTGCTGGAAGGCGCTATGAAGATTCTGGGTGTGATGCCCTCAGTGCCTGTGCACTCTCTCTCCTCACCCCACAACCCCTCCCCTGACACCCCAGGGTGGGCCTGACACGTGCATACTTTGCCTCCACAAGCCTGCCCTTCCTCTGGCTAGAAGTCTCACGGCTGCTGGAAGGCGCTATGAAGATTCTGGGTGTGATGCCCTCAGTGCCTGTGCACTCTCTCTCCCACCTCACCCCACAGCCCCTCCCTGACACCCCAGGGTGGGCCTGACACGTGCATACTTTGCCTCCACAAGCCTGCCCTTCCTCTGCTAGAAGTCTCAGGGCTGCAGGACGGCGATATGAAGGACTCTGTGTGTGATGGCCTCAGTGCCTGTGCACTCTCTCTCCTCACCCCACAGCCCCTCCCTGACACCCCAGGGTGGGCCTGACACGTGCATCCTTTGCCTCCACAAGCCTGCCCTTCCTCTGGCTAGAAGTCTCACGGCTGCTGGAAGGCGCTATGAAGATTCTGGGTGTGATGCCCTCAGTGCCTGTGCACTCTCTCTCCTCACCCCACAGCCCCTCCCTGACACCCCAGGGTGGGCCTGACACGTGCATACTTTGCCTCCACAAGCCTGCCCTTCCTCTGGCTAGAAGTCTCACGGCTGCTGGAAGGCGCTATGAAGATTCTGGGTGTGATACCCTCAGTGCCTGTGCACTCTCTCTCCCACTCACCCCACAGCCCCTCCCTGACACCCCAGGGTGGGCCTGACACGTGCATACTTTGCCTCCACAAGCCTGCCCTTCCTCTGGCTAGAAGTCTCACGGCTGCTGGAAGGCGCTATGAAGATTCTGGGTGTGATACCCTCAGTGCCTGTGCACTCTCTCTCCTCACCCCACAGCCCCTCCCTGACACCCCAGGGTGGGCCTGACACGTGCATACTTTGCCTCCACAAGCCTGCCCTTCCTCTGGCTAGAAGTCTCACGGCTGCTGGAAGGCGCTATGAAGATTCTGGGTGTGATACCCTCAGTGCCTGTGCACTCTCTCTCTCACCCCACAGCCCCTCCCTGACACCCCAGGGTGGGCCTGACACATGCATCCTTTGCCTCGCCAAGCCCCAGCCCCCCTCCTCTGGCTAGAAGTCTCACGGCTGCTGGAAGGCGCTATGGAGATTCTGGGTGTGATACCCTCAGTGCCTGTGCAGTGTGTACACTCTCTACCACCCCACAGCCCCTCCCTGACTCCCAAGGGTGGGCCTGACACATGCATCCTTTGCCTCGCCAAGCCCCTGCCCCCCCCCCCCCCTCCTCTGGCTAGAAGTCTCACGGCTGCTGGAAGGCGCTATGAAGATTCTGGCTGTGATACCCTCAGTGCCTGTGCACTCTCTCTCCTCACCCCACAGCTCTCCCCTGACACCCCAGGGTGGGCCTGACACATGCATCCTTTGCCTCGCCAAGCCCCTTCCAGCCCTCCCCCCCCCCCCTCCTATGGCTAGAAGTCTCACGGCTGCTGGAAGGCGCTATGAAGATTCTGGGTGTGATACCCTGCTATAACCTACTGTCTGCCATTCCTCTTCTGTAATTTCCTCTTCCCTGCTGCTCAGACAGGATGAGTGCTGGTGTGCTTGGTGATGTTTGGAATTTTGGATGTTTGATGATGTCGTAGAATGCATGGGTGCCTGGTGTGGTTTGGTTTGGAGTGTCAGTTGGAGTGTGCAGGCTGAGCAGCAGGGAGGCTGCTCCTGGTGGGGCATTACATGGATTTTACCATCTTCCAGTTACCTTTATCTGAAGCTGTTACCTTATGAATAAACCAACTACTTGTTTCTACACGACCTGTCTACGAGACATCTTTATATGTAACATACCCTCAGTGCCTGTGCACTCTCTCTCCCACCCCACCCCACAGCCCCTCTCCCCCCCCCCCACCCCCCTCCTATGGCTAGAAGTCTCACGGCTGCTGGAAGGCGCTATGGAGATTCTGGGTGTGATACCCTCAGTGCCTGTGCACTCTCTCTCCCACCTCACCCCACAGCTCCTCCCCTGACACCCCAGGTTGGGCCTGATACAGGTATCCATTAACTCTCCTAAGGCCCAGCCCCCCCCCCCCCCTCCTATGGCTAGAAGTCCCACGGAAGCTGGAAGGCGCTATGGAGATTCTGGGTGTGATACCCTCAGTGCCTGTGCACTCTCTCTCCCACCTCACCCCACAGCTCCTCCCCTGACACCCCAGGTTGGGCCTGATACAGGTATCCATTAACTCTCCTAAGGGCCAGCCCCCCCCTCCTATGGCTAGAAGTCCCACGGCTGCTGGAAGGCGCTATGGAGATTCTGGGTGTGATACCCTCAGTGCCTGTGCACTCTCTCTCCCACCTCACCCTACAGCTCCTCCCCTGACACCCCAGGTTGGGCCTGATACAGGTATCCATTAACTCTCCTAAGGCCCAGCCCCCCCTCCTATGGCTAGAAGTCCCACGGCTGCTGGAAGGCGCTATGAAGATTCTGGGTGTGATACCCTCAGTGCCTGTGCACTCTCTCTCCCACCTCACCCCACAGCTCCTCCCCTGACACCCCAGGTTGGGCCTGATACAGGTATCCATTAACTCTCCTAAGGCCCAGCCCCCCCCCCCCCTCCTATGGCTAGAAGTCCCACGGCTGCTGGAAGGCGCTATGGAGATTCTGGGTGTGATACCCTCAGTGCCTGTGCACTCTCTCTCCCACCTCACCCCACAGCTCCTCCCCTGACACCCCAGGTTGGGCCTGATACAGGTATCCATTAACACTCCTAAGGCCCAGCCCCCTCCTATGGCTAGAAGTCCCACGGCTGCTGGAAGGCGCTATGGAGATTCTGGGTGTGATACCCTCAGTGCCTGTGCACTCTCTCTCCCACCTCACCCCACAGCCCCTCCCCTGACACCCCAGGTTGGGCCTGATACAGGTATCCATTAACTCTCCTAAGGCCCCCCTTTCTCTGGCTAGAAGTCCCACGGCTGCTGGAAGGCGCTATGGAGATTCTGGGTGTGATACCCTCAGTGCCTGTGCACTCTCTCTCCCACCTCACCCCACAGCTCCTCCCCTGACACCCCAGGTTGGGCCTGATACAGGTATCCATTAACACTCCTAAGGCCCAGCCCCCCCTCCTATGGCTAGAAGTCCCACGGCTGCTGGAAGGCGCTATGGAGATTCTGGGTGTGATACCCTCAGTGCCTGTGCACTCTCTCTCCCACCTCACCCCACAGCCCCTCCCCTGACACCCCAGGTTGGGCCTGATACAGGTATCCATTAACTCTCCTAAGGCCCCCTTTCTCTGGCTAGAAGTCCCACGGCTGCTGGAAGGCGCTATGGAGATTCTGGGTGTGATACCCTCAGTGCCTGTGCACTCTCTCTCCCACCTCACCCCACAGCCCCTCCCCTGACACCCCAGGTTGGGCCTGATACAGGTATCCATTAACTCTCCTAAGGCCCCCCTTTCTCTGGCTAGAAGTCTCACGGCTGCTGGAAGGCGCTATGGAGATTCTGTGTGTGATGCCCTCAGTGCCTGTGCAGTGTGTACACTCTCTACCACCCCACAGCCCCTCCCTGACACCCCAGGGTGGGCCTGACACATGCATCCTTTGCCTCGCCAAGCCCCTTCCAGCCCCCCCCCCCCCCCTCCATGGCTAGAAGTCTCACGGCTGCTGGAAGGCGCTATGAAGATTCTGGGTGTGATACCCTCAGTGCCTGTGCACTCTCTCTCCTCACCCCACAGCCCCTCCCTGACACCCCAGGGTGGGCCTGACACATGCATCCTTTGCCTCGCCAAGCCCCAGCCCCCCCCACCCTCTCCCCCTCCTATGGCTAGAAGTCTCACGGCTGCTGGAAGGCGCTATGAAGATTCTGTGTGTGATGCCCTCAATGCCTGTGCAGTGTGTACTCTCTCTCCCACCCCACAGCCCTCCCCTGACACCCCAGGGTGGGTCTGACACATGCATCCTTTGCCTCGCCAAGCCCCAGCCCCCCCCACCCCCTCTCCCCCTCCTATGGCTAGAAGTCTCACGGCTGCTGGAAGGCGCTATGGAGATTCTGTGTGTGATGCCCTCAATGCCTGTGCAGTGTGTACACTCTCTACCACCCCACAGCCCCTCCCTGACACCCCAGGGTGGGTCTGACACATGCATCCTTTGCCTCGCCAAGCCCCAGCCCCCCCCCCCCACCCTCTCCCCCCTCCTATGGCTAGAAGTCTCACGGCTGCTGGAAGGCGCTATGGAGATTCTGTGTGTGATGCCCTCAATGCCTGTGCAGTGTGTACTCTCTCTCCCACCCCACAGCCCTCCCCTGACACCCCAGGGTGGGCCTGACACATGCATCCTTTGCCTCGCCAAGCCCCTTCCAGCCCCCCCCTCCATGGCTAGAAGTCTCACGGCTGCTGGAAGGCGCTATGAAGATTCTGTGTGTGATGCCCTCAATGCCTGTGCAGTGTGTACTCTCTCTCCCACCCCACAGCCCTCCCCTGACACCCCAGGGTGGGTCTGACACATGCATCCTTTGCCTCGCCAAGCCCCAGCCCCCCCCACCCTCTCCCCCTCCTATGGCTAGAAGTCTCACGGCTGCTGGAAGGCGCTATGGAGATTCTGTGTGTGATGCCCTCAATGCCTGTGCAGTGTGTACACTCTCTACCACCCCACAGCCCCTCCCTGACACCCCAGGGTGGGTCTGACACATGCATCCTTTGCCTCGCCAAGCCCCAGCCCCCCCCCACCCTCTCCCCCTCCTATGGCTAGAAGTCTCACGGCTGCTGGAAGGCGCTATGAAGATTCTGGGTGTGATACCCTCAGTGCCTGTGCACTCTCTCTCCTCACCCCACAGCCCCTCCCTGACACCCCAGGGTGGGCCTGACACATGCATCCTTTGCCTCGCCAAGCCCCAGCCCCCCCCACCCTCTCCCCCTCCTATGGCTAGAAGTCTCACGGCTGCTGGAAGGCGCTATGGAGATTCTGTGTGTGATGCCCTCAATGCCTGTGCAGTGTGTACTCTCTCTCCCACCCCACAGCCCTCCCCTGACACCCCAGGGTGGGCCTGACACATGCATCCTTTGCCTCGCCAAGCCCCTTCCAGCCCCCCTCCATGGCTAGAAGTCTCACGGCTGCTGGAAGGCGCTATGAAGATTCTGTGTGTGATGCCCTCAATGCCTGTGCAGTGTGTACTCTCTCTCCCACCCCACAGCCCTCCCCTGACACCCCAGGGTGGGTCTGACACATGCATCCTTTGCCTCGCCAAGCCCCAGCCCCCCCCCCACCCTCTCCCTCCTATGGCTAGAAGTCTCACGGCTGCTGGAAGGCGCTATGGAGATTCTGTGTGTGATGCCCTCAATGCCTGTGCAGTGTGTACACTCTCTACCACCCCACAGCCCCTCCCTGACACCCCAGGGTGGGTCTGACACATGCATCCTTTGCCTCGCCAAGCCCCAGCCCCCCCCCCACCCTCTCCCCTCCTATGGCTAGAAGTCTCACG
Organism: Calotriton arnoldi; assembly: GCA_963921515.1. Taxonomy (NCBI): domain Eukaryota; kingdom Metazoa; phylum Chordata; class Amphibia; order Caudata; family Salamandridae; genus Calotriton; species Calotriton arnoldi. Next base: position 2,104,178 of record CAWUFW010000053.1, read on the forward strand.
GCTGCTGGAAGGCGCTATGAAGATTCTGGGTGTGATACCCTCAGTGCCTGTGCACTCTCTCTCCTCACCCCACAGCCCCTCCCTGACACCCCAGGGTGGGCCTGACACATGCATCCTTTGCCTCGCCAAGCCCCTTCCAGCCCCCCCCCCCCCCCTCCATGGCTAGAAGTCTCACGGCTGCTGGAAGGCGCTATGGAGATTCTGTGTGTGATGCCCTCAATGCCTGTGCAGTGTGTACACTCTCTACCACCCCACAGCCCCTCCCTGACACCCCAGGGTGGGCCTGACACATGCATCCTTTGCCTCGCCAAGCCCCAGCCCCCCCCCCCCCCCCCCACCCTCTCCCCCCTCCTATGGCTAGAAGTCTCACGGCTGCTGGAAGGCGCTATGGAGATTCTGTGTGTGATGCCCTCAATGCCTGTGCACTCTCTCTCCTCACCCCACAGCCCTCCCCTGACACCCCAGGGTGGGCCTGACACATGTATCCGTTGCACCCCCACGGGTTTCCTTCGCCCCGCCCCCCGCCCCCCGCCACGCTTCATTAATATATTATTATGAGTTTTCTGTAAACGCGCGCCGAGTCCCACCCGCACAATGGGGCGCTGATGATGGATCGACGACATAATTGCTGGAAGTGATCTGTTAATTACTGAGGAGGCGTCGGCAGCCGCCGCGGCGGAGCCAGACGAGGCCTCGTTGTCAGCTGTCACTTGGCTGCTCGAAGCCCTGGGCGCAGCGCTTGCGGCGCAGTGCGCATGCGCGGGCGCGCTGCGAGCGGCAGCATGGCCGGGGCTATTCTGTCTAAAGCCCATGGGTATTGGGGAGACGCGTGCTTCATCGCCTTCTGCATGGGGGGGGGTGTATCATTTGTCATTGCGCCTCTGCTCCAGGGGGGCACCTGTAAAGCAGAGGGGCGGCGCCCTTCACTGCACCTTAGCGCTTTAATAATGTGATGCAAGGGGCACACCCTACCCCAGGACCTCCTTGGGGGTGGGGGGGCTCATTTATAAATATGTTAGAATAAACACTCCGCAGTCCTGACCACAGCAGCTGCAGTGAAGGAATGTGCTTTGCATGTACCAATGCTTTTGAAAACACACGAGGCTTGTATTGGTAGCCCCGCCCAGGGTACCCTCTCCCTGCCCCTCGCATCCCTCCCCTGTGCTCACAGGAGTTCTCTTTTACCTGCTCTCGCCTGCCTCCCTCAATCAGCCATACAATGTCCTCACGAGGAAACGTGCAAAGAGGGCGTCGTCCTTTCTATTTGAACATTGAACACGAATGTTCCCATTTCATTCGATGTTGTATGTTTTGGGGCCAATCAACAAAGGCGTGTAAGAGTGTGTAAAAGAGAACTACAGGGGCGTTACTTCACGCCCTTCAAGATGGCGATGTGAACAACCAATGGCGTAACATTGGCCCCCATGGTGAGGGGGGCTCCGAGCTCCAGGGGGCGGGCCCTTAGCCTGAGAGCTCATGACTAGGTCTCGGGCGTGAGGGGGGGACACTTTTAAAGGGGGGCCCTTGAAGTTACTCCACTGTGAACAGACCCAATATTTCGGGGTCACTTCTTTTTCGTGGGCAGGCGGGTCACCAGGTTACACAGTACTGGTTTGTGACTCTGTCAGCGTGGCAGTGGTCCGAGAACGCTGCCATTTTCGGGCGCTTGAGGGGAGGAACGCCACAGCTGACAATCTTGGTGACTTTAATAGAAATTTTGGGATTTTGTTAAGGTTTTAGAGAAATTGGGCTCGGTGTGCAGTGCTAGATTCATGTGTATGGCATGGGTCATAGTTACAAAATATTTCGGGGCACCTCACATTGGGGCTGACCATCGTTGCAGGAACAGAACCAGCAGACATGTAGTCGGCGGTCCTGCCTTCCAAATTACAGTCCAACCGCCGTGTAGGTGGTCAGAAACATGAGTTGAAAAAAATGGGACAAAGAATACTAAATCCTAGGGCAGGGAAAATGCATTTGAGAAAAAGAAACCTAGGCAATTAACTGGTCATGTACAGACCTATACTGAGCACATTAATATAAACATAGACTCAGTGTACTCAACATTTACATTAAAACTTCATTTTATTAGTACAAACTCATGATAAAAAGTTATTCTATGTCTGATATCAATAACTTTTTATCATGAGTTTGTACTAATAAAATGAAGTTTTTAATGTAAATGTTGAGTACGTAGGGCCTGATTCACAGAACTAACTTACGTCAAAAACGTAAACGTAAACGTAAAGTTAGTACTTTTGGTATTCACAGAATACACTTACTCATTTTGGTATTCACAGAATGAACTTACTCATTTCGGTATTCACAGAAGTTAGTAGTCCTAACTTTAGGACTCCTAAAGTTACTAACTTCTGTGAATACCGAAATGAGTAAGTTCATTCTGTGAATACCAAAATGAGTAAGTGTATTCTGTGAATACCAAAAAGTACTAACTTTACGTTTACGTTTACGTTTTTGACGTAAGTTAGTTCTGTGAATCAGGCCCACTGAGTCTATGTTTATATTAATGTGCTCAGTATAGGTCTATACATGACCAGTTAATTGCCTCGGTTTCTTTTTCTCAAAAGGTGGTCAGAAACACGCCTCTTTGCATTGAGACTTGTGCTGCAGTCCAGAAAACGGCTGCAGCACACGCCCCAACGGCAAAAGGCATGTTTACAAGCATCCCTGCACCGCGTGTCATGCACCACACGTTGCCCAGGCACATGGGGCATGGATGTTTGGGGGGGACCATAGGTGCACCCCAGGCCTCATAGTGGAGGCCCAGGGGGGAGGGCCCCCAAAGTCCCTTTCCGACAGCCTTTCTATGACGATCAGACAGCCATGGAAAGGCTGTCGGAAAGACCCAATATTCACCAACGTAACAGAGACCGAAGAGGGACATCATGGCCTGTCCCTTGGCGTGACCACTACTTAGTCCCCTTCTCAAGTCCCTTCCATGGTCCCTCGACTGAGAGGCCTAAGCAGATAATCACTCACAGGAAATGGACCAGATTCAACCCGAACTCATTCTCACAGGCACTATTGAAAAATGATCCGAAAATTGATAAGGACATAAACACAGCAAATGGGCAAATTGACTCATGGATAACGGATGCACTGGATGAAGTAGCACCGGGGACCACAATGAACCCTAAGAGGTCTAAGGCATCGGCACCGTGGTTTAATGAACCGTTAATGAAGGCCAAAAGAGAGTGTAAACAGTTGGAGCGCAGGTGGCGAAAGAATTATTATACCAAAATAAAGGAGGAATATAAAAGAGAACGAATAAAATACCACACACTTATTAGGAAAACACGCTGTGACTTCTATACAGGGAAGATTGAAAGGGCAAGTAACTCTTCCAAAGAAATGTTCTCCATACTGAAATCCCTCCAGTCAACCGAAAAACTAACCTACCCAATAACCTCCTCCTCGGAGTCCTGCAATAAAATAGCCGATTTCTTTGCAGGAAAAGTGGCAAAAATATATGACGCTTTCCCAGCAGAAGCACGTCAGGGCAGGAACACAGATTGCAGGCCGGACACAGCATTCAATGGAGAAACCCTGGATGAATTCAAGGTGCCTGAGCTAAAGAGCTGAAGAACCTAGCTAGTGGAATTAAATCTGGATCCCCACTAGACCCAGCACGCCCAGAGATCCTAATGCAGGGAGGAAACCTTACTATGCCATCCATTTCTGAGTTAATTGCACGCTCCTTTCAACTGGGAGAAGTTCCCGATAAATGGAAGCAAGTGACAGTACGCCCTATAAAAAAAAGCCATCAATAGATCACGCCGTGTTAGAAAATCTACGCCCCATCTCGTTACTACTCTTTTTTGCAAAAATTGCAGAGAAAGTAACGAATAAACAGTTAACCAATCATATCCACAAAAATGACCTATTTCACCCCTCGCAATCGGGTTTCAGAGCCATGCATTCAACTGAATCGGCGCTGCTCTTGGCCACTGAAACACTGAGACAATATGCGGATGAAGGGCAGACGGCTGCACTGATCATGTTGGATCTAAGTGCGGCTTTTGACACCGTCTCCCACGGCCTCCTTCTCAAAAGATTAGAGACTTGCGGCGTGAGGGGCCTGGCGCTGCGCTGGATGACATCCCTCCGCTCTTCGCAGTGTTTCCAAGTTGCACAACACTCGCATACTTCCAAGAGTATTCCCCTATCACATGGAGTCCCACAGGGCTCAATTCTGAGCCCCACGTTATTCAATTTATATGTGGGACTGCTTGCAGAGCTCGTGGAAGGTGACCATTGTATCATATGCTGACGATACGTAGCTAATCGTCACACTGTCTCAAAATCCGGAATGGACAGCCCATCAATTTTCCCAATGTCTTATGGAGGTAGCAGCGTGGATGTCCAACCATTGCTTGGAGCTCAATGGAGACAAAACAGAGGTAATGATCGTGGGAAAGGCCCCCATCCATTTGGACATCTGCTTGGTGGCCTGAGACGCTAGGTCAACTACCAACCCCAAATGCTGAAGTAAAAAACGTTGGAGTGTGGTTTGACTTCAAATTAACATTTGACAGTCAAATCCGGCAAGTGACGGGGAAATGCTTCGGGACCCTCAAAGTCCTGAGGAAAATCCTTGATCTATTCCCTGTCAATGCAAGGAAAACAATAGTACATGCCTTGGTCACCTCCCAGATGGACTATGGCAATATCCTATATCTGGGTTCATCCAAAAAAAGGCTGAAGAAACTAAAGTAAAAGTAAGTCCGTTTTTATATAGCGCAGCTACTCACCCTTACGGGTCTCAAGGCGCTGGGGGCCGTCGTGGAAATTAAGTGAGCTATTGCCCAGAGTTACATGGTGCTGGGCTGAGCTGCCGCCGGAGCCGGGGATTGAACCGTGAACCCTGTGCTCCGAAGTCAGCTGCCCTGGCCGCTGCACCACACCTCTCCACCTACAATCGATACAAAACGCGGCAGCCCGCCTAGTGATGAACCTCCCAAAAAGAACATCCACAGCGAAAGCTCTGGCAAGCCTGCACTGTCTACCCGTGGAGAATAGAATACTGTTTAAGGCAATGTGCTACTGCCACCGAATCATGTCAAAAAAAGGTCCACGGTATCTCCAATTACTGATAACAGCCTATACACCAAGCCGTAACCTTAGATCCAAAGGCAGGGCATTGGTAACTGTACCGAGGACACAGAAAGCAAGGATGGGTGCAGGCTCTTTCAGATACCTGGCAGCTAAGCACTGGAATTCATTGCCTGTGAACGTAAGAGCTGAACCCTGTGAAACCACCATCTGCAAAAATCTAAAGACGTGGCTGTTCCCCACTTTCAAACCAGAGCAGATCCACTAGAACTTCGGTCACATGCCTCTAGATCTGAGTAGAGTTCTCTACGCTGCCTCACTGCCTCTAGATCTGAGTAGAGTTCTCTCCGCTGCCTCACTGCCTCTAGATCTGAGTAGAGTTCTCTACGCTGCCCCACTGCCTCTAGATCTGAGTAGAGTTCTCTACGCTGCCTCACTGCCTCTAGATCTGAGTAGAGTTCTCTACGCTGCCCCACTGCCTCTAGATCTGAGTAGAGTTCTCTACGCTGCCTCACTGCCTCTAGATCTGAGTAGAGTTCTCTACGCTGCCTCACTGCCTCTAGATCTGAGTAGAATTCTCTACGCTGCCCCACTGCCTCTAGATCTGAGTAGAGTTCTCTACGCTGCCCCACTGCCTCTAGATCTGAGTAGAGTTCTCTACGCTGCCCCACTGCCTCTAGATCTGAGTAGAGTTCTCTACGCTGCCCCACTGCCTCTAGATCTGAGTAGAGTTCTCTACGCTGCCTCACTGCCTCTAGATCTGAGTAGAGTTCTCTACGCTGCCCCACTGCCTCTAGATCTGAGTAGAGTTCTCTACGCTGCCTCACTGCCTCTAGATCTGAGTAGAGTTCTCTACGCTGCCCCACTGCCTCTAGATCTGAGTAGAGTTCTCTATGCTGCCCCACTGCCTCTAGATCTGAGTAGAGTTCTCTACGCTGCCTCACTGCCTCTAGATCTGAGTAGAGTTCTCTACGCTGCCCCACTGCCTCTAGATCTGAGTAGAGTTCTCTCCGCTGCCTCACTGCCTCTAGATCTGAGTAGAGTTCTCTCCGCTGCCCCACTGCCTCTAGATCTGAGTAGAGTTCTCTACGCTGCCCCACTGCCTCTAGATCTGAGTAGAGTTCTCTACGCTGCCTCACTGCCTCTAGATCTGAGTAGAGTTCTCTCCGCTGCCCCACTGCCTCTAGATCTGAGTAGAGTTCTCTCCGCTGCCCCACTGCCTCTAGATCTGAGTAGAGTTCTCTACGCTGCCCCACTGCCTCTAGATCTGAGTAGAGTTCTCTCCGCTGTCTCACTGCCTCTAGATCTGAGTAGAGTTCTCTCCGCTGCCTCACTGCCTGTAGATCTGAGTAGAGTTCTCTACGCTGCCTCACTGCCTCTAGATCTGAGTAGAGTTCTCTACGCTGCCTCACTGCCTCTAGATCTGAGTAGAGTTCTCTACGCTGCCCCACTGCCTCTAGATCTGAGTAGTTTTCTATACTGCCTAACTGAGAGTCTGCTCCTAGCGCGGGGACACACTGGTGGTGTAACCAAGCGCTTTATAAATGGATAAATAAAAGGGACATCGTAATCCCTACGGAGGTGCCCTATATATTTTACATCATCTAAGTAAAACAAACATTGGAAAAGCAAATAGGTTACACCTTATGGACCTACTGGCTTTAAAAGGAAAAAGACAAAAAGGCATACTTACCTATCCTCATAATTCCCTAAGTGCATGCATGCATGATGGCATGTACCTGTGCATGTGTGAAACAGCTGGAAGCGTCTAGGGAACAATACAGGCAACAGTTTTTTTATTTATTGATGCAAGATGGCAGACCCCATTTGCATCAGTTAATAAAAGAACATGCAAATCTATTGGTACAAAAGCACGTTTAGCCGTACGTAGTGGTTTGGTGGCAAATGGCAGTAGGTGAGCCATCCCAAAATAAATAAACTTCATTTTTGAAAATATAGACCATGAGGGGTATGTGGAACACAGAGGAAGCGCATTGAGGGATAGGGTGTAGGGTAGAAACAGAGAGTGGCAGGTGCAAGGAAGAAGAGGAGGCACGTGACAGTGGGCCCAGGAAGGCCTTTAAAAGATAAAAGCCAGGGAGAGTTGGGGAAAGCAGTGCACAAGCTTAAGGAGAGGTTTGCGGGAGCAACATACAGTGTGGTTAGTGATGGAGCAGTGGTTGGGGATAAAGCAGCACACAAGGGAGCGAGCTGTAAAACATAGAGGTGGGTGAGCAGCATACGAGGGAGCGAGCTGAAAAACATAGATGTGGGCGAGCAGCACATGAGGGAGCGAGCTGAAAAACATAGAGGTGGGCGAGCAGCACGTAAGGGAGCGAGCTGTAAAACATAGAGGTGGGTGAGCAGCATACGAGGGAGTGAGCTGAAAAACATAGATGTGGGTGAGCAGCACATGAGGGAGCGAGCTGAAAAACATAGAGGTGGGCAAGCAGCACGTAAGGGAGCAAGCTGTAAAACATAGAGGTGGGTGAGCAGCATACGAGGGAGCAAGCTGTAAAACATAGATGTGGGCGATCGAGCAGAACACGAGGGAGCGAGCTGAAAAACATAGAGGTGGGCGAGCAGCTCACGAGGGAGCGAGCTGAAAAAAAGAGGGAGTGAGCTGTAAAACCGAGAGGTGGGCGAGCTGTAAAACATAGATGTGGGCGAGCAGCATTTGAGGGAGAGAACTGTAAAGCATAGAGATGGGCGATCAGCACATGAGGTAGCGAGCTGTAAAACATACAGGTGGGCGAGCAGCACACAAGGGAGCGAGCTGTAAAACATAGAGGTGGGTGAGCAGCACACAAGGGAGCGAGCTGAAAAACATAGAGGTGGGCGAGCAGCACACAAGGGAGCGAGCTGTAAAATATAGGGGTGGGTGAGCAGCACATGAGGGAGTGAGCTGAAAAACATAGAGGTGGCTGACCAGCACATAAGGGAGTGAGCTGTAAAACATAGAGATGGGTGTGCCTCTGAAAACTCCAGCCAGGCCCGATCCAGATGCACAGATCTGCCTCAGCTCGAGGTCCCCTGGACCCCTGATCCCAAAATGCAACAATCTTTAATGTGGCTTCTGCCTGCCACCCACGCTCTAACCTGATGCACTAAGGTGCTCATTTACAAGAGGCCTGCGATGCCGGAGCATCACTTTTTATGACGATCTGGTTGCGCAGGCCGCTCTATCATATGTATCCTGCATGGCTTTGCATGGCCTCATAGATAAGGAGTAAGGCAGGGTAGCGCAAAGCGTTGCATTGCCCTACTCTAAGTCTAAGAGGCGTTCCATGGGCGTTGCTGTGGATGTTCTTACTCAATACCCATGGATTTCGGCACTACCTCAGACTTACATCATCACGTAAACCTGGGGCAGGTGGGCAATCAAAATATCGGAAATAAAATATCGACATACACTAATATCGAAGTCACAATATCGAAGGGACAGAATATCGATGGACAGAATATCGATGGACAGAATATCGACCCTAAGGTAAGTAATATCGAATTTTTTTATATCGATGTTAGTAATATCGAAGTTAGTAATATCGAAATCAAATATATCGATATTACTAATATCGAGATTTGTATTATTGTTATGTATTTTGTTATGTTTTTAATATGTATGTGTTGTATGTTTTTTTGTGAAGTGTTCTACTTGTCTAAAAATATATGTATACAATTTTTATATGTTAATAATGTTTTTTTTAAGTTATTGTTTTTTTTTTGTACCGTAGCGGGTTGTGGGTTTATAGAGGAATAGCGTGGGAAGTAATTTAATTATACTAAATTAATTATTATTTTTTAGGAATTATAAATTAATTTTAATTATTTTTTGCGTTTAAGTTCTGTAGCGGGTTGTGGGTTTATAGGGGAATAGGGTGGGAAGTAATTTAATTGTAATTAAGTTATAATCTATTTTAATTAATTGGTATTGATAATTACATTATTGTTAATTAATTAATAATTAATAATTAATTTTTATTAATTAGTTATTAATTTTTATTAATTGATCATTCTGTAATTTAATTGTAGTTAAGTTATAACTTATTTTAATTAATTGGTATTGATAATTATATTATTAAGTAATTAATAATTGGTAATTAATTTTTATTAATTAGTTATTAATTTTTATTAATTGATTAATTGATCATTATGTAATTTAATTGTAATTAAGTTATAATTTATTTTAATTAATTGGTATTGATAATTATATTATTGTTAATTAATTAATAATTGGTAATTAATTTTTATTAATTGGTTATTAATTTTTATTAATTGATTAATTGATCATTATGTTAAGTGTATTATTTTATTATTGAAGTGTGTTGTGCGTTTATAGGGGAATACTTTTGGAAGTAATTGAAATCTAATTAAGTAATTATTAAATTTTAAATTTAAATTTTAAATTTAAATTTTAAATTTTAAATTAAATTTTGGGTATTGATAATTAATTTATTGGAAATGAATTATTAATTGGTAATTTTTTTTAATTAGAATTTTTGGTTCTAAAAATTAATTTATTGCTGATTTATCATCAATTGGTAATTAAATATTATTAAATATTATTTATTGATAAATTTAATTAATATATTAAGAAGTAATTATTAATTGATAATTAATGTTTAATTATTATTATTATTGGTATAAAAAAGCATTTAATTGTTTAATATTAGTTAATTGGTAATTAAGATTTAATAATTTATATGTTTTTGTTATTAAAAATATTTTATTGTTCAATATTTATTATTTAGTAATTCATATTTATTAATTATTATTTATTGGTATTTATTATTAATTTATTGTTAATACATTTTATATTGGTAATTATGTTTTTAATAATTATTTATTGTTATTGGTAAATAGTTTACAGTTATTTAATAATTCATTAATTATTTAAAAAAATTATTTTATTTATAAGTATGTTATTTGTTACTTCTACGCTATCCAACACTTTCCCTACTATTGCACTCTCTGGAGTTGGACTAGTAATTTTTACCCCTACGCTATCCAACACTTTCCCTACTGTTGCACTCTCTGGAGTGGGAATAGTAAATTTTACCCCTACGCTATCCAACACTTTCCCTACTGTTGCACTCTCTGGAGTGGGAATAGTAATTTTTACCCCTACGCTATCCAACACTTTCCCTACTGTTGCACTCTCTGGAGTGGGAATAGTAATTTTACCCCTACGCTATCCAACACTTTCCCTACTGTTGCACTCACTGGAGTGGGAATAGTAATTTTACCCCTACGCTATCCAACACTTTCCCTACTGTTGCACTCTCTGGAGTGGGAATAGTAATTTTTACCTCTACGCTATCCAACACTTTCCCTACTGTTGCACTCTCTGGAGTGGGAATAGTAATTTTTACCCCTACGCCATCCAACACTTTCCCTACTGTTGCACTCCCTGGAGTGGGAATAGTAATTTTTACCCCTACGCTATCCAACGCACTCACTGGAGTGGGAATAGTAATTTTAACCCCTACGCTATCCAACACTTTCCCTACTGTTGCACTATCTGGAGTGGGAATAGTAATTTTTACCCCTACACTATCCAACACTTTCCCTACTGTTGCACTCTCTGGAGTGGGAATAGTAATTTTTACCCCTACGCTATCCAACACTTTCCCTACTGTTGCACTCACTGGAGTGGGAATAGTAATTTTTACCCCTACGCCATCCAACACTTTCCCTACTGTTGCACTCACTGGAGTGGGAATAGTAATTTTTACCCCTACGCCATCCAACACTTTCCCTACTGTTGCACTCCCTGGAGTGGGAATAGTAATTTTTACCCCTACGCTATCCAACACTTTCCCTACTGTTGCACTCACTGGAGTGGGAATAGTAATTTTTACCCCTACGCTATCCAACACTTTCCCTACTGTTGCACTCCCTGGAGTGGGAATAGTAATTTTTACCCCTACGCCAGCAGTTCCCAAACTGTGCGCCGTGGCACCCCAGTGCGCCGTCAAAACTAGCCTGGGGCGCCGCGAACACACTGACACCAAGCACATGCCCGGGATTTAAAAGGCTGTGTTTTTATTGGATTCTACAATAGATATCAGTTGGTAGCGAGGCCGGTGCCAGTCATCATTCTTCTGGAAAGCTGTAAGCTTAATGGGGGCTGAGCAAGACTTTTACATTCGCAGGCTCCCAGATTTTCTGGCTGTCTTGGAAAACCAAAAAAATCTGGACCAAATACAGTAACATGTAAATTAACTCATTTTATGCATCTGTAATAAGCAGTGTTGCTTTGAATAATGGTGTAAAAGCAGTCATTTTTCGGCAAGTAGCAAATTAATGCTTGCTTTTTAAGTTAACAAGAAGGCATTTTATTAATAGTTTTTTGCATATACTTAATGACGCAGGCTGGTTTTTGGATTCATGCTGTGTTTTAAAAAGGAACGCTGTACAAATAATTGCTTACACTGCCATCTAGTGAGCAACCTCCTTCACGAACAATCAGTGTAAGCAGCCTTTTTCTACAGTGAAAGACTCGTATTGAATACAAAGTATAAAACACAACCTGTGCCTGAAAAATGCTCTAACGGCTTCACGCAGTGACACCACAGACCGTCTATTCAGTGAATGCGATCATCTGACACCTTTATTATTCTGTCTTTTTTGCCCAGGGCAAATAATATATTGGAAGTCTGTGACAGTTCATTTGCCATGCTCCTTATCAGAATGACGCACTAGTCCTGCCCGGCCTAGCACACCATACCAAACACTAATTAACCACAGACCGCACTGAGGAGAACAGTTAATAAAAGGGGAAAGGCCCGAATTTAAAGCAGTCGTCTAAGTCTGTGCAAAACTAAATTAGAAGAAAGCATGGAAGGCTTGTGAGTAAACTTCTGGAACCATGTATTTATGAGCTCTAGGCATTACCATCGCTTACACCTTTTACAAGGCTAGTCCTCAAAAACGTTTTAACAAACACACTAAACTAGACCATTCACACCCGTGTACAGGCAGTAATTATGCCGGTGCGCAATGAAAGGGTGAACCCAGCAAACACATTCAACATCACCATGAAGTGTCGGCAGTCCTGACAAAGAAACCTCAAAGGCCAGTAGTAGTTACACATGCCTATTGCATCTCTGCATTTATGAGGTATCCAGCGCAAGACCCGCAGACACTGCAAGTGCGAGCACAGACATAGCAGCAGAGCAAACAATGCACTTGCTACAGCAAAGCCGACGAGGTACGTGGGTAACAGAAAGGAAACAGAAAATAAAGAGTATTCACAAGGTAAATACCAACGTAGTACAGTGACAAAATCCAAAAAATCACAAATTCCTAATGAATATACAACACGTGCAAATGTTTTTTGGAACATAACAGTGTTAGCTTCCACTTTAGGTTGTTTCAAAAGTGAGTAAATACTTCTGATGCTCCATGAAAAGAACACCAATCACATCACGGAAAAGGTTATCTTCTTACTCGAACTTGAGTGCAAACTGATGAAACTGCTTCTCAAAGAAGGCGCGCCCGAGTAAGACTGTTGTTTTTTTATTTTATTACATTTATGACTATAATACCCTCATCGGCTCCATCCCAATTATTTTCAGGGATGAAAAATGGAAGTACTAGCAAGGCCGGGCTTACATTCCCCCACCCAACAAAAAAAGTAACATAATGGGGAGCCACAGCCAATGGGCAATAAGTTAAGGGAGCCGTGGGCCAAAAAAGTTTGGGAACCACTGCCCTACGCTATCCAACACTTTCCCTACTGTTGCACTCTCTGGAGTTGGAATAGTAATTTTTACCCCTACGCTATCCAACACTTTCCCTACTGTTGCACTCTCTGGAGTTGGAATAGTAATTTTTACCCCTACGCTATCCAACACTTTCCCTACTGTTGCAGTCCCTGGAGTGGGAATAGTAATTTCTACCCCTTTGCTATCCAACGCTTTCCCTACTGTTGCAGTCCCTGGAGTGGGAATAGTAATTTTTACCCCTACGCTATCGAACACTTTCCCTACTGTTGCACTCCCTGGAGTGGGAATAGTAATTTTAACCCCTACGCTATCCTACCCTGTCCCTACTGTTGCACTCTCTGGAGTGGGAATAGTAATTTTAACCCCTACGCTATCCAACACTTTCCCTACTGTTGCACTCTCTGGAGTTGGAATAGTAATTTTTACCCCTACGCTATCCAACACTTTCCCTACTGTTGCAGTCCCTGGAGTGGGAATAGTAATTTCTACCCCTTCGCTATCCAACGCTTTCCCTACTGTTGCAGTCCCTGGAGTGGGAATAGTAATTTCTACCCCTACGCTATCCAACACTTTCCCTACTGTTGCACTCTTTGGAGTGGGAATAGTAATTTTTACCCCAACGCTATCCAACACTTTCCCTACTGTTGCACTCTCTGGAGTGGGAATAGTAATTTTTACCCCTACGCTATCCAATACTTTCCCTACTGTTGCACTCTTTGGAGTGGGAATAGTAATTTTTACCCCTACGCTATCCAACACTTTCCCTACTGTTGCACTCTCTGGAGTTGGAATAGTAATTTTTACCCCTATGCTATCCAACACTTTCCCTACTGTTGCACTCTCTGGAGTTGGAATAGTAATTTTTACCCCTATGCTATCCAACGCTTTCCCTACTGTTGCACTCACTGGAGTGGGAATATTCATTTTTACCCTCCCGCTATCCAACACTTTCCCTACTGTTGCACTCCCTGGAGTGGGAATAGTAATTTTTTCCCCCACGCTATCCAACACTTTCCCTACTGTTGCACTCCCTGGAGTGGGAATAGTAATTTTTACCCCTACGCTATCCAACACTTTCCCTACTGTTGCACTCACTGGAGTGGGAATAGTAATTTTTACCCCTACGCTATCCAATACTTTCTCTACTGTTGCACTCTCTAGAGTGGGAATAGTAATTTTAACCTCTACGCTATCCAACATTTTTCTTACTGTTGTTTTTTGGGGAGTTGAAATAGTATTTTTATTCTCTCCGCTATTTAATATTTTTTGTATTATTTTAGTTAATGTAGTATATAATTAATTTTAAAAATATTAAAAGTAAATTTTATTTTTTTAATTTGTTATACATAATTATTTAATTTTTATTTATGTTATTGTTTTATGTGTATAGATGTATTTGTAATTTATAATATTTTTTATTAATATATAATTTATTAAAATAATTATTATAACTGATTAGTAAGTAAGTATATATATTATATGTATACGTTTAATTAATGTTTTATTAAATTATATATGTTACTTATTAATTTTAAACATTATAAAATATTTTTAACTATGTTTATTTTATTTATAAGTATTATTTAGTTTATTTTACATATTTTTGTTAACAAAAAAAAACCGATATTTTTGATAACGATATTTTTGACATCGATATTTTTTTTCTCGATATTTTTGTACTTACCATGTTGTAGATAGGATATCGATATTGTTGACATCGATATTCTTGCTCCGATATTTTTGTAGGTCGATTTTTTGACCTTCGATATTTTGTCAGTGATCCCCTGGGGCAGTGCCAAAAACGTACTCTTCCCCAGAGCAGGCATAACGAGGAGAAAGGTTTACATTTCTCCTCGTTTTTAGGTCGAGCCTGTGTCAGTGCGCATGCACTGCGAGACTTGTTGTAGTGGAGTATGGTATGGAAGCCCCGCTCACTCTCCGCCCATAATTTTCATTGGCTTGTGTCTTTGTCCTTCGTAAATGCTGGCTTCTGATTCCTTAATAGGCTTGTTAGTCCCTGCTTAGTACCGCCTTGTCTTCATCTGTAACCTCCCATGGCGAATGGCCCCTTTACTTCGGTTGTTACATGGTACGTGTTCTTAAGTCTGTGGGCACTACTTAATGAGTTTTTACATGGGCGTAGAATCACCAATGGCGGCCGCCGCCTGCAGCCTCCTCCCGCCGCTTGTCCTTTTTCGTATCTTATTTCACTGCTTCTTGTTTGCCTCTTCTTGAATTGCGTCTTTGTTTTCTTCTTATAATCTGATTTACTTTAATCACCGTCACAGAATCTCATTTGCCTTCATCCCCGTCTTTTCTTTCGTTTCTTATCTTTTGACCTTCTGAATTCTTTCCTATCATATTTTTGCTTTTATTTTATATTATTTTCCGCCTTCCGTCCCTTTATCTCTTCTTTATTCCCAGTATTTCTGCACCCGTGCACCCAGAACTCTTTTCCGGGCTTTTCTTAAATCCAGCGTCCTTGTAGTCACATCCATATATCGCCCCTCGTTGACTGCTGGTCAATGCCCCTTTCCTTAGGACGCCCCCAGATCCTGACTGAATCCGCTGAATGCCCTCTCCTTCCTCGGAGCGCCCCGTTCCCGCCCCGGGCTCCCCCTTAAGCTTATCTAGCTGCTGCTATATAGGCGCTGCATTACAAGCTGCTCGTGGCCCCTCTCCATCACAGTCCGCACACTGAGGCTTCTCATTTCCTGCCATCCTTTGGTTCTTTGTTATGTTTTTATTTCTTTCTCTTTCAGTTCCTGTCTCCTGATGCTTTTCTCTTCGCTCTTGGCTTCTGTTTTGTAATTTTTGTTTGTCATTTTTTCATTTCACCTGCTCGGTTTATTTGTCGTGTTTGTTCTCTGTTTAGCCCCTTTCCCCTCGAAGTTGTTTGTGTTGTTGCTTTCTTCCTCTTCATATGTGTCATGTGCTTCCTTGTTTCACCTCCCTTATTGTCGACGTGCTTGTCTTCCTCTTTTAGTTTCCCAGTTTGATTCGTTCTTTTGCTTTTGCAAAACTTTTAACCATTGGTATTGTAAATAAATTTAATATTATAAAAGGCATTGCCATTTACAATGCCAATAGCTCAAAACTCGCAATTGTGAGACCTATTGCATTGCAAATGCTTGTTTCCTCTTGCCACATGTGCTGTGTTCTGCAGCACACATAGAACGAGGAAAACGGCTCTTGTGATTATTTTTGTGCAGGAAGGTGCTCCTTCTTGCAAAACAATCATGCCAACAACACAGACACCCTTGCACCATGGTGTAAGGGTGCCTGCATTGGCGCTCGGCTGTAAATTGTGCGCCGGCGCAGGGAGAAAGGACAGGAATGTACTGTATCTTGTAAATGCAGTGCATTCCTGCAGTTTTAAATTGTTGTAGGGCAGCGCAGCAAAATGACTTGCGGCGCAGCACTAAGCCAATTCTTTTTAAATGAGGCCCTAAGAATTTAAGAAAAAACATTAACCTTGGATATAAAACAGGAGCAAGAAACAGATACCCATCTGGTGGCTGGATGGTACAATATGAAATTCGGAACATTAGGAATTTTCCTGACTTCTCTGCTTGACCAAACTGTATGAGACTTGGTAAATATTGAGGGCCTCATTTATGAGAAGTGTCTCATCGCTGCGTGAAAACAGCGATGCGTCACTTTTCAGTGTGCCCGCCTAGAGAAATGATGGATGCGTCATATTTACTGTTTGACCCATCATGTCGCAGGGAATGACAGATACGTCAGTATTACTAACGTATCTGTTGTGTCGGTGCAAAACTGACGCATTACTGGGGTGTGTCTGAAAACAGACGCAACTCCAGCAATATGTCCTTTCACATGTATCCTTTCATATGGGGCAAGCCCCATGTGAAAGGGCCTGCGTCAGTCTTACGCCTGCTTCAAGCAGGCGTATGGATTTGACACAGTAGTGTCCTAGAAGTTGCGCAGTGAAATCTGATAGATTTCACTGCGCCACTCCTACGAGGTTTGGATGCGGGGGAACGCCCGCCCTGCATACATTATACCTGACGCAGGTAGAATATAGCACAGGGGTTTGCAAAGTGACACACCTGCCTAGATGCATCACTTTAGAAATAGGGCGCAACATGGCACATTTTTGCGCCACCGGTGCGTCACAAAAAGTGACGCACTGGCAGCAAAAAAGTGTCGCAAGGGCTCGTAAATGAGCCCCTTTATTTCTCGCTGCTTCCTTTTTTCCTTATTGAATGTGAGAGCACTGTGAAACGCATGAGTGCATGGTGTGTGCTAGACAAGCACCTCTGTGGTGTCTGATTTAAACAAACTATAATATTGCTCCATCTAAGAATCGAGGCCACATACAGGGTGCACATGACAACTGACTTGCCTCTTAATTCACTAATGGCATGGAAGGGTTTAGTGACATGAATAGATTTAGGTTCATGTTTAAAAATTGTCCTTAAATGGCAGGTGCCTGTCTTGAAGCAATAATTTAAGGGGGAGAGCTGGTTGTGAAGGGTAAAAATAAATAAATACAGAAGCAAAACCAAAGAGGGCAGGATGGAGCAGGGTAGGCAACGGAAAAGCTGTGGGGAAAGGGGCAGGAACACAGCGAGCGTGAAGGGGGCAGGGATTTCAGAGTGGAAACAGCGCACGGCGAAGGGAGAGCAAAAAACATGTGCACTATGAGGGAGTGCTGAAAGAAGAAGAAAAAGAAGTTCCCAGAATGTAAGCAGTGAAAGGATGCAAGCCCTCCAATCAAAAGAACTGTAAAGAGGCTGTGCTCCAGGGAGAGAGCAAACAAACACAAGACAAGGAGAGGAAAGTAAGCTCTTGAAGGAGAAACAAGTATATGAGCGTAACAAGAAACCCATCCAATGGGGCCGCCCAAAGCCCCTACAGGCATTGCTCTTGCCTACAATAGGTTGCAGTAACAGAGGACCAGGTCTATAAATGATATCACTTCCTGCTGTGTGAATTCATTCATCAATACTGTGTCCCTCCGCCGAGGCAGGAGTCTGTGCATTTACTGAGCATTTCTTTGTGCTTTTTCTCATTTCTTCTTTCTTAGCAGTGAACTTCTGTAAGGTAAGGTAGATGATGTGCAGGTCACTGCGCACACTGTGGAGTCCTCTAATGACGCCCCCTACTGGGCGCTTTATGAGATGCACCTGCGAGGAATGAGAGATAGCAGGTGCCCGATGCGTGGATATGGCATTAGCTATCAAATGTTGATGCATTCGTCCACTGAGCTATCTTGGTTAAGAAGAGGACAACGCACCTTTCATCCTGCCACTGCAGTCACACACTCTGTGAACTCAAGTGCACTCTTTGAGTCATATGTGGTGATAAGACTTATACTCAATGTTCCTAGTAGAAACCTCCTTTGGGTCATCCAGGCGATGGACAGCCCTGTACATGTGTTTTCATGTATTCGTGTACCTGTGGGAGAGGCCAGCAGACAGGTCTCATGCTCCCTTGAATGCTGGCAGGACTAGCTCAGCCATTGGTCGCTTACGCCCTCATTTATGGAGGATTGGTGTAGGGCAGCGCAACACGTCGGCTTGCTTTGTTGCTCTTCTCCAAAGTAAAAGGGCAGGAATGCACAGTTTTTTATACAATATGGGGTATTCCTGTCCTCTCCACCTGTGCAGCATGCATTTCGGCTGCCGAGCAGCAACGCAGGCACACTTGCATCATGGTGCAAGGGTGCCTGTGTTGTTGGCAAGATTGTTTTTGTGCAGGAAAGGGTGCCTAAGAGGCGTTTTACTCTTTGTATGTGTGCTGCAGAATGCAATAAAGAGGAAAAAACAAGCATAAATAAAGATATTTCTCCCCGTTATGCCTCACCTCGGCAGGCGTAAATTTATGGCTCTGCACCAGGTTTACGCTCTCGTAAATCTGGGAAAGTGTCTAAATTCATGGGTGCTGCGTGGGAACACCCACCCCAACAGCCATGGAACGCCTCCCGAGCGCAGAGAAAAGCAACGCAGAGATTTGTGCTGCCGTGCCTTACTCCATATCTATGAGGCCATTCAAGGCCACGCATAGTGGCTTCGCGTGGCCTCATGGATACGATTTGGTGATTTGCACTGCCGGAGCGTCACGCTCTGGCGGCCCAAGGGGCTCATGAATGTGCCCCTGGATGAAAATAAAATGCAGGCGCAAGTAGCAGGTTGGAGAGGAGAGGATGTGGTGCAGCTGCCAGAGCTGCCAACTGAGGAGCTAGGGATCCAGGTTCGGGTCACAGTGTTGGTGCAACATCCTGTAATTCTGGGCATATCACCTAACTCCTGGTGCTCATGGACAGCTCCTGGATGCCCTCACGGGTGATAAGCTGCGCTATAAAAATCTACAAACAAACACAGCTTGTGCTTTAAAAGCGCTAGATCGAGGTAACATAGCGCCTTTGAACCCTCCAGATGGGAATCTATAGATTTGTCCTCAGATGGAAATGTAAACAGCCCCAATAAGCACTTTTAGGAGAAAAGAGTTTGTTGGAAGACGCTTCTTCCTGACTTATGTCACCTTTTAATACACCGCTGCGTACCCTCGATTAATTAAAATATAACCATATCCAATATCATGATAAAAGAGGGACTGGTTGATTGATTCTGCGCTGATTGCATCAGACATATACCTTCATCCAGCGGCATGTCTCGGTTATTGAATTAATGACACCTTGCGCTTCCCCCGCATCAAAGCCTCGCCACCAGCGTGCGCAGCCAGTAATTAGATTTCAGGCCCCTGGCACCGCCCACGACTCCCCGCTTGATGTATTTGTCTAATAATGCGCGCATCCGATTCCTCTTAGATGGGCGAAAATTGGGCCCTATGAATGCAAAGCGCTTCGGATCCTCAATCATTTAGTAATCACGGATCTGCTTTTGTGGGAAGGGCCTCCTCCGGCCTGCACACCCAGGGCCACAGTCATTATGGACTTTAGTCAAATGATTCCTCATTGGGGCTCGAGCAGCTTGGAATAAATCACTTCCCGACTCCCTGGGGTTTTCAGCAACAAATGGAAAGTTTAATCAGGGAATGACTGGCCTTTGGGGTTGGGCCCCAGCCCTACTGGCTGCTCAGAAGAACTGACGAGTCTACAAACCTGCACGTTTGCAGCGCTCTAATCGACTCATCTCAGACTTATAACAAACCATGGGGCATATTTACAAGGAAACTGTTGGAGCGTGGTATTAAGCCAAAATAGCTAATGTTGCACTCTGTCACTTTAGAAACGCAGGGATGTGTCGTATTTACAATGAAACGGTGCACTGCTGCATTTCCATTAGCACTGGCGCTATATTTAGCTGCCTAGCGCCAAGCCAGGCATCCTTGCACCATAGTGCAAGGGTGCCTGCGTTGCAGGGAATGAGTGTTCATGTGCACGTGTCCCTGTGTCCCTTCCTGCACATAAACAATAACTGATGGCGATTTGTAACTTCTATGTGTGCTGCATTGTGCAGCACACATAGAAGTTGCAACATTATTTAATGATTGTTCATGTGCAGGAAGGGGTACCTTCCTGCACAAGAACAGTCATGGGAGAGGAGTTGGCCTAACGGCTAGGGCGGTCGACCTTGAATCTGGGGAACTGGGTAAGAGTCTCGGCAATGACGCTGAACATCCTGTGATTCTGGGCAAATCATTTAATCTCCCCGTGCCTAACAAAAAATGAATGTGTCCTCATGTAATGCAACTGGTGCTATGTAAAGCGCTCTGATACCCAATTCGGGTCAAGTTTGCGCTATATAAAACTCTGTAAAATAAAATAATAGCGATTTGCTCTTTTGCACGACACATAGAAAAAGCAAAAACAAGGAGAAATTAATCATTTCTCCTCGATGAGCCAGGTTAAAACAATATTTTCCCTAGTCTTATTTTTGGTGCTGCCCCATATTTATGCAACCCTTGTAAATAGGGGGCAGCGTCAAAAAGCAATAGGTGTTGCGGTGGAATGCCCTCTGCAACACCCATTGCCCGCCCCTTTTACGCTTAATGCTGCATGAATAGGGGAATTATTTACGAGGCAGGGTTAAGGGGCTTAATGCGGCCCTGTAAATAAGGCAAAGGACTTAATGTCACCAGAACATCTCAAAAAGTGACATTCTGGTGGCGTTAAGTCCTTGTAAATATGCACCCATGTTTTCTGCAGAGCTCACTATTTCTTACGGTTTAGCCGTGTCTAGTAGCTTTGTGGACTTATGCGTCCACTGTAGGGGCCTGTGTACGACGTCATGGTCACAGGTTGAAATCCCGGTGGGTCCACTCACCCTTTCATTCTTCTGAGGTCGATAAAATGAGCACCATTGAGTTGGCTAACAATAAACATCTGTTACAAGATGCCCTTAAGTGAACCTGCCTTATGTTATGTTTAAGAAGTCTGGTTGGTCAGAGGAGCACATTCTGCCACCACTGTGCAAAGCTGGCTCCTGGTCTGACCAGCACTTACTCTAAGACAGCCTGGGCTACTCCTTGGCAGCTTGGAACTGAGAGAGAAACCTACATTAGAGAATATGTGGTAAGATTTAGCAGTACCAAGACACCACCTGACTCAGGAAAGCTCCCAGAACAATTTAGTACAAACACAAAGTATGTTGTGATTAGAATGAGACCAAAACAACAACAACTAAGTAAGTCACTGCATGGTTCTAGTGTTGCCCAGTTAACAGTCCCATCCACACAGCACGGACAGTCGATGAACATTCCTGCACAGTCCTCATATACAAACATTGGGGACTTCTTCCTGCTCCAGAAGCACAAGACGACCCCCATCTTTTGGCTGCATATGTCAGGCCGGAAGGGATGGGTGAGAGTCAGTCACCTTGTGCAGGAGGGCACAGCTCACAGCTCCTAAACATCATAAAGTTCCTGTGGGGGTGTCTCTGGCTTGTGCCTCCCAGTGCTTAATTTGAGCAGGTGGTTTCTGGTGCTCAGGACCGGCACTGCATTGTCAACACCGCAGATTGTGGCCGTCTGCCACAAGGTGGTGCTGTCTGGCTGATTTAGAGATGACCACAACAGCAGTTCATTATTAATTCAATATACATTAAAATGAAAATTACCTGCCGCCCAAGACACTTTTATAGCTTTGAGGGCCTAAAATCATCTGAAGTTTCACACTTGTAGGAGTGTGATGGTTAGTGTTAGACCTGGCATCCTTGACGTGGGTCTCCCTTCCATTTTTTCGTAATGCCTCCACTGTTGCCGATATGTTTTTGCTGGACTAGATGCTCATGGGCACTTTGCCGCTGCTAATCAGTGCCAAAGTGCAAGTGCTCCCTATCGTCAATTGATATATGTATTAGTGACTCCATGATTGGATGATTGGTTTACTTGTCAGTCCCTAGTACAGTGCACTCAGTGTGCCCAGGGCTTGTAAATCCAATGCCGCTGGTGGGCTTGCAGCACTAGTTGTGCCACCCACAGAAGCGCCTTGTAAAATGTGTCTCAGGCCTGCCATCGCAGAGCCTGTGTGCAGCCTAGGGCTGCCATGTCGACTTGGTGAGTACACCCACTTACCAGTCCCTAAACCTTCCCTTTACTGCATGTTGGTCACCCCTAAAGTAGGCCCTAGGGCAGGGTGCATTGTAAGTATAAGGTAGGACATGCCCTGGTGTGTGTGGCATGTCCTAATAGTGAATTACAGCCATTTTCGTTTTTCACTATTGCAAGGCTACCTGCTCCCCATAGGCCAGAATGGGCAGACTGACTATTACACCTTATAGTCAGAACTGACCCAGGGAACATGGTAGAAAAACGAATTTAGTATGCCTGAACTCAGGATGATAAAATACATCTTTTAGTGAAGTTGGTTTTAACATTCTGTGTTTGAAAATACCACTTTTAGAAAGTGGGTATTTTCTTGCCTAACTATCCAAGCCTGCCTCTGCTAGGTTGTGTATTCCTTGTCTGGAGATTGAGTGACAGGGGCTGGGGGTGGCTACAGGAGACAGGGTGAGTCAGCGCAGGGCTGAATAGAAAGATCTGCATCCAGAGTGGAGGGAGGAGTTGCACCTGGGTCTGAATAGGGCTGTGCCTGCCTTCCACAATGCTGGCTCCACCTCCTGCCGGGCGGCTGAGCACTCTGCCCCACATTCTGAAAGGAAAGAAGGAGTCAGAAAAACAAAGTGCTCCAGGACTGACCAGAACTGGTTTTGGACTAGGCAGAGGCCTCTCTGCCTTCAGAGAACAAAGAGAAACTGGGTATAAAAAGGGGACCCAGACCCCTAGGAAATTAGATCACTTTTGGGAACAAGAAGAAACCTTTGCTGAGGAGCGGAACCAAGAAGAAACTGAGGAGAGACTATCCCTAAGCTGAAGTGCTGCTTGGGGGATTGGCCTGCAGTGGTTTGCCTGACTGCCAAAGAAAGGAGAAAGGAACTTTTGCTTTGCTGTGACTTTCATCAACTTGTGAAGGATCTCCAAGGGCTTGGAAGAGAGCTTGCCCCCTGACCGAAGTCCCAGGACCATTGGACTTCACCCCCTTTGTGAATTGCTGCTGGAAACTCTGTTTCAGTGGCTACAGAGGTAGGGAGCTGTGACCGACTCTCACGACCGACTCGGTGTCCTGTAAGCACCGCATCGAAGCACCGTCTCGCCCTGCAACGCACGGCCCTGGTCTCACCGACTCCGTCAACGAGCCGCTGCCTGCACCGCATCGAGGGACAACGCGTCCTGCAATGCTTCGCTACGCCGAATCGAACTGGTCCGACCGACACGGTCACTGCTGCTGAGTTCGAGTCCTGTGACCGCACCGGAGTTGGGCACCGCTCGCACGCTTCGCGACGCACCGCCTGACTCGCACCGCTGTCCGGACTGATCGACGCCAGCTCCTGAATCCGGCTCCGTCGCCGCACCGCAACCTGCCAGCACCGCATCGAAGCACCGTCTCGCCCTGCAACGCACGGCCCTGGTCTCACCGACTCCGTCTCGACGACGTCAACGAGCCGCTGCCTGCACCGCATCGAGGGACAACGCGTCCTGCAACGCTTCCATTTTTGCATCGCGACCGCGACGAACAGCCATCAGGCTCGCACGCCCGTGCCTGCCGCTTCAAGTAAAAGGTACTGTGACTGAGTCTGTCTACGCTGTGTTGGCCCGTCTCGACGCGGTCAGCTGGATTTGTTAGACTCTGTTTGTTCTCAACATCGCCGTAGCCGGAGGAGGCTACCGACTCGCACAGAACCTTGAATTAAGCCTTTTTGATCAGAACTAAGCACTCTTGACAGTATTGTGGATTATTTTTGTCGTTTATGGTCTTGTGATAAATATATATAAAGTATACCTATTTTTATAAATATATAACCAGTGTGGTGTCCATTTGTAGTGTTGTCACTTGATTACTGTATGTGTTCACAAATGCTTTACACACTGCCTCTGAACTAAGCCTGTCTGCTCGTGCCAAGCTACCAAGAGGGTGAGCAGGGGTTATTTCAGGAGTGTACCTACTTTCCCTGACTAGACTCAAGGGTCCCTATTTGGACAAAGGTACCTACCTCTGCCAACTAGAGACCCCCAAATCTAACATTGGTGGTCAGCGGTGAGGATTCTGGACTTGCATTTGTGACTCATGTACAGTGATTGGTGAACACTACTTAGTGAGTGCAGACCAAAACGCAACCACATACTTTTATAGCATTTTTTCTGGGATTTCCTATTTTTGCAAATGCCAAGTTCAGTCACTATGGAGAAACCAGCATCAGTAGCCTCTGTTGAGTGTGATTGGGAAGAAGAGAGGCTAGAATGCTACACCCTTAAGCAGCTCAGGCAATTCTGCAAAAAGTTTAAAGTGTCCATGACCGGGCTCTCCAGGAAGGAGGACCTCCAGAAGGCGCTTAGGGCCTGGGTCGAATCAAGGAGTGCCCCTGTGGAGGGGGCTGAGAATGCAGAAGGGCAGCTGGAGGGGCTATTGGGTCTAGGGGCTAGAAGACCACCTTCCCCAGTAGGTAGCAGTGTTTCTGCCAGAGGACTGTCTCCAGAGGAGTTGGAGGACAGGAAAGAGAGTAGGATGCACGAAATGCAGCTGACCAAGCTCAAGCTGAATGGGCAGTTAGAATTCGAAATGCAAACTAGGAAATTAGCCCTAGAGGAAAAGAAAATGCAGTTTGAACATGAGAAAGTTTTGAGGGAGTTGGAATTGAAGGCCAAAAGCTTAGAGATTACTCCCTCTGGTGGCAGTGTACCACCTGTGCCTGTTGAAGCTAGGGTGTATATTCCCAAAGATGTGGTGAAGGAGTTTTTTAAAAATGATGACATTGGGCAGTGGTTCAAAGCCTATGAGGTAGCCATGTCTTCCCACCGGGTCCCTGAGAAGGATTGGGGAGCGGGGTTGTGGGGACGGTTCCTCAGTGAAGGGCGGGATACCTTGTTGGATTTGCCCTCTGAAGTCTATAATTCGTACAGCCACATGAAGGATGCCTTAATGACTAGGTATGGTTTGACCCCTGAGCTTTATAGGCAAAGGTTCAGGAACTGTAGTAAGATTGAAAGCAGTACCTGGGTTGAATATGTGACCTTCTTTTGCAGAGCCTTGGATGGTTGGGTAAAGGGTAGCAAAGCGACTGATTTTCAGGCCCTCTTTGATTTGATTGCCTGGGAGCACTTGTCCGGTAATTGTTTTCCTGAGCTACGCCAGCACCTGATTGATAGTAAGCTGACTAACCCTAGGCAGCTTGCTGAGGAGGCGGACCGCTGGGTGAGTACCCGCGTCCACAAGGGTCACGTGGGAGACTCCGCCAAGGGTGGGCAGGGTCCCCAGCAGAAGAGTGGGGGGACAAGGGTAAACAGAAGGAGTTCCATAAAGGGCCCCAAAGTAGACCCCAAGGGAACCAAGGGAAAGGTTCCCAGCCTCCCTCTGAGAAGAAGCCAGTGGCCCTGACAGGCCCCCTGTTCACCAAGGACCACTGGTATGTTACAAGTGTGGCGCCCCTGGCCACAAGGCAAACGATCCTCGTTGCCCTTTGCATGGAAAACCAGCACCCACCAGTGCAGTCCCCCGGCAGTTGGCTAGTGTAGCCCTGGGGGAGGAGTTGGGTGCCCAAGGTGGGGGGATCCCACAGTGTTTTCCCTTGTCTCATTAGGAGACTCTGAGATGGTCCCTAGGACCCCGCTGCCTGAGAACACTAAGAAATACATGCAGTGGGTGACCATCAATGGCCATAGGGTGGAGGCTCTGAGAGACACAGGAGCCAGTGTGACAGCTGTCAAGTGTCACCTGGTGTCTAAGGAGCAGGTTGTCCCTGATGCATTCTATCCGGTTGTTGCCGCTGACAACACAGAGAGTCACTGCAAGGTGGCTCAGGTTCCCTTTGAGTGGGGGGTCTCGGGTACTCTTCAAGTAGCTGTGAGGCCAGCCATGCCTGTTGACTGTTTGTTAGGGAACGATTTGGAAAGCTCACCTTGGGCTAAGGTGGAGTGGAGTGCGCATTTAGAAATGTTGGGCTTGCCTGATTGGGCATGTGTGACCACCCGGTCAATGGCAGCTAAAGGTGTTCAAGAGGACCTGGAGCCTGAGAGGGAGGCCCAGGTGCCTGCCGGAGAGAGAGGAGGCAGGGGGCGCGGGAAACCGGCCCCGAGGTTCCCACGGTCCAGGAGGAGGCAGACCCTGAGGGGGATGCCCTGGAGCCTACAGGGGAACAGGTAGCTGAACTGGGGGACCTACCTGAGCTGACCCATTGGCAGCAAGAAGGAGGACCCTCCAGGGAAGAGTTCTGCGAGGAGCAGAACACATGCCCTTCTCTCGTGGGTCTGAGGCAACAGGCCACAGACCAGGCAGCAGGTGATCAGTCTGGATCACATTGGATTTACTGGGAGAATGGTCTCCTGTATTCAGAGCCTAAGGTTGCTGAGCCTGGGTCAGCCCGTGTGCTGGTGGTACCCCAGGGCTTCAGAGCCTTCCTACTGGGGTTGGCTCATGATGTACCGTTAGCAGGACATCTGGGGCAGGACAAGACCTTTGACAGGCTTGTTACCCATTTCTATTGGCCCCAGATGCGCAGGAGTGCCGCCACTCACTGCAGGACATGCCAGACTTGCCAGGCAAGTGGAAAGAGTGGGAGGAAGCACAAGGCTCCTCTCCAGCCATTTCCTGTGGTCAGCACCCCCTTTGAACGGGTGGGTATTGACATTGTGGGGCCACTGGACCCCAAGACAGCCATGGGCAACAGGTTTATCCTGGTCTTGGTGGATCATGCCACCCGGTACCCTGAAGCCATCACTCTGAGGACAGTGACGGCCCCCGTGGTGGGACGGGCACTGATGGGAATTTTCTCACGTGTGGGATTCCCTCAAGAGGTGGTGTCTGACAGAGGTACCAACTTCGTGTCCAAGTACATGAAGTCCCTGTGGCAGGAGTGCGGTGTAACTTACAAGTTCACCACTCCTTACCACCCTCAAGGAAATGGGCTGGTTGAGAGATTCAACCGGACCCTCAAGGGCATGATTATGGGTCTGGAAGAACCCATGAGGCGTAAATGGGACGTCCTCTTACCATGCCTGTTGTTTGCATACCGGGAGGTGCCACAGAAGTCTCTAGGGTTCAGTCCCTTTGAGCTCCTCTATGGACACCCGGTGCGAGGACCTCTGAGTTTGGTCAAGGAAGGCTGGGAGCAATCTCCTAGGAAACCTCCCCAGGATGTATACAGTTACATGCTGGCCTTCAGAAACCAGACTAGGCGTTTCAGAGAACTTGCTGAGGCAAATCTGGAAGCCAGCCAGGAGGAGATGAAGCGGTGGTACGACCAGAATGCCACTCTGGTAGAGCTTCAGCCTGGTCAGAAAGGGTGGGTCATGGCCCCTGTGGAGCCTTGTGCGCTCCAGGACAGGTGGACCGGCCCTTTTACGGTGGTGGAGCGCAAGAGTCCAGTTACCTATTTGGTGGACTTGCAGTCTCCCAGGAACCCCTTGCGGGTCCTGCATGTGAACCGCCTGAAGCCCCACTTGGAGAGGTCCCAAGTGGGCATGCTCTTAGCTACAGATGATGGAATGGAGGAGGAGACCGAGCCTCTTCCTGACCTCCTGTCAGCCCGAGAGCAAGATGGATCAGTGGAGGGAGTAAACCTCTCTACCTCCCTGACACCTGAGCAGCAGGGTGACTGTCGCCAACTGTTGGGACAGTTCCCTGACCTGTTCTCCCTGGTTCCCAGTGTCACTCATTGGTGCGTCCATGATGTGGACACTGGGGACAGTCTTCCTGTGAAGCACAAGGCTTACAGGGTGACTGACAGGGTCAGAGCCTGCATCAAGGAGGAGGTCTCCAAGATGTTTGCGCTAGGGGTAATTGAGTCCTCTAACAGCCCTTGGGCCAGCCCAGTGGTCTTGGTTCCAAAGGCTGCCGCGCCTGGTGCCACACCAGAATTCCGGTTCTGTGTGGACTACAGGGGACTCAATTCCGTCACCAGGACTGACGCCCACCCCATCCCCAGAGCTGATGATCTCATAGATCGGTTAGGGGCTGCGCGGTACCTCAGCACGTTTGACTTAACGTCTGGGTACTGGCAGATCGCCTTGACTGATGGGGCAAAGAGAGGTCAGCATTCTCCACACCAGATGGGCACTACCAGTTCCGGGTGATGCCCTTTGGGATGAAGAATGCCCCTGCCACCTTTCAGAGGTTGGTCAACCAGGTGTTGGTTGGACTGGAGGATTTCAGTGCCGCCTACCTGGATGACATTGCAGTGTTCAGTTCCAGTTGGGAAGAACATCTGCGTCACCTCTGGGAAGTGTTGATGGCGCTGCGGAGGGCAGGCCTCACAATCAAGGCGAGTAAGTGCCAGATTGGGCAGGGTTCTGTGGTGTACTTGGGACACCAGGTTGGGAGCGGCCAGGTGGCGCCCCTCCAACCGAAAATTGATACCATTCTGGCTTGGGAGCCCCCGAGACCCAGACAGAGGTGAGAGCCTTCCTAGGACTCACCGGGTATTACCGGAGATTCGTCAAGGGGTATGGCAGCATTGTTGCCCCCTTGACCGAGCTGACTTCCAAGAAGCAGCCCAGGAAAGTGATTTGGACTGACGCCTGTCAGAAAGCTTTTGACACCTTGAAGACTGCCATGTGCACGGCGCCTGTGCTCCAGGCACCCAACTTCTCCAATGAGTTCATTGTTCAGACCGACGCTTCAGAGCATGGTGTAGGGGCTGTTCTATCACAGATCAATGAGGAGGGCCTAGACCAACCTGTAGCCTTCATCAGTAGGAGGTTACTTCCCGGGAACAGAGATGGAGTGCTATCGAGCGTGAGGCATTTGCTGTGGTCTGGGCACTGAAGAAGCTGAGACCATACCTGTTTGGGACTCACTTCCGGGTTCAGACAGACCACAGGCCCCTCAGATGGTTGATGCAGATGAGGGGTGAGAATCCAAAGCTGTTGAGGTGGTCCATTTCCCTACAGGGGATGGACTTTACGGTGGAACACCGCCCTGGTACAGAACACGCCAATGCTGATGGTCTGTCCAGATTTTTCCGCCTTAGCGAAGAGAACTCCCTAGGGGTAGGATAGTTCTCCCCACATTTCAGCTGGAGGGGACACGTGTTAGACCTGGCATCCTTGGCGTGGGTCTCCCTTCCATTTTTTCGTAATGCCTCCACTGTTGCCGATATGTTTTTGCTGGACTAGATGCTCATGGGCACTTTGCCGCTGCTAATCAGTGCCAAAGTGCAAGTGCTCCCTATCGTCAATTGATATATGTATTAGTGACTCCATGATTGGATGATTGGTTTACTTGTCAGTCCCTAGTACAGTGCACTCAGTGTGCCCAGGGCTTGTAAATCCAATGCCGCTGGTGGGCTTGCAGCACTAGTTGTGCCACCCACAGAAGCGCCTTGTAAAATGTGTCTCAGGCCTGCCATCGCAGAGCCTGTGTGCAGCCTAGAGCTGCCATGTCGACTTGGTGAGTACACCCACTTACCAGTCCCTAAACCTTCCCTTTACTGCATGTTGATCACCCCTAAAGTAGGCCTTAGGGCAGGGTGCATTGTAAGTATAAGGTAGGACATGCCCTGGTGTGTGTGGCATGTCCTAATAGTGAATTACAGCCATTTTCGTTTTCCACTATTGCAAGGCTACCTGCTCCCCATAGGCCAGAATGGGCAGACTGACTATTACACCTTATAGTCAGAACTGACCCAGGGAACATGGTAGAAAAACCAATTTAGTATGCCTGAACTCAGGATGATAAAATACATCTTTTAGTGAAGTTGGTTTTAACATTCTGTGTTTGAAAATACCACTTTTAGAAAGTGGGTATTTTCTTGCCTAACTATCCAAGCCTGCCTCTGCTAGGTTGTGTATTCCTTGTCTGGAGATTGAGTGACAGGGGCTGGGGGTGGCTACAGGAGACAGGGTGAGTCAGCGCAGGGCTGAATAGAAAGTTCTGCATCCAGAGTGGAGGGAGGAGTTGCACCTGGGTCTGAATAGGGCTGTGCCTGCCTTCCACAATGCTGGCTCCACCTCCTGCCGGGCGGCTGAGCACTCTGCCCCACATTCTGAAAGGAAAGAAGGAGTCAGAAAAACAAAGTGCTCCAGGACTGACCAGAACTGGTTTTGGACTAGGCAGAGGCCTCTCTGCCTTCAGAGAACAAAGAGAAACTGGGTATAAAAAGGGGACCCAGACCCCTAGGAAATTAGATCACTTTTGGGAACAAGAAGAAACCTTTGCTGAGGAGCGGAACCAAGAAGAAACTGAGGAGAGACTATCCCTAAGCTGAAGTGCTGCTTGGGGATTGGCCTGCAGTGGTTTGCCTGACTGCCAAAGAAAGGAGAAAGGAACTTTTGCTTTGCTGTGACTTTCATCAACTTGTGAAGGATCTCCAAGGGCTTGGAAGAGAGCTTGCCCCCTGACCGAAGTTCCAGGACCATTGGACTTCACCCCCTTTGTGAATTGCTGCTGGAAACTCTGTTTCAGTGGCTACAGAGGTAGGGAGCTGTGACCGACTCTCACGACCGACTCGGTGTCCTGTAAGCACTGCATCGAAGCACCGTCTCGCCCTGCAACGCACGGCCCTGGTCTCACCGACTCCGTCAACGAGCCGCTGCCTGCACCGCATCGAGGGACAACGCGTCCTGCAACGCTTCGCTACGCCGAATCGAACTGGTCCGACCGACACGGTCACTGCTGCTGAGTTCGAGTCCTGTGACCGCACCGGAGTTGGGCACCGCTCGCACGCTTCGCGACGCACCGCCCGACTCGCACCGCTGTCCCGGACTGATCGACGCCAGCTCCTGAATCCGGCCCCGTCGCCGCACCGCAACCTGCCAGCACCGCATCGAAGCACCGTCTCGCCCTGCAACGCACGGCCCTGGTCTCACCGACTCCGTCTCGACGACGTCAATGAGCCGCTGCCTGCACCGCATCGAGGGACAACGCGTCCTGCAACGCTTCCATTTTTGCATCGCGACCGCGACGAACAGCCCTCCGGCTCGCACGCCCGTGCCTGCCGCTTCAAGTAAAAGGTACTGTGACCGAGTCTGTCTACGCTGTGTTGGCCCGTCTCGACGCGGTCAGCTGGATCTGTTAGACTCTGTTTGTTCTCAACATCGCCGTAGCCGGAGGAGGCTACCGACTCGCACAGAACCTTGAATTAAGCCTTTTTGATCAGAACTAAGCATCCTTGATAGTATTGTGGATTATTTTTGTCGTTTATGGTCTTGTGATAAATCTATATAAAGTATACCTATTTTTATAAATATATAACCAGTGTGGTGTCCATTTGTAGTGTTGTCACTTGATTACTGTATGTGTTCACAAATGCTTTACACACTGCCTCTGAACTAAGCCTGTCTGCTCGTGCCAAGCTACCAAGAGGGTGAGCAGGGGTTATTTCAGGAGTGTACCTACTTTCCCTGACTAGACTCAAGGGTCCCTATTTGGACAAAGGTACCTACCTCTGCCAACTAGAGACCCCCAAATCTAACAGTTAGTAGTTGTGTTGTTACTATCATTGGCAGCATAGCAGGTCAATGTGTGGTGCAAGCTGCAGTGGCCTCCTGACGAGAGCCCTGGCACTTGTTTTTTTTTTTACAAATAAAGCACCGGTGTCTCTATAGCAGACAAAGTTTCCTCTGGTCCTTCCAAGGGTGCCAAGGACAAGAGACAGTGCCCCCCAAGCCCCCTCCTAATTATTCGCTGAGCCCTTACTGGTGACAGCAAAGTCCTCGCCTTCTTCTGGAGAGTTCCCTTACTGGATTCCAGCTCACAGTGAGTGTAAGCTCACTTTGTCACTCACTTCCCAGTTCCCCCAAAAGATCTTCACCAAAACCAGGGACAGGCCAGGTACAACTGGTCAAATGGTCTGCTTCTTAAGATGAGTCTTCTGGGTGCTCTGTTATGATCTGGGGATCAAAGCGGAGATCAGTCGACACTGGTCCTTTCAAGCATGAAGGGTTTGGTGGGGCGGGTCACACTCCCGCCCACAGCTCAGCATTCTGTCATCTGCTTCCGAGTCCTGCACCACGTACCTTTGAGGCCTGCCTGTCTTTCCTCAATGTCAAGTTGCGTTCTGTC
This sequence comes from Calotriton arnoldi, assembly GCA_963921515.1. Classification (NCBI taxonomy): domain Eukaryota; kingdom Metazoa; phylum Chordata; class Amphibia; order Caudata; family Salamandridae; genus Calotriton; species Calotriton arnoldi. Next base: position 2,136,464 of record CAWUFW010000053.1, read on the forward strand.
TCTTAGGAGCCTCACAAGCAATGCTTAATTGGTGCTGGTGGTTGTAGGAGAGTAGGATCTGCTTCTTATAGTTATCCCCACTTTTTGCTGCTGTTTCACTGTTTTTCGACTTAGCCAGACTGAGGCCCTGCTAATCAGGACCCCAGTCTATCTGCTTTCTACTCTAAATTGATTGTATGTACTTTAGGTACACTCCAGATTGGATTCTGGGGTACCCTTGTGAGTCCCTAGTATATGGTATACTATGTACCCAGGGCATAGGTACCCCAGAGGCCTACCAGGGGCTGCAGCATGCATTATGACACCCCTGGGAAGCCTTTTAAAATGACACAACAGGTCTGCTACAGCAACCTGTGTAAGGTGGTGTATCCACCCCTTACTGAGATATAGGTTCCCTATATCTCTCCATATCACTGCACATGTAAACCTATCAGTCACCCCTATGGCAGGCCTTAACAATCCTGAAGGCAGGGTGCTGGGTTTCATGTGAGAGGGTGCCCATGCATGAGCAGAGCCCCTCTGCAGCTTTCGGAATCTTCATTCCGGGGTTGTTTGTGATGCAGCCAACCATATACTCTTAAGTGCATTATAACCTCGCGGTAAATGCTAACTTGAGAATGGCTGCATGGAAACATGTCGTGTTTGGTGTCAAACACCTTGGAATCATACCTCCACCCCAGTAACTGGGGTGGGAGGTATGATTCCACCCTACTAGAGGGAGAAACATGGCACCACCGGTACACCCGGTACCAGCTTAACAGAACCCTGGCATCACAAAATGGATGCTGCAGCCACAGACACGAGTCTGCCCTCCTGCTGCTGGACGAAACTCCGGCAGGGGAGGCCTGGACAATAGGTTTCCTGTCACAGGGAGGTGTGACCACCTCCCAGACAGGCTTTAGTGTATTGGGGCTGGGTGGGTGCACTCCATGAGTGCTTCGAAGTCTGCACTGGGGGCACATTTGGTGTCCCTGTGCATAGTCCAGCTCAAACCGGCCCTGCTCTGGCGCGAAACTGGACAAAGGAAATGGGTGTAGCCACCCCTCTTTCCTCACCCTCCCATAGGTGGGTCCCCAGAGTTTGTCCCACCCCTTCCTTGGGTATAAAGTAGGAACCCCTGACTACAGGACTTTAGATTACACCTGGACTAAACTCTGACACAGAAACCAAGTACTTCGACGATCTACACTACGCTGGATGACTGAAGAATCTCCCTTGGAGTAAAGGAGTTACTCCCCTGCAAGGCAGGCACCTTTAACGCAACTGACCGGTTGGCATCTCCGAAGCTCCTGTGGACTCCGAAGAGTATTGCCACACAGGAGGTGTGTTCCCGAGGTGTCTGAGGTTGATCTGTGCCCACAGCAAGTCTGAGGCCCGTATCCCTCGTGGAGACCGTGCAACCCGAACCCCTGGACACTGCAACCATTTGCAGAAGCATCAGCTTTCCGGCAACCCCTGAGGCTGAGCTTTGGGATACTTGTAGCCCTGACCCCGAGCAGTAATTACACTGAAGATTGCTGGCCTACACTCAACGAGTGTTCCGTGGACTGCCATTTTGTGATTCCTCTTGAGGTCCCTTTGCGATCCCTGGTCCGTTGACCTGTGGGTCCCCAAGAAGCCCACTCTAACTTTAATTGGGCTTCTCTGGTTGCTCCAGATGTGCCCTGACTCTCCATTGATTGGGGAGTCCCCAGGACCTTGCTGGTCCTCACAGAAGCATCTTTTCTCTTCCTGCGTGGGTTGCTGTTGCCAAGGCTTGTTGTGTTCAATCCAAGCACCGACATGCCAGCACTCGACATCCTTTGTGGGGCAGCTCGAATCCGGCTCCTGGTTGTCCTCGACATCTCCTGGACCCCGTGGCTGCAGAGTCAAGCTTCACCTCTTCGCACCTGAAGCACCCGACATCGGTGGGCATTCGATTGCTCCGCTCCTGGTCACTGGCTAGTGACCCAGACTCTGTCCCCTCTGCTTTCAGGTTCTTCACATCTTCGATCCAGGCTTGGATCACCCCGGACACTTTTCTTCTTCACGGCAGCAGCACTTTGCAGCAGATCGCCATTGAAAACAACGACTATTCCTGACACCCTTTGACACCTATGCACCCGGCTTCCCTGGGTGAGGTAACTCGAGTACTACGGTGCTCCCATGGGTGTTGGCCCTAGAACCCCTTAAGTCTAAAGGGGTTTGCTCAAAGTCCTCTCCTAAGTGTCCTTTTGCTTTAAAATACCAACCGCGACTTTCCTCATAGAATCCTACGGCGCTCGCGGCTGTGTTCTCACACTGCACACGTCCCCCGTGGGTCTCCTGTGTCACTACCTTGGGTGCTTCCTTGGGGTCCCAGCGATTCTACGTGCTCTAGGCACTGTGTCTAGTCAAGTCGTGGTTCTTATACCACTTTCTTAATATATGGTTTGGTCCCCCCTGGGGCCCATTGTATATTGTGCTATTTACTGTCGTTTTAATACTGTGATATTGTGTATCTTGGACTCTAATCTCATAAAGAGATTAGTAGTGAGTGTTTAGAAATAAATACATATATTTTATATATATACCTGGTGTGGTTCTCCTTTCATTTGGTCATTCAAGGGGTTATAATCTGGTAAACCAAGCTGCTTTACACTCCTTCAAGACTTAGCCTGAAGGCTGCTCTCCATAGCTACCACTAGGATAGCTTTCAATAAAGGTTGTCTTTAAACCTATCATCAATAAGGGTCGTTTGGAGTGGTGCAAGGTGCCCACTATAACTAGTGGACAGCATATGCCAGGCCAACTTCTCACATTGGTGTGCAGCGGTTGGATTCAAGCTTGCTATTGCTTTACCAGATAATCTCTTTGAGTGACTAACTGAAAACCACTATAGGTACATAGGTACATATAAATCAAGTCTAGAATACAGTAAGTTCTACTGAACTTAGAGTTGTGTGTCAAGGACTTAGCACACCCTTTCTACAACTCAAGAGAGTTTTGTAGGCCCCACTCGAGTAGGTAGGTGCATACACCACACCACACTAGTCATGTCTTCAAGGGCAGAAACCAGTGGGTCTCTCCCAACTAAGTATGACCAGGTCTCATACCAAGAATTGAGGACTATGTGTGCCTCTAGGAAATTGAAGACCGGGAAAAGCCCATCCACCCAACATCTCATAAAGTTGTTGCTTGAAGATGACCTCAGAAAGACCCCAGGGTCTGATGAGGTTGGCAAAGGGGGTGGGACAGCAGAAGAGGAAAGGCCAGGTAGTGAACACTACTATGACCCAGACTCTGATGCTGGCCAGGGGGATCAAAATGATTCCAACCTGGAAAATCCAATTCTTCCTGAAGGTGAGGAAGGAGGCCCCAGTGGGGTTCTCTTTACCCCACCTGGAAGGGTTAATAGTCTACCAAGAAGATCAAGATCTCCTTCACAGAAATTTAATCATTCTGGTACGTCTATAGGGTCCTCTGCTTCTCATAAAAGGGCATCCTCTTATGAGAAGAAATGCAAACTGCTTGAGTTTGAGAGAGCTAAGCTCAGAATCAAGAGAGAGCAATTGGCCTTAGACAGGGAATCCCTGGAGCTTCAGAGAGCTTCTCAGAAGTTGGGGCTAGAGCCCCATGGTGGCAGCAACAGTGTCCCTAGAGGTAGAGATCATACTCATGACCATAGGAACCTGAACAAGATTGTCCCTCCCTACCAGAGTGGGGATGACATCCACAAATGGATAACTGCACTGGAGAGGGCCTGTAAGGTACAGAGGGTCCCTCAGGAGCAGTGGGCAGCAATCTTGTGGCTCTCCTTTGCAGACAAAGGTAGAGACAAGCTCCTCACTGTAAGAGAAGAGGATGCTGACAATTACAAAGTCCTGAAGAGTGCTCTGATTGAGGGGTTTGGCCTAACCACTGAACAATACAGGTTAAAGTTCAGAGATACCCAAAAGGCACAGACTCAGGACTGGGTTGACTTTGTTGATTGTGCTACTAAGGCTCTGGAAGGCTGGTTACTTGGCAGTAAGGTGTGTGATTTCAAAGGATTGTACAATTTAATCATGAGAGAGCAGATCCTTAACAACTGTCAAAATCAACTGTTGCATCAGTACCTGGTGGACTCTGATCTGACCTCTCCCCAAAAATTGGGTCAGAAGGCAGACAAGTGGGTCAGAACCAGGGTGAGGCAGAAGGTTCAGAACCAAGGTGGTGACTTCAAGAAGCAAGATTCTAAAAACTCTGATAAGGGTGGGGAGAAGGGTAAAGACCAGAAGTCTTCTCAAGGGCCCCAAAAATCTGCATCTTGTGGGGAGTCCCAATCTAACAAAGGAAAAGTCCAAAAGAAACCATGGTGTAAAATCTGTAAACAGAAAACCCATTGGACTAGTGATTGTACCAAGACCAAAGACTCAACTCCAGCCACCATTGCCCCTAAGGCAACTGTTCCCCCTAGTTCAGCTCCAAGTGGTGCTGTTCCAAATAAGGGTGTAGTAGGGTTAACCCTGGGATCTGAGATGGACTCTGGCCTAGTCAGAGTTCCAACTCAGGCTGTACTGGTCTGTGATGGAGGCATGGATATGTCCTCCTATGTGAGTCCCAGTAATCTGGGCAAATACAGACAGCAGCCCTTGATTAATGGAAAAGAGGCTTTGGCATTCAGGGACACAGGAGCAAGTGTCACCATGGTGACAAAAGATCTTGTAGCCCCTGAGCAGATCATACTTGGTGAAATGTACCAAGTGACCAATGCTAGCAATGTCAGGACAGACCATTCCCTGGCAGTTGTTAATTTCTCCTGGGGAGGGGTAACTGGCCCTAAGAAGGTTGTGGTAAGTGCAGACCTCCCTGTTGAATGCCTGCTTGGAAATGATTTGGAAACTTCAGCTTGGGCTGAAGTTGAGCTCAGGACCCATGCAGAAATGTTGGGCATCCCTGCCGATGTGTTTGCTATGACCAGGTCACAGGCAAAAATGTCTAAAACTGAACAGGCCCTGGATCCTGGAAGAATGGACCAGGTGCCTCCCAAGAGGAGGAGCAGTAGGGTTAAGGCAGTGTCTTCCCCCCTGCCTCAGAATGCAGATCAGTCTCTTGAGGGAGATGATCTCAGTCCTGAAGAAGGAACTGTCCCAGAGGAGCTTGAACCTGATCAGGTTGAGTTCTTGGGGACAGGGGGCCCTTCCAGGGCAGATCTGAGCCAGGAGCAACTGAGCTGCCCCTCTCTTGAACCCCTCAGACAGCAAGCTGCTGCTGAGGCTGCTGGGAGTGCTAGTGGGTCCCATAGGATCTATTGGGATGATGGACTCCTTTCCTCAGAGTGTAGAGACCCCAAGCCTGGAGCCACAGGAGGTTGGTTATACCTCTGAAGTTTAGGAGCTTCCTCTTGACCCTAGCACATGATATTCCCTTAGCAGGTCAACTGGGCCAAAACAAGACTTGGGACAGAATTGTCCCTCACTTTCATTGGCCTCATAGTCTGAAGACACCAAGGAGTTTTGTCGCTCCTGTGTCACCTGTCAAGCCAGTGGTAAGGCAGGTAGCACTACAAAGGCCCCCCTGATACCACTACCTGTGGTGGGGGTTCCCTTTGAGAGGGTAGGGCTTGACATTGTTGGTCCCCTAGATCCTCAAACAACATCTGGGCACAGATTTATCCTGGTGGTGGTGGACCATGCCACTAGGTACCCAGAAGCAATTCCCTCAGGACCACCACAGCTCCTGTGGTGGCAAGGGCCCTCCTGGGAATCTTTTCCAGGGTGGGTTTTCCTAAGGAGGTAGTATCAGACAGAGCTGCAAACTTCATGTCTAGTTACTTGACTGCTATGTGGAAGGAGTGTGGAGTAAATTATAAATTTACCACCCCCTATCACCCACAATGCAATGGTTTAGTTGAAAGGTTCAACAAAACATTAAAGGGCATGATTAAAGGTCTCCCAGAAAAGCTTAGGCGCAGATGGGACATACTTTTGCCCTGCCTTCTCTTTGCCTACAGAGAGGTTCCACAGAAGGGGGTTAGTTACAGCCCATTTGAGCTTCTGTTTGGACATCCAGTTAGGTGTCCATTGTGTCTAGTGAAGGAGGGATGGGAGTTACCTCTCAAACCCCCTAAACAGGATATTGTGGACTATGTACTTGGTCTCCGCTCCCGGATGGCTGAGTACATGAAGAAGGCAACTAAAAACCTTGAGGCTAGCCAGGAATTGCAAAAGGCCTGGCATGACCAAAAGGCTGTGCTGACTGTTTATCAGCCAGGACAGAAAGTATGGGTGTTGGAACCTGTGGCCCCAGCAGCCCTCCAAGACAAGTGGAGTGGCCCCCATACCATTGTTGAACAGAAGGGAGAGGTTACTTATCTGGTGGACCTTGGAACTCCCAGGAGCCCCCACAGGGTGCTCCATGTCAACAGACTGAAACCATATGTTGACAGGGCAGACATGGGCTTGCTCATGGCTACTGATGAGGGACAGGAGGAAGAGAGTGATCCACTCCCTGACCTGCTCTCACAGAACCCTGATGATGGATCAGTAGATGGTGTAGCCTTGGCAGGCAGCCTCACTGACCAGCAGCAAACTGATTGCAGAAAAGTTCTCAATCAGTTCAGACATATGTTCTCTCTGACTCCAAGTCAGACTACCTGGTGCACTCATGAAGTGGACACTGGGGACAGTCGGCCTGTTAAAAATAAGATTTACAGGCAACCTGACCATGTCAGGGACTGCATCAGGACTGAAGTCCAGAAGATGTTGGATTTGGGTGTGATTGAACCCTCAGATTGCCCTTGGGCTAGTCCAGTAGTCTTAGTGCCTTAACCTCATACCCAGGGTGGTAAGAGAGAGACGAGGTTTTGTGTAGACTACAGAGGTCTCAATGCAGTCACTAGGACTGATGCCCATCCCATACCAAGGGCAGATGAGCTCATAGACACTTTGGCCTCAGCCAAGTTTCTCAGCACATTTGACCTGACAGCTGGCTACTGGCAAATCAGATTAACTGAGGATGCAAAAGCCAAAACAGCATTTTCTACCCCTAGTGGGCACTACCAATTTGTGGTGATGCCCTTTGGTTTGAAAAATGCACCTGTCACTTTTCAAAGGTTGGTGAACAAAGTCCTTACAGGCCTGGCAGCATATAGTGCAGCATATCTAGATGATATTGCTGTCTTTAGCTCCACCTGGGAGGATCACCTGGTCCACCTGCGAAATGTTTTGGAGGCCCTGCAGAAAGCAGGCCTAACTATCAAGGCCACCAAGTGCCAGATAGAGCAGAGTCAGGTTGTGTACCTGGGCCACCTTGTGGGTAGAGGGCAGGTTCAACCATTGCAGAGCAAAATCCAGACCATCATGGACTGGGTTGCTCCAACCACCCAGACTCAGGTCAGAGCTTTCTTGGGCCTGACTGGGTACTATAGAAGATTTGTCAAAGGGTATGGATCCATAGTGACCCCTTTGAATGACTTAACTTCTAAAAGAATGCCAAAGAAAGTTCAGTGGACAGTTAGCTGTCAAAAGGCATTTGATGACCTGAAGCAGGCCATGTGCACTGCTCCCATTCTGCAAAGTCCTGATTACTCCAAGCAATTTATTGTCCAAACAGATGCATCTGAGTTGGGGGCAGGGGCTGTGTTATCACAATTGAATGATGAAGGTCAGGATCAGCCAGTAGCTTTTATTAGCGGAAGGTTGACCCCCAGAGAGAAACGTTGGTCAGCCATTGAGAGGGAGGCCTTTGCTGTGGTTTGGGCCTTGAAGAAGCTGAGGCCATACTTGTTTGGCACTCACTTCATTGTTCAGACAGACCACAAGCCCCTCTTATGGCTAAAACAGATGAAGGGTGAAAACCCCAAACTTTTAAGGTGGTCCATTTCCCTACAGGGGATGGACTATACAGTGGAACATAGACCTGGGAGTAACCATGCCAATGCATATGGACTCTCCAGATATTTCCACTTAGAACATGAAGACTCAACTGGTCAAGGTTAGTTTAATGTCCTGACGTTTGGGGTGGGGGGTTGTGTAGGAGAGTAGGATCTGCTTCTTATAGTTACCCCCACTTTTTGCTGATGTTTCACTGTTTTTCGACTTAGCCAGACTGAGGCCCTGCTAATCAGGACCCCAGTCTATCTGCTTTCTACTCTAAATTGATTGTATGTACTTTAGGTACACTCCAGATTGGATTCTGGGGTACCCTTGTGAGTCCCTAGTATATGGTATACTATGTACCTAGGGCATAGGTACCCCAGAGGCCTACCAGGGGCTGCAGCATGTATTATGCCACCCCTGGGAAGCCTTTTAAAATGACACAACAGGTCTGCTACATCAACCTGTGTAAGGTGGTGTATCCACCCATTACAGAGATATAGGTTCCCTATATCTCTCCATATCACTGCACATGTAAACCTATCAGTCACCCCTATGGCAGGCCTTAACAATCCTGAAGGCAGGGTGCTGGGTTTCATGTGAGAGGGTGCCCATGCATGAGCAGAGCCCCTCTGCAGCTTTCAGAATCTTCATTCCGGGGTTGTTTGTGATGCAGCCAACCATATACTCTTAAGTGCATTATAACCTCGCGTAAATGCTAACTTGAGAATGGCTGCATGGAAACATGTTGTGCTTGGTGTCAAACACCTTGGAATCATACCTCCACTCCAATAACTGGGGTGGGAGGTATGATTCCACCCTACTAGAGGGAGAAACATGGCACCACCGGTACACCCGGTACCAGCTTAACAGAACCCTGGCATCACAAAATGGATGCTGCAGCCACAGACACGAGTCTGCCCTCCTGCTGCTGGACGAAACTCCGGCAGGGGAGGCCTGGACAATAGGTTTCCTGTCACAGGGAGGTGTGACCACCTCCCAGACAGGCTTTAGTGTATTGGGGCTGGGTGGGTGCACTCCATGAGTGCTTTGAAGTCTGCACTGGGGGCACATTTGGTGTCCCTGTGCATAGTCCAGCTCAAACCGGTTGCAGGGGCTACCAGCCCCTGCTCTGGCGCGAAACTGGACAAAGGAAATGGGTGTAGCCACCCCTCTTTCCTCACCCTCCCATAGGTGGGTCCCCAGAGTTTGTCCCACCCCTTCCTTGGGTATAAAGTAGGAACCCCTGACTACAGGACTTTAGATTACACCTGGACTAAACTCTGACACAGAAACCAAGTACTTCGACGATCTACACTACGCTGGATGACTGAAGAATCTCCCTTGGGGTAAAGGAGTTACTCCCCTGCAAGGCAGGCACCTTTAATGCAACTGACCAGTTGGCATCTCCGAAGCTCCTGCAGACTCAAAAAGAGTATTGCCACACAGGAGGTGGGTTCCCGAGGTCTCTGAGGTTGATCTGTGCCCACAGCAAGTCTGAGGCCCGTATCCCTCGTGGAGACCGTGCAACCCGAACCCCTGGACACCGCGACCATTTGCAGAAGCATCAGCTTTCCGGCAACCCCTGAGGCTGAGCTTTGGGTTACTTGTAGCCCTGACCCCGAGCAGTAATTACACCGAAGATTGCTGGCCTACACTCAACGAGTGTTCCGTGGGCCGCCATTTTGTGATTCCTCTTGAGGTCCCTTCGCGATCCCTGGTCCGTTGACCTGTGGGTCCCCAAGAAGGCAACTCTAACTTTAATTGGACTTTCCTGGTTGCTCCAGATGTGCCCTGACTCTCCATTGCTTGGGGAGTCCCCAGGACCTTGCTGGTCCTCACAGAAGCATCTTTTCTCTTCCTGCATGGGTTGCTGTTGCCAAGGCTTGTTGTGTTCAATCCGAGCACCGACACCCCAGCACTCGACATCCTTTGTGGGGCAGCTCGAATCCGGCACTTGGTTGTCCTCTACATCTCCTGGACCCCGTGGCTGCAGAGTCAAGCTTCACCTCTTCGCACCTGAAGCACCCAACATCGGTGGGCATTCGATTGCTCCGCTCCTGGTCACTGGCTAGTGACCCAGACTCTGTCCCCTCTGCTTTCAGGTTCTTCACATCTTCGATCCAGGCTTGGATCACCCCGGACACTTTTCTTCTTCCCGGCAGCAGCACTTTGCAGCAGATCGCCATTGAAAACATCGACGATTCCCGACACCCTGACACCTATGCACCCGGCTTCCCTGGGTGAGGTAACTCGAGTACTACGGTGCTCCCGTGGGTGTTGGCCCTGGAACCCCTTAAGTCTAAAGGGGTTTGCTCAAAGTCCTCTCCTAAGTGTCCTTTTGCTTTAAAATTCCAACCGCGACTTTCCTCATAGAATCCTACGGCGCTCGCGGCTGTGTTCTCACACTGCACACGTCCCCGTGGGTCTCATGTGTCACTACCTTGGGTGGTTTCTTGGGGTCCCAGCGATTCTACGTGCTGTAGGCACTGTGTCTAGTCAAGACGTGGTTCTTATACCACTTTCTTAATATATGGTTTGGTCCCCCCCTGGGGCCCATTGTATATTGTGCTATTTACTGTCGTTTTTATACTGTGATATTGTGTATCTTGGACTCTAATCTCATAAAGAGATTAGTAGTGAGTGTTTAAAAATAAATACATATATTTTATATATATACCTGGTGTGGTTCTCCTTTCATTTGGTCATTCAAGAGGTTATAATCTGGTAAACCAAGCTGCTTTACACTCCTTCAAGACTTAGCCTGAAGGCTGCTCTCCATAGCTACCACTAGGATAGCTTTCTATAAGGTTGTCTTTAAATCTACCATCAATAAGGGTCGTTTGGACTGGTGCAAGGTGCCCACTATAACTAGTGGACAGCATATGCCAGGCCAACTTCTCACAGTGGTTTACGGTGCTCAGCACCTGCACTTAATTGTCTACACCGGACCTTATGGCTGTCTGCCACATGGTGGTGCTGTTGTCTGATTTAGAGATGAGCACAACAGCAGTTGTTTATTAATTCAAAATACATTACAAATGACTCATACATTGCGTCCAAGCTATTCCTATAGCTGTGGGGCCAGGAAGAGTGGGAATTGTCACACTTGTTGGAGTGTGATTGTTAGAAGTTGTGTTGGTACTGTCACTAGCAGCGCTGGCAGGGGTAATGGGTAATGCGAGCTGCTGTAGTATCCTGACACGGCCCTGGAACTTATTATTTTACAAATTAAGCACTGCTCACAAGTCTGGTCTCAGTGGCTAACAGACTACACACAGGCGTCGTTCTGTGCCTGTGTAAAATTCAACAGTGCTACCAGAAGCAGGCCTGTGTAAGATTCAACCATGCTATCCGAAGCAGGCCTGTGTAAGATTCAACCATGCTATCCGAAGCAGGCCTGTGTAAGATTAATCCATGCTACCAGAAGCAGGCCTGTGTAAGATTCAACCATGCTATCCGAAGCAGGCCTGTGTAAGATTCAACCATGCTACCAGAAGCAGGCCTGTGTAAGATTCAACCATGCTACCAGAAGCAGGCCTGTGTAAGATTCAACCATGCTATCCGAAGCAGGCCTGTGTAAGATTAATCCATGCTACCAGAAGCAGGCCTGTGTAAGATTCAACCATGCTACCCGAAGCAGGCCTGTGTAAGATTCAACCATGCTATCCGAAGCAGGCCTGTGTAAGATTCAACCATGCTATCCGAAGCAGGCTTGTGTAAGATTCAACCATGCTACCCGAAGCAGGCCTGTGTAAGATTCAACCATGCTACCCGAAGCAGGCCTGTGTAAGATTCAACCATGCTACCCGAAGCAGGCCTGTGTAAGATTAATCCATGCTACCAGAAGCAGGCCTGTGTAAGATTCAACCATGCTACCAGAAGCAGGCCTGTGTAAGATTCAACCATGCTACCCGAAGCAGGCCTGTGTAAGATTCAACCATGCTACCCGAAGCAGGCCTGTGTAAGATTCAACCATGCTACCAGAAGCAGGCCTGTGTAAGATTCAACCATGCTATCCGAAGCAGGCCTGTGTAAGATTAATCCATGCTACCAGAAGCAGGCCTGTGTAAGATTCAACCATGCTACCCGAAGCAGGCCTGTGTAAGATTCAACCATGCTACCCGAAGCAGGCCTGTGTAAGATTAATCCATGCTACCAGAAGCAGGCCTGTGTAAGATTCAACCATGCTATCCGAAGCAGGCCTGAGTAAGATTAATCCATGCTACCTGAAGCAGGCCTGTGTAAGATTCAACCATGCTACCTGAAGCAGGCCTGTGTAAGATTCAACCATGCTACCTGAAGCAGGCCTGTGTAAGATTCAACCATGCTACCAGAAGCAGGCCTGTGTAAGATTCAACCATGCTATCCGAAGCAGGCCTGTGTAAGATTAATCCATGCTACCTGAAGCAGGCCTGTGTAAGATTCAACCATGCTACCTGAAGCAGGCCTGTGTAAGATTCAACCATGCTATCCGAAGCAGGCCTGTGTAAGATTAATCCATGCTACCAGAAGCAGGCCTGTGTAAGATTCAACCATGCTACCAGAAGCAGGCCTGTGTAAGATTCAGCCATGCTATCCGAAGCAGGCCTGTGTAAGATTAATCCATGCTACCAGAAGCAGGCCTGTGTAAGATTCAACCATGCTACCAGAAGCAGGCCTGGGTAAGATTCAACCATGCTACCAGAAGCAGGCCTGGGTAAGATTCAACCATGCTACCTGAAGCAGGCCTGTTTAAGATTCAACCATGCTTTCTGAAGCAGGCCTGTGTAAGATTCAACCATGCTACCTGAAGCAGGCCTGGGTAAGATTCAACCATGCTACCTGAAGCAGGCCTGTTTAAGATTCACCCATGCTACCAGAAGCAGGCCTGGGTAAGATTCAACCATGCTACCAGAAGCAGGCCTGGGTAAGATTCAACCATGCTACCTGAAGCAGGCCTGTTTAAGATTCAACCATGCTATCCGAAGCAGGCCTGTGTAAGATTCAACCATGCTACCAGAAGCAGGCCTGTGTAAGATTCAACCATGCTACCCGAAGCAGGCCTGTGTAAGATTCAACCATGCTATCCGAAGCAGGCCTGTGTAAGATTCAACCATGCTACCAGAAGCAGGCCTGTGTAAGATTCAACCATGCTATCCGAAGCAGGCCTGTGTAAGATTCAACCATGCTACCAGAAGCAGGCCTGTAAGATTCAACCATGCTATCTGAAGCAGGCCTGTGTAAGATTAATCCATGCTACCAGAAGCAGGCCTGTGTAAGATTCAACAGTGCTATCCGAAGCAGGCCTGTGTAAGATTCAACCATGCTACCTGAAGCAGGCCTGTGTAAGATTCAACCATGCTACCTGAAGCAGGCCTGTGTAAGATTCAACCATGCTACCAGAAGCAGGCCTGTGTAAGATTCAACCATGCTACCTGAAGCAGGCCTGTGTAAGATTCAACCATGCTATCTGAAGCAGGCCTGTGTAAGATTAATCCATGCTACCTGAAGCAGGCCTGTGTAAGATTAATCCATGCTACCTGAAGCAGGCCTGTGTAAGATTCAACCATGCTACCCGAAGCAGGCCTGTGTAAGATTAATCCATGCTACCAGAAGCAGGCCTGTGTAAGATTCAACCATGCTACCAGAAGCAGGCCTGTGTAAGATTCAACCATGCTATCCGAAGCATGCCTGTGTAAGATTAATCCATGCTACCAGAAGCAGGCCTGTGTAAGATTCAACCATGCTACCTGAAGCAGGCCTGTGTAAGATTCAACCATGCTATCCGAAGCAGGCCTGTGTAAGATTCAACCATGCTATCCGAAGCAGGCCTGTGTAAGATTCAACCATGCTACCAGAAGCAGGCCTGTGTAAGATTCAACCATGCTACCCGAAGCAGGCCTGTGTAAGATTCAACCATGCTACCAGAAGCAGGCCTGTGTAAGATTCAACCATGCTATCCGAAGCAGGCCTGTGTAAGATTCAACCATGCTACCCGAAGCAGGCCTGTGTAAGATTAATCCATGCTACCAGAAGCAGGCCTGTGTAAGATTCAACCATGCTATCCGAAGCAGGCCTGTGTAAGATTCAACCATGCTATCCGAAGCAGGCCTGTGTAAGATTCAACCATGCTACCTGAAGCAGGCCTGTGTAAGATTCAACCATGCTACCTGAAGCAGGCCTGTGTAAGATTCAACCATGCTACCTGAAGCAGGCCTGTGTAAAATTCAACTGCGATATCTGAAGCAGGCCTGTGTAAGATTAATCCATGCTACCTGAAGCAGGCCTGTGTAAGATTCAACCATGCTATCTGAAGCAGGCCTGTGTAAGATTCAACCATGCTATCCGAAGCATGCCTGTGTAAGATTAATCCATGCTACCAGAAGCAGGCCTGTGTAAGATTAATCCATGCTACCCGAAGCAGGCCTGTGTAAGATTCAACCATGCTATCTGAAGCAGGTCTGTGTAAGATTCAGCCATGCTACCCGAAGCAGGCCTGTGTAAGATTCAACCATGCTATCCGAAGCAGGCCTGTGTAAGATTCAACCATGCTACCAGAAGCAGGCCTGTGTAAGATTCAACCATGCTACCTGAAGCAGGCCTGTATAAGATTCAACCATGCTATCCGAAGCAGGCCTGTGTAAGATTCAACCATGCTACCAGAAGCAGGCCTGTGTAAGATTCAACCATGCTACCCGAAGCAGGCCTGTGTAAGATTCAACCATGCTATCCGAAGCAGGCCTGTGTAAGATTCAACCATGCTACCAGAAGCAGGCCTGTGTAAGATTCAACCATGCTATCCGAAGCAGGCCTGGGTAAGATTCAACCATGCTATCCGAAGCAGGCCTGTGTAAGATTCAACCATGCTACCTGAAGCAGGCCTGTGTAAGATTCAACCATGCTACCAGAATCAGGCCTGTGTAATATTCAACCATGCTATCCGAAGCAGGCCTGTGTAAGATTAATCCATGCTACCTGAAGCAGGCCTGTGTAAGATTAATCCATGCTACCTGAAGCAGGCCTGTGTAAGATTCAACCATGCTACCAGAAGCAGGCCTGTGTAAGATTCAACCATGCTATCCGAAGCAGGCCTGTGTAAGATTCAACCATGCTACCTGAAGCAGGCCTGTGTAAGATTCAACCATGCTACCAGAAGCAGGCCTGTGTAAAATTCAACCATGCTATCCGAAGCAGGCCTGTGTAAGATTCAACCATGCTATCTGAAGCAGGCCTGTGTAAGATTAATCCATGCTACCTGAAGCAGGCCTGTGTAAGATTAATCCATGCTACCTGAAGCAGGCCTGTGTAAGATTCAACCATGCTACCCGAAGCAGGCCTGTGTAAGATTAATCCATGCTACCAGAAGCAGGCCTGTGTAAGATTCAACCATGCTACCCGAAGCAGGCCTGTGTAAGATTCAACCATGCTACCAGAAGCAGGCCTGTGTAAGATTCAACCATGCTATCCGAAGCATGCCTGTGTAAGATTCAACCATGCTTTCTGAAGCAGGCCTGTGTAAGATTCAACCATGTTTTCTGAAGCAGGCCTGTGTAAGATTCAACCATGCTTTCTGAAGCAGGCCTGTGTAAGATTCACCCGTGCTTTCTGAAGCAGGCCTGTGTAAGATTCACCCTTTCTACCTGAAACACCATCAGATATGGCATGGTATGAGACATGGGGCTGCTGCGTTGTATTCGACTAAAGTGAGTTCTGGTCCGTCCGGTGGGCGACCGCTAACAGGACAATGCAGAATGGCCATGGATGGAGGGAAATCAGCACACAGCCTTATAAGGAGATCTGCAACCATCTCTCAAGCCATCCAGCAATTCATTCATCCTCTCCACCCATCGAGACAGTCATTCATCCATCCTCTCCACCCATCCAGCCGATCTTTCATCCTTCTCTCCACCCACCCATCCAGCCAAAAATCCATTCTTCTCTCCACCCATCCAGCCAACCATCCATCCTTCTCTCTGCATATCCAGCCAATCATCCATCCTTCTCTCCACCCATCCAGCCAACCATCCATCCTTCTCTCTACCTATCCAGCCAACCATCCATCCTTCTCTCTACCTATCCAGCCAACCATCCATCCTTCTCTCTACCTATCCAGCCAATCATCCATCCTTCTCTCCACCGAACCATCCATCCTTCTCTCTACCTATACAGCCAATTTTCCATCATTCTCTCCACCCATCCAGCCAACCATCCATCCTTCCTTCTCTCCACCCATCCAGCCAATCATCCATCCTTCTCTCCACCCACCCATCCAGCCAACCATCCATCCTTCTCTCTACCTATCCAGCCAATCATCCATCCTTCTCTCCACCCACCTATGCAGCCAACCATCCATCTTTCTCTCCACCCATCCAGCCAATCATCCTTCCTTCTCTCCACCCACCCAGCCAATCCTTCATCCTTCTCTCCACCCATCCACCCACTTATTCATCCTTCCTCCTCCCAATCCTTCTGTCCATTCATCCACCCTTCTCTCCACCCACCCATTCAGTCAATCATTTATCAGTCTCTCCACCCGCCCATCTATTCATCCTCTCCACCCATTGAGCCAATCCTTCATCTTTCTCTCCATCCAATCATCCATCCATAACTTCACCCATCCAGCCAATCATCCATCCTTCTCTCCACCCATACAGCCAATCATCCCTCCATCTCTCCACCCATCCAGCCAATCAGCCATCCTTCTTTTCACCCATCCAGCCAACCAGCCATCCTTCTCTCCACCCATCCAGCCAATCATCCATCCTTCTTTCCACCCATCCAGCCAATCGTTCATCCTTCCTCCTCCCCATCCTTCTGTCCATTCATCCGTCCTTCTCTCCAGACTGCCCTTCCATGCTCCCATGTTACATGTTTTAGATTACAACAATGCAATATTGATCATTAAAAAAGCTACTAACTAGACACTGAAAAGGTCAGTTTCCCACTGAACTCTACAGTGGCCTATAGCAATATAATATTGATCATTAAAAAGCAATGAGGTGGTATATTTTTGGTTCCAAGCTTAATTTGGGCTACAACATGTCATAAAACTTATATGAGTGTCCCCGTCACACTGCTCATACGTAAGGAATGGCTGTTGTTACAGCTACGTCGACTGCATTACTGTCCTAGTTTGCATTTACTTTCTCAGGACCGATTGTTGGATATGCAGCCATATCCCATTTGCTACCACTGTAATAGTTGGCCGGTGTTGGCTCTTTTGAGACAATCGTCGATGAAAAATAGCAAATCTAGTAGATTAAAATGAAAACGAAGCAAACAGAGTGAACATCGTGCCGTGCTCGCTCATTCTCGCTGAAATTGCTTCGAGCCACATGGCCTAAGCGCCTCTCATCCGCGAGAGGAGTTGGAATAATCTGCTGGATTAACTCGCAGAGGTGTCCGCTTAACCGCATCTGATCCAGTCCTCGGCGTAGAGAGAGTGATTACAGAGGAGCCGAAGGGCTGATGTCTGACGAGGAGCCGCACATGGCAGCCACAGACCTCCTCGTAGGGTCTCCCAACATGTAACTTAATGATATATATCGTCAAGGTACGTGGATGTGGAGTTAAGAATAGCAAATTTATACTTATGCCTATGCACTTACCTTCACAATATTGTGATCTCGATATTTAGGCCACCATGTTTTTGTAAGGCGATATATATCCGGACATACAGTCTCTGTATAAACCCTTTCACTCTGTCCAGTTTGGAAATATGTTCGTGGTTTGGTGTTACCTATCCATTTTTAGGACTTGCCTAAGTAGCACATGTGATGTCTCTTGCAAAGACTTTTGTTTTCTATACAGAGGGCTTAAAGCCCTCCCATTACTTACCATTGATTGGATTCATTGCCACTCTCAATTCCTTGCTTCTTACTGGCCAGCCGCTGTAGGCTTCCATCCTCTTCCTGTGTTTATCCCTCCCTTGGAACATTGATGCATTACTTGTGTCTTTTCACTACTCTATTTTTCAGGTACTAGTTTTTTCTTTGTGTTTAAACACTCTACCAGAGAGCGTCTTTTTCAGGGGCCTCTGTTGTGTACTTTTCACCCCTCCATGCTCCTCTGCTTGCCGTCACTACCCCTCCTTCTTCTTGTTGTCCATGTTGCCTTGTCCCCTCCTTCCCACTGTCCGAGTTGACTTTGTCCCCTGCCTGCCACTCTCCATAAGTGCTTTGCCCCCTCCCTTCATCCTTCCATCTGTCCGTGTTGGCTTTGCCCTCTCCCTTCCTTCATCCCACTGTCCGTGTTTGCTTTGCCGTCTCCCTTTCTCCCTCCTACTGTCTGAGTTGACTTTCTCCCCTCCCTGCCTCTGTACATGTTGGCTTTGCCCCTTCCCTTCATCCCTCCTGTAGTCCGTGTTTGATTTGACCTCTCCCTTCTTCCATCCCACTGTCCATGTTGGCTTTGCCCCTCTCCCTCCCACTGCCCGTGTTTGCTTTGCCCTCTCCCTTCCTCCATCCCACTGTCCATGTTGGCTTTGCCCTCTCCCTTCTTCCATCACACTGTCCATGTTGGCTTTGCCCCTCTCCCTCCCACTGTCCGTGTTGGCTTTGCCCTCTCCCTTCCTCCATCACACTGTCCATGTTGACTTTGCCCTCTCCCTTCCTTCATCCCACTGTCCGTGTTTGCTTTGCCGTCTCCCTTTCTCCCTCCTACTGTCTGAGTTGACTTTCTCCCCTCCCTGCCTCTGTACATGTTGGCTTTGCCCCTTCCCTTCATCCCTCCTGTAGTCCGTGTTTGATTTGACCTCTCCCTTCTTCCATCCCACTGTCCATGTTGGCTTTGCCCCTCTCCCTCCCACTGCCCGTGTTTGCTTTGCCCTCTCCCTTCCTCCATCCCACTGTCCATGTTGGCTTTGCCCTCTCCCTTCTTCCATCACACTGTCCATGTTGGCTTTGCCCCTCTCCCTCCCACTGTCCGTGTTGGCTTTGCCCTCTCCCTTCCTCCATCACACTGTCCGTGTTGACTTTGCCCTCTCTCTTCCTCCCTCCCACTGTCCGTGTTTGCTTTGCCCCTCTCCCTCCCACTGTCCGTGTTGGCTTTGCCCTCTCCCTTCCTCCATCACACTGTCCGTGTTGACTTTGCCCTCTCTCTTCCTCCCTCCCACTGTCCGTGTTTGCTTTGCCCCTCTCCCTCCCACTGTCCGTGTTGGCTTTGCCCTCTCCCTTCCTCCATCACACTGTCCGTGTTGGCTTTGCCCTCTCCCTTCCTCCATCCCACTATCCGTGTTTGCTTTGCCCCTCTCTCCATCTGGTTTATGTATGTCAGGTTTGCCTGCTCTCTTCCTCTGCTGTCTGTGTTGGCTTTCCCCACCCTCTCACCCACTGTTCGTTTTACCTTGCCCCCACCCACACTCTCTCCCACCAGTTTGCATTGCCCTCTCCACCCACCATCACCATAAAAAAGTGCTATGATGCCGACACTGCTGACCCTGTCATTACCCCCCCCAATTGCCCTACATGTTGCCCCCCCCCTTCGTGTTGTCTCCCGCCCCACCCTCCCTCCAGCCAGCAATAAAAAAAAGCACTATGATGCTGCTAGCTCTGGCCACATCATATGATTTTTGTTTTATCTTTCAGCTATGCTGGATGTATAGCATAGCTAAAAAACATTGACCAAGCCAATACATCAGTTAGGCGCGACCCATTGACTTTGCCAATGTGTGTTCCTCCATCGGTGACTGCTATGCCAGGCCTGATCACAGCTATTGCTTCTAGAAGTGTGGGCTCCCAGTGCCCCACAGGATGCTCAGTGCTGCCACCCACAGGCGGTCTGTGCTCCAGCAGATCCAGACCAGATCGGGTCTTTCAGCCTCAGCCCCTGATTGGTTCAGATAATTCAGGAGATCACAGCGAAAACACAGTGAACAAAGGGTCGAAAGAGACACATGTGTTCCAGATTCACTCCTAGGACCCCTCCCTCCCGCTCCATCATACAGTCCACTCAGAGACTGATGATGCAGAGTTCAGACTGAAGGTCTGGGGTCTCCTTCACGTCTGTCTACACCCCTGAGGAAGAGCCGGAGGGTAGTGTGACTCAGGCAAGCCTGTCCACACTCAACTATGGTAATAAATAGCATATTACACTCTGCACATCTGCATATATACTTTGTATACGGTCTCAGTGGGCAAACGTAGCATATGTTATGTTACGGGCACTGAGATCCCTGGAATCTTGTACTGTGACTTAGAATTGTATAAAGTCCCTGGATCTGTTGTCGTATCTCAAGTAGAAATGTGTCTCTCTAAACATTATCGTATGTTCAGACAGAGCTCTCCAGTGGAAGCAGTAAGATCCAAGAGATATGCTGGGTCAGTCATTCTGAAATATATAGTCCAACTGTTTGATGTGGGTCTACTTAAAGACAAGTGGTGAACCTCCCTTAAAGCATCTTGTTTCTGTGGCTTCTTCTGCTGTGACATAAATCTATGGTTTATCAGGCAGGACAGGTGGCTATTAATTCACCACCTGACCCAGATTCAATGGGCCAGGGAAACACGTAAGATTTCTGTGGGGAAATGGTTAAAAAACATTAAAATTCAAAGGCTCCTCCATGATTCTAATCATTTAGAATAAAGAGATTGGAATTATTGTGTAGATTTTGACCTAATTATGCTCTGCAATTCTTTCTTAAAGCACATCTCTGTGTTTGTGGTAGTTTCTGTGTTGATTTTAAAGCTGAAGGTCTGCAGATGGTGGGCCAGCAATGGAATAGTCTGTCTTTCTCCAAGCAATCTGTCTTCTGGTCCTCTTCAAGATTTGATGTGGTTTCTTTTAATCTGCCCTGGTTTCTCCCTGGAGCCCAGCAACACATCAGCCCATGCTGGCTAAATGAAATATTGTGACTTGGTCAGAAGGAATGGCTCCTTTTTACTTCCATATGCAACCAATGTTTGTTATTGACTTTACACATGTTTTTAAAATCGTTTTTACCATTTGTAATTTTATTTCATTTCGGTGGAATGTACCATTTGTTGAATAAATAAATAAATAAATAAATAAATAACAATGTTATGGACATCTGTAGAGGGTGTTGCGGGCGCGTGCAGCCCCATAGTACTGTCCGGGTTGGCCCGGTTGCTATGAGCCTGGCCTTGCCTGAGTGGTTGGTGTTGATAAGTAGGTACTCTGAGCTGGGCGCTGGTAACCTACTGCCGCCGGTCGGTGTGGAAGTGTGAGGCGCACAGATGGACACCTCAGGTCCTAGCCGGATCTAGTTCTCCAGCCTGGGTGTGCGTGAACGGTGGCTCTGGTGCATGCATGTTGTATGTCTTACGATAGACACGTTGGTAGCTCTGGACCTGCGGCTGTGAGGAGGATACTGCAGGGAGGCATAAGGCGTGATTGCCATACTGTCCCTTGTAGGGCCGAGTGGTCATCTGGCCAGGTGACCAATGACACGTAGGAGCAGGGACGAAGCTTGGTCAGTAAGACGGGGGGTGTGGGGGCCTTCAGATTTCCCGACAACCACTCTGGCGTATCATGTTAATCATTATATGAGACGCAGCACATGAGGGGGAAAAGGAAAGTGGTGCGGATTGTGAGGGGGTACTAAAAACACAGTATTGTGTAAAATAACCATGTTTTAAGACCTTCAAAACAGAGATAAGTGCGTATGTGTTTGTTGTCTGAGTGGGTATGTAAAATTCACAAGTGAAATCTGACACGGCTTACCATACCCGACTGAAAGCGCCTGCACCCAGGGTCGGATTGGGAAGGCAGGCAGTTGGCCATTGGCCGATGGGCCGGTGCATAAGGGTGGCATGTGGGCCAGTTTTTAAAGGGCCTCTGCTTCATCCCTGCCCTCCCAGGCCATCGCACTTCAGGCTATGGTGTGTGGGCGAAGGTGTTAATTGTGACAATCTGCCTTAATGGTGGCCAGGTGTTGCTCTATTTGTTGGGTCATTCTTACCTCTGCCCCCCAGTGGGGCCGGGAAGCAGCGTCATTCCCTTGACCCCTCCCCTGCCAGGCCATCACATTCAGGCAATGGTGGGTGGGGCGGGTGGGAGTATGCAGGGGCCTCACTGGTGGAGCAGGATTTTGGGATATGGGCCATCTACACCTCAGCCCCCACTCGAGCAGCAGTAGCTGTGTCCGTTTTCTTGACCCCTCCCCTGCAAGGCCATCACTCTGAGGCTATGGAGGGCTGGGGAGGGAGTGAACCAAGAGAAGCCTTCCTGGAGGGTGTGAGGCAACCTTTATTAGGCTTCTATTAAACTAGAGAGGATGTGGTGTTGTGGCCAAAGCTGCCTACTTTGTCAGTCAGAGACCAGGTTCCAGTCCCAGCGTCAGCTCAACATCCTGTGATTCTGGGCAAATCACTTAATCTCCCAACGCCTAAAGTAAAAATACATTTGATCTTGTGTAGTGTAACTGTTGCTCATGTAAATCGCTCTAATGCCCAAGCGCCGAGTTCACCTTATATAAAACTATAAAAAAGCAATTAGAAAATAAAATTGCAATTTATTTAAGTTATAAGATTCTGCAAGAGCCAGAGCATGATAATTAGAGAGCACTCTTTAGATAAAAATATCCATATTGATTTTTTAATATGAACATGGCTTTTCGGTCTTTTTTTAGTTTAACTATTAGTCACAGTTGAGTAAAGCAGCTTTAGAACATATTTTAAAGTGCTTTCAACTCACCTTGAATGTTTACATACTGAGCAGAGGAATAAAATAGAGACATTCGCATATTTAAATACAGGTCATGTCGGTAAAAAAACAGCCAGGTGGCAACGCTAGCCTGATCAGGTATTGTGGCCCTTGGGACATTTTATTTCAACTCGCCCACATGGCCAAAATGCAGTACTTTTAGTTTTCACCATGCTATAGGCTTTAAAATGCATAGGTTACCAAACATTTCTCTAAAAATGAGTCCAATGAGACTAACCAAATCATGTTTTCTGAAAGGGCATGACCCGCGAATGAGGGCCACTTAATTGGGACTGCCCGGGCCCTATTGCAATCCCAATCCGACCCAGCCTGTACCCAACTATTTATTAAATAATGCATTTATTAGGGGGATGTAATATTCAAAACACACCCCCTTGAGGCTGCGCCTCTTGCATATGAGTCTCATACAACTGGGCACGCGCCATGTTCTATTCGCCTCTAGAATGCAGAAGGCCTCCGAGGTCCTGACTCTGGCAGGGACAGCATCCCAGAGTTTGAGTGCATACTCTGAGAAAGAGTCATCCATACAGCATAGGTGCTTGGGACTGTCAATCAGAGGAGCCGTCTCTAACCCGTGCTCCTCATTGGCTGATCAGATCAGAGCTTGTTCTAGAGGGGGGAGGGGGTGGGGGGGTGCGCACCCTGCTCATTGCACAATTTTAAATGCAGGGCCCTGGGAGTCAGTGCAGCACTTGGAAAGGCCGGGGTGATGTGCTGCGAAGCTCTGAGGTGCAGGAGCGCCTTGACATCTGTGTTCTGAGTCCACGAGAGCCCTCGCGGTGGAGGGGGGGGGCGGTGAGGCTCCAAGAGAGAGAGGGGGAGGGGTGAGGCTCCAAGAGAGAGAGAGAGTTTCTTCTGCTCGTGAATGAAGAAGGCTCCGTGTCCATGAAGAGTTCGAAGTTCCTGACAGAGCTCGGAGTCTGTCACTTCTACAGACCCCACCACTCTCCGCCCAGTGCCGTCTTAACTCATGGGCACGCTGGGCAGTTGCCCAGGGCCCCCCCGAGCATAGGGGCCCCTTTAACACTTATTTTCCGTTGAACATTTTTATTCCTGTGAGTGGTTGTGTAAGCAGGGCCCAGTGCACTGCTTTGCCCGGGGTCCTATAATGCTGTTAAGACCGCCTTGTCCCCGCCCATCGGCATTTACGTGTTCAGTTCACTTGGAGAAATGAAGAAAGTGTAAAGAGTGATAAACTTCAGGGGGGGGGTGGGGGAAGAGGTCATGAATGGGGGAGTCAGCCCCCACCTCCTTACAGCTGCGCCTGTACTGTACAATCCATCCATAAATATTACTCAATAATCAAACGTGGACATGGATGAAAAGTTTTGGGTACATCTTGCAGAGACTGTAAATTGCCACAACAATTTTAAGTGGCGGTGATTATATTTTAATTGCTTCCCTACACAGCCGCCTCCTGTCCAGCCGTGGCCCGACGCACTGGGTGTCGCTATAGGGTTTGCACTGACAGCAGGAGGCAGCCCGTGTCTCTGTGGATCTGGAGTTTGCCTCCACGTTAGGAGTCTCAGGACCAGATTCACAAGGTTTACGTCGGGTACCAATTTGGGGATTAACAAACCACAGCTAATTGGTGTTAGCATTGGTTTTTACAGAAAAGTAATGCTGCTTGGCATTACTTTGCATCAAGGGGGCGTTCCATGGGTGGTACACGGGCATTCCTATGCAACCACTCAGGCTTTTTGACATTAAACCCTATCTACTAACATTAGTAGACAGGGTTTAGCACCCAAAATTAACGCTGCTGTAAAGCAGCCCTTTAAGGGAGAAATGTATTCATTTCCACATTATTTTCTGACTTTGCATGCATGCTGCACTGTGCAGCGCACATACATCTCCTTTGTCTTGGGCCCTTGTCACCGTCCCCAGGGCTCTCCTTTGTCTTGGGTCCTTGTCACCGTCCCCAGGGCTCTCCTTTGTCTTGGGCCCTTGTCACCGTCCCCAGGGCTCTCCTTTGTCTTGGGCCCTTGTCACCGTCCCCAGGGCTCTCCTTTGTCTTGGGTCCTTGTCACCGTCCCCAGGGTCTCCTTTGTCTTGGGCCCTTGTCACCGTCCCAAGGGCTCTCCTTTGTCTTGGGCCCTTGTCACCGTCCCCAGGGCTCTCCTTTGTCTTGGGTCCTTGTCACCGTCCCCAGGGCTCTCCTTTGTCTTGGGTCCTTGTCACCGTCCCCAGGGCTCTCCTTTGTCTTGGGCCCTTGTCACTGTCCCCAGGGCTCTCCTTTGTCTTGGGTCCTTGTCACCGTCCCCAGGGCTCTCCTTTGTCTTGGGCCCTTGTCACCGTCCCCAGGGCTCTCCTTTGTCTTGGGTCCTTGTCACCGTCCCCAGGGCTCTCCTTTGTCTTGGGCCCTTGGCACTGTGCCTAGTGCTCCCCGCGTCATGCTGGGGGTGCACACACAAGCTCTAGCTGTGGGATGGGGCGGTGCCCTGGGCCCCCAGGGGCCAGCTGTCTCAGCTCATCAGGCCCTGAATGTGATAGCCAGGCTGGCACCGCCAAGGCCGGACTGGCCGTAGCGGGCACTGGGCATTTCCCCAGGGGGGCTGCCAGGGTGGGGGCTGGTTTTGGGCCCCTGGGGGCCGTTTTTGTTACCAAGGGCCTGCAATATCAGCCACCGTGTAACAAAATCGGCAGAAACCGGCCCTTGCAAACAGCTCGGCCGCACCCCCCACCGCCCCCCGGGGGCCGGCCGAGCAGTTTACCAGGGCCGGTTTCGGTTCCCAGTCCGGCCCTGGGCACCGCCCCTAGGGCTCTCCGCGACACGCTGGGGGGTGCACACCTCATCTTTGGCCGTGAGATGGGGCGGTGCCCCTGGCCCCCACGGGCCAGCCAGCTCTGCTCATGGTAATTGCATTTATATAGCGCTTACTGCCCCTGATGAGGCGTCTCATCATGCCCTGAATGTGACAGCCAGGCTGGCACGCCCCTAGAGCTTCCTGTGTCACGCTGGGGGTGCACACGTCAGCTCTGGCCGTGGGATGGGGTGGAGCCCCGGGCCCCCAGGGGCCAGCCGTCCCCTTGGCCCCCAGCGTGGGGCAGGGAGTGCACACGTCAGCTCTGGCCGTGGGATGGGGTGGAGCCCCGGGCCCCCAGGGGCCAGCTGTCTCACTCATCAGGCCCTAAATGTGATAGCCAGGCTGGCACCGCCCCTAGGGCTCTCTGCGTCACGCTGGGGGGTGCACACGTCATCTTTGGCTGTGAGATGGAGCGGTGCCCTTGGCCCCCACGGGCCAGCCAGCTCTTCTCATGGTAATTTCATTTATATAGCGCTTGCTGCCCCTGATGAGCCGTCTCATCATGCCCTGAATATGACCGCCAGGCTGGCACGCCCCTAGAGGTCCCCGTGTCTCGCTGGGGGTGCACACGTCAGCTCTGGCAGTGAGGTGGGGCGGAGCCCTGGGCCCCCCGGGTCCCGACGTCTCTGCTCATCATGGCTGAATGTGACAGCCAGGCTGGCACAGCGCCAAGGGCTCCCTGCCCCACGCTGGGGGTGCACACGTCAGCTCTGGCCGTGGGATGGGGTGGAGCCCCGGGCCCCCAGGGCCCAGCCGTCTCTGTTCATCATGCCCTGGATGTGACAGCCAGGCTGGCACAGCGCCAAGGGCTCCCTGCCCCACGCTGGGGGTGCACACGTCAGCTCTGGCCGTGGGATGGGGTGGAGCCCCGGGCCCCCAGGGGCAGGCTGTCTCAGCTCATCAGGCCCTAAATGTGATAGCCAGGCTGGCACCGCCCCTAGGGCTCTCTGCGTCACGCTGGGGGGTGCACACGTCATCTTTGGCTGTGAGATGGAGCGGTGCCCTTGGCCCCCACGGGCCAGCCAGCTCTTCTCATGGTAATTTCATTTATATAGCGCTTGCTGCCCCTGATGAGCCGTCTCATCATGCCCTGAATATGACAGCCAGGCTGGCACGCCCCTAGAGGTCCCCGTGTCTCGCTGGGGGTGCACACGTCAGCTCTGGCAGTGAGGTGGGGCGGAGCCCTGGGCCCCCCGGGTCCCGACGTCTCTGCTCATCATGGCTGAATGTGACAGCCAGGCTGGCACAGCGCCAAGGGCTCCCTGCCCCACGCTGGGGGTGCACACGTCAGCTCTGGCCGTGGGATGGGGTGGAGCCCCGGGCCCCCAGGGGCCAGCCGTCTCTGTCCATCATGCCCTGGATGTGACAGCCAGGCTGGCACAGCGCCAAGGGCTCCCTGCCCCACGCTGGGGGTGCACACGTCAGCTCTGGCCGTGGGATGGGGTGGAGCCCCGGGCCCCCAGGGGCCAGCCGTCTCTGCTCATCATGCCCTGAATGTGACAGCCGGGCTGGCACCGCGCCACTCGGAGCGTGAAGACAGCGGCGCTCCCTGGTACAAAGTGCGAGAATCAATAAAACATGTCCTGGGAGCCCCGGCCGTTTTCGGAGGCTTGATGGAACATGGAGATGGGGAGCAGCCCGTAAAATATTCATCGAGGTGCTGGGGGGGGAGCAATGAGTGCCAGGACGTGGAGGGCACGACCACCAGGGACGCCCCACTCATCTCTGCCGCCTCCCAGGGCTGCCATCACCAATGGGCAGGCGGGGCAAGGCTGGGACAGTGGGCACCACCGGCAGGCAGGGAAAGGAAAACATTTATACAGCAAAGCGCTGATGAATCAACGCCTAACCACTGGTAATTACGCTGTCTGCATTCCATTCTGTCGTTTTGAGCTCACCTGAGCCCTTGCACTGTGGCTGTGACCATCTACGTGAGAATTCGACCTTATTAACGGTCTGACAGAGTAGAAAAAAAACATAAATCAGCTTGGAAACCGTTATTTTACGTTGAAGTCCCTTTTGACTGTGCCAGGGGTAACACCCCACCCCCTCCTCCTCCTGCACAGTAGCCCACCTGGTACTGGTGCCAAGTTACTGAAGAGGTATGCATGTATTGCAAGCCTAGGTGTACTATTTTTAACACCACATCTGTGTCCCTTCAAGAAATATTCATTGTGAAGGTAGATATCTATGGACTCAATTGTAGTAAATCTAAACTTATTAGTCCGTACTTTGGTTATTAATATTTTGACAATAATATTAAGGAATCACAATATTTAATATTCGATATTCCAGTTGCATACTCGAAGGGCTGACCTTGTGCAGCGCACGTTCAGTCAAAGCCACCAAACCTTCACTGCACCCTTCTAGTTTCTATATTTTTTATTTGTTGTAGAGCTATTTCAAGAAATGTGTGTCCCTGACCCATACAAACCGCAAAAGATGCAGACTGCAGGTGAAACAGAATGTGACCTGTGTAGAATGCGACAGATGCAGAATGTGACTGATTCAGAATGCGACCCATGCAAACTGTGAAAGATGCAGATTGTGGTAGATGCAGATTGTGGTAGATGCAGAATGTGCCTGATTCAGAATGCGACCCATGCAAACTGTGAAGGATGCAGATTGTGGTAGATGCAGATTGTGGTAGATGCAGAATGTGCCTGATTCAGAATGCGACCCATGCAAACTGTGAAGGATGCAGATTATGATAGATGCAGAATGTGTCTGACTCAGAGTGCAACCCATGTAAACTGTGAAAGATGCAGATTGCAAGAGATGCAGAATATGTCTGATTCAGAATGCGATCCATGCAAACTGTGAAAGATGCAGATTGCAACAGATGCAGAATATGTCTCATTCAGAATGCGACCCATGCAAACTGTGAAAGATGCAGATTGTGATAGATGAAGAATGTGTCTGATTCAGAACACAACCCATGCAAACTGTTAAGGATGCAGATTGTGTTAGATGCAGAATGTGCCTGATTCACAATGTGACCCATGCAAACTGTGAAAGATGAAGATTGTGACAGATGCAGAATGTGCCTGAATCAGAACGCAACCCATACAAACTGAGAAAGATGCAGATTGTGATAGATGAAGAATGTGTCTGATTCAGAACACAACCCATGCAAACTGTTAAGGATGCAGATTGTGACAGATGCAGAATGTGCCTGATTCAAAATGTGACCCATGCAAACTGTGAAAGATGCAGATTGTGACAGATGAAGAATGTGTCTGATTCAGAACATGACCCATGCAAACTATGAAGGATACAATTTGTGATAGATGCAGAATGTGCCTGATTCAGAATGCGACCCATGCAAACTGTGAAAGATGCAGATTGTGATAAATGAAGAATGTGCCTGATTCAAAATGCGACCCATGCAAACTGTGAAAGATGCAGATTGTGATAGATGCAGAATGTGCCTGATTCAGATTGCGACCCATGCAAACTGTGAAGGATGCAGATTGTGATAGATGCAGAATGTGCCTGATTCAGATGGTGGCCCATGCAAACTGTAAATGATGCAGATTGTGATAGATGCAGAATGTCCCTGATTCAGAATGCGACCCATTCAAATTGTGAAAGATGCAGATTGCAAGAGATACAGAATATGTCTGATTCAGTATGCGACCCATGCAAGCTGTGAAAGATGCAGATTGCAACAGATGCAGAATATGTCTGATTCTGAATGCGACCGATGCAAACTATGAAAGATGCAGATTGTGATAGATGAAGAATGTATCTGATTCAGAATGTGACCCATGCAAACTGTGAACGATGCACATTGTGATAGATGCAGAATGTGCCTGATTCAGAATGCGACCCATGCAAACTGTGAATGATGCAGATTGTGATAGATGCAGAATGTGCCTGATTCAGAATGCGACCCATGCAAACTGTGAAAGATGCAGATTGTGATAGATGCAGAATGTGTCTGATTCAGAATGAAACCCATGCAAACTGTGAAGTATGCAGATTGATACAGATGCAGAATGTGTCTGATTCAGAACGCAACCCATGCAAACTGTGAAAGATGCAGATTGTGACAGATGCAGAATGTGCCTGATTCAGAATGTGACCCAGGCAAACTGTGAAAGATTGAGATTGTAAATGAAGCAGAACATACTCCTTGCTAAATGTGGCACATGCAGATTGCTACAGATGCAGAATGTGTCTGATTCAGAATGTGACCCATGCAAACTGTGAAAGATGCAAATTGTGACAGATGCAGAATGTGGCTGATGCAGAAAGTGACCCAAGCAAACTGTGAACAATTGAGATTGCAACCAAAGCAGAATGTACTCCTTGCAGAATGTGAACCATGCAGATTGCAACAGATGCAGAATGGTCTGATTCAGAATGTGACCCATGCAGATTGCAACAGATGCAGAATGTGTCTGATTCAGAATGTGACACATGCAGATTGCAACCAATGCAGAATGTGTCTGATTCAGAATGTGACTCATGCAGAGTGCAACAGGTGCAGATTGCAACAGATGCAGAATGTGCCTGATTCAGAATGTGACCCATGCAGAGCTGAACAGATGCAGATTGCAACAGATGCAGAATGTGTCTGATTCAGAATGTGACCCATGCAAACCGTGAAAGATGCAGATTGCAACAGATGCAGAATGTGTCTGATTCAGAATGTGACCCATGCAAACCGTGAAAGATGCAGATTGTGAGAGATGCAGAATGTGGCTGATGCAGAAAGTGACCCAAGCAAACTGTGAACGGTTGAGATTGCAACCGAAGCAGAATGTACTCCTTGCAGAATATGACCCATACAGATTGCAACAGATGCAGAATGTGTCTGATTCAGAATGTGACCCATGCACAATTGCAACAGATGCAGAATGTGCCTGATTCAAAATGCAACCGTTGCAAACTGTGAAAGATGCAGATTGTGATAGATGCAGAATGTGCCTGATTCAGAATGCGACCCACGCAAACTGTGAAGGATGCAGATTGTGATAGATGCAGAATGTGTCTGATTCAGAATGCGACCCATGCAAACTGTGAAGGATGCAGATTATGATAGGTGCAGAATGTGTCTGATTCAGAGTGCAACCCATGCAAACTGTGGAAGATGCAGATTGCAACAGATGCAGAATGTGCCTGATTCAGAATGTGACCCACTCAAACCGTGAAAGATGCAGATTGCAACAGATGCAGAATGTGTCTGATTCAGAATGTGACCCATGCAAACCGCGAAAGATGCAGATTGTGACAGATGCAGAATGTGTCTGATGCAGAAAGTGACCCAAGCAAACTGTGAACGGTTGAGATTGCAACCGAAGCAGAATCTACTCCTTGCAGAATGTGACCCATACAGATTGCAACAGATGCAGAATGTGTCGGATTCAGAATATGACCCATGCAGATTGCAACAGATAAAGAATGTGTCTGATTCCGAATGTGATCCATGCACGATTGCAACAGATGCAGAATGTGTCTGATTCAGAATGTGACCCATGCAGAGTGCAACAGGTGCAGAATGTGCCTGATTCAGAATGTGACCCATGCAAACTGAGAAATAAGGAGATTGCAACCGAAGCAGAATGTAATCTTTGCAGAATGTGTCCCATGCAGATTGTGACAGTTGCAGAGTGTGGCTGATGAAGAATACAACCCAAACAGATTGCGACCGATGCAGACTGTGCCTGACACGAAATGTGTCTGATGCAGATTATATCAAATGCAGATTGTAAGTGAGACTTAATTTGGTCCATGCAGAATGTGTCCCATGCAGATTTTGACCGATGCTGAATGACAATGTGACACATACAATTGCGAAGGATGGAAATTGCAACCAAAGCAGAATGTAATCCTTGCAGTATGTGACCCATGCAGATTGTGACCGATGTAGAATGTGGTTGATACAGAATGTGACCCATGCAGACTGCAAAAGATGCAGATTGTGACAGATGAAATGGAATGTGACTATGTAGATTGTGACCAATGAAGAGTGTGTCCGATACTGATTGTGACACGCAAACTGTGACCAATGCATAATGTGACCTATGCCAACTGCACACTTGCAACCAATGTAGAATTTTGCAGCTACAAAATGTGACACATGCAGATTGCAAAAAAATCCAGAATGCGCCTGGTGCGACAGAAAGTTACACAGGCAACCAATCACTAACTGTTACAGAATGTGACCGAGATAAAACTGATATTTTTATTTGCTCGGATACTAACCCGCTCTGTCTTTCTCCACAGATCCGCTGCAGAACATCTCGGCCCAGCACTGGCAGGTGAAGATGGAGAACCAGACTGAAGACAACATCACCGGTGTCAAGAATGCAACCGAGGTGTCCGTCCAGGAGCCTTCGGACCAGTACAAGACTCTGGAGCTCGTCTTCATCGCCACCATCACGGGCTCCCTCAGCCTGGTCACTGTGGTGGGCAACATCCTGGTCATGCTGTCCATCAAGGTCAACAGGCAGCTCCAGACCGTCAACAACTACTTCCTGTTCAGCTTGGCCTGCGCGGACCTCATCATCGGAGTCTTTTCAATGAACCTGTACTCTGTCTATATCATAAAGGGGTACTGGCCGCTGGGACCCGTGGTCTGCGACCTCTGGCTGGCCCTGGACTACGTGGTCAGCAATGCATCTGTCATGAACCTTCTTATCATAAGCTTTGACCGCTACTTTTGTGTCACCAAGCCGCTGACCTACCCAGCAAGGCGGACAACGAAGATGGCGGGGCTGATGATAGCCGCAGCCTGGATACTGTCCTTCGTGCTCTGGGCCCCCGCCATACTCTTCTGGCAGTTCATTGTTGGCAAGAGGACAGTGCCTGATGGCACTTGCTACATCCAGTTTCTCTCCAACCCAGCCGTGACGTTTGGCACTGCCATCGCCGCCTTTTACCTGCCAGTGGTCATCATGACTGTGTTGTACATTCACATCTCTCTGGCCAGCAAGAGCCGGGTCAGAAGGAACCACCCAGAGATGAAATCTTCAAAGAAGTCCAAGCCTTTCTCTTTCCTCAAGACCTCTTTGAGCAAAAAGAAAAACCACAACTCTCCTAAGAGGGCCGCAGATGTCCCAGAGGAGGTAGGGAATGGCAACGTGGAGGAGAAGCCCTTGGCCGAGGAGGAGGCTCCGGGACAGACCGAGGAGAAGGAGACCTCCAACGAGTCCAGCACAGTCAGCATCACACACAACACCAAGGAGAAGGCCCTGGAGGACAACCAGCTGCCACCACCCAAGCAGAGCCCAACGCACCCGCGCTTGAATCCAGCATCCAAGTGGTCCAAGATTAAGATAGTTACTAAGCAAACAGGCAGCGAGTGCGTCACCGCCATCGAGATCGTGCCAGCAGATGCGACAGGCCCCAATGCACTTCCAAACACTGGCCCAGGCAATGTGGCCCGCAAGTTTGCCAGCATTGCCCGCAACCAGGTGCGGAAGAAGCGCCAGATAGCAGCCAGGGAGAAGAAGGTCACCCGGACCATCTTCGCCATCCTGCTGGCCTTCATCATCACCTGGACGCCATACAACGTCATGGTGCTCATCAACACCTTCTGCCAGACCTGCGTGCCCGAAACAGTGTGGTCACTCGGTTACTGGCTCTGTTACGTCAACAGCACAGTCAACCCGGCCTGCTATGCCCTCTGCAACGCCACGTTCAAGAAGACCTTCAAACATCTGCTCATGTGCCACTACAGGAACGTTCGCACAGCCAGATAGGCCAAGGAGGTCAACATCGCAAAGCCCTGTGCCCCTTTGTGATTACCAAGTCTTCAGTTCAGCTTAAGGGGCGAGGACAGTGAGATGGAGGGAAGTGGGGTGACCTCTTAAGTTCTCCATGTCCCTGCAGATGCTTTGTCAATGAGTTCTGGAGTCCATGGGAAGAGACTAGTAAGGATTAACCCTGGCATTAAAGACTTCTGCACAGTAGAGTTTGGGAATGCGCAATTCTCATTCTACCCCCTGAGTGTAGGGTGAGCACCTAAGGTGCCGGCGAGACCTTCTCCTTGGTAGTAGCAGCTACATGACTTGCTCATTGAGAGAAGATGGCTGCAGGTCTGGTGCAAGGATCCGCACCCTTACGTGCAGGTGCCTCCCTCCCTGGAAGTGGCCCACCCCAAGTTCACCAATATGTTCCTGGGCCTGGAACCCTAAAAGCCCTTCTCTGGAGGTGTCTTAGTCTTCCCTTCACCCCCAGCTTTCAAAGTTTGGGATCCAACAACAAGGACATGAGCCAGGAACAGATCAAGTGACCAAGTCTTGAATTCTACACCCCACCCTCTGTCCTCCTGACCACCCTGTGGTCTTGCATGCAACAGATGGCCTTGGCCTGGCCCCCACAGACTGTCAAAAGATGTCAAATGGTTCACCCATCATCTTTCAGAAGATCTTCAGACATTTCACATGCACCCTTTGGAAGAAGTGACCAATGCCACATTCTAAATACTGTTAAAATGCTGCCAGTCCCTTCACCTCGTGACCCCTGGGCATCGATGAACATTCCCACTCATGCTTCCGTGCGGCAGGACAGTGCCTTCCTTGGCACAGGTGCCCTCAGTGCTTCAAATAAAGTGCCAAACAATGAGCGAGGGATGCTGATTGCAGCCTGGCATTCAGGAACTCTGCCTGGCTGACCAACCTCTGAGGGGATAGTGCTGGCAATGTGAAGTTAGAAAGGAACTCATCTCAGGGGGCTGACTGTGTGAGAGATGTCAGTCCTTGCTTTGGGAAGTTAAACTTCAACAAGACGATGGAGTCTCCAGTGTGTAACGGTCACTCTAGGTCAAAAAGAGCTCTGAGGGTGCCCTTGAGTAAGAGGAATCGCCAGCAAGTTCAAGAGATGGATATTCCAGCCAGACCCACTTCGAATGGGTCCCAATGAAGGATGAGTGAAGCCCTCTGCTCCAGCGTTCATGCCAGGCTGGGCGACTAGGGCTGGGATGGAGAGGGGACTCAGGCAGGCTTTGTGCTGTGCCGCTGGCCTCACACACCAGGCCTTGTGCTGTGGTGAAGCCTCAGGCCTTGGAGAGTACGTTTGACCATGCACACGTGCATGCACGCACAGTGCACCAGGCTTTGTGCTGATGCCACATAACAGAACTCGTACTGTGTTGGTGTCCTTACATACTCTAGGCCTACAACCATGGTGCGCCCTCTCCCAGCGCAGGCAGTATGCCGTGGCCCAGCACCACTCACCCACAGCCTAGCTGTGTCACGAAGCCCTGGTCGAGCCATGTGCTTCGCTGCGTGCCGAGGCTGGCCTACTGCTGTGCTGTGGTTATCACCCATCCCAGGCCTCTTAAGGCAGCCTGTGCAGTACCAACTGCTCCTTGAACCCAGAGCTCTGTATATGTTTCCTTGCTTCCCTTGTCATGTTTACTATAGCAGCCCTCAGCATGCAGCCTTCAGTGTAGCTAGATATATATCATACCGCCACCTGCTGGCTTCCCTCTGTGTGCAGAACAAATAGGAGAACACGGTGTGCTACAGGAAAGTCCTGCTAGCGACAGCAACTAGCTGTTCCGGCCGTCACTGTCACCAACCCATCCAGAGACACATGCACGCCGAAGGCGGATATATACCTGCTTCTTGGTGCAACTCGGCGACCAAGGCTTGTGAAGTGAAAAACACAAGTTACTTACCTGGACCAATAGTTTAGGGAGTGGCTCAGGTATGTTTTATACCTTTATCCAAGCCAGTCCCAGCTTCTTAGCCCACCCCATACTGCATTCTGGTATTTTTCGCTCATAAATTTAGAAAACACATAACAAACACGATACATCCTGACTACTCAGCTCTCAGAAAGTATAGGTACAAACACTCAGAAACTAACTTTCTCCCATATTAAAAGTGATGCACCGCCGGCGCAAGGGGCTTGTAAATAAGCCCCCGAATCCTTCTCTGTACACACTTGACCCCAAGAGTGAGTGATTAGGTGTGGGGGTGAAGGTTGGCTCTCCTTTCAGCAATACGCCGAGTAGAGTCCCTTTTGTGGGCATGTTTTCTCAGACCCTATAAAATGATTATTAAGTGCAGCTCAGCTTGTGCGAGGGTCCCTTTAGGGACCCCTTTGCCATATTCCCTTTTTTAGCTAATGTTGTCTCGAGCTAAGAAACTACACCAGACGCCTGGATTGGGAATCTGGGCTTTACCATTCTGAAGTGCTCTGTCCCAAAAAACATCTGTACATGCTATATAAACACAACATATTGATAGACAATGAAAATAAGCTTATTTACCTGTAACAATAGTTTTTAAACTTTCTACATTCATATGTTGTGCATATGGTCTGCCATTTACTGGTTGGATCTGAAAAACGATGAACAAATGAAGATTTTTATTTTGGAAGTCAATATCACCTCTGCTGATGGTGGCTCTAGGCAGACCACGCCCCGCGGTGTGACCAGCATCGTCAGATGTTGATTCCAAGGTTATCGTGTTTGATTAAGCTTCACCCTGGGCATTCTCGCTTTCACAGCACTTGGCAAGTTGTTGACTTCTGGGTCTTTGCTGGCTGCTACCTTTCTATGGAGTGAATTGGACTTTGCTTTCGCACACTTGGCCGATGATGGTGTGGCCAGTTGAGAATAGTGGTTCTGAGCCCTGTTCGCATCTCACAAACACCCCCAAATCTGTTCAAGCACACCCCTTGCCGAGTTCTTCTCTTGTGAACCAGAGGGCTTATTTGCGAGCGCTCCTCGCCACCAGACTGTCACTTTTTGTGGCTCTGCGGCGGTGCAGATTACAAAATCATATCTATGAGGAGACGCAAAGTCACCCTGCGTGGCTTTGAGTGGCCTCATAGAAATGGAGTAAGGCAAGGCAGGGAAAATCGCTGTGTTGCCTCACTCAGCGCCCAGGAGGTGTTCCATGGGCGCTGCGGTGGGTGTTCCCACGCAACACTCACGGATTCTGACGCTTCCCCAGATTTACAAGATCATATAAACCTGGGGAAGTGCCAAATCCTTACGCCTCCAGAGGTGAGGCGTAATGAGGAGAAATATCTATATTTCTCCTTGTTTTTTTCTCTTTTCATGTGTGCTGCATTCGGAAAACGCCTCTTAGGATTGTTTTTGTGCAAGAAGGTGTGTCTTCCTGCACAGAAACAAACCTGACGTCAACACAGGAAGCCGTGCACCATGGTGCAAGGGGCCTGCATTGGCACTAGGCAGCCGAAACAGCACCAGTGGAGGGAGAAAGGATAGGAACTCAGTATATTGCATAAATATGGTGCATTTGTGCACTTTCGCTTTGGCGTGGGGCAGCACAGTAAGGTTATTTGCTGTGCTGCCCGACGTCAAGTCCCAGTAAATAAGGGCCTAGGTGGAGTGACAGCCCGCAAACACGAGGGACAGAGGCAATTCGCCCACCTGACAAAAAGCCAAAAGTTTTCTATATAACCACCCATAGCCTACCTGTAAAGCAGGTGGATTTTTTTTTACATTGCATTCAGTTTCTCTGTTTAGCAGGAGGTGTCCTCTAACAAGCTATTATGAAATAAAGTTACTTATCTCTAACAATATACACATATACATACACAATCCTTCCAGGAACCAATGTATTTATTGACAGATCATTGTGACCCTCACCTCCACCACCGGTGTCGCCTATAGCGCAGCCCCCACCAAAAAATACAAGCACCTCCACCCAGGCCTCAAAGATACATGGCAATGCATTCCTCAGAATGCCTAGTATTTTTAAATGATTATTGTGTACACCACTGAAAGGAACAATAAAGCAAAAATGTGTTTACGTCATTGTGTGTGAGTAGAACTTAAGTCAATGTTTGGGTTTTAACAACAGACTGAGAAGGTCTGAGAACTACAACAAACACATTACAACACACGGACACTATAGAAATGTTTTTTTTTTACAGAATTTTATTGGAAAAGACACATTTTAAAAAGGTCAGTTTGGTGTCAGTAGAGGAAATATCACACAAGGGGTGATGGGTGCACTGAATGTACAAATGTGAGATTGGCGCGAAGTGAAGGAAAAAGGGGGTTGGTTTTGAAAATAGTGGAGCAGGGAAAGTGACAGGTACGGTAGGACTGAAGGACAGAAAGACATCAGGGTGTGAGACTTGAGGGAAAAGAAGCAGTGATACCAAATCAAAAGGGGGAAATACGGACTGAATTGGAGAAAGGTGCCTTGCTGCAGGAGGGAAGCAGGGTGAAGTTACAAGGGTTAGAAACATGCAGGAAAGAGGAGGGGAGGAGTACGAGTCTGAGAGCGGTGGGAGCGGGAAAGATGGTGGACGAGGAAAACAGAATGACAGGCGAGAATGAGTTAGAGAAGGGGTTAAGAAGAAGTTGGTAAAGTCAAAGAAAGAATAAGAAGGGATGGATCACCAGGAGTGGGGGCAGGAAAAGAAGAGGACAGGAGAGAGTTGAAGAAGAAGAGCACAGAATTAAGAATGGAGGGGGGGATGCCGGGGGGGGGAGTGCTGTGACGGAAGGGACAGGACATCTGATGAAATAGGAAAAAGTATCAAACGAAGAGCAGGAAAAAGTAAAACAGCATGAAGGAATTAGCAAGGGAGCACTGATAGAAGATTTGAGGGACTGACGAGGGGAGAAGAAAGTGATGGCAAATGAGAAGGAGCGATGGGCAGGGAAGTGATGGTGATGGAAGGGCTCGGGACTGTGATGAGAAGGAGCGATGGGCAGGGAAGTGATGGTGGAGGAGTGAGAGTGATGGAAGGGCTGGGGACTGTGATGAGAAGGAGCGATGGGCAGGGAAGTGATGGTGATGGAAGGGCTCGGGACTGTGATGAGAAGGAGCGATGGGCAGGGAAGTGATGGTGATGGAAGGGCTCGGGACTGTGATGAGAAGGAGCGATGGGCAGGGAAGTGATGGTGGAGGAGTGAGAGTGATGGAAGGGCTGGGGACTGTGATGAGAGGGCATGGGGTAAAGATACTAAGTCATGGGAATACAGATGAGAAAGAAAGGTGCAACCAATCAGATGCAGAATCTACTCGCACCCAGAGTAGGGTATCCAATCACACCTCTGCAGTGGTTGGTGATGGTGATGATGTCACGCAGTGCTGTAATCCCAGCTCTGGGGAATGAAGAACGTCGTCTATACATTTAATACAAGAGTCATAGTGACACAGCCCGCGTATGTCATAGCGACACAGACCACGTACGCACTGTGGGGGCAGGTCAGTGCCATACACACACTCCTCAGACCCTTCTGCATGGGGGGGCAGTGGTCCCAGCCTTCATACACACGGAGACTCATCACTCAATAAATGCGGAGAAGCGGGCACGTGCCATTGTCAGGAAGCTCACCCACCCTGCCTTGAGTGCCAGGATTCAGAGCTGGCGAGTGGATGGTTCAGTGGCAAAGGCTCATGCCTTCCTCCACAAGAATGGCGCTTCAGCAAGCTACCTCAGGGTGGCGACGAGAGGTGCTGAGGGGGCAGGACACTGGGCACAGTGTGAGGGAATCACTGTTGTAAGAGGGACTGGGCTCGTGGGGAGAGTCTAGGAGTGTGCTGAAAGTTGGGGGAGGGGTAGGGTGCACAGGTGGGGTGGTATGGCTGGGCACAGGAACAGGAAAGGGGGACTGCACTTCCTGGGTAACTTCAGGCAGTGGGGTACGGGGTGACAGAGGGCGAGAGTGGGGTCGTCACAGGCTCCTGGCGTTACTCCTTGCCTTTGCCTTTCTTGCCTGAAACAGAAAGGAATAAATGTTAATTTGTAATCGGCAGAAGAAACACAACATTTCATTGGACCAATCTGCTTGAAATCTGAAAACAAACACATCAGTATCAAGAGCAACGGAAGATTAAAGTACTGCGCTACACAAAACAAACCATGTAACATAACAAGACTGACTGACAAAACTTGGGCAATTGAGGTTATTTCCCAGGATAAATCCTAAATATTGCTACAATGTCTTGACAGCGTTGTTTTCTTTGCAGCATACAGGAGATTAAATAATATTTTTGTTTCAGAAAGTGAGAGACTGCCTTTCCAGTCTGAATGGGAGTCTCCCCTCTTTTGTTCCTCCCCTGAAATGACACAGGGTCGAGTCAAACATTCCACCACAGAAAGAGTTGTGAACCCAGGAAAGGGACAACTTACACAAGTTACAATACGTCACTGACGTGCAATGAAACGCGTAGCTGAAGCACAGAGCGGATACTTGTGGCTTAAATACAAAGACTGTGGAAAGGCTGGAGTCACTTTGAATACGGAAACACAAAACGCCCCCAAGAAGATGGCAGTGCACCCCTTGAAGGTACGACTAGGGGGGCCTTAGAGCGAGCCGAGCACGAGCGCACCAATGGAGGCATCACCAAGTCTTGTATTGCTAACACAGTGGGACCCTCATTTATCAGAGGGCTCCACCGCTGGAGAGTCCCTTTATTTGGCGCTCCGGTGGCGCCGGCCTCTCAATCATATCTATGAGGCGACGCAAAGCCACCCCGCGTGGCTCTTAATGGCCTCATAGATGTGGAGTGAGACAAAGCAGTGCAAGTCGCTGCCTTGCCTTACTCTGTGCAAGGAGGCATCCCATGGGTATTGCGGTCGGTTTTCCCACACAACAACCCATGGAATTTGGCGCTGACCCGGATTTACAACATCATGTAAACCTGAGGCAGCGCCAAAAACTTACATCTCCCCAGAGAAGGCGTAACGAGGAGAAATGTTTGTATTTCGCCTCATTTTTTCCTCTTTCTATGTGTGCTGATTTCTGCAGCACACATAGAATGAGGAAAATGCCTCGTGGGATTGTTTTTGTGCAGGAAGGCAAACCTTCCTGCACAAAAAGAATCCTGCCTGCTATGGAGGCATCCTTGCACCATGGTGGAGGGTGCCTGTGTTGGCGCTAGGCAGCACATTTTGCACCAGTGTAGGTAGAAAGGACAGGAATGCACCATATTTCATAAATACAGTGCGTGCATTCCTGCACGTTCACATTGGCGAATGGCAGCGCAGAAGGAAAACGTGTGGTGCTGCCCTACGCCAATTCCTCCTGAGACCCCAGGATTGTAGCGCCTAGGGCAGTAAACCTGACCAGAAAAGAAACAGAACGCAAATGCTGAAGAAGCAGAAGCATCGTAAGAAGTGGACGCACAAAGTTACTGTTCCATATCAGAGGCGGGCGAAGCACTCAAAGACGCAAGTAGAAAGATGACTTACATTACTTACCACTCACAACAGTAGAGTCACGCGCTCTGCCCTACTTCACGGTGTACTGGTTGGACTCAGGCCACTTCTACTAAAAAGTTTTATTTGGGGCGCTGGTTCTCCCCTGCTCCCCCCCCCCCCCAACCTCCTCAGCAGGAGACCCCGCTCCTCATCTCCAACACACAAAATCTCCCAAGTGGATTGAGAGTTGCAGACACAACCTTTGTTTGGGACAAGACAGGTCTGATTGCTGGAGTTCTCTACTTCACTTACTCACTCTTTCCACCCCTGTAATCTTTCTATGTAACTCATTTGCATGTCCTGGCCCCATCGACGAGCGCCAAAAATAAAATCAAACACCTCAATGAATTGGTAGCAGCAAGCACATGAAACGAGTTGCTGACCGGTAACAATAGTTGTTTCAGTTCGAGTGAGTGCCGCCCGGCATGCCCCCCATCCACTCACATGGACAGGAGCTTCCCGTGCCGCCTCAGATCCAACAGCGGAAAAAAGAATCTAAGATGTTGGGCATGCGCATGGGCATTGTAGGACAACGGTTGACGCCATGCAAGGGTTTCGTCTATGTCAATGCTCACTTACTAAGAAAACATTTACAACAGAGACACTTCGTGACCCAACCACTAGAAAGCGGAATTGTGCAAAGCATGTGAACTTGGTAGAGATTTCATGCTGCAAAAGGAAAATGTTACTTACCCAGTAAGCATCAGTTCTTGGCATGTAGAGCTGTAGATTCACATGCTGTGCATAGCCCGCCATCTAGTGTTGGGTCAGGATGTTTGCACTTTGTTTTTCTTCGAAGAAGTCTTTTCCAGTCACGAGGTAGGTGACTCCTCCTTTCGGTGATAGTGCGCATGGGCATCGACTCCATTGTTAAGATTGTTTTCCCGCAGAGGGTGAGAATGGAGTAATAGTAAAGAATAGAGATGTCCATGCGTATGTATGTAAATTAATAGAGAACTACAGCAGCCACAGGTATTCGGGGAGGTGGGTAGGCGCATGTGAATCTACACCTCTACATGCCCAGAACATATGCTTACTGGGTAACGAATAGTTTCTTACCTGTCGGTGTAGTTTTGCAGCTTGAAGACTTTCTGGATTCACTATGCTGTGCATTATTCCGCCATCTCGTGGTTGGGTCCGGATTCGTAGTCTTTTCTTTGTTTTTGTGTTTTTTTGTTTTTTTTTGTTTGTTGGCCCAGGTGGGCGGGCTATTCTTTTAGCCCCTTCCAGGAATCTTTTGACCACCTGGGAGGTGAAGAAGCTTTTCCCCGCTTCTCCCCTGGTGTAGGCCACTATGGCTGCTAAGTGAACCCTTAGTGACGAGTAACTCAGCCCGCTGTGTAGTAGGTGCGTTAAGTATTGTAGTACCGTTGATTCTTTTGTGACCTTTCGTTGCAGTCCCTCTTTAATGCACCATTGCGAGAACCTTTTCCACTTTGCAATGTAACATTTTCTTGTAGTGGGTCTCCTTGCTTCTCTGAGAACTGCCATGGTGCTTGGTGGTAGCTTGAGGTGTGCGAATTCTAGGTCCTCAGGAGCCATGTTGCTAGGCTGAGGTTCTCTGGTTCTGGGTGGAGCACTTTTCCGTCTTGCATTGTCAGGAGGTCTTTCCTTCTGCTGAACCTGTGTGCTGGTTCCTGCGCCATTTCCATTATTTGTGAGAACCATGATTGTCTGGCCCACTGAGGTGCCACCAGTATGAGTGTCATGCTGCTGCTCCTGCATTTGCTGAGTACCTTGTGTAACAGTGGTATCGGGGGAAAAGCGTATGCAAATTCGTTCGACCAACTTATCCATAGCGCATTCCCTAGGGACCTTTGGTCCGGTTGTCTGGATGCGTAATGTTGGCATTTTGCATTCTGGAGTGTTGCAAACAGGTCTATCCGTGGTGTACCCCACTTTTGGAACAGCCGCTGCACCTCCTGTTGGTTGAGCTCCCATTCGTGGGATGCCGACGTCTGTCTGCTGAGTCGGTCTGCCTCTACATTGTCTATTCCTGGGAGGTGTATTGCCAGTAGGTCTATCCTTAGAGGGATGGCCCATCTCCAAATTTCCTGTGCTAGGCTTGATAGCGGTGCTGACTGTGTACCACCTTGTTTGTTGATGTAGAACATGGTGGTTGTGTTGTCTGTTTGTATCAGCACTTTCTGTCCGTAAAGCTGCTTTTGAAAGGCTTTTAAGGCTAGGAACACAGTTTTTAGTTCTAAGTAGTTGATGTGTTTCACTGCATCTTGTTGTGACCACAGCCCCCTGACGCGGAGTCTGTCCATGTGCGCGCCCCAGCCCTGCTGTGAGGCGTCTGTTGTGATGGTCACTGTTGGAGTTGGCTGTGTGAATGGCTTCCCTTGTAATATGTTCTCTTCCTTCCACCACGCTATTTCTTGCTGCACTGCGTGTGTGAGAACCACTAGATCTTCCCAACTCCCTGTCGCTTGTGACCACTGCTGCTGGATCCATTCTTGGAACGGTCTCATGTGCAGCCTGATATGTGGGACTAGGTGGATGCACGATGCCATCATCCCCATTAGTCTGCTCACCGTCCTCACTGTCAGAACTTGCCCCTTGCGGTAATGACGTGTTTCCCTCAGGAGCGCTATAGTTCTCTTGTCGCTGGGGAACACCTTGGACTGTGTGCTGTCGATCTGTGCCCCTAAGAATATCTTGATCTGCTGCGGTTCTGTTGATGATTTCTCCCAATGTATTGAGAAACCTAGTCTGGACAGTGTTTGTATGACTTGTTTGATGTGATCCTTGCAG
This sequence comes from Calotriton arnoldi, assembly GCA_963921515.1. NCBI lineage: Eukaryota > Metazoa > Chordata > Amphibia > Caudata > Salamandridae > Calotriton > Calotriton arnoldi. Next base: position 2,179,665 of record CAWUFW010000053.1, read on the forward strand.
TGTCTGTATGATCCTGCTTTCACAAGCCAGTCGTCGAGGTAGGGGTATACATGTATGCCCTTTCTCCGTAGGTGCGCTGCCACTGCTGCTAGGCATTTTGTGAACACCCTTGGTGCGGACTTTAGTCCGAAGGCTAGCACTGTGAACTGGTAGTGATTGTGGCCTATCACGAATCTTAGTAGACGTTTGTGTTTGTGGTTGACGGGTATGTGCAGATATGCATCTTTCAAGTCTATGGTCGCCATGTAATCCCCTTGTTGGATTTGGGGTATTACTTCCTGAAGTGACGTCATTTTGAATTTTTGAGTTTTTACGAACTTGTTCAGGAATCTGAGGTCCAGTATTGGTCTTAGTATCTCGTCTACCTTTGGCACTAGGAAGTACGTTGAGTATACTCCCTTGTTCCTTTCGTTTATTGGAACTGGTTCTATTGCTCTTTTGTGTAGCAGCTCCTCTGCTTCTAGACGTAGGAGGGCGAGCTCCCTTGCGGGAATTGCCCGGTGTCTTGGTTTTTTGCCTGGGGGGTGTTTTTGGAGTTCTATGCAGTACCCGTGCTGTATGATGTTCAGTATCCACTTGTCCGTGGTAATCTTCCTCCATTGTGTGAGGAACTTTCCTATTCTGCCCCCAACTGGGGTTGTATGCTCGGTGGTTATTTTTTGGCTGTGTGTGTTTCTTATTTTGTCCTTTTGTTGACTTCTCCTCTCCCTTGGTGTTAATAGGGGAGGGTTTGGTTTGTTTGTGGAGTCACTTTGAGGTGGGCTGCTGTCCCCCTCTTCGGGCCTGTCCCCGTCCGTAACCGCACCCTCGAAAGGACCGTCCTCTGGGTTGGTACTGCCAATTTTGCTGCTGTTGTCCCTGTTGGCTTTGGCCCTGGTTGTTCCCCTAGTATCCTTGCTGGGGGGACTGGTGTGAAGTGGTGGGTGCATTGCCCCCTCTACCACTGGGCTGCCTTGAGGGGTTTCCTCTTCTCATCCCCCTGAACTGCAGTGCTCCCATGGACCTCGCAGTTTCGTTGTCCTTTTTTAGTTGCGTCAACTTGTCGTCGACCGGTGCTCCAAACAGTTTCTCCCCGTCGAAAGGTGGGTTGAGGATGTTACTCTGTACCTCCGGCTTGAAGCCCGAGATCCTGAGCCATGCGTGTCTCCTTTCAGTCACCCCTATCATCATTTGCCTGCTGGAGTTCTCTGCTGCGTCCAAGGCTGACTTTAGGCAAGTGTTTGCGATAGCCTTGGCCTCCTCCACTAGGTAATTAGCCCTTTGTTGGTATTCTTCTGGCAGGTGTGTAATGAGCTGGCTCATTTCAGCCCAATGCTGGTATGCATGCCTGCTGATGAGGGCGTTGGAGTTGGCGATGCGCCAGTGTATGGCTGCGTTCCTCTCCACCTTTCGTCCTGTGAGGTCTATTCGCTTGCTCTCCTTGTCTGGAGGTGGGCCTGTGTTGGTGGGCACACCGTCCCTTTTCCTGGCCGTTGCTGCGATAATGGAGTCTGCTGGCACTGACCCTTGGATGTACGCAGGGTCTTTTGTGGAATGCTTATATTTCTTTTCGCTTCTAGGTGTAACCGCCTTGCAGACTGCAGGTTCTCTGAAGGCCTCCCTTCCCTGGTCCAGGACGCCGGGCAACATGGGTAGGAATTGGCTCTTTGTTTGTTGAGGGAGCAGGGTTTCGAAGAGGAAACCTGCTTTTGTCTTTTCCTCCTGCATTTCGACCCCATATGTCTTTGCAGCCTTCTGGACGACTCCATTGTAGACTCCGATGTCGTCTGGCGGCGAAGGCCTCGAGGGGTAAGAGTCTACCCCCTCTTCTGGTGACTCTGCGTCGAGGTCTTGCCAGTCCAAGTCTTGTGCCTCCGAGGGCGCCGAGTCCCCGTAAGACTGCATCTCTTCTTCGCCTTCGGCTTCGAAGTCGTAGTCTTCTTCGTCCTGGTCTTCGAGCGGTTCGGGTGTTCTCGGGGGCTCGATGTATTCGGCGTCGAACTCCTCGAGTGCCTCGTGCGCTGGCTTCGATGGAATAGCGTATTGCTTCATCTTCTCGTCGAAGTCTTTTTTACGTTGCAGGATGCTCGCCATCTCTGCCTCGAGCCTTCTCTTCTTTTTCGCCATCTCGTGGGCCTTTTCGGCGTCGAGTGGTGCAGAGCCTCTCTTTGTGGTCGCGGTCGTCGAAGATGACGCCGGGCCTTCCTTTCTCGGTGTCGAGGCTTCCTTTTCGGAGGTGACCTTCGATGCCTTTGTTTTTTCGGAGGCTTTCGCCGATTGGGAGTCCTTTTCGAAGGATCCGCTCGGTTGCTTGTCCTTGGATGCTGTTGCTTTCGTCGAGGGTTTCGGCGGCAACGCTCCCTTTGAGGACTTTTCTACACTTCTAAGAGTGTCGCTCGGGGTTCTGGCTTCACTCTTTCGAGCGTCGCTTGGGTGCCTTGGGGTCGACGACTCCCTTACCTCCTTCGACGTTTTCTTATGGACCTCGACGACAGAGCAGTCCTCCGGTCCCTCTGCGATGTTGTCTTCCTCTCCGCTCGATAGGCCCAGGTCTCGGAGCGATGGGGCTCTCTGTCTCTCTCTTACCCGGAGGGTCTTCGGGGTGAACGCCGAACACGCGTTGCAGTCTTCACTGATGTGTTCGAGCGGCAAGCAGAGGTTACAGACTGGGTGCTGGTCCTTCTGGGCGTACTTGTGGTGACAGTTCTGGCAAAACTTAAACGGTGTCTTGTCCATAACCGCTCTCAGGGAGCCCCCTGTGAGCGCATTCTCTGTAGGCGTCGAGATTTCGGTCGTGGACCTTCTACCTCGTCGTCCTTCTTGTTGTCTCCGGTTTACTTGTGTCGTCGTCCGGTGTCTCGGGAAACGATCCTCTGTGGTGATATTCGACTTTTCGAGATTCTTCGTCCAAAGTTTCTGGAACTTCTCGGCAACGATCCAGACCCCACTGCGGAAAAAAGAATCTGAAGATGGCTACCAAGGGTGGGAGCTTCCGCAGGAAGCGCGACGACGTCACCGAAGACACCAAATGGTGGGGCGTCGCCGCCCACCTGGGCCAACAAACAAAAAAAACACAAAAACAAAGAAAAGACTACGAATCCGGACCCAACCACGAGATGGCGGAATAATGCACAGCATAGTGAATCCAGAAAGATTCACGCTGCAAAAGTAACATTATCCGTTCGAGGCATGCGAGCTGTAGATCACATGCTGTGCATAGATTATACAGCAGTATCCTCCCAAAGCGGTGGCTAACCTGTAGCTGTCGGAGTGGTCTGAAATAGTGTTTTAAGTACTGCTTGACCCACATTGGCTTGTTGTCTCGCTAACACAGCTACACAATAGTGCTTAGTGAATGTGTGCAGTGTAGACCATGTTGCAGCTTTGCAAATGTCAACTATGGGAATGTTTCCCAAGAAATCCATGGTGGCCCCTAGCTTACCAGTGGAAAGTGCCCTAGGGGGTACAGTTAAAGTTCTCTTTGCTTTCGCATAGCAAGTTTGAATGCACTTAACAATCCACCTTGCAATACCTGATTTGGAGATAGGATTGCTCTTGTGTGGTGGCGCAAAAGCAACAAAAAGTTGTTTTGTTTTGCGAAAAGATTTTGTTCTTTCAATGTAGTACAAAAGTGCTCTTCTGACATCTAAGGTGTGTAGAGCTCATTCTGCAACTGAATCAGGTTGAGGGAAGAATACAGGTAATTCTACCGACTGATTTATGTGAAATGCAGATACTACCTTAGGTAAAAATTTGGGGTTGGTACGAAGAACCACTTTGTCTCTGTGTAGTTGGATAAAGGGTTCTTGTATAGTTAATGCCTGTAGTTCACTCACTCTCCTTAATGAAGTGATTGCAATGAGGAAAGAGGTTTTCCAAGAGAGGAACTGTGGTTCGCATTTGTGCATGGGCTCAAAGGGTGGGCCCATTAACCTTGTGAGGACTATATTAAGATTCCACACTGGAGCAGGTGGGAGTCTTGGTGGTATGACTCTTTTTAGTCCTTCCATGAAAGCTTTGATTACAGGTACTCTAAACAACGACAAAGGTTGTCTACTTTGTAGATATGCAGCTATTGCCGCTAGGTGTAGTCTGATGGAGGTGTAAGCCAACGCGGACTGTTGCAAGTGTAACAGATAGCAGATGATGTTCTGTATGGAAGCATCAAGAGGGTTGATATGATTGTTACCACAATAAATAACAAATCTCTTCCACTTAGCTGCGTAGCAGGCCCTTGTAGTAGGTCTTCTTGCCTCCCTAATGATAGTCATACATTCTGGTGGAAGGTTTAAGTAACCAAACTCTATGACTTCAGGAGCCAGATCGCGAGGTTCAGCTGTTTGGGATCTGGGTGCTTGATTTCTCCATGGCTCTGTGTGAGGAGACTGGGTGTGAGATGTAGTTTTTGATGAGGAACTATTGACAGCTCCAACAGGGTTATGAACCAAGGTTGACGGGCCCATGTGGGAGCTACCAGGATCAGTGTGAGGGATGTTTGCCTGAGCTTCTGAACCACTAATGGAATGAGTGGGAGAGGCGGAAAAGCGTAGGCAAATATCCCTGACCAGTTCATCCATAGTGCATTGCCCTTGGATTGCGGGTGTGGGTACCTGGAGGCCAAGCTTCGGCATTTTGCGTTTTGGTGTGTGGCGAACAGGTCTATGTAAAGGACTCCCCAACTTTGAAAGTATGGGAGGAGAACCTGAGAGTGGAGTTCCCATTCGTGTAGTTGCTGCCTCTGCCTGCTTGAGGAGATCTGCAATTTGGTTGTTCACTCCTGGGAGGTGTTCCGCTAGAAGATAAAGTTTGTGGTGAATGGCCCACTTCCAGATGTCTTGGGCTAAGTGGGACAGTTGGAGACAGTGTGTCCCCCCCTGTTATTATATGTAATACATGGCTGTCATGTTGACTGTACGAACCAAGACAGCTTTGCCCTCCAAGTGAGTCTGAAACGCCTTGTGAGCTAGAAAGATTGCCATGAGCTCTAGATGATTGATGTGGAGCAACTTCTGCCGTTGGCTCCACAGGCCTTGCACTGTGTGTTATTGTAGATGAGCTCCCCAGCCAGTGAGGGACGCGTCCGCTGTCAGTACTATCTGTGGAACCGGGTCTATGAAGGGCCGTCCTTTTGATAAATTTTATGTGTTCCACCACTGCAGAGAGTGATGCGTTCGGACACTTACCAACACTAGATCGGTCAATAGACCCTGTGACTGGTTCCACTGACTGGCTAAGCATTCTTGAAGTGGACGCATGTGCAGCCTGGCATGGGGGACGATTATGATGCAGGATGCCATCATTCCCAGTAGTTGCATATAAATTCGAGCTGGAAGCCAATGATTGGGTTGAAACTGGAGAACTAAAGCCTGAATATTGCGAATCCTGGCTGTGCTGGGAAACGCCAGAGCTTTTTGAGTATCTAGTGTGGCTCCTAGGTAGTCCTGATTATTGGCTGGCTGAAGATGTGATTTTATCACATTGATTGTGAACCCTAGTTGATGTAGTAACTGAATTGTTCTGAAAGTGTGCTGAAGACATTGCTGGTACGTACTGGCTTTGATGAGCCAGTCGTCCAAGTATGGGAAGACATGGATGCTCTGTCTTCTCAGGTGAGCAGCTACCACCGCCAGACACTTTGTCAAGATTCTGGGGGCAGTGGTGACTCCGAACGGAAGTACCTTGAACTGGAAGTGTTGACCTGCTACCACAAACCTGAGGAATTTGCGATGAGTGGGGTGGATTGGAATATGAAAATTGGCGTTTTAAATCTAGAGTAGACAGAAAGTCGCCTTTCTGCAGCAGAGGAAGTACTTGTTGAAGTGTTACCATGTGGAAAGGATCTGACTGAATGTAAAGATTGAGTTCTATGAGGTCCAATATTGGTCTGAGTGAGCCGTCCTTTTTGGGTATTAGGAAGTAAAAGGAGTATACGCCCGACCCTCGATGTTGTCGTGGTACGGGTTCTATAGCCCTTTTTAGAAGTAACGACTGTACCTCTTGTTTGAGGAGGTGTAGGTGATCCGGTGAGAGTTTGTGTGACTTTGGGGGAATGTTTGTAGGAGTGTTGATGAACTCCAGGCAGTAACCAGAATGGATAATTTGTAGAACCCACTTGTCTGTTGTTATTGACTGCCAGATTAGTAGGAAATCTGACAGTCATCCCCCGACAGGCATTAAGTGGTCGGAGGGAAGTGTAGGCAAGTCACTGCTTTGTATTGGAGGGGGAGGTGCGTGTGTTTGAACCCCTACCCCTGCCTTTGCCGTTGTTGCCTCTGTAACCCCCTCTGAAGTAACCTCTAGATGGAGAGGGTTGGTTATTGCCCTTGTAGGTGGAGGTGGTCTCCGAGGAGGTATTTTTGGAGCCTCCGTGGTAGAAAGAGCGCCGAAAGGAACCACGGCTTTGTGTTGACTGAAGGGCCCCCATGGATTTGGCCAGTTCAGTGTCTTTCTTCATCTTTTCTAGTGAAGAATCTACCACTGGGCCAAACAGATGTTCCTTATCAAAGGGTGTATTTATTATGGAGGCTTGAACTTCGGGTTTGACCCCAGATATGCGGAGCCAGGCATGTCTCCTTAAAAGGACGCTGGTGTTTACAGCTCTAGCAGCAGTGTCGGCAGCATCTAGGGAGCATCTGATTGTGTTGTTAGAAATAAGTTGTCCTTCATGCACCAGGTCTTGTGCTTTAGATCGATGTTCCTGGGGCAAAAATTGGATTAATTGCTCCATCTCGTCCCAGTGTGCACGGTCGTATCGTGCTAGCAACGCCTGGGTGTTAGAGATACGCCAGAAGTTTGCTGCCTGAGAGACCATCCTTTTCCCTGAAGCATCAATAAGTTTGGATTCTTTATCTGGGGGTTATCTGGGGGTGGAGCATCTCCTATAGTTTGGGAGTTGACTCTTTTCCTTGCATTGGACACAACCATAGAGTCTAATGGCAATTGTCCCCTTAGATATATATATATATCCGATGGTGTTGGCTTGTATTTCTTATCTACCCTGGTGGTAAGTATACGAGCCCTGACAGGGTCGTTGAAGATGTCATCTACATGCCTGATCATCCCTTTGAGCATGGGTAGTGTGTGTGAGGACTTTTGCGTGCTACTAAGGGTTTCAAAGAGGAAATCCTCTTCTAGGGATTCTTTATGTAGCTGCACCACATGGTAGTTGGCAGCTCTACCTAGTAATTCAATGTAGCCTACACGGTCATCCGGTGGAGAGGGCTTGTTAGGGTACAAGTGGGGATCATTGCCTGTGGGCGAATTAGTGTTGTAGTCGTCCCATGGGTCTTGTAGGGGCTGATCATCATCCCCATCCTCATTGCCATCCCCATCATCCTGGTTGTCAGGTGTATGTGGTGGTGAATGCTCAGGTGAAATTGGTTGAAAATGAGGGGAAGGAGGTGATGGAAGAGGAAGAGGAGGAGGGGAAGGGTTAGTTCCAACAGTTTTCTTCTTCAAAGTAATGTGATATTCCTCTTCTGTATCAGTCCTTCTTTTTAAAGTCACTTTAGTAGTGATGTGTCCAGTCTGTGGGTGAATATATAACACTTTCTGTTTCGGATCCGGTTTGTCGATTGGAGCGTCGAAACTGTGCTTTTTTGGTGATTTCGGCACATCTGACTGTTTCGGTGCTGAAAGTTTCGGTGCCAGAGTCTTAGGCGTTGGTGTCTTCGAATCCGAAGTGTGTTTCGGTGCCCAATGGTGTGGGTCGGAGCCGGACTTGTGTTTCGACCCCGAAGGTCTGGGCTCGGAGATCGATCTGAGTTGAGTCTTTTCGGAGCCGGAAGGCTTTTTAGTAGGCTTCGGTGCCGAGCCAGAAGGCGGGCATCGGAAGCGTGGTCTCTGTGCCGACCGGGGCCCGAGGGCGCGGGTTGGACCGGAGCCTTCTTTTTATGTGGAGTTGGATCTTGGGACAAGGGGGTATCTGTACTCACAGTATGTTGTCCATGTGGGATGTTTCCCTCTTGGTCGGAGTCGAGCTCTGAGATGGGGATCGGCTCCTGCTCCTCCTCGGTTCCCCTGGCCTCCCCATCCTCTTTGTCCGATTGTTGCCCGGAGATGTCCGGAATGGAGCTTGTGTGCTGGCTCTGCATGTTGCGATGTCGAGCCCGACGGTCGCGAAGTGTTTTCTTGGAGCGGAAAGCCTGGCAAGCGTCGCAGTCCTGTTCTCTGTGTTCGGGAGACAAACACAGGTTACACACTTCGCGTGAGTCGGTGCGCGGGTATTTTGCGTGACACAGAGGGCAGAATTTGAAGGGAGTTCGTTCCATCGACTGAGGGTCGGCCTAACGCGGGTAGGCCTGACGGCCTTCCACGAGCTTTCCAATCGAAAGATAGTTTTAATAAGTAAATACGATACGCGATAGAAAGGGAGACGCGATCGGAAACAATACTGTTGAGGGTGACTGTCTTACGCACCGAGGGAAAGCGAAAGAACGGTGTCGAACCGGAGCGCAGTAATTCACGTCCGAACCCGATGGCGGAAAAAAACAATCTAACAATGGAGTCGATGCCCATGCGCTCTATCACCGAAAGGAGGAGTCACCTACCTCGTGACTGGATAAGACTTTTTAGAAGAAAAACAAAGTGCAAACATCCGGACCCAACACTAGATGGCGGGCTTTGCACAGCATGTGATCTACAGCTCACATGCCTCGAGCACAATTTTATCCAAAGAAGTTCATTCTGGTTTTATTTCAGATTGAAACATTCATTAAAACTTTACATCTTTGCACATATACTTTGACAAATAATAAAACTCACAGTTCATCTAACAAGGGAAAAGTAACTTTTCTCAAAAAGAAGCAAGAAATACAACAGCTCCCAAGAACACAAAGCAGGGCCCTTATTATACACAGGGTGTCCTGCTCCTGTTTGTGCCAAGGCACAACTTTAAGCAGGTGTGCCGGGTGCAAACAGGGAGAGTATGTCCTATTAGAATGAATACACTGCCCCAGAGCAGCTGCAAACTCGAGGGCAGCATTTTCAGTGAAATTCGGAGCATCTGATTGCAGCAGGCGCTCCATGTTTCATAGTGTGGGCGGCAGCTACCTGCACTTTAAGGAGGAGACAGATCTCCCTCTGAGGTTCAGTGACAACACCCACTTGCAGGGGATGTCTGAGGGTCCATAGGACCCCCTTTCACCTCTTCAGAGAGAGCTACCCTCAGCGGGCACACTGACAGCGTGCCACCTTTTTGTGGAGCACACTCAGTGAGACTCTGAAGAGTTTGTTTGGCTCTACACCCGGGTCCATAATAGGAAGCAGGGGCAGAGTCGTAGTGATTCCCTCATTTGCATGAAGCCACACCCCCATGCAAATGACGGAGAGTGCTCTATATGTGCGCCCAGGCTATCAGAGTTACAAAAGCATCGACATCCCCTTTTGTAAACTACAGCGCCCCAGGGGCGCACAAAGCTGGCACACACACTCAAGGCTTCCCCAGGGCATTAGGTATAATATGGCCCTCGATACTTAGGCACTAATTACGATGACCGGTGGACCGCCACCGGCATGCCGTCGGTGTGGTCCACCTAACATCCAGGGCATTGGTCTGACCTCTGCAATTCAATGCAGCCGGTCGGACCGCAGAGGTCGGGGGTAGGACCGCCACCTCTGACAGGAGCCACGATCCCATCAGGCGGCGGACGGACTCTTATCCCTACAATGGAGGCGGTCCCTGCTCAGGCAATGCCTTAGGAATTAGGATCTCCCTTTGCGACTGCCTTTTTCATGGCCATCCGACCGCCATGAAAAGGCAGACAGAAATGACTTTGGGGACCCAAGCAGGGCCCCCATCCCCTGTGGGCCACTGCTTAGTGGCATGGGGGGTACATCAATGCACTTTGTGCCAGGCAACACATGCATGGATGTGCACAAAATGCCTTTTTCTACTGCAGCCCTTTTCCTGGGCCGCCGTCCAAGCTACAGTAGAAAAAAGCACTTTCCAAACACATACATGGTGGTCTGATCATAATAGGCTGAGTGGGACTGCCGACTCATTGTCAGACGGTCACCTGCCCGATACGATGGCGATCGGAGATCCGACCGCCATTGTAATGAGGGCCTTAGTTGGGCTTGACCATCAAGCCAGAACATGTTCAGCCCGGCGACTGTGGCCTTCAGTTTTATTAATGAAAGAGCCCTTTCATATGTGATGCCCTAAAAGTACCCAGTTGAGGCTCTCAGCCGAGTTTGCACTCCACTGGCCAAGAAGACCCCAAGTGGTTCTCATTCATCCGAAAGGAAGTGCAAGTTGCCACCAGTACCAATGCCTTCTGCAACAGCTTGGCATGGCTGCAGGTGGCAGTCTTTGAAAGAAGTGCCCAATTCTGGAGCCCAAATAACGTATAGTTTCTTACCTGTCGGTGTAGTTTTGCAGCTTGAAGACTTTCTGGATTCACTATGCTGTGCATTATTCCGCCATCTTGTGGTTGAGTCCAAAATTGTAGTATTTCTTCTCTTTTTTTTTTTTTTTTCGTGGCCCAGGTGGGCGGCGACGTCCCACCATTTGGTGTCCTTCGTGACGTCGACGCGCTTCCTGTGGAAGCTCCCACCTTTGGTCGCCATCTTCGGATTCTTTTTTTCTCCTTTCTTGTTTTGTTGTCCGCTTTGCTTGATCCCTTTAGCTATGTATGCAATTTAGCCTCCTTTGTCCTTATGCCTCATCTTTCTGGCGGAGGAGTGTGGGATTTCTAGTGAATCCAAAAAGTCTTCAAGCTGCAAAACTACACCGACAGGTAAGAAACTATACGTTTTACAGCGTGAATCTTTCTGGATTCACTATGCTGTGCATAGACTTAGTAGCGGTTTTTCCCTTATTGCGGTGGCTGGGTGGAAGATGAGCATTGGTTACTGAAAATATGTTGTAAAACCTTTTGTCCTACTTGCGCTTCTTTGTTCATTTGAATATCCACACAGTAGTGCTTAGTAAACGTGTGCACTGAAGACCATGTTGCAGCTTGGCAAATGTCTTGGATAGGTGTGTTCGCTAGAAACGCAATTGTTGCTCCCTTCTTCCTTGTTGAGTGAGCTTGAGCTGCTCCTTGTAATTGTTGAATTGGGCAGAGTTGAATTGTCTGCGCGATCCATCGTGCAATGGTATTTTTGGTGACTTGTCGTCCCAGAAAACTACTGGCAAAGAAGACGAAGAACTGCTTTGTTTTCCTGCACTCCTTTGTCCTTTCCATATAGTGCATTACCGCCCTTCTGGCGTCTAGTGTGTGCAGCGCCCTTTCTGTTCGTGTGGAAGGGTTTTGGAAAAAAACTTGGTATTTGGATTGTTTGGTTAATGTGGAACCGAGACACCACCTTTGGCATGAAGTGTGGGTCCGTCCTCATTACAATCCTGTCCTTGTGTATTTGCAGGTACGGCTCTTGGAGTGTCAGCGCTTGCAACTCACTTACTCTTCGTAGTGACGTGATAGCCACTAAGAAGGCCGTCTTTAGCGTGAGCATGTGCAGTGTAGTTTTGTGAATAGGTTCAAATGGCGCCTTCATCAACTGAGTGAGCACTACGTTGAGGTTCCATGCTGGCGCTGGCATCCTCTTTGGGGGTGCGATTCTTTTCGCCCCTTCCAGAAATCTCTTCACAACTTGGGAGGTGAAGAAACTTCTCCCTGTCTCTCCTCTTGTGTAGGCCACTACCGCAGCCAAGTGCACCCTCAGGGATGTGTAACTTAATCCGCTTTGTAGAAGGTGCGTTAAGTATTTTACTACTGTTGATTCCCTTGCGATCTTCCGTTGTAGACTCTCCTTGATGCACCATTCGGAGAACCTCTTCCACTTTGCTACATAGCACTTCCTTGTAGAAGGTCTCCTTGCCTCCCTGAGTACTGCCATGGTACTTGGTGGTAATTTGAGGTGTGCAAATTCTAAGTCTTCATGAGCCATGCTGCTAGGCTGAGGCTCTCCGGTTCTGGTTGTAGCACCTTTCCGTTCTGCATTGTTAACAGGTCCTTTCTTCTTGGGAACCTGTGTGCTGGTTCTTGTGCCATCTCCACTATCTGTGAGAACCAGGATTGTCTGGCCCACTGGGGTGCTATCAGTATTAGCGTCATGTTGCTGATTCTGCATTTGCTGAGTACCCTGTGTATCAGTGGTATCGGGGGAAAAGCGTATGCAAATGTCTTTGACCAATCTATCCATAGCGCATTCCCTTGTGACCAATGGTCTGGTTGTCTGGATGCGTAGTGTTGGCATTTTGCATTCTGGTGTGTTGCAAATAGGTCTATTTGTGGTGTACCCCATTTGTGGAATAGCTTCTGTGTTTCCTGTTGATTGAGCTCCCACTCGTGGGATGCTGACGCCTGCCTGCTGAGTCGGTCTGCTTCCACATTGTCCTTCCCCGGGAGATGTATTGCCAGTAGGTCTATTTCTAGCGGGATGGCCCATTTCCATATTTCCTGTGCTAGCCCTGATAGTGCCACTGATTGTGTACCTCCTTGTTTGTTGATGTAGAACATGGTGGTTGTGTTGTCTGTTTGGATCAACACCCTGTTTCCGTACAGCTGTTTCTGAAAGGCTATTAAGGCTAGGAACACAGTTTTCAGCTCCAGGTAGTTGATGTGTCTGACCGCATCTTGCTGCGACCATAGACCCCTCACCCTGAGCTTGTTCATGTGTGCGCCCCACCCCAGTTGGGAGGCGTCGGTTGTGATGGTCACTGTTGGAGTTGGTTGTGTGAATGGCTTCCCCCTGTGATATGTTTTCCTTGTTCCACCACGCCACTTCCTGCTGCACTGCGTGTGTGACAACCACAAGATCTTCCCAACTCCCTGTTGCCTGTGACCATTGCTGCTGAATCCATTCCTGGAATGGTCTCATGTGTAGCCGGATATTTGGGACTAGGTGGATGCGTGACGCCATCATTCCCATTAGCTTGCTCACCGTCCTCACTGTCAGAACTTGCCCCTTGCGGTAAGGACGTGTTTCCTTTTGTATCGCCAATGTTCTCCTCCTGCTGGGGAACACTTTGGCCTGTATGGTATTGATCTCGGCCCCCAGGAATATCTTGATCTGCTCTGGGTCGGTTGACGATTTCTCCCAATGAATTGAGAAACCCAGTTGGCTCAGTGTTTGTACGACCTGCTGGATGTGTTCTTTGCAGTGGTTGTAAGAGCTTGCCTTTACGAGCCAGTCGTCGAGGTAGGGCTATACGTGTATTCCTTGCCTTCGTAGGTGCGCTGCTACTGCTGCTAGGCACTTTGTAAACACCCTTGGTGCGGATTTGAGTCCGAATGCTAGTACTGTGAACTGGTAGTGAGTCTGGTTGATTACAAACCGTAGTAGCTGTTTGTGCCTGTGGTTGATGGGGATGTGTAAGTACGCGTCCTTCAGATCTATTGTTGCCATGTAATCCCCTTCTTGTATTTGTGGTATTACCTCCTGTAGGGAAGTCATTTTGAATCTTTGAGTTCTTATGAATTAGTTTAAGAATCTCAGATCTAGGATAGGTCGTAGTGTTTCATCCACCTTTGGCACGAGGAAGTAGGTTGAGTAAACCCCTTTGTTCCTTTGGTTGTGCGGTACTGTCTCTATTGCCTTTTTGCTGAGCAGTTCCTTGGCCTCCAGCTGCAAGAGCGAGAGTTCTTTTGCTGCGTGGGTCTTGTTTCTTGGTCTTTTTGTTGGGGGTTGTCTTTCCAGTTCTATGCAATATCCGTATTGTATGATGTTTAGTATCCACTTGTCTGTAGTGACCTTCCTCCACTGCTTGAGGAAGTTCTTTATCCTGCCTCCTACCGGTGTTGTGTGTTCGAGGGACTGTTTCCTGTGGATCGTTAGGTTTTTGTTTCTCTGTCTGTTGTTGCCCCCACCCGAGGTGTTGCTAGGGTGGTTGTGGGCTTGATTGTGAAGTCACTTGGAGGTGGGCTGTTGGCCTCCTCTACGAGATTGTCCTCATCCGTTTCCGCGCCCTCGAAAGGACTGGCCCCGGGGCTGGTACTGCCAGTTTTGCTGCTGCTGTCCTTGCTGCTGCTGGCCTTGGTTGTTCCTTTGGTAGCCTTGCTGGAACATTTGGTGCAATGTGGCAGGCACGTTGCCTCCTCTACTGCCCGGCCTTCTGGTGGGTGCCCCTCTTCTCATCCCTCTGAACTGCAGCACTCCCATGGACCTTGCTGTCTCGTTGTCCTTTTTGAGCTGCGTCAGCTTTTCATCAACTGGCGTGCCAAACAGTTGTTCGCCGTTGAAGGGCGTATTCAGGATGTTACTCTGCACCTCTGGCTTGAATCCTGAAATCCTGAGCCATGCGTGTCTCCTCTCGGTCACTCCTATCATCATTAGTCTGCTGGATGTTTCTGCAGCATCCAAAGCTGACTTCAAGCATGTGTTTGCCATGCTTTTGCCTTCTTCCACTAGGTGAGCTGCCCTTTGTTGGTACTCATCTGGTAGATGCTTGAGGAGTTGCCCCACTTCGTCCCAGTGATGGTATGCATGCCTGTTGATCAGGGTGTTTTGAGTTTGCGATACGCCACTGTACTGCCGGATTTCTCTCCACCTTTCTCCCTGTCAGATCCATCCTCTTACTCTCCTTGTCTGGAGGTGGTCCGGTATTAGTGGGCACATTGGCCCTTTTCCTGGCCTTGCCGTAATTATGGAGTCAGCTGGCACTGATCCTTGTATGTATGCAGGGTCTTGTGAAGAGTGTTTGTACTTTTTCTCTGTTCTTGGAGTGACAGCCCCGCATACTGCTGGTTCCCTGAAGGCATCTCTCCCTTGGTCCAGCACACTAGGGAGCATGGGAAGGAATAGGCTCCTGGTTTGTTGAGGCAGTAGAGTTTCCAGGAGGAAACATGCCTTGGGCTTCTCTTCTTCCATTTTCACCCCATAGGTTTGTGCCGCCTTCAGGACTACCGTGTTGTAGACCCCGATGTCGTCTGGCGGCGAGGGCCTTGAAGGGTAAGTGTCTACCCCTTCTTCCGCCGATTCTGCGTCGAGGTCTTGCCATTCCAGGTCTTGTGCCTCCGAGGACGTCGAGTCCCGGTAGGATTGCAGGTCTTCGTCGCCTTCTCCCTCGAAGTAATAGTCTTCATCCCCCTGTTCCTCGACCGGTTCGGGCGTTTTCGGCGGTTCGGCGTCTTCATAGTCTATTTCGACTTCGAGCGCGGGTCTCGACGGGATGGAGTATTCGCTCATCTTACAGTCGAAATCCTTCTTCCGCTGTAGGATGCTCGCCATTTCGGCCTTGAGCCTCCTCTTTTTCCTCTCCATCTCTTGTGCCTGTTCGGCGTCGAGGGCTGGAGCGGCTCTCTTCAGGGCCATCGACGTGGACGATTGCCCCTCCCTTCTTGGCGCCAAGGAGTGCTTTTCGGGGACAACCTTTGATGCCTTTGGTTTTTCAAGGGTTTTTGCCGATTGGGAGTCCTTTTCGAAGGATCCGCTCGGCTGACTGTCCTTGGTCGCTGTTGCCTTCAACGAATGTTTCGGCGGCAATGCTCCCTTCGAGGACTTAGCTTCACTTCTACGAGTGTCGCTCGGGGCTTTGGCTTCACCCTTTCGAGTGTCGCTCGAGTGTTTAGGGGTCGACGACTCCCTTACCTCCTTCGACGTTTTCTTTTGGACCTCGACTGTGCAGTCCTCCGGTCCTTCGGCGATGTTGTCCTCCTCTCCACTTGAGAGGCCCAGGTCTCAGAGCGATGGGGGTGGTCTTTGCCCCTGCATGTTGTGGTTCGTCCTTCCCTGCCTCTCCCTCACCTTGAGGGTCTTGGGTGTAAACGCCGAGCACGCGTTGCAGTCCTCGCTGCTGTGGTCGAGCGGCAAGCAGAGGTTGCAGACTGGATGCTGGTCCTTCTGGGCGTACTTGTGGTGGCAGTTGGTGCAAAACTTGAACGGTGTCTTATCCATACCCGCGCTCAGGGAGCCCCCTGCGAGCGCATTCTCTGTAGGACGTCGAGATCTCGGTCGTAAACCTTCTCCCTCGTCGTCCCGGCTACTTGACCCGTAGTCCGGTGTACTTCAAACTGATTTTCGTCGGTTTTCTTCTATTTGCCTTGATTCCTCTTCCAAACTTCTGAAACTCTTCGGTGACGATCCAGACCCAACGGCGGAAAAAAGAATCTGAAGATGGCGACCAAAGGTGGGAGATTCCGCAGGAAGCGCGTCGACGTCACGAAGGACACCAAATGGTGGGACGTTGCCGCCCACCTGGGCCACGAACAAAAAAAAAAAAAGAGAGAAAAAATACTACAATTCCGGACCCAACCACAAGATGGCGGAATAATGCACAGCATAGTGAATCCAGAAAGATTCACGCTGCAAAATCCATGTTACTGATCTGATTCACTTAAAATAGCTTTTTCTTGAAAGATACAAAACCTGACCCGCAGCAATGAGGGGTTTGACAGAAAATGAGCCGGTCTACAATCTTAGTAGGGAGCAGCCACCCTGACTGCAGACTTGAGGTACCCCTAGGATATGAAAGAAGCTTAGAGACAAAGGCAGCCCCAAGAAAGAGAAGGTTCAAGAGACCTGGAGAAAGGTGGGTACACGCCCACCATATAGCGCTCAGCGCTCCTCCAACAATTTGATGCTTCTGGGCAAGTGTGGAGGATGGACGTACGAACTCCCCAGAACCTACAGCGTGTTGGCCACATGGCTACTGCAGTTGCAGAACACAGCTTAATATGATCAGGTGTTTGCCAGGGCTCAGCCCTGCCCTGAAACTCATTATGGAGCAACAGGACTACAGGCACATCACTGGTGGGTGCAGTGGGCAATGCCAGCATTGTGTGGTGCTGGTGATGGGCCCTGGCATGTTTATTTTCTCTCACAAATTAAGCTCTCCTGACCTCTGCCTTTTACACCACTACAGGAATGGTACCTCACATTGAGTTCTCACCTCTTAATGATACCTCACTTCAGGTATCTGACGTCAGGGCTTCCCATCTCTCTAGGGAGCTGAACAAAGCCTATTAGATCGCTCCAGAAATTTGACCTTTGTGTGTGAGAACACTCCAGAGATCCGAAAGTAGATTGTTACATCGCTCCAGGAATCTGACGTCAGGGAGTGACATCACTACAGGGATCTAACGTCAGTGCTTGCTATCAATCCAGGGATCTGAACATAGCCTCTTACATTGCTCCATGAATCTGAAGTCGGCGTGTAACATCACATCAGGGATCTGACGTCAGCGTGTGACATCACAGCAGGGATCTGATATCAGCATGTGACATCACACCAGTGATCTGACGTCAGGGTGTGAGAATACTCTAGGGATCTGAAGGTAGACTGTTTCATCGCTCCAGAAATCTTATGTCAGAGTTTGACATCACACCAGGGATCTGAAGTCAGGGTGCAACAATACTCCATGGGTCTTAAGGTAGACTATTACATCACTCTAGGAATATGAAGTCAGGTTGTGACATCACTCCAGGGATCTTCCCTTAGATTGAGAGATCACTCCAGAGACCTAGCGAGGGTAACGTCACATCCGGGATCCTTCCACGCACCCAAGAGAAACCTCCGATCAGCCGACCTTTCTCTGGCTACCGTTCCCACGCATCTACAAGACCAGAATGGGAGGAAATTCCTTCTCCTACCTCGCAGCCAAGGCCTGGAACGACCTCCCCCTCCACCTCCGGCAAGTGCCTACACTGCCCCAGTACAGGAAGGACCTCAAGACCTGGCTCTTCGGATGACCCCAGCACCCCACGGAGCTGCCCCTCCCCCCCAGCGCCTTGAGACCCTCACGGGTGAGTAGCTGCGCTTTACAAATCCCTGATAGATTGATTGATTGACGTCAGAGCATAGCATCACTCCAGGAACCTGACTTCAGTCTCATAAAGAATCAAGCATTGCCCACGGTAATTAAACAATATAAATATCGAATGCAAGACTATGGGCCATATTATCAAGAACGCTGATAACATTATCGCCACTTTAGCGGCAGGAAACTGCCGCTAAAGCGGCGATAAGGGGCTTGATAATATGCCATATAGAATTCCAATAGAAGCCCAGGTTCTGGTGTGAAGGACATCAAACCTGGGCTTCTATTGGAATTCTATAGGGCATATTATCAAGCCCCTTATCGCCGCTTTAGCGGCATTTTCCTGCCGCTAAAGCGGCGATAATGTTATCGCCGTTCTTGATAATCTGCAGGGCACAAGTCCTAAAAAAAGAAGTGGGGGGACGCTGACGTCACGACAGGAAGTGACGTCACGAAAGGTGGCTTGCACCATCAGACTCATTGCCTCCCCTCACTCACCCCTTAGATGCGATTGCATCAGAGAAGCCAGCGCGTGAGCAGCGTTCTGAATGAGCTCCGATCTCGCCCCAGAGAGGCCAAAGAGTGAATGTGTGGCTCCATTTGCTCCAGTTATCGAGCTCCCGGTAAAATAAGTGGGGGGACGCCGTCCACCCGCGTGGTACCCCGACTCGAGCCCTGATAATATGGCCCTATGGGGCATATTCACAAGAACGTGCGATAAACATCGCCAAAATAGGTTAACGCAAGTTCACATATCACCGTCCATCGCGGGAAAATAACCCGGTGTCAACGTGGCATTCCCAACACGGCGGTAACATGCGATAGTGTCCTGATAACGCGGAAAATGACCGCGATGAACCCACCGTGACAGCAAAAAAAATCCAACAGCGAACGTGAAAAAAGGTGCGATGGGCCCAATCGCGATAAGACAATCAGCGAAAAGCAGCGCCAGGCCTGCAAATCACACACGTCAGGCGGGAAAAATCACCATAAAAGCAGGGGAAAAAAAACACTAAAACCGAACCACAGCGAGTCACAATGGAGGCAGCCGGAGCAGGCACAGAGGACAGCCAGAACCCCACAAGCCCCACGGAGGACCAGCCTGGGACCCCGGGGACAGGGGAGATGGGCACAATGGCACACATGCACAATCAAGCGGAGCACAGTGCACACCCACAATGACTCTGGATCATGTCCCTGATCCCCTTGGCACACTGCAGCACACATAGCAACAGCACATAGGCCCCCGTCGACTATGTGCCCAGAGGAGGCCCGCCCACACATCACCTATCTCACAACCAACCCATGCACATGTGCCAAACCCAGCAAAGCTGCGGGTCCGTGAGCCACACTGACAATGCAAGTGGCACTGCATGACGAGTAGCATGGCTGCAGTCCGATCATCATGACATGGTGCACGTCACCACACTGAGGTGGCTGAGTGTGGACCACATCCTCAAAGGAGCAGGTCACACTCTGACACATCCACCTGCACAAACAACCCCTGACCTCAACAACACACCTGCGGACAAACCAAGCCCCACAGCCCTAACCCCCACCAAGAGCCCAATTCACCCAAGAATGCAACATCTCAGCACTGTAAAAGCACAGACGTCAAGGCACACAGCCTCAAAGGGATAAGGGCCAGCCACATCAGAGCCGCAGGGGCGACTCACCCAAAATGCGGCACCCACACATGATATGCAGTGCATATCAACATTGAAAACAATGTGGTATTAACTGCAACACGTTCACAACAGAACAGAGCACCCAAGTGGTGCCGCTTGTGTGTAGAAACTGGCCAATCACATTTGGCATAGCAGGGAAACATGGGATGAAAATGTACGAGCACAAACACACATCCGTGATGATGTCGGAATGTCCACTGTCCCGCATCAAATAGGCAGCTCCTCCCAAACAGTAACAATGTACATTGTCATGCAGTCTGTATGTAAATGTGTACAATCCGTCAACATAAATGTGTACACAATGTAAAACTGCATCTACCCTTCACATTGCAGAGGGAGAACCAACACCTCCTGCAGAGCAGACCCAACCTCTCTTCACTGATGACGAAGAGGACCACACCACCATCGACCCCGACTCCCTCCAGCAGCTCATGGACGCCCTCAGGACCCCACGCCCAGGATCAGGGCAGCCCAGCTGCATCGAGGGAACCCCACCCCTGCACAGACCACACAGCAGGAAGCACCTACCACCACGGCTGACTCCCAGGACACCCACGACCAACACATGGCCTTCCAACGCCGTGTGTTGGAGTGCCAGGAGAAGGTGGCTGAGCAGCTGCGGGTGGGGTTCGACCGCATGGCAGCCAGACTTGATGCCATACATGGGTGTCTAATTCCCATCAGGGACCACTTTCAGTCCCTAACGGACACCCACAGTCCGCTCCATGCTCTCCAGCGATCCATGGCTGACATCGCTGGAGTCATGTTACTGAGACAAGAACAACTGTCCAGTCAGAGTGGCTCCAGCAAGGTCTGCCGGGAGTAGGGACAGATGCGGGGGCTCATGGAGACCATGGTGCGGATGACAGCGGACAGGATGGCTGCCATGGCTGCACACCAGCGGGATGTGGCTGGGGCCTTCAATGCCCTGCAGCACATCGTCATGGCATTGCTGCCTCAAGGCCTTGCTCAGATGGGTGCTGCTGCAGCTTCTACATCCACATCTTTGCCCCCTGTTGTCTCAGTGCCTCACAGTGTGGCAGGCAATCCACCACCACCCACGTGTGAGGCACATGTGCCATCAGAGGACGAAGATGCGGGTGAACAAACCTTACTGGTAAGGAGGAGGCAGTAGCATTCATCTCCGCCATATGGCCTGTTTCTGCTTGGTTCTGCCCTTTGCATCATCACCTTCCACTGTCCCCCGATGCACTCTGCGACACTCACCTTGGCCTCGACATGGACTGCCATATTCTGTTTGGTCACCAAAGACACAGCGATCAGACTGCGGACTGAACTCTTCCTCTTCCGCTGTACTTGTCATTCCCTGTGGGACTCTGGCTGGCCCTCCACGGGCCAATAATGTGAAGTGGGGTTTGCATGGCCCTGTACTGCTCCAGCTGCAACATTCCACTGGATGTGTAATAAACATTCAGAATCGTACAGATGTGTCCTGCCTTTGATCATTCACGTATGTGCATATGGTTGAATGTAGGGTGGGAGATTCCCCTAACGTCCATGTTGCTCATGTCGTGGAACTTGTGTGACAGGGTGCAACAGTTCCGATTGCGGTCCGGGTGGCGTAATCACTACAACAGGGACACACGCATCAGTAACTTCCATGTCCAGCCCAGAACTGGAGCACGCCCAGGGCCCCGGCTTCATTGTTCCCACCCCTACGCGGGCCTGCCATATGCCAGGCCAGTCCACTCCGCTTACGCATACAGGGTGGGGGGACAACGCTAAGTATCCCAGGTCGTCCCTGTAGTGATCTGCTGGTCACTGGTCTAGTCGTCAGCATGCCACAGCCACTCCCTGAGGGCTCGTTCAGACCCACAACAGACCCATCCAGCACAGGCGTCATAGGACATGTGACCCTGCCAATCTAAGGTGCCTGGCACGTCACATACCCCACTGCTGGTGTGGTAGTCCGGGTGGGGTCCTGGGTGTGGTGGGGGTCCTGGGTGTGGTGGCGGTGGGTGTTGTGGCCCTCTTGGGGCTCCGAGCTGCATGATCAGTAGCTCCATGGCATCTGTTGTTCTTCTGGTGTGGCTGTGGGCATGGCTCCCTTTTATGGTGCAGGTTGTCGTCCAACTTAACACCAGGTAGGAGCAGGTGTTAATTCCCTGCTGCTAACGCGCCTTATTGCATGTTTTTGATTTTTATCGCCGTTCTGGCTGGTCGTTGGGAATGTTGCGGAGTGGTGTTTCCGTGGGTTTTTGCACGGGAACGCCTATTTTGCATCTCATTAGCGTTAGTTGCCGGTGTCATCCGTGGCGATGTTTTTTGCGGCTGCTATCGCTGGTAGACTGGTGATATCGGCTGTTAGCTCCTGCTTGTGAATGGTGCGATGGATTTATCACCACCTTGGCTGAGATAAAGTGCCGCTAACTCGGCGTTAAGTCCTTGAGAATATGCCCCTCTGTGTTTTATAAACACTCATATAAAAGAAATGAGGCGGAGACCCCACAAAATAAAAATAACACAGGTAAACTGCAGGGAAGGCAGCAGTAAGGCAGGCCTTTATCTCCTCCCAGACAAAACCAGGTGTAGAGAAGCCCAGTTTGATGTCTCGTGTCCACGTAGGGCGTCCCCTAGCTGCAACATACAAGGTAAGTGAAAACGGCCATTTCATAAAAAAAACCCAGGAAGACGCAGGCGGCTGAAAGCGCATCTCTGAGGCGCTTGAATGAAGCTAATCCCACCGCTGAGAGGCGTTTATGGAACCACAGCGCCATCTGCCGGCTGTTGAAGCTAATTCCACCGCTGACAGGGGTTAATGGAGCCAGAGCGCTATCTGGCGGCTGTTGAAGCTAATCCCACCGCTGAGAGGCGTTCGTGGAGCATCAGCGCCATCTAACGACTGTTGTGAGTGTCTAGTTATGCGGCACATTTTGTCCAAGAATAGGAATAAATAAATGCATTTCTTGAGACTGCTAGTAAGTAGGTGGGGGCAGTCTTTGGCTGGAGCGGGGAAGGGGAGTGGGGGTCACTAAGTGAGGGGGCAGTGTCTGGCTGGGGGCTGTCACTGAGTGAGGGGGCAGTCTCTGGCTGGGGACACTGAGTGAGGGAGCAGTCTCTGACTGGGGGAGCACTGAGTGAGGGGTCAGTCTCTGGCTGGGGGTGTCACTGAGTGAGGGGGCAGTGTCTGGCTGGGGACACTGAGTGAGGGAGCAGTCTCTGACTGGGGGGGCACTGAGTGAGGTGGTAGTCTATGGCTGGGGGGCACTGAGTGAGGGGGCAGTCTCTGGCTGGGGGGGCACTGAGTGAGGGGGCAGTCTCTGGAGCACTGAGTGAGGGGGCAGTCTCTGGCTGGGGACACTGAGTGAGGGAGCAGTCTCTGGGGGGCACTGAGTGAGGGGGCAGTCTATGGCTGGGGGCACTGAGTGAGGAGGCAGTCTTTGGCTGGGGACACTGAGTGAGGGAGCAGTCTCTGACTGGGGGGGCACTGAGTGAGGGGGCTGTCTATGGCTGGGGGGACTGAGTGAGGGGGCAGTCTCTGGCTGGGGGCACTGAGTGAGGGGGCAGTCTCTGGCTGGGGACACTGAGTGAGGAAGCAGTCTCTGGCTGGGGGAGCACTGAGTAAGGGGTCAGTCTCTGGCTGGGGGGGTGACACTCAGTAGAGGCTCCCCGGTGATCACTTCACCTTTAATGTACGTGTATATTTATATCTGTTATTGGTCTGATCTGGCTTTATTGTGTAGCGCCCTGATGCCTCCGGGTCATGTCCGCGCTATATAAAATTGCAAAAATAAACAAACAAATTTCCTAGAGCAGGAGATGCATGCGTGGGAAAAGACAGCACTAACACCTCACATCGCCTGTTAACTTAACACTAGCAGGAAATGACACCTCTAGCTCCTAACCAGAGGCCTTATTACAGTGTGTAATCACATCTTGTACCCTGTACACATCTGGCATGGCTCGTGAACTGGTCGCCAGTGTGAAATGATGGCCCTTAACCCACTGCCGATAACTTCCAGCGGCTGTTAGCCGGGGCCACTAGAATTATGCAACAGCGGAGAACCAATTATGCACAGGGTTGACTAAATTATGCGGCAGGCAAATTATGTGGCGTAAAGCTGCACATTTTGTGACAGTATTACTGTATTATTTTATCTGTTTTACACAGGATAACACTGTCTGAGCAGAGGCTGCACCTCGTTAGCAAAAGTTTAACACTTAATTACAGAAACAGTCAAATGAAAAGTAACCAGTCAACGTTTGTGAAGAGCCTGCCACTGCTTAGTAATACATGTCACCACATTTTTAACACCTTTTGATCCGTCTGAGCTAAAACAAAATTATTTTTTGGGGTAAAATCTGTAAATTATACAGTAGATGATGGATTGTGTTGCAAATGTGCAAAGTCTATACTTAAATGGTAAATGCTGCGGTCCCAGAATCCCATAATTCCAGTAACCCTGCTGTAAACTTATCACTAGTGTGAGGTGACACACCTTACCCCAGTATACACAATTCATAACCACTTTACTGTCAGCGTGAGGTGACATCTGGTACCCCGTTACACATCTCTCATAGCCCATTAACTTGTCAACCGTGTAAGCTGACGCATCTTACGTCCTTATGCATAACTTCCAGCGCCTGCCACTGCAGAGGCTAGAAAGATTTAAAGAAATAAATCTACACAGGGTTTGGAAACCTGGCTTGACAGTGAGCTCTACATGTGGGGGCACCGCCCACTTCCTCCTAGCACACAAGCGTCTGTGTTCTGCAAGTGAAGGGCATGTGATGTGCTGAAATGTGATGCAAATAGGACGGGGATCACACTGTTTGTGTGGCTGCTCGCAGAGAATGCTGTGATTGTGTGTCCCTTCTGGGCCCAGCACTGCTGCTGTTGCTGGTTCTCTAGTCACTGACAGGGCCACTGGAATTAAGCGATTGTGCAGTCGCAGCGATTTTCACATAACTATTGATGGGCTGAATTTGCCACATAATCCATCATCTGCTGAATAATGTGCAGATTTTAACAACAACAAAACAACATTTTGTTTCTAGCTCAAAAAGCTGCTAAAAGCGCAGCAGCACGTGCTAACCCGCAGTGGAAGGCCATTTGCAAAGATTGATTGGTCACCTTTCGATTGCTTATTGGCATATTTGGGTGTTATACTGGTATAGTTGAGACGCACCCAATGCACAGACAGTGTTAACAAGTGTAAAAAGTACAAAATAATGAGGCAATACTATTACAAAATGTGCTGTATCAAGCAGCATAATTTGTCTGATCCTGCCGCATAACTTACTCAACCCTGTCACATAATTTGGCCCACCTTTGCCGCATAATTCCAGTGGCCCTACTGATAGCTGGGCTAGGGTTCCTTCCAAGGCCCTCTGCTGCAGCCTGCTGTCAGTTGCTGGGTCTCTAGTGACTGATAGTTACCAGGGGTTCTAGGGTTCCTTCCCCAGCCCTCTGTCGCACACTGCCATGAGTTGCTGGGTCTCTAGTAACTGGTAGTTACCAGGGGTTCAGTGACTGATAGCTACCAGGAGTTAAAGGGTTCCTTCCACAGCCCTCTGCCGCAGCCTGCTGTCAGTTGCTGGGTCTCTAGCGACTGATAGTTACCAGGGGTTCAGTGACTGATAGTTACCAGGGGATCTAGGGTTCCTTCACAGCCCTCTGCCGCAGCCTGCCGTGAGTTGCTGGGTTTCTAGTGACTGATAGTTACCAGGGGTTCTAGGGTTCCTTTACAGCCCTCTGCCGCAGCCTGCTGTCAGTTGCTGGGTCTCTAGTGAGTGATAGTTACCAGGGGTTCTAGGGTTCCTTCACAGCCCTCTGCCGCAGCCTGCTGTCAGTTGCTGGGTCTCTAGTGAGTGATAGTTACCAGGGGTTCTAGGGTTCCTTCACAGCCCTCTGCCGCAGCCTGCTGTCAGTTGCTGGGTCTCTAGCGACTGATAGTTACCAGGGGTTCTAGGGTTCCTTTACAGCCCTCTGCCGCAGCCTGCAGTCAGTTGCTGGGTCTCTAGTGAGTGATAGTTACCAGGGGTTCTAGGGTTACTTTACAGCCCTCTGCCACAGCCTGCTGTCAGTTGCTGGGTCTCTAGCGACTGATAGTTACCAGGGGTTCAATGACTGATAGTTACCAGGGGTTTTAGGGTTCCTTCACAGCCCTCTGCCGCAGCCTGCCGTGAGTTGATGGGTCTCTAGTGAGTGATAGTTACCAGGGTTCTAGGGTTCCTTCACAGCCCTCTGCCGCAGCCTGCTGTCAGTTGTTGGGTCTCTAGTGACTGATAGTTACCAGGGGTTCAGTGACTGATAGTTACCAGGGGTTCTAGGGTTCCTTCACAGCCCACTGCCGCAGCCTGCTGTCAGTTGCTGGGTCTCTAGCGACTGATAGTTACCAGGGGTTCAGTGACTGATAGTTACCAGGGGTTCTAAGGTTCCTTCACAGCTCTCTGCCGCAGCCTGCATTCAGTTGCTGGTCCCCGCTCACCACACTGCAGGGGACAGCAGCCTTGGCACCAGCCTGGGTGCTCCGGAGTGGACTGGGCAATGCAGGCACAGCACGACCTCTTCCTTGCCGGGCCTTCTGGCGCCCACAGGGCTCTGTAACAAAACTCCCGATGGTTTGAGGTTGGTCTACATTCTCATATTGTGCCTTGCCTGCCATCTTGTGGCAATGCGTGGATTAGCAGCCTATTTCTAAAAATTGAAAGCTTCATCTGTCCCAAGTGAAGTTCAGACTGGTCCATGTGTCTTCAAAGTCAGGACAGGAAGGGCGTGGGAGGCGCCTTGAATGGCCAGGAAACGTTGATGCCCCTCCGAGGATCCCAGAAGGACCCGAGAGAGGACCAGGCAAGGGAGGAGCTCGGAAGATGAAAGCCTACAGCAGCCCTGCGTGATCTGCCCACACGCAGCCTCATTTCTCCCTAACAGGAGAGTCCTGTCTCAGCACACACGAGCAGTGGAAGGCACTGGCTGACACACACACACACACACACAATAGGACAGTGAAGAGTTCGATCCACACAGGCTGGGTAGCCAGCAGCCCCCTGCTCACTGTTGTGGGTCTGTCATCCAACATTTTAACTGACGCACCTATCTTATTTCGCTGTATAAAGCAGTCCTGCCAAGTATCACGCTTCAGGTGTGACGCTCACGCATTTAAGTGCGGTGTTCCGCATCACCGCACTGAAATGCATTGTCACGCATTTTGCCACCTGCCAGCGCGCGCCACCAGCGGCCCTTGTGCACCGGCTCTGCTGCTTCCAAGCGACGTACTGCGTTGCTGGGCTAAGTTTCTAAATAGTTAAATCCATCTGCTCTCAGCTCTGGAGTGGCTGAGAGCGCTACAATGTATCAAATCTCTGCCTTGCCTGTGTCGCCTGGCAACAATGCGGCAATATTCTGGCTGCGGCGCCGGTGCGGCTTTAACACAGTCGACTCACTCACTGCTGCCAATTAGGGGGGGGGAGGGGCTGCCCTCTCAGCAGTCGATGCTACTGCTTTCAGTCACACTGTGGCACACCATGGGGGCCGGTATTAACATCCGGACGTGCCGGTAGAGTGCCGTCACGTCCGGAGGAAGAGGAAGTAGGCAGAAGTGGCGGGGGACTCAAGTCGACGTGACTCGAGTCTCTGCTGCTCTCTCAATGGCCGCCCGCCGCGAAAGAGCATGCAGATCGATCACAACGATTTGCGGCGGGCGCAAACACTTGACACTACTGCGGCTCAGCTGGCCAGCGGCGCCGGGGACCGGAACGAGTCAGTGGTCAGCAGCTCTGCTGCCCTGGATGAAGAAGAACAGGCTGCAGAGTCAGTGCATCGATGCAGCAGCAGTGCAGTCTGACACGGACCGCATTAGTCATGAACTCTACAAGTAAGTACTGTTTTAGTCGGTGACACTATACAGGTTAGCACGTGCATGCAAAATGGTAGCAAGATAAAAGTCACGGCAACTCAAGTATTTTAACCTGAGGGACCATATAGTCCAGGGGTCACTCGCGACTTCAGCGGAACCCTGCATGATCAGGTGGGACTGGGAGCCATGGTGTAAAGGGAACAAACACAGAGCAGGAGATGGCACAATAAACAACTGGGGGACAACTTAGGGATGGGGTCACGCGAGGCAGAAAGGCTGTGAATGTAGGAACAAGTAGTTCTCGAAAAAAGAAATAATAAGGGTAGGCCAGCCAGAAGGTGAGACAGCACCTACGCAGAGAGGTAAGAACTGAGGAACCCTTTGCATTATTACAGCCCACCCTTCCCCTTAGTCCTACAAAGCACTGCGTCAGGTATTCACACCCACTTGCCCGTAGCACCTATTACTAACTACATGAGTCATGATCTCATCTGAAATTTTTTTTTCTCACTCAAACAGCATCGATTTGCAGGGCTGCTCTGTCTGATCATCCTTCCGGAGTCAGTGAGCCTGAGTCCTGGTTTAGTTTTATCTCTGCTCAGCTCTGTGAGTCTCATCTAGGGCACCAGACCACTGTAGTTGGGTATTATCTTCAGGGTCAGTGCGTGACCGTTAACAGAGGTGCTCTGCAGCAGTTTCAAGAAGTTCTTGGAGTTTCTTGTTGCTCAAATGGCTGTAATTTCTGATATTTAGAAGTTTCCCTCGTCTTCATTGCATGATTTTTGCTCGCGAGAAAGTGTCACTCATAGTCGTTGAAATGTCACTCATAATTTCACTCAAATTTGTAAAATGTCACACATGGCAATCTGAAACCTTGGCAGCTATGATAAAGAAACAACCTTTTCTTGTTATTACTGATTTTATGGCACAAGCCTGCTCAGGCCTGAAGGTATGGTACCCGCTCCCGCAGTTACACATACTTACATATACACTGTCACACTGGACACCGAGGTGGCTGCGCGTGACACTGAGGCAGCTGCACGTGACACTGAGGTGGCTGTGTGTGACACCGAGGTGGCTGAGCGTGACACTGAGGTGGCTGAGCATGACACTGAGGCGGCTGAGCATGACACTGAGGCGGCTGAGCGTGACACTGAGGTGGCTGAGCGTGACACTGAGGTGGCTGAGAGTGACTGCAGCACTGTGAAGTAGTTAGGAGAATTAACACCTACCTTTTGGTTTGGACTTAGTCTTGGGGGCGCAGGGCTTGGTGACTTGGATGGTTTCATCGCACTTGGCTTTGTAGAGCGCCTTCTTCAGAGTCCCTGAGCGTGCTTTGAGGCCTGTGGTAGCGTCACAGGGCCCCCAGTTCTCAAACTTGTACCTGCAGTCAGCTGGAAGACAGAGAGGTATTGAGTCCACAGGTGAGCACTACAGCAAAAACTGGTTCTAGAAGGGTTACCAGGCATGACTCCATTGGTTCACACTACAGGAGAGACAGGTTAGATGAAGATGAGCCTGGCTGAGGAGGGGCGATACCTCAACACCAGTCCCAGGATCCTCATTTCTGGTCCAGGGAGGACCTGGCCTGGCAGTTTGGGCTGGACTGTTGCCATGGGGAACAGGGTCAAGACTTATTTGCGTAAGGCTGGGTCTAAACTGGAAAAGGGAGGCATGCAAAAAACGATGAATTCAACCCAGATCTGTGACTGGTGGTGAATGTTTGATTTGTTAACCACAAAAAAGGAGAGAGTCAGGGGAGGTAACAGCCAACCTACTGTCCCCACTCTAGAACAGTAAACACAAAAGAAGTAGGTAGCCAATAGTTAATGTAACAGCAGTGAAAAAAGCGGTTCGTAATGGAGATCAAGAGATAGTGCGTTATGTAAAATTATGAAGGAGGTCTAGAAGTCCATCCTTAATGGAAGAGGATGTCTCACACACAATATTGTGTCATGCTTCATCATAGACATCCTCTCCCCACCCTGGTAAGATGGTACTACCAGGGCGGACTCAACCTCTGCGAAGACTTCTGGCGGTAGGAGGGAGTTCTTGCATAAAACTTACAGGATAAAGCGGGATCCAGATCGATTAAAAGTGCCTTCAGGCTCCTCGGTTATCACCTTTATTAGTGAGGACCTGAGGTACGTTAAAAACAAAAGCAGTCGATGGACCCTACAGAGAGTGATGTCTCTGATCCATCTCTCAAAAGGCCAACATGTTTCTGCCTACGCAAAGAGCCATTAAGGTCTGGGACATTTGTCAGGGCTGTCAGATCCCTAAAACAAACATAAAAGTGGTGTCGACTACGTCCTACACTACTAGGGAAAGGAGATACACCTAAGGTGTGCCCAAGTGAGTCCTACCTGAGACAATATCATGTGTAGCTCATCATGCGCCCTTGATTAAAGGGGGTATCTCATGTTCGGTCAGAGGGAGGGGTGGTGGCCTTCGTAGTCACACATTCATCAGAAGGACCGCCACGCTGCTCCACCTAATGAGTCCGCTCCCCGCCGGTTGTGTGACTACGAAGGCCACCACCCCACCCTTTGACCGAACATGAGGTACCCCCTTTAATCAAGGGCGCATGATGAGCTACACATTATATTGTCTCAGGTAGAACTCACTTGGGCACACCTTAGGTGTATCTCCTTTCCCTAGTAGTGTAGGACGCAGTGGACACCATTTTTAGGTCGAGCCTCGAGTAGCGCGCAAGCGATGCCCTGGCAAGACTTTATGTTAGGGGGTTTGAAAAGCTGACCAGACGCTCGTGCGTCTTTGCCTTTTCCCTGCGGTTACGCGCAGGGCAGACATCTGTTTCCAATTATCGTGCCCAGACGCAGGCGTGATAATTGGAAACAGATCGCTGCTGTGGCGCGCGCACCACTCGCGTCGCCCCCCCCTCCTCCCCGCTTGTGCCTTCAAATGCTTGTTATGTTTGTTTTAGGGATCTGACAGCCCTGACGAATGCCCCAGACCTTAATGGCTCTTTGCGTAGGCAGAAACATGTTGGCCTTTTGAGAGATAGATCAGAGACGTCACTCTCTGTAGGGTCCAACAACTGCTTTTGATTTTAACGTACCTCAGGTCCTCACCAGTAAAAGTGATAACCCAGGAACCTGAAGGCACTTTTAATTGAACTGGATCCGGCTTTATCCTGTAAGATTTATGCAAGAACTCCCTCCTACCGCCAGAAGTCTTCGCGGAGGTTGAGTCCGCCCTGGTAGTACCATCTTACCAGGGTGGGGAGAGGATGTCTATGATGAAGCATGACACAATATTGTGTGTGAGACATCCTCTTCCATTAAGGATGGCCTTCTAGACCTCCTTCATAATTTTACATAACGCACTATCTCTGGATCTCCATTACGAACCGCTTTGTTCACTGCTGTTACTTTAACTATTGGCTACCTACTTCTTTTGTGTTTACTGAATGTTTGATTTGTTCAGCATTCCGTCCATCATCTGTTC
This sequence comes from Calotriton arnoldi, assembly GCA_963921515.1. Taxonomy (NCBI): domain Eukaryota; kingdom Metazoa; phylum Chordata; class Amphibia; order Caudata; family Salamandridae; genus Calotriton; species Calotriton arnoldi. The sequence goes on from CAWUFW010000053.1 coordinate 2,210,325, forward strand.
TTTTTGAGGTAACCTATCATTACTCACAGATCACATGTTGTGTATGGTGTGCAGGTAAACTATCATGCAGGTAACCCATCATCATATATAGGATGGGTACAGTGGGCAGCTACAATATCATGCAGATAACCTATTATTACGAACAGATCAAAGGTTACGTGCATGGTGTGCAGGTAACAATTCATGCAGGTAACCCATCATCAATCAATCAATCAGGGAATTGTAAGCGCGCTACTACCCCGTGAGGGTCTCAAGGCGCTGAGGGGGAGGGGGGGAGGGCTTTCCGCAGATCTGTTTAGCCGAAGAGCCAGGTCTTGAGGGTCTTCCTGAAGGTGTTCAGGGAGGGGGCAAGTCTGATGTCTGCCGGTAGCTCATTCCAGGTCTTGGCTGCAATGTGAGAGAAGGATCTTCCGCCTGCTCTGGCTCTGTGGATGCGCGGGGTTTCGGCCAGTGCGAGGTTGGAAGATCGGAGGTTTCTTTTGGGTACGTGGAAGTTGATTCTGACGTTGAGGTATTTGGGTCCGTTGTGTAGGCATTTGTAGGCGTGAGTGAGTATTTCGAAAGTGACTCTTTTCTCCACGGGGAGTCAGTGGAGACTTAGTAGGTGTTGGCTGATGTGTTCGTGTCGGGGGATGCCGAGGACGAGTTTGGCGGCGGTGTTCTGTATTGTCTGGAGTTTGCGGAGTAGGGACTTGTTGATGCCGGTGTAGAGAGCGTTTCCATAGTCCAGTCTGCTGGTGATGAGTGCGTGGGTGACTGTCTTCCTTGACTCAGGGGAATCCACTTGAAGGTCTTGCGGAGGATGCGGAGGTTGTTGAAGCAGCTGGAGGTGACGGCGTTGACCTGTCGGTTCATGGTGAGTGATGAGTCGAGTACGATGCTGAGGTTCTTGGCGTGGTCTGAGGGGGTAGGTGGACTTCCGAGGGCAGTCGGCCACCAGGTGCTGTCCCATGCAGAAGGGGTGGTACAGAGGACGAGGACTTCTGTCTTCTCGGCGTTGAGCTTCAGGCAGCTGTTGGTCATCCAGACTGTGACGTCTTGCATTCCTTTCTGGAAGTTGAGTTTGGCAGTGGTGGGGTCTTTGGTGAGGGAGAGGATGAGCTGCGTGTCGTCGGCGTGGGATACGATGTTGAGGCCGTGTTGTCGGACGATGGCTGCGAGAGGGGCCATGTAGATGTTGAAGAGGGTGGGGCTCAGTGATGAACCCTGTGGGACTCCGCAGGTGATTTTCGTGGGGTCGGAGTGGAAGGGTGGGAGTCTGATCCTTTGGCTTCTCCCGGTGAGGAATGATCGGATCCAGTCCTGGGCTGTTCCTTGTATGCCTGCGTCGTGTAGTCTGGCGACTAGTGTGCGGTGGGAGACGGTGTCGAAGGCCGCTGATAGGTCGAGTAGGATGAGGGCTGCAGAGTGGCCTTGGTCCAGGAGGGTGCAGATGTCATCTGTGGCGGCGAGCAGGGCGGTCTCTCTGCTGTGGTTGCTTCGGAATCCGGATTGGGACGGGTCGAGGACGGCGTTCTCTTCAATGAATCGTGTCAGTTTCCTGTTGACTGTTTTCTCTGCAACTTTGGCTGCGAAGGGGAGGAGCGAGATGGGCCGATAGTTCTTGAGGTCGGTGGGGTCAGCTGTGGGCTTCTTGAGCAGGGGTCTGACTTCTGCGCGCTTCCAGTCGTCTGGGAAGGTGCCTGTTTTGAAGGTGGTGTTGATGATGCGTTGTAGTTCGGGTGCGATGGAGGCCGCGGCTCTGTGGTAGATGTGAGGGGGGCAGGGGTCGGTGGGGGCCCCCGAGTGGATGCTTTTCATGGTCGAGGCGGTGTCTTCGGCCATGATCGGTGTCCAGTTGGAGATGGTGGGCTGGCTGGTGTTTCTGGGGGCTCGGGGCCGTCTGTGGCGCCTGGTGGATGGTCGATGAAGTTGTCGTAGAGGTTTTTGATCTTGAGGTAGACATAGGTTCCAAGCTTGTCGCAGAGGTCTTGGGATGGGGTGATGTCTGTGGCTTCGCTGTGTGGGTTGGTGAATTCTTGAATGACACTGAAAAGTTCCTTGGAGTTGGTGGAGTTGGCCAGGATTTTGTTGTGGATGAAGTTCCTCTTGGTGGCTCTGATCTGGTTGTGGTAGTCCGTCATGGCGTCCTTGTAGGTGGTGTGGTTTTCGGTTGTCTTGGTGTTTCTCCAGTTCTTCCCCAGGCTTCTGCAGGTGCGTCTGGCTTCTTGGAGAGCGGTGGTGTTCCAGGCGGCTTTCCTGGGGCGTTGTCTGTCGGGGTTGCGTAGCGGGGCGAGCTCGTCTGCGCAGTTGGAGATCCAGGTGTGGAGTTCTCTGGCTACATCGTTTGCGTGGTTTGCGTCGGGTGCCCAGGTGTGGTTGTCTCGGGTGAGGGTGGAGTTAAGTTGCTCGTCGGTAACCTTGCTCCAGTTCCTTCGTGGTGGGCGTGGGGCTGGTTTGGGTGCCTTGGGTTTGTTGATGGCGAAGTGTACGCAGTGGTGGTCGGTCCATGGCGGCTGCGTTGTGTGGCTGAATTGGACGCTGTTTCCTGCCGCGAAGATGGGGTCGAGGGTGTGTCCTGCTCTGTGGGTCGGTGTGTTGACGAGTTGTTTAAGCCCGATGCTGGCGAGGTTGTCACGAAGGATAGTGGAGTTGGGGTCGCTGGGGTTGTCGAGGTGGAAGTTCAGGTCTCCAATGAGTAAGTAGTTTGTTGAGGCGATGGCGTGGGGTGCGATGAAGTCGGTGATGGTGGTGGCGAAGGGTGTTCGGGGGCCGGGGGGTCTGTAGATGAGGGTTCCTCGGAGTGTGGCTTTGGGGGTGATCTGGATCTGCAAGTGCAGGTGTTCGGCGGAGGGGAAGGTTTCGCTGGAGGTGGTGAGGCGGAAGGTGCTCTTGTGGGCGATGGCGAGGCCCCCTCCTGGATGGTTGGGGCGGTCTTTCCTCTGGATCTTGTATCCGTTTGGGATGGCGGTGCTGATGTCGGGGGCGGAGGATGCGTTGGTCCAGGTCTCTGTGAAGAAGGCGATGTCGGGCGACAGAGAGTCGAGTAGGTTCCAGATTTCCATGGCGTGTTTGTGTACAGAGCGTACGTTGAGGAGGATGCATTTTAGGGTGTCGCCGGTGCTGGCGTCGGCGGTGTTGGAGGCAGGGGTGGCAGTGAGGGTCTGGCGGCAGTGGAGGCAGGAGAACTGGCCGTGGGTCGTGTTCGGCGAGGCCTGTTGGCATTCTCCAAGTCTTCCAAGGTTGAGTGCGATGAGGGTGGTGGTGTTGTAGCGATGGGTAGTGGGAGGTCCAGGGTTCCTGGCGCTGGCCGCGGACGGGCGCAGACAGGCTTGCCTTTGGCGCGCCGGCAGCGCGCCGGCGGCGCCTCCGCACAGCGACCGCCATTAAGTAGGGGAGGTGGGAGGGAGGAGAGGCTGGGAAGCGGGAGCGGGGGAATTCCAGGGGGGAATTCCGGGGGGGAGGGGCCGCAGGGGCAGCAGCGGCGAAAGGTGGAAGGAACAGGCAGGCACGAGAAAATAAAAACAGTGGTGGAATTAGAGCAAGACACAGATGGGTACAATAACAGTGGCACAACAGGGAAAAAATTAAGAAAAAAAACGGCTGAGAAAGGTTACGGTAGTTGGAGGCAGTCTGGTCCCAGTTGGAGCGGGCAGCAGGCGCAGGAGCGGGCAGCAGCCTCGAACCTCCCAAGGAGGAGGTCGGGGTCTGGCGGCAAGAGACGGCACAGCGGAGCTGCGGGGAGAGAGTGGACCTAGACCGAGAGTCGGAGGTCTAGGTCCAGGTCTAGGATATAGGATGGGTGCAGAGGGCAACTAAAATATCATGCAGATAATCTATTATTACCCACAGATCACGTGTTATATGCATGGTGTGCAGGTAACAATTCATGCAGGTAACACACCATCACATATAGGAAGGACAGTGGCAAGGTGCGGTGTGCAAAGTGTGCGCAGTTCTCACCTCCAAACGCCTTCTTCCAGTTGCAGGGGATCTTGCACTTAAGCTTCTTGGTCTCCTCGTTGCAGGAGCCCTCGCGCGTCCCTGCCCCACAATCTTTGCTGTTGGGGGTGCAAGGCCCCCACTGCCAGTCCTCACAGTCGGACAGTGCCTTTTTCCCCTTGTCTGAAAGGATGATAGACAAGAGGTCAGATTGTATGCATAAAACCCTCAGTGCCCAGCACACCCAACCCCTCTGGGCTAAGGCTTCATGCCAGATATTCACCCTTCTTATTCTTTCCAGCCTCAGCTATCACTCCCATCAGCACCACCACCAGCAGGAAGAGGAGCCCCCGCAGCTGCATTCTGGGGAGAAAAGAGAGGATCCGTATCAGCTATTCAGACCTTGGGACTGACAGTGAAGAATTAGATCTATCAGACCTTGGCATTGGGACTAGGAGTGAAGCATGAGGTCAACCAGATCTTGGGACTGAGCATGAAGCATGAGGACTATCAGACCTTGGGACTGAGAGTGTAGCATGAGGAATATCAGACCTCGGGGCTGAGCGTGAAGCATGAGGTCTATCAGACCTGGGGATTGGGACTGAGAGTGAAGCATGAGGTCAACCAGATCTTGGGACTAAGCATGAAGCATGAGGTATATCAGACCTTTGGACTGAGAGTGAAGCATGAGGTATATCAGACCTTTGGACTGAGAGTGAAGCATGAGGTATATCAGACCTCAGGACTGAGAGTGAAGTATTAGGTATATCAGACCTTTGGACTGAGAGTGAAGCATGAGGTATATCAGACCTCAGGACCTAGAGTGAAGTATTAGGTATATCAGACCTTTGGACTGAGAGTGAAGCATGAGGTATATCAGACCTCGGGGCTGAGCATGAAGCATGAGGTCTATCAGACCTTGAGACTGAGTGAAGCATGAGGTCTATCAGACCTTGAGACTGAGTGAAGCATGAGGTCTATCAGACCTTGAGACTGAGTGAAGCATGAGGTCTATCAGACCTTGGGATTGAAAGTGAAGCATGAGGACTATCAGACCCTGGGATTGAGAGAGAAGCATGAGGTCTATCACACCTTGGGATTGAGAGTGAAGCAGGAGGTCTATCAGACCCTGGGATCGAGAGTGAAGCATGAGGTCTATCAGACCGTTGGGATTGAGAGTGAAGCATGAGGTCTATCAGACCCTGGGATCGAGAGTGAAGCAGGAGGTCTATCAGATCTTGGGATTGAGAGTGAAGCATGAGGTCTATCAGTCCTTGGGACTGAGCGTGAAGCATGAGGTCTATCAGACCGTTGGGATTGAGAGTGAAGCAGGAGGTCTATCAGGCTTGGGGCTGAGTGTGAAGCATGAGGTCTATCAGACCTTGGGATTGAGAGTGAAGCAGGAGGTCTATCAGACCTTGAGACTGAGTGAAGCATGAGGTCTATCAGATCTTGGGATTGAAAGTGAAGCATGAGGTCTATCAGATCTTGGGATTGAGAGTGAAGCATGAGGTCTATCAGTCCTTGGGATTGAGCGTGAAGCATGAGGTCTATCAGACCTTGGGATTGAGAGTGAAGCAGGAGGTCTATCAGGCTTGGGGCTGAGTGAAGCATGAGGCCTATCAGTCTTGGGGCTGAGAGTGAAGCATGAGGTCTATCAAACCTTGGGAGTGAGAGTGAAGCATGAGGTCTATCAGACCCTGGGATCGAGAGTGAAGCATGAGGTCTATCAGACCTTGGGATTGAGAGTGAAGCAGGAGGTCTATCAGGCTTGGGGCTGAGTGAAGCATGAGGCCTATCAGGCTTGGGGCTGAGAGTGAAGCATGAGGTCTATCAAACCTTGGGAGTGAGAGTGAAGCATGAGGACTATCAGATCTTGGGATCGAGAGTGAAGCATGAGGTCTATCAGACCTTGGGATTGAGAGTGAAGCATGAGGACTATCAGATCTTGGGATTGAGAGTGAAGCATGAGGTCTATCAGACCCTGGGATCGAGAGTGAAGAATGAGGTCTATCAGACCTTGGGATTGAGAGTGAAGAAGGAGGTCTATCAGACCCTGGGATTGAAAGTGAAGCATGAGGTCTATCAGACCTTGGGATTGAGAGAGAAGCATGAGGTCTATCACACCTTGGGATTGAGAGAGAAGCATGAAGTCTATCAGACCTTGAGACTGAGTGAAGCATGAGGTCTATCAGACCTTGAGACTGAGTGAAGCATGAGGTCTATCAGACCTTGTGATTGAGCGTAAAGCATGAGGTCTATCAGACCTTGGGATTGAGAGAGAAGCATGAGGTCTATCACACCATGGGATTGAGAGAGAAGCATGAGGTCTATCAGACCTTGGGATTGAAAGTGAAGCATGAGGTCTATTAGATCTTGGGATTGAGAGTGAAGCATGAGGTCTATCAGTCCTTGGGATTGAGCGTGAAGCATGAGGTCTATCAGACCGTTGGGATTGAGAGTGAAGCAGGAGGTCTATCAGGCTTGGGGCTGAGTGTGAAGCATGAGGTCTATCAGACCTTGGGATTGAGAGTGAAGCAGGAGGTCTATCAGACCTTGGGACTGAGTGTGAAGCATGAGGTCTATCAGACCTTGGGACTCAGTGTGAAGCATGAGGACTATCAGACCTTGAGACTGAGTGAAGCATGAGGCCTATCAGACCCTGGGATTGAGCGTGAAGCAGGTGGTCTATCAGACCTTGGGATTGAAAGTGAAGCATGAGGTCTATCAGATCTTGGGATTGAGAGTGAAGCATGAGGTCTATCAGTCCTTGGGATTGAGCGTGAAGCATGAGGTCTATCAGACCTTGGGATTGAGAGTGAAGCAGGAGGTCTATCAGGCTTGGGGCTGAGTGAAGCATGAGGCCTATCAGGCTTGGGGCTGAGAGTGAAGCATGAGGTCTATCAAACCTTGGGAGTGAGAGTGAAGCATGAGGTCTATCAGACCTTGGGATTGAGAGTGAAGCATGAGGACTATCAGACCTTGAGACTGAGTGAAGCATGAGGTCTATCAGACCTTGAGACTGAGTGAAGCATGAGGTCTATCAGACCTTGAGACTGAGTGAAGCATGAGGTCTATCAGACCTTGAGACTAAGTGAAGCATGAGGTCTATCAGACCTTGTGATTGAGCATAAAGCATGAGGTCTATCAGACCCTGGGATCGAGAGTGAAGCATGAGGTCTATCAGACCTAGGGATTGAGAGTGAAGCAGGAGGTCTATCAGACGATGGGATTGAGAGTGAAGCAGGAAGTCTATCAGGCTTGGGGCTGAGTGAAGCATGAGGCCTATCAGGCTTGGGGCTGAGAGTGAAGCATGAGGTCTATCAAACCTTGGGAGTGAGAGTGAAGCATGAGGTCTATCCGACCCTGGGATCGAGAGTTAAGCATGAGGTCTATCAGATCTTGGGATTGACAGTGAAGCATGAGATCTATAAGGCCTTGGGACTGAGTGAAGCAGGAGGTCTATCAGACGACGGGATTGAGCGTGAAGCATGAGGACTATCAGACCCTGTGATTGAGCGTGAAGCATGAGGTGTATCAGACCTTGGGATTGAGAGTGAAGCATGAGGTCTATCAGACCTTGGGATTGTAAGTGAAGCATGAGATCTATAAGACCTTGGGACTGAGTGAAGCATGAGGTCTATCAGACCTTGGGATTGAGAGTGAAGCATGAGATCTATCAGACCCTGGGATTGAGAGTGAAGCAGGAGGTCTATCAGACGACGGGATTGAGCGTGAAGCATGAGGACTATCAGACCCTGTGATTGAGCGTGAAGCATGAGGTGTATCAGACCATGGGATTGAAAGTGAAGCATGAGGCCTATCAGACCTTGGGATTGAAAGTGAAGCATGAGATCTATAAGACCTTGGGACTGAGTGAAGCATGAGGTCTATCAGACCTTGGGATTGAGAGTGAAGCATGAGGTCTATCAGACCTTGGGGGTGAGTGTGAAGCATGATTTCTATCACACCTTGGGATTGAGAGAGAAGCATGAGGTCTATCGGACCCTGGGATTGAGAGTGAAGCAGGAGGTCTATCAGATCTTGGGATTGAGAGTGAAGCATGAGGTATATCAGACCTTGGGATTGAGCATGAAGCATGAGGACTATCAGACCCTGTGATTGAGTGTGAAGCATGAGGTCTATCAGACCTTGGGACTGAGTGAAGCATGAGGTCTATCAGACCCTGGGATTGAGAGTGAAGCAGGAGGTCTAAGACCTCGGGATTGAGCATGAAGCATGAGCTATATCAGACCCTGGGATTGAGAGTAAAGCATGAGGTCTATCAGACCTTGGGGGTGAGTGTGAAGCATGATTTCTATCACACCTTGGGATTAAGAGAGAAGCATGAGGTGTATCAGACCCTGGGATTGAGAGTGAAGCAGGAGGTCTATCAGACCTTGGGACTGAGCTTGAAACATGAGGTCTATTAGACCTTGGGACTGAGTGAAGCATGAGGTCTATCAGACCTTGGGATTGAGCATGAAGCATGAGCTATATCAGACCCTGGGATTGAGAGTAAAGCATGAGGTCTATCAGACCTTGGGGGTGAGTGTGAAGCATGATTTCTATCACACCTTGGGATTGAGAGAGAAGCATGAGGTCTATCAGACCCTGGGATTGAGAGTGAAGCATGAGGTCTATCAGACCCTGGGATTGAGAGTGAAGCATGAGGTCTATCAGATCTTGGGATTGAGAGTGAAGCATGAAGACTATCAGACCTTGGGACTGAGTGAAGCATGAGGTCTATCAGACCTTGGGATTGAGCGTGAAGCATGAGGTCTATAAAACTTTGGGATTGAGCGTGAAGCATGAGGACTATCAGATCTTGTGGTAGATGTACGAGCAGGAGGACAATCAGATTTTGGGATTTAGTAATAAGCAGGACAACAATGAGTCAATGGAATAAAGCAAAGAGAAGGAGGTCAATTAGATCTTTGGGTTGTGTGATGAGCAGGAGTATAAAGACCTCCAGCCATAGAATGAGGTGCAGGAGGGCTATCAGATCTTTTGATTGGGCGAGGAGCAGGAGGCAAAGGAGCTCTTGGGATTGAGTGAAGTCCAGGAGAACAAGGAGCTCTTGGCATAGAGTGAGGTGCAGGAGGACAATCAGCCCTTGGGATTGAGTGAGGACCAGGAGAACAAGGAACTCTTGGCATAGATTGAGGTGCCCGAGGGCAATCACATCTTGGGATGGAGTGAGGAACATGGGAAGTAGTCCAAGGGCTTCAGGATCTACAGTGAGGCCTCAGGACTGAGTGAGGGCTCTTCCCTGGGCATAAAGAGGACTGAGAGCACACAGGCTGAGCGTCTGACATTGTGAGGTCATGACAATGCATGGGACATCAAGATTGTGACTTCAAGTGCAACGTGTGAAGATCTTCAGGACTCTCTAAATTTCCTTTGGGCTATGGAAGGGGCATCAGAGCTGAGTTATCATCGGGGGCAGGAGAGGGAGGAAGTGGAACTGGCTGAAGCCCTTCAGGACTCTATATAGTTCCTCTAGGCTAAGCAAGAGGCACTAGAACTGAGTTATATCATCCAGGAGGGTAATTGGAACTGGTTGAAGGCATTTGGGAGTCTCTAGCATTTCTCTAGGATAAACAAGAGCCACTAGAGCTGAGGGACATTCCCAGGGACTAAATACTGAGCTTCAGCTCAATGAAAAGTCAAAGAACTGGGCGAGGGTCTTTGGGATAAGACAAAGATATGAGGTATAAGAGAGGGGCCTCTGAGATAAAGCACGGACATCAGTACTGAGTGAGCCCTCTGAGAAGAGAGGACATTGGTACATAGCAAAATGCCACTGGGATGAAAGAGAGATATCAGGACTGAACAAGTAGCATTACGCTAGAAAGGACATCAAGAGTGGGAAAAGGGCTTCAGGGCTAAAAAAAAGTTATTCTGCACTGCAAAACTGGACTCAAGACTGAGGGAGTATCCTTGAGACTGGGCATTCAGCTGCAGCACAACAAGAGGTTTAAGAACTGCACTAAAGGACTATGTAAGGGCCGTCAGAAATGAGTAGGGTACTTTTGGTGTCCAACAGGGCCCTCAGAACTGAGCAGGGGGGGCTCAGGTGTACAACAGGGACCTCAGAACTGAGCAGGGGGGCTCAGGTGTACAACAGGGCCCTCAGAACTGAGGAGGGGCCTCAGGTGTACAAAAAGGCCCTCAGAAATGAGCAGGAGACATCTGGTGTCCAGCAGGGCCCTGGAACTGAGCAGGGGGCCTCAGGTGTACAACAAGGCCCTCAGAACTGAGCAGGGGACTCCTGGTATACCACAGGGACCTCATATCTGAGCAGGGGACTTCTGGTGTAGAACAGGGCACCCGGAACTGAGCAGGGGACCTCTGGTGTACAACAGGGCCCTCAGAACTGAGCAGGGGTGTTCTGATGTATGAGAGAGCCCTCAGAACTGAGCTGGGGTGTTCTGATGTATGAGAGAGTCCTCAGAACTGAGCAGGAGAGTTCTGATGTATGAGAGAGTCCTCAGAACTGAGCTGGGGAGTCTGGTGTACCACATGGGCCTCTGATCTGAGCAGGGGACTTCTGGTGTACAACAGGGCTCATAGAACTGATCAGGGGACTTCTGGTATACAACAGGACCTCAGACCTGAGCAGGGGACTTCTGGTGTACAGCAGGGCCCTCAGAACTGAGCAGGGGAGTTCTGATGTACAACAGGGCCCTCAGAACTGAGCAGGGGACTTCTGGTGTACAGCAGGGCCCTCACGACTGAGCAGGGGAGATATGATGTATGAGAGAGTCCTCAGAACTGAGCAGGGGACTTCTGGTATACAACACGGACACACAACTGAGATGGGGACTTTTGGTGTACAACAGAGCAGTCAGAACTGAGCAGGGGACTTTGGGTGTACAATAGAGTAGTCAGAACTGAGCAGGGGACTTCAAGCGTACAACAAGGCTTTCAGAACTGAACAGGGGACTTCTGGTGTACAACTCGGACATCAAAACTGAGCAGGGGACTTCTGGTGTGCAACAGAGCCCTCAGAGCTGAGTAAGGGCCTTCTGGTGTACAACAGGGCCCTCAGAACTGAGCAGGGGGCTTCTAGTGTACAACAGGGCTCTTAGAACTGAGCAGGGGACTTCTGGTGTACAGCAGGGCCCTCAGAACTGAGCAGGGGACTTCTGGTGAACAACAGAGCATTCAGAACTGAGCAGGGAACTTCCAGCGTACAACAAGGCTTTCAGAACTGAACAGGGGACTTCTGGTGTACAACTCGGACATCAGAACTGAGCAGGGGTCTTCTAGTGTACAACAGGGCTTTTAGAACTGAGCAGGGGACTTCTGGTGTGCAACAGAGCCCTCAGAACAAAGCAGGGGACTTCTGGTGTACAGCAGGGCCCTCAGAACTGAGCAGGGGAGTTCTGATGTATGAGAGAGTCCTCAGAACTGAGCAGGGGACTTCTGGTGTACAACAAGGCTTTCAGAACTGAACAGGGGACTTCTGGTGTACAACTCGGACATCAGAACTGAGCAGGAGACCTCTGGTGCAACAGAGCCCTCAGAGCTGAGTAAGGGACTTCTGGTGTACAACAGGGCCCTCAGAACTGAGCAGGGGGCTTCTAGTGTACATCAGGGCTCTTAGAACTGAGCAGGGGACTTCTGGTGTACAACAAGGCTTTCAGAACTGAACAGGGGACTTCTGGTGTACAACTCGGACATCAGAACTGAGCAGGAGATCTCTGGTGCAACAGAGCCCTCAGAGCTGAGTAAGGGACTTCTGGTGTACAACAGGGCCCTCAGAACTGAGCAGGGGGCTTCTAGTGTACAACAGGGCTCTTAGAACTGAGCAGGGGACTTCTGGTGTGCAACAGAGCCCTCAGAGCTGAATAAGGGACTTCTAGTGTACAACAGAGCCCTCAGAACTTAGCAGGGGACTTCTGGTGTACAACCCGGACATCAGAACTGAGCAGGGGACTTCTGGTGTGCAACAGAGCCCTCAGAGCTGAGTAAGGGACTTCTGGTGTACAACAGGGACAGCAGAACGAAATAAGGGACTGTTGCAATGAGAGAGGTATATCATGACTAAGTGAGGGTCCCCAGCATGGCAGAGAGACATCCGATCTAAGCTTGGGACGTCTGATATAATATAGACATCATGACTGAGAAGGAGATCACTGGTGTGAGACTGGGACACCACACGATTGAAGGAATTGGATATTGGGTAAGAGTGGGGCTATGGAAGAGGCAAGTTGACACAGAGAGAGAAGAGAATATCTAGAAGAGAGAGAGTGGGGTGAAGGGTAGATCATGGGACAGAGTCAGAGCAAGAGAGCTATAGAGAGGAAGAGAAATGGAAACAGAGACAGTGGAGGCGGAGACAAGAACTAGACAGGCGATGGAGAGAAGAGTGTTGGAAAGGGTAAGAACAGGAGAAGAGAACTAATTCTAAAGGATAAGAGGCAACACACTTCCAAATCAAAAGTGTTTACGTATCAGTCCAATTTCCATGTAGTGTACAAGTTAGTCCATAATTCTCATTATTGTTAAACAAGTTATAGTTTATTAATCTTTTTTCTTCTTTTCACACTTGAGTATCCAATAGTAAAACGATGCAGCCAAAGCGTTTCACACCAACACGAGGGCTTCTTCAAGGCACTGCAATTCTTGTATTAAAATCCAATACCATGTACAGAGCTTGGATTGAAAATGAACACATATGATTCTTCAAGGTATTAATGGCTACCAAAAACGTGTAATTGCATCGTGGACAGGTTTTGGATAACACATGGAAGCATGCAATGAAACGTGGAGAACGCGATTAGTTTCCTAATTACTCTGTAAGTGGTATTGGATCTTAATACAAGAGTTGCGGTGCCCTGAAGAAGCCCTAATGTTGTGGCGAAACGCATCGGCTGCATCGTTTTACTATTGGATACTCAAGTGTGAAAAGAAGAAAAAGGAATAATAAATTATAACTTGTTTAACAAAAATGAGAATTATGGACTAACTTGTACACTACATGGAAATTGGTCTGATGCATAAACCCTTTTGATTTGGAAGTGTGTTGCCTCTCATCCTTTTGGATTATTTGTATTTGATTTGTGGCCATGTGGCAGCTGGTCATTTGAGGTGGGCAGCGCTGACAAAACAAAGTTTTTGAGTGACTAGAGTGGGTGGTGCAGTGAGTTTTTTAGCCTAGCTGCCACTATTTTCTCAGGAGAAGAGAACTGTAAAGGAGCAGAAAAGAGTGATTCAAAGACTGAGAACAGAAGAAAAATACAGAGAATACGGGAATAAAGAGAGTTAGCGCGAGGGAACCGAACTAGAAAGATGATGGAGAGAAGAGTGATAGAAGGAGTAAGAGCAGGAGAAGACAACTTTAGAGAAGAAGAAAAGAGTGATTGAAAGTCTGAGAACAGAAGAAAAGTACAGAGTATAAGAGGATAAAAGAGAGTGAGAGAACAGAACTGGAAAGATGATGGAGAGAAGAGTGATAGAAGGATTAAGAGAAGGAGAAGACAACTGTAAAGAGTAAGAAAAGAGTGATTGAAAGAGTAAGAGCAGGAGAAGACAACTGTAAAGGAGAAGAAAGGAGGTATTGAAAGACTGAGAAGAGAAGACAACTATAGAGAATAAGAGGATAAAGAGAGGGAGAGCGAGAGAACCAAACTAGACAGATGGAGAAAAGAGTGTTAGAAGGAGTAAGAGCAGGAGAAGACAACTGTAAAGGAGAAGAAAGGAGTGATTGGGAGAGTAAGAGCAGGAGAAGACAACCATAAAGGAAGAAAAGAGTGATTGAAAGACTGAGAACAGAAGAAAACTACAGAGAATAAGAGGATAAAGAGAGTGTTATCGAGAGAACAGAACTAGAAAGATGATGAGAGAAAAGTGATAGAAGGAGTAAGAGCAGGAGAAGACAACTGTAAAGGAGAAGAAGAAAGGAGGGATTGAAAGAGTAAGAGCAGGAGAAGACAACTGTAAAGGAGAAGAAGAAAGGAGGGATTGAAAGAGTAAGAGCAGGAGACAACTATAGAGAATAAGGAGATAAAGAGAGTGAGAGCGAAAGAACAGAACTAGACAGATGGAGAAAAGAGTGATGGAAGGAGTAAGAGAAGGAGAAGACACCTGTAAAGGAGAAGAAAGGAGTGATAAGAAGGGTCTGTTCATGATACAGCCAGAAGGTTCGCTGAGTCAGATGTAAATGTGTTTGCACTCAGTGACGGAATAAATAGAAGGTATAGTGTACACCCGACGTATCGTGTGCGGACATTGTTCAATGTAAGAATGGCACGTAGGCCGAAGTGCACGAGACCGGAAGTGCCTGAGACCGGAAGTGCGTGTAGACCGGAAGTATCTGCACTCAGGACCCACCCTCAAAGTATGCCAAGATGGAGTGAGGCAGCCCTGCCAAGTACCACGCATCGGGCGTTAGTCTAACGCATTTCAGTGCGGTGGTCCGCATCACCGCACTGAAATGCAAAATCACGCATTATAGCACCTCCTCAGCTGTCAAGCTGAGCGCTGCTATAATGCATGAATGAACTCCAGTGTGGCAGAGCGCTGTGCGCCGAGATAACAGTGCACATCTTCTCAAAATGAGGCTCAGCAGGTAAGGGACGGATGGACTAGTGTAGACAAAAGACGTACATTTCCCCTAACACTAAGAATTCCCAGGCATGCAAAGGCGTGTTCAGAAGCTTGGCACTGTTTGGCGGTCATGGTCTTCACTTACAAAGGTGTTACAGATAAGTGGATATAGCTTAGGCTGTAGACATAAGACATTAGCACATGCTCGCGGCACAGAAGGTCAGGAAAACACGCAATTCTTCAAACTGCACTCGGTGTTAAAATGGGGCGGCCCTCTTAAACTAGCCAGGCGCGGTTATGTAATAGTGAATAATCGAAGGCTCATTCAGAATCGAAAAGTTGGAGAAACTTATAGAATACTTAATGATTTATAAAGAAACAGATTAATTGAAATATAAAATGCATTTTACACATTTTAAACGCAAGTATAAAACATTAGTACAAAACTTAACCTTAGTCTACCAAAACGTGTACAATAGGTTTAAGATAACATCCCAACGTACACATTTTTTTTTTTCTCACAATGACTGTAAAGACTCCCGTATTTAGGGTGACCAGACGTCCCCGATTTGCCTGGACAGTCCCGGTTTTTCACCAGCTGTCCGGGCAGATTTCGGCAATTTTGTCTCATGTCCCGGTTTTTAGAAGGGGTTGACTGAAAACAGTGAGAGGCACTTTTTTGGGTGTTCTAAAGCTTTGCTAGTTAGCAACTGTTATAAGTAAGCAGTTTAATTAATAGGTATAATTTTGATTGTAGAAATTACATTGTATTTACTTTCTTAATGCATCTTCTGTGATCCTATGTTGATGACAGCTGTCATTCTGCGCCATTCCGTGGATGAAAAATTATAGTCCTTCTATTTTCCCCAAATGTCCCGGTTTTTGGTTCTCAAGATCTGGTCACCCTACCCGTATTCAGAAGTGAAACATTTGGTTTCGATATGGCACATGCGGTGTGCTGACCCGGCAGCAGCATCCTTTCCGTGATGCTGGTGCTGCACAGCTCCTGAGGCTGGGACTGTCGTGCTGCTCGAGCTGTTACTGATGGTCTGAGGACTCCTTAAAGTGCGCGTGTCAGCATTACTGCTAGCACTGCACACTATGCCGGTGGTAGTATCGTGATTTTCTTTGCTCGCCTGCCTCCATACTATCTATCACATGTCCCTGTGTCTGCTTGGAGGTACGTGAGCGCCCTCGGTGTCCTGAGCATGGCACGTGCCTACTGACTAGCGCATACAATGGGGCGCTATTTTTGTGCCAATCAATACCTGTCCATAGAAAAATATTTGTGTGCTGTGCCGGCCTCTTGCATCACACCTGTTCAGAACATGGAACCGCTTACCCCTAACACGAGGCGTGCCCCATCATACCTGCTGTTCAGTAAGTGTATGAAGAGGCCAAGACCACTGAACCGCATTTACGACTGGGTCAGCATTTTGTTGTTTCAGAGTCAATGCACCTGATGCCCTGAGAGGTTGTCTCCAAGTGCATAGAGGGCATTAGTTGAGTGTTTCCTGCCTGCAACCATCAGGCCTTTCATGGCGGCCGTGGGCAGGGAGAGCTAGGTTGGACACTTTCCCTAAGTGGGCTAATTTGCCTTCCTAAAGTTCCTCTACCGTAGACGTGAAGGTGTTGTGGTACTGCTGAGCGGGACAGGGTTTTCGACTGTGGAACTGGTTCAGGTCCCCCCTACTTTAAATGAGGCAGGGCAGTGATTAATATGTAAAATATTTAGTGCCAGGGCCCGAACTAGGAGGCCACTGCAGCTTGCACCACACATCGCCCCATCTCTCTCGACTGCAAGTGAGACGTGCAGATTATTGAAATCTCTGTTTAATATATAGTTTCTCTGCAGCCCCGCACAGACCAGGTGTCCGACCTAGGCTGTGGGCTGTGCCATGCTACTACTAAGTGTGGGTGACATTATACTGTTTGCAAAAAAGTGTCACTCATAGTCGCTGAATGTCACTATATTATGAAAATGTCACACATAAGCAATCTGAAACCTTGGCAGCTATGAGGCACTGAAGAATGAAACACACAAGGGGAAGCCACAAGGCGAGGGGTCAGGGTGAGCTATACTTCAAGGGCAAGCGCCGAGAAGGGCAGGCGTTGGTGCTTTTCAGTCACACCGACACATTTGGTCACATACACAAACCCCACCCCTAACCCCCAAACACTGTGAGGTAGTAAGAGCCCCTCTCCTGTTTACTCATTACAGCAGAGTACGGAAAAAAGTGTGTGTGTGGGAACACTGCCACCCCGTGTGCCGATTGGGAGCTGCACCAAGGAGAGAAGAAGGAAAGATGGGAAGGGAGTAGTAGAGAAAGGGCGAGGGGTGAGAGAACACGTACGGGAGAAACGAGAGACCACGAGAGGATGAAAGGTAAGGGGTGAAAAGTGATGACAGAGAGTAGAAGTGAGAGAGACAGCAAGAGAAAAAGGGAGTAATGAGACGGTGGAAGGAAGTGTAGACAAGAAGAGAGGGAGTATACGAGAGAAAACAAGAAAAAGTGTGGGAGGGAGAGAAAAACGAGATAGGAGTATTGCAAGGTGTAGGGAAGGAGAATGCAAGGAGGAAGCAGTGGTTGAAATGGGGAAAAAAAGGGGAACTGTGGGCGGAGAATCAGAGGGCAGGAATAACCCGAGGATTGGGCCAGTGGGCAGAGTCAGAGTTGTGGCCAGAAAAAGCAAAACATCCCAATTTTTAGGTCTCGCGCCTAGCGTTGCAGTGCGCAGCCCTGCTCGCACAGCGCGAGACCTTTAGAAAGGGCTTCTGAAAACGACCCACACGCTCGTGCGTGTAGTTTTGTTTTCAGAAGCCCTCATTGGCTGTAGCGTGCGTTTTTTTTTTAAAAACGGCGCGCGATTGGGCAAAGGCGGGTGCATGTCCCGCCTTCGCTCCTCCCATTCCCGACGGTGGCCAGAACGCGCAGCAGCGCGCGTTCGCCTCGCTGCCGCTGCCGCGCTCCCTGGCCCCCGCTCCTCTGTGGTGCGCGCGCACCACTGTTTTTTTGGTTTGGTTGCTGCAGTCCTCAGTGCCATGGGCCGCGTCTGCGAGGGCTGTGCGGCTTGTTTTTAAAGTGCGACGAGCAAGCAGAAGTGCTTGCTATTCTTTCCCTTGCCCGACGGATTTCTGCACAATCATTTCCTAGAGGGGTGGGGCATCACATTACGCTCTCTGACCCGGATTCTGTTCCTGCGGCTGCTCATTCTTTTCCGAGCTACCTCTTGAAGATCCTTCGGCAGGCTCCTGTGTATCCTGCAGAGGCTGACTCTTCCCGGCCCGCTGGTATCAACTACTTCTCTTCGGTCACAGATGCCGCCTGGTCAGCGCAGCTGCGCCGGGTGTGACTCCATGTATAGTAGCGCTGCACATGAGGCTTGGCCGGCCTCCACCTAAGGTAAGTGTACTGGCAGTGCGAATTCCCAGTACTACGCTCTAATCCTTGTTTTGAGTATGTTATATCCAATATTCTGAGTAAGAATCCTTGTACGATATGTAGTTTGACTTTAAGAAATTGTTACCATGAGAAACAGTCACTAATAAGTGAACTATTGACATTGTGTTTGATATGAGATGGATCATGGTTATTTGATTTATTTACATTATTGGAGTGCCAGGAAATTAACTCCTTCATGAGTAAAGAGGCCTAATTTCAAGCCTTAAATCATGCATTTGAGTGAACCCTATCACTAGAGTGAATGTATATATGCATACATAGAGTGAATGGATAGGGGAACGCTTAGGTAATGTGTTTTTCGCTCTCTTGGTCAGTGCACATTTTACATTTGAGGTGGTGACTCTTAGCAGATGGTTTACCTCTATCAGTGCCCTGAAGAGGAAGCAAGGGCATGACAAAGTGAGAGAGGAGGGTGACCAGTCTGTTTTGTTATTTTATCCACTCCCCCATTCCCTTGGGTGCGCACTTTTGGGGAACGAGACTACTTTTTCTCCAATTGAACACCAAGGTGAGTGGTTGGATTATCGTCACACCATCGTCCCCGCCAGCAGAACAAGGCCAGGTTAGTCTTTTCATACATGTGTAATGCTAACTGGTATACAGTGTAACTTGAGAGTACGTTCTCTGACGCCCCCTCGTCTTCCTGCCCTGCCCACTGTTCCATCTCTGCCCCTGTTCCCAAACCCACGGGTCTCGCCAGAGGTCACGTACACTCTCTCCTTAGTTCATACATGCTCGCGTGACAGCCCTGGCGAAGGTGGAGCTCACAAAGCTCAAGGTGAGATGTCTTGTCAAATCAGACAGACGCACGTCTACATCAACATGGAAAATGGCTCCTGTTTGGTACCAAGGCTCTTTGCTTCGTAGCAGACGGAGGGAAAGGCTTCTTTACTGCAGTTGTCTCTGCCTCATGGCCCCTCGCTGTCCTCTCCCCATCTCTCTTCGAGTCCTCCCTGCCTCTGGTGACACAGCCCCATGTTTCCTGCAGCCTCACTCCCCCTCATTGCCCCTTGCTGGCCTCTCTCCTTCCCTCCTCCTGCCACTGGCACTACAGCCCCATTTTTCCTTTAGTTTCTCTCTCTCTCCAGGCTGCTACATCTCTCCCCCTCATGTCCCCTTGCTGTCCTCTCTCCTTCCCTCCTATTGCCTCTGCTACCACAGCCCCATGGTTAATGCAGTCTCTCACCCCAGGCTGTTGCATATCTCCCTCTCATGGCCTCTTGCTGTCTCTTCAAGTCCCGCCCCTGCCTCTGGTGCCACAGCCCCGTGTTTCCTGCAGCCTCTCTCCCTCCAGGCTGTTACATCTCTCCTCTTCATGGCCCCTTGCTATCATCTCTCCTTCTCTTTTCAGGTCCCTCCTGCCTCTGGGGCCAGAGACCCATGTTTCCTGCAGCCTCTCCCCCCAGGCTGTTACATCTACCTCCTGCCAGTGCACTCAGCATACCTGCCTCTTATCTCCCTGCCCCCTTTTCTTGCTCCTGCCTGTTGCCCCCCACACCTGTTTTGTCTGCTCTCCTCTTCTCTCCCTCCCCAGTCTCAGCATCACAGCCCTCTCTCCTCCAGCTGCAGTGGAGGAGGCCCCAGCCCTGGCCCAGCTGCGTGTAAACAGACGGTGTTTGCTACGAGGTAAGATAGGTTTCCTAATCTCGGCACAGAAAACAGATGGCTCCTCATTAAAAAGTGAAATATAAACACTGGGCCTGCTTCTCTGTGCCTCTGATAGTTTGTTTCAGTGTTTTTCCACTATCTACCAGTGGTCCAGGTCTTGACAGCTGGATTTCTGGTCTCAGTGTGAGCTTTTCTGTTATTCATTAGGTGTAGCTGCTTCTCTGGTCCTTTCTGTAATTCCTCATTATAAATCCTCTAGGTACTGCTGCTAGCTGCTTCTCTGGTCGCAGTGGTAATTCCTCATTCTAAGTCCTGTAGACAGTGCTGCTAACTGCTATTCTGGTCCGGTCGATAATTCCTCCTACTAAATTTTCCAGACAGTGCTGCTAGCTGCTACTCTGGTCCCGTCAGAAGTTCCCACATTTTAAGTCCTCTAGGCAGTGCTGCAGCTGTGTCTCTGTTCCCATGGTAATTCCTCATTCTTAGTCCTCTAGCCAGTGCTGCTACATGCTTCTCTGCTCCCGTTGGTAAATCCTCATTCTTAGTCCTCGAGACGGTGCTGCTAGCTGCTTCTCTGGACCAGTCAGTAACTCCCCCATTCTAAATCCTCTAGGCAGTGCTGCAGCTGTGTCTCTAGTCACAGTGGTAATTCCTCATTCTTGGTCCTCCTAAGAAGTGCTGCTACCTGCTTCTCTGTTCCTGTCGGTAATTCCTCATTTTAAGTCCTCTAGGCAATGCTGCAGCTGTGCCTCTGTTCATACATCCACTACACTCCAAACTAAAACACACATAAAAAACAATGTCAATTACAACGCCAATAGCTCTAACTCTAAAAAATGCGAGACCTATTGCATTGCAAATGCTTGTTTATATTTGCCATTTCACTGACCAGTTACAGCTTATTACCTTATTTAATTCAACCAATGGATGCACATGTTTAATATGGGTTATTGACATTAAAATACATTCACAAAGTGGAATACGTCTCCAATCGCAGAATGTCCCCAATACAGTTAAAAATGGAATCACAAGCCATTTGTCTCTGAACCATTGAGTTTCTGTCATCAGCACTTCTCCCTTTTTCCACAAGAGCAGTTCAAACATGAATGGCAAAATATCCTAGTTTGCAAATGTTTCCACATAATTATGGCTCTGCCAAATTTGCCACATTACACATCATCTGCTGCATAATCAGACGGTTTTAACTAAAAAATTGTTTGTATCTCAAACGGATCAAAAGTTTCTAAAAAATGTGACTTGTGTTGCTGCGAATTGGACGGCCCTTTGCAAAGGTTGACTGGTCACCTTTCTCACTGTTGTATTTGCATATTACACTGGTATTAATGAGGCAACATCTTTGCAGAGACTGTTAGTATGTGTAAAAATAATAAAGTAACAGAAAATGTACCGCATTATGCTGCTGCCTTTTTTTTGCTGTATAATTTAGTCAACACTGTGACATAATTTTGTCCTCAATTGCTGCATAATTCCAGGGGCCCCAAAGCAGGCAGCACATGTTAAAAGTGCTTGTGAATGAAGCAGAGAGACCGTGAAGTTTGCGAACTTTGTTTGGTGTGCGTGCAAATCCTGCATTGCCGATCCCTGACGAGTTGCACTACTACTGCTGAAACAAGGCCAATGGAGGTACCAATGGGTGAGGTAGACCCGCCTCAAGGGTTCTGTTACCTCAGCGACAGAGTCACTGCCGCTCTAGGGTGTGCTGCTTGGTAGGCCTGCCTGCAAGACTGGAGGTGAACTTCAGTATGGATTGTGGTGGACAGGCGTTCAAGGTTAACCCACACTTGCCACCGCTAGGGTCCACCTGCTGTAGCTAAGACACCAGGGCTTCTAAGGTCTTGTGGGGCCTTCTAAGGTCTAGCATGGGAATGTGTTCCGTCAGGAGAGTGGTCTGGTGGACTGGTCATAAAGGCTGAACCTGGTTCCCCAGTTCCACATTCAGCAGCTCTGGACATAGTGCCACATCTTCTCCCCCACTGAACGCCATACTGCCCACTGAGAGAAACCCACGCTGCCTTCAGCTACAACCCAATTGCGCCCTGCTATAAACACCTGGATGCAACTCAGTTCATATTATGCGCTAGACATGAGTAATATGCTGCCTGAAGAAAAAAAGTAATAACATCTGGAAAAAGTAAACACTCATAGGGAATGCAAGATTAAGTAAAGCACGTGAAATGTAAGCAGGAACAACATGGTTACCTTAATGCTTTCACACTTATTATTCAGAAATCAATGAGTATTTTTACCTGAAAAGTTAAGGACAGGACTACAGGGCCCGGAAGGGACCTGTTTCAATGTCCATTGCTTAGATCCTTACAAAACGTAAGCAGTATGGTTTAAAAAGACCACATCCCTGAACGCAGAGCCGCAGGACACATTTTATAAACTAAAATAAGAAAAACAGCTGATAAGGATCTCATTAAACATTTTCCACTCCAAGCATCAAGCAGGTATTGCAGTCCCTCCAGGAATGGTGCACTTCCCCAGCCGGGGAAAACAATGTTGTTTAAAGAAAGACAAGAAAACGAAAGTAGCGCTTCACTGGCAAACTCTGTAAAGTGGCGCTAATGTGTCTGGGTGCGAATAAAGCCAATCTGGCCACTTTGCGATCACTGTATTTAGTTATTTTTCGTATTTTGAACCTTTTTCCTCTCTGTCCCGAAGCTGCACTTTGGAATAGAAAAATGTCAGAAAAAGACGACATTTCCAGCAAAAGTGTTTCTTTCTTTTTTGGATCCATTCACAGGAGAACGGATGAAGGAAAGGAGAGGAACGAGAGGGTAAGAACCATGTCTTGAAGTCACAGTTTTCATTCAGCAAGTGAGGAGGAGTGAGACAGAGACAGAAAGAGAGGGAATAAGAGGAAGAGGTAGGAGAGAGAGGGGGGGGCAGCTGACAGCGGGAGAGGAGAAGTGGACACTGTCCTTGTCTTCTCTGGGTCAGAAGGAAGAGATAGAGGGGCATATGTACAAAGAGGTGACGGAGCGCTGTGTTAGCCTTCTTGGCTTAACGCCGCGCTCCGCCACTACTGAAACAGAGGGCTGCACCGTATTTACAACAATAAGGTGCAGCCGTGCGTTTCCCCCTGCGCTGGCTTTAATTTCAGCTGCCTAGTGCCAACGCAGGCACCCTTGCACCATAGTGCAAGGGTGCCTGCATTGTGGGGAATGATTATTTATGTGCAGGAAGATGTCCCTTCCTGCACATAAACAATCTTAAATGGTAATTTGAAAATCCTGTGTGTGCTGCATTGTGTAACGCACATAGAAGTTGCAACTCGTCATTTTTAAAATGATTGTTTATGTGCAGGAAGGGACACCTTCCTGCACATACACAATCATGCATGGCATTTTGCTGTTTCTCTGTGTGCTGCATAATGCAGCACACATAAAAACAGCAAAAACGCGGAGAAATAAAGCATTTCTCCTCGTTGCGCCCTGTTAAGGCCAGGATTTCCCTGGTCTTAATTTTGGCGCTGCCTCCTGTTTAAGCCACTCTAGTAAATATGGGGCAGCATCAAAATCAATGGGTGTTGCACAAGGACAACTCCGGACCCAACCACTAGATGGCGGAATAATGCACAGCATGTGAATCCAGAAAAGGATTCACGCTGCAAAACAATGGGTGTTGCGGTGGAACGCCCACTGCAACACCCATTGCCCACCCCTTTCACGCTAAGTGTAGCGTAAAAGGGGGCCTTATTCAAAAGGTGGCGTTAAGCAACGTTAAGTGGCTTACCACTGCCTTGTGAATAAGGCGAAGCCCGTATCGCCACCTCAACGTAAAAAAAGTGATGCTCTGGTGGCGATAGGGGCTTGTAAATATGCCTGAGTCCTTTTCCTTCTCTGCACACCCCACCCGTCCCCGAACGGCCGATCCTTATCTATAAGCCTTGGCTATTTCTGCTGTCCTGGGGCGCATTTTTAAAATAAAAAAGTAGGGGGACGGATTCTATTGAATTCAAAAAGTAGGGGCATGTGTGCCCTGCCAATCCCGCCCTCTTTGACCACTGGGAGGAAGGGTAGGCAAGAGAAAGAGTGAATGAGAGAAACATCAAGAGTGAATCAAATAAGAGAGAGAGCAAGAAATAGGGGAGAGAGGGTGAGATAAAAAGGGAGAGAAATGTGGGAAAAGAAAATGAAAGAGAAGGTGAGGGAATGAAAGAGGAGGGGGGCTGAGTGAGGGATAAAGAAGAAAGAGAGGTGTTTAAAGCATCAGGGAGAGAACGTATAGAGACATAATGCATAGAAGTGGGAGAAGGCATAACAAGGAGCGAAAGAATGGAGGAGGGAAGAGTGAGCGAGGGAGAGAGAGATAACGAAGAGTTGGAAGACAGAGGCAGAAAGGTGAGACGTGTATACACATTTAAATAAATAATATGAAAATGTTTTATTTTAAGAATGATTCATAATTAAAAAGATGCAAACAAAAACACTTCCTTAGTTGGTATCAACTATTCAGCTGTTGACTGGGGAGGAGCAGGAGTCAGACAAGGGCCACTTGGTGGAAAAAAGGTCTGATGGGTGCAAATGGACATGTGTCTGCTGTGTAAGTGAGGAGGGGCACGTGTGCTGTATGAGTGAGGAGGGACACGTGTGCAGTATAAGTGAGGAGGGACACATGTCTGCTGTATGAGTGAGGAGGGACTCATGTCTGCTGTATGAGTGAGGAGGGAAACATGCCTGCTGTATGAGGGAGGAGGGACACATGTCTGCATTATGAGTGAGGTAGGACACATGTCTGCTGTATGAGTGAGGAGGGGCACATGTCTGCTGTATGAGTGAGGAGGGGCACATGTCTGCTGTATGAGTGAGGAGGGGCAAATGTCTGCTGTATGAGTGAGGAGGGACACATGTCTGATGTATGAGTGCAGGGTGATACATGCCTGCATTATGAGTGAGGAGGGACACATGCCTGCTGTATGAGTGTGGAGGGACATGTGCAGTATGAGTGAGGAGGGACACATGCCTGCTGTATGAGTGAGGAGGAACACGTGTGCAGTATGAATGATGAGGGACACACGTCTGCTGTATGAGTGAGGAGGGACATATGTCTGCTTTATGAGTTAGGAGGGACACATGTCTGCATTATGAGTGAGGAGTGACCCATGCCAGCTGAATGAGTGAGGAGGGACACATGCCTGCTGTATGAGTGCAGAGTGATACATGTCTGCATTATGAGTGAAGTGGGACACATGTCTGATGTATGAGTGAGGAGGGGCACATGTCTGCTGTATGAGTGAGGAGGGACACATTCCTGCTATATGAGTGTGGAGGGACACGTCTGCTGTATGAGTGAGGAGGGACACATGTCTGCTGTATGAGTGAGGAGGGACACATGTCTGATGTATGAGTGCAGAGTGATACATGTCTGCATTATGAGTGAGGAGGGACACATGCCTGCTGCATGAGTGTGGAGGGACACGTGTGCAGTATGAGTGAAGAGGGACACATGCCTGCTGTATGAGTGTGGAGGGACACATGTCTGCTGCATGAGTGAGGAGGGACACATGCCTGCTGCATGAGTGAGGGACACATGTCTGCTGTATGAGTGAGAAGGGATGCACATCTGCTCTATGAGTGAGGAGGGACGCACGTCTGCTCTATGAGTGAGGAGGGACACATGTCTGCATTATGAGTGAGGAGTGACACATGCCTGCTGTATGAGTGAGGAGGGACACATGTCTGCATTATGAGTGAAGAGTGACACATGCCTGCTGTATGCGTGTGGAGGGACAAGTGTGCATATGAGTGAGGAGGGACACAAGCCTGCTGTATGAGTGAGGAGGGACACATATCTGCTGTATGAGTGAGGAGGGACATATGTGCAGTATGA
This sequence comes from Calotriton arnoldi, assembly GCA_963921515.1. NCBI lineage: Eukaryota > Metazoa > Chordata > Amphibia > Caudata > Salamandridae > Calotriton > Calotriton arnoldi. Next base: position 2,235,731 of record CAWUFW010000053.1, read on the forward strand.
GTGAGGAGGGACACGTCTGCTGTATGAGTGAGGAGGGACACATGCCTGCTGTATGAGTGTGGAGGGACACATGCAGTATGAGTGAGGAGGGACACATGCCTTCAGTATGAGTGAGGAGGGACACATGCCTGCCGTATGAGTGAGGAGGGACAAATGCGTGCAGTATGAGTGAGGAGGGACACATGCCTGCTGTATGAGTGAGGAGGGGCACGTGTGCAGTATGAGTGAGGAGGGACACATGCCTGCTGTATGAGTGAGGAGGGGCACGTGTGCAGTATGAGTGAGGAGGGACACATGTCTGCTGTATGAGTAAGGAGGGACACGTGTGCAGTATGAGTGATGAGGGACATGTCTGCTGTGTTAGTGAGGAGGGACACATGTCTGCTGTATGAGTGAGGAGGAGTTTCGTATCAATGGGGTAACCCGAAAGACCACTGGACTCGGGTAAATAGTGGTACACAAAAGATAGTCACAGTGGAAATTATTCACAATGTATCTGCAACCAATACATGGTCTATATACAAGGAATATGACAACACCAAATGGCTCATTCAATAAATGATTATGATTTAATAAATATCACAAAAATTGTCATCATAGATCATAGGCTCAAAAAATGTGAACTGAATATCACATTTAACATTTAGTAAAAACAGGTGCATACAGCGTGAAGTGATAGGTGCGTAGTTAGGATAAGTGAAAGTGATGTGCAGGGGGAAAGGTGGTGCATATATATACATCAATATACAATAATGATAACCTAACCTGCCAAATTACTGGCAAAACATACAAATGCAAAATCATAAACAAAAGATGCAGATATAGATCCTCTGTCATCCAGGTTTGATAAGTGAAAGGAAGGAGATGTCGACGTTTCGACCCCTATAAAAACCAGCAGATTTGACGTCTTGGAGGTGGGGTCTTCATCAGGACCAACGGGGAAGGGGGAAGGGAAGCGAAGGGTATATGTTGCACCAGTGACAGCACAGGTGTCTTCAGGCTGAAAGATAGTGATGTGGGCCAGCAAGGCTCTCACGATAGGTACAGCAGTCCGAATAGGAATAAACCAAAGGTACGCAATAACCTAAGGCCGCGGATGTATCCGTATAGAAAGAGCAAGGGTTCAAACGTAACCCATAGCTCTGGGAAGCGTCAAGACTTCTGACAGCTAACCAAGGAGGGACAAGTGTGCATATGAGTGAGGAGGGACACAAGCCTGCTGTATGAGTGAGGAGGGACACATATCTGCTGTATGAGTGAGGAGGGACATATGTGCAGTATGAGTGAGGAGGGACACATGTCTGCTGTATGAGTGAGGAGGGATACCTGCCTGCTGTATGAGTGAGGAGGGACACATGTGTGCAGTATGAGTGAGGAGGGACACACGTCTGCTGTATGAGGGAGGAGGGACACGTCTGCTGTATGAGTGAGGAGGGACACACATCTGCTGAATGAGTAAGGAGGGACACATGTGTGCAGTATGAGTGAGGAGGGACAATTGCCTGCTGTATGAGTGAGGAGGGACACGTGTGCAGTATGAGTGATGAGGGACACACATCTGCTGTATGAGTGAGGAGGGACACACGTCTGCAGAATGAATGAGGAGGGACACACATCTGCTGTATGAGTGAGGAGGGACACATCTGCTGTATGAGTGAGGAGGGACACGTCTGCTGTATGAGTGAGGAGGGACACATGCAGTATGAGTGAGGAGGGACACATTTCTGCTGTATGAGTGAGGAGGGACACACATCTGCTGTATGAGTGAGGAGGGACACGTGTGATGTATGAGTGAGAAGGGACACATCTCTGCTGTATGAGTGAGGAGGGACACATCTGCTGTATGAATGAGGAGGGACAGGTCTGCTGTATGAGTGAGGAGGGACACATGCCTGCTGTATGAGTGAGGAGGGACACATGCGTCCAGTATGAGTGAGGAGGAACACATGCATCCAGTATGAGTGAGGAGGGACACATGTCTTCTGTATGAGTGAGGAGGGACACATGTCTGCTGGATGAATGAGGATAGACACACACCTGCAAGTGAGGAGGTATACATGTCTGCAGTATGACTGAGGAGGGACTCATGTCTGCTGTATGAGTGTGGAGGGACACACGTCTGCTGTATGAGTGTGGAGGGACACGTGCCTGCAGTATGAATGAGGAGGGACACACATTTGTTGTATGAGTGAGGAGAGACACACGCCTGCAGTATGAGTGAGGAGGAGCACATGTCTGCCGTATGAGGGAGGAAAGACACTTGTCTGCTGTATGAGTGAGGATGGAAACACATCTGCTGTATGAGTGAAGAGGGACACAGCTGCTGTATGAATGAGGAGGGACACATTTCTGCTCTATGATTGAGGAGGGACATGTGCTGCATGAGTGAGGAGGGACACATTTATGCTCTATGAATGAGGAGGGACATGTCTGCTATATGCGTGAGGATGGACACACGCCTGCAAGTGAGGAGGGATACATGTCTGTTGTATGAGTGTGGAGGGACATGTGTCTGCTGTATGAGTGTGGAGGGACACGTGTCTGCCGTATGAGGGAGGAGGGACACATGTCTGTCGTATGAGTGAGGAGGGACACATGTCTGCCATATGGGTGAGAGGGGACACGTGTCTGCTGTATGAATGAGGAGGAACACATCTGCTGTATGAGTGAGAAGGAACACATGCATGCAGTATGAGTGAGGAGGGACACAGCGTCTGTATGAATGAGGAGGGACACATTTCTGCTCTATGATTGAGGAGGGACATGTCTGCTGTATGAGTGAGGAGGGACACATTTCTGCTCTATGATTAAGGAGGAACATGTCTGCTGTATGCGTGAGGATGGACAAACGCCTGCAAGTGAGGAGGGATACATGTCTGTTGTATGAGTGTGGAAGGACACGTGTCTGCTGTATGAGTGAGGAGGGACATATGTCTGCTTAATGGGTGAGGAGGGACACATGTCTGCTGTATGAGTGAGGAGGGACATATGTCTGCTTAATGGGTGAGGAGGGACACATGTCTGCTGTATGAGTGAGACTGCCCTTAGGCACTAGGGAGCATTAGAACTCCTGCAACCAGTAGTCAAGCACTGATTCCCAAACATACACTTCATTGATCCATAGAATAACACCAAGTGCCTTGACCCTGGAGCTTCAACTGCAGTCTCAAATAAGGGGACTATCCAAACCTCTGCAGAACAAGAACCTGCCTTAGACGAAAAGGACAAAATCTCCTATGGGCCTCCCAAAGACAGAATAACCTCTGATGAAAACCAATGGTCTGTCACCTTATCAAAGTGAGCAAACAAAGACAAAAAAGGCCAGAAACAAGATGGAGAAAGAACGACTCTTAAATATATCTCTCCCCAACCGAATAGCAATAGACAAAACTCTTCCCAGCGTCTACCCAAAGATCAAAAGTAGCGGAAAGGAGAAGAGTTAACCAAAATCAGCACCAACGACCAGACCCGCAAATTTAGAAAACATGCCTCCAGCAGCTATTCCAACAAAGCATACAACCGAACCTGACTGAGTACAAAGGACTGTAGTGCATCTTCAGGAGACACAGCATCAAAGCACTCGAGAACAGATAGAAGCTCTGCCCAGAAACATCGGCAATATGAAGAAAGACTTAAAATTAGATCAATTACCATCTTGCCCACCCCAGGGTATCGACACACCAGTTCTGTCAGCAATCACACAAAATACAGGTCCTATAACAAGCCAAAGCTCATTGGCCCCAATTATAGCTCCCATAGCCATATACAGAGGACGCAGTATGCGCCAGGCTGGGTCTTGACATCAGACCCACAGGAAGCCGCACGCTCGGCGAACAACCACGATTGTCCGCAAGGATGACTGACCCCGCCTGCCAGGATTAGATCAACTTCTCCTGACCATTTTACTTTTGCCCAAAATTTCAACAAAAACCAGTCCGGCACACGCCCAAGTGGGGATAAACCACCAAAGCTGGTACTCACCCCATATTATCCATCGGAAGGGAGTCATGATGTCCTGAACCGCTTGAATCTACTAAGGTTGTTCCACACCACTCCAAGCCAACTCAAAATTAACTCTGAAGATATCCTGAGTGTTGAGTTCAAAAAAATTGCTGCTGGCAACCGACGTTCTTTGTTTACAAGGAACATTGTCACTCACCCCACAAGCAATCACTGGCTTCCAAGGGGTGCATCAGATAGCAAGAAGGAACAACATCTTCGGGAGGCCATCGGGGGGACGATCAACCTATGCGAATCTCAACTTGAAATTAACAGGAAGAGAAATGCCGAATCAAGGCGAGATGCTCCCAGTGACAGCACTGGAAAGAACTATCACAACATCTCGCAGAATCAAGATTCTCCTGATCAGCATCTATTTCAATAGCCCCAGCATCACACGAGCGAAAAGGCTACCTCAGCAAATCGAAAACTTGGATCAAATCCTCTTGAATCATGTTAATCACGACATAATACTCTGCGGGGATTTTAATCTGCGAGAATTGGGACGGAATCATACTGGACGCCCATCGACAAACCATCATGGTCAGTAAAAAACGAGCAGAGGGAAAAGGAGTGACAGTATGTATACTCAGTTATGAATAAATGCAATCAGGCAGACCTATGGAGGCATATCAAAAACAAAACACGCCAGGATACCAACAGAACCAATGTCATTGATGAACCCACAAGGCTCTGCATATAAAAAAATTGTATACAACTGAGCACTCGAGCGCCCCCTTATTGTCAACAGAAAATGTAAACCCCACGGATGCTCGAAAAGAAAGAGACAAAAAGCCCATGATCAATATGATCAAAGAAGCCATATGTAAAATGAGAGCATCAGATGCACCAGGCCCAAACGGGCTTCTGGCCCAATTGTTCAAAGACGATCAAACACTGTGGTCGACGATACTCTCCCCACTATTCGGCTCATGCCCCACTCTCTGTCAAAGTCCCAACAGCTGAAGAGGGTCAATACTGCACCCAATTTTCAAAAAGGGTGATAAACAAAATCCCGCCAACTATCCCCTGATCGCCCTTTTGGACATAGAGGCCAAAATATATGCCTCAGTCATCTTAAAAGATCTGGAGTTATGGGCAACTACAAATACAATAATCCCATTTTGTCAAACAGGATTCAGAGCAAACTCTTCCACACTGGACTGTATAGTTACCCTCTCCTACCTCATCCACCAGGCGAACATCCAGAAAACACAAGCTCTTTATGCATGTTTTGTTGACTACTCGTCGGCATTTGTCCTGGTGGACAGGGGCATTCTATGGAGTAAACTCCAAGCGTGGGGCATCCCATGCGACCTGCTTAATGCAATCATTGCACTCCATTCTTCAACTTGGGTGGGGGTCAAGTTGTCAGCCATTGCTCTATCAAAAAAGATAAACACCAATCAAGGCCTAAAACCAGGATGTGTCCCGGCCCCAATGCTCGTCAATCTCTATACGGCAGATATGTCCACATCATTGAATCACGTAAACCTGATTCCCCCAAAAATAGGAACAACCAAGATCACAATATTACAGTATGCTGATGACATAGTTCTCCTTGATAACTCAAAAATAGGGATTCAGAGAGCCCTCAATGCCCTCCATACCTACAACATGACAAACAACATGGTAGTTAATACTTCAAAAACAAAAGTGGTCTCGTTTGGAAGGACGCGTAAGCAAACCAATCGTCACTGGTCAATAGGTCCCTTAAAAATAACAGTAGCCAAATCGTACAATTTTTTGGGTACTTTGTCGGCAAATTGGGGACCTAAAATGGATCTGAATCACCTCAAAGATAAGGCTGCACTAATTATCACCAGACTGTGGCGATTGAACGCCTCCCTCGAAAGCCCTTCTTCAGCACCAATTCGAAAAGTACACAGGGCAACATTGCCATCCGAGGCATTCCCGGGACTTTTCATCAAAAGCATGGAAAAATTACATCTAAAAGCCTTTTAAAGAGTGTTTAGGCTGGCATATTACACCAGGGGATCGCTGGTGAGACTGGAATTTGGCCTAGAGGCCCTAAATTTGACCAGCATGGGCTCTATCATGAAATACTATCATAGATGCGTTTCGGCCAGGCCCGAATCCTTCAGAATCTATTCCAAACCAAAAATAGCCCCTGGAGAACATGTTTAATGGCCTCAGCAGACACCCATAAAAATTGACCTAAGTGTATTAAATTCTCCATCGCTTCCTCAGTCAGCAGCGAGAAACATACTGAAGAAACAGACAAGATTCCTTTTGAAACTTGCTGATGTGGAAAATACCAAGACAATCTCATTCTCGCGAGCCCTGGTAGCCTCGTATGACAATGAACATCAACTCGGCCTGAAGCCACAGCTATACCTTAGTTGTTCAATCCAGAAAGCTTCTGTCACTCAAATTTTGGCTGCGAGGATGATGACATTACAAATTAAAGACTTGAATCCAAACTGGTCGATCCTCTCCAATATAGTGAAGCGCAGGTTGTGTGGTTACAAACTTGAATCTTTCCCTCACCTACTTTGCAGCTGCCCATCGCTACTCCACTCCAGGCGGACGTTATTAAAGCCCCTCTTTCTAATTAATGGCCTAAGGATCTGTAGTGATGCCACGACCTGGACTTTACCATGACGGTCCCCTTGGAACTGGCCCTAATCGGCAAATACTTCAAGGTGGTGCAAGATCTGCTTAAAACAATCCACTTATGTGCAGCGAAGATCGCTGATTAATAAAATGCACATGGCATCTGGTTTTACTTTTCAATAGATCCCAAACCTATGATCCTTCAATCAATCAATCAATCAGGGATTTGTAAGCGCGCTACTCACCCGTGAGGGTCTCAAAGCGCTGAGTAGTCTCCTTCATGCAATGACTGCTGATAGTAAAACACATATTTTATTCTTTTGACACCACAAGATCGTGATGGACATACGGCACACGAGCTCTACTAATCTCAATGCACTGTGTCATTCGACTCAATGGCAATTGATCCTCTACGAAATGACTGCTGATTGCAAAATATGTATTTTATTTTCTGTTACAAGATCGTGATGGACGTATGGTACCCAAGCTCTACTAATCTCAATGCACTCTGCACTTTGACTCAATGGCAGTCGATTTTAAACAATTGTATTCATAATAAGAGAACTACAATCGCTTTTAATCCCTTGCTCTCCCAAACTAATCATCTTTCTTTTTTTATGCAGGTCTTCTGTGCTATATTGTTAAGGTTTTAATTAATCACACAATAAACTTATTTCTTCTTCTGACTGGCTGAAAGTATTGTGCAGTTGTGTTGTGACACCACTGGGGCAGCAGCCACAAGTCAGGAGGTACAGATTCTGCCAATTGGTCGTCTTGAAGTTTCTCCATAAATCCTAGCGTGACCCCCTGAGCCCTCCTGTAGCTGCAGCCGTGGCTGTCCTCTAGTCAGCCGGGTGCCCTAGGGCAAGGGCTACCGGGCCGGACTGGCCGTAGCGGGCACCGGGCATTCCCCCGGTGGGCCGCCAGGTTGGGGGCCGGTTTTGGGCCCCTGGGGGGCCGTTTTTGTTACCGGGGGCCTGCAATATCGGCCCCCTGTAACAAAATCTGCCAAAACCGGCCCTAGCAAACAGCTCGGCCGCACCTCCCTGCCCCCCAGGGGGGCTGGCCGAGCAGTTTGCCAGGGCCGGTTTCAGTTCCCAGTCCGGCCCTGAAGGGCTAGTGTGCTGGAAGCCATGACTAAGCACCTAGCAAAAGCTAGGAACGCCGTGGGCAAGAGCCCCTTCCTCACTTCCGGTGCCCGGCCCTGCTAAAAACCTGGGCACCTCTCGTACCCCCGTGATGAAGACTCCTATCACCCTTCGCCCCTGGCTTCGATGCCCCCGCCTCCTGTTCTGTGTTTCGATGCCTCCTCCTACCTCTCCCCTCCCGTCCGAGCCGGGTGCCAGAGGCAGGCTTCCCACCCAGACACGATCACTCCATCCTCACATCTACTCTCCCCACCCCCCACAATTCTCTCGTTTCCCTCTTCTCCATCTCTCCTGCCCCTCCCCCCTCAGTGCTTTCAGCGACCTCATGGTGGCATGAAGTCTTACACTAATAATCAGCGTCACAGACAGACATATATCAATCTTTGTATCAATGATGTGAGATATTCGTCCTAAGAACCCCCGCCTCAGTGAGTAAAACAAAACTACAGCTCACACATCACCCTCACACACCTCTTCATGCACTTTCAAGGCACAACTCTCATGCCACAGAATATACCATCACTGTACTACAGAATATACCATCACTGTACTACAGAATATATCAATGTACTACAGAATACATCACTTTACTACGGAATACATCATCACTGTACTACAGAATATATCACTTTACTACGGAATATACCATCACTGTACTACAGAATATATCATCACTGTACTACAGAATATATCACTGTACTACAGAATATATCAATGTACTACAGAATACATCACTTTACTATGGAATACACCATCACTGTATTACAGAATATATCACTTTACTACGGTATATACCATCACTGTACTACAGAATATATCATCACTGTACTACAGAATATATCACTGTACTACAGAATATATCATCACTGTACTACAGAATATATCACTGTACTACAGAATATACCATCACTGTACTACAGAATATATCACTGTACTACAGAATATATCATCACTGTACTACAGAATATATCACTGTACTACAGAATATACCATCACTGTACTACAGAATATATCACTGTACTACAGAATATATCTGTACTACAGAATATACCATCACTGTACTACAGAATATATCACTGTACTACAGAATATATCATCACCGTACTACAGAATATACCATCACTGTACTACAGAATATATCACTGTACTACGGAATATACCATCACTGTACTACAGAATATATCATTGTACTACAGAATATATCATCACTGTACTACAGAATATACCATCACTGTACTACAGAATATATCAATGTACTACAGAATACATCACTTTACTACGGAATACACCATCACTGTACTACAGAATATATCACTTTACTACGGAATATACCATCACTGTACTACAGAATATATCATCACTGTACTACAGAATATATCACTGTACTACAGAATATATCAATGTACTACAGAATACATCACTTTACTATGGAATACACCATCACTCTATTACAGAATATATCACTTTACTACGGAATATACCATCACTGTACTACAGAATATATCATCATTGTACTACAGAATATATCACTGTACTACAGAATATACCATCACTGTACTACAGAATATATCACTGTACTACAGAATATACCATCACTGTACTACAGAATATATCACTGTACTACAGAATATATCATCACTGTACTACAGAATATATCACTGTACTACAGAATATACCATCACTGTACTACAGAATATATCACTGTACTACAGAATATATCATCACCGTACTACAGAATATACCATCACTGTACTACAGAATATATCACTGTACTACGGAATATACCATCACTGTACTACAGAATATATCACTGTACTACAGAATATATCATCACTGTACTACAGAATATACCATCACTGTACTACAGAATATATCACTGTACTACAGAATATACCATCACTGTACTACAGAATATACCATCACTGTCCTACAGAATATATCATCACTGTACTACAGAGTATATCACTGTACTACAGAATATACCATCATTGTACTATAGAATATATCACTGTACTACAGAATATACTATCACTGTACTACAGAATATATCACTGTACTACAGAATATACCATCACTGTACTACAGAATATATCACTGTACTACAGAATATACCATCACTGTACTACAGACTATATCATCACTGTACTACAGAGTATATCACTGTACTACAGAGTATACCATCACTGTACTACAGAATATATCACTGTACTACAGAATATACCATCACTGTACTACAGAATATATCACCGTACTACAGAATATACCATCAATATACTACAGAATATATCATGACTGTACTACAGAATATATCATCACTGTACTACAGAGTATATCACTGTACTACAGAATATATCATCACTGTACTACAGAGTATATCACTGTACTACGGAATATATTATCACTGTACTACAGAATATATCACTGTACTACAGAATATATCATCACTGTACTACAGAGTATATCACTGTACTACGGAATATATTATCACTGTACTACAGAATATATCACTGTACTACAGAATATATCATCACTGTACTACAGAATATACCATCACTGTACTACAGAATATATCATCACTGTACTACAGAGTATATCACTGTACTACAGAGTATACCATCACTGTACTACAGAATATATCATCACTGTACTACAGAGTATATCACTGTACTACAGAGTATACCATCACTGTACTACAGAATATATCACTGTACTACAGAATATACCATCACTGTACTACAGAATATATCACTGTACTACAGAATATACCATCACTGTACTACAGAATATATCATCACTGTACTAGAGAGTATATCACTGTACTACAGAGTATACCATCACTGTACTACAGAATATATCACTGTACTACAGAATATACCATCACTGAACTACAGAATATATCACTGTACTACAGAATATACCATCACTGTACTACAGGATATATCACTGTACTCTGGAATATACCATCACTGTACTACAGAATATACCATCACTGTACTACAGAATATATCATCACTGTACTACAGAATATATCATCACTGTACTACAGAGTATATCACTGTACTACAGAATATATCATCACTGTACTACAGAATAGATCATCACTGTACTACAGAGTATATCACTGTACTACGGAATATATTATCACTGTACTACAGAATATATCACTGTACTACAGAATATATCACTGTACTACAGAATATATCATCACTGTACTACAGAGTATATCACTGTACTACAGAATATACCATCATTGTACTATAGAATATATCACTCTTCTACAGAACATACTATCACTGTACTACAGAATATATCACTGTACTACAGAATATACCACCACTGTACTACGGAATATATCATCACTGTACTACAGAGTATATCACTGTACTACAGAGTATACCATCACTGTACTACAGAATATATCACTGTACTACAGAATATACCATCACTGTACTACAGAATATATCATCGATGTACTACAGAGTATATCACTGTACTACAGAGTATACCATCACTGTACTACAGAATATATCACTGTACTACAGAATATACCATCACTGTACTACAGAATATATCACTGTACTACAGAATATACCATCACTGTACTACAGAATATATCATCACTGTATTACAGAGTATATCACTGTACTACAGAATATACCATCACTGTACTACAGAATATATCACTGTACTACAGAATATACCATCACTGTACTACAGGATATATCACTGTACTCTGGAATATACCATCACTGTACTCTGGAATATACCATCACTGTACTACAGAATATATCATCACTGTACTACAGAATATATCATCACTGTACTACAGAGTATATCACTGTACTACAGAATATATCATCACTGTACTACAGAGTATATCACTGTACTACGGAATATATTATCACTGTACTACAGAATATATCATCACTGTACTACAGAATATACCATCACTGTACTACAGAATATATCACAGTACTACAGAATATACCATCACTGTACTACAGAATATATCACTGTACTACAGAATATATCACTGTACTACAGAATATACCATCACTGTACTACAGAATATATCACTGTACTACAGAATATATCACTGTATTACAGAATATATCATCACTGTACTACAGAATATACCATCACTGTACTACAGAATATATCACTGTACTACGGAATATACCATCACTGTACTACAGAATATATCACTGTACTACAGAATATATCACTGTACTACAGAATATATCATCACTGTACTACAGAATATATCACTGTACTACGGAATATACCATCACTGTACTACAGAATATATCACTGTACTACAGAATATACTATCACTGTACTACAGAATATATCACTGTACTACAGAATATACCATCACTGTACTACAGAACATTTCATCACTGTACTACAGAGTATATCACTGTACTACAGAATATACCATCACTGTACTACAGAATATATCACTGTACTACAGAATATACTATCACTGTACTACAGAATATATCACTGTACTACAGAATATATCACTGTACTACGGAATATACCATCACTGTACTACAGAATATACCATCACTGTACTACAGAATATATCATCACTGTACTACAGAGTATATCACTGTACTACAGAGTATATCACTGAACTACAGAATATACCATCACTGTAATACAGAATATATCACTGTACTACAGAATACACCATCACTGTACTACAGAATATATCACTTTACTACAGAATATACCATCACTGTACTGCAGAATATATCACTGTACTCTGGAATATACCATCACTGTACTACAGAATATACCATCACTGTACTACAGAATGTATCATCACTGTACTACAGAGTATATCACTGTACTACAGAATATATCATCACTGTACTACAGAGTATATCACTACTACAGAATATACCATCACTGTACTACAGAATATATCATCACTGTACTACAGAATATATCACTATACTACAGAGTATACCATCACTGTACTACAGAATATATCACTGTACTCTGGAATATACCATCACTGTACTACAGAATATACCATCACTGTACTACAGAATATATCACTGTACTACAGAATATACCATCACTGTACTACAGAATATATCACTGTACTCTGGAATATACCATCACTGTACTACAGAATATACCATCACTGTACTACAGAATATACCATCACTGTACTACAGAATATATCATCACTGTACTACAGAGTATATCACTGTACTACAGAATATACCATCACTGTACTACAGAATATATCACTGTACTACAGAATATACCATCACTGTACTACAGAATATATCACTGTACTACAGAATATATCATCACTGTACTACAGAACATATCATCACTGTACTAGAGAATAGATCATTGTACTACGGAATATACCATCACTGTACTACAGAGTATATCACTGCACTACAGAATATATCACTTTACTACAGAATACATGATCACTGTACTACAGAATATATCATCACTATACTACAGAGTATATCACTGTACTACAGAATATATCATCACTGTACTACAGAATATATCATCACTGTACTACAGAGTATATCACTGTACTACGGAATATATTATCACTGTACTACAGAATGTATAATTGAACCACAGAACATGCCATCGTTATAGAACATATATACCATCTTCACGCTACAGAACACAACATGATCGTGTTATAGAATGCAACATCATAGTTTGATCAAATATAGCATCACTACACTACAGAATATGACATCATTGCACTACTGAATATATAATTACACATCGTATGCCATCATTGTGTTGTAGAATAGGCCACCATACTACTGTAGACATCACTGTACTATAGGACATATCATCGGAACTACAGACTGTCATCATTGTAGTGTGGCAGAATATGCTATCATTATAAGTTTGGTATCTGTTCATGGGACTATTTAAAATGACATCGTCATACAACATAACATCAGTGCACCACAGAAGATGCACTCATTGCCCTCGGATTACAGTACTGCCCTACTGAATATGGTATTGTACTACTGAGTGCATCATTACAGTACTGAGTATGCCATTGCACTACTGAGTGCATCATTACAGTACTGAATATTTCATTGCACTACTGAGTGTATCATTACAGTTCTGAATATGTTATTGCACTAATGAGTGCATAGAGTACTGAATATGTCACTGCACTACTGAGTGCATCATTACAGTACTGAATATGTTATTGCACTAATGAGTGCATAGAGTACTGAATATGTCACTGCACTACTGAGTGCGTCATTACAGTACTGAATATTTCATTGCACTACTGAGTGTATCATTACAGTACTGAATATGTCATTGCACTACTGAGTGCATCATTACAGTACTGAATATGTCATTGCACTACTGAGTGCATCATTACAGTTCTGAATATGTTATTGCACTAATGAGTGCATAGAGTACTGAATATGTCACTGCACTACTGAGTGCATCATTACAGTACTGAACATGTTATTGCACTAATGAGTGTATAGAGTACTGAATATGTCACTGCACTACTGAGTGCATCATTACAGTACTGAATATGTCATTACACTACTGAGTGCATCATTCAAGTACTGAATATGTAATTGCACTACTGAGTGCATCATTACAGTTCTGAATATGTTATTGCACTAATGAGTGCATAGAGTACTGAATATGTCATTGCACTACTGAGTGCATCATTACAGTTCTGAATATGTTATTGCACTAATGAGTGCACAGAGTACTGAATATGTCATTGCACTACTGAGTGCATCATTACAGTACTGAATATGTCATTGCACTACTGAGTGCATCATTACAGTTCTGAATATGTTATTGCACTAATGAGTGCATAGAGTACTGAATATGTCACTGCACTACTGAGTGCATCATTACAGTACTGAATATGTTATTGCACTAATGAGTGCATAGAGTACTGAATATGTCACTGCACTACTGAGTGCGTCATTACAGTACTGAATATTTCATTGCACTACTGAGTGTATCATTACAGTACTGAATATGTCATTGCACTACTGAGTGCATCATTACAGTACTGAATATGTCATTGCACTACTGAGTGCATCATTACAGTTCTGAATATGTTATTGCACTAATGAGTGCATAGAGTACTGAATATGTCACTGCACTACTGAGTGCATCATTACAGTACTGAACATGTTATTGCACTAATGAGTGTATAGAGTACTGAATATGTCACTGCACTACTGAGTGCATCATTACAGTACTGAATATGTCATTGCACTACTGAGTGCATCATTCAAGTACTGAATATGTCATTGCACTACTGAGTGCATCATTACAGTTCTGAATATGTTATTGCACTAATGAGTGCATAGAGTACTGAATATGTCATTGCACTACTGAGTGCATCATTACAGTTCTGAATATGTTATTGCACTAATGAGTGCACAGAGTACTGAATATGTCATTGCACTACTGAGTGCATCATTACAGTACTGAATATGTCATTGCACTACTGAGTGCATCATTACAGTTCTGAATATGTTATTGCACTAATGAGTGCATAGAGTACTGAATATGTCATTGCACTACTGAGTGCATCATTACAGTACTGAATATGTCATTGCACTACTGAGTGCATCATTACAGTACTGAATATGTCATTGCACTACTGAGTGCATCATTACAGTTCTGAATATGTTATTGCGCTGAGTGCATAGAGTACTGAATATGTCATTGCACTACTGAGTGCATCATTATAGTACTGAATATGTCACTGCACTACTGAGTTCATCATTACCGTACTGAATTTGTCATTGCACTACTGAGTACATCATTACAATACTGAATATGTCATTGTGCTACTAAGTGCATCATTACAATACTGAGCATGGCATTGCATTATTGAGTACATCATTACAGTACTGAATATGCCATTGCACTACTGAGTGCATCATTATGTACTGAATATATGCAATCATTGTGCTGTATAACATTGTTGCAATACCACATAACTCCAGAATATATCCTGTACTACAGAATATATATCATCACTATAGAATATATTAGGCAGCACAGAATATATCATGTACTACAGAATATACCATCATTGTACTGGAGAATAATTCATGTACTACAGAATATATCCTGTACTACAGAATATATAATGTACTACAGAATACACCACCATTGATCTGCAGAGTACATCATGTGCTGCAGAATATATCCTGTCCTATAGAATATATCAAGCACTACAGAATATATCCGGTACTGTAGAATAAATCACTTACTACAGAATATACCATTATTGTAATGCAGAATATAGCATGTACTACAGAATATTTAATCTATTACAGAATATACCATCATTGTAATGCAGAATATATCAGGTACTAATGAATATTTAATCTATATTATTACAGAATATACAATCACTGTACTACAGAATATATCATGTACTGCAGAATATATCTTGTACTACAGAATGTATCATGTACTACAGAATATACCATAGTTGTACCATAGAATATATAATTAAGGCTCCCAGTTTTCCGTTTTTATTGATTTTTACAGAAAAATACTGACAGAAAACTATTTA
Organism: Calotriton arnoldi; assembly: GCA_963921515.1. NCBI lineage: Eukaryota > Metazoa > Chordata > Amphibia > Caudata > Salamandridae > Calotriton > Calotriton arnoldi. The sequence goes on from CAWUFW010000053.1 coordinate 2,252,042, forward strand.
ATTTTAAATACAGAAAAATACTAAAAATAGTTCTTCTTTGGATGATTTTTTCTACTGTCCATCATGAGTGCCAGGTAAGTAGCTGTACAGATTGAGAGGTAGGTGAGATAAAAAAGATAATAGATTTCCTAATCAAGCTTCATTTAGTGCAGATCTAGAGTTATTGATGCTATTCGACAGTGCAAGTGTTTTCAGATAACGCTAATGCCCTGTATACTGCTGAAACCTTTAGGACATTCAAATGCAAGTATACATTTATCACTTGAATAAATGTGGAAAAATACCCATTGCAGGTTCATTTATTCAGAAAACACAAAACAACAAGCATTGGCATAGCCAATAGGTCTCGCCTTTGGGACCTTGTAAGTGTTTAGCCATGCAACAGTTGATGTTGTTGCACCAAGGATATTGTACTGCATAAATAAATACTTATAAGGTCCCAAAGGCGAGACCTATTGGCTATGCCAATGCGTGTTTTATTTTATTTTTTGAAGTAGAAATGCTGCATTGGTCACAAACCATGACTAATTGGCTGATGAAGCTATAAAAAAGGAAGTGGTGCATAGATGGGACTATGACAAGCAGTATGACACCTTTTTACGTCTGGCTTGACAGCGCATGGACCAATGTCTCCAAAACTTCTCATAGAATAGGCACACAAACCGTGTAGGCCCTCGCCCTAATTTTACATCCTGACCTGTTGCTTGCTCCAAACGTCACCATATGAAATGAAGGCTAAGCTGAGTGTAGCTTCTCAAAGCGCTACGAAGTAACCGAAAGATGACACACAAGGCTCTACAAAACTCCTCAATAATTCCCAAAGCTGACAGGGCACCAGCGCAGCCCACGCAGACCAATGGCAGACTTTAATAACCCGTAGACGCCAAAATATAATCACAGTCCACTTCAATAAAGAACAGCAATGCATTGTCGCTCACTGCAGAGAGCAGCATCCTGTCTCATCGAACGAACGAAGAGCAGCGAAAGCGAGGTTGGGCCCTGGAACACGTGTCGTACTGTTGTACCGGCGGTCCCAGGGGCCAAAGAGCCACATGAAAAGCTAGCCCTTCTGCTCAATGCACACAGTACCCGGCATCCACTGCAGGGGCTTGGTGGCTTTTACATCCACTTCAGGCGTCTCTAATGAACTGTGAAGCCATTTTATGGGGCAGGGGGAGAGGGGGCACCTTCCTTCGTTAGCCCCTCTGCTTTAGCTTAGCTGCCGAGAGGCGGAGACCCCGGGACCCCTCTGTGAACCGATTAGCAGCCGCGCTCTCTGCCTTCCTCTTACAGCGGCACTCAAGTTGGCTTTTTACCAATCTGCGCACACAGCTGGGGCACAAAGCAGGCTCTTGTGACACCGTCCCTAGTGTGTGTGTGCTCTGGCACGTGCACAGTGTCCTCGCACCCCCTCCCCCGATCACTGACCGCTGCACCTGTCAGACACGAATCAGGAATCATTGCATTGTCCAGCCCCACACGGCTAGCCCGAGGTGAGAACTGGAAAGACGGGCAGTTAATAAACAACAAGCGCTCGCCATTGCGGGTAGGCAGGGGGCCATCTGTTTTCACTCAGCCGTGTTTATATTTGCATCGCTCTGTCACTTTCACTTTAAGTGAAAGCGCGATGCAAAAATAAACACACGGCTGAGTGAAAACAGATGGCCCCAACAAAGATAAGAAAAGGCTTCGCGACAGCCGCAAATCAGACGAGCCAGTCCGGATGGGCCGGACAAAAAGGCGAAAGGGCGGCAACAAAAATACCTCATTTCCAATGGCAGGCCACCGTTTAGCATAAACGGTGACGCCAGCCAATGGAAATGAGGGGCGGGGCTTCAAGCCCCCTTCTGAAATGTCCTCTGTCACTCTATGTCTCGCCGAGCGAGAGGCGCATGCGCTGCAACGCTAGGCGAGACCTAAAAATGGATAAATACAGAAAAAATTAGCAAAAAATATATATGGATAAATACAAACGGAATTGTCGAAAAAATAACTACCATAAAACTGGGACCCATATATATAATGTACTACAGAATATATCCTGTACTACAAAATATATAACGCACTACAGAATATACCATCATTGTACTACAGAATATATCACTGTACTACGGAATATACCATCACTGTACTACAGAATATACCATCACTGTACTACAGAATATACCATCACTGTACTACAGAATATATCATCACTGTACTACAGAGTATATCACTGTACTACAGAGTATATCACTGTACTACAGAATATACCATCACTGTACTACTGAATATATCACTGTACTACAGAATATACCATCACTGTACTACAGAATATATCACTTTACTACAGAATATACCATCACTGTACTACAGAATATATCACTGTACTCTGGAAAATACTATCACTGTACTACAGAATATACCATCACTGAACTACAGAATATATCATCACTGTACTACAGAGTATATCACTGTACTACAGAATATATCATCACTGTACTACAGAGTATATCACTGTACTACAGAATATACCATCACTGTACTACAGAATATATCATCACTGTACTACAGAATATATCACTGTACTACAGAGTATACCATCACTGTACTACAGAATATATCACTGTACTCTGGAATATACCATCACTGTACTACAGAATATATCACTGTACTCTGGAATATACCATCATTGTACTACAGAATATACCATCACTGTACTACAGAATATATCACTGTACTACAGAATATACCATCACTGTACTACATAATATATCCCTGTACTACAGAATATATCACTGTACTCTGGAATATACCATCACTGTACTACAGAATATATCACTGTACTCTGGAATATACCATCATTGTACTACAGAATATACCATCACTGTACTACAGAATATATCACTGTACTACAGAATATACCATCACTGTACTACATAATATATCACTGTACTACAGAATATACCATCACTGTACTACAGAATATATCACTATACTCTGGAATATACCATCACTGTACTACAGAATATACCATCACTGTACTACAAAATATATCATCACTGTACTACAGAATATATCATCACTGTACTACAGAGTATATCACTGTACTACAGAATATACCATCACTGTACTACAGAACATATCATCACTGTACTAGAGAATAGATCATTGTACTACGGAATATACCATCACTGTACTACAGAGTATATCACTGCACTACAGAATATATCACTTTACTACAGAATACATGATCACTGTACTACAGAATATATCATCACTGTACTACAGAGTATATCACTGTACTACAGAATATATCATCACTGTACTACAGAATATATCATCACTGTACTACAGAGTATATCACTGTACTACGGAATATATTATCACTGTACTACAGAATGTATAATTGAACCACAGAACATGCCATCGTTATAGAACATATATACCATCTTCACGCTACAGAACACAACATGATCGTGTTATAGAATGCAACATCATAGTTTGATCAAATATAGCATCACTGCACTACAGAATATGACATCATTGCACTACTGAATATATAATTACACATCATATGCCATCATTGTGTTGTAGAATAGGCCACCATACTACTGTAGACATCACTGTACTATAGGACATATCATCGGAACTACAGACTGTCATCATTGTAGTGTGGCAGAATATGCTATCATTATAAGTTTGGTATCTGTTCATGGCACTATTTAAAATGACATCGTCGTACAACATAACATCAGTGCACCACAGAAGATGCAATCATTGCCCTCGGATTACAGTACTGCCCTACTGAATATGGTATTGTACTACTGAGTGCATCATTACAGTACTGAGTATGCCATTGCACTACTGAGTGCATCATTACAGTACTGAATATTTCATTGCACTACTGAGTGTATCATTACAGTACTGAATATGTCATTGCACTACTGAGTGCATCATTACAGTACTGAATATGTCATTGCACTACTGAGTGCATCATTACAGTTCTGAATATGTTATTGCACTAATGAGTGCATAGAGTACTGAATATGTCACTGCACTACTGAGTGCATCATTACAGTACTGAATATGTTATTGCACTAATGAGTGCATAGAGTACTGAATATGTCACTGCACTACTGAGTGCTTCATTACAGTACTGAATATGTCATTGCACTACTGAGTGCATCATTACAGTTCTGAATATGTTATTGCACTAATGAGTGCATAGAGTACTGAATATGTCATTGCACTACTGAGTGCATCATTATAGTACTGAATATGTCACTGCACTACTGAGTTCATCATTACAGTACTGAATTTGTCATTGCACTACTGAGTACATCATTACAATACTGAATATGTCATTGTGCTACTAAGTGCATCATTACAGTACTGAATATGCCATTGCACTACTGAGTGCATCATTATGTACTGAATATATGAAATCATTGTGCTGTATAACATTGTTGCAATACCACATAACTCCAGAATATATCCTGTACTACAGAATATATATCATCACTATAGAATATATTAGGCAGTACAGAATATATCATGTACTACAGAATATACCATCATTGTACTGGAGAATATTTCATGTACTACAGAATATATCCTGTACTACAGAATATATAATGTACTACAGAATACACCACCATTGATCTGCAGAGTACATCATGTGCTGCAGAATATATCCTGTCCTATAGAATATATCAAGCACTACAGAATATATCCGGTACTGTAGAATAAATCACATACTACAGAATATACCATTATTGTAATGCAGAATATAGCATGTACTACAGAATATTTAATCTATTACAGAATATACCATCATTGTAATGCAGAATATATCAGGTACTAATGAATATTTAATCTATATTATTACAGAATATACAATCACTGTACTACAGAATATATCATGTACTGCAGAATATATCTTGTACTACAGAATGTATCATGTACTACAGAATATACCATAGTTGTACCGTAGAATATATAATTAAGGCTCCCAGTTTTCCGTTTTTATTGATTTTTACAGAAAAATACTGACAGAAAACTATTTAATTTTAAATACAGAAAAATACTAAAAATAGTTCTTCTTTGGATGATTTTTTCTGCTGTCCATCATGAGTGCCAGGTAAGTAGCTGTACAGATTGAGAGGTAGGTGAGATAAAAAAGATAATAGATTTCCTAATCAAGCTTCATTTAGTGCAGATCTAGAGTTATTGATGCTATTCGACAGTGCTAGTGTTTTCAGATAACGCTAATGCCCTGTATACTGCTGAAACCTTTAGGACATTCAAATGCAAGTATACATGTATCACTTGAATAAATGTGGAAAAATACCCATTGCAGGTTCATTTATTCAGAAAACACAAAACAACAAGCATTGGCATAGCCAATAGGTCTCGCCTTTGGGACCTTGTAAGTGTTTAGCCATGCAACAGTTGATGTTGTTGCACCAAGGATATTGTACTGCATAAATAAATACTTATAAGGTCCCAAAGGCGAGACCTATTGGCTATGCCAATGCGTGTTTTATTTTGTTTTTTGAAGTAGAAATGCTGCATTGGTCGCAAACCATGACTAATTGGCTGATGAAGCTATACAAAAGGAAGTGGTGCATAGATGGGACTATGACAAGCAGTATGACACCTTTTTACGTCTGGCTTGACAGCGCATGGACCAATGTCTCCAAAACTTCTCAGAGAATAGGCACACAAACCGTGTAGGCCCTCGCCCTAATTTTACATCCTGACCTGTTGCTTGCTCTAAACGTCACCATATGAAATGAAGGTTAAGCTTAGTGTAGCTTCTCAAAGCGCTACGAAGTAACCGAAAGATGACACACAAGGCTCTACAAAACTCCTCAATAATTCACAACAGCTGACAGGGCACCAGCGCAGCCCACGCAGACCTATGGCAGACTTTAATAACCCGTAGACGCCAAAATATAATCACAGTCCACTTCAATAAAGAACAGCAATGCATCGTGGCTCACTGCAGAGAGCAGCAGCCTGTCTCATCGAACGAACGAAGAGCAGCGAAAGCGAGGTTGGGCCCTGGAACACGTGTCGTACTGTTGTACCGGCGGTACCTGGGGCCAAAGAGCCACATGAAAAGCTAGCCCTTCTGCTCAATGCACACAGTACCCGGCATCCACTGCAGGGGCTTGGTGGCTTTTACATCCACTTCAGGCGTCTCTAATGAACTGTGAAGCCATTTTATGGGGCAGGGGGAGAGGGGGCACCTTCCTTCGTTAGCCCCTCTGCTTTAGCTTAGCTGCCGAGAGGCGGAGACCCCGGGACCCCTCTGTGAACCGATTAGCAGCCGCGCTCTCCGCCTTCCTCGTACAGCGGCACTCGGGTTGGCTTTTTACCAATCTGCGCACACAGCTGGGGCACAAAGCAGGCTCTTGTGACACCGTCCCTAGTGTGTGTGCGCTCTGGCACGTGCACAGTGTCCTCGCACCCCCTCCCCCGATCATTGACCGCTGCACCTGTCAGACACGAATCAGGAATCATTGCAATGTCCAGCCCCACACGGCTAGCCCGAGGTGAGAACTGGAAAGACGGGCAGTTAATAAACAACAAGCGCTCGCCATTGCGGGTAGGCAGGGGGCCATCTGTTTTCACTCAGCCGTGTTTATATTTGCATCGCTCTTTCACTTTCACTTTAAGTGAAAGCGCGATGCAAAAATAAACACACGGCTGAGTGAAAACAGATGGCCCCGACAAAGATAAGAAAAGGCTTCGCGACAGCCGCAAATCAGACGAGCCAGTCCGGATGGGCCGGACAAAAAGGCGAAAGGGCGGCAACAAAAATACCTCATTTCCAATGGCAGGCCACCGTTTAGCATAAACGGTGACGCCAGCCAATGGAAATGAGGGGCGGGGCTTCAAACCCCCTTCTGAAATGTCCTCTGTCACTCTAAGTCTTGCCGAGCGAGAGGCGCATGCGCTGCAACGCTAGGCGAGACCTAAAAATGGATAAATACAGAAAAAATTAGCAAAAAATATATATGGATAAATACAAACGGAATTGTCGAAAAAATAACTACCATAAAACTGGGACCCATATATATAATGTACTACAGAATATATCCTGTACTACAAAATATATAACGCACTACAGAATATACCATCATTGTTCTACAGAATATATCCTGTACTGCAGAACATAACATCATTGTACGACAGAACATATCCTGTACTACAGAATATGTAATGTACTACACAATATATCATGTATTACAGAATATAACATCTTTGTACTGCAGAATATATCCTGTACTACAAAATATATAATGTAGTACAGAATATAACCTCATTGTACTACAGAATATAACATCATTGTACTACAGAATATTTCCTGCACTACAGAATATATAATTGTAGGAAGCTGACTCTCTATATACTGTACCAAAGTAAGGTATAGTGTGCACAGAGTCTAGAGAATCCCCAGAGGCTTGCAGAGGCTAAAGTAGATAAAACTAAAAGCTCTATTGTGGTAGTGTGGACGAGCAGTTAGGCATATCAGAGGGTGTGTTAAACATTTGTTATGCACACTCGGGCAAGAAATGATTGCACACACTCAAAGACTGAATCAAAGTCCAATTGTTTTGTATAAAAATGTATTACTTTGTTATTTTATTCTTAGAACCAAAAGGAACTCAGTTGCAGATAAGTAACAGTTTAACAGTAGCAATACTTTTTAAATGCAGTTGTGATTGTTTTGCAAGGCAGAAAACCATGTTTTACAGTGATAGAAATACTTTTGTGGCACCGGTTTAGAACAGTAAAACTTTGCAACAGAATTAGATAGCCTTTGTGTGGGTGCCTTTTGGTGTCGGGTGTACTTTACCAGGGCTGGTCACGGTCAGGGGGACCCTTTGTGTAGAGACTGCAGGTGACTTTGTGGGGTCCAGGAGAGGTCAGCCACCGATGGAGTTGAGGTCAGGATCACTGAGAAGACTTCACAGGACAGGTGAGCCACTCGAACTCAGGCGCTGGCTGTTGGATGCAAAGTGGGCAGGGGCCGCGGATCTGCCTGGATCCGGAATCCTTGGTGTAGTTTCTTTTGGACAGGGCCGCTGTCCTCGGGGATCTAGTCTTGGCTGAAGAGTGGCAGTCTTCCTGCGGTTCTTGGAAGTTGCTGGCCAGGGGACAGGTGTTGTCTTCTTTACTGGGTCTTTGAGCAGGAAACAGGCTGGTAGGGCTGGGGCCAAATCAGTAGTCGACTTCCAGGCTCAGCTGCACGGCGTCTTTTTCATCCTTTTCTTCTTGGGTCACAGGAATCTGACGATCAAGGTTCAGGGGTCCTTCTAAATACTGAATTTAGGGGTGTTACAGGTACTGTCATATGGTAGCCAATGGGCTACTTGCCTTTAGGTTGCCTACACCCTTACAATGTCCCCTTCCTTTAGGGAGGTGGCATCCCCCTAACCTAACTGGGTCAAATCCTTTTATTCAAGATGGAGGATTTCCTAACGAGGCGGTCACCTCGGTCCAGGGCACCTTAAGGGTGGTCCAGGTAGAGAGGGGACACACCTCTCCTGACTTCTAATTTTCCCGCCGACCTTGCTGCCAAAAGTGGGCTTGATTAAGGGGGCGGGCATCTTTACTAGCTCGAGAGGCCCTGGTCAGCACAACAAAGGGCAGGAAGCCTTTGAGGCTCACCATGCTGAATGCTGTTCCTGACTGGGGGTAGGTGTGAAGCACCTCCACTCCAAGCAGCCTTTGTCTCTGGCCCACGGAGCACAGGGGCTCCCCTCAGGGGGTCAGAACATGTCTGTGTGTGGCAGGCTGGTGCAGACCAGTCTGGTGGACACAAGGCAGTTGGGCGTTTTCAGGGGCCATCTCTAAGATTCCCTCAGAGTGCATTTTAGAATAAATCCAGCATTGGCATCAGTGTGTGTTTATTATGCTGAGGAGTTTGATACCAAACTCCTTAGCATTCATGGAGCTGTGGAGTTCATAATGACAAACTCCCGCACCATGTACTCAGTACAGCTTCACTGCACTTACAATGTCTGTGAATGGCCTAAGACTCTGTAGGGACATATTGCTCTTGCAGCTGTGCCTTCGCCTGTGGTATAGGGCTGTCAGGCCTGCTAGAGGGGTGACTTACCTATACCACAGGCAGTGGTTGTGGGCATGGCACACAAGGATGTGTGCTATGCCGACTCTTAGGTTTTGCCTGCACTAAAACACACAGTCTGCAATGGCAGTGTGTATGTGTTTGGTGGGGGGTCTCGGAGGGTGGTATACTCCATGCTGCAGCCCTTAGAGGCTTCCTTGGTCACAAGCCGCTTGGTACCAGTGGTACCTTTTACAAGGGACTTACATGTGGGCCAGAGGTGTGCCAATTGTGGAAACAAAGGTACAGTTTTGGGAAAGAACACTGGCACTGGGAACCTGATTGGCAGAGACCCAGTGCACACTCAGTTAAAGTGCATCAGATATCAGGCAAAAAGTGGGGGTAACCATGGAAAAGAGGGTGCTTTCCTACAATAATGTACTACAGACTACACCATCATTGTACTACAGAATATATCATGTATGACAGAATCTGTCCTGTACTATAGCCTATAGTCAGCATTGTCTTAAAGAATGTGCCATTGTCATACTACGGAATATTACATCATCGCACAACAGAGTATAGACGGTTGCCCTGCACAAGATGCCAAGATTGCCCTATTGAATCTGCACTCGCCCTACAGAATACATTATTGCAGAACTGACACATGACTGCACTAGGAATATGTCAGTATTGTGCTATAGAATATTCTATCCTTGCACTACAGAATATGTCCATCATTGCACCGTAGGGCATGTGTCATTGCACTACTGTGAGTGCTTCAAAGGGGGAGTGCAGAAGAAATATGGTGCTACATGAAAAGGGCTCTATCATTTCTGTTACAGGCTCAGTCTGTGCAGACTGTGCTACAGGATAAACCTGATACAGACTCTGTGCCCTTTAGTTTATTACTGGCTCTGTTTAGGAGATATTACAGATTCTGTGCCCTCTGGTTTATTACAGGCTCTGTTTAGGAGATATTACAGGCTCTGTGCCCTCTGGTTTATTACAGGCTCTGTTTAGGAGATATTACAGGCTCTGTGCCCTCTGGTTTATTACAGGCTCTGTTTAGGAGATATTACAGGCTCTGTGCCCTCTGGTTTATTACAGGCTCTGTTTAGGAGATATTACAGGCTCTGTGCCCTCTGGTTTATTACAGGCTCTGTTTAGGAGATATTACAGATTCTGTGCCCTCTGGTTTATTACAGGCTCTGTTTAGGAGATATTACAGGCTCTGTGCCCTCTGGTTTATTACAGGCTCTGTTTAGGAGATATTACAGGCTCTGTGCCCTCTGGTTTATTACAGGCTCTGTTTAGGAGATATTACAGGCTCTGTGCCCTCTGGTTTATTACAGGCTCTGTTTAGGAGATATTACAGGCTCTGTGCCCTCTGGTTTATTACAGGCTCTGTTTAGGAGATATTACAGGCTCTGTGCCCTCTGGTTTCTTACAGGCTCTGTTTAGGAGATATTACAGATTCTGTGCCCTCTGGTTTATTACAGGCTCCATTTAGGAGATATTACAGACTCTGTGCCCTCTTGTTTATTACGGGCTCTGTTTAGGAAATATAACAGGCTCTGTGCCCTCTTGTTTATTACGGGCTCTGTTTAGGAGATATAACAGGCTCTGTGCCCTCTTGTTTATTACAGGCTCTGTTTAGGAGATATTACAGATTCTGTGCCCTCTGGTTTATTACAGGCTCCATTAGACTCTGTGCCCTCTTGTTTATTACGGGCTCTGTTTAGGAGATATAACAGGCTCTGTGCCCTCTTGTTTATTACGGGCTCTGTTTAGGAGATATAACAGGCTCTGTGCCCTCTTGTTTATTACGGGCTCTGTTTAGGAGATATTACAGGCTCTGTGCCCTCTTGTTTATTATGGGCTCTGTTTAGGAGATATTACAGATTCTGTGCCCTCTTGTTTATAACAGGCTCTGTTGAGGAGATATTGAAGGGCTCTGTGCCCTCTTGTTTATTACAGGCTCTGTTTAGGAGATATTACAGGCTCTGTGCCCTCTTGTTTATTACAGGCTCTGTTTAGGAGATATTACAGGCTCTGTGCCCTCTGGTTTCTTACAGGCTCTGTTTAGGAGATATTACAGATTCTGTGCCCTCTGGTTTATTACAGGCTCCATTTAGGAGATATTACAGACTCTGTGCCCTCTTGTTTATTACGGGCTCTGTTTAGGAGATATAACAGGCTCTGTGCCCTCTTGTTTATTACGGGCTCTGTTTAGGAGATATTACAGGCTCTGTGCCCTCTTGTTTATTACGGGCTCTGTTGAGGAGATATTACAGACTATGTGCCCTCTTGTTTATTACAGGCTTTGTTTAGGAGATATTACAGACTCTGTGCCCTCTTGTTTATTACGGGCTCTGTTTAGGAGATATTACAGGCTCTGTGCCCTCTTGTTTATTACCGGCTCTGTTGAGGACATATTACAGGCTCTGTGCCCTCTTGTTTATTACGGGCTCTGTTGAGAAGATATTGAGGGGCTCTGTGCCCTCTTGTTTATTATGGGTTCTGTTGAGGAGATATTACAGGCTCTGTGCCCTCTTGTTTATTACGGGCTCTGTTTAGGAGATATTACAGGCTCTGTGCCCTCTGGTTTCTTACAGGCTCTGTTTAGGAGATATTACAGGCTCTGTGCCCTCTGGTTTCTTACAGGCTCTGTTTAGGAGATATTACAGGCTCTGTGCCCTCTTGTTTATTATGGGCTCTGTTTAGGAGATATTACAGACTCTGTGCCCTCTTGTTTATTACGGGCTCTGTTGAGGAGATATTACAGGCTCTGTGCCCTCTTGTTTATTACAGGCTCTGTTTAGGAGATATTACAGGCTCTGTGCCCTCTGGTTTATTACAGGCTCTGTTTAGGAGATATTACAGGCTCTGTGCCCTCTGGTTTCTTACAGGCTCTGTTTAGGAGATATTACAGATTCTGTGCCCTCTGGTTTATTACAGGCTCCGTTTAGGAGATATTACAGACTCTGTGCCCTCTTGTTTATTACGGGCTCTGTTTAGGAGATATAACAGGCTCTGTGCCCTCTTGTTTATTACGGGCTCTGTTTAGGAGATATTACAGGCTCTGTGCCCTCTGGTTTCTTACAGGCTCTGTTTAGGAGATATTACAGATTCTGTGCCCTCTGGTTTATTACAGGCTCCATTTAGGAGATATTACAGACTCTGTGCCCTCTTGTTTATTACGGGCTCTGTTTAGGAGATATTACAGGCTCTGTGCCCTCTTGTTTATTACAGGCTCTGTTTAGGAGATATTACAGACTCTGTGCCCTCTTGTTTATTACTGGCTCTGTTTAGGAGATATTACAGGCTCTGTGCCCTCTTGTTTATTACGGGCTCTGTTTAGGAGATATTAAAGGCTCTGTGTCCTCTGGTTTATTACAGGCTCCATTAGACTCTGTGCCCTCTTGTTTATTATGGGCTCTGTTTAGGAGATATAACAGGCTCTGTGCCCTCTTGTTTATTACGGGCTCTGTTTAGGAGATATTACAGGCTCTGTGCCCTCTTGTTTATTACGGGCTCTGTTTAGGAGATATAACAGGCTCTGTGCCCTCTTGTTTATTACAGGCTCTGTTTAGGAGATATTACAGACTCTGTGCCCTCTTGTTTATTACAGGCTCTGTTTAGGAGATATAACAGGCTCTGTGCCCTCTTGTTTATTACGGGCTCTGTTTAGGAGATATTAAAAGGCTCTGTGCCCTCTTGTTTATTACGGGCTCTGTTTAGGAGATATTACAGGCTCTGTGCCCTCTTGTTTATTACGGGCTCTGTTTAGGAGATATAACAGGCTCTGTGCCCTCTTGTTTATTACGGGCTCTGTTTAGGAGATATTACAGGCTCTGTGCCCTCTGGTTTCTTACAGGCTCTGTTGAGGAGATATTGAAGGGCTCTGTGCCCTCTTGTTTATTATGGGCTCTGTTGAGGAGATATTGAAGGGCTCTGTGCCCTCTTGTTTATTACGGGCTCTGTTGAGGAGATATTACAGGCTCTGTGCCCTCTGGTTTCTTACAGGCTCTGTTGAGGAGATATTGAAGGGCTCTGTGCCCTCTTGTTTATTATGGGCTCTGTTGAGGAGATATTGAAGGGCTCTGTGCCCTCTTGTTTATTACAGGCTCTGTTTAGGAGATATTACAGGCTCTGTGCCCTCTTGTTTATTACGGGCTCTGTTGAGGAGATATTGAAGGGCTCTGTGCCCTCTTGTTTATTACAGGCTCTGTTTAGGAGATATTACAGGCTCTGTGCCCTCTTGTTTATTATGGGCTCTGTTGAGGAGATATTACAGGCTCTGTGCCCACTTGTTTATTACAGGCTCTGTTTAGAAGATATTACAGGCTCTGTGCCCTCTGGTTTCTTACAGGCTCTGTTTAGGAGATATTACAGATTCTGTGCCCTCTGGTTTATTACAGGCTCCATTTAGGAGATATTACAGACTCTGTGCCCTCTTGTTTATTACGGGCTCTGTTTAGGAGATATAACAGGCTCTGTGCCCTCTTGTTTATTACGGGCTCTGTTTAGGAGATATTACAGGCTCTGTGCCCTCTTGTTTATTACAGGCTCTGTTTAGGAGATATTACAGGCTCTGTGCCCTCTGGTTTCTTACAGGCTCTGTTTAGGAGATATTACAGATTCTGTGCCGTCTGGTTTATTACAGGCTCCATTTAGGAGATATTACAGACTCTGTGCCCTCTTGTTTATTACGGGCTCTGTTTAGGAGATATTACAGGCTCTGTGCCCTCTTGTTTATTACGGGCTCTGTTTAGGAGATATTGAAGGGCTCTGTGCCCTCTTGTTTATTATGGGCTCTGTTTAGGAGATATTACAGGCTCTGTGCCCTCTTGTTTATTACAGGCTCTGTTTAGGAGATATAACAGGCTCTGTGCCCTCTTGTTTATTACGGGCTCTGTTTAGGAGATATTACAGGCTCTGTGCCCTCTGGTTTCTTACAGGCTCTGTTTAGGAGATATTACAGATTCTGTGCCCTCTGGTTTATTACAGGCTCCATTTAGGAGATATTACAGACTCTGTGCCCTCTTGTTTATTAAGGGCTCTGTTTAGGAGATATAACAGGCTCTGTGCCCTCTTGTTTATTACGGGCTCTGTTTAGGAGATATTACAGGCTCTGTGCCCTCTTGTTTATTATGGGCTCTGTTTAGGAGATATAACAGGCTCTGTGCCTTCTTGTTTATTACGGGCTCTGTTTAGGAGATATTACAGGCTCTGTGCCCTCTTGTTTATTACCGGTTCTGTTGAGGAGATATTGAAGGGCTCTGTGCCCTCTTGTTTATTACGGGCTCTGTTGAGGAGATATTACAGGCTCTGTGCCCTCTGGTTTCTTACAGGCTCTGTTTAGGAGATATTACAGGCTCTGTGCCCTCTGGTTTCTTACAGGCTCTGTGAACTCCGGTTTATTACGGGCTCTGTTTAGGAGATATTACAGGCTCTGTGCCCTCTGGTTTCTTACAGGCTCTGTTTAGGAGATATTACAGATTCTGTGCCCTCTGGTTTATTACAGGCTCCATTTAGGAGATATTACAGACTCTGTGCCCTCTTGTTTATTACGGGCTCTGTTTAGGAGATATAACAGGCTCTGTGCCCTCTTGTTTATTACGGGCTCTGTTTAGGAGATATTGAAGGGCTCTGTGCCCTCTTGTTTATTATGGGCTCTGTTTAGGAGATATTACAGGCTCTGTGCCCTCTTGTTTATTACAGGCTCTGTTTAGGAGATATAACAGGCTCTGTGCCCTCTTGTTTATTACGGGCTCTGTTTAGGAGATATTACAGGCTCTGTGCCCTCTGGTTTATTACGGGCTCTGTTTAGGAGATATTACAGACTCTGTGCCCTCTTGTTTATTACGGGCTCTGTTTAGGAGATATAACAGGCTCTGTGCCCTCTTGTTTATTACGGGCTCTGTTTAGGAGATATTACAGGCTCTGTGCCCTCTTGTTTATTATGGGCTCTGTTGAGGAGATATTGAAGGGCTCTGTGCCCTCTTGTTTATTACAGGCTCTGTTTAGGAGATATTACAGGCTCTGTGCCCTCTGGTTTCTTACAGGCTCTGTTTAGGAGATATTACAGATTCTGTGCCCTCTGGTTTATTACAGGCTCCATTTAGGAGATATTACAGACTCTGTGCCCTCTTGTTTATTACGGGCTCTGTTTAGGAGATATAACAGGCTCTGTGCCCTCTTGTTTATTACGGGCTCTGTTTAGGAGATATTACAGGCTCTGTGCCCTCTTGTTTATTACAGGCTCTGTTTAGGAGATATTACAGGCTCTGTGCCCTCTGGTTTCTTACAGGCTCTGTTTAGGAGATATTACAGATTCTGTGCCCTCTGGTTTATTACAGGCTCCATTTAGGAGATATTACAGACTCTGTGCCCTCTTGTTTATTACGGGCTCTGTTTAGGAGATATTACAGGCTCTGTGCCCTCTTGTTTATTACGGGCTCTGTTGAGGAGATATTGAAGGGCTCTGTGCCCTCTTGTTTATTATGGGCTCTGTTTAGGAGATATTACAGGCTCTGTGCCCTCTTGTTTATTACAGGCTCTGTTTAGGAGATATAACAGGCTCTGTGCCCTCTTGTTTATTACGGGCTCTGTTTAGGAGATATTACAGGCTCTGTGCCCTCTGGTTTCTTACAGGCTCTGTTTAGGAGATATTACAGATTCTGTGCCCTCTGGTTTATTACAGGCTCCATTTAGGAGATATAACAGGCTCTGTGCCCTCTTGTTTATTACGGGCTCTGTTTAGGAGATATTACAGGCTCTGTGCCCTCTTGTTTATTATGGGCTCTGTTTAGTAGATATAACAGGCTCTGTGCCCTCTTGTTTATTACGGGCTCTGTTTAGGAGTTATTACAGGCTCTGTGCCCTCTTGTTTATTACGGGTTCTGTTGAGGAGATATTGAAGGGCTCTGTGCCCTCTTGTTTATTACGGGCTCTGTTGAGGAGATATTACAGGCTCTGTGCCCTCTGGTTTCTTACAGGCTCTGTTTAGGAGATATTACAGGCTCTGTGCCCTCTGGTTTCTTACAGGCTCTGTGCACTCCGGTTTATTACGGGCTCTGTTTAGGAGATATTACAGGCTCTGTGCCCTCTGGTTTCTTACAGGCTCTGTTTAGGAGATATTACAGATTCTGTGCCCTCTGGTTTATTACAGGCTCCATTTAGGAGATATTACAGACTCTGTGCCCTCTTGTTTATTACGGGCTCTGTTTAGGAGATATAACAGGCTCTGTGCCCTCTTGTTTATTACGGGCTCTGTTTAGGAGTTATTACAGGCTCTGTGCCCTCTTGTTTATTACGGGCTCTGTTTAGGACATATTACAGACTCTGTGCCCTCTTGTTTATTATGGGCTCTGTTTAGGAGATATAACAGGCTCTGTGCCCTCTTGTTTATTACGGGCTCTGTTTAGGAGATATTACAGGCTCTGTGCCCTCTTGTTTATTATGGGCTCTGTTGAGGAGATATTGAAGGGCTCTGTGCCCTCTTGTTTATTACAGGCTCTGTTTAGGAGATATTACAGGCTCTCTGCCCTCTGGTTTCTTACAGGCTCTGTTTAGGAGATATTACAGGCTCTGTGCCCTCTGGTTTCTTACAGGCTCTGTGCACTCCGGTTTATCATCATCTGACACAGCTCAATACAGCAAGACAACTACTGCACTGAGTCAAAAGATATGGTGCATTCCTGTCCTCTGCTTGCGCTGACACACTCAGTGTAGCCTAGTGCCAACTCAGGCACCCTTGTATCAAGGCTCAAGAGTGACTGTGTTGCTGCCAGGATTGTTTTTGTGCGGGAAGGGACACCTTCCTCCACAAAAGCAATCCTTAGAGGTGTTTTCCTCTTTCTAAGTGTGCTGTAGAATTGCCAGGATTGCCGATCTTTAATAAGTCTGGGAATGCGCCAAAATCCGTGGGTGGATGCGTGGGAACACCCACGCTCCACCCGTGGAGCGCCTCCCTGGGGCAGAGTAACACAAAGTAACAACTTGCAGTGCCCTGCCACACTCCAGATTCACCAAGACACGCAGGGCCGCGCAAGGCTGCGTTGCCTCCAAAATCTGACTCACGGAGTGCGTTGCTCTTGCACACCGTGCGTGACGTAGGGGCAACACAATCCAATGTTAAATCTGGCCCGGGGTGTCCTACAGGGCTGGGGTCATTGAAAATGTCTTTGGTCACTTCAGTTATATCTGATGTAGATCTCTGCTTCAAGTTACCTGCGTTGCGTACCCTTCCCACGCTCTCTGACAGGTTTTTAAAGGCATTGTCTGTCTGTGTTCTTCACATGCTCTTTCACGCTCTTTCACACGGCCTGTTACAGGCTCTGACAGGTTTTTAAAGGCATTGCCTGGCTGAGGTCACATACCCTCTCACGCTATTTCACACGGCCTGTTACAGGCTCTGACAGGTTTTTAAAGGCATTGCCTGGCTGAGGTCACATACCCTCTCACGCTATTTCCCAGGGCCTGTTACAGGCTTTTAAAGGTTTTTTAGGTCTCGCCTAGCGTTGCAGCGCATGCGCTGCTCGCTCGGCGAGACCTAAAGTGAGAGAGGATATTTCAGAAGGTGACTTGAAGCCCCGCCCATCATTTTCATTGGGTCGTGTCAGCGTTTATGCTAAACGCTGGCTTCCCATTGAAAATGATGCCTTTTGGCCACTGCCCTTTCGCCCTTTAGTTCGGCCCATCCGGACTGGCTCGTCTGCTTCACGGCTGTCGTGAAGCACTTTCTTATCTTTAGGGAGGGCCATCTGTTTCTAATTAGCATGGCCTTAGCAGGGCCATGCTAATTAGAAACAGATGGCCCTCCTTAAAGATAAAGTCCGTTGTCCATGCATTTTCGCACCCCCTTCCCCCCGCCCGCACTCCGTTGTACGTGGATTTTTGCACCCCCTCCCCCCACGCCTGCACTCCGCTGCCGGAGCTCATTCAACAAGCATTTACAATGCAATAGGTCTCGCAGTTACGCGAGTTTAAGCTATTGGCATTGTAAATAACAATGCCTTTTATTTAGGTTTTTAAAAAGAAAACAAAAATAAAAGGCATTGTTATTTGCAATGTCAATAGCTCAAACTCGCGTAAATGCGAGACCTATTGCATTGCAAATGCTTGTTAAGACATTGCATGGCTGAGGTCACATATCCTCTCACGCTCTTTCACAGGGTTGTTACATACGCCTACAGGTTTTTAAAAGCATTGTCTGGCTGTGCTCACATGCCCTCTCACACTCTATCAGAGGGCCTGTTACAGGCTCTTACAGGTTTTTAAAGGCATTGTCTGTCTGTGTTCTACACATGCCCTCTCACGCTCTACCACAGGACCTGTTACAGGCTCTTACAGGCTTTTAAAGGCATTGCCTGGATGAGGTCACATACCCTCTCACGCTATTTCACAGGGCCTGTTACAGGCTTTTAAAGGTTTTTTTAAGACATTGTATGGCTGAGGTCACATATCTTCTCACGCTCTTTCACAGGGCTGTTACACGCTCCTACAGGTTTTTAAAAGCATTGTCTGGCTGTGCTCACATGCCCTCTCACACTCTATCAGAGGACCTGTTACAGGCTCTTACAGGTTTTTAAAGGCATTGTCTGTCTGTGTTCTACACATGCTCTCTCATGCTCTTTCACACAGCTTGTTACAGGCTCTTACAGGCTTTTAAAGGCATTGCCTGGCTGAGGTCACATAACCTCTCCAGCTATTTCACAGGGCCTGTTACAGGCTTTTAAAGGTTTTTTAAGACATTGCCTGGATATGGTCACTTGCCCTCTCACGCTCTTTCACACGGCATGTTACAGGCTCTAACAGGATTTTAAAGGCATTGCCTGGCTGAGGTCACATACCCTCTCACGCTATTTCACAGGGCCTGTTACAGGCTTTTAAAGGTTTTTTAAGACATTGCATGGCTGTGGTCACATGCTCTCTTGCGCTCTTTCACAGGGCTGTTACACGCTCCTACAGGTTTTTAAAAGCATTGTCTGGCTGTACTCACATGCCCTCTCACACTCTAAAAACCTGTAAGAGCCTGTAACAGGCCCTCTGATAGAGTGTGAGAGGGCATGTGAGTACAGCCAGACAATGCCTTTAATAACCTGTAAGAGCCTGTAACAAGCCGTGTGAAAGAGCATGAGAGAGCATGTGAAGAACAGAGACAGGCAATGCCTTTAAAAACCTGTAAGAGCCTGTAACAGGCCCTCTGATAAAGGCATTGCCTGTCTGTGTTCTTCACATGCTCTCTCATGCTCTTTCACACAGCTTGTTACAGGCTCTTACAGGTTATTAAAGGCATTGCCTGGCTGTGGTCGCATGCTCTCTCCCGCTCTTTCACACGGCAAGTTACAGGCTCTTACAGGTTTTTAAAGACATTGTCTGGCTGTGTTCACATGCTCTCTTACGCTCTTTCACAGGGCCTGTTACAGGCTCTTACAGGTTTTTAAAGGCATTGTCTGGCTGTGTTCACATGCTCTCTCACACTCTTTCACAGGGCCTGTTACAGGCTGCTACAGGTTTTCAAAGACATTGTCTGGCTGTGCTCACATACCCTCGCACGCTCTATCACAGGGCCTGTTACAGGCTCTTGCAGCTTCTTTAAAAGCATTGTCTGGCTGTGTTCACACGCCCTCTCACGCTCTTTCACAGGGCCTGTTACAGGCTCTTGCAGCTTCTTTCAAAGCATTGTCTGGCTGTGCTCACATGCCCTCTCACGCTCTATCACAGGGCCTGTTACAGGCTCTTACAGGTTTTTAAAGACATTGCTGGCTGTGCTCACATGCTCTCGCACGCTCAATCACAGGGCCTGTTACAGGCTCTTACAGGTTTTTAAAGGCATTGCCTGTCTGTGTTCTACACATGCTCTCTCACGCTCTTTCACAGGGCCTGTTACAGGCTCTTGCAGCTTCTTTAAAAGCATTGTCTGGCTGTGTTCACATGCCCTCTCACGCTCTATCACCGGGCCTGTTACAGGCTCTTACAGGTTTTTAAAGACATTGCTGGCTGTGCTCACATGCCCTCTCACGCTCTATCACAGGGCCTGTTACAGGCTCTTACAGGTTTTTAAAGGCATTGCCTGTCTGTGTTCTACACATGCTCTCTCACGCTCTTTCACAGGGCCTCTTACAGGCTCTGACAGGTTTTTAAAGGCATTGCCTGTCTGTGTTCATCACATGCTCTCTAACTCTCTTTCACAGGGCCTGTTACAGGCTCTTACAGGTTTTTAAAGGCATTGCCTGGCTGTGTTCACATGCCCTCTCACTCTCTTTCACAGGGCCTTTTCAGGCTCTTACAGGTTTTTAAAGGCATTGTCTGCCTGTGTTCTACACATGCTCTGTCGCGCTCTTTCACAGGGCCTGTTACAAGCTCTTACAGGTTTTCATAGACATTGCCTGGCTGAGGTCACATATCCTCTCACGCTCTTTCACAGGGCCTGTTACAGGCTCTTACAGGTTTTTAAAGACATTGCCTGGCTGTGGTCACAAGCTCTCTCACGCTCTTTCACAGGGCCTGTTACAGGCTCTTACAGGTTTTTAAAGGCATTGCCTGGCTGTGTTCACATGCCCTCTCACTCTCTTTCACAGGGCCTTTTCAGGCTCTTACAGGTTTTTAAAGGCATTGTCTGTCTGTGTTCTACACATGCTCTCTCACGCTCTTTCACAGGGCCTGTTACAAGCTCTTACAGGTTTTCAAAGACATTGCCTGGCTGAGGTCACATATCCTCTCACGCTATTTCACAGGGCCTGTTACAGGCTCTTACAGGTTTTCAAAGACATTGCCTGGCTGTGGTCACATGCTCTCTCTCGCTCTTTCACAGGGCTGTTATACACTCCTACAGGTTTTTAAAAGCATTGTCTGGCTGTGCTCACATGCCCTCTCACACTCTATCACAGGGCCTGTTACAGGCGCTTACAGGTTTTTAAAGGCTTTGCCTGACTGTGTTCTTCACATGCTCTCTCACACTGTTTCACTGACTTTTTACAGGCTCTTTCAAAGTATTGCCTGGCTGTGTTCACATGCCCTATCAGGCTGTTTCACTGGGCCTGTTACAGGCTCTTACAGGTTTTGAAAGGCAGTACCTGGCTGTGGTTGCATGCTCTCTCACGCTTTTTCACATGGCTTGTTACAGGCTCTGACAGGTTTTTAAATGCATTGCCTGGCTGAGGTCACATGCCCTCTCACATGGCCTGTTACAGGCTCTTACAGGTTTTTAAAGGCATTGTCTGTCTGTGATCACATGCTCTCTCATGCTCTTTCACAGGGCCTGTTACACACTCCTACAGGTTTTTAAAGACATTGTCTGTCTGTGTTCACATGCCCTCTCACTCTCTTTCACAGGGCCTTTACATGTTCTTACAGGTTTTTAAAGGCATTCCCTGGCTGTATTCACATGCCCTCTCACGCTATTTCACAGGGCCTGTTACAGGCTCTTACAGGTTTTTAAAGGCATTGCCTGTCTGTGTTCTTCACATGCCCTTTCACGCTCTTTCACACGGCCTGTTACAGGCTCTTACAGGTTTTTAAAGGCATTGCCTGGCTGTGGTCGCATGGTCTCTCACGCTCTTTCACAGGGCCTTTTCAGGTTCTTACAGGTTTTTAAAGACATTGCCTGGCTGTATTCACATACCCTCTCACGATATTTCACAGGGCCTGTTACAGGCTCTTACAGGTTTTTTAAGACATTGCATGGCTGAGGTCACTTGCCCTCTCACGCTCTTTCACACGGCCTGTTACAGGCTCTTACAGGTTTTTAAAGGCATTGCCTGTCTGAGTTCTTCACATGCTCTCACAGGCTTTTTCACACGACCTGTTACAGGCTCTTACAGGTTTTTAAAGGCATTGCCTGGCTGTGTTCTTCACATGCTCTCTCAATCTCTTTCACAGGGCCTGTTACAGGCTCTTACAGGTTTTTAAAGGCATTGCCTGGCTGTGTTCACATTCCCTCTCACTCTCTTTCACAGGGACTTTACAGCCTCTGACAGGTTTTTAAATACATTGCCTGGCTGTGATCACATGCTCTCTCACGCTCTTTCACAGGGCCTGTTACAGGTTCTTACAGGTTTTTAAAAGCATTGCCTGGCTGTGTTCACATGCCCTCTCATGCTCTTTCACAGTGCCTGTTACGGGCTCTTACAGGTCTTTAAAGGCATTGCCTGGCTGTATTCACGGGAAACAACCTTTAGAACGCATGCATTACATCGCAGTCGTTGTAACGACTTGCGTTGTTAAAACCGCGATCTAATGGCATGCGATGTAATGCATGCGTGGTATCGTCATACATCCGTATTCACATGCCCTCTCACGCTCTTTCAGGCTCTTACAGGTTCTTTAAAAGCATTACCTGGCTATGTTTGCATGCCCTCTCACGCTCTTTCACACGGCCTGTTACAGGCTCTGACAGGTTTATAAAGGCATTGCCTGTCTGTGTTCCTCACATGCTCTCTCAAGCTCTTTCACAGGGACTTTACAGGCTCTGACAGGTTTTTAAATACATTGCCTGGCTGTGATCACATGCTCTCTCACGCTCTTTCACAGGGCCTGTTACAGGCTCTTACAGGTTTTTGAAAGCATTACCTGGCTGTGTTCACATGCCCTCTCACGCTCTTTCACAGGGCCTGTTACGGGGGCGCTTACAGCTTTTAAGGCATTGCCTGACTGTGAGTACACGCCCTCTCACGCTCTTTCACATGACCTTTACAGGCTCTTACAGGTTTTTAAATCATTGCCTGCCTGAGTTTACATGCCCTCTCACGCCCTTTCATTGGGCCTGTTACAGGCTCTGTCAGGACTCTGCTCAATCCCTGCGCTCTCTTGCACGGTCTCACTGTGTGCTCTTCTACAGGCTAGGTTACAGCTCCTGTTCTTCCTTGCTCTGTGTGGGTCTCGCCCTGCAGTGCCGAGGCCTGTGGGAGCACGAGAATGAATGTGCGGGGCAGGGATGGTGAGCAGGGAAAGGGTCTTGGCTGCCATGGCACATCCTTAAAAGCCGAAAAGAATCTCTGGTTACAGAAAAGAAATGGATTTATCTTTTTGCAGCAAATTAAAAGCTAGAAGAGGAGAAAGTGGGGCATGCCCCTGTGGGGAGCCGAGTCCCGCTGAGTCTCTGAAAAGGGATCAGTAACAGGATCACAAAGAGAGCCCCGCTCCCTCGGTGCCCAGAGATGCTGAAGGGGGAGCTGTGCGCAGAGGGGCGGGGGCTAGGTTGAGTGATGGGGGTGGGGGGGTTGCTGTGTGAGCGAGGGGCAGCGAGATGTGATGTACTGTGTGTGAGGGGACAGTAGGAATGAGTGAGTGGGGACCTGTGAGTGAGGGGCAGCGAAATGTGATGTACTGTGCGTGAGAGGATGTGTCAGAGGGGACAGTAGAATGAGTGAGTGGGAGGCCTGTGAGTGAGGGGCAGCGAGATGTGATGTACTGTGCATGAGAGGATGTGTGAGAGGGGACAGTGGGAATAACTGAGGGGGAGGGGCCTGTGTGTGAGGGGCATCGAGCTGTGGTGTACTGTGCATGAAAGGATATGTGAGAGGGGACAGTGGGAAAGAGCGAGGGGGAAGGGCCTGTGTGAGGGGCATCGAGCTGTGGTGTACTGTGCATGAGAGGATGTGTAAGACGGGGCAGTGGCACTGAGTGAAGGGGAGGGACCTGTGAGTGAGGTGCAGCAAGATTTGATGTACTGTGCGTAAGAGGATGTGTGAGAGGGGACAGTGGGAATGAGTGAGGGGCCTATGAACGAGGGCAGCGAGCTGTGGTGTATTGTGCATGAGAGGATGTGTGAGAGGGGACTGTGGGAATGAGTGAGGGGCCTGTGAGTGAGGGCAGCGAGCTTTGATGTACTGTGCATGAGAGGATGTGTGAGAGGGGACAGTGGGAATGAGTGAGGGGCAGTGAGATGTGATGTACTGTGAATGAGAGGATGTGTGAAAGTGGGCAGTGGGACTGAGTGAGGGGGGGGCCTGTGAGTGAGGGGCAGCAAGCTGTGGTGTACTGTGCATGAGAGGATTTGTGAGAGGGGACAGTGGAAACGAATGAGGGGAGGGGCCTGTGAGTGAGGTGCAGCGAGTTGTGCTATACTGTGCACAAGAGTATGTGTGAGAGGGGACAATGGGACTGAGTGAAGGGAAGTGGCCTGTATGAGTGAGGCGCATCGCGATGTGATATACTATGCTTGAGAGGATGCGTGAGAGGGGACAGTGGGAATGAGTGAAGGGGTGGGGCCTGTGAGGGAGGGGTGGGGTAAAGAGGAGTGGTGCAGGGTTGCGTGCAGTGGCATACAGTAGAGTGGTGTAGAGTGTAGTGGCGTGGAGTGCAGTAGTGAGGAATAGATTAGAGTGATGTTGAGTGATGCAGAGTGTAGTGGTATAGAGTGGCGTAGAGTTGAGTGGTAGAGTAGAGGTGCCCAGATTAGAATGGCATAGAGTACAGTGGACAGAGTAGAATAGAGTGGCATAGTATGCAGTAACATAGAGTGTAATGGTGTAGAGTGGTGTAGAGTGCTGTGATGCAGAGTAGAGTGGCGTTGAGTTCAGTAGCAGAGAGTGCAGTCTTGAACAGTGGCTTAGAGTGCAGTAGCATAGAGTGCAGTGGCAAAGAGTGCAGTGGTGCAGAGTAGTTGGTGTTGAGGTCAGTGGCATAGAGAGCATTGGTTGTGAGTAAAGTGCTGTTAAGTGCATTGGCGTAGAGTTCAGTGGTTTAGAGTATAGTGGCTTAGAGCAGTGGTGTAGAGTACAGTGGAATAGAGTGGCACAGCTTAGAGTGCAATGGCGTAGAGTGTCACAGAGTGTAGTAAAGTGACGTAGAGTGCAGTGGCATAGAGTAGATTGTTTCAGAGTAGAGTAAAGTGGCGTAGAGTGGAGTGGTGCAGGGTTGAGTAAAGTGGAGCAGGGTAGAGTGCAGTGGCAAGAGTAGTGGAGTAGAGTTGCACACTGTAGTATGGTGCAGAGTTAAGTGGCATAGAGTGCAGTCGTGTAGAGTGGAGTGGCGTAGATTAGGTTGTTTCACAGTACAGTGAAGTGGTGTAGAGTGAAGTGCTGCAGGGTAGAGTGGAGTGGTGCAGGGCAGAGTGCAGTGGCATAGAGTGCAGTGGCACAGAATGCAGTGTTGCAGAGTGGAGTGGCATTAAGTGGAGTGGTGCAGAGTGATGTCGCCTAGACTGGGGTGGGGTAGAGAGCTGTGTCAAAGAGCGCAGTGATGCATAGTAGAGTGGAGTAGAGTGCACTGACAGAATAGAGTGATGCAGAGTAGAGTGAAGTGGCATGGAGTGGAGTGTCAGAGGACAGTGGTGCACAATAGATTACAGTGGTGTAGAGTTCATTGGCGTAGCATGCATTAGGCAAAGAGTGCAGTAGAATGGCATAGAGTAGATTGGTGCAGAGTAGAGTGCAAAGCAGAGTGGTGTAGAGTTTGGTGGTGGAGAGTACAGTGTTGCATAGTAGAGTGTTGTAGAGTGCAGTGGTATAGAGTGGCGTAGAGTGCACTGGTGTAGAGTACAGTTGCGTAGAGTTTTTGAGTAAAGTGGTGTTGAGTGCAGTGGCATTGAGTGCAGCAGCATAGAATAGAGTGGGGAGGTGGGAAGTGGCCAGGGTAGACTGCAGTGGGGTAGAGTGGAATGGCGCAGAGTGGAGTAGAATGCAGTGGCATAGAGACAATTTGTTTCAGAGTAGAGTGCAGTGGGTCAAAGTGCAGTGCCGTAGAGTGCAATGGCATAGAGTAGATTAGAGTGGATTGGCATAGAGTGCAGTGGCGAACAATGGAGTGATGCAGAGTAGAGTGGCGTAGAGTGCAGTGGCATACAGTGCATTGGCGTAGATGTTGTAGATTGCAGTAGAGTGGCGTGGAGTATAGTGGTGCTGAGTAGAGTGTAGTGGCATAGAGTGCAGTGGTGCAGAGAAGAGTGGCAGAGAGTTCTGTGGCAGAGAATGCAGTGTGGCAGAGTAGAGTGGCGTAGAGTGCATTGGTTGAGAGTAAAGTGGGGTTGAGTGCATTGACGTAAAGTGCACTGGTGTAGAATGGAGTGGTACAGAGTAGAGTGGTGCAGGGTAGAGTGTAGTGGCATAGAGTGTATGGGTGTAGAGTGCATTAGCATATAATAGACTGATGCAGAGGCGTAGAGTTCACTGGCAGAGAGTGCAGTGTTTCAGAGTTAAGAGGTGTAGAATGCATTGGTTTTGACTAAAGTGGTGTAGAGTGCATTGGTGTAGAGAGCACTGGTGTAGAATGGAGTGGTACAGAGTAAACTGGAGTGGTGCAGGGTAGAGAGTAGTGGCATAGAGTGTAAGGGCATAGAGTGCATTTGGTGTAAAGTGGTGTAGAGTAGAATGGTTCAGAGCAGATTGTAGTGGCATTGAGTGTAGTGGAATAAAGTAAGTGGCACAGAGTAGAGTAGCATAGAGTTCAGTGGCAGAGTGCAGTGCTGCAAGGTAGACTGCTGCAGAGTGCAGTGGTGTATAGTAGAGAGGTGTAGAGTGCATTAGAGTGGAGTGGAGTGGCATAGAGTGGTGCAGAGAAGAGTGGCATAGAGAGCAGTGGCATAGAGTGCAGTGATGTAGAGTACAATGGCATAGAGTACAATTGCATAGAGTGCAGTGGCGTAGAGTGTTGTTGAGTATAGTGGCGTAGACTGCAGTGGTGGAGAGTAGATTGGCATAGAGTGCATTGGTTTTGAGTATAGTGGCATAGAGTGCTTTGGAATAGAGTGCAGTGATGCAGAGTGGAGTGATGCTGAGTGCAGGGGTTCTGAGTAGAGTGGCATAGAGTTCAGTGACAGAGAGTGCAGGGTTGCAGAGTAAAGTGACGTAGAGTACAATGGTGTAGAGTAGACTGGCATAGAGTGCATTGGCATAGAGTAGACTGGTGTAGAGTAGAGAGGTGTAGATTGAAGTGGCTTAGAGTGATTCAGAGTAGAGTTCAATGATGCAGTGTGGAGTGGAGTGGCGTAGTGTGTAGTGCTGCAGAGTTGAGTGCCGTAGTGTGGAGTGGTGCAGAGAAGAGTAGAGTGAGGTAAAGTGTAGTATGCTTGGTGGGGTCAGCCATTACAGACAACACTTCTTTAATCGAAATGACCATTACATTTGCACTCACATACAATTTTACTGAAAAAAGTATACAGCACACAGACAATAATGTATGGAAATGTTATCATCTAGTGCAGTTATTGATTTGATTGTAATAAAATATGTGTTTACACCACACTTCAGAATTACCAAAAATATGTTTCATTTGTGCTTTTATAATTCCAATATATTCGGAAATATCTACACGGTTCATTTACAGAGATTAACATTTTGTTGTGTGCTAGAAAAAAAAAATAACATCTACAGCCTTCCACACATTGTCACATAAATCCCCTCACATTGAAGTCAGAAAAAGAAAAGTAAACACCAAGCTCCCTGGAAGACACAGCCTGACATTTGACCTCTGTCTGAATGCACAGCAAAATTGATAAGATAAGAACAGGATTTAAACACTGGTTTACAGAAATCGAGCACAGGTAAAGTAAATAGGGCGGGCAATTGAAGTGTCAAAATGAAGCTGGACAGCCTAAAACAAATAGAGCCAGCCAATAGAAAGCAAGCAAATGTGAGTCACAAACCACAGAGCCAATGGTAAGCAGCGGGTGGAATGCATTCCCAGGGAAGTTTTCTGAATGTCCCCAAGAAGTCTTTACAACCAGACAGCTGCACTGTTGTTAAGAACAAAACACAATAATGAACATTCTGCGCCATCTTGTCTGATGAAAGTTCCTACGTGCACATAAACTACAGTCATTCTGATTTACCACAGCCATTTTGTACTCTGTTGGTCACCTTCATTTCACCCTGTCCTCTAGCAGCCTTCTGACTCTCTGACCAAACCTGATATGTGTGCTGGGGGCTATAAACTATTTCCACGACAAACATCAACATCACCTGCTGCCTCAAACTCGTCTTTCCTCTCATCCCTGCACAAACGGGTTACAAATACCAAACAGACTCTTGCAAACATGGTTTATTGCACTACACACAGCAAGACTGGTTTTTTGCCAACAATGGGACCTGTTCTTATCAACAGAACGGACTCTTAGATCTGGCCGGTCTCACTCGTTTTTAGACCCTGAAGCAAGGTCCAGCTGCAATTAAATTGTCTGTTTTTGACCTGGGTGGGAGGAGAGTTAATGTTGGGCTTGTGTAACCATGTTGATAAAACAATGTCAGGCTTGTGTGACAACCTGCCCGGGGCGGAGACTCCAAGCTTGTAACCATGATAAAAGAAACAAATACATTGTGTAAAACTGTATAAAAGGAAGAGTCAGAAGCATTGCCAGTAGAACACCTCCCTGAAGACATCCTGGTGTCAGCAGTTGACGTGGTCTCCTCTAAGAGTAATAAACCTTTTTCTTGCCTTCCAGCTTCCAGCGCCTGCCTCGTTATTTTAGATAGTGAATCCAAAGTGGATTAAAGGTGACCTTGCGCCGGGCAGCATTGGGGATCTCAGGAGACTCGCTGCTTTTCACAAATTGGCGACCCAACGGGGGGCCCATCAGAGACACGTGGGTCCAGTAGAGAGGTCCTAACGACGGAGTGAACGACTAAATGATTGGAGTGCACCTGCCTGAAAGAGACCCTCGTCTGGCTGCCAATTGACTGAACTTCACCGGTTCCGAACGGACCTCTCTCGAGTGACCTGCGGTCCTGACTGGGGCCTTACAGGAACGCCGCATTGATTGTTGGAGTGAGAGGACAACCAGGCGCTGGAAGGGGAAGACTAAGAACTGTCCATACGGTCCGGGTAAGGTCGTGAGAAAACATGACTTAAATTGATTGATTGATAGAAATACTAGTATTCCTTTTTGAGTTATTTGAGACATTCCCTGCTTGCAAACAACGTAGAATAGGAATATTCTCTCTTTGCAGACAGCGAAGGACAGGTAGTGCAGACTTTTGTCTAACATTAATTGAGATATTCATTTTGACCGCTAAATACGTCATGCCTGTTTTCTCTAGATTGTTTGATTGTTTTGGACCGGACCGTTTGTTAGAGGTCAGTCATCCGGCACCGCCGGAAGGCACCCTAACAAGGACATGTACGTAAAATATGGATTAGCCACCGTAGCTTATAGCAAACTATGGCATAAGTACACTAGGAAGGACCGGGTAAATCAGTGGCCACTGACGGGATCTTTCGATCCCGCTAAAATAGAAACGTTAGAATTAGCTCTCCACAAAAAGAAAGCTAGACCAGCCATGTTTGATAGTTTTGGTTTATGGCGAAAAGAAGCAGCTCAACGAAAGAAAAGAGACGAAGCTAGACAAGATAAAGAAACGCGAAAATCAGCTTACCAAGCCTGTAAAAAGTTAGAAGAAGAACTAAAAGAAAAGGAAATCGATAAAAAGGAACAGGAATCAAAAATATCAGGTCAATGCCCTGTTAGAACGCCCTTAACTCTTTACCCCGAGTTACCAGCAAAACAGGGGGTAGATGATGATTTATTGTTAGGTCCCCCAATGATATACATGCCACCCCCTTATGCCCCTACTCATCCCGTAGTACAACGCCAGGACCCCCAAAGTATAGCTGGAGATGGCACGATCGCCTCAGTCTCCACCGCCTCTGCTCCCACCGAGCCACCCACACCAAATGCCTCATCAAAGGAGGCAGTAGTAGAAGGTAGGAACCAAGGAAATAGGAGCGCCCAGGGTCCCGCGATTAAGTAAAAATGAGCGAGCAGGCATTGATAAAATAGTTAAAACCCTCATAGATAGGAAAGAAACAGAAGAACACGTAACAGACATATGCGACTCCTATGTTGAAAACCGCAAACGATACTTTATTGTACGTCTCTGTTACCACACCCTTACTGCATATGAAGAGAAGTACCAAAACGTAGGGCCCGAGCGATTAGTGGCTCTCTACAGGAAGGTAGACATCGGAGATGAAGGCGACAACGATGTTGCAGAACTATTTTCATCCACACTAGAAGTATTGCGTCACCTCATAGAACAAGGACAGATAGATAGGGACAGGACAACTAAGGTAGCAGGACCCCCAGTGGAAAAAACAGATAGCATGATGCCAATAAAAGAAGCTGCCCCTTACTGGGTACCTCCTAGAGGACAAGGGACTAATGACGATATAAACCATCAAGACGCTAGAGGAAGGGTGGTCTACAATTGGGTGTATCAGCCATGGGACAGACAGGACATCCTGACCTTCCGTAAATCTTTGCCGGATTTACGAAAGAACCCCACCGCCTTTTACGCCGAGCTAGGTACCGCTCTGGGATCAACAATAATGACACTTGCCGACATAGACTTGTTCTTCGGGTTATGTTTGCCAGCAGATGTGTGGAAACAGGTTAAGAAAGTAAACCATACCGAACTGTTTGGTCATACCTGGGAACAACTCGACACACTAGATAAACAGCGGAACCCTGGTCAAAAACCAGTTAAAGCAATATTAGACCTCCCTGACAAAATAGTGCAGAAAGTGAAAACGCTGATCCCAGAGAAAAAGATAGACTGGTCCATAGTAACCGCATGCTGCCAGAAACCACAAGAGGACGTCTCAGAGTACTTCTCCAGATTTGAAACTGTGTTCTCTGATTACAGTGGACAAGACATGTCCACCGCAACCGGACACCACTTATTTGTGCAGAACTACGTCAAAGGATTACTGCCAGATGTATCCCAGAAACTACAAGCCAGCGAAAGTAGTTGGGCAGCATCTAAACCGACGGCCATTCTCCAAATGGCCCAGTATTACGAGCATCAGAGAAACGAAAATGACAGGGCTACAGAAAGGAAAAAGAAGGACTTGAAGGAAAGGGTAATGATAGCACAACTCCAGGGGCGAATACAGGAGGGGAGCAATATAGGGGAGGAAACCAGCAGAATACCCCTAGAGTACAGCCACCTAGGAACAATCCATCTACATCATATGTAGGACGCCAAGACCTAGGACAGGATCAATGTGCATTTTGCAAAAAATATGGACACTGGAAATCCCAATGCCCGGCTTTGTTAGGAGCTGCTAGGGGCAGAGGGGCGAGGGAAATAGCAAGTGGACAGAGAGGAAGAGGACGTGGGAGAGGGTACGCGAGTGAAGCAAGCGAGGAAAGGCCAGGAAGAGTGAACGCATTTGACCATCCCAGACAGAATCAGTACCAACAGACAGATTATGACAATACGTACGACTTTGCATAGGACAGCCAGGGGCAAGGGAGGGATCCAGTCGAGCTCTGCGTTGATCAGCAAGGCCCTTATGTTACCGCTGAGGTCCTGGGCACAAGGTCGCCATTTTTGGTAGACACAGGAGCAACACGTAGTGCACTATCCAAACGACTGATTCCAAGGGCACCCTTGTCAGGCTCACATGTGACCTCAATAGGATTTGACGGTACGCCCTCCACCAACCCTTTGTCCCGACCCATCCCTTTTAATCTTGACAGCAATGGCGTCGAAACGACATTCCTCCTCTCATCTAACACCCCAGACGCCATTATGGGCCTCGACCTTTTGAAACACTTCCATGCGACTATCAGATGCTCACCAGACGGAGTGCGTGTCATCCTGTATGACAACCCCCAACGCCATAGAGAGAACCCTTTTCAGCACATGTTTTCCATCTCTGAGACTGACACATCCCTACTGGACACTTTGCCATCACACTTATGGGCTAGGGCTGATTCAGACGTAGGACGAATGATGATTGACCCAGTACACGTAACAATACGACAGGACGCAACCCTACCGAAGGTACCGCAGTACAAAATATCGCCAGAGGGTGAGAAAGCACTAACAGAGATCATACACTCTTTGGTAGAGGCAGGGGTGGTAGAGGAAGTAGTGAGCAACATTTGTAACAGTCCCATACTACCGATTGTAAAGAGACAGGGAGAGGGAGATGGGAAAGCCTACCGCTTCATCATTGACCTGCGGGAGGTAAACAAAATCGTAGTACCACAATACCCAGTAGTTTCCGACATCACGACAATTTTGACTTTAATCCCCTCCACTGCCACCACCTTCACTGTGATCGACCTCAAGAACGCCTTCTTTTCCATACCTATACACGAGGACAGCCGCTATCTTTTTGGATTTACCCTAAATTCCCGTTCGTATAGATTTTGTAGAGCACCTCAGGGGTACACTGAGAGCCCAAGTATCTATAGCCAGGCGCTTAAAAGACAGTTGGACGCCATACAATTGCCAGATGGAGTGGCACTAATACAATATGTAGACGACATCCTTCTAGCAGCAGACACCATACCAATAGCCGTCACAGCCACCATCAAACTACTCCATTTCCTTGCTGAGAATGGTCACAAGGTCTCCCGAAAGAAACTGCAGTTCTGTAAATCACAAGTGACCTATTTGGGTCACCTTTTATCAAAAGAAGGGAGAAAACTCACGCCTGACAGGATCCAGACAATTCTAGACACCCCTGTCCCCAAAAATCAGAAGCAAGTCCGCTCTTTGATAGGCCTCACCTCGTTTTGCAGACAGTGGTTACCGAACTTTAGCCTCATTGTCAAACCCCTTCTCTCCCTCCTAGCTAAGGACATCCCCTCACCTCTCCCCTGGACCCCCGAATGCCAGACAGCCTTTAAAGAACTACGCAATACCCTTTGCTCAGCACCAGTCCTAGGAACCCCAGATTACTCCAAACCATTCTTCCTCTACACACACGAAAGGGAGGGATGTGCATTGTCTGTCCTAACACAATCAATTGGTCACAAACAACGCCCTTGTGCATATTTTTCTGCCACCCTCGATCCAGTAGCCAGAGCACTGCCAGCGTGCCTGCGCGCTGTGGCAGCTGCAGCGGTATCAATACGCCAGAGCGAAGGAATAGTGCTCTCCAATCCAGTCACTGTTTTAGTACCCCATGCAGTCGACACACTACTGAACCAGACCAAAACCCAACACTTGACTAGCGCCCGACTGACAGGATATGAGTTGACCCTGCTAGCACCGCACATTACCCTAAAGCGATGCACCACCCTCAATCCAGCCACACTGTTACCCCTACCCGAGAACGATTCTAACGTGGCTCCACTACACGACTGTGTGACACTAACCGATGAACAAACAAAAAGTAGAGTAGACCTCAGAGACACCGCCTTTCTAGAGCCAGATGGAGAACTATGGGTGGATGGTTCGTGCATCAAACTCCCCGACGGCACCACCTCAGCTGCATACGCTGTCACCACAGCCCGAACCATTCTAGAAACAGCCCGTATTGCCCAACGTTCCGCCCAGGCAGCAGAACTCATTGCCCTCACACGAGCATGTATTTTAGCAGCTGGCACGACAGTTAACATATACACCGACAGCCAATACGCCTTCGGGGTGGTTCACCATTTCGGGATTCTATGGAAAGAAAGAGGGTTCCTGACTTCACACGGTACACCCATCCTGCATGGAGATTTAGTCTCCGCCTTGACGGAAGCAGTCCTCCTCCCCAAAAAGCTAGCAGTGATAAAATGCCAAGCACATAGGAAAGTGACAGATCTCATTGGACAGGGAAATGCGCTAGCAGACGTTACTGCCCGAGCCACAGCAGAAGACAGAACCATGACACGAATGTATGTGACCAGGTCACAAGCTGAACAATGGACTGATGCTAGGACCACTGTAAGGGACATACAGACTACAGGCACACAAGACGAATTGACCGAGTGGGAAAAGGTGGGACTAAAAGACGAGGAAAATTGCTGGAGAACTAAAGACGGAAATAAATGGCTGTTACCCAATGCCTACCTCATCCCCATATTGACCATGGCACATTTACCAGCACACATAGGCTCCACCCCCATGATTGAACTAATCACAAGAGTATGGCATAATGTCAAGATAACAGAATCTGCAAAGCGCCTAGTACAACAATGTATAGTATGCCTACAACACAACCCAGGGAAAGGGACAGTAGTACCACGGGGAGGGTTTGGAGTCCCTGATCACCCCTTTGAAGTCCTTCAAATGGATTACATCCAACTAGAGAGATGCCATGGTCTAAAATATGTCCTGGTGGTTGTGTGCGCTTTTAGCAAATGGGTGGAGGCATATCCCACCCGCGACAATACTGCCATAGCCACTGCAAAAGTATTGTTGAAAGAATTCTTCCCCGGTACGGCCTTTGCAGAATTTTATGGAGCGACAACGGCCCACACTTCGTAGCCGAAGTGATACAGAACATACTGAAAGGGTTGGGGGTAAAACAAAAATTCCATGCCGTCTTCCACCCCCAATCAGCGGGCCTGGTAGAGAGACACAATGCAACATTGAAACTAAAGCTAGCCAAAATAGTTGCCACAACCGGGTTGAAATGGCCCGACGCCCTTCCATTGGCATTGCTATCAATGCGCTCCACCCCGACCAAACACAGACTGACCCCGTATGAAGTGGTCTTCGGCAGGCCTATGAACATTTGGGCGGCACCAAGACCCACCTCCATTAACGATGTCCCGAACATATTAATGTCAGACTATCTGCATAAATTGACAAACGAGCTAACAATTATCCACCAACAGGTGCAGCAAGCCTTGCCTGACATATCCAGGGGCCCAGGACATGTGATAAAGCCTGGGGACTTCATCCTAGTTCGCAACTTCCAAAGAACGAAGAATCTGGAGCCCAGGTGGACGGGCCCCTGGCAAGTCTTGATCACCACTCGAACTGCCCTCCGAGTGGAAGGAAAAAAAAATTGGCTGCACGCCCACCACTGCAAGAAAGTCCCTCCAACGCTGGCAACCTGTGAAGAGGTGGAGGTGCAAGAGGAAGTACTCGCAAAAGACCGACCAGCTCTGAGTTGCTACCCACAAGAAGACACCCTCCAACTGTCTGAATTTCCCGACCCCACGGTGCCATCCAAGGAAGGGTACAACCTAAGATCGACGAAAAGGGGAGCTCCAACAACCAGGCCACTAACTGAGTCAGAGTCTCAGATCGGTAGCACAGCCAAACGACGCTACCAGGAAAAACACCAGACAAAAGTCTGTGGTCCTAACAGTTGGTGAGCTCCTCGAAGATGATGGAAGAAACGGAACACCTGCAAAGCCACCGCAAAGACACCAAGACTTTTGAACTGCACAGTACAAAGACAATTGCACTTGTAGCTGCATTTCTCACCTGCCTCCTGCTAATGGTCACACTCTGGATCATTGAAGAGAATGCACCTGCATACAGAACATTGTCACCAACCATGCAACCAATCACAAAGAAAGAACACTACCTGGTATCACTACCGCCACATCTCCGAGAACGACGCAAAGAATTCTGGAATAATTCTTTCGTACAGATGCTACACCAGCACAATCTTGCCACCAATGCCACTAACTGTTGGGTCTGTGGGCTGCTACCACATGCCACTGAACATTCCATCCCTTTCATCCCTTCACCCTTTTCTGTTCATGGATCTTGCCTTGCCTGGATGATGCTCCTACAAGAAAGTTACAAAGACAATGCCACTTCCGATGGGACAATCGCTCAGTTCTACAACGAGTTCTGGCTAAACCAAACAGGAAGAACAGCAGCTCCCTTTTGCCCTCACACCTCCAATACGACATTCCCAATGAATGTCCCCTCCAAGAACGAGTGGAAATACAAGTGTTCAATAATCCTGTCAGAGCCACATTTTCCTACCTGAAGAAAAGAACTGCTGCAACACTGACTGTGGCCCTATCTGTGGTGAACGTCTCTGGCCTTGTATGCATTGAAGGCCGTGGGACTAAGAATGTGGGTCACAGCACTTGTAACATTGTAAGGACTTTGAACACTGCCAATCCTCCAGCATTTGTTGCATCACCCAATATGTACTTTGTCTGTGGAACCAAAGCCTACACCTGGCTCCCAAGAAACTGGGGGGGCACGTGCTACATCGCCTTTGTTTTGCCACCGACCTACACAGCCCCTGCAGAGCATCATCGAGAAAAGCGTTCTAAAGACACTGATCAAGCAGACTCTGCCGCATCACAGTTCGTTGACGCAGCAAAAGGGCTCGTCCCGCTATGGGGTCCGATGGCAAACAGCCGAGCCATCAGACATCTGTCTCAAGCGGTAGAAACCGCCCTGAACGTCACAGCTGGCATCCTCACCAACAACACTGCCGAGCTTCAAGCGGTCCGTCTGGTGGCCCTACAAAACCGCATGGTCCTGGACGTGGTACTAGCGGATCGTGGAGGAGCATGTCGCATCATTGGTGCCAGTTGCTGCATATACATCCCTGATAATTCACCCTCTGTCTATGAAGCAATCGAACATCTCCACAGACTGTCTTCAGAAATTCATCAAGGATCAGAGACTTGGACAATTGGAAGTTGGCTTTGGGGCATCTTAAAGGACTGGGGTTGGAAAATATCAATGTTTCTCTTGGTCCCAGTATTGGCAATATGTGGTTGCTGTTTGGGTGTACACTGTATACCACCTTTGTGTTCTCTTTGCATAAGTGCCTTGCGCCCTAAGACTATGGACACTCAGTTAACAAAAATGAGAGTAATGTATGAACAAGAAATACAGGACATTATGGAGATCGAAATAGACTGACAAGATGGCTAGTTATGTTCAAAGGGGCGACTGTTAAGAACAAAACACAATAATGAACATTCTGCGCCATCTTGTCTGATGAAAGTTCCTACGTGCACATAAACTACAGTCATTCTGATTTACCACAGCCATTTTGTACTCTGTTGGTCACCTTCATTTCACCCTGTCCTCTAGCAGCCTTCTGACTCTCTGACCAAACCTGATATGTGTGCTGGGGGCTATAAACTATTTCCACGACAAACATCAACATCACCTGCTGCCTCAAACTCGTCTTTCCTCTCATCCCTGCACAAACGGGTTACAAATACCAAACAGACTCTTGCAAACATGGTTTATTGCACTACACACAGCAAGACTGGTTTTTTGCCAACAATGGGACCTGTTCTTATCAACAGAACGGACTCTTAGATCTGGCCGGTCTCACTCGTTTTTAGACCCTGAAGCAAGGTCCAGCTGCAATTAAATTGTCTGTTTTTGACCTGGGTGGGAGGAGAGTTAATGTTGGGCTTGTGTAACCATGTTGATAAAACAATGTCAGGCTTGTGTGACAACCTGCCCGGGGCGGAGACTCCAAGCTTGTAACCATGATAAAAGAAACAAATACATTGTGTAAAACTGTATAAAAGGAAGAGTCAGAAGCATTGCCAGTAGAACACCTCCCTGAAGACATCCTGGTGTCAGCAGTTGACGTGGTCTCCTCTAAGAGTAATAAACCTTTTTCTTGCCTTCCAGCTTCCAGCGCCTGCCTCGTTATTTTAGATAGTGAATCCAAAGTGGATTAAAGGTGACCTTGCGCCGGGCAGCATTGGGGATCTCAGGAGACTCGCTGCTTTTCACACTGTGTTGTAGGCTTCAACCTAAGAACTCCTCAACACTTGGCTCTTTCTCTGATAATCTACATCACAGCTTTCCAAACTTTTCATGTTGGTGCCACAGTTTTTAGACATTCCTGATTTAGTGACACGGTAATGCGAGCGAGCGTAGCGAGCGAGCCCGAACCACCTAAGTGGGGTTCGGGGGGATTCTCCCCCGTGCAAATTTTGAAAAAATAGTGGGCAAATGGTGCATTTTCAAGCAAATTTGAGAAAGCAGGAAGGTTAATAAAGCAATTGTGAATCTGTTCTAACAAAGACAGTGACTGGCAAAACTGCGTGTAAGGTTAGGTTTGTGCCTGAAACAAGAATATAATCATGCACACATTGACACATGCCCCAGTGATTTACGGCACAAAAAAGGCACTCCCACAGCATGTGGAGTGTTGGTTTTGGCAAACGTTTCTTCCTTCTTAATTACTAAAAAGAAAGATGTGAATCAAATTAGAATAATTCCCAGTTAAAAAAAACAAGGCAGTACATTAGATCCACTGTCGGTTGGGTTGTGGAGTTTTTGTTTCGCCATGTAATCAAAGTAAAACCTATTTCCTGTATTGGGCCAAATATTAAGTTGCTGGTGAGCTATTATATTATAATCAACTTTAAGCATGTTGGCCTTGTTTGTCACATTCTGTCCCTTTTTTTAGGTCCCGTCTAGGCAGCGCATGTGCTGTCTCGAACAGCCATGTTGTTTTCAATCTGTGGGCTTCAGCCCGCACATAGGCTTACCACTTGTTTGCTCCATCGCGCTCTCATATCCTTCGTTCCTGTTAGTCCATAGCATAAAAGCGTCATGCTTCTTCCTGTTTTTGACCCTCCCCCAGAGCATGGACCAAGTGCTTGGGTCCATCCACTGCTCCCGTTATAGGAGCTACTTTTTTCTTTGTCTTTGAGCACTCCACACGAGTGCTGGTGTTTTCACTCGCTCCATCTCCTCCTGCCCGCCCCAAACCTGTTGATTCTTTTTCTTTGTAGATCGGCTTTATTATTCACCTCACTCGCCGAGCCAGCAACATGATAAGTGATGTATACTTACCCCTTTGAGCTCATCCACTTACGCACAGATCAAGAAAATAAATGGCCTTCCTGCTAGTAAGGAGCTTGGGCGTCAGTTTTCTAAATGCACCTGTTTTAACTAGCATATTATTCATTTCCTAAACACCGCTTCATGGTTCGTTGTAAAGGAAATGCATCATTTAATCTCATACATTTTTGGACCATAGCTTAATTTTGTTGGTGTCAAGCCACTTCGTATTTGCAGATAGGAGTTGCACATTAAAAGAATTAATTTTCTGCCTTTTTAGAGTCTCTGAAAATGTGCTCCTCATTATGGGAAAGCTTGAACCAAGCGTCTCAGCTGAATTGCAAACACATGAAAAGTGATCTTTTCGACTCTGGCTCTCGGCACTGATAAGCCAGGCTGGAATGCGCACTTCAAAGATAGATTTGTTACAGCAGGGGGCTGTAGGGCTTGGCCGACATTGTAATGTAGTCTAGAATACATTAATGAACGCGCAGATAAATACAGGATGATCGGGCTTGAAATAGGGAGGCATGGCGTGTCAGACTGGATATGGGGAGTGGAATGGCAGTCTGTGCCTTCAAATGATCTCTGGGAGGTGATCACGGATGACCTATGTACTAACTCACACTGTAAAGATCTCTTGCCCTCGCTTTTCAGTATTAGGGCACACAGGTGAACTTCATCATTACTAAAATGAGCAATAGCTGCTACATAGCGCCAAGAGATGCACATGCATCTCTTGGCACTATGTAGTAGACAGGGCACAAGTTGAGGGTAGACTGCGTCTATCCACTCTTTTCACAGGGTGATCGCAGTCTACCCTGCCAAGAGATTGGGCCCCACAGAAATATGGTAAACTTGTCTTGGTGCAATTTTTAGACACCGGGACACATTCAGCAGTGCCTGCACATTGTTCGCTTTTGTTCCAAGCA
Source organism: Calotriton arnoldi (assembly GCA_963921515.1). Taxonomy (NCBI): domain Eukaryota; kingdom Metazoa; phylum Chordata; class Amphibia; order Caudata; family Salamandridae; genus Calotriton; species Calotriton arnoldi. The sequence continues at coordinate 2,291,458 of CAWUFW010000053.1, forward strand.
GCAACGTACAGGCGGGGAATGGGCTTATCAGATTCCAGCTGGGCCTATAACAAAGGTCGAAGTTAAGGGGCCATCAGGCTTCCTTTTGTTGGAGTATCCTGGCTGGGAGTTATCAGGAGCCTCACATCTAAATGAAATGGAGGAGAAAAAAAAGGCACTTAGCTTATCACATCACAGGTGCTTAAGAGGCAGGCATGCTTTTGACTTTGTTCAGTCCTTTTATATAAGAGATATGCATACGTGTAGGAATGTCAGATGTGTTAGTCTGTCCCAGTATTTACACAAACAACAATTTAAATGCCACTATTTTGTTTTGTTTCTTTTACAGCGCTATAGTGCTACTAATCCCATTGCAGAGTGTCAGAGCACTTTATACGTACACATTATACATTGACAATAAATGATGTGTGTAAATCAAGGGAGTGTTACATAAGACGGGGAGAGTTACAAGGTGTAGGATCCACATGTCCTTCTTGGCTCACTGTGCTACATTAGAAGAATTCCAATTTATGAACTGCAAGTAACAAAAGGATCTCTGTGTTTAAAGCACTAACTCACTTGCCCATTTATATACAATAAAAATCTGTCATCTGCGTGTTCCATAATGTGCTTTCCAGGAGACCTATTAACCCTCAATGCTACTTTGATTCAAAACTGGGACTAGACAAAACACAGACCTCTCCAGCAAATAGTTATTTTACCATTATTATTATTCCCTGAGCTTTACTGAGCACACAAAGATCTCTGCCGCAGGTGCCTTAACTCCATAAGATATTTTAAAATGCAGACTTTGCAACCAGTTGAGTAGAACAGATTTACTGCCGCGTTTCTCCTTGTTGCCAGTTTCTTTGTGGCAGGGTTTTAAAAAATAAATATATGTTAAGGCCCTGATTTTGCATCGGGGTTGCATAATTTTTTTTGCACAACCCCGAAGCAAAATCTAATTTGTTAAATATTGTAATGTGCTCAAATGTACTTACGATAGACCTGCTAAACAAACATATAACTTTCATGTTTGGTTTCTTGTGCTACTGGCAGTGACTAATATTGGTTTTTAGTTTTTGTTTTCAGCGGCAGTCATTAAAGCTGTGAGATAATTGAGAGGATTTGTTAAATAATTGATAGTTCTCATTTTGCTTTGTCGGGTTATTACCTGGTAAAAGTAATACAGTTGTCCGACTCATCGTTCAGTGGGAAATGCCTGTGGTTTTAGTTCAGCTCTTTGTATACAGCAGGGTGCAGGGGTGAGAGTGTTGCCTGGAGCAGCTTAGATGCCTCGGGAGTGAAACTATTGCAGCAGTGACTGCTAAAGAGCAGTGAACATGTTGCATTAGCCGCGCGTTAGGGATTGTTAATGATATGTCTTAACCAAAAGGTTGGGGTGTTGGGTGTGTGTAAGTGAGAGAGGGACATGGAATAAGGTAGAAAAGGGCTGGTAAAAATGGCCCCACGGCCTGCGACCTCTTATTTAAGTATCTGTGATCATGGACCCCTCGACAACCCCCGGTAATACCACTCCCGCAGCACTGAAAGTAGGCCTTTTTAAAACCGCCCCGGCTCGCCCCCTCCACCCCCCGGCCCCTTACCCAGCAGCAGCAGCTTGACCTCCCGCGCCGCCTTCTCGCCTCCCGCACATTCATGTCGATCATCTTGGACCGCTCGGCCGCGGCTTTATCCTCGGCGCTCACCGTGCAGCCCATCCTGCGCCTCGGCCCCCACAGCTTCCTGCCGGACAGGGGACCAGAGCTCGGGACCCGCAGCAAAGATACCCGCTGAGACCCGCAGAGGGGAGATCCGCTGACCAAAGTATGCGGCGCAGACGTCCTGATGCACAAGAATGTACGTACGTCTTATCAAGCATGTACGTCGGTCTTAAAGATTTAAGACAGACGTACATGCTTGATTAGAGAGCACCGTCGCTCGACACACCCAAACATGTCAGGCGACACAGTACCATGTCGCGACACATACTTTGGAAAGCTCTGATCTACATACTTTTCTTTCTCCTTGTTGTAGGAGTATCCAGCGCCACGACACACTCTTCAGGGTAACCACTGTCACTTTGATAAAGGTGTAAATACGTGAAAAAACCTTTCCAAAGATGTGGTTGAACCCAAGGCAGACAATGAATCACTGGAAATCAACCTAGGGCCTTGGCTAATGTGACCCCTCAACAATAATATAGTCAGTTCTTTCAGCACCAGAACCCTGTGGGTCATCCCAAGGGGCTGAAGTCTGTCCTTGGACCTAATCCAGGATGGCGGAGATGGGGTAGGTTCCTGCCAGTGTCCAGGAGTATGTCTAAACCAATAAATTTGAGGTTTCCATGATCCCGCAAATCCTAAGTGGCCGGATCCTAAAAGGGGCACAGGTTGGATATTTTAGGTACAGAGTATCTGTAGGGCCGGATCTGGTGGCTTAGTGGACTAATGCGTCCACTAAAGGGGCCTGTGCTTGACCTCATGGTCACACATCCAAATACTGGCAGGTCCACTCAGCCTTTCATCCTTCTGAGGTCAATAAAATGAGTACCATTGAACTGGGTAACAATAAACACGTGTAATTCAGCGCCAGGATACCCTTCTGGTTGAACGAGCACTTTACAAATACATGTTATGTTATCTCTGTAATTGACTGAAGGCAGTGCTTAATTTGAGCCGGTGCTTTCCGGGGCTCAGCACCGGCACTTAATTGGTTTCCAGTGCCCGGCACTTAACTGTGCTAAGAATGGTGTTGACAGTCTACCACATGGTGGCGCTGCTCATCTAATTTTGAGATGAGCAGAACAACGGTAGTTTAGGACTACAATATACGTTAAAATAGTGCTAATACCTGCCTCCCCAGCCATTCTTTTAGCTTTGGGGACCTGGAATAATCTGAACTGTCGCATTTACATGCGAAAGAGATGGTTAGTTGTTGTTTTGGCAGCGATGACAAGGGCAATGGGTGGTGCAAGCTGCAGTGGCCTCCTGGTCAGAGCCCTGGCACTTAATATGTTACAAATTAAGCACTGGTCCTGCAGCACAGTGACCCCCCTCTTCCACACTTCCTAAGGTAGACTGCCATGTCTCTAAGAGATAGCATCTTCAGGGATCAGGGCTGTGGATAGCTCAGTGAGTCCATGACCCTGCTGCAGATAGTCTTTTTAATCTGTTAGACTGGATTAAGTTCCCTTGCCAGGGGGGTTGGGGGAGGGGGGCATGTGTGCTGCCTGTCCCAGGAATTGTACCATGGGGCTTTCGCAGGTGGCGGGGGAGGGTGGGGGGCACATTAAGAGGCACCCCTGCCATGGCTCTCTCGCCATGCCCTCTTCACTCCCCCACCCCAGTCCTCCTACACAATAGGGCTTATTGTCTCTTTCAGCCCCAGCTCTCGCAGGGCCTCTCCGGCTCTGGAGTGCCTCCAAAGTTTTCAATAGGACTGTCAGAGAGAGTTAAACTGAAGGGTTTAAGGGTTGGAGACGAGAAGAGGGGGCGGGGAGGCGACTCTACCTTAGGGGCGTAGAGCTCAGGCAGGCGCCCACCCGCCCCCCACGCCCCAAGGAAAGAACACCAGAGCAGAAAGGGCATTCACTGGCCACAGCAAGAGCTCATGCACAGCCAGCACTACTGCAGTACACTGCACAGCCAGAGCTCCTGCACAGCCATGCACAGCCAGTGCTCCTGTACTACCCTGCACAGCCTGCATTAGTTCACCTTCCCAGACAGCCAGAGGTCCTGCACTACCCTGCCCAGCCAGCGCTCATGCACTATCCCACACAAGCAGCGCTCCTGCACTATCCCACACAAGCAGTACTCCTGCACTACAAAGCACAGCCAGAGCTTCTGCACTATCCCACACAAGCAGAGCTCATGCACTACCCGGCACAGCCAGCGCTGCTGCACTATCCTGCACAACCAGTGCTCCTGCACTACCCTGCACAGCCAGTGCTCCTGCACTACCCTGCACAGCCAGAGCTCATGCACTATCCCACACAGCCAGCGCTCCTGCACTACCCTGCACAACCAGAGCTCATGCACTATCCCGCACAGCCAGCGCTGCTGCACTATCCTGCACAACCAGCGCTCCTGCACTACCCTGCACAGCCAGAGCTCATGCACTATCCCACACAGCCAGCGCTCCTGCACTACCCTGCACAGCCAGAGTTCATGAACTACCCTGCACAAGCAGGGCTACTGCATTATCCCGCACAGCCAGCACTCTTGCACTATCCTGCACAGCCAGTGCTCCTGCACTACCCTGCCCAGCCAGCGCTCCTGCACTATCCTGCACAGCCTGCATTAGTGCACCTTCCCAGACAGCCAGCACATCTGCGCTATCCTGCACAGTCAGAGCTCCTGCAATATCCTGCACAGCCAGCACTACTGCACTATCCCCCACAACCAGCGCTCCTAAACTATCCCGCACTGCCAGCGCTCCTGCACTATCCTGCACGCCGAGCACTCCTGCACTATCCTGCACAGCCAGCACTACTACACTATCCCCCACAGGCAGCGCTCCTGTACTATTCCAAACAGGCAGCTCTCCTGCAGGTGATGGACCGCAGTGCACAGACACATCTGCAGAGGATGGGGCTCAGTGCACAGACACATCTGCAGGGGATGGACCGCAGTGCAGACACATCTGCAAAGGACGGGCCACAGTGCACAGACACATCTGCAGAAGACGGGCATCAGTGCACAGACACATCTGCAGAGGACGGGCCTCAGTGCACAGACACATCTGCAGAGGACGGGCCTCAGTGCACAGGCACATCTGCAGGGGACGGACCTCAGTGCACAGACACATCTGCAGAGAACGGGCCTCAGTGCACGGACACATCTGCAGGGGACAGGCCTCAGTGCACAGACACCTGTATAGGGCATGGGCCCCAGTGCACATACACATGTGAAAAGTATTGGCCTCAGTGCAAAGACACATCTGCAGAGGATAGGCCTCAGTGCACAGACACATCTGCAGAGGATAGGCCTCAGTGCACAGACACATCTGCAGAGGATGGGCCTCAGTGCACAGACACATCTGCAGGGGACAGACGTCAGTGCACAGACACATCTGCAGAGGACGGGCCTCAGTGCACAGACACATCTGCAGAGTATGTACCTCAGTGCACAGACACATCCATAGGGGATGGGCCTCAGTGCAGACACCTGTGTAGAGCACAGGCCTCAGTGCACAGACACATCTGCAAAGGATGGGCCTCAGTGTGTTGGAATAAAAATAATGTTTTAGCATTGTTTTACGTAAGTTAGCATTTGCGGCGCCATTTTGTGCAAGGGTGCCATTTTGTATCATGATCGAAACGTATTCCTTGCCATTTCTGGGAAACGGCCGTCTCTAGGTTATGTTTCTCCGGAGCGGAGTTTTGCTACGCTAATGAATGCCTTGCTCTTATTAGCACATACCTTTCCTTAGATGTAGGCCTTCTCCCACTTGTCTAGTGGCGGGTACAGGCAGAGTGAACTTGAATAGTAGATAATGTGTGCCCGGCCTCAGAATCGAAACTTACTCCTTTGTAATTTACTGTCCAGCTGCATCTCTCTGGAAAGTTCCATGGTGGGCGTGCTTTTACTGGTTTCGAAGTGTACATAATGTATCATTATGCTTGCTGATGTCAGTCCCTCTGCAGCACTCCCTAGAGACTGGGCAGAAAGGCTGCGCTCTGAGCGTACTCTGAATAAACAGATATTGGTTTGTATTCTCTACTGTCTGACCGACTCTTCATTTGGTATGGAAGGCTGAGAGGTGGTCTTGTGAGACCTGGGTGACCCGAATCGGGTCACTTCCTTCAGTTAGTGCCCGAACAGGGACTCCTTCGGGTGAGTGACCCTTCCCCTTCCGTGGACGGGGATGGGAGGTCGAGGCCATCGTCGGGTCGGACGGACGGATCAGGGATCTCTGCACGAAGAGTTCCTGGTACTCACAGCTGCCCCTTCTGTCCTGCCGGACGGTGCCTCGCCCAGTGGTCATCCCGACTGGAGTCCTAAACGGCGAAACCCTTGGATCTGACCGTTTGGTGTTGAGAGTCGGCAGTGGAGAATTAATTCATTTGACCTGCATATATCAGGTGAGTTTGTTTTGGTTCTTTGTGGATATGGTACCATTTTGGTTTGTATTTGGTACGGTCTAGGGACCGTCTTTTGGACAAAAGCATTTGCACTTGCTTTGCCAGGCATAAAATAGTGAATTTGTGTTCTTTTGAAAATGCCCGGTGTCAGTAAGTTGTTTTCTTTGTGCTGTTGTTCTGTTCATGCTCAATTGGAAGAAGCTCAGCCGGCGCCTCCAGAAGGCACTCCAAATTTTGATATGTATGTGAAGCATGGTCTTGGCCCTATTATGTTTAGTACATTATGGCACAACTATACGAGGGACAATGCTGAGTTGCAGTGGCCGTTGACGGGCACTTTTGATGAACAAAAGATTGAGTATTTACAAGAACAGTTGTTTAAAATACGAAGTAGGCAGTCTATGTTTGATTCCCTCAGAACATGGCAGAAAACAGCTAGACAGAGGTGACTGAAGGCAGAAAAAGAGGGCCGGAAAGGGAAAATGCAGACACTGACTCAGAAAGTTGTAGCATATGACAGGGAAAAACAGGAAAAGGGTGTTGAGTGTGAAGATAGAAGGTTCCGACTACAAATTGATAAATCGTATGTGGCTCAGGAAGAAGATGACATTTTTGTAGAAGAATTGTTGGATACCCGACCCCCGCCTCCATATGCCCCGCAAAGAATATATCCCACTGTTCTGGTGCCCTCACAGCCACCCGTTACAGTTGCGTCCACTGTCTCTGTCCCGGTGTCTATCGCTGTTATGTCAACGGCTGTGGCTTCAGCTCCTCCTCCTCCTCTTTCTTCCGTTTCTTTGCCGTCTGTGGCCCCTGTGACTGCTGGTGCTCCTACCACACCTATTTTCTCAGCGTCCCTTTCGCCAGCTCTTTCTCCCGCGGCACAACCTACAGCGACGATAGTGCCTGTTACTTCTGTTGTTTCTCCCTCAGCGGTCCTTCATCCCCCGATATTTGTAAGTGCAGAGACACCAGTTCGTGGGTTTGAGGATCGAGACTTATCGACATTTCATGAGCGTATGGGCCCTTTTGTACGGTCTGCGGTGGGAGACGAAGAGAAGAAGGTCGTGGCTAATCAGGCTGTGCAGTGGGGTCGTAATCCCATTTATAGTGTGGAGAATGTTTGGAGTGCGATGAAAGATTATGAGCCTTTTGTACAGCAGCATGCCCTTAAACATATGTCCTCTACATTAATTGCCCTTTGGCAGCAATGTTTTAGGGATGATGCGCCACAAATTTTGTTTGATATTAGGGACCGTGTGTATGTTAGTGGTTTGGACCCAGGTCAAGTGTTTGGGAACATTACCACGTTGGTTGCTTATCGGAGTAGGTTGCACGACAAGAGTCCTACCACGGTATCTCAGTTTCTGATGCGAGAGGTACATCCTATATATCACCCAGAGATACCAGAGTTAACGGATGGGCGAGGTAATGTTACTCGAGCGGCAGTGGTGGCCAGGTTTGAAGAACAATGGGTTTATACTCTGTGGAAAAGAAGTGAAGTGCAGTGTTGTCCTTTAAGACTCATTTGCCTGATCCTAGGAAAAATCCTACTGCTTATTATAAAGAACTGACTGAAGCTGCTTCCTCAACGGTAATGACTCTTGCTGATATTGAAATGTTTTTTGGTCTTCTTGTTCCGGTTGATATTTGGAGGCAAGTCCATACTCAAGATCATGTTCCGGAGTTGGGTGGTACTTGGGATCAAATTAAAGCATGGGACCAGGAGAGAAAGCCAGGTGATAAACCCCGAGCTGAGATACTTGCTTTGCCTGGTCGTATTATTACATATATGCATTCTCTTATTCCACCGAGAAAAGTAGATTAGGATAAATTGGCGGCTTGTCAACAAAAGAAAGATGAGAGTGTGTCTGATTTTTTCACTCGGTTCGAGGATACGTTTTTAGATTATAGTGGCCAGGATTTGTCTATTGAAGGGGGTGTTTGGTTGTTTGTTAATAGATTTGTCTCTAATTTGCTTCCCGAAATTTCTACTCGATTGCAGGCTTCTGAAAGTACCTGGTCCACCTCTTCTCCCTCTGATATTTTGAATATGGCACAGTATTATGAGCATCGAGATAATGAGGAGAAAGAAAGGACAGAGAAAAGGCATAAGGATTTAAAGACGAAGGTGTTGTTATAGCAGGCTTTTAGAGGGAATGGTAGAGGACGTGGTGGTCCTGCCCGACAGCATCCACGCACTAGTAGACAGCCAACTACTACACCATTGGGTCCAAATCAGAGTGCGTACTGTAAAGACGAGGGACACTGGCGTAGCGAGTGCCCCGTGCTCTTGCAGAAGGTGGCGGTCCCTAGAGGACACCGTTCTCGTGGACGAGGTCATGGAGCTGGTGGGGCTGATAGGGCACAGAATGCTGCAGCCTCACAGGGTCGTTCTAATAGTAATTATTTTGATGACCCTCGGGATGGACAGTATTACCATGATGATTATGATATGGAGGAAGTGACAGGAATGGGACAGAGTGGGGGCCAGTTCCGATACCTGTAGACCAGTGTGGTCCTTATGTAACAGCGGAACTGGAAGGTTCGACTAAGAAATTTTTGGTGGACAGAGGTGCGACGAAAAGTTCCGTTTCTCGAAGTATGGTCCCTGGGGCGGCTCTGTATGGTCATAATAATGTTTCGGTAGGATTTCTGGTGTACCGGTTGTAAGCCCCATTTCAAGACCCCTTGCGTTGACTATTGGTCCTTTCACTGTGGACTCACCTTTCTTGCTGACATCTAATTGTGGTGAAAATTTGATGGGTTTGGATTTGTTGAAGAAATTGCATGCCACTATTTATTGCTCCCCGGCAGGTGTCTATATGACAATGGGACCTGATGTAGTACGCGCTAAACAGTGTTTGTCCAAAGATGCACCTCTTCCTGTTGAATTTGCAGATGTGCCACCCACTTTGTGGGCAACAGGTGATACAGATGTGGGACTGCTGCAGTTACCACCAGTTTCGATACAAGTTAAGAATGGTGCTATTTTGCCCCATATCCCTCAGTATAAAATACCACAGGCAGGAGAACGAGCCTTATTGCAAATTATTCAGGATTGATCAAGAAGGTAGTGGTTGAGGAGACGTCTGCCAATATTTGTAATAGCCCCATTCTTCCGATTCTTAAACGGGTGCCTTCGGGTTCCCCTGATGATCAAGACGATGTTTATCGTTTTGTGATTGATTTGCGTGAAGTTATAAAATAGTGGTTCCAATGGTCCCAGACATTACTACACTTTTGACAATGATTCCTTCCACTGCTAAATTCTTTTCTGTCATTGATTTGAAAAATGCATTCTTTAGTATTCCTATTCATCCAGATAGTAGGTATTTGTTTGGGTTCACCCTAGCTGGAAGGAGCTTTAGATTCTGTCGAGCTCCTCAGGGCTATACTGAGAGTCCAAGTATTTACAGTCTGGCTTTAAAGAGTCAGTTAGACTCCCTTTCGCATCCTGTAGGTAATGTATTGGTGCAGTATGTTGACGACCTCCTTATCGCTTCTGATACTGAACTGGGTTGTAGAGGTAGTACCGTTAAATAGTTGTTGCATTTGGCCACCATGGACATAAAGTTTCTCTTTCTAAATTTCAGTATTGTCGACAGGAGGTCACCTATTTAGGTCACCTGCTGTCGAAGGAGGGTAGGAGATTGACTCCGGAGCGCATCAGTACCATTGTTAAAATGCCCATCCCACAGACTCAGATAGATGTGCGCGCTTTCATAGGTATCACTTCCTACTGTTGGCAGTGGATACCCAACTACTCCTTACTAATTAAACCCTTGCTTGCACTAACCACTAAAGACGTGCATGAGCCCCTGCCTTGGACGCCTGAATGTCAGCAGTCTTTTGAGCAATTGAAAACTGCGCTTTGTTCAGCTCCAGTACTTGGCACCACTGACTATAACAAACCATTTGTGTTGTTCGTTCATGAGATGGCTGGTTGCGCGCTTTCTGTTTTAACACAAAAATTTGGAGATAAGTAACGGCTGTGTGCTTATTTCTCTGCTGTTCTTGACCCTGTCGCAGGAGCCCTCCCGAGCTGTCTAAAAGCAGTCGCGGCTGTTGCGGTTTCGATTAGACAATCGGCTGGACTTGCGCTGGATATTGATCTCACAGTCATGGCACCCCATGCTGTGGATATACTTTTGAATAAGACAAAGACACAGCACCTCACCAGTGCACATCTGACTGGCTATGAATTAATATTGTTCGCCAAACACATCACGATTAAAAGATGTGCCACTCTGAATCCAGCCACGTTACTGCCCCTCCTTTCTGAGATTGATGAGATTGAGAAACATGACTGTATCTTCCGGATGAAGAAGAGACGAAATGATGGGTAGACTTGACTGATGTTCCCTTATCGGACCCACAAGGGGAACTATATGTCGATGGCTCTTGTTTTAAATTACCAGATGGCACTACAACTGCTACGTATGCTATTACCAATCCTGCGTACTGTAGTTGAGACATCACGAGTTCCTTATCAATTGGCCCAAGCTGCTGAGCTTGTTGCCTTATTACGAGCTTGCGAATTGAGTGAGGGACTGGTTGTCAATATTTATACTGACAGCCAGTACGCCTTTGGAGTCGCACATAACTTTGGGCGACTCTGGGCTGAGAGAGGGTTTCTTACTTCGCATGGCACTAAGATTCAGCATGGGCACCTTATATTGAGGTTCTTGCCTGCTTTGACACTCCCTAAGAAATTGGCTATAGTAAAGTGTAGCGCCCACCGGAAAGTCACTGATGATGTAGGTAGGGGAAATGCATTTGCAGATCAGACAGCTAAGGAAACAGCCCGGACAAAAATGAAAAGAATGTTTGTAGCAGGTCCCGCTAGGTGGGTGCCTGAAGTTACCATGTTTGAGGATACACTTGAGAATGTGAAAGAAATTCAAAGTGAAGCCACAGTTGAAGAATTAGCAGTATGGCAAGAAAATACAGCACAATTGAACGATGAGGGATGTTGGATTGATAAGTCAGGAAAGCAGAGATGGATGTTGCTTGATGCATATGTTCTTCCTGTCATCACAATGGCCCATGGTCCAGCCCATATTAGTGCTAAGGGTATTTGCAAGTTGTTAGACCCTGTATGGCTAAATGACAACATTTCGAAGACAGCTGCACATATTGTGAAGTACTGTATGGTGTGCATGATGCACAACCCTGGAAAAGGTACCCCTACCCCACCTGCTAATTTTGCACCACCCACTTTCTCTTTTGAGGTCCTTCAGATGGACTATATAGAGGTAGACAGATGCAATAATTTGAAGTATGTGTTGATGGTTGTCTGTGCGTTCAGTAAATGGGTTGAGGCTTATCCCACTAAAGACAATACAGCCGTTTCGACTGCAAAGGTACTCCTGAAGGAGTTCTTTCCTCGTTTCGGCTTGCCCCGTTTGATTTGGAGTGATAACGGAAGTCATTTTAATGCCAAAGTAATTCAATTGATTTGTGATGGTTTCAGTATCAAGCAAAAGTTTCACGCTGCCAATCATCCACAGTCAGCAGGTTTAGTTGAGAAGTGCAATCGTACTCTCAAACTGAAATTGGCAAAGATTCAGGAGACCACAGGGTTACAGTGGCCAGTCGCTTTACCATTAGCTCTTTTGTCGACAAGAACAACAGCACATTCTAGGACAGGATTGTCACCGTACGAGGTCGTGTTTGGACGCCCGGCAAATGTCTGGAGCGTCCCGCGTCCTCGGCGGTTTTCAGATATTGAGTACCTGTTGTTAATCGACTACCTTTGCCAGTTAACTGAAAATGTGCGTTCTATTCACCAACAGGTCCGGGAATCCCTGCAGCTACATCAGAGGGGCACGGACACAATATTCAGCCTGGTGATTTTGTGTTGGTCCGAAATTTCCAGCGGAAGAAGAGTTTGGAGCCGCGGTGGAAGGGGCCAAAGCAGGTCCTCCTGGCTACATGTACAGCTGTCAAGGTCGCTGGCCGAAAGAACTGGGTGCATGCTACTCACTGTCGCAGGATACCTCTACCCTTGCCCTACGATCAGTGGGTGAGGGATGCAGTAGGGGACTCCGAGTGTGAGACGGTACCTCAGTTTGTCCCCTTTAGTGACGCTAGGCTGACCTGGACCAAAACGGATGAGGAAAATGATGAAGTGCTGAATGCAGCAGTTCCACCGGAAATACGGGCTATCCAGGAGCCCCTTTTCAGTGATTCCTCTGTGCCTGGAGTTACTAGGTATAATTTGCGCCCTCAGCTGAGGAACAGTGCACCAAAGGAGATGTCAGATTAGTTAGGGATGGACTGTGTAAGTTAGGGTGTACTTTGCTATAATACCAACGGAGTTAGTTTAGTGTGATGTGAGATTTGTGCACTGTTTGAACATTGGACAGGGTAGGTCGAAAGTATCCCCTTGGGGGTACATTATCCTGGTCGACGTGGGAACCCGAGCTTAGGACAGAGCAAGCTCCACCGCCGGTGCTCAAGAGCGCCAACGTTTTGATAGACAATAGGTGCCTGTACCAGTGAGGCTCTGACGGGCACTAGGAACTTGTATAGTCTTCTTGATGGCATTTTGCCCCCCCCCTTGCTTTATCGTTTACTATGCATCCCTTTGGCAGGATGGTTGCCGACGAAGAGCAGCCAATGATTCCCCCTGTTTATACACGTATATTTTGGTCTACAAAGAAAAAGATATTATGTTATTCTTGTGATTTTTCTGCTTTTGATTCTGGGTGGGGTGTCCTGGGTTTTGGAACTAGATCAAGATGCACCGTCATGTACTAAACATAAGGTTGTTTCTCAAGTCCGCGCAAAAAGGACAGCCCGAGTAATGTGTTTCTAGACACACATAAAAGGTTTCTTGGAGAAGGTACTGCTTGCTACCCTACTGAGTCTGTTACTAGTTTATGGACTGCATATCCATTGTCACTTGTTAATTACACTTATACTCGGCCCCCTGATTTCGTAGAAGTACAAGGAGTTTTTGTGTTTGGTTATCCAGACCCATGTCTATATCATCGAAAGCCACGAGGCATACGTTATTCAGGATGTAACAACAATACTTATTGTGATAATTTCTATATGGAAGAACAGAATGTAACATTGGCGGGTTGGCATTAAAAAAGAATTGACAGTTCCCCGAGAAGCTGGTTATTACCCTACATGTTCTCCAATTGTCAATTTTAATGACCTCATTCTGTATGTCAATTAGTCAGGGATAGTTCTGCGTAAGGGCACGTACTCTATGGTAGATCCAAAGGACCCTAGTACCGTTGGATGGAATTTTAGGTATGCTACTGTAGATTATGATAGGCCCATTTATGCACACCCAGGGTTTTTCTTTTTATCTAATGGGGCTTATTCCAATATGCACAAAGGTACAAATGATGTGGCCCTTGGGATGGTGTTGCCTTTAGGTGTGCCTTGTAAACATGCGAAGCCTAAGGTCAGATGGGTTAAAAGAACACTGACAAAGGAATTTTGCGAAGGGGTGACTGACCTTGAAGTCAATAATTATAGCAATGTTATCACCTTTGGGTATATTCTCTCCTTCATTATTACCTTTGGAGGTACCGCTATGGCCAGGGGCGAAAAAGCTAGAGAATATTTTGGATGTAAGCTGCAGATATTGTCTAACTCCACGGTAGCGGCTTTGCGTGACATCACCACCCAATTAGAAAGTATGCGAATATACTCCGAGCAGACTAGATATGCTGTTGATTTCATCCTACCTCAGAGCGGTGGTGTGTGCTCAGTAGTAGGAGACCAGTGTGTAGTCGGGATCACTAATATGGAAAAGAACATTACCCAACACATTTTAGACATTCTAGAAAACGTTAAGGAATGGAGAGTGGGAACTGGAGTTGGTCTCTCTTTGGTGGATGAGGTTGGATCCTTGAAAAGGTGATCTATTTCATTGTGCTTCTGATTTCTTGCTGTGCCCTGGTCCAGTGTCTCCCCTTATGTTGCTCTTATTGCACCGCCCTTCTCGCTCCTAAGAGAATATCAATTCATGATACTAATGCAACAATTATGATTCAGAAGGAAGTCGACGACCTCATGCACATGGATGAGGGTATCTTTGAGACTTCTTCCCTCCTTACTGTTTCCCTTCCCGAAGCTGAAGATATGGAGTGCTCATAAGACAATTATTCATGATTTTTTGCATTATATGTTTTTTCTTGCTACTATACAAAATGTTTAGCTCATGCTAAAAGGAGGGTCTGTTGGAATACAAAAAATGTTTTAGCATTGTTTAAGTTAGCATTCGCGGCGCCATTTTGTGTAAGGGCGCCATTTTGTATCATGATCGAAACTAATCCCTTGCCATTTCTAGGAAACGGCCGTCTCTAGGTTATGTTTTTCCGGAGCTGAGTTTTGCTACACTAATGAATTCACTGTTCCTATTAGCGCATACCTTTCCTTTTAGATGTAAGCCTTCTCCCACTTGTCTAGTGGCGGGTACAGGCAGAGTGAACTTGAATAGTAGATAATGTGTGCCCGGTCTCAGAATCGAAACTCACTCCTTTGTAATTTACTGTCCAGCTGCATCTCTCTGGAAAGTTCCATGGTGGGCGTGAAGTGTACATAATGTATCCTTATGCTTGCTGATGTCAGTCCCTCTGCAGCACTCCCTAGAGACTGGGCAGACGGGGCTCCGCGCTGAGCGCACTCTGAATAAACAGATATTGGTTTGTATTCTCTACTGTCTGACCGACTCTTCAGTTGGTATGGAAGGCTGTGTGACCCGGGTGACCCGAATCGGGTCACTTCCTTCAAGTGCACAGACACATCTGCAGGTGATGGACCTCAGTGCACATATAGGTGCACAGACACCTATGCCGAGGATGGACTTCAGTGCACAGACGCATCTACAGAGGATGGACCTCAGTGCACAGACACATCTGCAGGGGGTGGGCTTCAGTGCACACACACCAGTGCAGAGGACGGGCTCAGTGCACAGACACCAGTGTAGAGGATGGAACTCAGTGCTAAGACACCAGTGTACAGGACGGGCCACAGTGCACAGACACCTGTGCAGAGGGTGGACTTCGATGGACAGACACTTGTGCAGAGGACGGGCCTTGGTGCACAGACATTAGTGCAGAGTCACTCATCCAGAGGATGAACCTCAGTGCACAAACAACTATGGAGAGGACGGGTCGCAGTACACAGATACCTGTGCAGCGGACGGCCTCAGTGCAGAGACTCCTATGCAGAGGATGGGCCTCAGTGCACAGGCCTCAGTGCACCGACGCCTGTGCAGAGGACGGGCCTCAGTGCTCAGACACTTGTGCAGAGGAAGGACCTCAGTGCACAGACACCAGTGCAGAGGACGGGCCTCAGTACACAGACACCTGTGCAGAGGAAGGACCTCAGACATCTGTGTAGAGGACGGGACTCAGTACAAAGACACCTGTGCAGAGGATGGACTTCGGTGCACAGACGCATCTACAGAGGATAGACCTCAGTGCTCAGACACATCTGCAGGGGGTGGGCTTCAGTGCACACACACCAGTGCAGAGGACGGGCCTCAGTGCACAGACACCAGTGTAGAGGATGGAACTCGGTGCTAAGACACCAGTGCACAGGACGGACCACAGTGCACAGACACCTGTGCAGAGGGTAGACTTCGATGCACAGACACTTGTGCAGAGGACATGCCTCGGTGCACAGACATTAGTGCAGTCACTCATCAAGAGGATGAACCTCAGTGCACAAAAAACTATGGAGAGGACGGACTCTGTGCAGAGGACGGCCTCAGTGCAGAGACTCCTATGCAGAGGATGGGCCTCAGTGCACAGGCCTCAGTGCACCAACGCCTGTGCAGAGGAAGGACCTCAGACATCTGTGTAGAGGACGGAACTCAGTCCAAAGACACCTGTGCAGAGGATGGACTTCAGTGCACAGATGCATCTACAGAGGATGGGCCTCAGTGCTCAGACACATCTGCAGGGGGTGGGCTTCAGTGCACACACACCAGTGCAGAGCACGGGCCTCAGTGCACAGACACCTGTGCAGAGGATGGACTTCAGTGCACAGACGCATCTACAGAGGATGGACCTCAGTGCTCAGACACATCTGCAGGGGGTGGGCTTCAGTGCACACACACCAGTGCAGAGGACGGGCCTCAGTGCAAAGACACCAGTGTAGAGGATGGAACTCGGTGCTAAGACACTAGTGCACAGGACGGGCCACAGTGCACAGACACCTGTGCAGAGGGTGGACTTCGATGCACAGACAATTGTGCAGAGGACCGGCCTCAGTGCACAGACACCTGTGCAGAGGAAGGACCTCAGACATCTGTGTAGAGGACGGGACTCAGTCCAAAGACACCTGTGCAGAGGATGGACTTCGGTGCACAGACGCATCTACAGAGGATGGACCTCAGTGCTCAGACACATCTGCAGGGGGTGGGTTCAGTGCACACACACCAGTGCAGAGGACGGGCCTCAGTGCACAGACACCAGTGTAGAGGATGGAACTCGGTGCTAAGACACCAGTGCACAGGACGGGCCTCGGTGCACAGACATTAGTGCAGAGTCACTCATCCAGAGTATGAACCTCAGTGCACAAGCAACTATGGAGAGGACGGGTCGCAGTACACAGACACCTGTGCAGAGGACGGCCTCAGTGCAGAGACTCCTATGTAGAGGATGGGTCTCAGTGCACAGACACTTGTGCAGAGGAAGGACCTCAGTGCACAGACACCAGTGCAGAGGACGGGCCTCAGTGCACAGACACCTGTGCAGAGGAAGGACCTCAGACATCTGTGTAGAGGACGGGACTCAGTCCAAAGACACCTGTGCAGAGGATGGACTTCGGTGCACAGACGCATCTACAGAGGATGGACCTCAGTGCACAGACACATCTGCAGGGGGTGGGCTTCAGTGCACACACACCAGTGCAGAGGACGGGCCTCAGTGCACAGACACCAGTGTAGAGGATGGCCTCAGTGCAGAGACTCCTATGCAGAGGATGGGCCTCAGTGCACAGGCCTCAGTGCACCGACGCCTGTGCAGAGGACGGGCCTCAGTCCAAAGACACCTGTGCAGAGGATGGACTTCGGTGCACAGACGCATCTACAGAGGATGGACCTCAGTGCACAGACACATCTGCAGGGGGTGGGCTTCAGTGCACACACACCAGTGCAGAGGACGGGCCTCAGTGCACAGACACCTGTGCAGAGGATGGACCTCAGTGCACAGACATTAGAGCAGAGGGTTGACTTCGATGCACAGACACTTGGGCAGAGAACGGGCCTCGGTGCACAGACATTAGTGCAGAGTCACTCATCCAGAGGATGAACCTTAGTGCACAAACAACTATGGAGAGGACGGGTCGCAGTACACAGACACCTGTGCAGAGGACGGCCTCAGTGCAGAGACTCCTATGCAGAGTATGGCCCTCAGTGTACAGGCCTCAGTGCACAGACGCCTGTGCAGAGGACAGACCTCAGTGCACAGACAACAGTGCAGAGGACGGGAATCAGTGCAGATACTTGTGCAGAGGAAGGACCTCAGTGCACAGACTTCAGTGCAGAGGACGGGCCTCAGTGCACAGACACTTGTGCAGAGAAAGGACCTCAGTGCACAGACACCAGTGCAGAGGACGGGCCTCAGTGCACAGACACCTGTGCAGAGGAAGGACCTCAGACACCTGTGTAGAGGACGGGACTCAGTCCAAAGACGCCTGTGCAGAGGATGGACTTCAGTGCACAGACATCAGTGCAGAGGATAGGCCTCAGTGCACAGTCACCTGTGCAGAGGACGAGTGCGCAGATATCAGTGCAGACACCTGTGCAGACGACGGGCCTCAGTGCACAGACATCAGTGCAGAGGACGGGCCTCAGTGCAGAGCCCCGGGTCCAGAGCTGCCCCTCTTCGCCCCCGTTGGCACAGCAGCCCCTCCCAGGCACAGACATCAGAGCTCAGCGCCTGAAGCAACATCACACATTAGCTAAACACTTGCTAATGACCTACCAGCGTGAGGTGTCAGCACAGCGCTGTCTCCTCGCTTCTCACAGCCATGTCACCAGCTGCTCCCCCCACACATGGGGAGACACTACAGCGGGGCGTCTCTCTGTGTGCAGGCTGGTGTCTCACTCTCCCACCACATACCCACAGACAGCGCCAAGAAAGCGCCTGGGGTGGCAGAGGCTGGAGGCCTCGTGGTACCTCTCTAAAGGGGGGGGCTGGGGGGGTTGCTCGGGCTAGGACCCAGAATCTCTATTTACTCCTGGGAGCTCTGAATCTCACTGTAGGGAGGACGCAGGATGTCGGCCCGCGTCTCACTCTGCAGGCAAAGAAGGGTGTTACACGCTTCTAGGAGCTTTGTCCGGATTGTGGCATGCAAACGACGCAGCTCTAAGCCGTTTATCAGGGCTGAGAGCACTCAGTAACAGCATCGGTCTAGGCGCTTTGTCTGTGGCACACAGGTACGGTATAGTTAAGCTGTGGTGCAAGTTACAAGCATAAAGTTAGATTACACATTTACATAGCGCTAGGAGGTTTGTCGTGGAATAAAACACAGTTACGCAGCTCTAGGCACTTTCTTCATGACAGACAGTAGAATTAGAGGTCTTTAGTCACTATCGGGACATAGCACGAGTTGTTTTGTTCTGGTATTACGTGCAAGGAGCAGATCTTTACACAGCTCTGTGGTGCATGGCATAACGCCGCGTTTCACAGCGCACAGAGCTATACGACATCTAGGAGCCTTGGCTATGGCTTAGAGCACTGAAACAGACAACTAGCGCTTTATCGATAGTGCATTGCACAAGGTCACACAGGTCTTGGCGCTACTAGCTGCAAAGTGTTTAACAGCTCCGATATTGTGTCAGTGGCTGTATCACATTATGTAGTCCCAGGCGCAGTGTCCGAGGCACACAGCAAAATTAACTTACACCCCAGCCCTTTGTCCAGCGTGCATGGCAGGGTGCTATGCGTGTGCTGCACAGCCTTAAGACTGTGCTGGTGACTGCCAGCACAACATTACACAGTCCCATGCATGCAGCAAAATTAGCTCAGTCACACCCCCAGCGCTTTGGGACAGGCAGCAGTTGGTTACACACCCGTCTGAAGAGGGCAAGAAACACTTTTAATAGGAGAATAACTTCTTTCTGGCTTTCTGAAACATCCACAGCTGGGATGGGGGGGGGGTGGGGGGTACTCATTTATGGGGCTTTGGCGTAGGGCAGCACAACAAGGCACCCTGCTGCGCTGCCCCATAACAAAGTGAAGGGCAGGAATGCACCATATGTACCCAGTACAGTGCATTCCTTCCCCTGCGCTGGTGCCGTTTCAGCAGCCTAGCGCCAATGCAGACCCCCTTGCAGGGGCGCATGTGTTGTCAGAAGGATTGTTTGCGTGCAGGAAGGGGCACCGCCCATGGAACACCCACCGCAACGCCCATGGAACACCCACTGCAACGCCCATGGAACGCCCACCGCAACGCCCATGGAACGCCCACCGCAACGCCCATGGAACGCCCACCGCAACGCCCATGGAACACCAATCGCAACGCCCATGGAACACCCACCGCAACGCCCATGGAACGCCCACCGCAACGCCCATGGAACACCCACCGCAATGCCCATGGAACGCCCACCGCAACGCCCATGGAACACCCACCGCAACGCCCATGGAACACCCACCGCAACGCCCATGGAACATCCACCGCAACGCCCATGGAACGCCCACCGCAACGCCCATGGAACGCCCACCGCAACGCCCATGGAACGCCCATGGAACGCCCATCGCAACGCCCATGGAACGCCCACCGCAACGCCCATGGAACACCTATCGCAACGCCCATGGAACACCCACCGCAACGCCCATGGAACGCCTCCTTTGCATAGAGTAATGCAACGCAGTGATTTGCGCTGCGTTGCATTACTCCATTTATTTATTTATTTGATGAGTTTTATATAGCGCTGGCTAGACCCAGAGGTATCAGAGCGCTTTACATGAGGATCATTGCGTTACAAGTTACAAATTACATCTGTTACAAAAGCATAGTAAAACAGCTGGGAGACGAGGAGCACTGTGCCCAATGTCCGGCTGGGTAGGTGACGGCCGAGGGGGTGAACCAGGGCCAATCTCCTCTATAGCTGTCTAGCAGCTCCACCGGGCATCAGCCATGTTGCTCAGGTCTCAGCGGTCAGGAGAAACAAGAATAGCAGTTTTGCATAGTTACATTTAGTTACAGTTGCCTAGTCAAACATAGTGTGAAGCCACGCACAGTGGCTTAGCATGGCTGCATACATATGACAGAGGTTTGCGTCGTGCATGTACCATGTTGCGTGGTGCAAGCATGACGCAAAGCACTCATACACATGCCCCTAAAGGCTTTAAGCAGACAGGGTGAAACATGAGCATCATTAAACAAGCCGCTCCGGAGCCCTTGAGCCGAACCATCATCTGCTACTTGTCCACTTCCATAGTTTACACTACTCACTCTAAGCGTCGACGAGCACAGTCGAAAAAGGTACTCTGGAGGGCAGTCAGCAGTACTCCTGCACTACTCCTTTACAGACTCCCAGGTCTTTGTGAATTGGCCCTAAAACATCTAAAATGGGAATAAAACCGTAATATTCACGGAACAGTCAATTAAAAACAGCATAACCAGAAAGAACTGCCACCTTTGTGCAATTTTACTACTGTGGAATTGGACGCGGGGCAGGCAGGAGTATATTAAACACACCCTTGTAGTACTTTTTACTATACTCAAAAATGTTTTTCTGAATCCGCCTCCGAATCTTTAGTAAATGCTACTTTCGCCAATGATGAGATGCCAGACTCTGAGCTTAATGTCCTCAAAAGGGCCTGGACTTCAGAATTCTTGGGAAAGGGAGGCACATGCATGTAATGGGCTGTGAGAAGTCGTTTTATTTTGTAAACAATTGCTTAGGTCTAGGGAAACAAAGTTTGGAAAGATTTGGAAAGTTTCAACACAACGCATTCTACATTGAAAAGCGCCATAAAATGGAAACTGGCAAAGAAAAATTCTGCAGATTTTACCTTGCCCGGAATTTTGACCCAAACACTCAAGTACTGCACGTGGACAAAAAAATGGGTGGAGGGATCTGGGCTTTTGTGCTACAACTGTCAGGGCCCAATCTTTTGTGGTGGCACAGTCTTCACATATGGCTACACCCAAGAGCCATAATAAGATAAGTATAGAGAAAGATGGGAGATTGTGTCTTCTTGATTTGCGTTTTTTTAATGCAGAATAAATTCCAATGGTTCTTTGGTGCTATTAAAGTACATTTGCATTTATTAGTATTTCCATACATGAAATAGAAACAGGAGTGGTGAAGAGACAGCCACATCTATGCCCCAAATACTCTGGTACTGCACATCTATGCCCTAAATACTCAAGTACTGCACATCTTTGCTCCAAATACTCAAGTACTGCACATCTGTGCCCCAAATACTCAAGTACTGCACATCTATGCACTGAATACTCAAGTACTGCACATCTGGGTCCTGAATACTCAAGTACTGCACATCTGTGCCCCAAATACTCAAGTACTGCACATCTATGCCCCAAATACTCAAATACTGCACATCTATGCCCTAAATACTCAAGTACTGCACATCTTTGCTCCAAATACTCAAGTACTGCACATCTGTGCCCGAAATATTCAAGTACTGCACATCTATGCCCTAAATACTCAAGTACTGCACATCTTTGCTCCAAATACTCAAGTACTGCACATCTGTGCCCGAAATACTCAAGTACTGCACATATGTGCCCCAAATACTCAAGTACTGCACATATATGTCCCACATACTCAAGTAATGCACACCTGTGCCCCAAATACTCAAGTACTGCACATCTATGCCCGAAATACTCAAGTACTGCACATCTATGCCCCAAATACTCAAGTACTGCACAGCTATACCCCGAATACTCAAGTACTGCACATCTATGCCCCGAATACTCAAGTACTGCACATATATGTCCCAAATACTCAAGTAATGCACATCTGTGCTCCAAATACTCAAGTACTAAACATCTATGCCGCAAACACTCAAGTACTAAACATCTGTGCCCCAAATACTTAAGTACTGCACATCTATGACCCAAATACTCAAGTACTGCACATCTATGCCACAAATACTCATGTACTGCACATCTATGACCCAAATACTCAAGTACTTCACATATGTGACCCAAATACTCAAGTACTGCACATCTATGACCCAAATACTCAAGTACTGCACATCTATGACCCAAATAGTCAAGTACTGCACATCTATGCCACAAATAATCAAGTACTGCACATCTCTGCCCCGAATACTCAAGTACTGCACATCTATGACCCAAATACTCAAGTACTGCACATCCGTGCCCCGAAAACTCAAGTACTGCACATCTTTGACCCAAATACTCACGTACTGCACATCTATGACCCAAATACTCAAGTACTACACATCTATGACCCAAGTACTCAACTACTGCACATCGTACCAAGCGGGTTGACTCAAGTTTGCATCTGAAGAACCAATATTAAAAACGTACATTTAAAATGGCACAGTTTTATAAACAAAAAAAGAATTATTATAAGCTGCACTCACCACATAAAATGTGTATGACTATGTTAACTTGTCCTTTAAACATTGTGTTTAAAAGATTAAAAACATGGTAAATCAAACAAATGCAAAAATGTATTCTGAGCAAGCTCTGAAGCCATAAAGCAGGAGGATTTATTTTAAAATTAGAATTTAAAGCCAGGAAGCAAGTTTAAGTAAACATAACTACATTGCAAAAGGGTGTTGGAGCTAGTGGTATCTCCGTTACCAAACCTCAAGGTTAGCGTATTTATTTTTAAGCTGGAGCACTGAATTAAAGTGAAGCAAAGAAATATATGTTTCAGACTTTAAATATCAAATAACGTTAAGAAGACCTATTTTTTAATGAAATTGATCACTTTAACATGATTTTCAAAATGTATGGTTTGATTTAAAATAGTTTTTCAAGATCAAGTTTACATCATAAATAAGTATATTTTGAAAAGTTATGCCACTTCCTACTGCTGAATACTCTGTGCTCCTGGACCTCTAGGTAGGGTCCCGTAGAGGCCTGGGGAGATATCTACGACCTGTCTACAGGGAGTAGCAACACAATAAAGATGATGGGCGGAATGCTGAACATTGTCAAACATTCACCCCCAGTCACAGGTCTGGGTTTAATCCATTGTGTTTTTTGCTCACCACGCCGCCCCTGTTTGGACCCAGCCATATGCAAATCAGTCTTGACCCTGCTCCCCATGGGAACAGTTCAGACCGAATATATATATTGGTCATTTTTCAGGGGGCATCTCTAAGATGCCCTCTGAGTAAATTTCATAATAAAGCCAACACTGGCATCAGTGTGGGTTTATTATGCTGAGATGTTTGGTACCAAACTTCCTAATTTTAAGTAAAGCCATCATAGAGCTGTGGAGTTTGTAATGAAAAACTCCCAGCCGATGTACTAAAAATCTCTTCACTGCACTGTAGATGGCACAGACACTGTAGGGGCTTATTGCTCATGCAGCTATGGCCTCACCCGTGGTATGGTGCACCCTGCCTTAGGGCTGTAAGGCCTGTTAGAGGGGTGACTTGCCCATGCCAAAGGCAGTGTTGGTGGGCAAGGCACACAGGGATGTGTGCCATGTGGACTCTTCAGTTTGGTCTGCACCAAAACACGCAGCCTGCAATGGCAGTGTGTGAGTGTTAAGGTGAAGGGTCTCTGAGAGTGGCATAATACATGCTGCAGCCCTCAGAGGCCCTTCCTGGTCACAAGGCCCTTGGTACCAGGGGAACCTTTTAGAAGGGACTTACATGTGGCCCAGAGGTGTGCCAACTGTGGGTAACAAAGGTACAGTTTTGGGAAAGAAAACAGGTGCTGGGGCCTCCTTAACAGGATCTCAACACACACTCAGTCAAGTTGGCATCAGGTATCTGGCAAAACGTTAGGGGGTTACCATGCAAAAAGAGGTACTTTCGTACACAAGCCCCCCAGATGAAAGAGGATGAGACTAACCTTTCCCAAGAAAGTCTTCATTGTCTAAGTGGGAGAACCTAGAAAGTCCTTTTGCATTAGCACGGGCAGTCCCAGGTCTATGTTCCACTGTAAAGTAAATTCCCTGTAGGGAAATGGACCACCTCAACAGTTTAAGATTTTCACCTTTCATTTGCATTAGCCATCTGAGGGGTCTGTGGTCAGTTTGGATTAGGAAGTGACTCCCAAGCAGGGAGGGTTTCAGCTTCTTCAGGGACCAAACCACAGCAAAGGCCTCCCTCTCAATGGCGTCCAACGCTGCTCCCTGGGGAGAAGCCTTCTGCTTATAAAAGCGACAGGTTGATCTTGTCCATCATCATTGGTCTGGGATAGGACCACTTCTATCCCGAGCACAGAGGCATCAGTCTGCACTATGAACTGCTTGGAGTAATCTGGAGCCTTGAGAATAGGCGCTGAGCACATTTCCTCTTTCAGTGTGTCAAAAGCCTTTTAGCAGCCTACTGTCCAGTTCACTTTCTTTGGCATTTTCCTGGAGGTGAGTTCTGTGAGGGGAGTAACAATGGACCCATATCCCTTCACAAACCTCCTGTAGTACCCAGTCAAGCCAAGGAATGCCCTGACTTGGGTCTGGGTTGTTGGAGCTGCCCAGTCCAGGATAGCCTGGATCTTGGGCTGTAAGGGTTGCACTTGGCTCACCAACAAGGTGGCCCAAGTACACCACAGTGCCCTGCCCTATCTGGCACTTGGATGCTTTGATAGTTAAGCCTGCAGTTTGCAGGGCTTTTAAAACCTTCCCAAGGTGGACCAGGTGATCCTGCCAGGTGGAACTAAAGACAGCAATATCATCTAGATAAGCTGCACTAAAGGCCTCCAATCCAGCAAGGACTTGATTCACCAACCTCTGGAAGGTGGCAGGGGCATTCTTTAAACCAAAGGGCATAACAGTAAACTGATAATGCTCATCAGGTGTGTAGAATGCTACCTTTTCTTTTGCTCTTGGTGCCATGCCAATCTGCCAGTACCCTGCAGTTAAGTCAAAGGTACTTAGAAATGTGGCTGCCCCTAACTTGCCTAGCAGCACATCAGCCCTGGGTATGGGGTGAGTATGTGTCTTAGTGACAGCACTAAGACCTCTATAGTCCACACAGAACCTCTTCTATCTTTTTCCACCCTTGGGGTGAGGTTTGGGGACTAAGACCACTGGGCTGGCCCAGGGACTCTCAGAGGGCTCAATACCCCTAACTCCAGCATCTTGCTGACTTCAGCTTTGATGAGCTCCTTAACTTGGTCGGACTGCAGATAGAGCTTTGTTTTGACAGGCAAGTTATCCCCAGTGTCCACATCATGGGTACACTTGTGTGTCTGGCCAGGGATGAAGGATAAGAGCCCAGCATACTGTTGCAGGACATGCCTACAGTCGGTCTGCTGTTAGGCAGTAAGGGTTTCTGAGTAGAGAACTCCATAAAGGTCAGGGAGAGGTTCACTCTCTGTCTCCTGATCCTCATCAGTGACCAACGGCATATACACATCAGCCCTGTCACAGAAAAGTTTCAGGCAGTTCACATGGATCACCCTCTTGAGGTGCCTGCGAGTGCCCAGGTCAACCAAGTAGGTGACCTCACTTTTCTTTTCTAAGATGAGTAAGGGCCACTCCATTTGTCCTGGAGGGCCCTTGGTGTCACAGGCTCCAAAACCCACATGTTTTGCCCTGGTTGGAACTCAACCTGTGCAGTTTTTTGGTCAAACCACAGCTTCTGGAGCTGTTGGCTGGCCTCAAGGTTTTCGGATGCCTTTTCTATGTACTCTGCCATCCTGGAACGTAGGCCTAGTCCATAGTCCACCACATCTTGTACAAGAGACAGTGATCCCCTCACAGGATGGCCAGAAGTTCAAAGAGAGAAAAGCCTACTCCCTTCTGAGGCACTTCCCTGTAAGTGAGCCCCATTATCATGCCTTTCAATGTCTTGTTGAATCTCTCAACAAGGACATTGGTTTGTGGATGATAAGGTGTGAATTTGTAGTTCACTCCACACTCGTTACACATGTGTTTCAGGTATGCAGGCATGAAGTTGGAACCTCTGTCTGACACCACCTCCTTAGGGAACCCTACCCTGGTGAAGACACCAATGAGGGGTTTGGTTACTGCAAGAGCTGCTCTGTAGTAGCCTTAAGGGGAATTTCTTCAGATACCTGGTAGCATGATCCACTACTACCAGAATGTATTTCTTTCCTGCGGCTATATATGGTTCTAGTTGTCCCACTATGTCCACCCCAATGTTTTCAAAGGGAACCCCAACCGCTGGTAGTGGAATTAAGGGGGCCTTTGGGTGTCTACTTGTTTTGCCAAAGGCCTGATAGGTGACACAGGAGCCGACAAACTCCTTTACTTTCTGAGACCTCTGGGGCCAATAGAAATGGCTGACAAGCCTTTCCCAAGTTTTAGTTTGACCCAGATGCCCAGCTAGGGGGATGTCATTGGGCAATGTAAGTAGGAACTCTCTATACAGCTGAGGCACTACCACTTTCCTAGTGGCACCAGGTTTGGGGTCTATGGCCTCAGTTTACAGGAGTCCCTCCTCCCAATAGGTCCTGTGGGAGCCACTGACATCTACCTTTTCCTGTGCAGCAGCTTGCTGTCACAGGCTCTCAAAAGTGGGACAGACCTGCTGTCCAAGGCACAGCTAATCCCTAGAGGGTCCCCCTGGGCCCAGGAGCTCAATCTGGTAAGGTCCAAGTTCCATGGGCTCAGTTCCCTCTTGGGCTGACAAGTCCTCTCCCCGAGGAGAGGGGTGCTGAGCATTTTGCTGTTGAGAAGCTGGTCCCCCAATCTTCTTACCTTTCCTCTTGGAAGGTTGGGCCATACTTTCAGGCTCCAATCCTTCTTTTTCACCCTGTGCTCGGCTTTGTGCTCTGGTTTTGACACACACTGTCTCAGGGATGTGCAGCATTGCTGCATGGGCTTTCAGCTCTACCTCTGCCCATGTTGAGGTCCCCAGGACATTTCAAAGCAGACAGGCAACTGGACGTTTTGGAGAGACCACTGCCTGTTTCTGGCCAGACGGTAGAGTGAATGCATTTGGTATACAAACTCATACAGGGCAGGAACACACACTCAATGACTGATTCCAGGCCAATGTTTTGTAAAAAAATATATATATTACTTTAGCTACTTTTATTTCTAGGAACCAAGTTGAACTCAGTTACAGGTAAGTAGACTTTTATGCAATACTCTCAATTACTGGCAATAGGTTTTGATAGCATCAATCAACACTTTACATGTGCATGAAATGCTTTTCAATACAGAAAGATACTTTGTATTTTAGGATCACACTTAGTTCAGTACAGTGAGAGACCAAGCAATCCTATGGGGAAAAAGACAGGTGAGTAACTTACAGGTAAGTAAGCGGTTCACAAGTTCAGTCTCCGGGGGTTTGGGTCAACACTGGGCCAGGGTCTGACCCAGGTAGGTACTGCATCACCAGTAGCACTTGGGCAGCCGGGTGCAGAGGTCACTGGGCTCAATGTTATATTATGGAGGCTGGAGGTACCTCAAAGAGGCACCGGTTACAGGTAATATCTGCCATTCAGAGACTCAGGCCCTGGGGGTTGAGATCAGCACTGGAGGAGCCACCAAGGAGCACTGAGACTGCACCACCAGCAGCACAGGGGCGGTCGGGTGCAAAGTGCAAAGGAGGCGTCAGGAAACCCATTGAAAC
The DNA here is from genome assembly GCA_963921515.1 of Calotriton arnoldi. Classification (NCBI taxonomy): domain Eukaryota; kingdom Metazoa; phylum Chordata; class Amphibia; order Caudata; family Salamandridae; genus Calotriton; species Calotriton arnoldi. The sequence goes on from CAWUFW010000053.1 coordinate 2,319,232, forward strand.
CAATGGAGATCCTTGGTTGGGGAAAACGGCTGCAGACTCGGTTTTGAAGGCTGACTGATGGAATCCCATGACTGGAGAGGTAAGTTGGATAGAGGGGGATGATGGGACACTGTTGGTTGGGCACACCAAGGCCGGGAGGGTGCGGGGTGTCTTGTGGCATCAGGTTTTCTCACCAGATTCGGTCAGGGGTCCCTGCAGGTTGAGGTTGCAGGCATCGAGGGGGAGGTTAGGAGAGGTTGTCCAACACTGGATCCCAGGTCAGGATCACTGGGGAGACTTCACTGGGTTTGTAGGCCATCTGGCCTCGGCCCGTGGGCATTGGGTGCAGAGTGGTGCAAGTATCACGGATCCGGCAAAAGTGGAGCCTGCCCATGGGGGTGGGCATCTCCACTTGTTGGAGCTGCCCAAATCAGCAAAGCATAAGGTGAGAGCCTTTGGGGCTCACCACCAAGTGTTAATGTTCCTGCCAGGGGGAGGTGTGAAGCACCTCCACCCAGACCAGGCTTTGTTATTGACCTCCAAGAGCACAAAGGCTCTCACCCCATGAGGTCAAAACCCTGTCTGGTGGTGGCTGGCTGGCGGGGACCAGTCAGCCAATACACTAGAAGTTAGTTGTTTTTCAGGGGGCATCTTTAAGATGCCCTCCGAGAACATTTCATAATAAATCCATCACTGGCATCAGTGTGGGTTTATTATGCTGAGAAGGTTGGTATCAAACTTCCTAATTTTAAGTAAAGCCATCATGGAGCTATGGAGTTCGTAGTGACAAACTCCCAACCCATGTACTCAAAATGGCTTCACTGCACTTACAATGTCTGTGGATGGCAAAGACACTGTAGGGGCATATTGCTCTTGCAGCTATGCCCTCACCTGTGGTATGGTGCACCCTGCCTTGGTGCTGCAAAGCCTATTAGAGGGGTGACTTACCTATGCCAGGCCAGTGGGTTGTAGGCATGGCACACAGTAATGTGGGCCATGTCGACTCTTTAGTTTGGTCTGCACCAAAACACGAAGCCTGCGATGGCAGTGTGTGGGTGTTAAGTTGAGAGGTCTCTGAAGGAGGCATAATACATGCTGCAGCCCTCAGAGTCACAAGGCCCTTGGTATCAAGGGTACCTTTTACAAGGGACTGGCCCAGAGGTGTGCCAATTGTGGAAACAAAGGTACAGTTTTGGGAAATAATACAGGTGCTGGGGCCTGGTTAGCAGGGTCCCAGCTCACACCCAGTCAAGTTGGCATCAGGTATCTGGCAAAAGGTTGGGGGTAGCAAACACAAGGAGATGATGGACGGAGCACTGAAACATTTTAGACACTCACCCCCAGTCACAGATCTGGGTTGAATGATTGAATCCATCATCGTTCTTTAGCTCACTTCGCCACCCCAGTTCAGACCCAGCCATATGCAAATCAGTCTTGACCCTGTGCCTCATGGGAACGGTCCAGCCTGAACTGCCAAGCCAGGTCCTCCCTGGACCGGAAACAAGCATCCTGGGACCAGTTTCAGGGTAACACTCCTCATCAGCTAGGCTAGCTTGCAGTGGCAAAGTGAACAAGGGACCAAGGGAAGTTGGGGTTAACCCTGCAAAAAGAGGCACTTTCCTACAACACCCTTACCACTCTCCTGTGTTGTGGGCGTGGCTCCTTATCCACACTTGTTCTTTGTGGAATGCTCCGATTTTTCCCAAACCTGATGACTGCAATGCTGTAACCTTGATGGCAGCACCCACCACTCTGAAAATTGTTGCAGCATCACTGTGTTAGACTGTCTCGTGATCTGAGGTGCGCCTGCATGTTAGGCTGTCTCCTCTATAGTAGGTCTCTGCGTGTCAGGATGTATGTTCCATGCTCACGGTCTGCATGTCAGACTGTCTCCCTACTGGGGAGTGTGTCTGTTTCAGTGACAGGTGCTTACAAGCCAGGACGTCTCTTCCATGTGAGGTGGCTGTATGATTGTCTGTCTGAGAAGTGACTGCCAGTCAGGCTGTCTCCTACCTGCTGCCTCCTCCATGTGGGATTCCTGCACATCAGACTGTCTCTCCCATAAGAAGTGCCTGCATTCCATGCTGTCACATGCCTGGCATTCAGGAGTACATTAAAGAGGCCTTCTTTTGTTCTGCTGTCTGCTGCAACTGCCTTTGTTTCTCCTGGTGGAGGGGGCAGAACAAAGTGCCATTGTATCCTTAAGGGCAGTGGGTGGGATGGGGGGGTGGCTTGGGTAAGGAGCACCGTAGAGAGAGACCTCAAGTACTTTGGGAGGAGAGAGAGGTGTAGCAGGGCGGCCGCCAGGGGCGGTTTCTCCATTAGGGCTCAGAGGCTGCGCCCCTCTGCAATTCCTACACATTTACATAAAAACATATTAAATAGATTGATATATTTAGAGATACAATCGTATCTCTAAATAAATTGATGAATTTAAGTCTGGGCTGGGCTGTCTGTTTCAGGCTGCCTGCCCCGCCTCACTCTGAAGCAGGAGACGGAAGCCAGGCAGTAAATCAACTTTCGGAACTGTGATGGAGGACACAGGGCTTTCTGTTTTAAATCCCTTCATTGCTATTGTGGTCTATGGTTGCATGCACTTTGTAGGTCAGTGACGCAATAAACGTCTTGGTTTTGGGCGTCAGAGACTTCACCCCTGCGTTATTTCAGATGTCCGTCATTCAAAGGCAGAGATCCCACCCTTTCGTCATACGTGAGGGTGGATACAAGTACGTCTGATCTGGTGCCTTGTTCTCGGTAATGGTAAGTGTTTGCATGCTAATGTTGCGTTATGTATATTGTGCTGAGACCCCTCGTCACGTTAACCTCCCCCACTGTGACACCCAAGTCCCTGGCTGCACGTTGCTGGCTCCGCTAGAAGTGGAGCTGCTGTATTTGTTCCCCCGCAAAATGGATCCAAATAACGAGCAGGATTCTTGTTCCCTTGCGAAGTTGATCCAAATATCTGAGTCAGGCAAGGCGAGAAATATGTGCTTACATTGGACAGTTCTCTGATATATGACATTAAAACTGGCCCTGAGCACATGCCCCTAAGTAAACACTGATGCCAAAAAGATGGATTGACTTGCAAACAATGAATGTTAAAAACGTCAAGGGAATGCATTTCAGCGATTTAGTTCCTCTCTTATTTCACATGCTTTACTTAATCTTGCATTCCCCACGAGTTAGCTATTTTATAATGTTGTTTATCTGTATTTTTTTCTGTGCATACTTTGAAGCTTGAGCCATGCCAGGTGTTTATAAGGGGCTTTGATAAAGCGCTGAAGCCAAACAAAAAGTGCCTGTCAGTGGGTTGGCCTCTCTGCAGAGCACACAGAACAATGTTTACGCATTCCATTTGCAACTGAAATTCTGTGGATATGTGTGTGAAGGGGGTACACAGATGTAAAAATATTTGCAAGGCAAAAGTAAGAGAAATTAAAGTGCTTAAGTTTGAGGGAGTGCAGTGCATGTTTGGGGCGGTGAAGTGACAGAGATGCGAGGAAGTGCGTTCAGGGAAGAGTGAAAAGAGGATGCTGAAGAGGAAAGAGAGGTGGTTGAAGATGTGCAGATGGACAACATATGCAGAAAAAAGAGGATACATATCTAACATAAAGCACACATAACTAAAGGCCAAAACTCCTTCCACAGGCCTTGATGCTATTTAATTCACAGACACAGTTTCAGAATTGAGACATTTCCAATGTTCATTATTTATAACAAATCATTGTTGTTACTCATTTATTTTAAGCAGCTAACACCCAGTGACAAAGCCAATCGGACTGACAGGCTTTAGGTGCAGTCAGTTGTTGTGTCATTTATCTGGATACAATTACATCTCAGAGAGAAACCAAAATACCGGTCAGGTGGCACACTTTGGGAATCACAGAAATGTATTTCACATGTTCCTTTATAGAGAGCCCCCACTTTTTTCAACCCACTTAAACACCTGTCTGCACATATTTCTATATGACTGGTTGCAGCCAGCAGCTGTGGGTGCTTCTTGAAGCCTGGTTAGAGCATATTTTTCCAAAGTTAATGCTGCATGCAGTGCAAGACACTGGGCAAGCATACATTATAAAGGGCTAAAGTTGTCATGCAGAACAATTTACACATTACAGTAACTGTTGAACATATTAATGCAGGAAGATATTGGGCAGTTTTTAATGTATTTAATATTTCAAGACTATACGTGCCCACTGCTTTATAAGCCTTGCTTTATCGCTACATTAATTCGCTTTAAAATACACCATTTGCCAATCTTTTTTTCATTGCTTTCTTGGGAGAGGGACTCATCCTGAACCCCAGGTTCGTCCGTTGAACTTGTTCACATCGCTCGCTATATAAAAGTCATGCCCAACGCTTATGCCCACCACATTCAAATGTCACCAGCTGCCACTGGCGGCCACACTCGAGGGTCCAAATGTCAGCCCTGGAAGAAAGTGTGGCGGGGTATATGTTGGGTGGAGGGGTGGCTGGGTAAGCGAATGCCCTAACCCACCCATCCTGAGGCACTAACCCACCCATTCTATAGTCAAGGCCTCGGCCTATGGTTACCTTTTGGTTTCATGCGACTGGGCCCTGGAACCGTCAAGGGCTGCCCGGCCCTGCCGAGACAGGCACTACTTGAGAAAGACACGTCTTGCCTAAGAGATGAAGTTGAGGGTATAAACCCTAACTTCTAGAGATGAATGTCTCATTTTCCACGTTATTCCCAGACCCGTGATGTTTTATACCCCATCCTCTTTGGTGCAGACAGATGCCACCGCCCCTTCTCCTGGTACAGGGCAGTGGTCCTTCTTCAGTTTCACTCACTCAGATTTTCTTTGGCACCAGAAGAGGTCTAAGGGTGGCTTTAGAGAGGCTGAAACAGTCTCTCGGAGACGTTTTGAGTCCTGGGCAAAGAGGCCAATTACACAGTCTTCCCACCTTCCTAGGGTCCCCTGTGAAAGTGAACCTGCTCTGTATCTAACCTTCTCTCTGCCAAACTCTAGCTGTCTTTGTAGGACCAGCGTCATTTCAAGGGTTTGTGGGGTTCAAGATTGGCATATTCCTTTTTTTTCTAAAATATTATTTATTGGTTTTACTCATTGGCAATACAAACAGTAAACATTTTCATCTTTATATGGACAATGCATATTTAACTATTTTTGATCTACCCCATTTGAGAAACTTTGTTTGGCATCATCTTGGCTTGAATTAGCAGAAACTGAAAATTAAAGGTGTTCGGAGCAAGGGCCCCCACAATATGTTTTGCCCGTGGCCCTAAAAATAGTTATTACAACACTGGTGTTGCTCACTCTCCACTTCTCGCAAACCACACCATGGAAGATTCTCTTCTCTCTGGGTTTGTGGTTTGAAGACCTTCTGGGATAGGATGGTGGAAGAGAGTATTAGGTGGTACCAAAACTAGGCCCTGTGGTACTCGCGATGTAAAGGGAAGGAACGCAGGGTGGTTGAAGGACGAAGCATGAGGTGGAACCATCGCTAGGCACCCGTGATACTCACGATGTAAAGGGACAGGAACGCAGGGTGGGGGAATGACGAAGCATGAGGTGAAACCAATGCTGGGCACCCGTCGTACTCACGATGTAAAGGGAAGGAAGCACAGGGTGGAGTAAGGACGAAGCATGAGGTGGAACCAACGCTGGGCACCCGTGGTACTCACGATGTAAAGGGAAGAAAGCGCAGGGTGGTTGAATGACGAAGCAGGAGGTGGAACCAAAACTAGGCCCTGTGGAACTCGCGATGTAAAGGGAAGGAAGCGCAGGGTGGGGGAAGGACGAAGCATGAGGTGGAACCAACGCTGGGCACCCCTGGTACTCACGATGTAAAGGGAAGGAAGCGCAGGGTGGTTGAAGGACAAAGCAGGAGTTGGAACCAACACTGGGCACCCCTGGTACTCACGATGTAAAGTGAAGGAAGCGCAGGGTGGTTGAAGGACGAAGCATGAGTTGGAACCAAAGCTGGGCACCCCTGGTACTCACGATGTAAAGTGAAGGGAGCGCAGGGTGGTGGAAGGGCGATGCATGAGTTGGAACCAACGCTGGGCACCTGTGGTACTCACGATGTAAAGGGAAAGAAGCGCAGGGTGGGGGAAGGACGAAGCATGAGGTGGATCCAACGCTGGGCACCCCTGGTACTCACGATGTAAAGGGAAGGAAGCGCAGGGTGGTTGAAGGACAAAGCAGGAGTTGGAACCAACACTGGGCACCCCTGGTACTCACGATGTAAAGTGAAGGAAGCACAGGGTGGTTGAAGGACGAAGCATGAGTTGGAACCAAAGCTGGGCACCCCTGGTACTCACGATGTAAAGTGAAGGGAGCGCAGGGTGGTGGAAGGGCGATGCATGAGTTGGAACCAACGCTGGGCACCTGTGGTACTCACGATGTAAAGGGAAAGAAGCGCAGGGTGGGGGAAGGACGAAGCATGAGGTGGATCCAACGCTGGGCACCCCTAGTACTCACGATGTAAAGTGAAGGAAGCGCAGGGTGGTTGAAGGACCAAGCAGGAGTTGGAACCAACGCTGGGCACCCCTGGTACTCACGATGTAAAGTGAAGGAAGCGCAGGGTGGTTGAAGGACGAAGCATGAGGTGGAACCAACGCTGGGCCCCCGTGGTACTCACGATGTAAAGGGAAGGAAGCGTAGGGTGGTTGAAGGACGAAACATGAGGTGGAACCAACGCTAGGCACCCCTGGTACTCACGATGTAAAGTGAAGGAAGCGCAGGGTGATTGAAGGACGAAGCATGAGTTGGAACCAACGCTGGGCACCCCTGGTACTCACGATGTAAAGTGAAGGAAGCGCAGGGTAGTTGAAGGACGAAGCATGAGTTGGAACCAACGCTGGGCACCCCTGGAACTCACGATGTAAAGTGAAGGAAGCGCAGGGTGGTGGAAGGATGATGCATGAGTTGGAACCAACGCTGGGCACCCCTGGTACTCATGATGTAAAGTGAAGGAAGCGCAGGGTGGTTGAAGAACGAAGCATGAGTTGGAACCAACGCTGGGCACCCCTGGTACTCACGATGTAAAGTGAAGGAAGCGCAGGGTGGTGGAAGGACGATGCATGAGGTGGAACCAACGCTAGGCACCTGTGGTACTCACGATGTAAAGGGAAGGAACGCAGGGTGGGGGAAGGACGAAGCATGAGGTGGAACCAACGCTAGGCACCCGTGGTACGCACGATGTAAAGGGAAGGAAGCGCAGGGTGGGGGCAGGACGAAGCATGAGGTGGAACCAATGCTAGGCACCCGTGGTACTCACGATGTAAAAGGAAGGAAGCGCAGGGTGGTTGAATGACGAAGCATGAGGTGGAACCAAAACTAGGCCCTGTGGTACTCGCGATGTAAAGGGAAGGAACGCAGGGTGGGGGAATGACGAAGCATGAGTTGGAACCAACGCTAGGTACCCGTGGTACTCATGATGTAAAGGGAAGGAACGCAGGGTGGAGGAAGGACGAAGCATGAGGTGGAACCAACGCTAGGCACCCGTGGTACTCGCGATGTAAATGGAAGGAAGCGCAGGGTGGGGGAATGACGAAGCATGAGGTGGAACCAACGCTAGGCAGCCCTGGTACTCACGATGTAAAGGGACAGGAAGCGCAGGGTGGGGGAAGGACGAAGCATGAGGTGGAACCAACGCTAGGCACCCGTGGTACTCACGATGTAAAGGGAAGGAACCAGGGTGGTTGAAGGACGAAGCATGAGATGGAACCAACGCTAGGCACCTGTGGTACTCACGATGTAAAGGGAAAGGAAGCGCAGGGTGGGGGAAGGACTAAGCATGACGTGGAACCAATGCTAGGCACCCGTGGTACTCAGGATGTAAAGGGAAGGAACCAGGGTGGTTGAAGGACGAAGCATGAGGTGGAAACAACGCTAGGCACCAGTGGTACTCACGATGTAAAGGGAAGGAAGCGCAGGGTGGTTGAAGGACGAAGCATGAGGTGGAACCAACGTTAGGCACCCCTGGTACTCACGATGTAAAGGGACAGGAAGCGCAGGGTGGTGGAAGAATGAAGCATGAGGTGGAACCAACGCTAGGCAGCCGTGGTACTCATGATGTAAAGGGAAGGAAGCGCAGGGTGGGGGGAAGGACGAAGCATGAGGTGGAACCAACGCTGGGCACCCATGGTACTCACGATGTAAAGGGAAGGAACGCAGGGTGGTGGAAGGACGAAGCGTGAGTTGGAACCAATGCTAGGCACCCGTGGTACTCACGATGTAAAGGGAAGGAAGCGCAGGGTGGCGGAAGGACGAAGCATGAGGTGTAACCAACGCTAGGCACCCGTGGTACTCACGATGTAAAGGGAAGGAACGCAGGGTGGTGGAAGGACGAAGCATGAGTTGGACCCAACGCTAGGCACTCGTGGTACTCACGATGTAAAGGGACAGAAATGCAGGGTGTAGGTAGGATGATGCATGAGGTGGAACCAACGCAAGGCACTCGTGGTACTCACGATGTAAAGGGAAGGAAGAGCACAGTGGTGGAAGGACGAAGCATGAGGAGGAACCAACGCTGGGCAACTGTGGTACTCACGATGTAAAGGGAAGGAAGCGCACAGTGGGGGAACGACGAAGCATGAGGTGGAACCAACGCTAGGCACCCGTGGTACTCACGATGTAAAGGGAAGGAAGCGCAGGGTGGTGGAAGGACGAAGCATGAGTTGGAACCAACGCTGGGCAACCGTGGTACTCACGATGTAAAGGAAAGGAAGCACAGGGTGGTGGAAGGACGAAGCATGAGTTGGAACCAACGCTAGGCACCTGTGGTACTCACGATGTAAAGGGAAGGAAGCGCAGGGTGGTGGAAGGACAATGCATGAGGTGGAACCAACGCTAGGCACCCGTGGTACTCATGATGTAAAGGGAAGGAAGCGCAGGGTGGTGGAAGGATGGAGCATGAGGTGGAACCAATGCTAGGCACCTGTGGTACTCACGATGTAAAGGGACAGAAAGCGCAGGGTGGTGGAAGGACGAAGCATGAGGTGGAACCAACGCTAAGCACCCCTGGTACTCATGATGTAAAGGGACAGGAAACGCAGGGTGGGGGGAAGGACGAAGCATGAGGTGGAACCAATGCTAGGCACCCGTGGTACTCACGATGTAAAGGGACAGGAACGCAGGGTGGTTGAAGGACGAAGCATGAGGTGGAACCAACGCTGGGCACCCCTGGTACTCACAATGTAAAGTGAAGGAAGCGCAGGGTGGTTGAAGGACGAAGCATGAGTTGGAACCAACGCTGGGCACCCCTGGTACTCACGATGTAAAGTGAAGGAAGCGCAGTGTGGTGGAAGGATGATGCATGAGTTGGAACCAACGCTGGGCACCCCTGGTACTCACGATGTAAAGTGAAGGAAGCGTAGGGTGGTTGAAGGACGAAGCATGAGTTGGAACCAACGCTGGGCACCCCTGGTACTCACGATGTAAAGTGAAGGAAGCGCAGGGTGGTGGAAGGACGATGCATGAGGTGGAACCAACGCTAGACACCTGTAGTACTCACGATGTAAAGGGAAGGAACGCAGGGTGGGGGAAGGACGAAGCATGAGGTGGAACCAACGCTAGGCACCCGTGGTACACACGATGTAAAGGGAAGGAAGCGCAGGGTGGGGGCAGGATGAAGCATGAGGTGGAACCAATGCTAGGCACCCGTGGTACTCACGATGTAAAGGGAAGGAAGCGCAGGGTGGTTGAATGACTATGCATGAGGTGGAACCAAAACTAGGCACTGTGGTACTCGCAATGTAAAGGGAAGGAACGCAGGGTGGGGGAATGACGAAGCATGAGTTGGAACCAACGCTAGGTACCCGTGGTACTCATGATGTAAAGGGAAGGAACGCAGGGTGGAGGAAGGACGAAGCATGAGGTGGAACCAATGCTAGGCACCCGTGGTACTCGCGATGTAAAGGGAAGGAAGCGCAGGGTGGGGGAATGACGAAGCATGAGGTGGAGCCAACGCTAGGCACCCGTGGTACTCACGATGTAAAGGGAAGGAACCAGGGTGGTTGAAGGACGAAGCATGAGATGGAACCAACGCTAGGCACCCGTGGTACTCACGATGTAAAGGGAAAGGAAGCGCAGGGTGGTGGAAGGACGAAGCATGAGGTGGAACCAACGCAAGGCACTCGTGGTACTCACGATGTAAAGGGAAGGAAGCGCACAGTGGTGGAAGGATGAAGCATGAGGAGGAACCAACGCTGGGCAACTGTGGTACTCACGATGTAAAGGGAAGGAAGCGCATGGTGGGGGAAGGACGAAGCATGAGGTAGAACCAACGCTAGGCACCCGTGGTACTCACGATGTAAAGGGAAGGAAGCACAGGGTGGTGGAAGGACGAAGCATGAGTTGGAACCAACGCTGGGCACCCGTGGTACTCACGATGTAAAGGGAAGGAAGCACAGGGTGGTGGAAGGACGAAGCATGAGTTGGAACCAACGCTAGGCGCCTGTGGTACTCACGATGTAAAGGGAAGGAAGCGCAGGGTGGTGGAAGGACAATGTATGAGGTGGAACCAACGCTAGGCACCCGTGGTACTCACGATGTAAAGGGAAGGAACCAGGGTGGTTGAAGGACGAAGCATGAGATGGAACCAACGCTAGCCACCCGTGGTACTCACGATGTAAAGGGAAAGGAAGCGCAGGGTGGGGGAAGGACGAAGCATGAGGTGGAACCAATGCTAGGCACCCGTGGTACTCAGGATGTAAAGGGAAGGAACCAGGGTGGTTGAAGGACGAAGCATGAGGTGGAAACAACGCTAGGCACCCGTGGTACTCACGATGTAAAGGGAAGGAAGCGCAGGGTGGTTGAAGGACGAAGCATGAGGTGGAACCAACGTTAGGCACCCGTGGTACTCACGATGTAAAGGGACAGGAAGTGCAGGGTGGTGGAAGAATGAAGCATGAGGTGGAACCAACGCTAGGCACCCGTGGTACTCATGATGTAAAGGGAAGGAAGCGCAGGGTGGGGGGAAGGACGAAGCATGAGGTGGAACCAACGCTGGGCACCCGTGGTACTCACGATGTAAAGGGAAGGAACGCAGGGTGGTGGAAGGACGAAGCATGAGTTGGAACCAATGCTAGGCACCCATGGTACTCACGATGTAAAGGGAAGGAACGCAGGGTGGTGGAAGGATGAAGCATGAGTTGGACCCAACGCTAGGCACCCGTGGTACTCACAATGTAAAGGGACAGAAATGCAGGGTGTAGGTAGGACGATGCATGAGGTGGAACCAACGCTAGGCACCCGTGGTACTCACGATGTAAAGGGAAGGAAGCGCAGGGTGGGGGAAGGACGAAGCATGAGGTGGAACCAACGCTAGGAACCTGTGGTACTCACGATGTAAAGGGAAAGAAGCGCACGGTGGTGGAAGGACGAAGCATGAGGTGGAACCAACGCAAGGCACTCGTGGTACTCACGATGTAAAGGGAAGGAAGCGCACAGTGGTGGAAGGATGAAGCATGAGGAGGAACTAACGCTGGGCAACTGTGGTACTCACGATGTAAAGGGAAGGAAGCGCACGGTGGGGGAAGGACGAAGCATGAGGTAGAACCAACGCTAGGCACCCGTGGTACTCACGATGTAAAGGGAAGGAAGCACAGGGTGGTGGAAGGACGAAGCATGAGTTGGAACCAACGCTGGGCACCCGTGGTACTCACGATGTAAAGGGAAGGAAGCACAGGGTGGTGAAAGGACGAAGCATGAGTTGGAACCAACGCTAGGCGCCTGTGGTACTCACGATGTAAAGGGAAGGAAGCGCAGGGTGGTGGAAGGACAATGTATGGGGTGGAACCAACGCTAGGCACCCGTGGTACTCATGATGTAAAGGGAAGGAAGCGCAGGGTGGTGGAAGGATGGAGCATGAGGTGGAACCAATGCTAGGCACCTGTGGTACTCATGATGTAAATGGACAGAAAGCGTAGGGTGGTGGAAGGACGAAGCATGAGGTGGAACCAACGCTAAGCACCCCTGGTACTCATGATGTAAAGGGACTGGAAACGCAGGGTGGGGGAAGGACGAAGCATGAGGTGGAACCAATGCTAGGCACCCGTGGTACTCACGATGTAAAGGGACAGGAACGCAGGGTGGTTGAAGGACGAAGCATGAGGTGGAACCAACGCTGGGCCCCCGTGGTACTCACGATGTAAAGGGCCAGGAACACAGGGTGTAGGTAGGACGATGCATGAGCTGGAACCAACGCTAGGCACCCGTGGTACTCACGATGTAAAGGGAAGGAAGCGCAGGGTGGTTGAAGGACGAAGCATGAGTTGGAACCAACGCTAGCCACCTGTAGTACTCACGATGAAAAGGGACAGGAAGCGCAGGGTGGGGGGAATGACGATACATAAGGTGGAACCAACGCTGGGCACCCGTGGTACTCACGATGAAAAGGGACAGGAAGCGCAGGGTGGGGGGAATGACGATGCATAAGGTGGAACCAACGCTGGGCACCCGTGGTACTCACGATGAAAAGGGAAGGAAGCGCAGGGTGGCGGAAGGACGGAGAATGAGGTGGAACCAACCCTGGGCCCCGTGGTACTCACGATGTAAAGGGAAGGAAGCGCAGGGTGGTTGAAGGACGAAGCATGAGTTGGAACCAACGCTAGGCACCTGTGGTACTCACGATGTAAAGGGAAGGAAGCGTAGGTTGGTTGAAGGACTAAACATGAGGGTGAACCAACGCTAGGCACCCGTGGTACTCACGATGTAAAGGGACAGGAAGCGCAGGGTGGTGGAAGGACGAAGCATGAGGTGGAACCAACGATGGGCACCCGTGGTACTCACGATGCAAAGGGAAGGAAGCGCAGGGTGGTTGAAGGACGAAGCGTGAGGTGGAATCAACGCTAGGCACCCGTGGTACTCACGATGTAAAGGGACAGGAAGCGCAGGGTGGTTGAAGGACGAAGCATGAGTTGGAACCAACGCTAGGCACCTGTGGTGCTCACGATGAAAAGGGACAGGAAGGGCAGGGTGGTAGAAGGACAAAGCATGAGTTGGAACCAACGCTAGGCACCTGTGGTACTCACGATGAAAAGGGACAGGAAGCGCAGGGTGGTTGAAGGACGAAGCATGAGTTGGAACCAACGCTGGGCACCCGTGGTACTCAAGATATAAAGGGAAGGAAGCGCAGGGTGGGGAAAGAACGAAGCATGAGGTGTAACCAACGCTAGGCACCCGTGGTACTCACGATGTAAAGGGAAGGAAGCGCAGGGTGGTGGAAGGACGAAGCATGAGGTGGAACCAACGATGGGCACCCGTGGTACTCACGATGCAAAGGGAAGGAAGCGCAGGGTGGTTGAAGGACGAAGCGTGAGGTGGAATCAACGCTAGGCACCCGTGGTACTCACGATGTAAAGGGACAGGAAGCGCAGGGTGGTTGAAGGACGAAGCATGAGTTGGAACCAACGCTAGGCACCTGTGGTGCTCACGATGTAAAGGGAAGGAAGCGCAGGGTGGCGGAAGGACGGAGCATGAGGTGGAACCAACGCTGGGCACCCGTGGTACTCAAGATATAAAGGGAAGGAAGCGCAGGTGGGGGAAGAACGAAGCATGAGGTGTAACCAACGCTAGGCACCCGTGGTACTCACCATGTAAAGGGAAGGAAGCGCAGGGTGGTTGAAGGACGAAGCGTGAGGTGGAATCAACGCTAGGCACCCGTGGTACTCACGATGTAAAGGGACAGGAAGCGCAGGGTGGTTGAAGGACGAAGCATGAGTTGGAACCAACACTAGGCACCTGTGGTGCTCACGATGAAAAGGGACAGGAAGGGCAGGGTGGTAGAAGGACAAAGCATGAGTTGGAACCAACGCTAGGCACCTGTGGTACTCACGATGAAAAGGGACAGGAAGCGCAGGGTGGTTGAAGGACGAAGCATGAGTTGGAACCAACGCTAGGCACCTGTGGTACTCACGATGTAAAGGGAAGGAACGCAGGGTGGAGGAAGGACGAAGCATGAGGTGGAACCAACGCTAGGCCCCCGTGGTACTCACGATGAAAAGGGACAGGAAGCGCAGGGTGGTTGAAGGACGAAGCATGAGGTGGAGCCAACGCTAGGCACCTGTGGTACTCACGATGTAAAGGGAAGGAACGCAGGGTGGAGGAAGGACGAAGCATGAGGTGGAGCCAACGCTAGGCACCTGTGGTACTCACGATGTAAAGGGAAGGAACGCAGGGTGGAGGAAGGACGAAGCATGAGGTGGAACCAATGCTAGGCACCTGTGGTACTCACGATGTAAAGGGAAGGAAGCGCAGGGTGGGGGAAGGACGAAGCATGAGGTGGAACCAACGCTAGGCACCTGTGGTACTCACAATGTAACGGGAAGGAAGCGCAGGGTGGGGGATGAAGGAATCATGATGAGGTGGAGTCAAGAGTAGGCATCCCTGAGATAAAGAGGCAGAAGGTGTAGGGTGATGGAAGAACCATGCGGTGAGTCAAGACAAGGCGGCCCTTGCATTCAGCTGAGTTGGAAACAGGCGGCTTTGGAAATGTTAGTTACCAAACAATCTGTTTTTTGTTCTTTTCACAAACTAAGCGCTGCTCCTGGTAGGTAGGACCCACACCTAACTCACATAGATTGGGTTTCTGCAGAGTTTTGGCATTCGGGTAGGTACAAAATAAGTTTATTGGGACACTTGTTCATTGATTATTCTAAAACAGTAAAACAATTACAAACTAAAAAGATCCTGAAAATCACAAGATAACGAAATGTGTCACAACTCTTCAAAATCTTTAAAACTCTGCTTAACAACAAGCATATAACGTGCAATTCCTACTGCGTCATCGAAGAAACGCATTTCAGATAATAATCCATTGCATCCAACCTTGAATGAGTTTGATATTTTAAAAATAAGGGTTTTAAGAACCTCATACGAGCAGGCTTATAAAAAACACAATTCTTAAGAATATGGGGCAAGGAACATTTTACATTTAAGGAGCAGATGCGGAAACTACTTACATCCTGAACAGCATTACACCCATTAAGGCACGAGAAAATTGGATTACACCGTAGTCTCACTTTTGAAATGTCATTGCATAACCTAGGATCATGAACTGGAGCCAAATAAGAGAAAACCGTCTGGTAGCCAAGAGAATTGAATGAAAAGCTAACAGAAGGTTCCCCCCTCATATAGGCCAGGCTCAAGAACAGCCAGCCCTTTCTAAGGATTCTTCAGTGCTTGTTTACTTGGAAAGGGAGACCATGGTTCATTTGTACCCCACAGAGAATGCATTTTTTAAAGATCTCTTGTCCTGGACCCAGTATCTTTTTCCCACTTCCTGTCACTGACTCAGATTTCTTCCCAGCATAATCTAGAGAACTTTAAATCCTCATTATCTACTGATAACTTATTATGAAATCTCAGAACACGGGAATTTGTCTGCAGATTCCAGGAAACCAAATTCAATTCCCTCCTTATCCCTGAATTCTGGTTCCTGGAGGAAGAGATGATAGCTCCCTCCAGCGTATCCCAACAGCAGGAGGGGTCAAGGGTTAGAAGCTGCGGGGGGTATCTTTCCTTCCTATGCTTTCATTGCAGGGGTAAGAGCCAAGCCACACCTCTGGCTAAATTTAACCAGACATCCAGCCTGGAGCATGGACCTCTGCTTGGCATTCCCCAGGTGAATATCCCATTAACGTTCCTATAGAAAGTCAGCCCTAGGTACTCACAGGCGTCCACCACTTCTACCGCTAGAGAGCTCAAGAACGTTTAGAATTGTTCACCTGTTTCTCGAAGACGTTACATTTGTTTTCCTGGTTCATTTTCAAGGAGTTCTGCTGGCTATACCCAACAACGGAACCCAATGTCCTTTGCAGATCAATGGGATCCCAGACCAGCAGAATCAGATCACCGGCGTGCAGAAGGCAGGGGATAGGACACGCTCCAACTTTAAGAATTAATGTGATAATGTAATAGCTGCTGGCCGCCCGCCAGAAACAGGCTGAAAAGCGACGAAGCTAAGACACGTCCCTGGTGATCGGCCATTCCGAATTGGGAACTTTAGCGATAATCTACCAGATTTAGGCAGAGACGTGGCCTTCATTTCACTGCTGCTTTACTGCTGCTTTGCAAAAAGTCTGTCACTTCTTGATGGCCCAGAAAATACAAAATGCTTTGTTTTAAAGGGTTTTAGTGAAAACTTCCGGGACTGCTTGTTTTGCTACAAGTAAGTACAGTCTGTGACTTGTTCCGCCTCTGAGGAAATATCTTCTATATTAGCCACAGGTGCCACCTTGTATCTGGGCTCAGAGGATATCTTCTATATTAACTACATGTGCCACCTTGTATCTGGGTTCAGAGGAATATCTACCATATTAACCACAGGTGCCACCTTGTATCTGGGCTCAGAGGAATATCTTCTATATTAGCCACAGGTGCCACCTTTGTATCTGGGCTCAGAGGAATATCTTCTACATTAACTACAGGTGCCACCTTGTATCTGGGCTCAGAGGATATCTTCTATATTAACTACAGGTGCCACCTTGTATCTGGGCTCAGAGGAATATCTTCTATATTAACTACAGGTGCCACCTTGTATCTGGGCTAAGAGGAATATCTTCTATACTAACCACAGGTGCCACCTTGTATCTGGGCACAGAGGAATATCTTCTATACTAACCACAGGTGCCACCTTGTATCTGGGCTCAGAGGAATATCTACTATATTAACCACAGGTGCCACCTTGTATCTGGGCTCAGAGGAATATCTTCTATATTAGCCACAGGTGCCACCTTGTATCTGGGCTCAGAGGAATATCTTCTATATTAGCCACAGGTGCCACCTTGTATCTGGGCTCAGAGGAATATCTTCTATATTAGCCACAGGTGCCACCTTGTATCTGGGCTCAGAGGAATATCTTCTATATTAGCCACAGGTGCCACCTTGTATCTGGGCACAGAGGATATCTTCTATATTAACTACAGGTGCCACCTTGTATCTGGGCTCAGAGGAATATCTTCTATATTAACTACAGGTGCCACCTTGTATCTGGGCTAAGAGGAATATCTTCTATATTAACCACAGGTGCCACCTTGTATCTGGGTTCAGAGGATATCTTCTATACTAACCACAGGTGCCACCTTGTATCTGGGCACAGAGGAATATCTTCTATACTAACCACAGGTGCCACCTTGTATCTGTGCTCAGAGGAATATCTACTATATTAACCACAGGTGCCACCTTGTATCTGGGCTCAGAGGATATCTTCTATATTAGCTACAGGTGCCACCTTGTATCTGGGCTCAGAGGAATATCTTCTATATTAACTACAGGTGCCACCTTGTATCTGGGCTAAGAGGAATATCTTCTATATTAACCACAGGTGCCACCTTGTATCTGGGCTCAGAGGAATATCTACTATATTAACCACAGGTGCCACCTTGTATCTGGGCTCAGAGGAATATCTTCTATATTAACTACAGGTGCCAACATTGTATCTGGGCTCACAGGAATATCTTCTATATTAGCCACAGGTGCCACCTTGTATCTGGGCTCAGAGGATATCTTCTATATTAACTACAGGTGCCACCTTGTATCTGGGCTCAGAGGAATATCTTCTATATTAACCACAGGTGCCACCTTGTATCTGGGCTCAGAGGAATATCTTCTATATTAACCATAGGTGCCACCTTGTATCTGGGCTCAGAGGAATATCTTCTATATTAACCACAGGTGCCACCTTGTATCTGGGCTCAGAGGAATATCTTCTATATTAGCCACAGGTGCCACCTTGTATCTGGGCTCAGAGGATATCTTCTATATTAACCACAGGTGCCACCTTGTATCTGGGCTCAGAGGATATCTTCTATATTAACTACATGTGCCACCTTGTATCTGGGTTCAGAGGAATATCTTCTATATTAACCACAGGTGCCACCTTGTATCTGGGCTCAGAGGATATCTTCTATATTAACTACATGTGCCACCTTGTATCTGGGTTCAGAGGAATATCTTCTATATTAACCACAGATGCCACCTTGTATCTGGGCTCAGAGGAATATCTTCTATATTAACCACAGGTGCCACCTTGTATCTGGGCTCAGAGGATATCTTCTATATTAACTACATGTGCCACCTTGTATCTGGGTTCAGAGGAATATCTTCTATATTAACCACAGGTGCCACCTTGTATCTGGGCTCACAGGAATATCTTCTATATTAACTACAGGTTCCACTCTGTATCTGGGCTCACAGGAATATCTTCTATATTAACTACAGGTGCCAACATTGTATCTGGGCTCACAGGAATATCTTCTATATTAGCCACAACTGCCACCTTGTATCTGGGCTCAGAGGAATATCTTCTTTATTAACCACAGGTGCCACCTTGTATCTGGGCACAGAGGAATATCTTCTATACTAACCACAGGTGCCACCTTGTATCTGGGCTCAGAGGAATATCTACTATATTAACCACAGGTGCCACCTTGTATCTGGGCTCACAGGAATATCTTCTATATTAACTACAGGTGCCAACATTGTATCTGGGCTCACAGGAATATCTTCTATATTAGCCACAACTGCCACCTTGTATCTGGGCTCAGAGGGATACCTTCTGTGCTCACTACAGGTGACGTCTTGTATCTGAGCTCACAGGAACATCTTCTGTGCTCACTACAGGTGACGCCTTGTATCTGGGCTCACAGGAATATCTTCTATATTATCTACAGGTGCCACCGTGTATATGGGCTCACAGGAATATCTTCTATATTAACTATAGGTGCCACCTTGTATCTGGGCTCAGAGGAATATCTTCTATATTAACTACAGGTGCCACCTTGTATCTGGGCTAAGAGAAATATCTTCTATATTAACCACAGGTGCCACCTTGTATCTGGGCTCAGAGGAATATCTACTATATTAACCACAGGTGCCACCTTGTATCTGGGCTCAGAGGAATATCTTCTATATTAACCACAGGTGCCACCGTGTATCTGGGCTCAGAGGATATCTTCTATATTAACTACAGGTGCCACCTTGTATCTGGGCTCAGAGGAATATCTTCTATATTAACTACAGGTGCCACCTTGTATCTGGGCTAAGAGGAATATCTTCTATATTAACTACAGGTGCCACCTTGTATCTGGGCTCAGAGGAATATCTTCTATATTAACCACAGGTGCCACCTTGTATCTGGGCTCAGAGGAATATCTTCTATATTAACTACAGGTGCCAACATTGTATCTGGGCTCAGAGGATATCTTCTATATTAACTACAGGTGCCACCTTGTATCTGGGCTCAGAGGAATATCTTCTATATTAACTACAGGTGCCACCTTGTATCTGGGCTAAGAGGAATATCTTCTATATTAACCACAGGTGCCACCGTGTATCTGGGCTCAGAGGATATCTTCTATATTAACTACAGGTGCCACCTTGTATCTGGGTTCAGAGGAATATCTTCTATATTAACCACAGGTGCCACCTTGTATCTGGGCTCAGAGGAATATCTTCTATATTAACCATAGGTGCCACCTTGTATCTGGGCTCAGAGGAATATCTTCTATATTAACCACAGGTGCCACCTTGTATCTGGGCTCAGAGGAATATCTTCTATATTAGCCACAGGTGCCACCTTGTATCTGGGCTCAGAGGATATCTTCTATATTAACTACATGTGCCACCTTGTATCTGGGCTCAGAGGAATATCTTCTATATTAACCACAGGTGCCACCTTGTATCTGGGCTCAGAGGAATATCTTCT
This sequence comes from Calotriton arnoldi, assembly GCA_963921515.1. NCBI lineage: Eukaryota > Metazoa > Chordata > Amphibia > Caudata > Salamandridae > Calotriton > Calotriton arnoldi. Next base: position 2,338,906 of record CAWUFW010000053.1, read on the forward strand.
ATATTAACCACAGGTGCCACCTTGTATCTGGGCTCAGAGGAATATCTTCTATATTAACCACAGGTGCCACCTTGTATCTGGGCTCAGAGGAATATCTTCTATATTAGCCACAGGTGCCACCTTGTATCTGGGCTCAGAGGATATCTTCTATATTAACTACAGGTGCCAACTTGTATCTGGGCTCACAGGAATATCTTCTATATTAGCCACAGATGCCACCTTGTATCTGGGCTCAGAGGAATATCTTCTTTATTAACCACAGGTGCCACCTTGTATCTGGGCACAGAGGATATCTTCTATATTAACCACAGATGCCACCTTGTATCTGGGCTCAGAGGAATATCTTCTATATTAACTACAGGTGCCAACATTGTATCTGGGCTCACAGGAATATCTTCTATATTAACTACAGGTTCCACTCTGTATCTGGGCTCACAGGAATATCTTCTATATTAACTACAGGTGCCAACATTGAATCTGGGCTCACAGGAATATCTTCTATATTAGCCACAAGTGCCACCTTGTATCTGGGCTCAGAGGATACCTTCTGTGCTCACTACAGGTGACGTCTTGTATCTGAGCTCACAGGAACATCTTCTGTGCTCACTACAGGTGACGCCTTGTATCTGGGCTCACAGGAATATCTTCTATATTATCTACAGGTGCCACCGTGTATATGGGCTCACAGGAATATCTTCTATATTATCTACAGGTGCCACCCTGTATCTGGGCTCACAGGAATATCTTCTATATTATCTACAGGTTCCACTCTGTATCTGGGCTCACAGGAATATCTTCTATATTAGCTACAGGTGCCACCTTGTATCTGAGATAACAGAGGGATGCAGTTCTTTAGGGAGAGAGAGAGAACGAGGAAGGATCCGCTTTTGTGGGTGGATCTGATGAAATTACCAGAAGGACCTGGGGGGGGGGGGGGGAATCCCGGGTGATCAGATTTGAATGCCCTCACACACCCAAGGGGTGTCATGCTTCATCAAAGGGTGCTAATCGTGAAGCCGGTGCTCCAAAGCTCAATGGGCCCCTCAGTGCGGACTCTTTACCGGAGATCTTTTCATCTAACTGTATGGTGGGTGCAAGTGACAGGGTATACTCTGTAGGGTGGTGCACAGATGGTTAAAAGAGTCTAAGGGAGACCAAAGAAGGATTTAATAAAGAGACAGTCCCCTTGACAAAGCTGCCCATCGTAATAATGTGAGAGAAGGTCAACATGCGGAAGATAACCTCTGAGACCAGGTACAAGGTGTCGCCTGTAGTAAGTTTAGAAGATGCTCACGGGAGCCCAGATACAAGGTGTCGCCTGTAGTGAGTTTAGAAGATGCTCACGTGAGCCCAGATACAAGGTGTCGCCTGTAATGAGTTTAGAAGATGCTCACGTGAGCCCAGATACAAGGTGTCCCCTGTAGTGAGTTTAGAAGATGCTCACGTGAGCCCAGATACAAGGTGTCACCTGTAGTGAGTTCAGAAGATGTTCACGTACGCCCAGATACAAGGTGTCACCTGTGAGTTTAGAAGATATTCACGTGAGTTCAGATACATGGTGTCACCTAGATAGTCATGAGAGCCCAGATGCAATGTGTCACCTGTAGTGAGTTTAGAAGATGCTCACGAGAGTTCAGATACACAGTGTCACCTGTAGTGAGTTTAGAAGATGCTCACGAGAGTTCAGATACACGGTGTCACCTGTAGTGAGTTCAGAAGATGCTCACGTGAGCCCAGGTGCAAGGTGTCGCCTGTAGTGAGTTCAGAAGATGCTCATGTGAGCCCAGATGCAAGGTGTCACCTGTAGTGAGTTTAGAAGATGCTCACGAGAGTTCAGATACAAGGTGTCACCTGTAGTGAGTTTAGAAGATGATCACGTGAGCCCAGATACAAGGTGTCGCCTGTAGTGAGTTTAGAAGATGCTCACGTGAGACCAGATACAAGGTGTCGCCTGTAGTGAGTTTAGAAGATGCTCACGTGAGTTCAGATCCAAGGTGTCACCTGTAGTGAGTTTAGAAGATGCTCACGAGAGCCCAGATACAAGGTGTCACCTGTAGTGAGTTTAGAAGATGCTCATGTGGAGAAGTGTGGCTCAATGGTTAGAGCGGCAGACCCTGATGCAGAGATCTGGCCCGGGACCAGGGTTCAATTCCCGCCTCGGCGGGTCTTGGGCTCAATTTCCTCGGACCTGATAATTCTCGCCTCGGTGCCTATTCTAATCATGGGTCCCACTCTGCAACTCTGGGCAATAGCTTGCTTAATCTCCACAACGGCCCCAACAGCGCTGGGATGCCTGGCTTCACCCTGGGGGTGCCCAGGAGTGGACATGTCACAGGGAAAAGCCAGGAAGGGTTCCACAGCGGTATGCGTACAGCGCCTGGACACCCCTTTGGGGGTATGGGTGCGCTTTACAAGTACAAATTTCATTTCATTTCATTTCATTTCATTTCATGTGAGCCCAGATACAAGGTGTCGCCTGTAGTGAGTTTAGAAGATGTTCACGTACGCCCAGATACAAAGTGTCGCCTGTGAGTTTAGGAGATATTCACGTGAGTTCAGATACATGGTGTCACCTAGATAGTCATGAGAGCCCAGATGCAATGTGTTGCCTGTAGTGAGTTTAGAAGATGCTCACGTGAGCCCAGGTACAAGGTGTCGCCTGTAGTGAGTTCAGAAGATGCTCATGTGAGCCCAGATGCAAGGTGTCACCTGTAGTGAGTTTAGAAGATGATCACGTGAGCCCAGATACAAGGTGTCGCCTGTAGTGAGTTTAGAAGATGCTCATGAGAGTTCAGATACAAGGTGTCACCTGTAGTGAGTTTAGAAGATGATCACGTGAGCCCAGATACAAGGTGTCGCCTGTAGTGAGTTTAGAAGATGCTCACGTGAGCCCAGATACAAGGCGTTGCCTGTAGTGAGTTTAGAAGATGCTCACGTGAGTTCAGATACAAGGTGTCACCTAGATATTCATGTGAGCCCAGATACAAGGTGTCACCTGTAGTGAGTTTAGAAGATGTTCACGTAAGCCCAGATACAAGGTGTCGCCTGTAGTGAGTTTAGAAGATGATCACATGAGCCCAGGTAAAAGGTGTCGTCTGTAGTGAGTTTAGAAGATGCTCACATGAGCCCAGATACAAGGCGTCGCCTGTAGTGAGTTTAGAAGATGTTCACCTACGCCCAGATACAAGGTGTCGCCTATGAGTTTAGAAGATATTCACGTGAGTTCAGATACATGGAGTCACCTAGATAGTCATGAGAGCCCAGATGCAATGTGTTGCCTGTAGTGAGTTCAGAAGATGCTCACGTGAGCCCAGGTGCAAGGTGTCGCCTGTAGTGAGTTCAGAAGATGCTCATGTGAGCCCAGATGCAAGGTGTCACCTGTAATGAGTTTAGAAGATGCTCACGAGAGTTCAGATACACAGTGTCACCTGTAGTGAGTTTAGAAGATGCTCACGAGAGTTTAGATACAAGGTGTCACCTGTAGTGAGTTTAGAAGATGATCACGTGAGCCCAGATACAAGGTGTCGCCTGTAGTGAGTTTAGAAGATGCTCATGAGAGTTCAGATACAAGGTGTCACCTGTAGTGAGTTTAGAAGATGATCACGTGAGCCCAGATACAAGGTGTCGCCTGTAGTGAGTTCAGAAGATGCTCATGTGAGCCCAGATGCAAGGTGTCACCTGTAATGAGTTTAGAAGATGCTCACGAGAGTTCAGATACACAGTGTCACCTGTAGTGAGTTTAGAAGATGCTCACGTGAGTTCAGATACAAGGTGTCACCTAGATATTCATGTGAGCCCAGATACAAGGTGTCGCCTATAGTGATTTTAGAAGATGTTCGTTCACGTGAGTTCAGATACAAGGTGTCACCTAGATATTCATGTGAGCCCAGATACAAGGTGTCCCCTGCAGTGATTTTGGAAGATGTTCGTTCACGTGAGTTCAGATACACGGTGTCACCTGCAGTTTGCTCAGAAGACACTCATGTAAGCACTGGTACAAGGACTTACACTTTTACAGCATTCCCCGAGGTTTCCAAGGGCAGGCCACCGCCTACCATAGACCCAAGCCCCTCACTTTCTTCACAGGAACAGGCAGTAACCCATGGAAGGGGCCAAAACAGGTTCCTCATTGGCCATCTGTAATACCTACTACCGCCAACATTGTGGCCTTACTGGTGACGAGCTTTAGACAGCCAATAGAAACGCACTATCAAACGTTAAAGCATATATCCCCTGTGAGGAGGGGCTTTCACTCCACACCACAGCCACCCTCCTCCCTCCAGGCCACAACTGGCCCCTTCACAAAGCGACGCTGTGTGTACTTAAGATGGCACTACGTGTGGAGGGCGCCTACATTCCTAACTCTCTATCTACTCCGAGAGCAGAAAGTGCTGGTGGAGTCTGACGCCCGTTTATGTTTCCCGCCAAAACCGTAATTCATGGGAATTGTGCCTGCGAATGGAAGACCTTCCAAACAAACAGGAGGTTGCTTTTATTTAGGAGTAAACAGTACAAAATATTCGAAAGCATATAGCTGTTCGGCGAAAAAAAAAACAAGAAATCGAATTTGCAATTGAATTTAAGTTTAGTGCAAAGTTCCTGCGGGATCCTTGTCCCTTTCCTATGAAAAAGCTTTTTATTTCCCACCTGTCACCGGGCGGCAAACATTTTACTTAATAAAAAATATAATAAAATGTTCTGCTATTCGTATAACTTGTAGAACCAGAAAGAAGGCAGCTTTATGAAGTCTAGCCCTGACAATCACCGCTCTGCCTCAGCGGCCAATCAGGGGCAGAGGTGCAATGGCGTAGAACATTCTGGAAGGAGCTACTAAGATCTGCAAAGAGATGCGTCACAATGCAGGGCCCTGGACAATGGCTGACCCCCCTGTGGCCCCTTGAGGATCAGAACCATGGCATGGTGAAAGACGCCGTGGGGGAGGGGCGTGGACAGGGTCTTAGGGGGTCACGCCCCCAGGGACCGAGGAGAATGACTTCTGGCAGGTATATCACCCCCCGAAGCCCCCACCCCACTTGTTTACGAGCACCCCCTGCTCACATGGCGTTTACATGACTCCCTGACCCCATTTTCTTTCCGGACCGCGTGCATACCCCCAACCCCCAGCCCCGCCCTCCCCCCAGCCCCCGCTGCTAAGGGCAGAACTCATACCGAACAGGGGCTGTGCAGCTCAGTAGAGGGGTTCTTGTAGTGTCATCCCACAGCCACACAGAAGAGGCTGCAACCTCCATTACCACTGGCGTCTTGGCGCAGAGGCAGATCACCACTGGCACAGATCACCACTGGCAGAGATCAACACTGGCAGAGATCATCACTGAAGGATCACCACTGGCAGAGATCACCACTGACAGATCACCACTGGCCTCTTGGAGCAGGGGCAGATCACCACTGGCGGAGGTCACCACTGACGGATCACCACTGGCAGAGATCACCACTGACGGATCACCACTGACAGAGGTCACCACTGACGGATCACCACTGGCAGAGATCACAACTGGCGGAGGTCACCACTGACGGATCACCACTGGCAGAGATCACCACTGACGGATCACCACTGCCACAGATCAACACTGGCAGAGGTCACCACTGATGGATCACCACTGGCAGAGATCACAACTGGCGGAGGTCACCACTGACGGATCACCACTGGCAGAGATCACCACTGACAGATCACCACTGGCCTCTTGGAGCAGGGGCAGATCACCACTGGCGGAGGTCACCACTGACGGATCACCACTGGCAGAGATCACCACTGACGGATCACCACTGACAGAGGTCACCACTGACGGATCACCACTGGCAGAGATCACAACTGGCGGAGGTCACCACTGACGGATCACCACTGGCAGAGATCACCACTGACGGATCACCACTGCCACAGATCAACACTGGCAGAGGTCACCACTGATGGATCACCACTGACAGAGGCCACCACTGACTGATCACCACTGGCAGAGGTCACCACTGGCAGAGGTCACCACTGACGGATCACCACTGGCAGAGGTCACCACTGGCGGAGATCACCACTGACAGAGGTCACCACTGACAGAGGTCACCACTGACGGATCACCACTGGCAGATCACCACTGGCAGAGATCACCACTGGCAGAGGTCACCACTGACGGATTACCACTGGCAGAGGTCACCACTGACGGATCACCACTGGCAGAGATCACCACTGACAGAGGTCACCACTGAAAGATCACCACTGGCAGAGGTCACCACTGACGGATCACCACTGACAGATCACCACTGGCAGAGATCACCACTGACAGATCACAACTGATAGAGTTCACCACAGGCCTCTTTAGAGCAGGAGCAGACATCACTACTGACAGAGAACACCAAAGACAGAAAGCACCACTGATAGAGTTCACCACGGGCCTCTTCAGTGTCTTGGCAAAGTTCACAACTGACAGAGATCACCATAGACGGACATCACCACGGGCCTCTTCAGTGTCGGAACAGACATCACCATTGCCGTTTTCAGAGCAGAGGCAGTGATCACCACTGACAGAGTTCACCACATCACTGCCATCTGCAGATCACCACTCGACTCTCTGCAGCTGGAGCGAAGAGAACCCATTTCCAGGCATTCAATGAAAGCTGGAAACTCAGGTGAAAACACAGTCCGGAGCCGGGAGTTCTTGTCAGGGGATCCGTTGGTGCCAGAGGCCGGGTGGCCACAGTGTGTCCCCAGGAGACTGAAGTATGTCCCCAGGACAGACTCGGAGACTGGAGTATGTCCCTATAACAGACTCGGAGACTGGAGTATGTCCCTATAACAGACGCGGAGACTAGAGTATGTCCCCAGAACAGAATCGGAGACAGAAGTATGTCTCTAGGACAGACTCAGAGACTGAAGTATGTCTCTAGGACAGACTCGGAGAGTGAAGTATGTTCCCAGGACAGACTCGGAGACTGGAGTATGTCCCGAGGACAGACTCTGAGAGTAAAGTATTGTTAGAAATTGGATTTTTGGTAGGATTGGGCGTGGGCCAAAGCCAGGCAAAAACCACCACTCTAGTCAGGATAAGGGAGTTACACGTCTAAAATAACCCCTGCTCACCCCCTTGGTAGCTTGGCACGAGCAGCCAGGCTTATCTTAGAGGCAGTGTGTAAAGTATTTGCACATAACCAACAGTAATACCGTGTAAGCACTACAAAAGGACACCACACCAGTTTAGAAAAATATCCAATATTTTTATATACTTAAGACAAGACCAAAAACGATAAAAATCCACAATAGAGTACTCAAAAATCTTCAATTATCAAAATACGCTTGAAACACAGTTCCTTGATGTCGATAGCTCCGTCCGGGGCTATCACAGCATTGTGAGCAAACAAATCCAAACAGTTCTGGCTGACCGCGGCCTCGCGGGCCAGCTACGGTGTCGGGAAGACCCGCAAACAGTACCTTTTAGAAATGCAGGGCGTCGATGACCTCTCGTTGAGCTTCCAAAAACACGGCGTCCGCAGGCGTCTGTTCCGGAGGTCGGTGCAGGAGTCGTCGGGGCCCTCGAAGTCACACGCGTTGCAGGTCGATCTCTTCTCTGATGGAGTCAGGAGCGCTGGCATCGGCAGGCGTCGGGTGCTACTGTGCGAAGTGCAGCGGTGCGGCGTGCGGTGCCCTCAGGTCGTGGTGCGAGCAGCGGCTCGGTGGCGGCGTCAGATGGCGTCGTCGGTGAGACCAGGGTCGCGGTGCGAGATGAAGGCGGTGCTCGTCACGGTGCTGGTAGGTCACGGTGCAAGCAGCGGCGTCGTCGTTGCTGAAGCGCTGTCGTCGGCTGACGAACTGGAGTCGATGGCGCCGGCAGGCCAAGGCTGCGGTGTGGGATGAGGGCGGTGCGCCGTGTAACTTACGAGCAGTGCCCCCGAACCACGGTGCAAGCAGCGGCGTTGATCTCGGCGGGAAGTGGCGGCGTCAGGCAAGCCAAGGCGTCCTCGCGAAGCAAGGCGGTGCGGAGTGCAGTGCCCACAGGTCGCGGTGCGAGCAGCGGCTCGGTGGCGGCGTCAACAGGCGTCATTGGTGAGACCAGGGTCGCGTTGCGGCAGTGCCCTCTGCGGTGCCAAAGCTTCGGCGCGAGGCGGTGCGGAGTGCGGTGCCCACAGGTCGCGGTGCAAGCAGCGGCTCGGTGGCAGCGTCAACAGGCGTCGTTGGTGAGACCAGGGTTGCGGTGCGGCATTGCGGCGGTGCCCTCTGCGGTGCCAAAGCTTCGGCGGGAAGCGAGGCGGAGTGCAGTGCCCACAGGTCGCGGTGCAAGCAGCAGCTCGGTGGCGGCGTCAACAGGCGTCGTCGGTGAGACCAGGGTTGCGGTGCGGCGGTGCCCTCTGCAGTGCCTTCAGAACACGGAGTCGGCAGTGGCGTCGTAGACGTCGTCGAGTTGGTGTTCTTCGGGTGGCAGCACAAAACACACAGTCTCCAGTGCTGCGGGTCAAAGAACTTGAAGTCTTTGCTGTTTCTGAGACTTCGTGAACAGGGGGCAAGCTCTACCTCAAGCCCATGGAGAGACTCACAAATTAGGTTGCAGAAAGTCCAGTCCAGGCCTTTCACTGCCCAAGACAGAAGCAGCCACTGCGGGTCAGCCCAGCAAAGCACCCAGCAAAGCAGTCGTTCCTTTTCGCAGCTTCTCCGGCTCTTCTTCTTGGCAGTCTTCTTGTTCCAGATGAGTTCTAAAGTTCAGGGGTCTGGGACCCAGCATTTATGTCCAAAAATCCTTTGATCTCTTAGGCAGAGAGGGCCTGTGCCGGGTCAGGACCAGTTCTGCCTTCTCTGGTGTGAATTCCTGGCAGGAGGTGGAGACAGCATTTGTCAGAGGCAGAGCAGGCCCTTTGAGGTGCAAGGAAATCTCCTCCCCCTTCCCCCATCGTAACCCAGGTCTCTTCAGCCCTTTCCTGACCTACCTAGACCATCTGGCGCCCCTCCTGCTCCCCCAGCCTTCTGTCATCCAAAACCCAGACAGGCAATCCATATTCCACCAGAGGCACACGGGATGACTGAGCAAGAAAATACCCACTTTCCAAAAGTGGTATTTTCAAACACAGAATGTAACAAGCATTGAAAATGCAATAGGTCTCGCCTTTGATTAAGTTAAAGCCATTTGCTTTGCTAATGGTATTGTATAGCAAAGCAAATGGCTTTAACTTAATGAAAGGCGAGACCTATTGCATTTTTAATGCTTGTTTAAATATTGTGTAAGGAATTTAGCGCCTAGTTTTTATTGGGTAAGGCTATAACAACATAACTTGCGGACTGTATTTAATATTCTATTATTTCTATTATTTTATTATTTTCTTTTCAACTTTTCGTTTTACAATTGTCTATGTAGCTAAGTGTACAAGTATTTGGTTTGCACGTGCAGCACTGTACTTACATCTTGAACCCGGACAGGTCCGCACTCCCGGAAGATATAATATAAGAAAATGGCAGGTCCGGACCATATTGAAATTCTGAGATCTGCAGGAACACTGTTGTTCTGTTTACTTTCACCCAGATATCTCCCGATAAAAGGAATGGCCAGGACAACCAGACCTGGACTTACTGACCCCCTGTAAGTCCTCGTTCCATCCTAGACCTCGGAAGCCCACTCATAACAGGCCTGCCTTTCCTTGCCCCCGGAGCTACCCGCCCCTGGAGGGTGGAAACACCGCCCATCTCCCGGGCCTCTCGTAATGAGGATGACTTTCTACGGGGTCCCGGGTAACTCCCGGAGGAGCAGGGCGAAGGTTTTCCCAACACCTCTGAAGCAGGGACCCTCAGGGGCATCAGGACTTTGTGCCCCCGCAAAGTCACGGGAACTGGCACAAAGCCGCCCAACACAAGCGACGTCACTAGTTGTATTTTCTGAGCACATTTTATGTTTAAATTGAATATATATCAAAACGTGTAAATAATTAAAAGTATCATTGCAAAACGGTTTTACACTCAGAGTAACAGCATGTTTTCAAATCACCAGAAATAAATCTATTTCTAGACGACTTTCCAGTTAAGCACGCAGCTGTGGGTCCTTCATAAGTAAGAATGCTCCACTGTGGTTGTTTTCAATGTTTGAGAGCGAAATAAAAATAGCATATATACTGCCTTCGACTGCAGTGTGACAGTTCCGAAGCGCTCTAAGCAGCAGATCGAATTATTTCCCAATTTAATGATTGATACGCAATGAATCGACAAGGGGAGGATGAAGGTCTGAGTGGGCCCTGCCGCAAATCGAATTTATGACTGGCTGGTCACGCACAGATGCTAGCAGCAAGCCTTTAACTTCGGACCACCCTTAGCTTTAATAAAGTAATGTGTTGTAAGTATTCCTCTAACTCGGCTAATGCGAGTTCTGTTTTAGCCTGTCTAGCTGCTCTGTGCTGAAGAGGCAATGGAGGGGACATTTTTACATGAGCAGAAAGGAAGGCACTATGATCAGTATCACACCAGAAAGGAATGCGCTGTTTTAAGCATCGCCCTATTTAATGCGCAGCGTTTTCAAAGGACAGGTACTGTCCGGTCCTTGCTTTGTACCCTGCATGAGCAGCGCCATTCACATAACAAGCGCGGTACCGCAAAGGCAGCCGCGTGTTTATTTTCGCATTGCGCTTTCACTTTAAGTGAAAGCGTGATGCGAAAATAAACACGCGGCTGACTTTGCGAAAGGCGAATGAGAAGAAAAAAGTGCGTATCGACTAATGAAAGGACAGAGTGTCACGCCGCCAGTAAGTGATCCAATCCCATGGGCGGGGCCAAAAGGAGACAAGGCGGCAACAAGGAGGGACTAAGAAGCCTCCTTTACAATCAGAAGCCAGCGTTTTGCATGGAAGATGACGCTACCCAATTAAAAAGATGGGCGGGTCTTCAACTCCGCCTCCGAGAGCTTCGGAATCTGTATTGATTCCAAGAAGCTCTCGAATGCAGAGAGCAGCGCATGCGCGCTGCTATCGCCAGCCGAGACCTAAAAATCACCTTCACTAAAAGAGGCTCGGCGTGAAGCGAGGCGGTGTGGAGTGCGGTGCCCACAGGTCGCGGTGCAAGCAGCGGCTCGGTGGCGGCGTCAACAGGCGTCGTCGGTGAGACCAGGGTTGCGTGCGGCGTTGCCCTCTGCAGTGCCTTCAGGACACGGAGTCGGCAGTGGCGTCGTAGACGTCGTCGAGTTGGTGTTCTTCGGGTGGCAGCACAAAACACACAGTCTCCAGTGCTGCGGGTCAAAGAACTTGAAGTCTTTGCTGTTCCTGAGACTTCGTGAACAGGGGGCAAGCTCTACCTCAAGCCCTTGGAGAGACTCACAAATTAGGTTGCAGAAAGTCCAGTCCAGGCCTTTCACTGCCCAAGACAGAAGCAGCCACTGCAGGTCAGTCCAGCAAAGCACCCAGCAAAGCAGTCGTTCCTTTTCGCAGCTTCTCCGGCTCTTCTTCTTGGCAGTCTTCTTGTTCCAGACGAGTTCTAAAGTTCAGGGGTCTGGGACCCAGCATTTATGTCCAAAAATCCTTTGATCTCTTAGGCAGAGAGGGCCTGTGCCCGGTCAGGACCAGTTCTGCCTTCTCTGGTGTGAATTCCTGGCAGGAGGTGGAGACGGCATTTGTCAGAGGCAGAGCAGGCCCTTTGAGGTGCAAGGAAATCTCCGCCCCCTTCACCCATCGTAACCCAGGTCTCTTCAGCCCTTTCCTGACCTACCTAGACCATCTGGCGCCCCTCCTGCTCCCCCAGCCTTCTGTCATCCAAAACCCAGACAGGCAATCCACATTCCAGCAGAGGCACACGGGATGACTGAGCAAGAAAATACCCACTTTCCAAAAGTGGTATTTTCAAACACAGAATGTAAAAATCACCTTCACTAAAAGAGGCATCTTTAGATTCTGAGTTCAGGCATACGAAACTTCATTTTCTTACCGAATTCCCTGGGCCAGTTATGTTCATAAGATTTTATGAACAAACCTCCAATTCTGTCCTATGGGGAACTGGTAGCCTTACAATAGTGAAAACTGAAATTGGCTGTAATTCACTACTAGGACATGCCACACACACCGGGCATGTCCTACCTTTCACATACATTGCACCCTGCCCACAGGGGTACCTTGGGCCTACCTGAGGGGTGCCTGACATGTAAGAAAAGGGAAGGTTAGGGACCGGCCAGTGTGTGCACTGGCCAAGTCGACATGGCAGTTACAAACTGCGCGCAGACTTCTGCAATGGCAGGTCTGAGTTACCGTTTTCAGGGCTACTCATTGGGGTGGCACAACCAGTGCTGCAGGCCCCCCGAGGTGCATTTGATTCACCAGCCCTGGCACACGCAGTGCACTTTACTAGGGGCTAACAGGTAAATCAAATATCCAATCATGGAAACACCCATCCATAACACAATTTACACAGAGAGCATAGGCACTTTAGCACTGATTAGCAGTGGTAAAGTGCCCAGAGTCCTAAAACCAACACAAACAGGTCAGGGAAAAATAGGAGGAAAAAGCAAAAAGTTTGGGGATAACCCTGCAAAAAGGGCCATTTCCAACAAGTATGTTCCCAGGACAGACTCGGAAACTGGAGTATGTCCCCAGGACAGACTCGGAGACTGAAGTATATCAACAGGACAGACTCAGAGACTGAAATATGTCCCCAGGACACACTCCGAGACAGGAGTATATCCCCAGAACAGACTTGGAGAGTGAAGTATGTCTCCTGGACAGACTCAGAGACTGAAGTATGTCTCCAGGACAGACTCGAAGGGTGAAGTATGTTTTCAGGACAGACTCGGAGACTGAAATATGTCCCCAGGACACACTCGGAGACTGGAGTATGTCCCCAGGGCAGACTCGGAGAGTGGAATATGTCCCCAGGACACACTCGGAGACTGGAGCATATCCCCAGAACAGAATCGGAGACTGAAGTATGTCTCTAGGACAGATTCAGAGACTGAAGTATGTCTCTAGGACAGACTTGGAGAGTGAAGTATGTCCCCTGGACAGACTCAGTGACTGAAGTATGTCTCCAGGACAGACTCGAAGGGTGAAGTATGTTTTCAGGACAGACTCGGAGACTGAAATATGTCCCCAGGGCACACTCGGAGACTGGAGAATGTCCCCAGGGCAGACTCGGAGAGTAGAATATGTCCCCAGGGCAGACTCAGAGACTGGAGTATGTCCCAAGATGATCTTGGATGCTGTGATTTGCCTCAGTTAGGACCTAAGAGACTGCCGTGTGTCTCCAGGGCAGGGTATGAGACTGCGGTGTGTCCAGGCATCTGCAGGTCCCAGATGTCCAGAGAGAAGTATTGCCACAACAACCATAAGACAGCAGCCCAGATTGCCTGACCTACCCTGTCCTGTGGGACCTGTGACGTCTATGTGCTTCCAAAGGGCTTGAGCCTTAAATCACGTCCTGGCAGTACCCGGGCCTCCAATCCCGTCCCGAGCAGCACCCAAGCCTCCAATCACATCCTGAGCAGTACCCAGGCCTTTAATCACGTCCCAAGCAGCACCCGAGCCTCCAATTATGTCCTGAGAGGTACCCGAGCCTCCAATCACGTCCCGAGAGGTACCCGAGCCTTCAACCAGGTCCCAAGCAGTACCAGAGCTTCTAAACACGCTCGAGCAGCACCGTGGCCTCCTATCACCTCCCGAGAGGTACCTCAGTCTCCCATCATGTGACACACAGCAGCCAGACTAACTAATGTGCCCACCACTGCCCTGGAAAGACCCAGATGCTCCCTGTCTTGGCTTGCACCAGACGCTGCATAGGCCACCCATCTTGCCTTAGGTGGTCCTTGGCCAGACATTTTCCAGGCGACCTTGACCTCTCTGACAAGCTCGAGATGATGCCTTCACAGGACAGGACATGCACCAGGCGGCATCTGAGCTACCAACAGCACGCATAGAAAGAAGAAAATGCCTCTCAGTATTGCTTTCGTGCATGAAGGTGCCACTCATCACACTAAAACAATCCTGTATACAACAGAGGCATGCTTGCACCATGGTGCAAGGGTGCCTGTGTCGGTGCTAGGCTACCAAAACGGTGCCAGTGCAAGAGAAAAGGACAAGCATGCGCCATATTGCATAAATACTGCACATTCCTGCAATTTCCCTGTGACTTGCTGCGTTGCCCTGGGCCACTCAAGTCATTAATGTGGCTCATAGTGTCTAGGCCAGCTACGACTGGCCCTTGGTCATCCTCCGAGATTTATCAGGCAGGACCTGGCTGGACTGACATGCACCAGATAGACCTGGCGCAACACACGCCTGTCATGTGGCTGCTCCATGTCAGGTGTGATACCACCAGCCACTTCGAGGCCAGACCAGGCATTCTGCGGCTCTGGAATTCCCCCAGTGGGCTGCAGTTTAGAGGTTTTCATTCAGTGCTGCTGGGACCATTAAAGGTCTCCTGGCTGCATTCTAGACAGGGTGACTTGCAGTGTGGGAATAGTTAGAACCTTTTTCCAGGGTTGTATTTGGTAGCCAGTTCAGGGTTGTCAGCTAACAGCATACCGCATTCTGGGGCTTGTAGTTTCCTTTTAGCACAGTCATTATGTGCTCAGAAATTTCCCCTTGCAAAGTGGCATTGACAGAGGGGTTGAGGTTCTACCCACATGCTGGTTCTCCTCATTTTTGCATCCGATAGGGGGATTACCGGGTGCTCACACTGAAAAAGAGGTATGTCTTGCACATTGTGCATGTGGAAAACCTTATGGTCAATTCAGGACTGTGTTGATTATGTTGGCAAGCCAATAATCAAGGCTGTGGGCCTGATCTGCTTATTATAAAAACATTATGATAAAGGTAGTGGGTCTGATATATTCATTATGAAAGTTTAAATCAATAAGCATTTAAGGGTGGATTGCTATAATCCTTTAACAAACCCTGCAAATAAGTGTTTTGGTACTTGGGAACTCGCAAATGACTGTAGCAGGCAAATGCTTTGGCGTTCATTACGCGTCACAAACATCTGCACTCTGGTAATCCCAGTTTGGCTCTCTTAGGAGAGAATAGTTTGCTTTGCATTTGTGATTTTATAGCCATGTGCTGAATGGTTGCCTTGTACAAAATCTTACACTAAATGGAGTAGGTCTGGGGTGTTGTATGTTGTTTTGTCAACTATCATTTTGTAGATATTTGTATTTTTATATTTGTATGCATGCTGGATGCCAACCTTTAAAGACTCCAATAGTCCTGTGATGGTTATTGTGTCCAGCCATGGTAAAGGCTCTACACGTTATTGGTTCACTTGGAAAACTTGTCTAATTCCATAGGCTTGACAAAGCCGGTAGGCCTCACTTGCCTACTGTGTTAAACATGTACCATACGCAGTAGGTTTCCAGGGGTGATTGTTATTACATGATATGAAAGCCTGTCGGCAGTATATCGTTAGATGGCACCTCACTGATTATCTTTGATGGGAAGCATGTTGATATTGAATACCCCTTTGGCAAACCCTAGGGGTAGAAGATATGCACTGTAATAATTCTTGCTAGAGTCCCTTTGGAAGGGCTGGCTGGCGTACTGGTCTTCCAGGATCTTGTAAACATGAATAGATGTATATACATAGAAGGGCGAAGGGTCCGCCCTCGACAGCCATTGGTCTGTATGAGTGCCGTTCACAGCACAGGAAGAAGGGCCAGCCCACATCTTGCCCCATGCGCGCTGCCTCGGCCCCAAACTAGATGACCATAGTGGAATGTTATTAACCATAGTATATATACGTTTTAGCATTTCAAGATGGGCAGCACCTTGGTTCTAAACATGGCAGTCATGCCGGAATTTTAAAAGAATGAAAAACAATGTTTTTTTACCTGCCTTTAATCTTTGAATGTATTTTGCATGTGCTGTTGAGTATGTGTGTGTGTTTATTGTGGTTGTGGAAGTAGGTGACTGCAGGAATAAGTGGGTGAATGAGTGATAGAATGCATGTGTGATGACTTAATGACAGGGTCACTGGAATGCAATTCTCCGGTGCTGCATAGTCATGTATTAGCCACGTTTGCCACATAATTCTTCATCTGCTGCATAATCTGCAGATTTTAACAATAAAAAATGTCTGGTGACTTTGAAATTGCTGTTTTCTGAGTTTCGGTGATAATCTGGAACCAGTGAGCTGAAACTTTTCATAAGACAAGGTTAACATGTACAAATGAGAAAATGATGAATACAGTGAAAACATGGCCCATATAATGCTGCCTAATTTGTGTTTTGCTGTCGCATAATTTACTCAAGCCTGACCACTACATAATTCCAGGGGCCCTTCTGATTGGGTGACTACGCTCATCAGTGACTTAAGAGACACTTTCGCTTGTAAGCCAGATCTATTGGTATTACCAATGCTTGTTTAAACTATCCCAAAGAGCAATCACCCCCACTAGATTATTTATTATTTCTCATATATTACACACGGAGAGCAGCACCTGTGACCTCCAACCAGAATCCATTCAAGACTCACTTTTACTCCAATTGGCCATTATTGTGTCTATGATTTTCTTTATCCATAATAACACGGCATGCCTGGCTGGTATGTCCTGAAATACTTGAAATCACTGTAGAAACTACGAATTATTGGCGGCCATTGAATACATGACATGCCCCTGATCTATAGATCTATAGAAGAGTTGTTGATTACATGACATGCATGAAAAAGAATAAAAAATCACTGACCATCTCACTGCATGGTACCTGGGTAACACTCGCACTGTCGGGCACTGGGGAACTTCCAGATAGGGCACTCACCACGTACTGGACACTAAGTGCACTCACCGCGTGCTGGCCACCAATGCACTCACCGCATGCTGGACACTAATGCATTCACCGCGTGCCAGCCACAAATGCACCTACTGCAGGCTGGCCACCAATGCACTCACCGCCTGCTGGACACTAATGCACTCACCGCGTGCCAGCCACAAATGCACCTACTGCAGGCTGGCCACCAATGCACTCACCGCGTACTGTTCACTAAGTGCACTCACCGCGTGCCGGCCACAAATGCACTCACCGCCTGCTGGACACTAATTCATTCACCGCGTGCCAGCCACAAATGCACCTACTGCAGGCTGGCCACCAATGCACTCACCGCCTGCTGGACACGAATGCATTCACCGCGTGCCAGCCACAAATGCACCTACTGCAGGCTGGCCACCAATGCACTCACCGCGTACTGGACACTAAGTGCACTCACCGCGTGCCGGCCACAAATGCACTCACCGCCTGCTGGACACTAATGCATTCACCGCGTGCCAGCCACAAATGCACCTACTGCAGGCTGGCCACCAATGCACTCACCGCGTACTGGACACTAATGCACTCACCGCGTGCCGGCCACAAATGCACTCACCGCGTACTGGACAGTAAGTGCACTCACTGCGTGCCGGCCACAAATGCACTCACCGCGTGCCGGCCACAAATGCACCTACTGCAGGCTGGCCACCAATGCACTGACCGCCTGCTGGACACTAATGCATTCACCGCGTGCCAGCCACAAATGCACCTACTGCAGGCTGGCCACCAATGCACTCACCACATGCTGGCCACTAAGTGCACTCACTGCGTGCTGGCCACCAATGCACTCACTGCGTGCTGGGCACCAATGCATTCACTGCGTGCTGGCCACCAATACACTCACTGCTTGCTGGCTACCAATGCACTCACCACGGGCTGGCCACAAATGCACCCACAGCATGATGGCCACCAATGCACCCACTACATGCTGGCCACCAATGCACTCACTACATGCTGGTCCCCAATGCACCCACTGCATGCTGGCAACCAATGCACCCACAGCATATTGGCCCCCAATGCACTCACTCCATGCTGGCCACCAATGCACTCACGGCATGCTGGCCCCCAATGCACTCACTGCATGCTGGCCACCAATGCAACCACGGCATGCTGGCCCCCAATGCACCCACTGCATGCTGGCCACCAATGCACCCACGGCATGCTGGCCCCCAATGCACTCACTGCATGCTGGCCACCAATGCACTTACGGCATGCTGGCCCCCAATGCACTCACTGCATGCTGGCCACCAATGCACCCACGGCATGCTGGCCCCCAATGCACCCACTGCATGCTGGCCAACAATGCACCCACTGCATGCTGGCCAACAATGCACCCACGGCAGGCTGGCCCTCAATGCACTCACTGCATGATGGCCAACAATGCACCCACGGCATGCTGGCCCCCAATGGACCCACGGCACGCTGGCCACCAATGCACCCACGGCATGCTGGCCACCAATGCACCCATGGCACGCTGGCCACCATTGCACCCACGGCATGCTGGCCCCCAATGCACCCACAGCATGCTGGCCCCCAATGCACTCACTGCATGCTGGCCACCAATGTACTCACTGCATGATGGCCAACAATGCACCCACGGCATGCTGGCCCCCAATGCACTCACTGCATGCTGGCCACCAATGCACTCACGGCATGCTGGCCACCAATGCACTCACTGCATGCTGGCCACCAATGCACTCACTGCATGCTGGCCCCCAATGCACCCACGGCATGGTGGCCACCAATGTGCTCACTGCATGCTGGCCCCCAATGCACTCACTGCATGGTGGCCCCCAATGCACCCACGGCATGGTGGCCACCAATGTGCTCACTGCATGATGGCCAACAATGCACCCACGGCATGCTGGCCCCCAATGCACTCACTGCATGCTGGCCACCAATGCACTCACGGCATGCTGGCCACCAATGCACTCACTGCATGCTGGCCCCCAATGCACCCACGGCATGGTGGCCACCAATGTGCTCACTGCATGCTGGCCACCAAAGCACTCATGGGATACTGGCCAGGTAAGGTGGCTAGGTAAGGTTTGACCAGGATTTGTATGTACGAGGGTGCCAAGCCATGCTTAGCTCGAAACATCTAACATAGAGCCTTGAACTCGATTCGTTTGTTTACCTTAAGCCAGTGAAGTTGATGGAGCAGAGGGGAGACAGAGGCATGTCAAGGCAACCGAAAACGCAGGCGAGCAGCCGCATTTTGAATGAGCTGTAAACTGCGGACAGAGGCCTTATCTGCGCCCAAGTACAATACATTGCCATAGTCAAGTCTGGAGATCACCAATGCCTGCAATACGGTTCTTTGGGCTGCGGGTGGAATTAACCAAAGGATTTTTTTTAGCCACTTGAGAACCGCAAAGCAAGTTGCGGTGACTCCAGACACTTGGGCTCTAAGAGAGAGATTATTATCAATGGTAAAACCCAAGTTCTTAACATTCGGGACAGGAGCAGGTAGAGGTCCCAGAGAGTCAGGCCACAAATGCCTGCAGTGTATGAACAACCCCTGATGCAACTACCAGAGGGTACCTGGGTGCCCCCGACGCATGCACTGCATGGTATCGGGGTGACCACTAATGCATGCACTGCTTGGTAAATGACCGACCCCCCCCTCAGTGCCTGCAGTGCATGGTGTATGACTGACCCCCAATGCCTGCAGTGCATGAACAACCCCGATGCAAGCACCAGAGGGTACCTGGGTGACCCCTGACGCATGCACTGCATGGTACCTGGGTGACCCCTGACGAATGCACTGCATGGTACCTGGGTGACTCCTGACGCATGCACTGCATGGTGCCTGGGTGACCCCTGACGAATGCACTGCATGGTACCTGGGTGACTCCTGACGCATACACTGCATGGTGCCTGGGTGACCCCCGACGCATGCACTGCTTTGTACCTGGGTGACCCCCGATGCATGCACTGCTTGGTACCTGGGTGAGCCCTGACGCATGCACTGCTTGGTACATGGGTGACCCCCGACACGTGCACTGCATGATACCTGGGTGACCCCCGACGCATGCACTGTTGGTACCCGGTCCACCACCTGCGCATGCACTGCATGGTACCTGGGTGACCCCTGATGAATGCACTGCATGGTACCTGGGTGACTCCTGACAAATGCACTGCTTGGTACCTGGGTGACCCCCGACGCATGCACTGTTGGTACCCAGTCCACCACCTGCGCATGCACTGCATGGTAACTGGGTGACTGACCCCTGACTCATGCACTGCTTGGTACCTGGGTGACCCCTGACGCATGCACTGCTTGGTACCTGGGTGACCCCCGACATTTGCACTGCATGGTACCTGTGGAATTTGTTGTCTATTAGTTCCGAGGGTTTGCCTGGTTACACGGCAATACACACCCAAAATCAATGCCTGTACACACCCAAAAACAATGCCTGCTGGAATTCCTTCCGACCTCCAGACTTGGAGGAGCTGTCACTGTCCCTGGCTTCTCTGAAACCTTCCAACCATTTCAAGGACCCACTCCCCGCCAAGCTGCTCAAAGACCTCAACTTGGCAGTTCTGCCTCTCTGGTCCAGGATCATCCAACAATCTCTCTTACAGGGGAGGATTCCCGACTGCCTTAAAATGGGGCAAGTCACACCCATCCCCAAGAAGCCCAATGCTGACCTTACAGATCCCAGTAACTTCCGGCCGATCACCAACATCATGTCCCTAGCGAAATTGCTCGAGAAATGTGTTCACACACAGCTTTGCGACCACATTGAGAAATTTCAGCTCCTAGACCAACATCAATCAGGCTTTAGATCAGGTCATAGCACAGAAACAGCGCTAACTCACACTGTTGATGACGCATTGAGAGCTCTGGACCAAGATACACCCTGTCTGCTAATCCTTCTGGACTTGTCCTCTGCTTTTGACACTATCAAACATGATAACCTGATTAACCTTCTTCAATACAGGATGGGGCTATCGGGCCCTGTCCTAAATTGGTTCTCCTCTTTCCTGCATAACCGAACACAAAGAATCAAAGTCAACCAATCTTTGGCGGCCAGCACTTCAGTCTCTATTGGGGTGCCTCAAGGTTCTGCACTTTCGCCCCGCTCTTCAACCTATGCATGGAACCTCTAACTGCCATTCTAATTGACTCAAACATTCAGTACCACATGTACGCGGATGACACTCAACTGTATTTGAAGATCTCTCCAGATAACATTAAAACTCTTAACGGAGCACTTAAAAAAACTCAACAATGGCTAACACATAACCACTTATTACTTAACTCTCTCAAAACTGAATTTCTCTTGATTTCCCCACGCAACCACAAGGCTCCCACGCAAAACTGGTTCAAAAAAATCTCAGCACTCAACTGCACCCCGCATTTGATGGACTCCGCCTGCTCTTTAGGGGTCACCCTAGACAAATTTCTAAACATGCAAGGTCACATCAGTGCAACCATTAAGAGTGCCAACAATCAGCTCAACACTCTTAGGAAAATCAAACCGTTCCTACCTCCCGAAGACATGCAATCAGCAGTCCAATCCTTAGTTATCTCACGAGTAGAATATGGATTGGTGACCCTAGCTGGTCTTCCTAAATCTAGGTTAGCGCCGCTAAGAGCTACTCTGAACGCCTCTGCCAGACTAATCACAGGTTCAAGAAAGCATGATCATATCACACCTGACTTAATCCAGCTTAACTGGCTCCCCATTGAAGCTAGGATCCGCTTCAAGATAGCCTGCCTGGCACATAAAGCTATACATTTCAATAGCCCCGTATACCTGGAAAAAAACTTGAGCTCTCCAGATCCAGAAGAAACCTAAGAAGCTCCAATACCCTACTACTGAAACCAGCGAAATTCAATAAAAAAAGAACATACAATCGTACCTTCTCAGGGCTGGCTCCAAGAATTTGGAATGCCCTTCCAACAGAGATCAGAACCAATCCTTCGACTGCCTCATTCAAAAAACAGGTCAAATGGCTACATTGGAAGAACTGCATCAGCAATAGCCTCCATGTCATTTGCTAGTCAATTACCTTGCATTCTCGACAAGCATTTTTACTTTGTTGTGTTGAAATGTATGCTTGACAATTTACTTTCACTTTATGTTTGTAACTCGTGCTTGACAATCATTCTCACTTGGGGTTTAAAACGTATTTCAGCTGTCTTTGAAGTAAGGCGATGATGAAACTGCTCGGTCTCATCTAGGTGGGCTGTTACCTGTTTGTTCACTTGCTACCTACTCTTTCCCTAGCGCCCTCATTTACTTTTTGCTTCCGGTTCCTCTCATGTTTCCTTTTTTTGTAAGTGTATTTATATTGTCTCTGTACGTATACGTCAGCTTTCCTCTTTGTACAGCGCTCGGATACCCGGTTGGGTCTTGTTCGCGCTTTATAAAACTTTTCAAATAAATAAATACCTGGGTGACCCCTGACGTTTGCACTGCATGGTACCCGGGTGGCGCCACCACCGGCACATGCATGACCATAACCTGAATCACACTTGAAGCAAACAGTGAACCCTGGAGACCGCCAGCAACCCACACCAAAGGGTACCTGAGCGACTGCCGACCTCATGATACCGGGGCCACTACTGACGCATGCACTGCTGCTGCCAAGACAATATGTATGTATGTATGTAAGCATGGATGTATGTATGCATGCATGTATGCGAAGCTACCCAAAAGGCAGCCCGGCTGCACATGGCCAAAGTGATCGAGCGATCACAGAGGGGCTTGGAGTGTGGGCGATGAATGCGTAATAACGCAGGGTTGTTTTAAGAGCAGCGCCTTCAACTTCTCTCTAAAGTGAGGCATCGTGGGGTGGGGGGGGGTGTCCTGGTGGATAACGGGGGGCTCTTCCAGATCCTGGGTATAGCGTCTCGAGGGACACACAGCACAGTACCTTGGAGACCAACAAGGCACACAGGAGACGGTGCCTGCTCTCGGCAACGCACCCACCGCACAGTGCCTTAGACCACCGAGGCACACACGGAGGGTACCCGCACTCCCCTGACGCACTCACCCACACCCACAGTACCTTGGCGACCACCGAGGCACACACCAGACGTTAGCCCGCCCCCCTCCCCAGCAGCTCTCTCTCTCTCTCGGGCTCGCCCTCACAGGGCACACTTCCCTCTCTATCGGGGTCAGGGTAGCTTGTGGGGCTCGTCACTCGCATGGTACACTTCTCTCTCTCGGGGTAGATTGTGGGGCTCGCCCCTCGCAGGGCACTCTTCCCCCTCTCTCTCAGGGGTAGATTGTGGGGCTCGCCCCTCGCAGGGCACTCTTCCCCCTCTCTCTCAGGGGTAGATTGTGGGGCTCGCCCCTCGCAGGGCACTCTTCCCCCTCTCTCTCAGGGGTAGATTGTGGGGCTCGCCCCTCGCAGGGCACTCTTCCCCCTCTCTCTCAGGGGTAGATTGTGGGGCTCGCCCCTCGCAGGGCACTCTTCCCCCTCTCTCTCAGGGGTAGATTGTGGGGCTCGCCCCTCACAGGGCACACTTCCCTCTCTCTCGGGGTCGGTGGTAGTTCGTGGGGCTCGCCTCTCACAGGGTACACTGACTTCCCTCTCTCTCGGGGTCTGTGGTAGTTCGTGGGGCTCGCCTCTCACAGGGTACACTGACTTCCCCCTCTCTCTCGGGGTAGTTCGTGGGGCAGGCCCATCGCAGAGTACACTTCTCCCCTCTCTGTCAGGCGGTGGGGGGTACAGACTGCGCCTCTTTTCTTCCTTTCTCGGCTCAGGAGTGCTGATTAGACCCCCAAGTCTTTCTGGGGCACAGAACTGAATGAGTCCGGACTGATTTTCCGCACTTGTCACGATTTTTTTTAATGGAATTTTATCATATAACTGTTACATGAAAAATGGCTATTGCGCAGGACTCTGTACAAGATGAAAAATTGTTATTCGTGTTTCCTTGTTCTTGGGTGCTTTTATGTTCGTGTTTCCTTGTTCTTGTGTGCTTTTATGGCCTTCGGCCGAATAGAGTTTATTTTTATACTCTGATCCTATGCACACGCTGTATAGTGTTATTTTCCCATTCCGTTGTTATCATATATTCAGTGTTGGATATATCACTTTTGGGACTAGGATTAATTAGTCCACAGATAATACACAGTCACAATTATGCATTATGAGTGGTCACGAGTATATTGTGATAAGTACACCCCAAGTCACTGGGTGCGCACTTTAAGGCAATGTATCTACCCATAAACAATATGTGGATAGGCTGATCCCGAATGTATTCACTTTCTCTTGTAGCCCTGAAGAAGTCGTTTGGGATATCACCCACGACGAAACACGTGTTGGCTGGGCGATCTCACAAAATAATAAAGGACAAAGGAATAACCTACAAAGTTTACTTTTACATGAATGTTATGTTTTACTACTGTGCACTGAGTATATGATAACAACGGAATGGGAAAATAACACTATACAGCGTGTGCATAGGATCAGAGTATTTGTATATAGGGGACCCCGTTAGGTTCTCGGCTGAGGGTTTAGGGCGTTCATATCCTTCACCTCTGCACCGCACAGATAGTCCATACAATAGTAGCGTACACTTAGGAGGCGCCAATTCCACACTAAGAAAACACCCCGTGGGTCTGTATTTAAGAGTTTATTTTTACTTGACTTGAATGAGTCCGGGCAGATACGGGTCGCGCTGGGGCCACCGTCTCCTCCCCGCGCCTTCTCTCTCGGGGCTCGTTGGGGCTGGACACATCTTGAGGTCGTCTTAGGTACTGCTATGATGAGTGCCCTCCCTCCCTCGGCTGTCTCGGGGCTGGATACATGTTGGGGTTGTCTCACGTACTGCTATGGTGGGTGCCTTGACACCCCCTCCCTCCCTCGGCTGTCTCTCAGGGCTCGCCGGGGCTGGATACATCTTGGGGTTGTCTCAGGTACTGCAATGGTGGGTGTCCTGACAGCCGCCCCACCAGGTTCTTTATCAGGGCTCGGTGGGGCTGGACACATCTCGAGGTAGTCTCTGGTACTGCTATGGTGAGTGCCGCCCCCTTCTGACTGCTGTATCTCAGGGACCGCTGGGGCTGGATACATCTAGGGGTTGTCTCAGGTACTGCTATGGTGAGTGCCCCCCCCCCTCCCTCGGTTGTCACACAGGGGCTGGACACATCTTGGGTACTGCTATGGTGGGTACCTTGACACCCCTCCCTCCATCGGCTCTTTCAGGGCTCGCTGCGGCTGGACACATCTTGGGGTTGTCTTGGGTACTGCTATGATGGGTGCCTTGACACCCCCTCCTCCCCTGGCTGTCTCTCAGGGCTCGCTGAGGCTGGACACATCTTGGGATTGTCTTGGGTACTGCTATGGTGGGTGCCCTGGCACCCCTTCCTCGCTGTCTCTCAGGGCTCGCTGGGGCTGGACACATCTTGGGGTTGTTCCAGGTACTGCTATGGTGGGAGCCCTGATACCCCCTCCCTCCATCGACTGTATCTCAGGGCTCGTTGGGGCTGGACACATCCTGCGGTAGTCTCAAGTACTGCTATGATGAGTGCCCTCCCTCCCTCTGCTGTCTCGGGGCTGGATACATGTTGGGGTTGTCTCAGGTACTGCTATAGTGGGTGCCCTGACACCCCCTCCCTTACTCGGCTGTCTCCCAGGGCTCGCTGGGGCTGGACACATCTTTGGGTTGTCTAAGGTACTGCACTGGAGGGTGCCCCGACACCCCTCTCTCCCCCGGCTCTTTGTCAAGGCTCGCTGGGGCTGGACACATCTCAAGGTAGTCTCAGGTACTGCTATGGTGAGTCCGCCCACCCCAAGACTGCTGTCTCTCAGGGCTCGCTGAGGCTAGACACATCTTGGGGTTGTCTTGGGTACTGCTATGGTGGGTGCCCTGGCACCCCCTCCTCCCCTGGCTGTATCTCAGGGCTTGCTGGGGCTGGACACATCTTGGGGTTGTTCCAGGTACTGCTATGGTGGGAGCCCTGATACCCCCTCCCTCCATCGGATGTATCTCAGGGCTCGCTGGGGCTGGAGACATCCTGCAGTAGTCTCAAGTACTACTATGATGAGTGCCCTCCCTCCCTCGGCTGTCTCGGGGCTGGATACATGTTGGGGTTGTCTCAGGTACTGCTATGGTGGGTGCCCTGACACCCCCTCCCTTACTCGGCTGTCTCCCAGGGCTCGCTGGGGCTGGACACATCTTGGGGCTGTCTCAGGTACTGCAATGGAGGGTGCCCCGACCCCCCTCCTTCCCCCGGCTCTTTATTTATTTATTTATTTGATGAGTTTTATATAGTGCTGGCTAGACCCGGAGGTATCAGAGCGCTTTACATGAGGATCATTGCGTTACAAGTTACAAATTACATCCGTTACAAAAGCATAGTAAAACAGCTGGGAGACGAGGAGCACTGTGCCCAATGTCCGGCTGGGTAGGTGACGGCCGAGGGGGTGAACCAGGGCCAATCTCCTTCCTCTATAGCTGTCTAGCAGCTCCACCGGGCATCAGCCATGTTGCTCAGGTCTCAGCGGTCAGGAGAAACAAGAATAGCAGTTTTGCATGGTTACATTTAGTTACAGTTGCCTAGTCAAACATAGAAGAACAAGTCCCCAATAGAGGATAGAGGGAATGGGGGAGGGGAGTTGAAATAAGGGGGCTGGGAGGCAGATCAGTTCGGGCAGACCTAGGTTCACCAAGATGCACCATCAGGAGGGGGTCCTCTTGTTCAGTCTATTAGCCTGGGGCTTTTCTTGAGCCCGGAATTAGTGCCTTCTTTCAGCTTCCTCTCTTTCTGTATCCTGGGGGCTTTCCCCCTCTTCATTCACCCCCCCCATGGGGTCTGGATGCTCTCAGCCGTCTAAAGCCCTGGCCTCCGAAACACGGGAAGGAAATTAAAGTCTCCAGTGGAGCTGGTGTTGGCAAACCCAGCTGCCGTTGTCCTTCAGTCTCTGAGTCCATTTTCAGGTCAGCAGAGGCATTCACGTGTGACCGAGCCCCCCCCCCCCCCCTCCGAAGGCACCCCTGGTTCGTTGAGGCTCACCTCTCAAGGACTACCACAATGTCTCACTCTCCCTATGGAGCTCCGTCACCCCCCACGCCCCCCATGGCCCCACTGGATTCGCTGGGGCTGGACACATCTCGAGGTAGTCTCAGGTACTGCTATGGTGAGTCCCCCTCCCCACCAGACTGCTGTCTCTCAGGGCTCCTTGGGGCTGGACACATCTTGGGGTTGTCTTGGGTACTGCTATGGTGGGTGCCCTGACACCCTCCCTCGGCTGTCTCTCAGGGCTCGCTGGGGCTGGATACATCTTGATCCTGGGGTTGTCTCAGGTACTGCAATGGTGGGTGCCCTGCCCTCCCCCCCCCTCCCTCAGTTGTCTCGCAGGGGCTGGACACATCTTGGGGTTGTCTTGGGTACTACTATGGTAAGTGTCCTGACACCCCCTCCCTCCCTCGGCTGTATCTCAGGGCTCGCTGGGGCTGGACACATCTTGGGGTTGTCTTGGGTACTACTATGGTGAGTGTCCTGACACCCCCTCCCTCCCTCGGCTGTATCTCAGGGTTCGCTGGGGCTGGACACATCTTGGGGTTGTCTCAGGTACTGCTATGGTGGGTGTGCTGACACCCCCTCCCTCCATCGGCTCTCTCAGGGCTCGCTGGGGCTGGACACATCTTGGGGTTGTCTTGGGTACTGCTATGGTGAGTGTCCTGACACCCCCTCCCTCCCTCGGCTATATCTCAGGGCTCGCTGGGGCTGGACACATCTTGGGGTTGTCTCAGGTACTGCTATGGTGGGTGTGCTGACACCCCCCTACCTCCATCGGCTCTCTCAGGGCTCGCTGGGGCTGGACACATCTTGGGGTTTCTTGGGTACTGCTACGGTGGGTGCCCTGAGCCACTCCCCTCCTAGGGGTCACTAGGGGACACAGACTGTGCCTCAGATATTCCTATGTACGGCCCCTGACCGCACAGCAGCCCAACGCTCTCTCTATCTCAGGGGTCAGACAGACCCCGAGGCTCTCTCGCAGGGGTCACCGGGCAGCGGGGAGGGTGCGCTCATTCAGGCCTCGCTGTCGGTGTACTTACTTGACTGTCTGATGATGTCCTCCACCAGACTCCTTTCGGCTTCTAAGCGCTACCTCGATGCTCCCTTCAAGCGCCCAGACTTCTGTTCTAGTGCTCCTTGGGTAATCCCTGAGGTACTCGTGAGGACCTTGTGACGCCCAAACTCTCGGCTCTTGCTCGGCTGCCTGTGCGTCCCTCCCAGCCCCTTATCTCTCTTTGTGTCCACAGAACTAGTTCAAGCTGGTCAAGTATAGGGAAACTTTCCAATTTAACTTGGAGACTGACGTCACACACCAGGCCCCGCCCTTCTCAGCCCCCCAGCCTCCTCCCCGTCGAGCTGACAACAAAAGGTAGCTTTCCCAAAGTTTGCCAAAAGGACCCCTCCCCCGCCTCGCCTCCGGCGGAGACTCGAGAAGCATCAGTCCTCAGCCTCGAGCAGTGAGCAGGCGTCTCACTGCAAAGCTCTGAGATCAAGCAGGCGTCTCACCGCAGAATTCTCAGGCCCAGCAGGCGTCTCGCTGCAAATCTCTCAGGTCCAGCAAGCATCTCACTGCAAAGCTCTGAGATCAAGCAGGCATCTCACCGCAGAGCTCTCAGGTCAGAGCAAGCAATCACTGCAAAGCTCTCAGGTCCAGCAGGTATCTAACTGCAGAGCTCTGAGGTCGAGCAGGCATCTCACTGCAAAGCTCTCAGGTCCAGCAGTCGTCTCACTGCAGAGCTCTGAGGTCGAGCAGGCATCTCACTGCAAAAAACTCAGGTCCAGCAGGCATCTCACTGCAAAGCTCTGAGATGCAGCAGGCGTCTCACTGCAAAGAGCTCAGGTCCAGCAGGCGTCTCACTGCAAAGAACTCTGAGGTCCAGCAGGCATCTCACTGCAAAGCTCTGAGGTCCAGCAGGCGTCTCACTGCAAAGCTCTGAGGTTCAGCAGGCGTCTCACTGCAGAGCTCTGAGGTCCAGCAGGCGTCTCACTGTAGAGCTTTGAGGTCCAGCAGGCATCTCACTGCAGAGCTCTGAGGTCCAGCAGGTGTCTCACTGCAAAGAGCTCAGGTCCAGCAGGCGTCTCACTGCAGAGCTCTGAGGTCCAGCAGGCATCCCAATGCAAAGCTCTGAGGTCCAGCAGGCGTTCCACTGCAAAGTGCTGAGGCCCAGCAGGCATCTCACTGCAGAGCTCTGAGGTCCAGCAGGCGTCTCACTGCAGAGCTCAGGTCCAGCAGACGTCTTGTTGCAAAGCTCTCAGGTCCACCAGGCGTCTCACTGCAAAGAGCTCAGGTCCAGCAGGCGTCTCACTGCAAAGAGCTATGAGGTCCAGCAGGCATCTCACTGCAAAGCTCTGAGGTCCAGCAGGCGTTCCACTGCAAAGCTCTCAGGTCCAGCAGTCGTCTCACTGCAAAGCTCTGAGGTCCAGCAGGCGTTCCACTGCAAAATGCTGAGGTCCAGCAGGCATCTCACTGCAGAGCTCTGAGGTCCAGCAGGCATCTCACTGCACAAAAATCAGGTCCAGCAGGCATCTCACTGCAAAGCTCTGAGATGCAGCAGGCGTCTCACTGCAAAGAGCTCAGGGCCAGCAGGCGTCTCACTGCAAAGAGCTCTGAGGTCCAGCAGGCATCTCACTGCAAAGCTCTGAGGTCCAGCAGGCGTCTCACTGCAAAGCTCTGAGGTTCAGCAGGCGTCTCACTGCAGAGCTCTGAGGTCCAGCAGGCGTTCCACTGCAAAGTGCTGAGGTCCAGCAGGCATCTCACTGCAGAGCTCTGAGGTCCAGCAGGCGTCTCACTGCAGAGCTCAGGTCCAGCAGACGTCTTGCTGCAAAGCTCTCAGGTCCACCAGGCGTCTCACTGCAAAGAGCTCAGGTCCAGCAGGCGTCTCACTGCAAAGAGCTCTGAGGTCCAGCAGGCATCTCACTGCAAAGCTCTGAGGTCCAGCAGGCGTTCCACTGCAAAGCTCTCAGGTCCAGCAGTCGTCTCACTGCAAAGCTCTGAGGTCCAGCAGGCGTTCCACTGCAAAGTGCTGAGGTCCAGCAGGCATCTCACTGCAGAGCTCTGAGGTCCAGCAGGCATCCCACTGCAAAAAAATCAGGTCCAGCAGGCATCTCACTGCAAAGCTCTGAGATGCAGCAGGCGTCTCACTGCAAAGAGCTCAGGGCCAGCAGGCGTCTCACTGCAAAGAGCTCTGAGGTCCAGCAGGCATCTCACTGCAAAGCACTGAGGTCCAGCAGGCGTCTCACTGCAAAGCTCTGAGGTTCAGCAGGCGTCTCACTGCAGAGCTCTGAGGTCCAGCAGGCGTCTCACTGTAGAGCTTTGAGGTCCAGCAGGCATCTCACTGCAGAGCTCTGAGGTCCAGCAGGTGTCTCACTGCAAAGAGCTCAGGTCCAGCAGGCATCTCACTGCAGAGCTCTGAGGTCCAGCAGGCGTCTCACTGCAGAGCTTTGAGGTCCAGCAGGCATCTCACTGCAGAGCTCTGAGGTCCAGCAGGTGTCTCACTGCAAAGAGCTCTGAGGTCCAGCAGGTGTCTCACTGCAGACATCTGAGGTCCAGCAGGCATCCCACTGCAAAGCTCTGAGGTCCAGCAGGCGTTCCACTGCAAAGCTCTGAGGTCCAGCAGGCATCTCGCTGCAGAGCTCGGAGGTCCAGCAGGCGTCTCACTGCAGAGCTCAGGTCCAGCAGACGTCTTGCTGCAAAGCTTTCAGGTCCACCAGGCATCTCACTGCAAAGCTCTGAGGCCAGAGCAGGCAATTACTTCAAAGCTCTCAGGCCCAGCAGGTGTCTCGCTGCAAAGCTCTCAGGTCCAGCAGGCATCTCACTGCAAAGCTCTGAGATCAAGCAGGCGTCTCACCGCAGAGCTCTCAGGTCAGAGCAAGCAATCACTGCAAAGCTCTCAGGTCCAGCAGGCATCTAACTGCAGAGCTCTGAGGTCGAGCAGGCATCTCACTGCAAAGCTCTCAGGTCCAGCAGTCGTCTCGCTGCAGAGCTCTGAGGTCCAGCAGGCGTCTCACTGCAAAGAGCTCAGATCCAGCAGGCATCTCGCTGCAGAGCTCTGAGGTCGAGCAGGCATCTCACTGCAAAAAACTCAGGTCCAGCAGGCATCTCACTGCAAAGCTCTGAGATGCAGCAGGCGTCTCACTGCAAAGAGCTCAGGTCCAGCAGGCGTCTCACTGCAAAGAACTCTGAGGTCCAGCAGGCATCTCACTGCAAAGCTCTGAGGTCCAGCAGGCGTCTCAATACAAAGCTCTGAGGTTCAGCAGGCGTCTCACTGCAGAGCTCTGAGGTCCAGCAGGCGTCTCACTGCAGAGCTTTGAGGTCCAGCAGGCATCTCACTGCAGAGCTCTTAGGTCCAGCAGGTGTCTCAATGCAAAGAGCTCAGGTCCAGCAGGCGTCTCACTGCAGAGCTCTCAGGCCAAGCAGGTGTCTCACTGCAAAGCTCTCAGGTCCAGCAGGTGTCTCACTGCAGAGCTCTGAGGTCCAGCAGGTGTCTCACTGCAGAGCTCTGAGGTCCAGCAGGCGTCTCACTGCAAAGAGCTCAGGTCGAGCAGGCGTCTCACTGCCAAGGTCTGAGGTCCAGCAGGCGTCTCACTACAAAGCTCTCAGGTCCAACAGGCATCTCACTGCAGAGCTCTGAGGTCGAGCAGGCATCTCACTGCAAAAAACTCAGGTCCAGCAGACATCTCACTGCAAAGCTCTGAGATGCAGTAGGCGTCTCACTGCAAAGAGCTCAGGTCCAGCAGGCGTCTCACTGCAAAGAGCTCTGAGGTCCATCAGGCATCTCACTGCAAAGCTCTGAGGTCCAGCAGGCGTCTCACTGCAAAGCTCCGAGGTTCAGCAGGCGTCTCACTGCAGAGCTCTGAGGTCCAGCAGGCGTCTCACTGCAAAGGTCTCAGGTCCAGCAGGCATCTCACTGCAGAGCTCTGAGGTCGAGCATGCGTCTCACTGCAAAGAGCTCAGGTCCAGCAGGCGTCTCACTGCAGAGCTCTGAGGTCCAGCAGGCATCTCACTGCAAAGAGCACAGGTATAGCAGGTGTCTCACTGCAGAGCTCTGAGGTCCAGCAGGCGTCTCACTGCAAAGAGCTCAGGTCCAGCAGGCATCTCACTGCAGAGCTCTAAGGTCCAGCAGGCATCTCACTGCAGAGCTCAGATCCAGCAGACGTCTTGCTGCAAAGCTCTGAGGTCCACCAGGCATCTCACTGAAAAACTCCGAGGCCAGAGCAGGCAATTACTGCAAAGCTCTCAGATCCAGCAGGCGTGTCACTGCAGAGCTCTCAGGCCAGAGCAGGCATCTCACTGCAGAGCTCTCAGGCCCAGCAGGCGTCTTGCTGCAATGCTCTCAGGCCAGAGCATGCACTCACAGCAAAGCTCTCAGGTCCAGCAGGCGGTTCAGTGCATAGAGCTCAGGTCCAGCAGGCGTCTCACTGCAGAGCTCTGAGGTCCAGCAGGCTACTCACTGCGAAGCTCTGAGATCCAGCAGGCGTTTCACCGCAGAGCTCTCAGGTCAAAGCAGGCAATCACTGCAAAGCTCTCAGGTCCAGCAGGCATCTAACTGCGGGGCTCTGAGGTCGAGCAGGCGTCTCACTGCAAAACGCTCAGGTCCAGCAGGCGTCTCACTGCAAAGCTCTCAGGTCCAGCAGGCGTCTCACTTCAGAGTTCTGAGGTCCAGCAGGCATCTCATTGCAAAGCTCTTAGGCCCAGCAGGTGTCTCACTGCAGAGCTCTGAGGCCCAACAGGCGTCTCACTGCAAAGCTGTGAGGTCCAGCAGGCATCTCACTGCAGAGCTCTGAGGTTCAGCAGGCATCTCACTGCAAAGAGCTCAGGTCCAGCAGGCATCTCACTGCAAAGCTCTCAGGTCCAGCAGGTGTCTCATTGCAGAGCTCTCAGGCCCAGCAGGCATCTCACTGCAAAGCTCTCAGGTCCAGCAGGTGTCTCACTGCAGAGCTCTGCGGCCCAGCAGGCATCTCACTGCAGAGCTCTGAGGTTCAGCAGGCATCTCACTGCAAAGAGCTTAGGTCCAGCAGGCGTCTCACTGAAAAGCTCTCAGGTCCAGCAGGCATCTCACTACAAAGCTCTCAGGTCCAGCAGGCGTCTCACTGCAGAGCTCAGAGGCCGAGCATGCATCTCACTGCAAAGAGCTCAGGTCCAGCAGGCGTCTCACTCCAGAGCTCTGAGGTCAAGCAGGCATCTCACTGCAAAGAGCACAGGTCCAGCAGGCGTCTCACTTCAGAGCTCCGAGGTCCAGCAGACATCTCACTTCAAAGCTCTGAGGTCCAGCAGGTATCTCACTGCAGAGCTCTGAGGTCCAGCTGGCATCTCACTGCAAAGTTCTGAGGTCCAGCAGGTGTTCCACTGCAAAGCTCTCAGGTCCAGCAGGCGTCTCACTGCAGAGCTCTGAGGTCCAGCAGGCATCACGCTGCAAAGCTCTCAGATCCAGCAGCCATCTCACTGTAGAGCTCTGAGGCCCACCTGCAGGCGCCTCGCTGCAAAGCTCTCAGGTCCAGCAGGAGTCTCGCTGCAAAGCTCTCAGGTCCAGCATACGTCTCGCTGCAAAGCACTGAGGCCAGAGCAGGCAATCACTGCAAATCTCTCAGGTCCAGCAGGCGTCTCACTGCAAAGCTCTCAGGTCCAGCAGGCATCTGACTGCAGAGCTCTGAGTCCCAACAGGTGTCTCACTGCAAAGCTCTGAGGTCCAGCAGGCGTCTAACACAGAGCTCTGAGGTCCAGCAGGCATCTCACTGCAAAGCTCTGAGGTCCAGCAGGCGTCTCACTGCAGAGCTCTGAGATCCAGCAGGCATCTCACTGCAAAGCTCTGAGGTCCAGCAGGCGGTCCACTGCAAAGCTCTCAGGCCCAGCAGGCGTCTCACTGCAGAGCTCTGAGGTCCAGCAGGTGTCTCACTGCAGAGCTCAAGTCCAGCAGCCGTCTCACTGCAAAGCTCTCAGGTCCAGTTGGCATCTCACTGCAAAGCTCTGATGTCCAGCAGGCGTCCCACTGCAGAGATCTCAGGCCCAGCAGGCGTCTCGCTGCAAAGCTCTCAGGCCAGAGCATGCAATCACTGCAAAGCTTTCAGGTCCAGCAGGCGTTCCACTGCAAAGATCTCAGGCCAGAGCAGGCGTCTCACTGCAGAGCTCTGAGG
Source organism: Calotriton arnoldi (assembly GCA_963921515.1). Classification (NCBI taxonomy): domain Eukaryota; kingdom Metazoa; phylum Chordata; class Amphibia; order Caudata; family Salamandridae; genus Calotriton; species Calotriton arnoldi. Next base: position 2,372,775 of record CAWUFW010000053.1, read on the forward strand.
TCCAGCAGGCATTTCACATCTTTGCAAAGCTCTGAGATCCAGCAGGCGACTCACCTGCAGAGCTCTCAGGTCAGAGCAGGCAATCACTGCAGAGCTCTCAGGTCAAGCAGGCATCTAACTGCAAAGCTCTAAGATCCAGCAGGCGTCTCACCTCAGAGCTCTCAGGCCAGAGCATGCAATCACTGCAAAGCTCTCAGGTCCAGCAGGCATCTCACTGCAAAGATCTGAGGTCAAGCAGGCGTCCCACTGCAGAACTCTCAGGCCAGAGCAGGCAATAACTGCAAAGCTCTCAGGTCCAGCAGGCATCTCACTGCAAAGCTCTGATGTCCAGCAGGCGTCCCACTGCAGATCTCGCAGGCCAGAGCAGGCAACCACTGCAAAGCTCTCAGGTCAGAGAAGGCAATCACTGAAAAGCTCTCAGGTCAGAGCAGGCAATCACTGCTGAAGGAAGTGACCCGAATCGGGCCACCTGGGTCACTAGTGACCACCTCTCTGCCTTCCAAGAAATGAAGAGTCGAGAAGACAGTAGAGAATACAAACCAAGCAATTTTATAAGTGATGCGCTGCAGCGGAGCCCAGTCTGACCAGTCTCCTAAGATGACGGCCGAGGGACTAACTCCCCCCAACATAACATCAGGTATTATACATTTCCAGATCCCAAGAAACACACCCAGACTGGAAAATTCCAGCTCGGGCGCTGGTGAACAAAGGAGGCACGAAGAGATGGGCTACCACCTGCAGAACGGGTACATCTTATTTCATTCTCAAGGTTGCTTTGCTCAAGCTTAGCGCTCTTCAACGTGGAAGCAGGGATACGAGAGAGGAAAGGCATGTGGTGGCAGAATAAACAATTCATTAGTACACTAAAATACGGCCTTGAATATGATACAGAAAAATAACTCTAAGCTGTCTTCTTCGCTAGGGCAGGCAAGCAATGTGACAAAGTCTTACTTTCGATCACAGTACAAAATGGCGCCTACAGACAAAATGGCGCCGCAAATGCTAACTTAACGCGCAGAATGCTAGAAGGAGGCAGCTAGACACATTTTCAGTCCAACAGACCCTCCTTTTAGCATTTGCTAACAATTTTGTCTATACTAACCTGACAGAGAGATCAGTAATTTCAAGGTGATACATATGCATACTAGTATTCAAAAATGCCCTCATCAATGTTCATAAAATCATGAACTGTTTGGATCATCATATCTGAGGGCTTTGCATTCTGGCTAGGGCCTGGGGTGCAGGTGTTAACTTACTAACACAATATGAACAGCATGTTGGGAGACAGTTAATACACAGGCAACAAGCAAAGACAACACCTGCAATGGCTACTAGGAAAAGGAGTATTTTCCACCCCCAGGATGCTATCATACCCCAGAGCCAACCAGAAAGAGACCAGGTACCATTCTCTTGATGAATGTCAGATGCAAGCCGGTGTAACTTTTGTATTGCTGCATAGACATTCGGAGCATGGTTTGCTGCATGAAACGTTTGCTGGATGTGCAGACCGTCGCACACCAGTTGAATGACCTTTGAGTTGAAGTGACTTCCGTTGTCACTCCAAATCAAACGGGGCAAGCCGAAGCGCGGGAAGAACTCCTTTAAAAGGACCTTCGCCGTTGCTATGGCTGTGTTCTCTTTAGTGGGGTAAGCCTCAATCCATTTGCTAAACACACAAACAACCACCAGCACATATTTCAGGTTGTTGACTCGTTCCATTTCGATGAAATCCATCTGGAGAACCTGGAAAGGGAAGGAGGGTGATGCAAAGTTACCAGAAGGTGTAGGGGTACCTTTTCCAGGGTTATGTATCATACAGACCATACAATACTTCACCAAATGAGTAGCTACCCTAGGAATGTTATCATTCTGCCACACAGGGTCCAATAGTCTACATATTCCCTTCACACTAATGTGGGCTGGCACATGCGCCATAGTGACTACTGGGAGTACATATGCATCTGGTAACATCCATCTCTGCTTCTCTGATTTGTCTGTCCAAGGCCCCTCATCGTCTAACCGTCCTGTTCTCTCCTGCCACATTGCTAGCTCCTCTATTGTTGCCTCACTCTGAATTTCTTTCACATTGTCCAATGTGTCTTCAAACATTGCATTATCGGGTACCCATCTAGCAGGACCCGCCACAAACATTCTTTTCATTTTCGATCGGGCTGTCTCCTTAGCTGTCTGGTCTGAAAATGCATTTCCACTCCCCACATCATCAGTAATTGCCTTGTGGGCACTACACTTCACTACTGCTAACTTCTTGGGAAGTGTAAGGGCTTACAAAAGTCTGTGAATCAGTGGGCCATTTTGGATCTTTGACCCGTGTGAAGTCAGGAAGCCTCTCTCTGCCCAGAGCCGCCCAAAGTTATGAGCGACGCCAAAGGCGTACTGACTGTCGGTGTAAATATTGACAGCCAGTCCCTCACTCAACTCACAGGCGCGAAGGAGGGCAACCAATTCGGCAGCTTGGGCCGAATGGTAAAGGACTTGTGATGTCTCGACTACTGTGTGCAAAGTAGTGATGGCATACGCCGCAGTTGTTGTGCCATCTGGTAATTTGAAACAAGAGCCATCGACATATAGTTGGGGCTTGGGCAAGGGAACATCAGTCAGGGCTACCCGTCCCTTCGTCTCTTCTTCTGTGCGGAAAATGCAATCATGCACGTCCGCATCCTCACTCTCAGAAGGGAGGGGTAGTAACGTGGCTGGTTTCAGAGTGGCACACCTTTTGATGGTGATGTGTGGTGCAAACAGGGTCAATTCGTAGCCAGTCAGACGCGCACTGGTGAGGTGCTGTGTCTTTGTTCTGTTCAAAAGTGTGTCTACAGCATGGGGTACCATAACTGTGAGATCAGTATCAAGCCCTGCCGATTGTCGGATTGAGACGGCCACGACCCCTCTTAGACAGCTCGGGAGGGCTCTGGCGACGTTATCCAAAAGCGCAGAGAAATAGGCACACGGCCTTTGCTTACCTCCAAAGGCCTGTGTTAAAACAGAGAGCGCGCAGCCAGCCACTTCGTGTACATACAACACGAACGGCTTCTGGTAGTCTGGTGTGCCCAGCACAGACGCAGAGCAAAGCGCTATTTTTAGTTGCTCAAAAGCTTGTTGGCATTCATGCGTCCAAGGCAAAGGTTCATGCACATCCTTAGTGGTTAATTGTAGGAGGGGTTTTGTTAGTAGGGAATAGTTAGGGATCCAGTGGCGACAATACGAGGTAATACCTATAAAGGCACGCACATCCCGCTGCGTCTTGGGGATGGGCATTTTAGCAACAGCATTAATACGCTCAGGTGTTAGTCTCTTTCCCTCCTTCAACAGTAGGTGACCTAAGTAGGTGACCTCCTGTCGACAATATTGGAATTTCGAAAGGGACACTTTATGTCCATGATGTGCCAAATGTAGCAATAATTTAACTGTTGCGTCTTTGCAACCTTCTTCAGTGTCAGAAGCTATCAGTAAGTCGTCGACGTACTGCAGCAATACATTACCTGAGGGAAGTGTAAGGGAATCCAATTGGCTTTTTAAGGCTTGACTATATATGCTAGGACTTTCAGTATACCCCTGAGGAGCGCGACAGAATCTGAAGCTTCTACCGGCCAGAGTGAACCCAAAAAGAAGCCGGCTATCTGGGTGATTGGGGATGCTAAAGAAAGCATTTTTCAAATCAATCACAGAATTTTTTTTTGCAGTGGAAGGAATCATGGTTAGGAGGGCAGTGATGTCACGAACCACCGGGAATTGGGGATCCACTATCTTGTTAGCGTCCCGCAAATCAATCACAAAACGATAGACATCAGGAGGGGCATCAGGGGAGTCTGAGGGCACCTTCTTAAGAATGGGGAGAATAGGGCTATTACACACATTCGCTGCTGTCTCCTCAACCACTCCTGACTTAACCAAATCCTGTATAATCTGTAACAAAGCGCGCTCCCCTGCCTGTGGTATTTTGTACTGTGGGATACGAGGCAACACAGCATTGTCCTTTACCTTAATAGAGACCGGGGATATCTGCAACAATCCCACATCTGTGTCACCTGTGGCCCACAACGCGGGCGGCACATCCTTGAATTCAGCAGGAAGCGGCATATCTTTGGAAAAACACTGCTTAGTACTAGTCACATTCGGTCCGATTGTCATATAGACACCGTCCGGGGAACAAGAAATGGTAGCATGCAATTTCTTCAACAGATCTAATCCCATTAAGTTCTCACCACAGTTTGCTTCAGTACAAATGGCGAATCTACGGTAAAGGGGCCAATAGTCAAAGCAAGGGGTTTGGAGAGTGGGCTCACGACCGGTACGTCTGAAAAACCTACCGACACGTTATTTTGGCCAGACAGGGCAGACCCGGGGACCAGTGAACGAGAAACAGAGCTATTCATTGCAACCGTATCCACCAGAAATTTCTTCTCCGAGCCATGCAAATCCGCTGTGACATAAGGACCACACTGATCTACAGGTATCTGGACTGGTCCCTCACCCTGTCCTTGGCTGCCCTAGCTATAGGACATCCCTATCACCTCATCCATATCATAATCATCATGGTAGTACTGTTTTCCTTGAGGGTCATTAAAATAATTTTGTTCAGAACGACTCTGCGAGAACACATCTGTCTGAACCCCATCACGACCACCTCCACCACGACCCCGTCCTCTAGAGCCCCGTTCTCTAGGGACAGCCACTTGTAATTGTAATTGTCATTTATAAAGCGCGTTATCACCGACTGGTCTCTAAGCGCTATGAGTGAGAGCCCTGCCCTAGCACGTGAAGGAGATGTAAATGATTAAATTGTGCCCTAAGCTTCCACAAAGAGGAGCGTTTTTAACTTCTTCCTAAAGGGGAGAAGGGCTTGTTCCTTCCGCAGATTCTCCGGTAACTGATTCCATAATACAGGAATTAGAGTCGAAAAGGCTCTGCCACCTTTAGAGGTCATACTAAAGCGAGGGCAGGCCAGCAGGCCGGCCTCCGAGGATCGTAGTGGCCTGCTAGGAGTGTAGGTAGCCAGACGATCCGTAATGTATGCTGGGGCTTGGCCATAAATGGCTTTGTGCGCAATGCAAAGCCCCTTAAATCTAATTCTCTGCCTGATCGGAAGCCAGTGTAGCTGGCGTAGGAGGGGGGTAGCATGAGCCCTCCTAGGTCGTTTGAAAATCAATCTGGCCGCGTCATTCATAATGGCCTGTAATCTAGCAAGCAATTTTCCTGGGAGGCCAATATACAGGGAATTCCCATAATCCAAACGCGACACTATCAAGGCTGATACTGCCGTTCTAAGAGTTGCAAATGTGAGAAGGGGGCCAGCTTCCGTAACTGTCTAAGCAGGCCAACACATGTACCTGCTACGGCAGATACCTGTTGAATCATAGACAGCTTGGCATCGATTTTAATGCCAAGGCTTTTTACGGCCAGGGCTGGCTCAGGATTTGCGCCCAACTCTTGTGGCCAGAAGAGGTCACTCCAAGGACTGGAGTCTGTGGTGATGGCCAGTACCTCAGTCTTATCAGGATTAATTTTGAGGGAATTGGCCGTCATCCAGTTAACTATATATTTTAGAATGTTTTGCATTCGAAAGTGGGCAGCCGGGGCATTGTCTATCTGGATGATGATTTGAGTGTCATCCGCATAGTTGTAGATCTGGCACTCCATGAGATTCAGTGCGGCTATCAAAGGTTGGAGGTAGGCGTTGAATAAGAGAGGAGACAACGCTGAACCCTGTGGCACCCCACACGAGAGTTTGCCGGAGTCAGACACATAATCAGCCAGTTGTACTCTCTGTGAGCGGTCAGAGAGGAAGGACGTAAGCCATTTAAGGGCCATGCCCTGGATGCCTAACTCCGAAATCCGCGACAGAAGTTGGACATGATTGACTGTGTCAAATGCAGCGGATAGGTCAAGCAACACCAGGGCACATGGTTTTTTCTTATCGGCCCTGAGCCTAATTTCATCCAGCACGGCCAGCATAACCATTTCCGTGCTGTGATGAGCCCTGAAGCCAGCCTGGTTGGTTTGCAGGAGATGGTTGACTTCAATATGGTGTGATATGGATTTCAGCACGTGCTGTTCCAGCACTTTCGCCAAAAATGGGAGTTGGGAAATTGGCCTAAAATTTTTTAAGTTCTTCGCGTCTGCTCCCGGTTTTTTCAAGAGAGTGTGAAAGGCAGCGAGTCTTCTAAGACCCTCAATGCTGCCCGGTGCAGGGTTCCACCTCTAATTCACTTTGGGTTCGCTATCAAAATAATGAGGCAAGGCGCTGGAAACTGGAAGACAAGAAAGAGGTTTATTATTTCTCATGAGGAGATCACGTCAACTGAGACACCGGGATGTCTCAGTGAGGTGTTCTGCTGGCAATGCTTTTGGCTCTTCCTTTTATACAGGTTTTACACAATGTATTTGTTTCATTTATCATGGTTACAAGCTTGGAGTCTCCGCCCCGGGCAGGTTGTCACACAAGCCCGACATTGTTTCATCAACATGGTTACACAAGCCCAACATTAACTCTCCTCCCGCCCGGGTCAAAAACAGACAATTTAATTGCAGCTGGACCTTGCTTCAGGGTCTAAAAACGAGTGAGACCGGCCAGATCTAAGAGTCCGTTCTGTTGATAAAAACAGGTCCCATTGTTGGCTAAAACAAGTCTTGCTGTGTGCAGTGCAATAAACCATGTTTGCAAGAGTCTGTTTGGTGTTTGTAACCTGTTTGTGCAGGGATGAGAGGAAAGACGAGTTTGAGGCAGCAGGTGATGTTGATGTTTGTCGTGGAGATAGTTTATAGCCCCCAGCACACATATCAGGTTTGGTCAGAGAGTCAGAAGGCTGAGAGGACAGGGTGAAATGAAGGTGACCAACAGAGTACAAAATGGCTGTGGTCAATCAGAATGACTGTAGTTTATGTGCACGTAGGAACTTTCATCAGACAAGATGGCGCAGAATGTTCATGATTGTTGTTTTGTTCTTAACAGTCGCCCCTTTGAACATAACTAGCCAGCTTGTCAGTCTATTTCGATCTCCATAATGTCCTGTATCTCTTGATCATACATTACTCTCATTTTTGTTAGCTGAGTGTCCATAGTCTTAGGGTGCAAGGTAGTTATGCAAAGATAACACAAAGGTGGTATACAGTGTATACCCAAACAACAACCACATATTGTCAATACTGGGACCAAGAGAATCATTGATATTTTCCAACCCCACTCCTTCAAGATGCCCCAAAGCCAACTTCCAATTGGCCAAGTCTCTGATCCTTGATGAATTTCTGGAGATAGTCTATGGAGATGTTCGATTGCTTCATTGACAGAAGGTGAATTATCAGGCTGCGTCGAGGAACTGTGATGAGGCAGAGTCTGTTTGATCAATGTCTTTAGAACGCTTTTCTTGATGATGCTCTGCAGGGGCTGTGTAGGTTGGTGGTAGAACAAAGGCGATGTAGCACGTGCCCCCTAGTTTCCTGGGAGCCAGGTGTAGGCTTTGGTTCCACAAACAAAGTACATATTGGGTGATGCAACAAGCGCTGGGGGTTGGCAGTGTTCAAAGTCCTTACAATGTTACAAGTGCTGTGACCCACATTCTTAGTCCCACGGCCTTCAATGCATACAAGGCCTGAGACGTTCACCACAGATAGGGCCACAGTCAGTGTTGCAGCAGTTCTTTTCTTCAGGTAGGAAAATGTGGCTCTGACAGGATTATTGAACACTTGTATTTCCACTCGTTCTTTGGAGGGGACATTCATTGGGAATGTCGTATTGGAGGTGTGAGGGCAAAAGGGAGCTGCTGTTCTTCCTGTTTGGTTTAGCCAGAACTCGTTGTAGAACTGAGCGATTGTCCCATCGGAAGTGGCATTGTCTTTGTAACTTTCTTGTAGGAGCATCATCCAGGCAAGGCAAGATCCATGAACAGAAAAGGGTGAAGGGATGAAAGGGATGGAATGTTCAGTGGCATGTGGTAGCAGCCCACAGACCCAACAGTTAATGGCATTGGTGGCAAGATTGTGCTGGTGCAGCATCTGTACGAAAGAATTATTCCAGAATTCTTTGCGTCGTTCTCGGAGATGTGGCGGTAGTGATACCAGGTAGTGTTCTTTCTTTGTGATTGGTTGCATGGTTGGTGACAATGTTCTGTATGCAGGTGCATTCTCTTCAATGATCCAGAGTGTGACCATTAGCAGGAGGCAGGTGAGAAATGCAGTTACAAGTGCAATTGTCTTTGTACTGTGCAGTTCAAAAGTCTTGGTGTCTTTGCGGTGGCTTTGCAGGTGTTCCGTTTCTTCCATCATCTTCGAGGAGCTCACCAACTGTTAGGACCGCAGACTTTTGTCTGGTGTTTTTCCTGGTAGCGTTGTTTGGCTGTGCTACCGATTTGAGACTCTGACCCAGTTAGTGGCCTGGTTGTTGGAGCTCCCCCTTTTCATCGATCTTAGGTTGTACCCTTCCTTGGATGGCACCGTGGGGTCGGGAAATTCAGACAGTTGGAGGGTGTCTTCTTGTGGGTAGCAACTCAGAGCTGGTCGGTCTTTTGCGAGTACTTCCTCTTGCACCTCCACCCCTTCACAGGTTGCCAGGGTTGGAGGGACTCGTTTGCAATGGAGCGTGCAGTCAGTTTCATTTTATTTCCACTCGGAGGGCAGTTCGGGTGGTGCTCAGGACTTGCCAGGGGCCCGTCCACCTAGGCTCCAGATTCTTCGTTCTTTGGAAGTTGCAGATCAAACATGGTCGCCTGGCTTTATTTCATGTCCCGGGCCCCTGGATAGTCAGGCAAGGCTTGCTGCACCTGTTGGTGGATAATTGTTAGCTCGTTTGTCAATTTATGCAAGTAATCTGCGTAGTTCTGTCTCCTGCCGTGGCTCGGGCAGTAACGTCTGCTAGTGCATTTCCCTGTCCAATGAGATCAGTCACTTTCCTATGTGCTTGGCATTTTATCACTGCTAACTTCTTGGGAGGAGGACTGCTTGCGTCAAGGCGGAGACTAAATCTCCATGCAGGATGGGTGTACCGTGTGAAGTCAGGAACCCTCTTTCTTTCCATAAGATTCCAAAATGGTGAACCACCCTGAAGGCATATTGGCTGTCGGTGTACATGTTAACTGTCGTGTCAGTCGCTAAAATCGGTCGGGACAAAGGGTTGGTGGAGGGCGTACCGTCAAATCCTATTGAGGTCACATGTGAGCCTGACAAGGGTGCCCTTGAAATCAGTCGTTTGGATAGTGCACTACGTGTTGCTCCCGTGTCTACCAGAAATGGCAACTTTGTGCCCAGGACCTCAGCGGTAACATAAGGGCCTTGCTGATCAACATAGAGCTCGACTGGATCCCTCCCTTGCCCCTGGCTGTCCTATGCAAAGTCGTACGTATTGTCATAATCTGTCTGTTGGTACTGATTCTGTTTGGGATGGTCAAATGTGTTCACTCTTCCTGGCCTTTCCTTGCTTGCTTCACTCGTGTACCCTCTCCCACGTCCTCTTCCTCTCTGTCCACTTGCTATTTCCCTCGCCCCTCTGCCCCTACCAGCTCCTAACAAAGCCGGGCATTGGGTTTTCCAGTGTCCATATTCTTTGCAAAATGCACATTGATCCTGTCCTAGGTCTTGGCGTCCTACATATGATGTCGATGAATTGTTACTAGGTGGCTGTACTCTAGGGGTATTCTGCTGGTATCCTCCCCTATATTGCTCCCTTCCTGTATTCGCCCCCTGGAGTTGTGCTACCATTACCCTTTCCTTCAAGTCCTTCTTTTTCCTTTCTGTAGCCCTGTCATTTTCGTTTTTCTGATGCTCATAGTACTGGGCCATTTGGAGAATGGCCGCCGGTTTAGATGCTGCCCAACTACTTTCGCTGGCTTGTAATTTCTGGGATACATCTGGCAGTAGTCCTTTGACATAGTTCTGCACAAATAAGTGGTGTCCGGTTGCGGTGGACATGTCTTGTCCACTGTAATCGGAGAACACCGTTTCAAATCTGGAGAAATACTCTGAGACATCCGCTTGTGGTTTCTGGCGGCACGCGGTTACTATGGACCAGTCTATCTTTTTCTCTGGGATCAGCGTTTTCACTTTCTGCACTATTTTGTCAGGGAGGTCCAATATTGCTTTAACCGGTTTTTGACCAGGGTTCCGCTGTTTATCTAGTGTGTTAAGTTGTTCCAAGGTATGACCAAGCAGTTCGGTATGGTCTATTTTCCTAATCTGTTTCCACACATCTGCTGGCAAACATAACCTGAAGAACAAGTCTATGTCGGCAAGTGTCATTATTGTTGATCCCAGAGCGGTACCTAGCTCGGTGTAAAAGGCGGTGGGGTTCTTTACTACGGGATGAGTAGGGGCGTAAGGGGGTGGCATGTATATGATTGGGGGACCTAACAATAAATCATCATCTACCCTTTGTTTTGCTGGTAACTTGGGGTAAAGAGTCGAGGGCGTTCTAACAGGGCATTGATCTGATATTTTTGATTCCTGTTCCTTTTTATCGATTTCCTTTTCTTTTAGTTTTTCTTCTAATCTTTTACAGTCTTGGTAAGCTGATTTTCGCGTTTCTTTATCTTGTCTAGCTTCGTCCCTTTTCTTTCTTTGAGCTGCCTCTTTTCGCCATAAGCCAAAACTGTCAAACATGGCTGGTCTAGTTTTCTTTTTGTGGAGAGCTAATTCTAACGTTTCTATTTTAGCGGGATCGAAAGATCCCGTCAGTGGCCACTGATTTACCCGGTCCTTCCTAGTGTATTTATGCCATAGTTTGCTATAAGCTACGCTGGCTAATCCATACTTTACGTACATGTCCTTGTTAGGGTGCCTTCCGGCGGTGCCGGCTGACTGACCTCTAACAAACGGTCTGGTCCAAAACAATTACAATCAAACAATCTAGAGAAAACAGGCATGACGTATTTATCGGTCAAAATGAATATCTCAATCAATCAATTTAGACAAAAAGTCTGCACTACCTGTCCTTCGCTGTCTGCAAAGAGAGAATATTCCTATTCTACTTTGTTTGCAAGCAGGGAATGTCTCAAATAACTCGATATCAAAAAAGGAATACTAGTATTTCAATCAAACTATTCAATCAATCAATCAATCAATTTAAGTCGTTTTTTCACGACCTTACCCGGACCGTATGGACAGTTCTTAGTCTTCCCCTTCCAGCGCCTGGTTGTCCTCTCACTCCAACAATCAATGCGGCGTTGCTCTAAGGTCCCAGTCAGGACCGCGGGTCACTCGAGAGAGGTCCGTTCGGAACTGGTGAAGTACAGTCGATCGGCAGCCAGACAAGGGTCTTCTCAGGCAGGTATACCCCAATCGTTTAGTTGTTCACTCCGTCGTTAGGACCTCTCTACCGGACCCGTGCGTCGCTGATGGGCCCCTACGCTTGGGCGCCAATTTGTGAAAGGCAGCGAGTCTTCTAAGACCCTCAATGCTGCCCGGTGGAGGGTTCCACCTCTAATTCACTTTGGGTTCGCTATCAAAATAATGAGGCAAGGCGCTGAAAACTGGAAGACAAGAAAGAGGTTTATTATTTCTCATGAGGAGATCACGTCAACTGAGACACCGGGATGTCTGAGGGAGGTGTTCTGCTGGCAATGCTTTTGGCTCTTCCTTTTATACAGGTTTTACACAATGTATTTGTTTCATTTATCATGGTTACAAGCTTGGAGTCTCCGCCCCGGGCAGGTTGTCACACAAGCCCGACATTGTTTCATCAACATGGTTACACAAGCCCAACATTAACTCTCCTCCCGCCCGGGTCAAAAACAGACAATTTAATTGCAGCTGGACCTTGCTTCAGGGTCTAAAAACGAGTGAGACCGGCCAGATCTAAGAGTCCGTTCTGTTGATAAAAACAGGTCCCATTGTTGGCTAAAACAAGTCTTGCTGTGTGCAGTGCAATAAACCATGTTTGCAAGAGTCTGTTTGGTGTTTGTAACCTGTTTGTGCAGGGATGAGAGGAAAGACGAGTTTGAGGCAGCAGGTGATGTTGATGTTTGTCGTGGAGATAGTTTATAGCCCCCAGCACACATATCAGGTTTGGTCAGAGAGTCAGAAGGCTGAGAGGACAGGGTGAAATGAAGGTGACCAACAGAGTACAAAATGGCTGTGGTCAATCAGAATGACTGTAGTTTATGTGCACGTAGGAACTTTCATCAGACAAGATGGCGCAGAATGTTCATGATTGTTGTTTTGTTCTTAACAAGAGGAATAACTTGAGCTTCCTTGAAATCAATAGGGACGTAGCCATATTCGAGAGATTGATTTAACAGCATTAGGACCTCACTTTCGATCCCTGGTAGTGCCAACTTGAAGATCCTCGGTGGACAAGGGTCCGCAGGAGACCCTGACTTAATCCGACTCATTAGAGGAGACAAGACATCCAAGGTAAGCCTGGGGAAGGCAGTGAGTGGTACATTATAAGCGAGGGGCAAAGATACTAAGGCTAAGGGGCAGTGAACGATAGGGGTAGAGTGGAACTCTGTCAATAGGTCCTTCACTTTCCTTAAAAAGAAGGACTGGAATTTATTACAGTCTTCAGGGCAGAAAGGGGTCTCTGTTCCTGGGTCTGTCTCAACTCTTTTAAGATCCGAAAAATTTCTTTTGTGAATTATCAGCGTTCGAGATCCTAGCTTCATAAAATTCTGCTTTCCTTGTTAAAATCGCTTTCTTGTAGACTGCAAACATTGCTTTGTATTCAAGCCGGGCACCTGGGTCATAAGCTCTACGCCAGGCTCTCTCGCATTGGCGTAAGGCTTGTTTCTTGTTTCTAAGGGCCTCGTTGAACCAGGGAGCCCTTTTGCCTTTGTCCCTTACTCTTTCCCTGCGCATGGGGGCTACTATATTAATGGCATTCTTCAGCCTCGTAGAAAGAGCAACGCTTTCTTGGTCAAGTTCCAAATTTCCTTGTGTTGAACATAGGGGAACTGAATTGTATAGAGTGTTAATCAGGTCATCAGCATTAATTTTCCCCCATCCCCTCATTACTTTCCACTCCGGGTGGGGACGAACTACTTGTCTGGTGGATGGAAACCGGCCGCTAATTAAATAGTGATCAGACCAGGCACAAGGACTGATCTCTAATGGGCTGGTTGGTGGATGGGAGGTCCAAACCAAATCAAGTATATGGCCCTTCTCGTGAGTGGGTGCATTCACCAATTGCCTCAGTTCCAGGGAGCCTAGTGCCTCTTCCAACTGTATGGCCTGGCTATCTTTAGGTGCCTGATCCCAATGGAGGTTAAAGTCCCCCATTACCAGGATACATTGATACCGCGACCGGATGTCAATAACTAATTCGGTAAAAAGCTCCACAAATTTGGGGGCCGTTCGCGGAGGGCGATAGACTATCAGGACAATTAGGCAGGTGGTCTGGGAGCAGAATTTAGCCCCCAACACATCTGCCCCCTCGATGCTTTCTGCACACAGGGTCTCTGCCTGTAGCTGTTGGTTATACAGAATAGCAACTCCACCTCCTCTAGTACCGCCAGATCTGTTATGGCAGAGGGCGGCGAAGTTCGGGGGTGTAGCTGCCACTAGGTCTGGTGCTGAGTACTCCTCAAGCCAGGTTTCTGTAACTCCTAGTATGTCCAGATGGTCATCTTGGAGAAGCGAGAAGACCTCAAGATTGTGTTTCTGCAAGGAGCGGGTATTAAGAGTAGCTACCCGTAATTCCTGTGGGTCATAGGGCCGGGGCCTCCTAGGAGGGTGAGGTGGGGAGCCTATACTGCCTACTCCCACGTGTGTCCTTAATAGGCCCTCCGCCCTAAGTTTAGTAGCCACATTAGTCTTAAGTGGCACCATTCCCAGGGCCAGGGACCAAAGTTCCTCCATGGAATACGAGTAGTGGGGGCCAAGGGGGCTGGCCCCTGGTCCCGGTCGGTCGCGGACGGGCGCAGACGGGCTTGCCTTAGGCACGCCCGCGCTGCGCGCTTGCTCCAGCTCCGAGGATATGCTGACAGCTCCTCCCACCCACCAATCAGCCCTGCTGTGCAGCAGCTGACCGTCCCCGAGCAACTAGAGCGTCAAATTAAGCGGAAGTGCCCAAGGGTGGCGGAAGTGAGGGAGCGCTGAGCGCAATTAGAACACAGTGCAAGATACAAATGTTAATAAAAATGGTCCATTCAATTTAAAATAGCAGCGCTTTTGTAAAAAGCAGTTAAAATGCAGGCAGCACCATAAACAGACCTCCGCATGGGGCAAACGCGTCTCTCTCACTTTCTGCAACATTTCCGGGCACTCACTTCGCCAATGCCCCTCCTTTTTACAATATGCACATTGATTCTGCCCCACAGGTACACTATTCCTATTGGTACGAGGCAACTGCTGGGTCGAGCCGGTGCCACGTCCTCTACCGCTCCCCCTAGCTGCCTGCTGCATCAACACCTTCGTTTTCAATTCTTTATTTTTCTTTTCCGCCTTGTCCTTCTCCTCATTCTCCCTGTGCTCATAGTACTGCGCCATGCTCAATATCACTGAAGGGGAGGAAGTGGTGCACGTACTCTCTGAAGCCTGCAACCGGGCAGCTATTTCTGGAAGCAAATTTGTAACGAATCTATTAACGAACAATCGGACACCTCCTTCCATCGACAAATCCTGTCCACTGAAATCCCAAAATACCCCCTTGAACCTGGTGAAAAAATGTGACACACTTTCATCTTTCTTCTGGCGACATGCTGTTAGCTTATCCCAATCAACCTGCTTCGGTGGTATTAGGGCATGCATATAGTTAATAATGCGATTCGGCAAAGCCAGTATCTCAGCCCTAGGCTTCTCACCAGGTTTCCTTTCCTTATCCCACGCCCTGATCTCATCCCAAGTGCCACCCAACTCCACAACGTGATCCTGCTTATGCACCTGCCTCCAAATGTCCACCGGTACCAACAATCCGAAAAACCTTTCAATGTCTGCCAGTGTCATCACTGTCGACGAGGCGGCCTCTGTCAATTCCTTGTAATATGCAGTTGGAGTTTTCCTCGGGTCGGCAACTGGCTCTTTAGAGATAAAACCTCACTCCTTTTCCATGGAGTGTAAACCCACTGTTCTTGAAAACGGGCCTCTACTCGCTGCCTGATAATAGCGTTCTGCTGATTACGCAGCTCCGGTATCTCGGGGTGAAAAATAGGGTGTACTTCCTTCATCGGAAACTGAGACCCTGTCGTTGGTGTTCTCTGATGCAACCTACCTCGATAACCTACCAATGTGGCAACATTACTAAATACGTCATTAGGAGCCAGGTCAACGGCATATACGCGGTCCCGGATGTCATAAATTATTTGAGGTGCAATACCATTAAAACACTTCAATAAATGATTGTACCTCGGCACCCTAACAAATTAAATACTGTATTTTTTCCCAAGTCTTGGGCTTCTGGCCTCTATACAATAGTAGAGTTTCCACAACTACCAACTCACAGAAAATATCAATCAAAAAACAAAGGTAGCGCAGAAATCTGTGTTTAATGCAAGACGATATAATATAATGTGTTTCACTGATCAGTAACAATCATAAAGTTTTAGAGATCACACATTCATATCAATATTCTTGAGCAACTGAGATGTAATTAACACAAGAAAAGTACAGTCGCCATGTGGAGGTCCTGTTCCTAGAACCTCCCAAGTGATGACAATGGATGGCAGCCGACACGTGTTTCGTTACTTTCTGTAACTTTCTCAAGGTTGCTGCTGATGCATGCGTTCCGGAGCAAAGGGAACTTCTCTTCCGGTGCAGCAGGAGAGGTGGTCTCTTCCGGGTCACCAATGTTCTAACCAATCGAAGTACAGAAAGTAACGAAACACGTGTCGGCTGCCATCCATTGTCATCACTTGGGAGGTTCTAGGAACAGGACCTCCACATGGCGACTGTACTTTTCTTGTGTTAATTACATCTCAGTTGCTCAAGAATATTGATATGAATGTGTGATCTCTAAAACTTTATGATTGTTACTGATCAGTGAAACACATTATATTATATCGTCTTGCATTAAACACAGATTTCTGCGCTACCTTTGTTTTTTGATTGATATTTTCTGTGAGTTGGTAGTTGTGGAAACTCTACTATTGTATAGAGGCCAGAAGCCCAAGACTTGGGAAAAAATACAGTATTTAATTTGTTAGGGTGCCGAGGTACAATCATTTATTGAATTGCATTGATACGGGATTTCTGTAGAACTCTCGTTGGGCAACATCCTTGGTAGTGGGGTGTTTCTATTTGTTACCTTGAGGGGCACCATCACTATTAATAATTTAATCTATAAACAGTAACTTTTAGGACGGATTTGCTACTGCTTAGACCACCACTACCTTGTCTCTTTGTTGTACCATTAAAACACTGTTCCCACAACCCTATCAATGTGGCCGACATATGCTTGAGGGCATGCTGCTGCACGAACGGCTCATAATCTTTCATCACACTCCACACATCTTCCACACTATAAATCGGACTCCGAGCCCACTGCGCGGCGTGGTCCGCCACCATCTTCTTCTCCTCATTTCCCACATCCGATCGAATCAGCACCCATCCCATTCGTTCTCGAGCTGCTGCCCAGTCACCCTCATCCGATCCATGCACCGGCGTCCCAATGTTCAACAATACCGGGGAGGGGACATTCGAGGAAGACACAATAGGTGGAGGGGCAGACACAAGCTTTAACAATGGCTGCGTTGAGGGTGTGAGTGACGGAGAGGGAACATAAGCGGAAACTATAGGCGTAGCAGGGAGACTCGCAGTCAGGGTATCTGTAGCATGTGAAGCTAGAGAAAGAACGGGGGGTGCCGTGGCCAAAGTAGCTGGGTCAGGGGCAGGAGAATCCGTAAGGGAAACAGGAGGGGCAGGAGATGAAGGTGCCGGGACAACTGGATATATTCTCTGCGAGGCATAAGGATGAGGAGGTCGAGAGTCTAAGAGCTCCTCCACGAATGTAGCACCCTCTTCTCGAGCAACATAGGATTTGTCACATTGCAATCGAAATTTTCTATCAGCGCATTCTATCCCTGTTTCTATTTTTTCTCTATCATGCTTTCTGAGTCACTGTCTGCATCTTTCCTCGCCTAGCCTCTTTTTCTGCTCTTATGCGCCTCTGCCTGGCTTCTTTTTGCCATACATGAAGGGAATCAAACATCGACTGTCTACTCCGTTCTGCAAACAATTTATCTTGCAAGAAATTCAATTTTTGTTCATCAAAGGTACCTGTTAATGGCCACCGAAGCTCGGCATTATCCCTCGTATATTTGTGCCACAATGTACTAAAGATAATAGGGCCAATACCGTGCTTCACATACATGTCAAAATTCGGGGTGCCTTCTGGAGGTGCAGGTTGACTTTCCTCCAGTCGAGCATCAGCAGAACAACAACGGCACCCCATACACCACATTTTGCTCAGACAAGGCATATTAATATAAGATACGTTCAATATTCGCACCAGACGACTAACAAAGTAATTTGGTCCTCAGACCACTCCAAACAAAGGCATCCACAAGTCAGTCCTCAGACTGCACCAGAGAGACAGGCGCAAGCCCCAGGCATTTTCAAGAGTAAGCCAAATTCACTAAGTTGCCAGGCAGTATCTCTAAAAGGTCCGCAGACCTACCAAGTACAAGCATGTCAAGAAATGGCCTGTAGACCATACTCAAGATTATTCAAGATGGCGCCATATTCACCACGAATCAAGACAAACTCATCTGGTGCACACAGGTCGAACAAAATTCTTCTCCACTGCCGACTCTTCGGACCAAACTGTCAAATCCAAGGGTTCGCCTTTCCGGACCCCAGCCGGGATGACCACTGGGCGGGGCACCGCCCGATCAGACAGGCGGAGCAGCTGCGAGAACCAAGCTCTATCGTGTGGGGATCCCCGATCCGCCCATCCGACCGGACGCGACTCCGTCCTCTCCACCCGTCTGCGGGCAAAGATGGGTCACCTGGTGGGGTCCCTGTTCGGACACCAACTGAAGGAAGTGACCCGAATCGGGCCACCAGGGTCACTAGTGACCACCTCTCTGCCTTCCATGAAATGAAGAGACGAGAAGACAGTAGAGAATACAAACCAAGCAATTTTATTAGTGATGCGTTGCAGCGGAGCCCAGTCTGACCAGTCTCCTAAGATGACGGCCGTGGGACTAACTCCCCCCAACATAACATCAGGTATTATACATTTCCAGATCCCCAGAAACACGCCCAGACTGGAAAATTCCAGCTTGGGCACTGGTGAACAAAGGAGGCACAGAGAGATGAGCTACCACCTGCAGAAAGGGTACATCTTATCTCATTCTCAAGGTTGCTTTGCTCGAGCTCAGCGCTCTTCAACGTGGGAGCAGGGATACGAGAGAGGAAAGGCATGTGGTGGCAGAATAAACAATTCATTAGTACATTAAAATACGGCCTTGAATATAGCAGGCAAGCAACGTGATAGAGTCTTACTTTCGATCACAGTACAAAATGGTGCCTACAGACAAAATGGCGCCGCAAATGCTAACTTAACGTGCAGAATGCTAGAAGGAGGCAGCTAGACGCATTTTCAGTCCAACACTGCAAAGCTCTAAGGTCAGAGCAGGCATCTCACTGCAAATCGCTCAGGTCAGAGCAGTCATCTAACTGCAGAGCTCTCAGGTCAGAGCAGGAAATCACTGCAAACTCTCAGGTCAGAGCAGCCATCTAACTGCAGAGCTCTCAGGTCAGAGCAGGCATCTAACTGCTGAGCTCTCAGGCCAGAGTAGGCAATCACTGCAAAGCTCTCAGGTCAGAGCAGGCATCTAACTGCAGAGCTCTCAGGACAGAGCAGGCAATCACTGCAAAGCTCTCAGGTCAGGGCAGGCATCTAACTGCAGAGCTCTTAGGTCGGAGCAGGCATCTAGATGCAGAACTCTCAGGCCCAGCAGGCAATCACTGCAAAGCTCTCTGGTCAGGGCAGGCATCTAACTGCAGAACTCTCAGTTCAGAGCAGGCATCTAACTGCAGAGCTCTCACACCAAAGCAGGCACTCATTGAAGAGCCCTCAGGTCAGAGCAGGCAATCACTGCAAAGCTCTCAGGTCCAGCAGGCATCTAACCCCAGAGCTCACAGGTCAGAGCAGGTGTCTAACTGCAGAGCTCTCAGGTCCAGCATGCATATAACTCCAGAGCTCTCAGGCCAGAGCAGGCAATCACTGCAAAAATCTAGGGTCAGAGCAGGCATCAAACTGCAGAGCCTTCAGGCCAAAGCAGGCACTGACTGCAGAGCGCTCAGACCAGAGCAGGCAATCACTGCAAATCTCTCAAATTAGAGGAGGCATCTAACTGCAGAACTCTCAGGTCAGAGCAGGCATCTAAATGCAAAGCTCTCAGTCCAGAGCAGGCATCTAACTGCAGAGCCCTTAGGCCAAAGCAGGCACTCACTAAAGAGCCCTCGGGTCAGAGCAGGCATCTTATTGCAAAGCCCTCGGGTCCAGCAGGCATCTAACTGCAGAGCTCTCACGCCACAGCAGGCATCTAGCTGCAAAGCTTTCAGGCCAAAGAAGGCACTCACTTCAGAGCCCACGGCCAGAGCCGGCACTGCCTGCAGAGCACTCGGCTCAGAGCAGACATCCAACTGCAGAGCCCTCAGACCAAAGCAGGCTCTGACTGCAGAACCCTCAGGTCAGAGCAGGCATCTAACTCGAGAGCTCTCAGGTCAGAGCAGCCACTGACTGCAGAGCCCTCATGTTAGAGCATACCAAACACAACAATATGATGGACAAGTGCTGAAACTTTTCAACCCACCCAGTCACAGATTTGGGTTTAATCCATCCTTCTTCTGCTCACTAAGGCACCCCAGTTCAGACCCAGCCATATGCAAATCAGTCTTGACCCTGTTCCTCATGGGAACAGTCCAGACTGAACTGCCAAGCCAGGTCTACCCTGGACCGGAAACAAGCATCCTGGGACCGGTTTCGGGATAACACCCTCATCGGCCAGTCTAGCTTGAATCTGATGTTGCAGTGAGCAAGGGACCCACGTCTGGGCATACCCGTGGCCACTTAGGGCGAAAATAGTAAACACAACAAGATGATGGACGGAGAACTAAAACGTCCCCAGTCACAGATCAGGTTAGAGCAGGCACTCACTGCAGAGCTCTCAGGTCAGAGCAGGCATCTAACTGCAGAGTTCTCAGGCCAGAGTAGGCATTGACTGCAGAGCCATCGGGTCAGAGCAGGCATCTAACTGCAGAGCCCTCAGGTTAGAGCAGGCACTCACTGCAGAGCCCTCAGGTTAGAACAGGCATTGACTGCAGAGCCATTGGGTCAGAGCAGGCATCCAACTGCAGAGCACCCAGGTTAGAGCAGGCACTCTCTGCAGAGCCCTCAGGTTAGAGCAGGCACTGACTGCAGAGCCCTCAGGTTAGAGCAGGCACTCTCTGCAGAGCTCTCAGGTTAGAGCAGGCAGGCACTGCAGAGCCCTCAGGTTAGAGCAGGCATTTAACTGCAGAGCCCTCAGGTTAGAGCAGGCACTCACTACAGAGCCCTCAGGATGGAGCAGGCACTCTCTGCAGAACCCTCAGGTTAGAGCAGGCACTCACTGCAGAGCCCTCAGGTTAGAGCAGGCACTCACTGCAGAGCCTCAGATTAGAGCAGGCACTCTCTGCAGAGACCTCAGGTAAGAGCGGCCACTCACTGCAGAGCCCTCAGTTTAGAGCAGGCACTCACTGCAGAGCCCTCAGGTTAGAGCAGGCACTCACTGCAGAGCCCTCAGGTTAGAGCAGGCACTCACTGCAGACCTCTCAGACCAGAGTAGGCATTGACTGCAGAGCCATCGGTCAGAGCAGGCACTCACTGCAGAGCTCTCAGGTTACAGCAGGCATTTAACTGCAGAGCCTTCAGGTTAGAGCAGGCACTCACTGCAGAGCCCTCAGGTTAGAGCAGGCACTCACTGCAGAGCCCTCAGGTTAGAGCAGGCATTTAACTGCAGAGCCCTCAGGTTAGAGCAGACACTCACTACAGAGCCCTGAGGTTGGAGCAGGCACTCTCTGCAGAGCCCTCAGGTTAGAGCAGGCACTCACTGCAGAGCCCTCAGGTTAGAGCAGGCACTCACTGCAGATCCCTCAGGTTCGAGCAGGCACTCACTGCAGAGTCCTCAGGTTAGAGCAGGCACTGACTGCAGAGCCCTCAGGTTAGAGCAGGCACTCACTGCAGAGCTCTCAAGCCAGAGTAGGCATTGACTGCAGAGCCATCGGGTCAGAGCAGGCACTCACTGCAGAGCTCTCAGGTTAGAGCAGGCATTTAACTGCAGAGCCTTCAGGTTAGAGCAGGCACTCACTGCAGAGCCCTTAGGTTAGAGCAGGCACTCACTGCTGAGCCCTCAGGTTAGAGCAGGCACTCACTGCAGAGCCCACAGGTTAGAGCAGGCATTTAACTGCAGAGCCCTCAGGTTAGAGCATGCACTCACTGCAGAGCCCTCAGGTTAGAGTAGGAACTCACTGCAGAGCCCTTAGGTTAGAGCAGGCACTCACTGCAGAGCCCTCAGGTTAGAGCAGGCACTCAATGCAGAGCCCTCAGGTCAGAGCAGGCACTCACTGCAGAGCTCTCAGGTTAGAGCAGGCACTCACTGCAGAGCTCTCAGGCCAGAGAAGGCATCTTACTGCAGAGCCCTCAGGTTAAAGCAGGCACTCACTGCAGAGCTCTCAGGTTTGAGCAGGCACTCACTGCAGAGCTCTCAGGTTAGAGCAGGCACTCACTGCAGAGCCCTCAGGTTTGAGCAGGCACTCATTGCAGAGCCCTCAGTTTAGAGCAGGCACTCACTGCAGAGCCCTCAGGTTAGAGCAGGCACTCACTAAAGAGCCCTCGGGTCAGAGCAGGCATCTTATTGCAAAGCCCTCGGGTCCAGCAGGCATCTAACTGCAGAGCTCTCACGCCACAGCAGGCATCTAGCTGCAAAGCTTTCAGGCCAAAGAAGGCACTCACTTCAGAGCCCACGGCCAGAGCCGGCACTGCCTGCAGAGCACTCGGCTCAGAGCAGACATCCAACTGCAGAGCCCTCAGACCAAAGCAGGCTCTGACTGCAGAACCCTCAGGTCAGAGCAGGCATCTAACTCGAGAGCTCTCAGGTCAGAGCAGCCACTGACTGCAGAGCCCTCATGTTAGAGCATACCAAACACAACAATATGATGGACAAGTGCTGAAACTTTTCAACCCACCCAGTCACAGATTTGGGTTTAATCCATCCTTCTTCTGCTCACTAAGCCACCCCAGTTCAGACCCAGCCATATGCAAATCAGTCTTGACCCTGTTCCTCATGGGAACAGTCCAGACTGAACTGCCAAGCCAGGTCTACCCTGGACCGGAAACAAGCATCCTGGGACCGGTTTCGGGATAACACCCCTCATCGGCCAGTCTAGCTTGAATCTGATGTTGCAGTGAGCAAGGGACCCACGTCTGGGCATACCCGTGGCCACTTAGGGCGAAAATAGTAAACACAACAAGATGATGGACGGAGAACTGAAACGTCCCCCAGTCACAGATCAGGTTAGAGCAGGCACTCACTGCAGAGCTCTCAGGTCAGAGCAGGCATCTAACTGCAGAGTTCTCAGGCCAGAGTAGGCATTGACTGCAGAGCCATCGGGTCAGAGCAGGCATCTAACTGCAGAGCCCTCAGGTTAGAGCAGGCACTCACTGCAGAGCCCTCAGGTTAGAACAGGCATTGACTGCAGAGCCATCGGGTCAGAGCAGGCATCCAACTGCAGAGCACCCAGGTTAGAGCAGGCACTCTCTGCAGAGCCCTCAGGTTAGAGCAGGCACTGACTGCAGAGCCCTCAGGTTAGAGCAGGCACTCTCTGCAGAGCTCTCAGGTTAGAGCAGGCAGGCACTGCAGAGCCCTCAGGTTAGAGCAGGCATTTAACTGCAGAGCCCTCAGGTTAGAGCAGGCACTCACTACAGAGCCCTCAGGATGGAGCAGGCACTCTCTGCAGAACCCTCAGGTTAGAGCAGGCACTAACTGCAGAGCCCTCAGGTTAGAGCAGGCACTCACTAGAGAGCCTCAGATTAGAGCAGGCACTCTCTGCAGAGACCTCAGGTAAGAGCGGCCACTCACTGCAGAGCCCTCAGTTTAGAGCAGGCACTCACTGCAGAGCCCTCAGGTTAGAGCAGGCACTCACTGCAGAGCCCTCAGGTTAGAGCAGGCACTCACTGCAGACCTCTCAGACCAGAGTAGGCATTGACTGCAGAGCCATCGGTCAGAGCAGGCACTCACTGCAGAGCTCTCAGGTTACAGCAGGCATTTAACTGCAGAGCCTTCAGGTTAGAGCAGGCACTCACTGCAGAGCCCTCAGGTTAGAGCAGGCACTCACTGCAGAGCCCTCAGGTTAGAGCAGGCACTCACTGCAGAGCCTTCAGGTTAGAGCAGGAACTCACTGCAGAACCCTCAGGTTAGAACAGGCACTCACTGCAGAGCCCTCAGGTTAGAGCAGGCACTCACTGCAGAGCCCTCAGGTTAGAGCAGGCACTCTCTGAAGAGCCCTCAGGTTAGAGCAGGCACTCACTGCAGAGCCCTCAGGTTAGAGCAGACATTTAACTGCAGAGCCCTCAGGTTAGAGCAGGCACTGACTGCAGAGCCCTCAGGTTAGAGCAGGCACTCTCTGCAGAGCCCTCAGGTTAGAGCAGGCATGCACTGCAGAGCCCTCAGGTTAGAGCAGGCATTTAACTGCAGAGCCCTCAGGTTAGAGCAGGCACTCACTACAGAGCCCTCAGGATGGAGCAGGCACTCTCTGCAGAACCCTCAGGTTAGAGCAGGCACTCACTGCAGAGCCCTCAGGTTAGAGCAGGCACTCACTGCGGAGCCCTCATGTTAGAGCAGGCACTCACTGGAGAGCCCTCAGGTTAGAGCAGGCACTAATGGCAGAGCCTCAGATTAGAGCAGGCACTCTCTGCAGAGACCTCAGGTAAGAGCGGGCACTCACTGCAGAGCCCTCAGTTTAGAGCAGGCACTCACTGCAGAACCCTCAGGTTAGAGCAGGCACTCACTGCAGAGCCCTCAGGTTAGAGCAGGCACTCACTGCAGACCTCTCAGACCACAGTAGGCATTGACTGCAGAGCCATCGGTCAGAGCAGGCACTCACTGCAGAGCTCTCAAGTTACAGAAGGCATTTAACTGCAGAGCCTTCAGGTTAGAGCAGGCACTCACTGCAGAGCCCTCAGGTTAGAGCAGGCACTCACTGCAGAGCCCTCAGGTTAGAGCAGGCACTCACTGCAGAGCCCTCAGGTTAGAGCAGGCACTCACTGCAGAGCCATCGGGTCATAGCAGGCATCTAACTGCAGAGCCCTCAGGTTAGAGCAGGCACTCACTGCAGAGCCCTCAGGTTAGAGCAGGCATTGACTGCAGAACCATCGGGTCAGAGCAGGAAACTCACTGCAGAGCACCCAGGTTAGAGCAGGCATTTAACTGCAGAGCCTTCAGGTTAGAACAGGAACTCACTGCAAAGCTCTCAGGCCAGAGTAGGCATTGACTGCAGAGCAATCGGGTCAGAGCAGGCATCTAACTGCAGAGCACCCAGGTTAGAGCAGGCATTTAACTGCAGAGCCTTCAGGTTAGAGCAGGAACTCACTGCAGAGCCCTCAGGTTGGAGCAGGCACTCACTGCAGAGCCCTCAGGTTAGGGCAGGCACTCACTGTAGAGCCCTCAGGTTAGAGCAGGCATTTAACTGCAGAGCCCTCAGGTTAGAGCAGGCACTCACTGCAGAGCCCTCAGGTTAGAGCAGGCACTCTCTGCAGAGCCCTCAGGTTAGAGCAGGGACGCACTGCAGAGCCCTCAGGTTAGAGCAGGCACT
The DNA here is from genome assembly GCA_963921515.1 of Calotriton arnoldi. NCBI lineage: Eukaryota > Metazoa > Chordata > Amphibia > Caudata > Salamandridae > Calotriton > Calotriton arnoldi. The sequence goes on from CAWUFW010000053.1 coordinate 2,397,507, forward strand.
CACTGCAGAGCCCTCAGGTTAGAGCAGGCATTTAACTGCAGAGCCCTCAGGTTAGAGCAGACACTCACTACAGAGCCCTGAGGTTGGAGCAGGCACTCTCTGCAGAGCCCTCAGGTTAGAGCAGGCACTCACTGCAGAGCCCTCAGGTTAGAGCAGGCACTCACTGCAGATCCCTCAGGTTCGAGCAGGCACTCACTGCAGAGTCCTCAGGTTAGAGCAGGCACTGACTGCAGAGCCCTCAGGTTAGAGCAGGCATTTAACTGCAGAGCCTTCAGGTTAGAGCAGGCACTCACTGCAGAGCCCTTAGGTTAGAGCAGGCAATCACTGCTGAGCCCTCAGGTTAGAGCAGGCACTCACTGCAGAGCCCACAGGTTAGAGCAGGCATTTAACTGCAGAGCCCTCAGGTTAGAGCATGCACTCACTGCAGAGCCCTCAGGTTAGAGCAGGAACTCACCTCAGAGCCCTTAGGTTAGAGCAGGCACTCACTGCAGAGCCCTCAGGTTAGAGCAGGCACTCAATGCAGAGCCCTCAGGTCAGAGCAGGCACTCACTGCAGAGCTCTCAGGTTAGAGCAGGCACTCACTGCAGAGCTCTCAGGCCAGAGCAGGCATCTAACTGCAGAGCCCTCAGGTTAAAGCAGGCACTCACTGCAGAGCTCTCAGGTTTGAGCAGGCACTCACTGCAGAGCTCTCAGGTTAGAGCAGGCACTCACTGCAGAGCCCTCAGGTTAGAGCAGGCACTCATTGCAGAGCCCTCAGTTTAGAGCAGGCACTCATTGCAGAGCCCTCAGGTTAGAGCAGGCACTCACTGCAGAGCCCTCAGGTTAGAGCAGGTACTCACTACAGAGCCATCAGGATGGAGCAGGCACTCTCTGCAGAGCCCTCAGGTTAGAGCAGGCACTCTCTGTAGAGCCCTCAGGTTAGAGCAGGCACTCACTGCAGATCTCTCAGGCCAGAGCAGGCATCTAACTGCAGAGCCTTCAGGTTAGAGCAGACACTCACTGCAGAGCTCTCAGGCCAGAGTAGGCATTGAGTGCAGAGCCATCGGGTCAGAGCAGGCACTCACTGCAGAGCTCTCAGGTTAGAGCAGGCATTTAACTGCAGAGCCTTCAGGTTAGAGCAGGCACTCACTGCAGAGCCCTTAGGTTAGAGCAGGCACTCACTGCTGAGCCCTCAGGTTAGAGCAGGCACTCACTGCAGAGCCCACAGGTTATAGCAGGCATTTAACTGCAGAGCCCTCAGGTTAGAGCATGCACTCACTGCAGAGCCCTCAGGTTAGAGCAGGAACTCAACTGCAGAGCCCTTAGGTTAGAGCAGGCACTCACTGCAGAGCCCTCAGGTTAGAGCAGGCACTCAATGCAGAGCCCTCAGGTCAGAGCAGGCACTCACTGCAGAGCTCTCAGGTTAGAGCAGGCACTCACTGCAGAGCTCTCAGGCCAGAGCAGGCATCTAACTGCAGAGCCCTCAGGTTAAAGCAGGCACTCACTGCAGAGCTCTCAGGTTTGAGCAGGCACTCACTGCAGAGCTCTCAGGTTAGAGCAGGCACTCACTGCAGAGCCCTCAGGTTAGAGCAGGCACTCATTGCAGAGCCCTCAGTTTAGAGCAGGCACTCATTGCAGAGCCCTCAGGTTAGAGCAGGCACTCACTGCAGAGCCCTCAGGTTAGAGCAGGTACTCACTACAGAGCCATCAGGATGGAGCAGGCACTCTCTGCAGAGCCCTCAGGTTAGAGCAGTCACTCTCTGTAGAGCCCTCAGGTTAGAGCAGGCACTCACTGCAGATCTCTCAGGCCAGAGCAGGCATCTAACTGCAGAGCCTTCAGGTTAGAGCAGGCACTCACTGCAGAGCTCTCAGGCCAGAGTAGGCATTGACTGCAGAGCCATCGGGTCAGAGCAGGCACTCACTGCAGAGCTCTCAGGTTAGAGCAGGCATTTAACTGCAGAGCCTTCAGGTTAGAGCAGGCACTCACTGCAGAGCCCTTAGGTTAGAGCAGGCACTCACTGCTGAGCCCTCAGGTTAGAGCAGGCACTCACTGCAGAGCCCACAGGTTAGAGCAGGCATTTAACTGCAGAGCCCTCAGGTTAGAGCAGGCACTCACTGCAGAGCTCTCAGGTTTGAGCAGGCACTCACTGCAGAGCTCTCAGGTTAGAGCAGGCACTCACTGCAGAGCCCTCAGGTTAGAGCAGGCACTCATTGCAGAGCCCTCAGTTTAGAGCAGGCACTCACTGCAGAGCCCTCAGGTTAGAGCAGGCACTCACTAAAGAGCCCTCGGGTCAGAGCAGGCATCTTATTGCAAAGCCCTCGGGTCCAGCAGGCATCTAACTGCAGAGCTCTCACGCCACAGCAGGCATCTAGCTGCAAAGCTTTCAGGCCAAAGAAGGCACTCACTTCAGAGCCCACGGCCAGAGCCGGCACTGCCTGCAGAGCACTCGGCTCAGAGCAGACATCCAACTGCAGAGCCCTCAGACCAAAGCAGGCTCTGACTGCAGAACCCTCAGGTCAGAGCAGGCATCTAACTCGAGAGCTCTCAGGTCAGAGCAGCCACTGACTGCAGAGCCCTCATGTTAGAGCATACCAAACACAACAATATGATGGACAAGTGCTGAAACTTTTCAACCCACCCAGTCACAGATTTGGGTTTAATCCATCCTTCTTCTGCTCACTAAGCCACCCCAGTTCAGACCCAGCCATATGCAAATCAGTCTTGACCCTGTTCCTCATGGGAACAGTCCAGACTGAACTGCCAAGCCAGGTCTACCCTGGACCGGAAACAAGCATCCTGGGACCGGTTTCGGGATAACACCCCTCATCGGCCAGTCTAGCTTGAATCTGATGTTGCAGTGAGCAAGGGACCCACGTCTGGGCATACCCGTGGCCACTTAGGGCGAAAATAGTAAACACAACAAGATGATGGACGGAGAACTGAAACGTCCCCCAGTCACAGATCAGGTTAGAGCAGGCACTCACTGCAGAGCTCTCAGGTCAGAGCAGGCATCTAACTGCAGAGTTCTCAGGCCAGAGTAGGCATTGACTGCAGAGCCATCGGGTCAGAGCAGGCATCTAACTGCAGAGCCCTCAGGTTATGGCAGGCACTCACTGCAGAGCCCTCAGGTTAGAACAGGCATTGACTGTAGAGCCGTCGGGTCAGAGCAGGCATCCAACTGCAGAGCACCCAGGTTAGAGCAGGCACTCTCTGCAGAGCCCTCAGGTTAGAGCAGGCACTGACTGCAGAGCCCTCAGGTTAGAGCAGGCACTCTCTGCAGAGCTCTCAGGTTAGAGCAGGCAGGCACTGCAGAGCCCTCAGGTTAGAGCAGGCATTTAACTGCAGAGCCCTCAGGTTAGAGCAGGCACTCACTACAGAGCCCTCAGGATGGAGCAGGCACTCTCTGCAGAACCCTCAGGTTAGAGCAGGCACTAACTGCAGAGCCCTCAGGTTAGAGCAGGCACTCACTACAGAGCCTCAGATTAGAGCAGGCACTCTCTGCAGAGACCTCAGGTAAGAGCGGCCACTCACTGCAGAGCCCTCAGTTTAGAGCAGGCACTCACTGCAGAGCCCTCAGGTTAGAGCAGGCACTCACTGCAGAGCCCTCAGGTTAGAGCAGGCACTCACTGCAGACCTCTCAGACCAGAGTAGGCATTGACTGCAGAGCCATCGGTCAGAGCAGGCACTCACTGCAGAGCTCTCAGGTTACAGCAGGCATTTAACTGCAGAGCCTTCAGGTTAGAGCAGGCACTCACTGCAGAGCCCTCAGGTTAGAGCAGGCACTCACTGCAGAGCCCTCAGGTTAGAGCAGGCACTCACTGCAGAGCCTTCAGGTTAGAGCAGGAACTCACTGCAGAACCCTCAGGTTAGAACAGGCACTCACTGCAGAGCCCTCAGGTTAGAGCAGGCACTCACTGCAGAGCCCTCAGGTTAGAGCAGGCACTCTCTGCAGAGCCCTCAGGTTAGAGCAGGCACTCACTGCAGAGCCCTCAGGTTAGAGCAGACATTTAACTGCAGAGCCCTCAGGTTAGAGCAGGCACTGACTGCAGAGCCCTCAGGTTAGAGCAGGCACTCTCTGCAGAGCCCTCAGGTTAGAGCAGGCATGCACTGCAGAGCCCTCAGGTTAGAGCAGGCATTTAACTGCAGAGCCCTCAGGTTAGAGCAGGCACTCACTACAGAGCCCTCAGGATGGAGCAGGCACTCTCTGCAGAACCCTCAGGTAAGAGCAGGCACTCACTGCAGAGCCCTCAGGTTAGAGCAGGCACTCACTGCGGAGCCCTCAGGTTAGAGCAGGCACTCACTGCAGAGCCCTCAGGTTAGAGCAGGCACTCACTGCAGAGCCTCAGATTAGAGCAGGCACTCTCTGCAGAGACCTCAGGTAAGAGCGGGTACTCACTGCAGAGCCCTCAGTTTAGAGCAGGCACTCACTGCAGAACCCTCAGGTTAGAGCAGGCACTCACTGCAGAGCCCTCAGGTTAGAGCAGGCACTCACTGCAGACCTCTCAGACCAGAGTAGGCATTGACTGCAGAGCCATCGGTCAGAGCAGGCACTTACTGCAGAGCTCTCAGGTTACAGCAGGCATTTAACTGCAGAGCCTTCAGGTTAGAGCAGGCACTCACTGCAGAGCTCTCAGGGTAGAGCAGGCACTCACTGCAGAGCCCTCAGGTTAGAGCAGGCACTCACTGCAGAGCCCTCAGGTTAGAGCAGGCACTCACTGCAGAGCCATCGGGTCATAGCAGGCATCTAACTGCAGAGCCCTCAGGTTAGAGCAGGCACTCACTGCAGAGCCCTCAGGTTAGAGCAGGCATTGACTGCAGAGCCATCGGGTCAGAGCAGGCATCTAACTGCAGAGCACCCAGGTTAGAGCAGGCATTTAACTGCAGAGCCTTCAGGTTAGAGCAGGAACTCACTGCAGAGCTCTCAGGCCAGAGTAGGCATTGACTGCAGAGTAATCGGGTCAGAGCAGGCATCTAACTGCAGAGCACCCAGGTTAGAGCAGGCATTTAACTGCAGAGCCTTCAGGTTAGAGCAGGAACTCACTGCAGAACTCTCAGGCCAGAGTAGGCATTGACTGCAGAGTAATCGGGTCAGAGCAGGCATCTAACTGCAGAGCACCCAGGTTAGAGCAGGCATTTAACTGCAGAGCCTTCAGGTTAGAGCAGGAACTCACTGCAGAGCCCTCAGGTTGGAGCAGGCACTCACTGCAGAGCCCTCAGGTTAGGGCAGGCACTAACTGCAGAGCCCTCAGGTTAGAGCAGGCATTTAACTGCAGAGCCCTCAGATTAGAGCAGGTACTCACTGCAGAGCCCTCAGGTTAGAGCAGGCACTCTCTGCAGAGTCCTCAGGTTAGAGCAGGGACGCACTGCAGAGCCCTCAGGTTAGAGCAGGCACTCACTGCAGAGCCCTCAGGTTAGAGCAGGCATTTAACTGCAGAGCCCTCAGGTTAGAGCAGACACTCACTACAGAGCCCTGAGGTTTGAGCAGGCACTCTCTGCAGAGCCCTCAGGTTAGAGCAGGCACTCACTGCAGAGCCCTCAGGTTAGAGCAGGCACTCACTGCAGATCCCTCAGGTTCGAGCAGGCACTCACTGCAGAGTCCTCAGGTTAGAGCAGGCACTGACTGCAGAGCCCTCAGGTTAGAGCAGGCACTCACTGCAGAGCTCTCAGGCCAGAGTAGGCATTGACTGCAGAGCCATCGGGTCAGAGCAGGCACTCACTGCAGAGCTCTCAGGTTAGAGCAGGCATTTAACTGCAGAGCCTTCAGGTTAGAGCAGGCACTCACTGCAGAGCCCTTAGGTTAGAGCAGGCACTCACTGCTGAGCCCTCAGGTTAGAGCAGGCACTCACTGCAGAGCCCACAGGTTAGAGCAGGCATTTAACTGCAGAGCCCTCAGGTTAGAGCATGCACTCACTGCAGAGCCCTCAGGTTAGAGCAGGAACTCACTGCAGAGCCCTTAGGTTAGAGCAGGCACTCACTGCAGAGCCCTCAGGTTAGAGCAGGCACTCAAAGCAGAGCCCTCAGGTCAGAGCAGGCACTCACTGCAGAGCTCTCAGGTTAGAGCAGGCGCTCACTGCAGAGCTCTCAGGCCAGAGCAGGCATCTAACTGCAGAGCCCTCAGGTTAAAGCAGGCACTCACTGCAGAGCTCTCAGGTTTGAGCAGGCACTCACTGCAGAGCTCTCAGGTTAGAGCAGGCACTCACTGCAGAGCCCTCAGGTTAGAGCAGGCACTCATTGCAGAGCCCTCAGTTTAGAGCAGGCACTCACTGCAGAGCCCTCAGGTTAGAGCAGGCACTCACTAAAGAGCCCTCGGGTCAGAGCAGGCATCTTATTGCAAAGCCCTCGGGTCCAGCAGGCATCTAACTGCAGAGCTCTCACGCCACAGCAGGCATCTAGCTGCAAAGCTTTCAGGCCAAAGAAGGCACTCACTTCAGAGCCCACGGCCAGAGCCGGCACTGCCTGCAGAGCACTCGGCTCAGAGCAGACATCCAACTGCAGAGCCCTCAGACCAAAGCAGGCTCTGACTGCAGAACCCTCAGGTCAGAGCAGGCATCTAACTCAAGAGCTCTCAGGTCAGAGCAGGCATCTTATTGCAAAGCCCTCGGGTCCAGCAGGCATCTAACTGCAGAGCTCTCACGCCACAGCAGGCATCTAGCTGCAAAGCTTTCAGGCCAAAGAAGGCACTCACATCAGAGCCCACGGCCAGAGCCGGCACTGCCTGCAGAGCACTCGGCTCAGAGCAGACATCCAACTGCAGAGCCCTCAGACCAAAGCAGGCTCTGACTGCAGAGCCCTCAGGTTAGAGCAGGCACTCACTACAGAGCCTCAGATTAGAGCAGGCACTCTCTGCAGAGACCTCAGGTAAGAGCGGCCACTCACTGCAGAGCCCTCAGTTTAGAGCAGGCACTCACTGCAGAGCCCTCAGGTTAGAGCAGGCACTCACTGCAGAGCCCTCAGGTTAGAGCAGGCACTCACTGCAGACCTCTCAGACCAGAGTAGGCATTGACTGCAGAGCCATCGGTCAGAGCAGGCACTCACTGCAGAGCTCTCAGGTTACAGCAGGCATTTAACTGCAGAGCCTTCAGGTTAGAGCAGGCACTCACTGCAGAGCCCTCAGGTTAGAGCAGGCACTCACTGCAGAGCCCTCAGGTTAGAGCAGGCACTCACTGCAGAGCCTTCATTTTAGAGCAGGAACTCACTGCAGAACCCTCAGGTTAGAACAGGCACTCACTGCAGAGCCCTCAGGTTAGAGCAGGCACTCACTGCAGAGCCCTCAGGTTAGAGCAGGCACTCTCTGCAGAGCCCTCAGGTTAGAGCAGGCACTCACTGCAGAGCCCTCAGGTTAGAGCAGACATTTAACTGCAGAGCCCTCAGGTTAGAGCAGGCACTGACTGCAGAGCCCTCAGGTTAGAGCAGGCACTCTCTGCAGAGCCCTCAGGTTAGAGCAGGCATGCACTGCAGAGCCCTCAGGTTAGAGCAGGCATGTAACTGCAGAGCCCTCAGGTTAGAGCAGGCCCTCACTACAGAGCCCTCAGGATGGAGCAGGCACTCTCTGCAGAACCCTCAGGTAAGAGCAGGCACTCACTGCAGAGCCCTCAGGTTAGAGCAGGCACTCACTGCGGAGCCCTCAGGTTAGAGCAGGCACTCACTGCAGAGCCCTCAGGTTAGAGCAGGCACTCACTGCAGAGCCTCAGATTAGAGCAGGCACTCTCTGCAGAGACCTCAGGTAAGAGCGGGTACTCACTGCAGAGCCCTCAGTTTAGAGCAGGCACTCACTGCAGAACCCTCAGGTTAGAGCAGGCACTCACTGCAGAGCCCTCAGGTTAGAGCAGGCACTCACTGCAGACCTCTCAGACCAGAGTAGGCATTGACTGCAGAGCCATCGGTCAGAGCAGGCACTTACTGCAGAGCTCTCAGGTTACATCAGGCATTTAACTGCAGAGTCTTCAGGTTAGAGCAGGCACTCACTGCAGAGCCCTCAGGGTAGAGCAGGCACTCACTGCAGAGCCCTCAGGTTAGAGCAGGCACTCACTGCAGAGCCCTCAGGTTAGAGCAGGCACTCACTGCAGAGCCATCGGGTCATAGCAGGCATCTAACTGCAGAGCCCTCAGGTTAGAGCAGGCACTCACTGCAGAGCCCTCAGGTTAGAGCAGGCATTGACTGCAGAGCCATCGGGTCAGAGCAGGCATCTAACTGCAGAGCACCCAGGTTAGAGCAGGCATTTAACTGCAGAGCCTTCAGGTTAGAGCAGGAACTCACTGCAGAGCTCTCAGGCCAGAGTAGGCATTGACTGCAGAGTAATCGGGTCAGAGCAGGCATCTAACTGCAGAGCACCCAGGTTAGAGCAGGCATTTAACTGCAGAGCCTTCAGGTTAGAGCAGGAACTCACTGCAGAGCCCTCAGGTTGGAGCAGGCACTCACTGCAGAGCCCTCAGGTTAGGGCAGGCACTCACTGCAGAGCCCTCAGGTTAGAGAAGGCATTTAACTGCAGAGCCCTCAGGTTAGAGCAGGCACTCACTGCAGAGCCCTCAGGTTAGAGCAGGCACTCTCTGCAGAGTCCTCAGGTTAGAGCAGGGACGCACTGCAGAGCCCTCAGGTTAGAGCAGGCACTCACTGCAGAGCCCTCAGGTTAGAGCAGGCATTTAACTGCAGAGCCCTCAGGTTAGAGCAGACACTCACTACAGAGCCCTGAGGTTGGAGCAGGCACTCTCTGCAGAGCCCTCAGGTTAGAGCAGGCACTCACTGCAGAGCCCTCAGGTTTGAGCAGGCACTCACTGCAGATCCCTCAGGTTTGAGCAGGCACTCACTGCAGAGTCCTCAGGTTAGAGCAGGCACTGACTGCAGAGCCCTCAGGTTAGAGCAGGCACTCACTGCAGAGCTCTCAGGCCAGAGTAGGCATTGACTGCAGAGCCATCGAGTCAGAGCAGGCACTCACTGCAGAGCTCTCAGGTTAGAGCAGGCATTTAACTGCAGAGCCTTCAGGTTAGAGCAGGCACTCACTGCAGAGCCCTTAGGTTAGAGCAGGCACTCACTGCTGAGCCCTCAGGTTAGAGCAGGCACTCACTGCAGAGCCCACAGGTTAGAGCAGGCATTTAACTGCAGAGCCTTCAGGTTAGAGCATGCACTCACTGCAGAGCCCTCAGGTTAGAGCAGGAACTCACTGCAGAGCCCTTAGGTTAGAGCAGGCACTCACTGCAGAGCCCTCAGGTTAGAGCAGGCACTCAATGCAGAGCCCTCAGGTCAGAGCAGGCACTCACTGCAGAGCTCTCAGGTTAGAGCAGGCACTCACTGCAGAGCTCTCAGGCCAGAGCAGGCATCTAACTGCAGAGCCCTCAGGTTAAAGCAGGCACTCACTGCAGAGCTCTCAGGTTTGAGCAGGCACTCACTGCAGAGCTCTCAGGTTAGAGCAGGCACTCACTGCAGAGCCCTCAGGTTAGAGCAGGCACTCATTGCAGAGCCCTCAGTTTAGAGCAGGCACTCACTGCAGAGCCCTCAGGTTAGAGCAGGCACTCACTAAAGAGCCCTCGGGTCAGAGCAGGCATCTTATTGCAAAGCCCTCGGGTCCAGCAGGCATCTAACTGCAGAGCTCTCACGCCACAGCAGGCATCTAGCTGCAAAGCTTTCAGGCCAAAGAAGGCACTCACTTCAGAGCCCACGGCCAGAGCCGGCACTGCCTGCAGAGCACTCGGCTCAGAGCAGACATCCAACTGCAGAGCCCTCAGACCAAAGCAGGCTCTGACTGCAGAACCCTCAGGTCAGAGCAGGCATCTAACTCGAGAGCTCTCAGGTCAGAGCAGCCACTGACTGCAGAGCCCTCATGTTAGAGCATACCAAACACAACAATATGATGGACAAGTGCTGAAACTTTTCAACCCACCCAGTCACAGATTTGGGTTTAATCCATCCTTCTTCTGCTCACTAAGCCACCCCAGTTCAGACCCAGCCATATGCAAATCAGTCTTGACCCTGTTCCTCATGGGAACAGTCCAGACTGAACTGCCAAGCCAGGTCTACCCTGGACCGGAAACAAGCATCCTGGGACCGGTTTTGGGATAACACCCCTCATCGGCCAGTCTAGCTTGAATCTGATGTTGCAGTGAGCAAGGGACCCACGTCTGGGCATACCCGTGGCCACTTAGGGCGAAAATAGTAAACACAACAAGATGATGGACGGAGAACTCAAACGTCCCCCAGTCACAGATCAGGTTAGAGCAGGCACTCACTGCAGAGCTCTCAGGTCAGAGCAGGCATCTAACTGCAGAGTTCTCAGGCCAGAGTAGGCATTGACTGCAGAGCCATCGGGTCATAGCAGGCATCTAACTGCAGAGCCCTCAGGTTAGAGCAGGCACTCACTGCAGAGCCCTCAGGTTAGAACAGGCATTGACTGCAGAGCCATCGGTCAGAGCAGGCACTCACTGCAGAGCTCTCAGGTTACAGCAGGCATTTAACTGCATAGCCTTCAGGTTAGAGCAGGCACTCACTGCAGAGCCCTCAGGTTAGAGCAGGCACTCACTGCAGAGCCCTCAGGTTAGAGCAGGCACTCACTGCAGAGCCTTCAGGTTAGAGCAGGAACTCACTGCAGAACCCTCAGGTTAGAACAGGCACTCACTGCAGAGCCCTCAGGTTAGAGCAGGCACTCACTGCAGAGCCCTCAGGTTAGAGCAGGCATGTAACTGCAGAGCCCTCAGGTTAGAGCAGGCCCTCACTACAGAGCCCTCAGGATGGAGCAGGCACTCTCTGCAGAACCCTCAGGTAAGAGCAGGCACTCACTGCAGAGCCCTCAGGTTAGAGCAGGCACTCACTGCGGAGCCCTCAGGTTAGAGCAGGCACTCACTGCAGAGCCCTCAGGTTAGAGCTGGCACTCACTGCAGTGCCTCAGATTAGAGCAGGCACTCTCTGCAGAGACCTCAGGTAAGAGCGGGTACTCACTGCAGAGCCCTCAGTTTAGAGCAGGCACTCACTGCAGAACCCTCAGGTTAGAGCAGGCACTCACTGCAGAGCCCTCAGGTTAGAGCAGGCACTCACTGCAGACCTCTCAGACCAGAGTAGGCATTGACTGCAGAGCCATCGGTCAGAGCAGGCACTTACTGCAGAGCTCTCAGGTTACATCAGGCATTTAACTGCAGAGTCTTCAGGTTAGAGCAGGCACTCACTGCAGAGCCCTCAGGGTAGAGCAGGCACTCACTGCAGAGCCCTCAGGTTAGAGCAGGCACTCACTGCAGAGCCCTCAGGTTAGAGCAGGCACTCACTGCAGAGCCATCGGGTCATAGCAGGCATCTAACTGCAGAGCCCTCAGGTTAGAGCAGGCACTCACTGCAGAGCCCTCAGGTTAGAGCAGGCATTGACTGCAGAGCCATCGGGTCAGAGCAGGCATCTAACTGCAGAGCACCCAGGTTAGAGCAGGCATTTAACTGCAGAGCCTTCAGGTTAGAGCAGGAACTCACTGCAGAGCTCTCAGGCCAGAGTAGGCATTGACTGCAGAGTAATCGGGTCAGAGCAGGCATCTAACTGCAGAGCACCCAGGTTAGAGCAGGCATTTAACTGCAGAGCCTTCAGGTTAGAGCAGGAACTCACTGCAGAGCCCTCAGGTTGGAGCAGGCACTCACTGCAGAGCCCTCAGGTTAGGGCAGGCACTCACTGCAGAGCCCTCAGGTTAGAGAAGGCATTTAACTGCAGAGCCCTCAGGTTAGAGCAGGCACTCACTGCAGAGCCCTCAGGTTAGAGCAGGCACTCTCTGCAGAGTCCTCAGGTTAGAGCAGGGACGCACTGCAGAGCCCTCAGGTTAGAGCAGGCACTCACTGCAGAGCCCTCAGGTTAGAGCAGGCATTTAACTGCAGAGCCCTCAGGTTAGAGCAGACACTCACTACAGAGCCCTGAGGTTGGAGCAGGCACTCTCTGCAGAGCCCTCAGGTTAGAGCAGGCACTCACTGCAGAGCCCTCAGGTTTGAGCAGGCACTCACTGCAGATCCCTCAGGTTTGAGCAGGCACTCACTGCAGAGTCCTCAGGTTAGAGCAGGCACTGACTGCAGAGCCCTCAGGTTAGAGCAGGCACTCACTGCAGAGCTCTCAGGCCAGAGTAGGCATTGACTGCAGAGCCATCGGGTCAGAGCAGGCACTCACTGCAGAGCTCTCAGGTTAGAGCAGGCATTTAACTGCAGAGCCTTCAGGTTAGAGCAGGCACTCACTGCAGAGCCCTTAGGTTAGAGCAGGCACTCACTGCTGAGCCCTCAGGTTAGAGCAGGCACTCACTGCAGAGCCCACAGGTTAGAGCAGGCATTTAACTGCAGAGCCTTCAGGTTAGAGCATGCACTCACTGCAGAGCCCTCAGGTTAGAGCAGGAACTCACTGCAGAGCCCTTAGGTTAGAGCAGGCACTCACTGCAGAGCCCTCAGGTTAGAGCAGGCACTCAATGCAGAGCCCTCAGGTCAGAGCAGGCACTCACTGCAGAGCTCTCAGGTTAGAGCAGGCACTCACTGCAGAGCTCTCAGGCCAGAGCAGGCATCTAACTGCAGAGCCCTCAGGTTAAAGCAGGCACTCACTGCAGAGCTCTCAGGTTTGAGCAGGCACTCACTGCAGAGCTCTCAGGTTAGAGCAGGCACTCACTGCAGAGCCCTCAGGTTAGAGCAGGCACTCATTGCAGAGCCCTCAGTTTAGAGCAGGCACTCACTGCAGAGCCCTCAGGTTAGAGCAGGCACTCACTAAAGAGCCCTCGGGTCAGAGCAGGCATCTTATTGCAAAGCCCTCGGGTCCAGCAGGCATCTAACTGCAGAGCTCTCACGCCACAGCAGGCATCTAGCTGCAAAGCTTTCAGGCCAAAGAAGGCACTCACTTCAGAGCCCACGGCCAGAGCCGGCACTGCCTGCAGAGCACTCGGCTCAGAGCAGACATCCAACTGCAGAGCCCTCAGACCAAAGCAGGCTCTGACTGCAGAACCCTCAGGTCAGAGCAGGCATCTAACTCGAGAGCTCTCAGGTCAGAGCAGCCACTGACTGCAGAGCCCTCATGTTAGAGCATACCAAACACAACAATATGATGGACAAGTGCTGAAACTTTTCAACCCACCCAGTCACAGATTTGGGTTTAATCCATCCTTCTTCTGCTCACTAAGCCACCCCAGTTCAGACCCAGCCATATGCAAATCAGTCTTGACCCTGTTCCTCATGGGAACAGTCCAGACTGAACTGCCAAGCCAGGTCTACCCTGGACCGGAAACAAGCATCCTGGGACCGGTATTGGGATAACACCCCTCATCGGCCAGTCTAGCTTGAATCTGATGTTGCAGTGAGCAAGGGACCCACGTCTGGGCATACCCGTGGCCACTTAGGGCGAAAATAGTAAACACAACAAGATGATGGACGGAGAACTCAAACGTCCCCCAGTCACAGATCAGGTTAGAGCAGGCACTCACTGCAGAGCTCTCAGGTCAGAGCAGGCATCTAACTGCAGAGTTCTCAGGCCAGAGTAGGCATTGACTGCAGAGCCATCGGGTCAGAGCAGGCATCTAACTGCAGAGCCCTCAGGTTATGGCAGGCACTCACTGCAGAGCCCTCAGGGTAGAACAGGCATTGACTGCAGAGCCATCGGGTCATAGCAGGCATCTAACTGCAGAGCCCTCAGGTTAGAGCAGGCACTCACTGCAGAGCCCTCAGGTTAGAACAGGCATTGACTGCAGAGCCATCGGTCAGAGCAGGCACTCACTGCAGAGCTCTCAGGTTACAGCAGGCATTTAACTGCATAGCCTTCAGGTTAGAGCAGGCACTCACTGCAGAGCCCTCAGGTTAGAGCAGGCACTCACTGCAGAGCCCTCAGGTTAGAGCAGGCACTCACTGCAGAGCCTTCAGGTTAGAGCAGGAACTCACTGCAGAACCCTCAGGTTAGAACAGGCACTCACTGCAGAGCCCTCAGGTTAGAGCAGGCACTCACTGCAGAGCCCTCAGGTTAGAGCAGGCACTCTCTGAAGAGCCCTCAGGTTAGAGCAGGCACTCACTGCAGAGCCCTCAGGTTAGAGCAGACATTTAACTGCAGAGTCCTCAGGTTAGAGCAGGCACTGACTGCAGAGCCCTCAGGTTAGAGCAGGCACTCACTGCAGAGCCCTCAGGTTAGAGCAGGCACTCAATGCAGAGCCCTCAGGTCAGAGCAGGCACTCACTGCAGAGCTCTCAGGTTAGAGCAGGCACTCACTGCAGAGCTCTCAGGCCAGAGCAGGCATCTAACTGCAGAGCCCTCAGGTTAAAGCAGGCACTCACTGCAGAGCTCTCAGGTTTGAGCAGGCACTCACTGCAGAGCTCTCAGGTTAGAGCAGGCACTCACTGCAGAGCCCTCAGGTTAGAGCAGGCACTCATTGCAGAGCCCTCAGTTTAGAGCAGGCACTCACTGCAGAGCCCTTAGGTTAGAGCAGGCACTCACTGCTGAGCCCTCAGGTTAGAGCAGGCACTCACTGCAGAGCCTTCAGTTTAGAGCAGGCACTCACTGCAGAGCCCTTAGGTTAGAGCAGGCACTCACTGCTGAGCCCTCAGGTTAGAGCAGGCACTCACTGCAGAGCCCACAGGTTAGAGCAGGCATTTAACTGCAGAGCCCTCAGGTTAGAGCATGCACTCACTGCAGAGCCCTCAGGTTAGAGCAGGAACTCACTGCAGAGCCCTTAGGTTAGAGCAGGCACTCACTGCAGAGCCCTCAGGTTAGAGCAGGCACTCAATGCAGAGCCCTCAGGTCAGAGCAGGCACTCACTGCAGAGCTCTCAGGTTAGAGCAGGCACTCACTGCAGAGCTCTCAGGCCAGAGCAGGCATCTAACTGCAGAGCCCTCAGGTTAAAGCAGGCACTCACTGCAGAGCTCTCAGGTTTGAGCAGGCACTCACTGCAGAGCTCTCAGGTTAGAGCAGGCACTCACTGCAGAGCCCTCAGGTTAGAGCAGGCACTCATTGCAGAGCCCTCAGTTTAGAGCAGGCACTCACTACAGAGCCCTCAGGTTAGAGCAGGCACTCACTAAAGAGCCCTCGGGTCAGAGCAGGCATCTTATTGCAAAGCCCTCGGGTCCAGCAGGCATCTAACTGCAGAGCTCTCACGCCACAGCAGGCATCTAGCTGCAAAGCTTTCAGGCCAAAGAAGGCACTCACTTCAGAGCCCACGGCCAGAGCCGGCACTGCCTGCAGAGCACTCGGCTCAGAGCAGACATCCAACTGCAGAGCCCTCAGACCAAAGCAGGCTCTGACTGCAGAACCCTCAGGTCAGAGCAGGCATCTAACTCGAGAGCTCTCAGGTCAGAGCAGCCACTGACTGCAGAGCCCTCATGTTAGAGCATACCAAACACAACAATATGATGGACAAGTGCTGAAACTTTTCAACCCACCCAGTCACAGATTTGGGTTTAATCCATCCTTCTTCTGCTCACTAAGCCACCCCAGTTCAGACCCAGCCATATGCAAATCAGTCTTGACCCTGTTCCTCATGGGAACAGTCCAGACTGAACTGCCAAGCCAGGTCTACCCTGGATCGGAAACAAGCATCCTGGGACCGGTTTCGGGATAACACCCCTCATCGGCCAGTCTAGCTTGAATCTGATGTTGCAGTGAGCAAGGGACCCACGTCTGGGCATACCCGTGGCCACTTAGGGCGAAAATAGTAAACACAACAAGATGATGGACGGAGAACTGAAACGTCCCCCAGTCACAGATCAGGTTAGAGCAGGCACTCACTGCAGAGCTCTCAGGTCAGAGCAGGCATCTAACTGCAGAGTTCTCAGGCCAGAGTAGGCATTGACTGCAGAGCCATCGGGTCATAGCAGGCATCTAACTGCAGAGCCCTCAGGTTAGAGCAGGCACTCACTGCAGAGCCCTCAGGTTAGAACAGGCATTGACTGCAGAGCCATCGGGTCAGAGCAGGCATCCAACTGCAGAGCACCCAGGTTAGAGCAGGCACTCTCTGCAGAGCCCTCAGGTTAGAGCAGGCACTGACTGCAGAGCCCTCAGGTTAGAGCAGGCACTCTCTGCAGAACTCTCAGGTTAGAGCAGGCAGGCACTGCAGAGCCCTCAGGTTAGAGCAGGCATTTAACTGCAGAGCCCTCAGGTTAGAGCAGGCACTCACTACAGAGCCCTCAGGATGGAGCAGGCACTCTCTGCAGAACCCTCAGGTTAGAGCAGGCACTAACTGCAGAGCCCTCAGGTTAGAGCAGGCACTCACTACAGAGCCTCAGATTAGAGCAGGCACTCTCTGCAGAGACCTCAGGTAAGAGCGGCCACTCACTGCAGAGCCCTCAGTTTAGAGCAGGCACTCACTGCAGAGCCCTCAGGTTAGAGCAGGCACTCACTGCAGAGCCCTCAGGTTAGAGCAGGCACTCACTGCAGACCTCTCAGACCAGAGTAGGCATTGACTGCAGAGCCATCGGTCAGAGCAGGCACTCACTGCAGAGCTCTCAGGTTACAGCAGGCATTTAACTGCATAGCCTTCAGGTTAGAGCAGGCACTCACTGCAGAGCCCTCAGGTTAGAGCAGGCACTCACTGCAGAGCCCTCAGGTTAGAGCAGGCACTCACTGCAGAGCCTTCAGGTTAGAGCAGGAACTCACTGCAGAACCCTCAGGTTAGAACAGGCACTCACTGCAGAGCCCTCAGGTTAGAGCAGGCACTCACTGCAGAGCCCTCAGGTTAGAGCAGGCACTCTCTGAAGAGCCCTCAGGTTAGAGCAGGCACTCACTGCAGAGCCCTCAGGTTAGAGCAGACATTTAACTGCAGAGTCCTCAGGTTAGAGCAGGCACTGACTGCAGAGCCCTCAGGTTAGAGCAGGCACTCTCTGCAGAGCCCTCAGGTTAGAGCAGGCATGCACTGCAGAGCCCTCAGGTTAGAGCAGGCATTTAACTGCAGAGCCCTCAGGTTAGAGCAGGCACTCACTACAGAGCCCTCAGGATGGAGCAGGCACTCTCTGCAGAACCCTCAGGTTAGAGCAGGCACTCACTGCAGAGCCCTCAGGTTAGAGCAGGCACTCACTGCGGAGCCCTCATGTTAGAGCAGGCACTCACTGCAGATCCCTCAGGTTAGAGCAGGCACTCATGGCAGAGCCTCAGATTAGAGCAGGCACTCTCTGCAGAGACCTCAGGTAAGAGCGGGCACTCACTGCAGAGCCCTCAGTTTAGAGCAGGCACTCACTGCAGAACCCTCAGGTTAGAGCAGGCACTCACTGCAGAGCCCTCAGGTTAGAGCAGGCACTCACTGCAGACCTCTCAGACCACAGTAGGCATTGACTGCAGAGCCATCGGTCAGAGCAGGCACTCACTGCAGAGCTCTCAAGTTACAGCAGGCATTTAACTGCAGAGCCTTCAGGTTAGAGCAGGCACTCACTGCAGAGCCCTCAGGTTAGAGCAGGCACTCACTGCAGAGCCCTCAGGTTAGAGCAGGCACTCACTGCAGAGCCCTCAGGTTAGAGCAGGCACTCACAGCAGAGCCATCGGGTCATAGCAGGCATCTAACTGCAGAGCCCTCAGGTTAGAGCAGGCACTCACTGCAGAGCCCTCAGGTTAGAGCAGGCATTGACTGCAGAGCCATCGGGTCAGAGCAGGCATCTAACTGCAGAGCACCCAGGTTAGAGCAGGCATTTAACTGCAGAGCCTTCAGGTTAGAGCAGGAACTCACTGCAAAGCTCTCAGGCCAGAGTAGGCATTGACTGCAGAGCAATCGGGTCAGAGCAGGCATCTAACTGCAGAGCACCCAGGTTAGAGCAGGCATTTAACTGCAGAGCCTTCAGGTTAGAGCAGGAACTCACTGCAGAGCCCTCAGGTTGGAGCAGGCACTCACTGCAGAGCCCTCAGGTTAGGGCAGGCACTCACTGCAGAGCCCTCAGGTTAGAGCAGGCATTTAACTGCAGAGCCCTCAGGTTAGAGCAGGCACTCACTGCAGAGCCCTCAGGTTAGAGCAGGCACTCTCTGCAGAGCCCTCAGGTTAGAGCAGGGACGCACTGCAGAGCCCTCAGGTTAGAGCAGGCACTCACTGCAGAACCCTCAGGTTAGAGCAGGCATTTAACTGCAGAGCCCTCAGGTTAGAGCAGACACTCACTACAGAGCCCTGAGGTTGGAGCAGGCACTCTCTGCAGAGCCCTCAGGTTAGAGCAGGCACTCACTGCAGAGCTCTCAGGTTAGAGCAGGCACTCACTGCAGATCCCTCAGGTTCGAGCAGGCACTCACTGCAGAGTCCTCAGGTTAGAGCAGGCACTGACTGCAGAGCCCTCAGGTTAGAGCAGGCACTCACTGCAGAGCTCTCAGGCCAGAGTAGGCATTGACTGCAGAGCCATCGGGTCAGAGCAGGCACTCACTGCAGAGCTCTCAGGTTAGAGCAGGCATTTAACTGCAGAGCCTTCAGGTTAGAGCAGGCACTCACTGCAGAGCCCTTAGGTTAGAGCAGGCACTCACTGCTGAGCCCTCAGGTTAGAGCAGGCACTCACTGCAGAGCCCACAGGTTAGAGCAGGCATTTAACTGCAGAGCCCTCAGGTTAGAGCATGCACTCACTGCAGAGCCCTCAGGTTAGAGAAGGAACTCACCTCAGAGCCCTTAGGTTAGAGCAGGCACTCACTGCAGAGCCCTCAGGTTAGAGCAGGCACTCAATGCAGAGCCCTCAGGTCAGAGCAGGCACTCACTGCAGAGCTCTCAGGTTAGAGCAGGCACTCACTGCAGAGCTCTCAGGCCAGAGCAGGCATCTAACTGCAGAGCCCTCAGGTTAAAGCAGGCACTCACTGCAGAGCTCTCAGGTTTGAGCAGGCACTCACTGCAGAGCTCTCAGGTTAGAGCAGGCACTCACTGCAGAGCCCTCAGGTTAGAGCAGGCACTCATTGCAGAGCCCTCAGTTTAGAGCAGGCACTCATTGCAGAGCCCTCAGGTTAGAGCAGGCACTCACTGCAGAGCCCTCAGGTTAGAGCAGGTACTCACTACAGAGCCATCAGGATGGAGCAGGCACTCTCTGCAGAGCCCTCAGGTTAGAGCAGTCACTCTCTGTAGAGCCCTCAGGTTAGAGCAGGCACTCACTGCAGATCTCTCAGGCCAGAGCAGGCATCTAACTGCAGAGCCTTCAGGTTAGAGCAGGCACTCACTGCAGAGCTCTCAGGCCAGAGTAGGCATTGACTGCAGAGCCATCGGGTCAGAGCAGGCACTCACTGCAGAGCTCTCAGGTTAGAGCAGGCATTTAACTGCAGAGCCTTCAGGTTAGAGCAGGCACTCACTGCAGAGACCTTAGGTTAGAGCAGGCACTCACTGCTGAGCCCTCAGGTTAGAGCAGGCACTCACTGCAGAGCCCACAGGTTAGAGCAGGCATTTAACGCAGAGCCCTCAGGTTAGAGCAGGCACTCACTGCAGAGCTCTCAGGTTTGAGCAGGCACTCACTGCAGAGCTCTCAGGTTAGAGCAGGCACTCACTGCAGAGCCCTCAGGTTAGAGCAGGCACTCATTGCAGAGCCCTCAGTTTAGAGCAGGCACTCACTGCAGAGCCCTCAGGTTAGAGCAGGCACTCACTAAAGAGCCCTCGGGTCAGAGCAGGCATCTTATTGCAAAGCCCTCGGGTCCAGCAGGCATCTAACTGCAGAGCTCTCACGCCACAGCAGGCATCTAGCTGCAAAGCTTTCAGGCCAAAGAAGGCACTCACTTCAGAGCCCACGGCCAGAGCCGGCACTGCCTGCAGAGCACTCGGCTCAGAGCAGACATCCAACTGCAGAGCCCTCAGACCAAAGCAGGCTCTGACTGCAGAACCCTCAGGTCAGAGCAGGCATCTAACTCGAGAGCTCTCAGGTCAGAGCAGCCACTGACTGCAGAGCCCTCATGTTAGAGCATACCAAACACAACAATATGCTGGACAAGTGCTGAAACTTTTCAACCCACCCAATCACAGATTTGGGTTTAATCCATCCTTCTTCTGCTCACTAAGCCACCCCAGTTCAGACCCAGCCATATGCAAATCAGTCTTGACCCTGTTCCTCATGGGAACAGTCCAGACTGAACTGCCAAGCCAGGTCTACCCTGGACCGGAAACAAGCATCCTGGGACCGGTTTCTGGATAACACCCCTCATCGGCCAGTCTAGCTTGAATCTGATGTTGCAGTGAGCAAGGGACCCACGTCTGGGCATACCCGTGGCCACTTAGGGCGAAAATAGTAAACACAACAAGATGATGGACGGAGAACTGAAACGTCCCCCAGTCACAGATCAGGTTAGAGCAGGCACTCACTGCAGAGCTCTCAGGTCAGAGCAGGCATCTAACTGCAGAGTTCTCAGGCCAGAGTAGGCATTGACTGCAGAGCCATCGGGTCAGAGCAGGCATCTAACTGCAGAGCCCTCAGGTTATGGCAGGCACTCACTGCAGAGCCCTCAGGGTAGAACAGGCATTGACTGCAGAGCCATCGGGTCAGAGCAGGCATCCAACTGCAGAGCACCCAGGTTAGAGCAGGCACTCTCTGCAGAGCCCTCAGGTTAGAGCAGGCACTGACTGCAGAGCCCTCAGGTTAGAGCAGGCACTCTCTGCAGAGCTCTCAGGTTAGAGCAGGCAGGCACTGCAGAGCCCTCAGGTTAGAGCAGGCATTTAACTGCAGAGCCCTCAGGTTAGAGCAGGCACTCACTACAGAGCCCTCAGGATGGAGCAGGCACTCTCTGCAGAACCCTCAGGTTAGAGCAGGCACTAACTGCAGAGCCCTCAGGTTAGAGCAGGCACTCACTACAGAGCCTCAGATTAGAGCAGGCACTCTCTGCAGAGACCTCAGGTAAGAGCGGCCACTCACTGCAGAGCCCTCAGTTTAGAGCAGGCACTCACTGCAGAGCCCTCAGGTTAGAGCAGGCACTCACTGCAGAGCCCTCAGGTTAGAGCAGGCACTCACTGCAGACCTCTCAGACCAGAGTAGGCATTGACTGCAGAGCCATCGGTCAGAGCAGGCACTCACTGCAGAGCTCTCAGGTTACAGCAGGCATTTAACTGCAGAGCCTTCAGGTTAGAGCAGGCACTCACTGCAGAGCCCTCAGGTTAGAGCAGGCTCTCACTGCAGAGCCCTCAGGTTAGAGCAGGCACTCACTGCAGAGCCTTCAGGTTAGAGCAGGAACTCACTGCAGAACCCTCAGGTTAGAACAGGCACTCACTGCAGAGCCCTCAGGTTAGAGCAGGCACTCACTGCAGAGCCCTCAGGTTAGAGCAGGCACTCTCTGCAGAGCCCTCAGGTTAGAGCAGGCACTCACTGCAGAGCCCTCAGGTTAGAGCAGACATTTAACTGCAGAGCCCTCAGGTTAGAGCAGGCACTGACTGCAGAGCCCTCAGGTTAGAGCAGGCACTCTCTGCAGAGCCCTCAGGTTAGAGCAGGCATGCACTGCAGAGCCCTCAGGTTAGAGCAGGCATTTAACTGCAGAGCCCTCAGGTTAGAGCAGGCACTCACTACAGAGCCCTCAGGATGGAGCAGGCACTCTCTGCAGAACCCTCAGGTAAGAGCAGGCACTCACTGCAGAGCCCTCAGGTTAGAGCAGGCACTCACTGCGGAGCCCTCAGGTTAGAGCAGGCACTCACTGCAGAGCCCTCAGGTTAGAGCAGGCACTCACTGCAGAGCCTCAGATTAGAGCAGGCACTCTCTGCAGAGACCTCAGGTAAGAGCGGGTACTCACTGCAGAGCCCTCAGTTTAGAGCAGGCACTCACTGCAGAACCCTCAGGTTAGAGCAGGCACTCACTGCAGAGCCCTCAGGTTAGAGCAGGCACTCACTGCAGACCTCTCAGACCAGAGTAGGCATTGACTGCAGAGCCATCGGTCAGAGCAGGCACTTACTGCAGAGCTCTCAGGTTACAGCAGGCATTTAACTGCAGAGCCTTCAGGTTAGAGCAGGCACTCACTGCAGAGCTCTCAGGGTAGAGCAGGCACTCACTGCAGAGCCCTCAGGTTAGAGCAGGCACTCACTGCAGAGCCCTCAGGTTAGAGCAGGCACTCACTGCAGAGCCATCGGGTCATAGCAGGCATCTAACTGCAGAGCCCTCAGGTTAGAGCAGGCACTCACTGCAGAGCCCTCAGGTTAGAGCAGGCATTGACTGCAGAGCCATCGGGTCAGAGCAGGCATCTAACTGCAGAGCACCCAGGTTAGAGCAGGCATTTAACTGCAGAGCCTTCAGGTTAGAGCAGAAACTCACTGCAGAGCTCTCAGGCCAGAGTAGGCATTGACTGCAGAGTAATCGGGTCAGAGCAGGCATCTAACTGCAGAGCACCCAGGTTAGAGCAGGCATTTAACTGCAGAGCCTTCAGGTTAGAGCAGGAACTCACTGCAGAGCTCTCAGACCAGAGTAGGCATTGACTGCAGAGTAATCGGGTCAGAGCAGGCATCTAACTGCAGAGCACCCAGGTTAGAGCAGGCATTTAACTGCAGAGCCTTCAGGTTAGAGCAGGAACTCACTGCAGAGCCCTCAGGTTGGAGCAGGCACTCACTGCAGAGCCCTCAGGTTAGGGCAGGCACTCACTGCAGAGCCCTCAGGTTAGAGCAGGCATTTAACTGCAGAGCCCGCAGGTTAGAGCAGGCACTCACTGCAGAGCCCTCAGGTTAGAGCAGGCACTCTCTGCAGAGTCCTCAGGTTAGAGCAGGGACGCACTGCAGAGCCCTCAGGTTAGAGCAGGCACTCACTGCAGAGCCCTCAGGTTAGAGCAGGCATTTAACTGCAGAGCCCTCAGGTTAGAGCAGACACTCACTACAGAGCCCTGAGTTTGGAGCAGGCACTCTCTGCAGAGCCCTCAGGTTAGAGCAGGCACTCACTGCAGAGCCCTCAGGTTAGAGCAGGCACTCACTGCAGATCCCTCAGGTTCGAGCAGGCACTCACTGCAGAGTCCTCAGGTTAGAGCAGGCACTGACTGCAGAGCCCTCAGGTTAGAGCAGGCACTCACTGCAGAGCTCTCAGAGTAGGCATTGACTGCAGAGCCATCGGGTCAGAGCAGGCACTCACTGCAGAGCTCTCAGGTTAGAGCAGGCATTTAACTGCAGAGCCTTCAGGTTAGAGCAGGCACTCACTGCAGAGCCCTTAGGTTAGAGCAGGCACTCACTGCTGAGCCCTCAGGTTAGAGCAGGCACTCACTGCAGAGCCCACAGGTTAGAGCAGGCATTTAACTGCAGAGCCCTCAGGTTAGAGCATGCACTCACTGCAGAGCCCTCAGGTTAGAGCAGGAACTCACTGCAGAGCCCTTAGGTTAGAGCAGGCACTCACTGCAGAGCCCTCAGGTTAGAGCAGGCACTCAAAGCAGAGCCCTCAGGTCAGAGCAGGCACTCACTGCAGAGCTCTCAGGTTAGAGCAGGCACTCACTGCAGAGCTCTCAGGCCAGAGCAGGCATCTAACTGCAGAGCCCTCAGGTTAAAGCAGGCACTCACTGCAGAGATCTCAGGTTTGAGCAGGCACTCACTGCAGAGCTCTCAGGTTAGAGCAGGCACTCACTGCAGAGCCCTCAGGTTAGAGCAGGCACTCATTGCAGAGCCCTCAGTTTAGAGCAGGCACTCACTGCAGAGCCCTCAGGTTAGAGCAGGCACTCACTAAAGAGCCCTCGGGTCAGAGCAGGCATCTTATTGCAAAGCCCTCGGGTCCAGCAGGCATCTAACTGCAGAGCTCTCACGCCACAGCAGGCATCTAGCTGCAAAGCTTTCAGGCCAAAGAAGGCACTCACTTCAGAGCCCACGGCCAGAGCCGGCACTGCCTGCAGAGCACTCGGCTCAGAGCAGACATCCAACTGCAGAGCCCTCAGACCAAAGCAGGCTCTGACTGCAGAACCCTCAGGTCAGAGCAGGCATCTAACTCGAGAGTTCTCAGGTCAGAGCAGGCATCTTATTGCAAAGCCCTCGGGTCCAGCAGCCATCTAACTGCAGAGCTCTCATGCCACAGCAGGCATCTAGCTGCAAAGCTTTCAGGCCAAAGAAGGCACTCACTTCAGAGCCCACGGCCAGAGCCGGCACTGCCTGCAGAGCACTCGGCTCAGAGCAGACATCCAACTGCAGAGCCCTCAGACCAAAGCAGGCTCTGACTGCAGAGCCCTCAGGTTAGAGCAGGCACTCACTACAGAGCCTCAGATTAGAGCAGGCACTCTCTGCAGAGACCTCAGGTAAGAGCGGCCACTCACTGCAGAGCCCTCAGTTTAGAGCAGGCACTCACTGCAGAGCCCTCAGGTTAGAGCAGGCACTCACTGCAGAGCCCTCAGGTTAGAGCAGGCACTCACTGCAGACCTCTCAGACCAGAGTAGGCATTGACTGCAGAGCCATCGGTCAGAGCAGGCACTCACTGCAGAGCTCTCAGGTTACAGCAGGCATTTAACTGCAGAGCCTTCAGGTTAGAGCAGGCACTCACTGCAGAGCCCTCAGGTTAGAGCAGGCACTCACTGCAGAGCCCTCAGGTTAGAGCAGGCACTCACTGCAGAGCCTTCATTTTAGAGCAGGAACTCACTGCAGAACCCTCAGGTTAGAACAGGCACTCACTGCAGAGCCCTCAGGTTAGAGCAGGCACTCACTGCAGAGCCCTCAGGTTAGAGCAGGCACTCTCTGCAGAGCCCTCAGGTTAGAGCAGGCACTCACTGCAGAGCCCTCAGGTTAGAGCAGACATTTAACTGCTGAGCCCTCAGGTTAGAGCAGGCACTGACTGCAGAGCCCTCAGTTTAGAGCAGGCACTCTCTGCAGAGCCCTCAGGTTAGAGCAGGCATGCACTGCAGAGCCCTCAGGTTAGAGCAGGCATGTAACTGCAGAGCCCTCAGGTTAGAGCAGGCACTCACTACAGAGCCCTCAGGATGGAGCAGGCACTCTCTGCAGAACCCTCAGGTAAGAGCAGGCACTCACTGCAGAGCCCTCAGGTTAGAGCAGGCACTCACTGCGGAGCCCTCAGGTTAGAGCAGGCACTCACTGCAGAGCCCTCAGGTTAGAGCAGGCACTCACTGAAGAGCCTCAGATTAGAGCAGGCACTCTCTGCAGAGACCTCAGGTAAGAGCGGGTACTTACTGCAGAGCCCTCAGTTTAGAGCAGGCACTCACTGCAGAACCCTCAGGTTAGAGCAGGCACTCACTGCAGAGCCCTCAGGTTAGAGCAGGCACTCACTGCAGACCTCTCAGACCAGAGTAGGCATTGACTGCAGAGCCATCGGTCAGAGCAGGCACTTACTGCAGAGCTCTCAGGTTACATCAGGCATTTAACTGCAGAGCCTTCAGGTTAGAGCAGGCACTCACTGCAGAGCCCTCAGGGTAGAGCAGGCACTCACTGCAGAGCCCTCAGGTTAGAGCAGGCACTCACTGCAGAGCCCTCAGGTTAGAGCAGGCACTCACTGCAGAGCCATCGGGTCATAGCAGGCATCTAACTGCAGAGCCCTCAGGTTAGAGCAGGCACTCACTGCAGAGCCCTCAGGTTAGAGCAGGCATTGACTGCAGAGCCATCGGGTCAGAGCAGGCATCTAACTGCAGAGCACCCAGGTTAGAGCAGGCATTTAACTGCAGAGCCTTCAGGTTAGAGCAGGAACTCACTGCAGAGCTCTCAGGCCAGAGTAGGCATTGACTGCAGAGCAATCGGGTCAGAGCAGGCATCTAACTGCAGAGCACCCAGGTTAGAGCAGGCATTTAACTGCAGAGCCTTCAGGTTAGAGCAGGAACTCACTGCAGAGCCCTCAGGTTGGAGCAGGCACTCACTGCAGAGCCCTCAGGTTAGGACAGGCACTCACTGCAGAGCCCTCAGGTTAGAGCAGGCATTTAACTGCAGAGCCCTCAGGTTAGAGAAGGCACTCACTGCAGAGCCCTCAGGTTAGAGCAGGCACTCTCTGCAGAGTCCTCAGGTTAGAGCAGGGACGCACTGCAGAGCCCTCAGGTTAGAGCAGGCACTCACTGCAGAGCCCTCAGGTTAGAGCAGGCATTTAACTGCAGAGCCCTCAGGTTAGAGCAGACACTCACTACAGAGCCCTGAGGTTGGAGCAGGCCCTCTCTGCAGAGCCCTCAGGTTAGAGCAGGCACTCACTGCAGAGCCCTCAGGTTAGAGCAGGCCCTCACTGCAGATCCCTCAGGTTCGAGCAGGCACTCACTGCAGAGTCCTCAGGTTAGAGCAGGCACTGACTGCAGAGCCCTCAGGTTAGAGCAGGCACTCACTGCAGAGCTCTCAGGCCAGAGTAGGCATTGACTGCAGAGCCATCGAGTCAGAGCAGGCACTCACTGCAGAGCTCTCAGGTTAGAGCAGGCATTTAACTGCAGAGCCTTCAGGTTAGAGCAGGCACTCACTGCAGAGCCCTTAGGTTAGAGCAGGCACTCACTGCTGAGCCCTCAGGTTAGAGCAGGCACTCACTGCAGAGCCCACAGGTTAGAGCAGGCATTTAACTGCAGAGCCCTCAGGTTAGAGCATGCACTCACTGCAGAGCCCTCAGGTTAGAGCAGGAACTCACTGCAGAGCCCTTAGGTTAGAGCAGGCACTCACTGCAGAGCCCTCAGGTTAGAGCAGGCACTCAATGCAGAGCCCTCAGGTCAGAGCAGGCACTCACTGCAGAGCTCTCCAGGTTAGAGCAGGCACTCACTGCAGAGCTCTCAGGCCAGAGCAGGCATCTAACTGCAGAGCCCTCAGGTTAAAGCAGGCACTCACTGCAGAGCTCTCAGGTTTGAGCAGGCACTCACTGCAGAGCTCTCAGGTTAGAGCAGGCACTCACTGCAGAGCCCTCAGGTTAGAGCAGGCACTCATTGCAGAGCCCTCAGTTTAGAGCAGGCACTCACTACAGAGCCCTCAGGTTAGAGCAGGCACTCACTAAAGAGCCCTCGGGTCAGAGCAGGCATCTTATTGCAAAGCCCTCGGGTCCAGCAGGCATCTAACTGCAGAGCTCTCACGCCACAGCAGGCATCTAGCTGCAAAGCTTTCAGGCCAAAGAAGGCACTCACTTCAGAGCCCACGGCCAGAGCCGGCACTGCCTGCAGAGCACTCGGCTCAGAGCAGACATCCAACTGCAGAGCCCTCAGACCAAAGCAGGCTCTGACTGCAGAACCCTCAGGTCAGAGCAGGCATCTAACTCGAGAGCTCTCAGGTCAGAGCAGCCACTGACTGCAGAGCCCTCATGTTAGAGCATACCAAACACAACAATATGATGGACAAGTGCTGAAACTTTTCAACCCACCCAGTCACAGATTTGGGTTTAATCCATCCTTCTTCTGCTCACTAAGCCACCCCAGTTCAGACCCAGCCATATGCAAATCAGTCTTGACCCTGTTCCTCATGGGAACAGTCCAGACTGAACTGCCAAGCCAGGTCTACCCTGGACCGGAAACAAGCATCCTGGGACCGGTTTCGGGATAACACCCCTCATCGGCCAGTCTAGCTTGAATCTGATGTTGCAGTGAGCAAGGGACCCACGTCTGGGCATACCCGTGGCCACTTAGGGCGAAAATAGTAAACACAACAAGATGATGGACGGAGAACTGAAACGTCCCCAGTCACAGATCAGGTTAGAGCAGGCACTCACTGCAGAGCTCTCAGGTCAGAGCAGGCATCTAACTGCAGAGTTCTCAGGCCAGAGTAGGCATTGACTGCAGAGCCATCGGGTCAGAGCAGGCATCTAACTGCAGAGCCCTCAGGTTAGAGTAGGCACTCACTGCAGAGCCCTCAGGTTAGAACAGGCATTGACTGCAGAGCCATCGGGTCAGAGCAGGCATCCAACTGCAGAGCACCCAGGTTAGAGCAGGCACTCTCTGCAGAGCCCTCAGGTTAGAGCAGGCACTGACTGCAGAGCCCTCAGGTTAGAGCAGGCACTCTCTGCAGAGCTCTCAGGTTAGAGCAGGCAGGCACTGCAGAGCCCTCAGGTTAGAGCAGGCATTTAACTGCAGAGCCCTCAGGTTAGAGCAGGCACTCACTACAGAGCCCTCAGGATGGAGCAGGCACTCTCTGCAGAACCCTCAGGTTAGAGCAGGCACTAACTGCAGAGCCCTCAGGTTAGAGCAGGCACTCACTACAGAGCCTCAGATTAGAGCAGGCACTCTCTGCAGAGACCTCAGGTAAGAGCGGCCACTCACTGCAGAGCCCTCAGTTTAGAGCAGGCACTCACTGCAGAGCCCTCAGGTTAGAGCAGGCACTCACTGCAGAGCCCTCAGGTTAGAGCAGGCACTCACTGCAGACCTCTCAGACCAGAATAGGCATTGACTGCAGAGCCATCGGTCAGAGCAGGCACTCACTGCAGAGCTCTCAGGTTACAGCAGGCATTTAACTGCAGAGCCTTCAGGTTAGAGCAGGCACTCACTGCAGAGCCCTCAGGTTAGAGCAGGCACTCACTGCAGAGCCCTCAGGTTAGAGCAGGCACTCACTGCAGAGCCTTCAGGTTAGAGCAGGAACTCACTGCAGAACCCTCAGGTTAGAACAGGCACTCACTGCAGAGCCCTCAGGTTAGAGCAGGCACTCACTGCAGAGCCCTCAGGTTAGAGCAGGCACTCTCTGAAGAGCCCTCAGGTTAGAGCAGGCACTCACTGCAGAGCCCTCAGGTTAGAGCAGACATTTAACTGCAGAGCCCTCAGGTTAGAGCAGGCACTGACTGCAGAGCCCTCAGGTTAGAGCAGGCACTCTCTGCAGAGCCCTCAGGTTAGAGCAGGCATGCACTGCAGAGCCCTCAGGTTAGAGCAGGCATTTAACTGCAGAGCCCTCAGGTTAGAGCAGGCACTCACTACAGAGCCCTCAGGATGGAGCAGGCACTCTCTGCAGAACCCTCAGGTTAGAGCAGGCACTCACTGCAGAGCCCTCAGGTTAGAGCAGGCACTCACTGCGGAGCCCTCATGTTAGAGCAGGCACTCACTGCAGATCCCTCAGGTTAGAGCAGGCACTCATGGCAGAGCCTCAGATTAGAGCAGGCACTCTCTGCAGAGACCTCAGGTAAGAGCGGGCACTCACTGCAGAGCCCTCAGTTTAGAGCAGGCACTCACTGCAGAACCCTCAGGTTAGAGCAGGCACTCACTGCAGAGCCCTCAGGTTAGAGCAGGCACTCACTGCAGACCTCTCAGACCACAGTAGGCATTGACTGCAGAGCCATCGGTCAGAGCAGGCACTCCCTGCAGAGCTCTCAAGTTACAGCAGGCATTTAACTGCAGAGCCTTCAGGTTAGAGCAGGCACTCACTGCAGAGCCCTCAGGTTAGAGCAGGCACTCACTGCAGAGCCCTCAGGTTAGAGCAGGCACTCACTGCAGAGCCCTCAGGTTAGAGCAGGCATTGACTGCAGAGCCATCGGGTCAGAGCAGGCATCTAACTGCAGAGCACCCAGGTTAGAGCAGGCATTTAACTGCAGAGCCTTCAGGTTAGAGCAGGAACTCACTGCAAAGCTCTCAGGCCAGAGTAGGCATTGACTGCAGAGCAATCGGGTCAGAGCAGGCATCTAACTGCAGAGCACCCAGGTTAGAGCAGGCATTTAACTGCAGAGCCTTCAGGTTAGAGCAGGAACTCACTGCAGAGCCCTCAGGTTGGAGCAGGCACTCACTGCAGAGCCCTCAGGTTAGGGCAGGCACTCACTGCAGAGCCCTCAGGTTAGAGCAGGCATTTAACTGCAGAGCCCTCAGGTTAGAGCAGGCACTCACTGCAGAGCCCTCAGGTTAGAGCAGGCACTCTCTGCAGAGCCCTCAGGTTAGAGCAGGGACGCACTGCAGAGCCCTCAGGTTAGAGCAGGCACTCACTGCAGAACCCTCAGGTTAGAGCAGGCATTTAACTGCAGAGCCCTCAGGTTAGAGCAGACACTCACTACAGAGCCCTGAGGTTGGAGCAGGCACTCTCTGCAGAGCCCTCAGGTTAGAGCAGGCACTCACTGCAGAGCTCTCAGGTTAGAGCAGGCACTCACTGCAGATCCCTCAGGTTCGAGCAGGCACTCACTGCAGAGTCCTCAGGTTAGAGCAGGCACTGACTGCAGAGCCCTCAGGTTAGAGCAGGCACTCACTGCAGAGCTCTCAGGCCAGAGTAGGCATTGACTGCAGAGCCATCGGGTCAGAGCAGGCACTCACTGCAGAGCTCTCAGGTTAGAGCAGGCATTTAACTGCAGAGCCATCAGGTTAGAGCAGGCACTCACTGCAGAGCCCTTAGGTTAGAGCAGGCACTCACTGCTGAGCCCTCAGGTTAGAGCAGGCACTCACTGCAGAGCCCACAGGTTAGAGCAGGCATTTAACTGCAGAGCCCTCAGGTTAGAGCATGCACTCACTGCAGAGCCCTCAGGTTAGAGCAGGAACTCACCTCAGAGCCCTTAGGTTAGAGCAGGCACTCACTGCAGAGCCCTCAGGTTAGAGCAGGCACTCAATGCAGATCCCTCAGGTCAGAGCAGGCACTCACTGCAGAGCTCTCAGGTTAGAGCAGGCACTCACTGTAGAGCTCTCAGGCCAGAGCAGGCATCTAACTGCAGAGCCCTCAGGTTAAAGCAGGCACTCACTGCAGAGCTCTCAGGTTTGAGCAGGCACTCACTGCAGAGCTCTCAGGTTAGAGCAGGCACTCACTGCAGAGCCCTCAGGTTAGAGCAGGCACTCATTGCAGAGCCCTCAGTTTAGAGCAGGCACTCATTGCAGAGCCCTCAGGTTAGAGCAGGCACTCACTGCAGAGCCCTCAGGTTAGAGCAGGTACTCTCTGTAGAGCCCTCAGGTTAGAGCAGGCACTCACTGCAGATCTCTCAGGCCAGAGCAGGCATCTAACTGCAGAGCCTTCAGGTTAGAGCAGGCACTCACTGCAGAGCTCTCAGGCCAGAGTAGGCATTGACTGCAGAGCCATCGGGTCAGAGCAGGCACTCACTGCAGAGCTCTCAGGTTAGAGCAGGCATTTAACTGCAGAGCCTTCAGGTTAGAGCAGGCACTCACTGCAGAGCCCTTAGGTTAGAGGAGGCACTCACTGCTGAGCCCTCAGGTTAGAGCAGGCACTCACTGCAGAGCCCACAGGTTAGAGCAGGCATTTAACTGCAGAGCCCTCAGGTTAGAGCATGCACTCACTGCAGAGCCCTCAGGTTAGAGCAGGAACTCACTGCAGAGCCCTTAGGTTAGAGCAGGCACTCACTGCAGAGCCCTCAGGTTAGAGCAGGCACTCAATGCAGAGCCCTCAGGTTAGAGCAGGCACTCATTGCAGAGCCCTCAGTTTAGAGCAGGCACTCACTGCAGAGCCCTCAGGTTAGAGCAGGCACTCACTAAAGAGCCCTCGGGTCAGAGCAGGCATCTTATTGCAAAGCCCTCGGGTCCAGCAGGCATCTAACTGCAGAGCTCTCACGCCACAGCAGGCATCTAGCTGCAAAGCTTTCAGGCCAAAGAAGACACTCACTTCAGAGCCCACGGCCAGAGCCGGCACTGCCTGCAGAGCACTCGGCTCAGAGCAGACATCCAACTGCAGAGCCCTCAGACCAAAGCAGGCTCTGACTGCAGAACCCTCAGGTCAGAGCAGGCATCTAACTCGAGAGCTCTCAGGTCAGAGCAGCCACTGACTGCAGAGCCCTCATGTTAGAGCATACCAAACACAACAATATGATGGACAAGTGCTGAAACTTTTCAACCCACCCAGTCACAGATTTGGGTTTAATCCATCCTTCTTCTGCTCACTAAGCCACCCCAGTTCAGACCCAGCCATATGCAAATCAGTCTTGACCCTGTTACTCATGGGAACAGTCCAGACTGAACTGCCAAGCCAGGTCTACCCTGGACCGGAAACAAGCATCCTGGGACCGGTTTCGGGATAACACCCCTCATCGGCCAGTCTAGCTTGAATCTGATGTTGCAGTGAGCAAGGGACCCACGTCTGGGCATACCCGTGGTCACTTAGGGCGAAAATAGTAAACACAACAAGATGATGGACGGAGAACTAAACGTCCCCCAGTCACAGATCAGGTTAGAGCAGGCACTCACTGCAGAGCTCTCAGGTCAGAGCAGGCATCTAACTGCAGAGTTCTCAGGCCAGAGTAGGCATTGACTGCAGAGCCATCGGGTCAGAGCAGGCATCTAACTGCAGAGCCCTCAGGTTAGAGCAGGCACTCACTGCAGAGCCCTCAGGTTAGAACAGGCATTGACTGCAGAGCCATCGGGTCAGAGCAGGCATCCAACTGCAGAGCACCCAGGTTAGAGCAGGCACTCTCTGCAGAGCCCTCAGGTTAGAGCAGGCACTGACTGCAGAGCCCTCAGGTTAGAGCAGGCACTCTCTGCAGAGCTCTCAAGTTAGAGCAGGCAGGCACTGCAGAGCCCTCAGGTTAGATCAGGCATTTAACTGCAGAGCCCTCAGGTTAGAGCAGGCACTCACTACAGAGCCCTCAGGATGGAGCAGGCACTCTCTGCAGAACCCTCAGGTTAGAGCAGGCACTAACTGCAGAGCCCTCAGGTTAGAGCAGGCACTCACTACAGAGCCTCAGATTAGAGCAGGCACTCTCTGCAGAGACCTCAGGTAAGAGCGGCCACTCACTGCAGAGCCCTCAGTTTAGAGCAGGCACTCACTGCAGAGCCCTCAGGTTAGAGCAGGCACTCACTGCAGAGCCCTCAGGTTAGAGCAGGCACTCACTGCAGACCTCTCAGACCAGAGTAGGCATTGACTGCAGAGCCATCGGTCAGAGCAGGCACTCACTGCAGAGCTCTCAGGTTACAGCAGGCATTTAACTGCATAGCCTTCAGGTTAGAGCAGGCACTCACTGCAGAGCCCTCAGGTTAGAGCAGGCACTCACTGCAGAGCCCTCAGGTTAGAGCAGGCACTCACTGCAGAGCCTTCAGGTTAGAGCAGGAACTCACTGCAGAACCCTCAGGTTAGAACAGGCACTCACTGCAGAGCCCTCAGGTTAGAGCAGGCACTCACTGCAGAGCCCTCAGGTTAGAGCAGGCACTCTCTGAAGAGCCCTCAGGTTAGAGCAGGCACTCACTGCAGAGCCCTCAGGTTAGAGCAGACATTTAACTGCAGAGTCCTCAGGTTAGAGCAGGCACTGACTGCAGAGCCCTCAGGTTAGAGCAGGCACTCTCTGCAGAGCCCTCAGGTTAGAGCAGGCATGCACTGCAGAGCCCTCAGGTTAGAGCAGGCATTTAACTGCAGAGCCCTCAGGTTAGAGCAGGCACTCACTACAGAGCCCTCAGGATGGAGCAGGCACTCTCTGCAGAACCCTCAGGTTAGAGCAGGCACTCACTGCAGAGCCCTCAGGTTAGAGCAGGCACTCACTGCGGAGCCCTCATGTTAGAGCAGGCACTCACTGCAGATCCCTCAGGTTAGAGCAGGCACTCATGGCAGAGCCTCAGATTAGAGCAGGCACTCTCTGCAGAGACCTCAGGTAAGAGCGGGCACTCACTGCAGAGCCCTCAGTTTAGAGCAGGCACTCACTGCAGAACCCTCAGGTTAGAGCAGGCACTCACTGCAGAGCCCTCAGGTTAGAGCAGGCACTCACTGCAGACCTCTCAGACCACAGTAGGCATTGACTGCAGAGCCATCGGTCAGAGCAGGCACTCACTGCAGAGCTCTCAAGTTACAGCAGGCATTTAACTGCAGAGCCTTCAGGTTAGAGCAGGCACTCACTGCAGAGCCCTCAGGTTAGAGCAGGCACTCACTGCAGAGCCCTCAGGTTAGAGCAGGCACTCACTGCAGAGCCCTCAGGTTAGAGCAGGCACTCACAGCAGAGCCATCGGGTCATAGCAGGCATCTAACTGCAGAGCCCTCAGGTTAGAGCAGGCACTCACTGCAGAGCCCTCAGGTTAGAGCAGGCATTGACTGCAGAGCCATCGGGTCAGAGCAGGCATCTAACTGCAGAGCACCCAGGTTAGAGCAGGCATTTAACTGCAGAGCCTTCAGGTTAGAGCAGGAACTCACTGCAAAGCTCTCAGGCCAGAGTAGGCATTGACTGCAGAGCAATCGGGTCAGAGCAGGCATCTAACTGCAGAGCACCCAGGTTAGAGCAGGCATTTAACTGCAGAGCCTTCAGGTTAGAGCAGGAACTCACTGCAGAGCCCTCAGGTTGGAGCAGGCACTCACTGCAGAGCCCTCAGGTTAGGGCAGGCACT
This sequence comes from Calotriton arnoldi, assembly GCA_963921515.1. Lineage (NCBI taxonomy): Eukaryota > Metazoa > Chordata > Amphibia > Caudata > Salamandridae > Calotriton > Calotriton arnoldi. Next base: position 2,431,398 of record CAWUFW010000053.1, read on the forward strand.
CACTGCAGAGCCCTCAGGTTAGAGCAGGCATTTAACTGCAGAGCCCTCAGGTTAGAGCAGGCACTCACTGCAGAGCCCTCAGGTTAGAGCAGGCACTCTCTGCAGAGCCCTCAGGTTAGAGCAGGGACGCACTGCAGAGCCCTCAGGTTAGAGCAGGCACTCACTGCAGAACCCTCAGGTTAGAGCAGGCATTTAACTGCAGAGCCCTCAGGTTAGAGCAGACACTCACTACAGAGCCCTGAGGTTGGAGCAGGCACTCTCTGCAGAGCCCTCAGGTTAGAGCAGGCACTCACTGCAGAGCTCTCAGGTTAGAGCAGGCACTCACTGCAGATCCCTCAGGTTCGAGCAGGCACTCACTGCAGAGTCCTCAGGTTAGAGCAGGCACTGACTGCAGAGCCCTCAGGTTAGAGCAGGCACTCACTGCAGAGCTCTCAGGCCAGAGTAGGCATTGACTGCAGAGCCATCGGGTCAGAGCAGGCACTCACTGCAGAGCTCTCAGGTTAGAGCAGGCATTTAACTGCAGAGCCTTCAGGTTAGAGCAGGCACTCACTGCAGAGCCCTTAGGTTAGAGCAGGCACTCACTGCTGAGCCCTCAGGTTAGAGCAGGCACTCACTGCAGAGCCCACAGGTTAGAGCAGGCATTTAACTGCAGAGCCCTCAGGTTAGAGCATGCACTCACTGCAGAGCCCTCAGGTTAGAGCAGGAACTCACCTCAGAGCCCTTAGGTTAGAGCAGGCACTCACTGCAGAGCCCTCAGGTTAGAGCAGGCACTCAATGCAGAGCCCTCAGGTCAGAGCAGGCACTCACTGCAGAGCTCTCAGGTTAGAGCAGGCACTCACTGCAGAGCTCTCAGGCCAGAGCAGGCATCTAACTGCAGAGCCCTCAGGTTAAAGCAGGCACTCACTGCAGAGCTCTCAGGTTTGAGCAGGCACTCACTGCAGAGCTCTCAGGTTAGAGCAGGCACTCACTGCAGAGCCCTCAGGTTAGAGCAGGCACTCATTGCAGAGCCCTCAGTTTAGAGCAGGCACTCATTGCAGAGCCCTCAGGTTAGAGCAGGCACTCACTGCAGAGCCCTCAGGTTAGAGCAGGTACTCACTACAGAGCCATCAGGATGGAGCAGGCACTCTCTGCAGAGCCCTCAGGTTAGAGCAGTCACTCTCTGTAGAGCCCTCAGGTTAGAGCAGGCACTCACTGCAGATCTCTCAGGCCAGAGCAGGCATCTAACTGCAGAGCCTTCAGGTTAGAGCAGGCACTCACTGCAGAGCTCTCAGGCCAGAGTAGGCATTGACTGCAGAGCCATCGGGTCAGAGCAGGCACTCACTGCAGAGCTCTCAGGTTAGAGCAGGCATTTAACTGCAGAGCCTTCAGGTTAGAGCAGGCACTCACTGCAGAGACCTTAGGTTAGAGCAGGCACTCACTGCTGAGCCCTCAGGTTAGAGCAGGCACTCACTGCAGAGCCCACAGGTTAGAGCAGGCATTTAACGCAGAGCCCTCAGGTTAGAGCAGGCACTCACTGCAGAGCTCTCAGGTTTGAGCAGGCACTCACTGCAGAGCTCTCAGGTTAGAGCAGGCACTCACTGCAGAGCCCTCAGGTTAGAGCAGGCACTCATTGCAGAGCCCTCAGTTTAGAGCAGGCACTCACTGCAGAGCCCTCAGGTTAGAGCAGGCACTCACTAAAGAGCCCTCGGGTCAGAGCAGGCATCTTATTGCAAAGCCCTCGGGTCCAGCAGGCATCTAACTGCAGAGCTCTCACGCCACAGCAGGCATCTAGCTGCAAAGCTTTCAGGCCAAAGAAGGCACTCACTTCAGAGCCCACGGCCAGAGCCGGCACTGCCTGCAGAGCACTCGGCTCAGAGCAGACATCCAACTGCAGAGCCCTCAGACCAAAGCAGGCTCTGACTGCAGAACCCTCAGGTCAGAGCAGGCATCTAACTCGAGAGCTCTCAGGTCAGAGCAGCCACTGACTGCAGAGCCCTCATGTTAGAGCATACCAAACACAACAATATGCTGGACAAGTGCTGAAACTTTTCAACCCACCCAATCACAGATTTGGGTTTAATCCATCCTTCTTCTGCTCACTAAGCCACCCCAGTTCAGACCCAGCCATATGCAAATCAGTCTTGACCCTGTTCCTCATGGGAACAGTCCAGACTGAACTGCCAAGCCAGGTCTACCCTGGACCGGAAACAAGCATCCTGGGGCCGGTTTCTGGATAACACCCCTCATCGGCCAGTCTAGCTTGAATCTGATGTTGCAGTGAGCAAGGGACCCACGTCTGGGCATACCCGTGGCCACTTAGGGCGAAAATAGTAAACACAACAAGATGATGGACGGAGAACTGAAACGTCCCCCAGTCACAGATCAGGTTAGAGCAGGCACTCATTGCAGAGCTCTCAGGTCAGAGCAGGCATCTAACTGCAGAGTTCTCAGGCCAGAGTAGGCATTGACTGCAGAGCCATCGGGTCAGAGCAGGCATCTAACTGCAGAGCCCTCAGGTTATGGCAGGCACTCACTGCAGAGCCCTCAGGGTAGAACAGGCATTGACTGCAGAGCCATCGGGTCAGAGCAGGCATCCAACTGCAGAGCACCCAGGTTAGAGCAGGCACTCTCTGCAGAGCCCTCAGGTTAGAGCAGGCACTGACTGCAGAGCCCTCAGGTTAGAGCAGGCACTCTCTGCAGAGCTCTCAGGTTAGAGCAGGCAGGCACTGCAGAGCCCTCAGGTTAGAGCAGGCATTTAACTGCAGAGCCCTCAGGTTAGAGCAGGCACTCACTACAGAGCCCTCAGGATGGAGCAGGCACTCTCTGCAGAACCCTCAGGTTAGAGCAGGCACTAACTGCAGAGCCCTCAGGTTAGAGCAGGCACTCACTACAGAGCCTCAGATTAGAGCAGGCACTCTCTGCAGAGACCTCAGGTAAGAGCGGCCACTCACTGCAGAGCCCTCAGTTTAGAGCAGGCACTCACTGCAGAGCCCTCAGGTTAGAGCAGGCACTCACTGCAGAGCCCTCAGGTTAGAGCAGGCACTCACTGCAGACCTCTCAGACCAGAGTAGGCATTGACTGCAGAGCCATCGGTCAGAGCAGGCACTCACTGCAGAGCTCTCAGGTTACAGCAGGCATTTAACTGCAGAGCCTTCAGGTTAGAGCAGGCACTCACTGCAGAGCCCTCAGGTTAGAGCAGGCTCTCACTGCAGAGCCCTCAGGTTAGAGCAGGCACTCACTGCAGAGCCTTCAGGTTAGAGCAGGAACTCACTGCAGAACCCTCAGGTTAGAACAGGCACTCACTGCAGAGCCCTCAGGTTAGAGCAGGCACTCACTGCAGAGCCCTCAGGTTAGAGCAGGCACTCTCTGCAGAGCCCTCAGGTTAGAGCAGGCACTCACTGCAGAGCCCTCAGGTTAGAGCAGACATTTAACTGCAGAGCCCTCAGGTTAGAGCAGGCACTGACTGCAGAGCCCTCAGGTTAGAGCAGGCACTCTCTGCAGAGCCCTCAGGTTAGAGCAGGCATGCACTGCAGAGCCCTCAGGTTAGAGCAGGCATTTAACTGCAGAGCCCTCAGGTTAGAGCAGGCACTCACTACAGAGCCCTCAGGATGGAGCAGGCACTCTCTGCAGAACCCTCAGGTAAGAGCAGGCACTCACTGCAGAGCCCTCAGGTTAGAGCAGGCACTCACTGCAGAGCCCTCAGGTTAGAGCAGGCACTCACTGCAGAGCCCTCAGGTTAGAGCAGGCACTCACTGCAGAGCCTCAGATTAGAGCAGGCACTCTCTGCAGAGACCTCAGGTAAGAGCGGGTACTCACTGCAGAGCCCTCAGTTTAGAGCAGGCACTCACTGCAGAACCCTCAGGTTAGAGCAGGCACTCACTGCAGAGCCCTCAGGTTAGAGCAGGCACTCACTGCAGACCTCTCAGACCAGAGTAGGCATTGACTGCAGAGCCATCGGTCAGAGCAGGCACTTACTGCAGAGCTCTCAGGTTACAGCAGGCATTTAACTGCAGAGCCTTCAGGTTAGAGCAGGCACTCACTGCAGAGCTCTCAGGGTAGAGCAGGCACTCACTGCAGAGCCCTCAGGTTAGAGCAGGCACTCACTGCAGAGCCCTCAGGTTAGAGCAGGCACTCACTGCAGAGCCATCGGGTCATAGCAGGCATCTAACTGCAGAGCCCTCAGGTTAGAGCAGGCACTCACTGCAGAGCCCTCAGGTTAGAGCAGGCACTCACTGCAGAGCCCTCAGGTTAGAGCAGGCATTGACTGCAGAGCCATCGGGTCAGAGCAGGCATCTAACTGCAGAGCACCCAGGTTAGAGCAGGCATTTAACTGCAGAGCCTTCAGGTTAGAGCAGAAACTCACTGCAGAGCTCTCAGGCCAGAGTAGGCATTGACTGCAGAGTAATCGGGTCAGAGCAGGCATCTAACTGCAGAGCACCCAGGTTAGAGCAGGCATTTAACTGCAGAGCCTTCAGGTTAGAGCAGGAACTCACTGCAGAGCTCTCAGACCAGAGTAGGCATTGACTGCAGAGTAATCGGGTCAGAGCAGGCATCTAACTGCAGAGCACCCAGGTTAGAGCAGGCATTTAACTGCAGAGCCTTCAGGTTAGAGCAGGAACTCACTGCAGAGCCCTCAGGTTGGAGCAGGCACTCACTGCAGAGCCCTCAGGTTAGGGCAGGCACTCACTGCAGAGCCCTCAGGTTAGAGCAGGCATTTAACTGCAGAGCCCTCAGGTTAGAGCAGGCACTCACTGCAGAGCCCTCAGGTTAGAGCAGGCACTCTCTGCAGAGTCCTCAGGTTAGAGCAGGGACGCACTGCAGAGCCCTCAGGTTAGAGCAGGCACTCACTGCAGAGCCCTCAGGTTAGAGCAGGCATTTAACTGCAGAGCCCTCAGGTTAGAGCAGACACTCACTACAGAGCCCTGAGTTTGGAGCAGGCACTCTCTGCAGAGCCCTCAGGTTAGAGCAGGCACTCACTGCAGAGCCCTCAGGTTAGAGCAGGCACTCACTGCAGATCCCTCAGGTTCGAGCAGGCACTCACTGCAGAGTCCTCAGGTTAGAGCAGGCACTGACTGCAGAGCCCTCAGGTTAGAGCAGGCACTCACTGCAGAGCTCTCAGAGTAGGCATTGACTGCAGAGCCATCGGGTCAGAGCAGGCACTCACTGCAGAGCTCTCAGGTTAGAGCAGGCATTTAACTGCAGAGCCTTCAGGTTAGAGCAGGCACTCACTGCAGAGCCCTTAGGTTAGAGCAGGCACTCACTGCTGAGCCCTCAGGTTAGAGCAGGCACTCACTGCAGAGCCCACAGGTTAGAGCAGGCATTTAACTGCAGAGCCCTCAGGTTAGAGCATGCACTCACTGCAGAGCCCTCAGGTTAGAGCAGGAACTCACTGCAGAGCCCTTAGGTTAGAGCAGGCACTCACTGCAGAGCCCTCAGGTTAGAGCAGGCACTCAAAGCAGAGCCCTCAGGTCAGAGCAGGCACTCACTGCAGAGCTCTCAGGTTAGAGCAGGCACTCACTGCAGAGCTCTCAGGCCAGAGCAGGCATCTAACTGCAGAGCCCTCAGGTTAAAGCAGGCACTCACTGCAGAGATCTCAGGTTTGAGCAGGCACTCACTGCAGAGCTCTCAGGTTAGAGCAGGCACTCACTGCAGAGCCCTCAGGTTAGAGCAGGCACTCATTGCAGAGCCCTCAGTTTAGAGCAGGCACTCACTGCAGAGCCCTCAGGTTAGAGCAGGCACTCACTAAAGAGCCCTCGGGTCAGAGCAGGCATCTTATTGCAAAGCCCTCGGGTCCAGCAGGCATCTAACTGCAGAGCTCTCACGCCACAGCAGGCATCTAGCTGCAAAGCTTTCAGGCCAAAGAAGGCACTCACTTCAGAGCCCACGGCCAGAGCCGGCACTGCCTGCAGAGCACTCGGCTCAGAGCAGACATCCAACTGCAGAGCCCTCAGACCAAAGCAGGCTCTGACTGCAGAACCCTCAGGTCAGAGCAGGCATCTAACTCGAGAGTTCTCAGGTCAGAGCAGGCATCTTATTGCAAAGCCCTCGGGTCCAGCAGGCATCTAACTGCAGAGCTCTCATGCCACAGCAGGCATCTAGCTGCAAAGCTTTCAGGCCAAAGAAGGCACTCACTTCAGAGCCCACGGCCAGAGCCGGCACTGCCTGCAGAGCACTCGGCTCAGAGCAGACATCCAACTGCAGAGCCCTCAGACCAAAGCAGGCTCTGACTGCAGAGCCCTCAGGTTAGAGCAGGCACTCACTACAGAGCCTCAGATTAGAGCAGGCACTCTCTGCAGAGACCTCAGGTAAGAGCGGCCACTCACTGCAGAGCCCTCAGTTTAGAGCAGGCACTCACTGCAGAGCCCTCAGGTTAGAGCAGGCACTCACTGCAGAGCCCTCAGGTTAGAGCAGGCACTCACTGCAGACCTCTCAGACCAGAGTAGGCATTGACTGCAGAGCCATCGGTCAGAGCAGGCACTCACTGCAGAGCTCTCAGGTTACAGCAGGCATTTAACTGCAGAGCCTTCAGGTTAGAGCAGGCACTCACTGCAGAGCCCTCAGGTTAGAGCAGGCACTCACTGCAGAGCCCTCAGGTTAGAGCAGGCACTCACTGCAGAGCCTTCATTTTAGAGCAGGAACTCACTGCAGAACCCTCAGGTTAGAACAGGCACTCACTGCAGAGCCCTCAGGTTAGAGCAGGCACTCACTGCAGAGCCCTCAGGTTAGAGCAGGCACTCTCTGCAGAGCCCTCAGGTTAGAGCAGGCACTCACTGCAGAGCCCTCAGGTTAGAGCAGACATTTAACTGCTGAGCCCTCAGGTTAGAGCAGGCACTGACTGCAGAGCCCTCAGTTTAGAGCAGGCACTCTCTGCAGAGCCCTCAGGTTAGAGCAGGCATGCACTGCAGAGCCCTCAGGTTAGAGCAGGCATGTAACTGCAGAGCCCTCAGGTTAGAGCAGGCACTCACTACAGAGCCCTCAGGATGGAGCAGGCACTCTCTGCAGAACCCTCAGGTAAGAGCAGGCACTCACTGCAGAGCCCTCAGGTTAGAGCAGGCACTCACTGCGGAGCCCTCAGGTTAGAGCAGGCACTCACTGCAGAGCCCTCAGGTTAGAGCAGGCACTCACTGAAGAGCCTCAGATTAGAGCAGGCACTCTCTGCAGAGACCTCAGGTAAGAGCGGGTACTTAGTGCAGAGCCCTCAGTTTAGAGCAGGCACTCACTGCAGAACCCTCAGGTTAGAGCAGGCACTCGCTGCAGAGCCCTCAGGTTAGAGCAGGCACTCACTGCAGACCTCTCAGACCAGAGTAGGCATTGACTGCAGAGCCATCGGTCAGAGCAGGCACTTACTGCAGAGCTCTCAGGTTACATCAGGCATTTAACTGCAGAGCCTTCAGGTTAGAGCAGGCACTCACTGCAGAGCCCTCAGGGTAGAGCAGGCACTCACTGCAGAGCCCTCAGGTTAGAGCAGGCACTCACTGCAGAGCCCTCAGGTTAGAGCAGGCACTCACTGCAGAGCCATCGGGTCATAGCAGGCATCTAACTGCAGAGCCCTCAGGTTAGAGCAGGCACTCACTGCAGAGCCCTCAGGTTAGAGCAGGCATTGACTGCAGAGCCATCGGGTCAGAGCAGGCATCTAACTGCAGAGCACCCAGGTTAGAGCAGGCATTTAACTGCAGAGCCTTCAGGTTAGAGCAGGAACTCACTGCAGAGCTCTCAGGCCAGAGTAGGCATTGACTGCAGAGCAATCGGGTCAGAGCAGGCATCTAACTGCAGAGCACCCAGGTTAGAGCAGGCATTTAACTGCAGAGCCTTCAGGTTAGAGCAGGAACTCACTGCAGAGCCCTCAGGTTGGAGCAGGCACTCACTGCAGAGCCCTCAGGTTAGGACAGGCACTCACTGCAGAGCCCTCAGGTTAGAGCAGGCATTTAACTGCAGAGCCCTCAGGTTAGAGAAGGCACTCACTGCAGAGCCCTCAGGTTAGAGCAGGCACTCTCTGCAGAGTCCTCAGGTTAGAGCAGGGACGCACTGCAGAGCCCTCAGGTTAGAGCAGGCACTCACTGCAGAGCCCTCAGGTTAGAGCAGGCATTTAACTGCAGAGCCCTCAGGTTAGAGCAGACACTCACTACAGAGCCCTGAGGTTGGAGCAGGCACTCTCTGCAGAGCCCTCAGGTTAGAGCAGGCACTCACTGCAGAGCCCTCAGGTTAGAGCAGGCCCTCACTGCAGATCCCTCAGGTTCGAGCAGGCACTCACTGCAGAGTCCTCAGGTTAGAGCAGGCACTGACTGCAGAGCCCTCAGGTTAGAGCAGGCACTCACTGCAGAGCTCTCAGGCCAGAGTAGGCATTGACTGCAGAGCCATCGAGTCAGAGCAGGCACTCACTGCAGAGCTCTCAGGTTAGAGCAGGCATTTAACTGCAGAGCCTTCAGGTTAGAGCAGGCACTCACTGCAGAGCCCTTAGGTTAGAGCAGGCACTCACTGCTGAGCCCTCAGGTTAGAGCAGGCACTCACTGCAGAGCCCACAGGTTAGAGCAGGCATTTAACTGCAGAGCCCTCAGGTTAGAGCATGCACTCACTGCAGAGCCCTCAGGTTAGAGCAGGAACTCACTGCAGAGCCCTTAGGTTAGAGCAGGCACTCACTGCAGAGCCCTCAGGTTAGAGCAGGCACTCAATGCAGAGCCCTCAGGTCAGAGCAGGCACTCACTGCAGAGCTCTCAGGTTAGAGCAGGCACTCACTGCAGAGCTCTCAGGCCAGAGCAGGTGTTGGAAACGGGGTTACCGAGACCGTTATGGTAGCATGGCGCAAAGCGGGGAAAGGCACGCGAAGGCAATGTGTAAGGCAGTTGTGCAGCACACTCTCACATTAACTCAGAAATGCGACGCAATAACCGGACACCACACCAGGCTTGTATAAGTAAAAATCAGGTTCCTTTATCTTGACCAAGATGGCATTCAATTATGCAAATTATACATTACATGCTCTTAACTATTCCACACTCTTTTAAAAAGACACTCAACAGTTCCTTTTAAAAACACAGCACCCCTAATGATTCAGGTGCACTACAAATGAGGGCCTATAACATGCACAACACTTTTCAGGTGTTAACAACTATGCATCAGGCCTCGGTACTCTGTACAGCCTATGGTACCCTAGGCAGGAGGGAATCCTACAGGGAACCCCTCAACATGTCCAGCAGCTGGGGGCTACCAAAAAGGGGGACTCCTTTATCTCCCCGGGAGGCTACTCTATAGTAGGTGCTTGGCCTTGGGTATTATGGCAATATAGGCCCCCTCCCTCTGTAATCCCTCTTCAAGGGTGGCCCCCGGCCCCAGGGGCTTAACCTAGAGCCCTAGGGGCCTCCTGGGCTCACCTGCGGTGTTGTGGCTGGCTGTGGGGCCTTACGGCGCTTCTTCTCTGGCCCGGCCCTCTGTGGTGGGGGCGGGGCCCGGCGCGAGTCTCGCGGCCCTCCGGCCGGTGCTGATCAATTTCTCGAGGCTCTTGTGCCTCTCGCGTGGTGGTTCCCTTTGTTGGGGGCCGGTATGCCCCTCCTCCGGCCCCCGTGGAGTCAGGGAGTGAGTGGGGACTCGGAGCGGGAGCCGGCAGTCCCTTTAGACGGCTCCGGCCTCCCGCGCAGACACCCGCAAGTCCTCCTCACCTCCGGACGTGCTGGGGGCGTTGCTCTCGGCGGCGCCCAATCCTGGCGCGGCGGCGATTCTTCACGGGGCTCCCGTTGGCAGTGGAGCCCCGGGGACGTCCTCCCGATTGGCTCCGGCTGAGCCAATCGCGTCGCGGCCTTCTCTGCTTCCGGGGCTCCCGTTGGTAGTGGAGCCCCTCTGACGTCGTTGAGCTCGGCTCCGCTGGGCCAATCACGTCGCGGCCTTCGGTGGTTGCCTGGCAACGCCCTCTTCTCCGGCGATTGGCTTTGGCAGGCCAATCCCGTCGCGGCCTTTCGGGCGCGACCTGTGACGCGGTCAGCGTCCCCGGCTCCTCGACGACAGCGTCCACGGGCCGAAAGGCCGCAGCAGGCCTCAGTTGAATTCACGCGGCCCTCGGGCTGCGGCGGTGTTCTTCTTGGCCGCGCTGGCAGCGGCAGGGGTCTCGGGCCCGGCGGTGACTTTTGGGGGATTTCGGTGAGGGCGCGGACGGCGCCCTCACCACAGTTATGAATAGGGGAGAGATCTCCCTGCCTCAGTTCCCTTCTTCAAGCGGCGGCGGCCGCGGCGGTGATCCGGTCACCAGGTCAGTGACCAAAAGGGGGGTCAAGTTCTCTCCTCACTTGGAGTTGCAGCGCAGGCGCGCTGACAGCCTTATGCACCGGGCTGTGTAAGGATGGTTCTTGGAGGACAGTCCAGCTGTCTGTATAGGTAGATAGGGGGTGGAGGCCTAGCGCTTAGGACGCAGCGCTTCGCCTCCTGATCCCCTCTCAATGGTTTTCACTTTAGGTTCTGCAGGTCATGGATTCAGCAAAGTCTCTTTATGAACAGGGGGGTTGTGAGTTGGTGCTTCTTGGAGGGGTTGATGTGCCTCCTGGCACGCTGGAGATGGTTCCCTGGGTCCCCTCACACTGGGCAAGATCAGTGGGTGGTGGGCGTTCCTCATCTATCTTACGGCAGCAGGGCCTTGACCCTGTCAGCGGCAGTAGTGTAGGTCTCCCCCTAGGCCCTAAAGTCTGTACTCCAGCGCAGGTTCTCCCAGGTTCAGCGGTGCCTCAACCTAACTAACTCCAGGTTTTCCCTCCAAGCCTCTTATACCCCTAGGTCAGGTGACCCTCCCAAAGGCGGCAAAGTGTAACTCCTCCCACAGCCCGGAAGGTTCTGGAACCTTCCACCTACCTAGCTATGGGGCCCAGAGGCGGGGACGGGATGGCTACTGTATCCCTTGTCCCAGCCTGACTCTGGCGACTAGCGTGTATGTGTGGAAGGCCCTCTGCAGTAGCAGGGGCCTGTGGCAGCCATCTTTGGTGAGAGAGCACCTGCACCTCAGCACTGACCAGCAGTGGCAAGGCGCCCGGAGACCTAGGTCCAGTAAAAATATGGTGGCAAAAATGAGGCGCAAAAAGGGAAAAAAAACAGGGTAAGACCACCCTAGGGCTCTGGCCCGGCCCTCTGTGGTGGGGGCGGGGCCCGGCGCGAGTCTCGCGGCCCTCCGGCCGGTGCTGATCAATTTCTCGAGGCTCTTGTGCCTCTCGCGTGGTGGTTCCCTTTGTTGGGGGGCCGGTATGCCCCTCCTCCGGCCCCCGTGGAGTCAGGGGAGTGAGTGGGGACTCGGAGCGGGAGCCGGCAGTCCCTTTAGACGGCTCCGGCCTCCCGCGCAGACACCCGCAAGTCCTCCTCACCTCCGGACGTGCTGGGGGCGTTGCTCTCGGCGGCGCCCAATCCTGGCGCGGCGGCGATTCTTCACGGGGCTCCCGTTGGCAGTGGAGCCCCGGGACGTCCTCCCGATTGGCTCCGGCTGAGCCAATCGCGTCGCGGCCTTCTCTGCTTCCGGGGCTCCCGTTGGTAGTGGAGCCCCTCTGACGTCGTTGAGCTCGGCTCCGCTGGGCCAATCACGTCGCGGCCTTCGGTGGTTGCCTGGCAACGCCCTCTTCTCCGGCGATTGGCTTTGGCAGGCCAATCCCGTCGCGGCCTTTTCGGGGCGCGACCTGTGACGCGGTCAGCGTCCCCGGCTCCTCGACGACAGCGTCCACGGGCCGAAAGGCCGCAGCAGGCCTCAGTTGAATTCACGCGGCCCTCGGGCTGCGGCGGTGTTCTTCTTGGCCGCGCTGGCAGCGGCAGGGGTCTCGGGCCCGGCGGTGACTTTGGGGATTTCGGTGAGGGCGCGGACGGCGCCCTCACCACAGTTATGAATAGGGGAGAGATCTCCCTGCCTCAGTTCCCTTCTTCAAGCGGCGGCGGCCGCGGCGGTGATCCGGTCACCAGGTCAGTGACCAAAAGGGGGGTCAAGTTCTCTCCTCACTTGGAGTTGCAGCGCAGGCGCGCTGACAGCCTTATGCACCGGGCTGTGTAAGGATGGTTCTTGGAGGACAGTCCAGCTGTCTGTATAGGTAGATAGGGGGTGGAGGCCTAGCGCTTAGGACGCAGCGCTTCGCCTCCTGATCCCCTCTCAATGGTTTTCACTTTAGGTTCTGCAGGTCATGGATTCAGCAAAGTCTCTTTATGAACGGGGGGGTTGTGAGTTGGTGATTCTTGGAGGGGTTGATGTGCCTCCTGGCACGCTGGAGATGGTTCCCTGGGTCCCCTCACACTGGGCAAGATCAGTGGGTGGTGGGCGTTCCTCATCTATCTTACGGCAGCAGGGCCTTGACCCTGTCAGCGGCAGTAGTGTAGGTCTCCCCCTAGGCCCTAAAGTCTGTACTCCAGCGCAGGTTCTCCCAGGTTCAGCGGTGCCTCAACCTAACTAACTCCAGGTTTTCCCTCCAAGCCTCTTATACCCCTAGGTCAGGTGACCCTCCCAAAGGCGGCAAAGTGTAACTCCTCCCACAGCCCGGAAGGTTCTGGAACCTTCCACCTACCTAGCTATGGGGCCCAGAGGCGGGGACGGGATGGCTACTGTATCCCTTGTCCCAGCCTGACTCTGGCGACTAGCGTGTATGTGTGGAAGGCCCTCTGCAGTAGCAGGGGCCTGTGGCAGCCATCTTTGGTGAGAGAGCACCTGCACCTCAGCACTGACCAGCAGTGGCAAGGCGCCCGGAGACCTAGGTCCAGTAAAAATATGGTGGCAAAAATGAGGCGCAGAAAGGGAAAAAAAACAGGGTAAGACCACCCTAGGGCTGACAGGTCTAACAGCAGGCATCTAACTGCAGAGCCCTCAGGTTAAAGCAGGCACTCACTGCAGAGCTCTCAGGTTTGAGCAGGCACTCACTGCAGAGCTCTCAGGTTAGAGCAGGCACTCACTGCAGAGCCCTCAGGTTAGAGCAGGCACTCATTGCAGAGCCCTCAGTTTAGAGCAGGCACTCACTACAGAGCCCTCAGGTTAGAGCAGGCACTCACTAAAGAGCCCTCGGGTCAGAGCAGGCATCTTATTGCAAAGCCCTCGGGTCCAGCAGGCATCTAACTGCAGAGCTCTCACGCCACAGCAGGCATCTAGCTGCAAAGCTTTCAGGCCAAAGAAGGCACTCACTTCAGAGCCCACGGCCAGAGCCGGCACTGCCTGCAGAGCACTCGGCTCAGAGCAGACATCCAACTGCAGAGCCCTCAGACCAAAGCAGGCTCTGACTGCAGAACCCTCAGGTCAGAGCAGGCATCTAACTCGAGAGCTCTCAGGTCAGAGCAGCCACTGACTGCAGAGCCCTCATGTTAGAGCATACCAAACACAACAATATGATGGACAAGTGCTGAAACTTTTCAACCCACCCAGTCACAGATTTGGGTTTAATCCATCCTTCTTCTGCTCACTAAGCCACCCCAGTTCAGACCCAGCCATATGCAAATCAGTCTTGACCCTGTTCCTCATGGGAACAGTCCAGACTGAACTGCCAAGCCAGGTCTACCCTGGACCGGAAACAAGCATCCTGGGACCGGTTTCGGGATAACACCCCTCATCGGCCAGTCTAGCTTGAATCTGATGTTGCAGTGAGCAAGGGACCCACGTCTGGGCATACCCGTGGCCACTTAGGGCGAAAATAGTAAACACAACAAGATGATGGACGGAGAACTGAAACGTCCCCCAGTCACAGATCAGGTTAGAGCAGGCACTCACTGCAGAGCTCTCAGGTCAGAGCAGGCATCTAACTGCAGAGTTCTCAGGCCAGAGTAGGCATTGACTGCAGAGCCATCGGGTCAGAGCAGGCATCTAACTGCAGAGCCCTCAGGTTAGAGCAGGCACTCACTGCAGAGCCCTCAGGTTAGAACAGGCATTGACTGCAGAGCCATCGGGTCAGAGCAGGCATCCAACTGCAGAGCACCCAGGTTAGAGCAGGCACTCTCTGCAGAGCCCTCAGGTTAGAGCAGGCACTGACTGCAGAGCCCTCAGGTTAGAGCAGGCACTCTCTGCAGAGCTCTCAGGTTAGAGCAGGCAGGCACTGCAGAGCCCTCAGGTTAGAGCAGGCATTTAACTGCAGAGCCCTCAGGTTAGAGCAGGCACTCACTACAGAGCCCTCAGGATGGAGCAGGCACTCTCTGCAGAACCCTCAGGTTAGAGCAGGCACTAACTGCAGAGCCCTCAGGTTAGAGCAGGCACTCACTACAGAGCCTCAGATTAGAGCAGGCACTCTCTGCAGAGACCTCAGGTAAGAGCGGCCACTCACTGCAGAGCCCTCAGTTTAGAGCAGGCACTCACTGCAGAGCCCTCAGGTTAGAGCAGGCACTCACTGCAGAGCCCTCAGGTTAGAGCAGGCACTCACTGCAGACCTCTCAGACCAGAATAGGCATTGACTGCAGAGCCATCGGTCAGAGCAGGCACTCACTGCAGAGCTCTCAGGTTACAGCAGGCATTTAACTGCAGAGCCTTCAGGTTAGAGCAGGCACTCACTGCAGAGCCCTCAGGTTAGAGCAGGCACTCACTGCAGAGCCCTCAGGTTAGAGCAGGCACTCACTGCAGAGCCTTCAGGTTAGAGCAGGAACTCACTGCAGAACCCTCAGGTTAGAACAGGCACTCACTGCAGAGCCCTCAGGTTAGAGCAGGCACTCACTGCAGAGCCCTCAGGTTAGAGCAGGCACTCTCTGAAGAGCCCTCAGGTTAGAGCAGGCACTCACTGCAGAGCCCTCAGGTTAGAGCAGACATTTAACTGCAGAGCCCTCAGGTTAGAGCAGGCACTGACTGCAGAGCCCTCAGGTTAGAGCAGGCACTCTCTGCAGAGCCCTCAGGTTAGAGCAGGCATGCACTGCAGAGCCCTCAGGTTAGAGCAGGCATTTAACTGCAGAGCCCTCAGGTTAGAGCAGGCACTCACTACAGAGCCCTCAGGATGGAGCAGGCACTCTCTGCAGAACCCTCAGGTTAGAGCAGGCACTCACTGCAGAGCCCTCAGGTTAGAGCAGGCACTCACTGCGGAGCCCTCATGTTAGAGCAGGCACTCACTGCAGATCCCTCAGGTTAGAGCAGGCACTCATGGCAGAGCCTCAGATTAGAGCAGGCACTCTCTGCAGAGACCTCAGGTAAGAGCGGGCACTCACTGCAGAGCCCTCAGTTTAGAGCAGGCACTCACTGCAGAACCCTCAGGTTAGAGCAGGCACTCACTGCAGAGCCCTCAGGTTAGAGCAGGCACTCACTGCAGACCTCTCAGACCACAGTAGGCATTGACTGCAGAGCCATCGGTCAGAGCAGGCACTCACTGCAGAGCTCTCAAGTTACAGCAGGCATTTAACTGCAGAGCCTTCAGGTTAGAGCAGGCACTCACTGCAGAGCCCTCAGGTTAGAGCAGGCACTCACTGCAGAGCCCTCAGGTTAGAGCAGGCACTCACTGCAGAGCCCTCAGGTTAGAGCAGGCATTGACTGCAGAGCCATCGGGTCAGAGCAGGCATCTAACTGCAGAGCACCCAGGTTAGAGCAGGCATTTAACTGCAGAGCCTTCAGGTTAGAGCAGGAACTCACTGCAAAGCTCTCAGGCCAGAGTAGGCATTGACTGCAGAGCAATCGGGTCAGAGCAGGCATCTAACTGCAGAGCACCCAGGTTAGAGCAGGCATTTAACTGCAGAGCCTTCAGGTTAGAGCAGGAACTCACTGCAGAGCCCTCAGGTTGGAGCAGGCACTCACTGCAGAGCCCTCAGGTTAGGGCAGGCACTCACTGCAGAGCCCTCAGGTTAGAGCAGGCATTTAACTGCAGAGCCCTCAGGTTAGAGCAGGCACTCACTGCAGAGCCCTCAGGTTAGAGCAGGCACTCTCTGCAGAGCCCTCAGGTTAGAGCAGGGACGCACTGCAGAGCCCTCAGGTTAGAGCAGGCACTCACTGCAGAACCCTCAGGTTAGAGCAGGCATTTAACTGCAGAGCCCTCAGGTTAGAGCAGACACTCACTACAGAGCCCTGAGGTTGGAGCAGGCACTCTCTGCAGAGCCCTCAGGTTAGAGCAGGCACTCACTGCAGAGCTCTCAGGTTAGAGCAGGCACTCACTGCAGATCCCTCAGGTTCGAGCAGGCACTCACTGCAGAGTCCTCAGGTTAGAGCAGGCACTGACTGCAGAGCCCTCAGGTTAGAGCAGGCACTCACTGCAGAGCTCTCAGGCCAGAGTAGGCATTGACTGCAGAGCCATCGGGTCAGAGCAGGCACTCACTGGAGAGCTCTCAGGTTAGAGCAGGCATTTAACTGCAGAGCCATCAGGTTAGAGCAGGCACTCACTGCAGAGCCCTTAGGTTAGAGCAGGCACTCACTGCTGAGCCCTCAGGTTAGAGCAGGCACTCACTGCAGAGCCCACAGGTTAGAGCAGGCATTTAACTGCAGAGCCCTCAGGTTAGAGCATGCACTCACTGCAGAGCCCTCAGGTTAGAGCAGGAACTCACCTCAGAGCCCTTAGGTTAGAGCAGGCACTCACTGCAGAGCCCTCAGGTTAGAGCAGGCACTCAATGCAGATCCCTCAGGTCAGAGCAGGCACTCACTGCAGAGCTCTCAGGTTAGAGCAGGCACTCACTGCAGAGCTCTCAGGCCAGAGCAGGCATCTAACTGCAGAGCCCTCAGGTTAAAGCAGGCACTCACTGCAGAGCTCTCAGGTTTGAGCAGGCACTCACTGCAGAGCTCTCAGGTTAGAGCAGGCACTCACTGCAGAGCCCTCAGGTTAGAGCAGGCACTCATTGCAGAGCCCTCAGTTTAGAGCAGGCACTCATTGCAGAGCCCTCAGGTTAGAGCAGGCACTCACTGCAGAGCCCTCAGGTTAGAGCAGGTACTCTCTGTAGAGCCCTCAGGTTAGAGCAGGCACTCACTGCAGATCTCTCAGGCCAGAGCAGGCATCTAACTGCAGAGCCTTCAGGTTAGAGCAGGCACTCACTGCAGAGCTCTCAGGCCAGAGTAGGCATTGACTGCAGAGCCATCGGGTCAGAGCAGGCACTCACTGCAGAGCTCTCAGGTTAGAGCAGGCATTTAACTGCAGAGCCTTCAGGTTAGAGCAGGCACTCACTGCAGAGCCCTTAGGTTAGAGGAGGCACTCACTGCTGAGCCCTCAGGTTAGAGCAGGCACTCACTGCAGAGCCCACAGGTTAGAGCAGGCATTTAACTGCAGAGCCCTCAGGTTAGAGCATGCACTCACTGCAGAACCCTCAGGTTAGAGCAGGAACTCACTGCAGAGCCCTTAGGTTAGAGCAGGCACTCACTGCAGAGCCCTCAGGTTAGAGCAGGCACTCAATGCAGAGCCCTCAGGTTAGAGCAGGCACTCATTGCAGAGCCCTCAGTTTAGAGCAGGCACTCACTGCAGAGCCCTCAGGTTAGAGCAGGCACTCACTAAAGAGCCCTCGGGTCAGAGCAGGCATCTTATTGCAAAGCCCTCGGGTCCAGCAGGCATCTAACTGCAGAGCTCTCACGCCACAGCAGGCATCTAGCTGCAAAGCTTTCAGGCCAAAGAAGACACTCATTTCAGAGCCCACGGCCAGAGCCGGCACTGCCTGCAGAGCACTCGGCTCAGAGCAGACATCCAACTGCAGAGCCCTCAGACCAAAGCAGGCTCTGACTGCAGAACCCTCAGGTCAGAGCAGGCATCTAACTCGAGAGCTCTCAGGTCAGAGCAGCCACTGACTGCAGAGCCCTCATGTTAGAGCATACCAAACACAACAATATGATGGACAAGTGCTGAAACTTTTCAACCCACCCAGTCACAGATTTGGGTTTAATCCATCCTTCTTCTGCTCACTAAGCCACCCCAGTTCAGACCCAGCCATATGCAAATCAGTCTTGACCCTGTTACTCATGGGAACAGTCCAGACTGAACTGCCAAGCCAGGTCTACCCTGGACCGGAAACAAGCATCCTGGGACCGGTTTCGGGATAACACCCCTCATCGGCCAGTCTAGCTTGAATCTGATGTTGCAGTGAGCAAGGGACCCACGTCTGGGCATACCCGTGGCCACTTAGGGCGAAAATAGTAAACACAACAAGATGATGGACGGAGAACTAAACGTCCCCAGTCACAGATCAGGTTAGAGCAGGCACTCACTGCAGAGCTCTCAGGTCAGAGCAGGCATCTAACTGCAGAGTTCTCAGGCCAGAGTAGGCATTGACTGCAGAGCCATCGGGTCAGAGCAGGCATCTAACTGCAGAGCCCTCAGGTTAGAGCAGGCACTCACTGCAGAGCCCTCAGGTTAGAACAGGCATTGACTGCAGAGCCATCGGGTCAGAGCAGGCATCCAACTGCAGAGCACCCAGGTTAGAGCAGGCACTCTCTGCAGAGCCCTCAGGTTAGAGCAGGCACTGACTGCAGAGCCCTCAGGTTAGAGCAGGCACTCTCTGCAGAGCTCTCAAGTTAGAGCAGGCAGGCACTGCAGAGCCCTCAGGTTAGATCAGGCATTTAACTGCAGAGCCCTCAGGTTAGAGCAGGCACTCACTACAGAGCCCTCAGGATGGAGCAGGCACTCTCTGCAGAACCCTCAGGTTAGAGCAGGCACTCACTGCAGAGCCCTCAGGTTAGAGCAGGCACTCACTACAGAGCCTCAGATTAGAGCAGGCACTCTCTGCAGAGACCTCAGGTAAGAGCGGCCACTCACTGCAGAGCCCTCAGTTTAGAGCAGGCACTCACTGCAGAGCCCTCAGGTTAGAGCAGGCACTCACTGCAGAGCCCTCAGGTTAGAGCAGGCACTCACTGCAGACCTCTCAGACCAGAGTAGGCATTGACTGCAGAGCCATCGGTCAGAGCAGGCACTCACTGCAGAGCTCTCAGGTTACAGCAGGCATTTAACTGCAGAGCCTTCAGGTTAGAGCAGGCACTCACTGCAGAGCCCTCAGGTTAGAGCAGGCACTCACTGCAGAGCCCTCAGGTTAGAGCAGGCACTCACTGCAGAGCCTTCAGGTTAGAGCAGGAACTCACTGCAGAACCCTCAGGTTAGAACAGGCACTCACTGCAGAGCCCTCAGGTTAGAGCAGGCACTCACTGCAGAGCCCTCAGGTTAGAGCAGGCACTCTCTGCAGAGCCCTCAGGTTAGAGCAGGCACTCACTGCAGAGCCCTCAGGTTAGAGCAGACATTTAACTGCAGAGCCCTCAGGTTAGAGCAGGCACTGACTGCAGAGCCCTCAGGTTAGAGCAGGCACTCTCTGCAGAGCCCTCAGGTTAGAGCAGGCATGCACTGCAGAGCCCTCAGGTTAGAGCAGGCATGCACTGCAGAGCCCTCAGGTTACGGAGGTCAGAGTGCAGATGAACTTACGTCAAGCTGCAGCATCGAAACCCCTTATATTGATGGCTGTGATTTCCCTGATGGTCCGTATTCCTATTCTGGATAGGAGTTTTTCTTTTTAAATAACAGAAATATCCATTTATTTTGCTGATACAAAGAGAGAATATTTTATTAGTGTCTCTCTGGATCGTTAAAAATACATTCATTCATTGGGACGAACATACAGCACCATATAAAGAAGTACTTTGGTACCATAGCATATCTGGCACTCCTGTCAACACTGGTTGTTATTCTGGTGTGACGTATATATAATTTTTTACCCTATGGAGTTTTTCCTGCTCCTTTCTGAAACAATCAACTCAACACTTTATCTCATCCAGGGTTTCAAAGCATTATACACGCTTGAATTATTGTTTGTAATAGACGGTTTCCTGACGAAGGCAGAAGTGCCGAAACGCGCGTAGTTGTCATCTACCGCTAGCCTTCATCTACCCTAAAAAAGTTTTTTTAAGAATTATATAATTGACCGCATGATTTGGATCGACTTTCTTCTTTTCTTGTATTACTCATGTGTTTATATTTTCTCTGTATATATGTATATCTACACTATTGATCAAAAATGAAAAATGATTTCAAGAAAAAGAGATTAAATAACTAAATAAAATATATTTTTATAAACAGAAATAAGCATTTGGTCTTAGTTTATAGTCGGTTCCTTGTGTGGTTATATCTGTTTATATGATACCTAGAATGTTTTAACTCCAGATTTAAAATGAAAGCTTGCTACTATTCCTTTACCTAAGAGTCTCTTTCCCTGCGATTAGCAAGCACATTGTATTTGTAGGGGTCCCCCTTTTTCCCAAAATAGAGCCCTCAGGTTAGAGCAGGCACTCACTACAGAGCCCTCAGGATGGAGCAGGCACTCTCTGCAGAACCCTCAGGTTAGAGCAGGCACTCACTGCAGAGCCCTCAGGTTAGAGCAGGCACTCACTGTGGAGCCCTCAGGTTAGAGCAGGCACTTACTGCAGAGCCCTCAGGTTAGAGCAATCAATCAATCAATCAATCACGGCATTTATAGAGCGCGCTACTCACCCGGGAGGGTCTCAAGGCGCTGGGGGAGGGGGTAAGTTACTGCTCGAACAGCCAGGTCTTGAGCTGCTTCCTGAAGGAGAGATGGTCCTGGGTTCGCCGAAGGTGAGTGGGGAGGGAGTTCCAGGTCTTGGCTGCCAGGTAGGAGCCAAGAGCCAAGAGCCAAGAGCAGGCACTCATGGCAGATCCTCAGATTAGAGCAGGCACTCTCTGCAGAGACCTCAGGTAAGAGCGGGCACTCACTGCAGAGCCCTCAGTTTAGAGCAGGCACTTACTGCAGAACCCTCAGGTTAGAGCAGGCACTCACTGCAGAGCCCTCAGGTTAGAGCAGGCACTCACTGCAGACCTCTCAGACCACAGTAGGCATTGACTGCAGAGCCATCGGTCAGAGCAGGCACTCACTGCAGAGCTCTCAAGTTACAGCAGGCATTTAACTGCAGAGCCTTCAGGTTAGAGCAGGCACTCACTGCAGAGCCCTCAGGTTAGAGCAGGCACTCACTGCAGAGCCCTCAGGTTAGAGCAGGCACTCACTGCAGAGCCCTCAGGTTAGAGCAGGCACTCACTGCAGAGCCATCGGGTCATAGCAGGCATCTAACTGCAGAGCCCTCAGGTTAGAGCAGGCACTCACTGCAGAGCCCTCAGGTTAGAGCAGGCATTGACTGCAGAGCCATCGGGTCAGAGCAGGCATCTAACTGCAGAGCACCCAGGTTAGAGCAGGCATTTAACTGCAGAGCCTTCAGGTTAGAGCAGGAACTCACTGCAGAGCTCTCAGGCCAGAGTAGGCATTGACTGCAGAGCAATCGGGTCAGAGCAGGCATCTAACTGCAGAGCACCCAGGTTAGAGCAGGCATTTAACTGCAGAGCCTTCAGGTTAGAGCAGGAACTCACTGCAGACCCCTCAGGTTGGAGCAGGCACTCACTGCAGAGCCCTCAGGTTAGGGCAGGCACTCACTGCAGAGCCCTCAGGTTAGAGCAGGCATTTAACTGCAGAGCCCTCAGGTTAGAGCAGGCACTCACTGCAGAGCCCTCAGGTTAGAGCAGGCACTCTCTGCAGAGCCCTCAGGTTAGAGCAGGGACGCACTGCAGAGCCCTCAGGTTAGAGCAGGCACTCACTGCAGAGCCCTCAGGTTAGAGCAGGCACTCACTGCAGAGCCCTCAGGTTAGAGCAGGCACTCACTGCAGATCCCTCAGGTTCGAGCAGGCACTCACTGCAGAGTCCTCAGGTTAGAGCAGGCACTGACTGCAGAGCCCTCAAGTTAGAGCAGGCACTCACTGCAGAGCTCTCAGGCCAGAGTAGGCATTGACTGCAGAGCCATCGGGTCAGAGCAGGCACTCACTGCAGAGCTCTCAGGTTAGAGCAGGCATTTAACTGCAGAGCCTTCAGGTTAGAGCAGGCACTCACTGCAGAGCCCTTAGGTTAGAGCAGGCACTCACTGCTGAGCCCACAGGTTAGAGCAGGCACTCACTGCAGAGCCCACAGGTTAGAGCAGGCATTTAACTGCAGAGCCCTCAGGTTAGAGCATGCACTCACTGCAGAGCCCTCAGGTTAGAGCAGGAACTCACTGCAGAGCCCTTAGGTTAGAGCAGGCACTCACTGCAGAGCCCTCAGGTTAGAGCAGGCACTCACTGCAGAGCCCTCAGGTTAGAGCAGGCGCTCACTGCAGAGCTCTCAGGTTAGAGCAGGCACTCACTGCAGAGCTCTCAGGCCAGAGCAGGCATCTAACTGCAGAGCCCTTAGGTTAAAGCAGGCACTCACTGCAGAGCTCTCAGGTTTGAGCAGGCACTCACTGCAGAGCTCTCAGGTTAGAGCAGGCACTCACTGCAGAGCCCTCAGGTTAGAACAGGCACTCATTGCAGAGCCCTCAGTTTAGAGCAGGCACTCACTGCAGAGCCCTCAGGTTAGAGCAGGCACTCACTGCAGAGCCCTCAGGTTAGAGCAGGTACTCACTACAGAGCCATCAGGATGGAGCAGGCACTCTCTGCAGAGCCCTCAGGTTAAAGCAGGCACTCTCTGTAGAGCCCTCAGGTTAGAGCAGGCACTCACTGTAGAGCTCTCAGGCCAGAGCAGGCATCTAACTGCAGAGCCTTCGGGTTAGAGCAGGCATTTAACTGCAGAGCCCTCATGTTAGAGCAGGCATTTAACTGTAGAGCCTTAGGATAGAGCAGGCACTCACTGCAGAGCCCTCAGGTTAGAGCAGGCACTCACTGCAGAGCTCTCAGGTTAGAGCAGGCATTTAACTGCAGAGCCTTCAGGTTAGAGCAGGAACTCACTGCAGAGCCCTCAGGTTAGGGCAGGCACTCTCTGCAGAGTCCTCAGGTTAGAGCAGGCATCTAAACTGCAGAGCCCTCAGGTTAGAGCAGGCACTCACTGCAGAGCCCTCAGGTTAGAGCAGGCACTCACTGCAGAGCTCTCAGGTTAGAGCAGGCGTCTAACTGCAGAGCCCTCAGGTTAGAGCAGGCGCTCACTGCAGAGCCCTCAGGTTAGAGCAGGCACTCACTGCAGAGCTCTCAGGCCTTAGCAGGTTTGTAACTGCAGAGCCCTCAGGTTAGAGCAGGCATTTAACTGCAGAGCCCTCAGGTTAGAGCAGGCACTCACTACAGAGCCCTCAGGTTAGAGCAGGCACTCACTGCAGAGCTCTCAGGCCAGAGCAGGCATCTAACTGCAGAGCTCTAAGGCCAGAGTAGGCACTGTCTTCCGAACCCTCAGATGAGAGCAGTTAATCACTGCCAATGCCTCAGTTTCACAACAGGCATTTCAATTCACAGCCTTCGGGTCGGAGCGGGAACTCACTGTAAAGCCCTTCAGATCAGAGCAGGTGTCTCACTGTGGAGCCCTCAGATTAGAGCAGACATCTCACTGCAGAACCCTCAGGTCAGTGCAGACATTTCACTGCAGACTCCTCAGGTCAGAGCAGGAACTCACTACAAAGCCCTTTGGATCAGAGCAGGGGTGTGATTGCAGAACCCTCAGTTCAGAGCAGGAACTCACTCTGGAGCCCTCAGATTAGAGCAGACATTTCATTGCAGATCCCTCAGGTCAGGTGAGGGATCTGCCCTCAGGTCAGTCCAGGAACTCACTACTAAGCCCTTTTAATCAGAGCAGGGATGTCATTAGAGAACCCTCAGATCAGAGCAGGCATTTCACTGATGAGT
This sequence comes from Calotriton arnoldi, assembly GCA_963921515.1. Lineage (NCBI taxonomy): Eukaryota > Metazoa > Chordata > Amphibia > Caudata > Salamandridae > Calotriton > Calotriton arnoldi. The sequence goes on from CAWUFW010000053.1 coordinate 2,454,857, forward strand.
CCTCAGATATCTGCAGATATCTCTTCTGTAGAGCCCTCATGTCAGAACAGGCACTCACTCAATGCAAAGCCCTCCGTGTCACAGGATACCTCAGTTCACACTGACCCTCACTGCCAAGCCCTCCGTGTCACAGGATCCCTCAGTTCACACAGACACTCACTGCAAAGCCCTCCTTGTCACAGGATCCCTCAGTTCACACAGACACTCACTGCCAAGCCCTCCGTGTCACAAGATCCCTCAGTTCACACAGACACTCACTGCCAAGCCCTCTGTGTCACAGCAGGCATTTCAATGCAAAGCTTTGAGGTCAGAGCAGACATATCACTGCAGAGGCCTGCAATCAGAGCAGGTAGATACTACCAAGCCCCCAGTAAAGCAGAAGCCCTCAGGTAAGACAGACACTCACTGCACAGCCCTCAGGTCAAAGCAGACATTCACTGACAAGCCTTCAGTTTCAAAGAAAGAATCTCAACGCAGAGCCCTGAGGTCAGAGAAGGAACTCACTGCAAAGTCCTGTGAGAGCAGGCACTCACCGAGGAGCCCTTAGTTTGGAGCAGACATTTCACTACAGATTCCTGAGGTCAGATCAGGTACTCACAATGGAGCCCTCAGATCAGAGCAGGCACTCACCGAGAAGCCCTTAGTTTGGAGAAGACATCTCACTACAGATTCCTGAGGTCAGATCGGGCACTCACTATGAAGCCCTCAGATCAGAGCAGGCACTCACCAAGGAGCCCTTAGTTTGGAGCAGACATCTCACCACAGATTCCTCAGGTCAGAAGAGGCACTCACTGCATAGCCCTCATATCAGAGCAGACATCTCCCTGTGAAGCCCTCAGTGTAACAGAAGCCCTCAGTTCAGACAGGTACCCACCAGAACTCTCAGATCACAGCAGGCACATACTGCCAAGCCCTTAGTGCCACAGCAGGCATCTCACTGGAGAATCGGCCGGTCAGAGCAAGTAACACTGCACATGCTCTCACCAGGCATACCACTGAAGAGTCATCAGGCTGAGAGCACCTACTCAGTGCATCACACTGAAAAGCCCTCATGGCGAGAGCAGACATCTCAATGCTAAGTCATCAGGCCCTAAGGAATCATCTCACGGCACAGCCCTCATGGCAAGGACAGACATCTCATTGCACAGACATCCGACTCTGAGCAAACATCTCACGGCAAAGCCCTCGTGGTGAGAACAAGCGTCTCAATGCAGAGACACCAGGCCCTGAGCAAACATCTCATGGCAAAGCCCTTTAGGTGAGGGCAGACATCTCAGTGCAGAGACATCAGTCTCTGAGCAAGTATCTCACTGCAGAGACTCATGATGAGAACAGACATCTCATTGCACAGACATCAGACACTGAGGAAGCATCTCACCGCAGTGCCCTCAAGGTGAGAACAGACATCTCAATGCAGAGACCTCAGGCCCTGAGCAAGCTTCTCATGGCAGAGCCCTGATAGTGAGAAGAGACATCTCAGTGCAGAGACCTCAGGCCCTGAGCAAGCATCTCCCCGCAGAGACTCATGATGAGAAGAGACATCTCAGTGGAGAGACCTCAGGTCCTGAGCAAGCATCTCATGGCAGAGCCCTGATAGTGAGAAGAGACATCTCAGTGCAGAGACCTCAGTCCTTGAGTAAACATCTCACAGCAGAGCCCTGATGGTGAGAAGAGACATCTCACTGCAGAGACCTCAGGCACTGAGCAAGCATATCACCGCAGAGAATCATGATGAGAAGAGACATCTCAGTGCAGAGACCTCAGGTCCTGAGCAAGCATCTCATGGTAGAGCCCTGATAGTGAGAAGAGACACCTCTGTGCAGAGACCTCAGGCCCTGAGCAAGCATCTCACCACAGAGACTCATGATGAGAAGAGACATCTCAATGCAGAGACCTCAGGCCCTGAGCAAGCATCTCATGGCAGAGCCCTGATAGTGAGAAGAGACATCTCACTGCAGAGACCTCAGGCCCTGAGCAAGCATCTCACCGCTGAGACTCATGGTGAGAAGAGACATCTCAGTGCAGAGACCTCAGGTCCCGAGCAAGCATCTCATGGCAGAGCCCTGATAGTGAGAAGAGACATCTCAGTGCAGAGACCTCAGGCCCTAAGCAAGCATCTCACCGCAGAGACTCATGATGAGAAGAGACTCTCAATGCAGAGACCTCAGGCCCTGAGCAAACATCTCATGGCAGAGGCCTGATATGGAGAAGAGACATCTCAATGCAGAGACCTCAGGCCCTGAGCAAACATCTCATGGCAGAGGCCTGGTAGGGAGAAGAGACATCTCAATGCAGAGACCTCAGGCCCTGAGCAAGCATCTCACTGCAGAGACTCATGATGAGAAGAGACATCTCAGTGCAGAGACCTCAGGTCCTGAGCAAACATCTCATGGCAGAGCCCTGATAGTGAGAAGAGACATCTCAGTGCAGAGACTTCAGGCCCTGAGCAGGCATCTCACTGCAGAGACTCATGATGGGAATAGACATCTCAATGCAGAGACCACAGGCCCTGAGCAAACATCTCATGGCAGAGTCCTGTTAGTGAGAAGAGACATCTCAGTGCAGAGACCTCAGGCCCTGAGCAAGCATCTCATGGCAGTGCCCTGATAGTGAGAAGAGACATATCAGTGCAGAGACCTCAGGCCCTGAGCAAGCATCTCACCGCAGAGACTCATAATGAGAAGAGACATCTCAGTGCAGAGACCTCAGCCCCTGAGCAAGCATCTCATTTCAGAGCCCTGATAGTGAGAAAAGACATCTCAGTGCAGAGACCTCAGGTCCTGAGCAAGCATCTCTTGGCAGAGCCCTGATAGCGAGAAGAGACATCTCAGTGCAGAGACCTCAGGCCCTGAGCAAGCATCTCACTGCAGAGACTCATGATGAGAACAGACATCGCAATGCAGAGACCTTAGGCCCTGAGAAAAAATCTCATGGCAGAGCCCTGATGGTGAGAAGAGACATCTCAGTGCAGAGACCTCAGGCCTTGAGTAAACATCTCACAGCAGAGCCCTGGTAGTGAGAAGAGACTTCTCAGTGCAGAGACCTCAGGCCTTGAGTAAACATCTCACAGCAGAGCCCTGATGGTGAGAAGAGACATCTCAGTGCAGAGACCTCAGGCCCTGAGCAAACATCTCATGGCAGAGTCCTGATAGTGAGAAGAGACATCTCAGTGCAGAGACCTCAGGCCTTGAGTAAACATCTCACAGCAGAGCCCTGATGGTGAGAAGAGACATCTCAGTGCAGAGACCTCAGGCCCTGAGCAAGCATCTCACTGCAGAGACTCATGATGAGAAGAGACATCTCAGTGCAGAGACATCAGGCCCTGAGCAAGCATCTCACCGCAGAGACTCATGATGAGAAGAGACATCTCAGTGCAGAGACATCAGGCCCTGAGCAAGCATCTCATGGCAGAGTCCTGATAGTCAGAAGAGACATCTCAGTGCAGAGACCTCAGGCCCTGAGCAAACATCTCATGGAAGAGCCCTGATAGTGAGAAGAGACATCTCAGAGCAGAGTCCTCAGGCCCTGAGCAAGCATCTCACGCAGAGACTCATGATGAGAAGAGACATCTCAGTGCAGTGACCTCAGGACCTGAGCAAACATCTCATGACAGAGTCCTGATAGTGAGAAGAGACATCTCAGTGCAGAGACCTCAGTCCCTGAGCAAGCATCTCATGGCAGAGTCCTGATAGTCAGAAGAGACATCTCAGTGCAGAGACCTCAGGCCCTGAGCAAGCATCTCACCGCAGAGACTCATGATGAGAACAGACATCGCAAATCAGAGACCTTAGGCCCTGAGCAAAAATCTCATGGCAGAGCCCTGATGGTGAGAAGAGACATCTCAGTGCAGAGACCTCAGGCCTTGAGTAAACATAGAAGAGACATCTCAGTGCAGAGACCTCAGGCCTTGAGTAAACATCTCACAGCAGAGCCCTGATGGTGAGAAGAGACATCTCAGTGCAGAGACCTCAGGTCCTGAGCAAGCATCTCACTGCAGAGACTCATGATGAGAAGAGACATCTCAATGCAGTGACCTCAGTACCTGAGCAAACATCTCATGGCAGAGTCCTGATAGTCAGAAGAGACATCTCAGTGCAGAGACCTCAGGCCCTGAGCAAACATCTCAGTGCAGAGTCCTGATAGGGAGAAGAGACATCTCAGTGCAGAGACCTCAGGCCATGAGCAAGCATCTCACAGCAGAGCCCTCATGGCGAGAACAGACATCTCAATGTGGAGACATCAGGCCCTGAACAAGGTTCTCACTGCAGAGACCTCTTGGTCAGAACATACATCTCAAACTTGCAATATTTTAAATGTTTTTGCAGTTCATTTGGTACATTTTCAATTTTGTTCTGCATGTATATATATATATATATATAACATATATCTTCTTGTTATTATATTAGTAAATAGAAAAAAATAAAAAGTTATGATATAAATTGATATTTAGTAAAATAGTTTACATGATATATGTTTAATTTTCAATATATTAATGTTATATGTTGAAATATTTAAGATTTACTACTTCTAACTATATATATGTTAAAAATGATATTTTTGTATGTATTTTTCCGATATTAATACAAAACTATATTTATTTTAGATATTTTTGCACTTGCCTGCATATGTACAGGAAAAAAATCTTTTTGTCCTCGATATTTTTGACACGAAATTTCTGTTGCACGATATTTATGGTATCGATATTATGTCATTGAACCATAAAGAACGTGTCACCAAAATAGGCCAGAAACACCTGGGGGGCCTTTTGTCAAGCTGTCCATCATCCTGGCTAACGGCGGGACGACCTTTACATACTACCAAGTTGTACGGGGCGGGGCCAAACAGGCAGCGTGTCCAGGTGATTTGAACATTTGCATACTATTAGGAATTCAAAGGGAGAACCATAGACTCTGCTCTCACCAGGACAGGTGGCTCGAGAGCGCGCCGTACAATCCTGACATCACTCCCCTGTGGCGTCCCCACCCGGTTAGATAGGTCACCAGTGGTGCGGACTGTAAGGACTAGGGGCGAGGGCCCAAGCAGCGCCTCAGGCAGCGCTGCAATTGCATGTAACGCCAGGCTTCCTGTGGGTGGAGGCCGAACTCCTCCCTCAGTTGGGCGAATGGTTTCAGGTCACCAGCAAGCAAGATTTGGTCGAAGGTGCGTATGTCCACCTCTCTCTAATGGGTCCAACAGAGGGTCCGACTGTCAATGCATAGACCATCATTGCCCCACAGAGGTGGTTTGTCATGTAGTCTTTGGTCTACCCCGAATAGACAGTGGTCGTGTATCCAGGCCTTGTGCGTGGCGCATAGTACAGGGTGCGAGAGGCACGGCTGGAGGCACGATCCCCATAGAGAAGGTCAAGTCCCTTGACTCCAGGGAGTAGCAATCATTCCATGTGGACCCATTGCAGTGGGTCTGGGATTCCCGGGAGCAGGTATGCCATTTGCGAGAGGTGGAGAGCCAAGGCATAGTGTTCTACAGACGGGAGGCCAGAGCCTCCGCAGTAGCGGCGTGCCATAAATTTGGACGCAGCTAGTCGGGGTCTCGAGGAACCCCACACAAAGGACCGAATCTGGGAGTCAATGAGGTGTAGCGTGGACAAAGGCTCCAATATGGGGAGCATACCTAGCATGTAAGTAATGCGAAGCAGCGTGACGATCCTCACTGGGTGCACGCTGACCCACATGGAGAACCCCAGGTAGCACTACTTCTCAAAGTCCTGTTTCATCTGGACCAACAATGGGCCCAGGTTGTCTAAGATCATCCCATCCAAACCCCTGTTGACCAGTACCCTTAAGTATTTCAGACGTGAGGGCTGGCAACGGAAAGGGGAGTCATGGATGGCCGCCTTCGTGGTACTAGCTGAGAGTGGGGGGGGCCTCGCCCTTGTCCCAATTCACCTTGTAACCAGACAGGGTTACAAGGAAGGCATCAATGATTTCCAGCAGGGCTGGTAGGGAGCGGTTGAGGTCTGTAAGAGTAAGCAGGACATCGTCCACATAAAGATAGATTTTGGAGAAGCCGTCCACGAGGGGGATTCCCACAATACTGTGTGAATTATGAATAGAAGAGGCCAGGGGTTCCATGGCTAGGAGAAACAAGAGGTGGGAAAAAGGGCATCCCTGGCGAGTGCCCCTCTGGATCGGGAGAGGGTCTGAAAGGAACCCCCCACTGTGAACTTGGGCTGTTGGACAATCATACAGCAGTCGCACCTTGGCAATGAATTGGTCTCCCAGGCCAAATTGTTCCATGGTGGCCAAGAGGTAGTCCCAGTCGAATGCCTTTTCGGTGTCTAGGGAGAGGGCCACGGCGTCAACCGGGAGGTCCTTGGTTGTCCAAAGGGTGTGGGACAGGGTAGGGAGGTGGTTCCTGAAGGAGCGGCCCGGCACAAAGCCAACCTACGTGTGGTGAATCAGGGAGGGGATGACCTTGCCTAGGCACGTTGCCAAGACTCTGACCAAGATTTTTATGTTGCAGTTTAGCAAAGAGATGGACCTATAGCTGCCACACAATAGAGGATCTCCCCCAGGTTTAGGAAGAACCTTGTTCACTGCCTTGTTGGAGAGGGGTCCCAGGGAAGTCGTCTGCTCCGCCTCCCGAAAGGCGGCGTGGAGTGTGTCAACCGCCTCCTCACCTGACCATCTGTAGAATTCCGCGGGGAAGCCGTCCTCACCGGGGGCCTTGTGATAGGGCAGTTTGGAGATGCCAAGCGCTATCTCTTCCTTACTGATCTCTCCTGCCAGGAGATCCCTACCCTTGTCCGACAAGCAGGGGAGGTCCACTCCCCTCAAAGAAAGCAGCTACACAGTCCACCCTGGCTGGTTCCCCTGGGGTGTACAGCTTCTTGTAAAACTAGGCAAAATCCTAGGGGCAGGTGAGAACCTCCACACTCGCCGAGTGTATGGCCGGAATAGCCATGGCTGCCTCTCGTTGCCGCAGTTGGGCCGCCAGCAGTCGGCCCGCCTTTTCCCCCTGCTTGTTATGTCATCCTTTTAGGCATTGCATCGCGTACTTGGCCTTGGAGGTGAAAAGGCTGTTAAGGGCCATACGAGCCTGTTCAAGGCGTCAGTGATGAGGCAAAGTGGGATGAGTGGAGTAGAGGTGGTGTAGTGTAGCTCCTATTTCCCTAATAGGCTCTGCGCATTGGAATAATATATCCTATAGGTTTGACATAGGACTAAGGTCAGTATGTCCCTATCGAGTATATTAAACTTAATTACTTGTGCCAGCTAGCTCAGAGGCCACTAGAAACTCCTTGACAACAAGAAGGGAGTAGTTTCTGGCAGCCGCAAAACATGACCACTATGTTTCCCTTTAGAATCAGAACGTGTCCCAGAGTCGTGGAAACAATAGATAACTATTTCACTCAGCTCAGTCGTGCATGCTTAGTTTTCTCCAAGTTTACACAGAAAGAAATAGACGGGCGTTTTCAATAAAAGATTTATTGAACAGTCTTGTTTCTGGTGTAAGTTAAATGTGCTGTTACGATCACAAGACAGTATGCGAGATAAATAATGTACAGGGTGAGCAGTAGAAATAAATAATACTGCGATAGCATTATCTTTTAGCGTATATTCACATACATAAATAACATGAGCTAAAAATGCAAGTACTCATACGATGCGTTTCTAATCTAGTTCTACCCCAATGTACCTAACCTAACCTAGGTGTAGGGAGAGGTATGAAGTAGGTGAAGTATTCCTTACTATGGTATACTAAGAGTATGTTAAGCCTAGTATGCCTAGTATGCTTAGTATGCCAAGAGTCCCTCTAGGTTCTAGTCTGCTCCATACCTGAAGAATGAGAGAGGTAGGAATCTCTTTGCCAGACTCGAACTCCAACACCCCGCAAGGGAAGTCAGATCACTGGAAGCTGGATTCTCTGCGTGCAGGGATGACAGCGTCTTCTCAGTGCGTCAGGCCGGGATACGGGCTCCTCTGAAGTCGAGGTCTCCTCTAGTTTACAAGGGCTAGGGAAGGTATATTTATACCTGAGAGTACCTAGGAATGTTTAGTATTGATGTGAGTCGGATAGCGAAAGACGTCATGAATGAACCCCTAAGGAATAACGGTTCATACATAATATATGAGTCCTTGAAGAAATCAATAGTCCTGGACTAGGGAAACTCCCGCAGCCTAAGGGTCTGTTCTTCACGTACTCATAGTGACGTTAGGGTGGACGGATGTCGGAGACCATGCCTGTATTTGGAGTGCATGGTTTAATGCCTAAATAAGGCCTGGGATTTTATGCCTATATAAGGACAGGGTGAATTGTGCCTATATAAGGACATGATACTAGTAAGCCCGATATGGACACCCTAAGAGGAATACAACACCCACTCCACTTTCGTGTATACAATGATACTCAAATGCTAAACATTTAAAATGCTAAACATAAAAATGGAGCACCGCATATTTAAAAAATATTTCTTAAAAATATTTTTAAAAAACATAATATAAAATGCAAAAGGTACTGTACATTTGAAGCAACAGTTTTTCCATTTCAGGCATATAGTATTCAAAAATAAATGCAATTGGAATGAAAAAAGCAGTAATATTTACATGTGACTAAAAATGATCGATAAGTTTTTCAAAAATCAAAGTCATTTCATGTCATGAAAATCAATGAACTGTTTGTAGACACACAAGATGACTAAATGTCTGTGGAAGGACCGCCAAGTCTGTACTATAAGGCTAGTTCTACTTTAAGCAGATTGAAGTGCCATTTTTGTTCGAAAAATGGGGAAAAGTTCAAATTTGGTAGAGTTCCAAGTTTTTGTAGAATGAAGGCCAAATTGTTACTGCATCTCTGGAACACTGTATGCTGAGTCAGAGTCAGTTTACGGGTCTGGTGTGAACATGAGATCATCTATTTCTATAGGCAAAACATCGTCCACTGTAGTTGGTGTGAGTTGGAACACCTCGTGAAGCAGGTTAATCGCACAGAGATGTGAAGCATTGCTTTCAGCAATGGTCACCGCAGCAATGTTCGCGTCTGTTGTTACCTGTGTGCCTGTAGTTCTGTCTCGTACCTCAGCAGCAGCCGGAAGCGTCTGTGAGATCTCAATGAATGCTGACATCAGGATAGGAAGCCTCTGGGGACAACACATAGCATGGGCCGTTATCTGGTCCAGCAGAGTATCGACATCCTTTGGCGTATCCGATGGAAATGTTAGACAGGTGTCCAACACGCATTCTACACCGCATAGCAGGCATCGTAGAACAGGTAAGATGCAATCTTGCCAGATTGGTCTGAATGACAGGAACCAAGTTGTATTAAGGTCCCGTAGACGATTTATGCCCAAAAGCTCTACTATTTGCTCACGGCACTTTCGATCAAGGAGAGCTTTCTCCATTTCGCTCGGAGTGATGTCGGCGAATAGGCTGGCATTGCGCAATAGCAGGAAGAGAAATAGAATTCCGGCAACAAGTGCTAGAATTAATGGTATGCCACCAAACACCGAATGTGCAAAGTTCGGGATGATTCCGAGTATTGCCTGGAAAGGTGCTAACAGACCGGAGCAGATGCTCTTAAATACATGTACAATTCCAGTTGTATCAGACATGTTGAAGATACATGATATCATTTCTGCGAAATGTATAGGGCAGTTTGTACGTATTAAAGTCTGTATCTCAGCCGAAGTCCTTGCAACTTGTAGATCATAGGTTTCTTTGGCCGAGGTCAAAGGCACTGTTTGCTGTAAAAGCATGGCTTTCATTCTGCTTAAAGTATCAAATCTTATAAAAGAGACGTTCAGCGAAGGCCATAGAGGCGACTCCCTGACTGTGTCTATTGGGGCAAACAATACTTGCATACAGCAAGTGACCCTGGAGTTGACCGTTACTAGATATGGGATGCCTGGCAGCATGCCACAGCAACTCTGATCATTCAACATGAGGTAACTCCCATTAGAAAGTTGTCCAAACTTTGGATTAATCACAGCAGCTGGTGTACCCTGCTGATGGCAAGACAAGTTTGCCACAGAACCATTACAAGCCCCGTGCAAGGAAATGTCCTGACATATAAGTGAACCGCTTAGTGCACGTTTACAGTTTGTACCGCTCAAAAACACTTCACGATCCCCGCTCCAACATCTATATGTATACGGCAAAGCCCAAGATGTCTTAATGTATTCCTTACCCAACCTTTCATATTTGCCTGCTTGCATTTGTCTGAGGCAATATTGAAACTGAAAAGTAGTCACAGGTAGTGTGATTTTGCCATGAATAAGCCATTCTGTAGCTGGTTTTTCTGCCACTGTGAATGGTAACTTTTCCAGTTTTTCAATGCTCAGCACTGTATACCTTGCTCCTCTTTGTGCCAATTCGATCTGTTTATCAGTGAGATTGTATTCTGCAAACAGAGCCGTTGTGTTGATAAAACGCCAAGGCACATAGCCCGCTCGCAAAGATTGCAGCGTCCAGCTTAATAACACAATAGAACGTAATTGAGACTGGCCTTGTTGTAACATCGCCAAATCGTGTTCTAGTATGTCGATAGCAGAGGATACAATGCCGTCCAGTGAATAAATTCTGGAGGACAAAGTTGTTAACCCATTGTCGACCACAGAGAGTGTTTTCTCTAAATTAATACGATCAAGTTCACGTATTCATTCTGCAGCCTCCATCTGTGATACCTTCCATGCTTCATTGTAAGCAGCATAAATGCCGGCATATATGAAACGTTTTTGACGCGGTTTTCTTGGTCCAAGCAAGAAATCCCTAAGGTCTGCGTCTTTTGCAAGTAAGGATAAGTGTTGTTTCACATCCTGTAGTGTAGATGTATGCAGCCAGTCGAGGCATAGTTTCCCTACACTGTATGTTGTTACTACCCCCGGATGTTGTCTTTGGACGTATCTTGGGTCTGGCCTATGAATAGTAAAGCCCTGAGTTTTATTCAGGAATCTTTCCTGACAGTTATTCGTGTCTGTGGGCCAGATCAACCATTTTTTCCAATCAGGATTAGATCTGTTGAGTTGTAGTATATTGTCAACTGTCACCACTGCCTGTGTTTTGTTATTTCTTGCAGGTGCTGGTACAGAAGGTGTGTTCATCTCTTTGATCTTGGCTAATCCAAGACAAGATGTTTGTTGGATGGTTTCATTCAAAAACATTATTTGGTCAGGGATTATACAGGCTCTAAATAAAGCTTCTATCCCCTGCACTTGCCATTCTTTAGTACCCCACAAAGTTTTTGTGTTTATTGTGTCTTTCCAAAAGTTGAAACCCTGTCTAGACAGTTGGGCATTAAATAATGCAGAATAAATCTGTTTTGTATTCGTTAACATAATTTTCAGTCCTGTCTTGTTTACATTTTTATAGTAAAACATTTCTGGATCAGATGTATTGTAACCTGAAAAATATGGAAACTTACTAGCAAATGCTTTTGAACTACCTTTAGGTGGTGTAGGACAATGTTCCCATTGGTTAAACATAAACACATTTCTTGGATATGCAGATTTATGCAAATAATGATGACCATAGTGATTATAACAATACAGTTGTTCATAGTCTGACGAACCCTCTAAATATTCTTTTTTAGAAAATGCAGCAGATTTTTCTAGGTCAAACATTATATCATTGACAGTCTCGAAGTCCCAATCATCAGAATAGGTACTGGACGAGATTAGATCACTTAGTGAAATTTTAAACAAATGTGGAATGTTCAATTGTTCCGTCGGGCCGAATATATCAAAATCTGTTTTGTCCCACACTATACCATCATGTATAGGAACAGCTGTGATGTTCACTGATGGAAAGTCTCTTGCTTCACGATGGGAAGATTTATGAGGTTTCAAAAGTACGTTCACGCCTTTTCTTTCAGTATTCACATGGATGTATCTGCCACTTATAAGCACGCTCATAGTTGTAACCAAAGCTAGCCAGAGCAGGAAAACAAAAAGTCCAGATATAATCCAGAGTTCAATCCATGGAGAAACCAAATAAGTCTTTTTCAGAAAGTGAAGAAAGTCTTGTACTTGCTGCTTGAATTTGAATGAGGCTGGCGTCGTTTCAGGTTCACTCGGATCTTCTGAGAACGTATCAAAGTTAATGAAGTAGCCAGAAGCAGTCCTATCAATTGTTGGAATTGCATCAGGATTTATAGAAATCACTGGAACCAGTTCATCACGTGCTACATTGGTGTAAACAGGTGTATTTGGACGAACTGTTACTTGGTTGTCAAGAGGGATGAGTTCCATAGCGTTGTTGCTTAGTCCTTCATCTGTTTCTGCTGAATTCTCGATGGTTATCAGTCTTTCAGTATGAACCTCTTGGATAGTAGCGAGAGGAGTGTGTTTGCTACTAGGTCGGAGTCCACGAGGCCTACTATTTAGTATTGGCCACCTACTGTGGTTTGATGAGGTCTATGGACACAAATCTTTTCTCCTTTCTTCCAGCAAGGGGCGGCAGTAGTACTGTTCTTGTTCCTTGAACTGCTAGGACAGGTACTGGTTGTCTGTAAGAAGGTCCAAATTCCTTCTTGTCCGCAATTTTTCTCTGACTAGATCCCCAACTTTTGGAATCCAGACAGGCCTTGCTGGGACAGCCGGTTGATCCCCAGTGGTGGTTGGCTGTAGGAACACGTTGCTTTGTTTCGTTCTTAATTTGTTTAAGTCCTGTAAAACAGCCAAACGATCTTTGATATCAAAAGGTTTATTTTCCACCACTGTGCCTACGTGTTCAAGGTCCGGTACCCACATTCTTGTCCCAAATAGGACCTCATATGGAGTGACCCCCCCTAGAGAACTTCTTGGCAGGTTGTTTAAAGCGCGCTGTACCCCACTAAGGTGTTTGACCCACCCATCACCCAAACCTAATACTCTAGCTGTTATAGACTGCTTTCTGTCTCGGTTTTTCCTTTCCACAACAGAATTTCCCTCAGGATGGAATGGAGAGGAGTACCGCAATGCAATGCCAAGACTGGCCATGTCTTCTTTGTAAGCCCTAGAGCTAAACGCAGGACCCTGGTCAGAATGTAGCGTGCCTATTGCGTATATGCCGATAAAGACTCGCAAATCTTTTATAACAGTTCAAGCGTCAGCTGAGCGCTGAGGCCATAACCATAGGAACCTAGTTTCAGTATTTGTGGGAATGCCTTTGTCCAGTAGGACCAGGAGCGTAGATAGTCTAATGCTGTCTAACAATGGTGTCTGCACTGGGTTGCCGCATTCGCTGCATGGTGTCTGGTGGCTCTCTCGCTGTAATTTACAGTCTAAGCAGTTGTTGATGAATATATGAATTTCTGTATTCATTCCAGGCCAGCAGTACATCTCTTTTAACGTCAAAATTGTTTTAGAGATCCCTTGATGTGACAGACCTTCCCCCAAATGTGTTTCATAAATCAAGGCTGCTCTACGTTCCATGTTTGGGATTACCCTATCCCCCACTCCAGGGATTCGAGCAAAAGGAACGTTGTTCGCATCAATTACATAAGAGTACTTGAGTGGAAACTTTTTGGGTAACGAGGCAGTGCTGCCTTTGCTTGAAGCATTGACAGCCAACATTATCTCACCGTCTATTTTTGTTTTGGAACGAGTGATCGCAGCTACGGAAGCCGTTTGCACAGCCCCCTTTGCGGCTTCATCAGCCAATGAATTCCCTGCAACGTGAACGCCATCACGTTGATGACTCAGTGTGTGGATCACGTGAGCCTTTGGTAGTTTGTTTTTCAACTGAACTACTTGTCCCCAAAGCATTTTGTGCTTTATTGTGCCACCTTTCGCATCTTTGAAACCATTTTCAAGCCAGTTTTGTATATATTCATTATACGACTGAACACAGTAAAAGGAATCGCATACTATTAGTGTGGGGAATTCTCGATCTGTACTTTCAAGTGCCAATTTGAATGCTTGTAGTTCAGCTCGCTGAGCTGTACAATCTCCTAGAGACTGCGTCTTAGTGACCATAGGTCTGAAGATGCCATTTCGCATGCGACCTTTAACGATAGCACACGCTGCACTGTAAGCTTGCTTACTCCCGATTGCGGGTTGTGCGGATCCGTCAGTGTAAATTATAAATTTGTACTGATCGAGAGGCAGAATTTCAGTAGGCAGAGGACATTCATGTTCATACTGTAGGAATGCTTGTGTTTTTAAATCTGGATCAAAAACATATTCAACATCTGTTGCAGCAAGAGAATTAACCCATTGTATCCATCTTGGATGTAATGCTTTAGCATTGGGAATGCTTGCTTTTGTGACCGCTTCTAAAGCTGGTACTGGGGTTACGACAATAATGCGTTTCCCTTGGGCTAAGGCTCTTTCTTTTGCTACAGCGGTTTGAACTGCTGTTAGAATTTTTTCAGTAGAACTGAAGCGCATTTCCGCTTGTGCGTACAAATGGGATTTGTACGCTATTGGTATTTTCTCACCCTCATTAAAAGTTAAGTAGGTGAATCCGCATTGACCCGAAATTATTCGGATCACCAAATTGCGTTGACTTACACGTGTTTGTAAGTGATTTGTTGCTAACATGTTAGCTTGTAGTGAACGCAAGATTTCTGTGTGTTCCTGTGTCCAGTTTCTGATCGAAAAATCAGGTTTGATTAATGCGTAGAGAGGTTTAACCCTTTCTGCGTAATTTAGAATGTATGTTCTTCCAAAATTTAGGAAACCCAGGATGGATTGTAAGTTTTTTAGCGTTTTTGGAGGTTGGAGCAGCGCACATTTTTCTAAAAAGTTAGCTGCCAAGCTCTTGCCTTCACTTGAAAGCTCATATCCTAGAAATAGGACATTGAGATGGGCAATTCTGGACTTTTTAAAGTTGAACTTGTAGCCCTCAGAGGCGAATCCCAGTATAATGGTGCTCACCCTTTTCAAGTATTTTTCCAGGTCATCGTCTGTCAGATATATGTCATCTACATAGGACAATGCCTCATTGTCATAAATTTGTAGTAACTCCATTACCCTCGCTGAGAATAAACCGGGACTATTCTTGAACCCTTGTGGGAGTCGACAAAAGTGACGCTGGGTCCCCATTATGGAGAATGCTGTTAAGTACCTGCTCTCAGGTGCTATGTTTTGACAAAAGAAACCATTCGAGATGTCTAATGTTGTTTTATATTTTTACGCACAATGTTATTCATTAATGCTGTGCTATGTGCATTTTGCACTGCAAAAGTTTTAGAACAAGTGTTTAGGTGTCTGTAGTCCAAAACTAGACGATATGTATTGTCTGGTTTGGAGACAGGAAACAAAGGATTGTTCATTGAGGAGGTGCATGTTTCAATCACCCCTTGATATTCAAGTTGATCTAAGATCTCCCTGACCTGTTTTTTAGCTTCTTGCTTTATTGGGTACTGCCTTTGTGCAGTAGGTTCATGTTTCAGATGTATTTTATGGTGAGGTGAATCCTCATCCCATCCTACATGATTTTTATATAATGCTGGGGCCTGGGCCACTGCCCATTTCCTGGCATATGTATATTTTAGATTTATTGGAATATGGTTGGAGAAGGCAGGCATAATAATGTCCTCGCCATGTGGGCACTCCCTGACAAATTGTGGTGGCCAGTCCTTTTCTGCTAGAAGTATGTCATAGCCCTTTGATAGTCTTTCCCAAAAAAGTGCTTTCACCTGTCTAGGTCTGTCTCCCTCCATCCGGAGTGTTATTTCATATAACTTTTGTGGAGTACTAACCCTGGTGTCTACAGTTTCTACTGTGATGTACTCATTCAAGTCCACTATCTCCAGAAGTTCCCTCAGGTTCTGGCGAACTATTGTGACTTCTGCTGCACTGTCCAGCATGGTCTGAGCCCATTCTCCGTTCTTGAGTTGTGTTCTCAGTATTCTCGGCATGTCTAATCTTTAGACCTGCTACTTTCTTTTTGGAGAATTGAGGTTTTGATTTAGTTTTTGGTGCGTGTTTGTCGTCTTTCGATTTCACGCGTTCTTCTCTGTGTTCCGATCGTCCTCTTCTTTCCGAAGTCTGTGATGAGATCTGAAAGGGACGAGAGGAACGTGTATCAGTATCTTGATACCTATCAGGTTTTCTCAAATTATCCCTATTCCTGAGGTTATACCTCCTTTCAGAGGGCTCCTGTTGAGGAGACCTACCTCGGGATTGAGAACGTTTTTCGTTTGAAATTTGTTTATTAGTTTCCCACTTCTTTTTAGAAGATGTAGGAGTTTGTTTAATTGAGTCCTTCTCAGGACTTTCAGATAGCTTCGGCTTCACTGGTCTTCCACCCAAACTATCTCTGCCTAATTCTGCATAAGATTGTTCTATTATTCTGGGTAGCTCAGTTTGATGTTCTGTAACATCGAATTCCCTCAATTTTTGGCGGATCGCAACTGCTGCTGCCTCCCCTTTAATATTAGATAATATTATTGTTGAGACCGGGTCGAAATTTTTCAGTAATTTCATACCTAAATTTAGAGCAGGCTCTGCCCCGTATTCGTTTTGAATTTGTTTGAGGACATCAGGTATTACCGCAATTGACGGAATGCCATGTGTTTTAGTATAGATTGCAGCAAAGACTGAGCCCCAAGTGGTGCAGTCTTCCAGTTGTGGTGTGATCCCCATTGGTAAACCGATTGTTAGGATTCTGTGTTTCTCATACGGGCTAGTATTTGGAAATACTGCTTCGATTTGAGTAATTTTTTGAGCTATCCAGAACGGAATTTGCTCACGTTTTGTGGTCATTTTACCCATGACTGCGTATAGAGTCTGTGGTGTAATTTTTAGTGTAGTCCCCTGATGAGGGGTCTGATTTGGCAGTGTGTATGGTGGTTGGACTGTGAGAGTCTGCATGACATATTGGACCAATTGTCTGTAAATTTTTATTAACTCTGTGAGTTGAGTAAGTAAATCCTCATCTGACATCTCTTCATTGTCAGGATGAGGTGTGTAGCTGGCTAGAATCGGCCATGTTGCTCCTGGTCTACCTAGTGGACCGAGCCTAGTAATGTTTTTGTGATGTTTTAGGGCGCCTTTAAACCAGAGCTGATGCTCCTGGTATGTTAATGGAATTTCTATATCCTCGAAAGGAATGTATTCCTCTGGTAGATCATCTTCTTTGTAGAAGTGAAATGTGTGTGATATTGGATTGCATTCAGGAAGTATTACCCATGAATAGAATACCTCTGTCTGAAAGGATTCATGTGCCTCTATCACGAAAACTGCTCTACCTCCTCTCGGTGGTAGGCCATGTTTTATAAGTTTTAGAGTGATGGCTCTTCTTAAGTTTTGAGCGATGTCTATGACAGCCTCCTCGGTTTCATTTAAACCGGTAAAGTTAAAAACTGCTGCTTGGGCTGTATCAGCCGCAGCTCCACCGTTCTCGGTGTTATTTTCATTTTCAGGCATTTTGTTTGTTTGAAAAATGTAGAACAAGTTTCAAGGAAACAAAGATAAGGTGCACAATATTTTGGAACACTGTATCCTTCAACGTTGAGCAAACCAAACAGCTAATATATAGGGTACTTCCTATGTAGCCGTGGTGGATACTGAACCCTGCCCACTCCAGACGTCTTTTGGAGTATATGGGTAGGGGTTTTGAGAGAAAAAGCACGGCTGAGTTACTCAGTATCTAACGTTGAATTACCGCCTTACCAAACCGTTGGGCGCCATGTAGTGTAGCTCCTATTTCCCTAATAGGCTCTGCGCATTGGAATAATATATCCTATAGGTTTGACATAGGACTAAGGTCAGTATGTCCCTATCGAGTATATTAAACTTAATTACTTGTGCCAGCTAGCTCAGAGGCCACTAGAAACTCCTTGACAACAAGAAGGGAGTAGTTTCTGGCAGCCGCAAAACATGACCACTATGTTTCCCTTTAGAATCAAAACATGTCCCAGAGTCGTGGAAACAATAGATAACTATTTCACTCAGCTCAATCGTGCATGCTTAGTTTTCTCCAAGTTTACACAGAAAGAAATAGACGGGCGTTTTCAATAAAAGATTTATTGAACAGTCTTGTTTCTGGTGTAAGTTAAATGTGCTGTTATGATCACAAGACAGTATGCGAGATAAATAATGTACAGGGTGAGCAGTAGAAATAAATAATACTGCGATAGCATTATCTTTTAGCGTATATTCACATACATAAATAACATGAGCTAAAAATGCGAGTACTCATACGATGCGTTTCTAATCTAGTTCTACCCCAATGTACCTAACCTAACCTAGGTGTAGGGAGAGGTATGAAGTAGGTGAAGTATTCCTTACTATGGTATACTAAGAGTATGTTAAGCCTAGTATGCCTAGTATGCTTAGTATGCCAAGAGTCCCTCTAGGTTCTAGTCTGCTCCATACCTGAAGAATGAGAGAGGTAGGAATCTTTTTGCCAGACTCGAACTCCAACACCCCGCAAGGGAAGTCAGATCACTGGAAGCTGGATTCTCTGCGTGCAGGGATGACAGCGTCTTCTCAGTGCGTCAGGCCGGGATACGGGCTCCTCTGAAGTCGAGGTCTCCTCTAGTTTACAAGTGCTAGGGAAGGTATATTTATACCTGAGAGTACCTAGGAATGTTTAGTATTGACGTGAGTCGGATAGCGAAAGACGTCATGAATGAACCCCTAAGGAATAACGGTTCATACATAATATATGAGTCCTTGAAGAAATCAATAGTCCTGGACTAGGGAAACTCCCGCAGCCTAAGGGTCTGTTCTTCACGTACTCATAGTGACGTTAGGGTGGACGGATGTCGGAGACCATGCCTGTATTTGGAGTGCATGGTTTAATGCCTAAATAAGGCCTGGGATTTTATGCCTATATAAGGACAGGGTGAATTGTGCCTATATAAGGACATGATACTAGTAAGCCCGATATGGACACCCTAAGAGGAATACAACAGTGGGTCAGGGAAGCTTTTTCCCTCTCCAACCCCGTCTGGCGAATGGTCGCCTGCTTATTGGCCACAGCAGTGTTTCTCATAAGTTGACCCCCAATAGTCGCCTTCGCCGTGGCTCTTAGTCCTCTGTGAGAGTCCACTGAGTTTCTGTTGTCCAACAGATACGTGTACACATGAGCTTTCAGTTGTGATTTGCCCTGAGGGGTGCTCTATCGTTGTATAGTCATGCGCCACGGTTTGCAGCCCGGGGAGACCAAGCCCGCATCAAGGGACAGGAGGACCGGGGAGTGGTCAGACAATTCCGCTTCCAGAATTCGAGACTCTCTGACGAGTGCACCGGTTCTCTGGGAGATAAGGAAGTAATCCAATCTGAAGAGCGTGCCATGGACCGAGGAAACAAAAGTATACTCTGTATCCAATGGGTGGCTGAGGCACCAGTGATCTACCAATCCTTGACCCAACAGGGCTCTGTCCGTGTCATTGCCTTTATCCTGGGGGCTTTTTCTGTCCAGAACCATGTCCCAGGCGAGATTCCAGTCTCCACAGATAACGTACTGCGAAGCCCCGATCTCTACGAGTAGACTGTTCAAGTGAACGAAGAAGGGGTGTTTCGCCCCAGTCGAGGCGTATATAGATTCCACACAAAGGGAACTGTCCCCTAGATGCAGTTTGACAAACCTGCCTAGCGCCAGCACAGGCACCCTTGCGCCATGTTGCAAGGGTTCCTGAACTGCAGGGGTGATTGTTTATGTGCAGGAAAGGACACCTTCCTGCACATAAACAATCTTTAAAGGTGATTTGCTGTGTGTATGTGTGCTGCAGAATGCAGCACACATAAAAATAGCAGCATACGAGGAGAAATTAATAATTTTACCTGGCCTTACTCTTTGGCACTGCCCCATCCTTGTAAATATGGTGCGGCGTCAAAAAGTAATGGGTGTTGCAGTGGAACGGCCACAGCAACACCCATTGCCTGCCCCTTTGCCGCAGCGGACTGCTGCGGTAAGGGGCATATTTACAAGGTAGCGTTAAGCCACGCTAAGGGGCTTAATGCCACCTTATAAATATGGGGTAGAGAGCAACGCCACCGGAGCGTCAGAAAAAGTGACGCTCCGGTGGCGTTAGGGGCTTGTAAATATGCCCCCTTGTTTCTTATGCTTGGCGATGTAGAGTTTTGCTTCTCATGGAGCAGTTTTTTGTAGAACTTGCATGCTTGGGACCGAGGCACCAAAGACCTGCATTATGTGGGTCTGGGATAGACATTTGCTTGCAACACATGTGGCATCTTGGTTTAACCTACTGTGGTTTGGGGGAGATCTGGGGGAGACACCCTTGCACACTGAAAATATTTTGGTTAAAAACTTTCTAAAAAGTGGAAGATAAGTTCCAGATCCGTGCTGCGGGGCGAGAACAAAGAAGAGGTGATGTTAGCGTGCAGGGGTTGACGCCTATAAGTGGCTCAATGTCATCATATAGAGAGGTGGGATGGAGTGGTGAAAGAGATTGGTGCCAAGAGCTACTGAAACTGTTTCCGGGTCAAGTCTGGCACCTGGTGAGATTCACAAGATGAGAAATCTGTGGGTACAAGTGTTCATTTAAACACATGCTCTCAATTAGCATACATGAAATACATCACATGTCCATGTGCAAAGCACATATTCACCCCTTGAGGCATCTTGGCACTAAAAGGTGTGTATTGTTACCCAACTCAATGCTAGTCATTTTATCAAACCTTGGAATGATGAAAGGCTGAGTGTACCTTCCTGGGTTCGAACCATTGGCCATGAGGTCAAAAACAGGCTTTCGGAGGAGCTGTGTTGGTTCATGGAGCCACCAGATCCAGCCAATGACCAAGAGAAATAATGATGCATGGATGATTGAATTATTGTAGAGAAAGATGCAGCGCCAGAAAAGACCCTAGCACAAGAAAAGGAACCCATATTCGTCTAAGCACTACATGTTATTATGCAATGTATTCTAAGCACTGAATTTTGCCAGAACTATTTCATTTCCGTTAATATCAGACTATCCTGAGTACATCAGTACATAACTATTAATAATTAAATATCCCATGGCAACGATCGCGTCTGAGACTACAAGTCCTCGCACACTGCACTATGCATTAATTATTGTGTTGGACTGTACTGCTGTTTGTACAGCACTTTTTATGACCCCTGTGAGCCCAGAGCACTTTCTGGCGGTCCCAGTGCTTTGTGAATGAAGCTCTTCACCCTGTACAAAAAGGTTCAAACCTGATGTTTTCAATGATTAATTACGTGTTTATTAGTAACCCCGGCATCAGTAAACATAAAGCTGTTAATAATCCTGAATATATATACACCTGCCTTTAAAGTTACAGGAAGGTTTTATGCTAATCAATCGAGAGGGATTGGCAGGATCATTCTTATCTGACTTGCTGATACCTGAATTATCTGTATTGATTAGGCCGGGTTACCTAGAGGATCGCCATTGTCACTCCATTGATAAAACAACTTATCAGACACATTAAAATAGTTCGATTCATATATTTTGTGAGACGGCATCACTTGTTATGAAAGTCAGCCATAGCAAGTGTTTTATATCATTCTAATTATCGGTCAGGTTGAAAACGTAAAATGCTCAAAGAATTATTCAAGCATAGCTCTAAATCAGCATATCAGCGCCTTGCTGACATCATCGTGGATGTATGAGTTGGGCTAAAACCAGGGGTGGGCAGAACTCATGGAGTATTTCTCCGCGGAGTTCCGCGAAGTCACCCAAAAACTCTGAGAGACTCCGCGGAGTTCAGCGAGCAGCAGAGTTGTGGCACGCCGCTCTTCTCGTGCTGATTTTTAGTGCCGGGAGCTTGTCCCTCTCTGTAAAATCCACGTGAACGGCACCATGCCGCGCCCCAGAGAGTGCTGCTTCTTTTTGCCGCTCAAGTAGATTTTCTATTTGAGCAGCAGCTTTCTCATCTCGAGCGGTAACGACCTGCCGCGACCGCCCGCATTGAGAAATCTTGCCAGCAGGCAGTCTAGTGCTTGAGCTTCTCACTGGAGCTCGCCAACTTACTGTTGGCGAGCTGCATGCAACAAAAAACTCTGCCACACAGTGGTTGGCGGAGTTTTTCCGAAACTGGAGCGCGGAGAGGGCAAAACTCCACAAACTCCGCCAGAGGAGAGGACTTTACCGCTCAACCCTAGCTGAAATCTACCCTCTAGAACATGGGTACTCACAAACTTTCTCTCCGGGGCCAAATTTACAGTGTGGTTCGTGGCTGAGGGCCGCACCGGTGGGGGCGGGGTCAGTGGGGGAGGGGGCGGGGATAGAGCAAGAAAAAAAAACTGTGACCATGAGGTTGAACACAGGCCCCTGCAGCGGACCCCTTCGTCCACTGAGCCACCAGACCCGGCATGCACACATCTATCTATCTCTCTATTTCTCTCTCTATCTCTCTCTCTATCTCTCTCTCTAGCTATCTCTATCTCTTGCTATCTCTATCTCTCTCTCTATCTGTCTCTAGCTATCTCTATCTATCTATCTATCTATCTATCTCTCTCTCTCTCTCTCTCTCTCTCTCTCTATCTCTCTCTATCTCTCTGTCTCTATGTCTCTATCTCTATGTCTCTATCTTCTATGTCTCTATCTTCTATGTCTCTATCTTCTATCTCTCTATCTGTCTATGTCTCTATCTGTCTATGTCTCTATCTATGTCTCTATCTGTCTCTGTCTCTATCTGTCTCTGTCTCTCTCTATCTGTCTCCGTCTGTCCCTGTCTCTGTCTGTCCCTGTCTCTGTCTGTCCCTGTCTCTGTCTGTCCCTGTCTCTATCTGTCCCTGTCTCTATATGTCCCTTTCTCTGTCTGTCCCTGTCTGTATCTGTCTGTCCCTGTCTCTATCTGTCTGGCCCTGTCCCTATCTGTATGTCCCTGTCCCTATCTGTCTGTCCCTGTCTCTATCTGTCTGTCCCTGTCCCTATCTGTCTGTACCTATCTGTCTGTCCCTGTCTCTATCTGTCTGTCCCTGTCTCTGTCTCTATCTTTCTGTCCCTGTCTCTGTCTGTCCCTGTCTCTATCTGTCTGTCCCTGTCTCTGTTTGTCCCTGTCTCCGTCTCGATCTGTCTGTCCCTGTCTCCGTTTGTCCCTGTCTCTGTCTCTGTCTGTCTGTCCCTGTCCATCCTGTCCGTCCTTGTCTCTGTCTGTCTCTGTCTGTCCCTGTCTCTATCTCTGTCTCTAGCTCTGTCCCTGTCTGTCCCTGTCTCTGTCTCTATCAGTCTCTCTGTCTCTATCTATCTCTGCGCCTCTATCTGTCTCTGCGCCTCTATCTGTCTTTGTCCAAACTAGAAAGCTTCCCAAAAGGCCCTTTTTAAAAGTCAGCTGTGAAAGCGCTTACAGCTGACTTTATAAAGGGTCTTTTGGGAAGCTTTCCGAAGGTGCCCTGACGTCACAGAGACGGCAGTAAACACAGAAGATGGCCGCAGGAGCATACATAGTGAATACCTATTTAATACGTATTCACTACGTATGCTCCTGCCGTCATCTTCTGTGTTTACTGCCGGCCGTGGACACTGCAAGGCACGGTCCGTGGGCCGCCAATGAAGGCCTGCCGGGCCGCTGGCGGCCCGCGGGCCGTACTATGAGTACCAAGGCTCTAGAAGAGCAATCATTAAAAAGTCACTGGATCGGAGGACACTCGAGTTGCTGTCTTATTGCTGGAGAACAATACGGGCCTTTTTTTAATTGGCTATTCGCTCCTAACGTTCTTCAAATACAAAATCTCAAAACTTTACATGCACCATTTACATTTTGCCCATTAGATAGGAGTTGGCTTTTGAATGAGTTGAATTTCCGGAGAACTTTTGAAAGAGATTTTAAAATAAAACTTGCAAGGTAGCTTGGTCTCGAGCCTGGACTAATGCTCCCATGCAGGGATCCATGTTTGACCTTGTGGTCACAGGTCCACTCAGCCTTTCATCCTTCCGAGATGATAAAACGTGTATCGTTGGGATGTGTAACGATAAACATCTGTTTGTTATTCAGAGTCAAGCTGCCCTTCTGGGTGAATGTGTCCTATACCAATGCTTATCTTATTCCAGACTCATGCCTAAAGATTTAATTTAGATAACTGTTAGCAGCTAAAGAAAGACTGGGCTTTCTCCACAGAAGGGAGTTTAATAACTTCAAGCACTGATAGAAAAAAGTTCTCATTAATCAGTGGGTGGTTGTTAAGAATGACTCACTAAAGACTTTGGCCAATATTTATAATTGTTTCACTCAACACAGCAAGATACCTTGCTGCGTTGTGCTGCGTGAAAGAGAGAGGGCAGGAATGCGCCGTATCTTTTAGGATACGGCGCATTTCTGCTCTCTGAGTGAGCGGGCGCGCTTCTGGCTTCCTAGCGCCATGCAGGCACCCTTGCACCATGGTGCAAGGGTGCCTGCGATGCTGGCAGGATTGCTTTTGTGCAGGAAGGGGCACCTTTCTGCACAAAAACAATCCTTTGAGGCTTTTTACTCTTTCTACATGTGCTGCCGAATGCAGCACACATAGAAAGAGGAATAAACAATCCTTTGAGGCTTTTTACTCTTTCTACATGTGCTGCCGAATGCAGCACACATAGAAAGAGGAATAAACAATCCTTTGAGGCTTTTTACTCTTTCTACATGTGCTGCCGAATGCAGCACACATAGAAAGAGGAATAAACGAGGAGAAATAAAGATATTTCTCCTCGTTATACATCGTTAAGCATAGCATTTTGACGCATTCCCAGGTGTACGACCCATGATAAATCTAGGAATAAATCAAAATCCATGGGTGAATGTTTAGGAACACCCATGCTCCAGCATGGAATACCTCCCTGGGGCAGAGAGACGCAAGCCCGCGTCTTGCGCGGCCTTGCGGTACTCCAGATATACCAAGATATGCAGGGCCACGCAAGGCAGACTTGCATGGCTTAGTATATCTCATTCTAGGGTTTGTGTCACGCTTGCACCCCTTTGAGAATCAGTGACATTCTCAGCATCCTCTGCAGGTTCGGACGACTAAGACCCCCAGGAGGGCCCAAGTAACATCAACACACACCCAGGGCAGCCTTTTGTAGCTCGAGGCCACAGAGGCCATGGAAGAAGCAGACCCTGGCACCAATATCCAGGCGAACGCAAACAAGGAGGAACATTACAGATGAGGCCCCGGGGGCCATAACTTCACTCACACAGGCAGGGTCTACCAACACACAGCGACTCCCAATGTTCAACCAATGCTAACATATTGTTTCTTCTGCAGAGATTTCACTTCTACGAAAGGGCTTTCCTATCTTATACCAGAAAGATCTGATTTTTTTGCTATTAACACCGAACTACTACAGATCTTCTGCAGAATAACACTTTAGCTTTTCTTCCAAGAGAGGAAAGATCCCATGAATGGCTCTGCCACGGGCTTGAAGCTCCCTGCACTTTTTGGTGCGCAGTCAAAATATCGATTTTTTTTTATATCGAACTACACTAATATCGAGTTTTTAATATCGTAGGGACAGAATATCGATGTCAAGAATATCGGTGACCAGAATATCGACCTTAAGGTAAGTAATATCGTTTTTTTTATCTCGAAGTAATATCGAAGTAAGTAATATCGTTAGCAAAATATCGTTGTTAATAATATCGATATTTATATTAGTGTTATGTATTTTAGTATGTATTTTATATGTATGTTTAACATTTTTTGTAATGTATTTTTATTCTTTTTAAATATATGTATTAAATGTTTAGAAATTAGTAATTTTTTTAAAGTAAATTTTGCGTTTTAATATCAGAGCGGGTTGTGGGTTTATAGGGGAATAGGGTGGGAAGTAATTTAATTATAATTAATTAATTAATATGTTTTTATTTATTGTTATTGATTATTAATTTATTGTTAATTAATTATTAATTGGCAAGTAATTTTTTTAATTGATTAATTTCCCATTATATTAAGTATAATTAAAAAAATGTTATTTATTGTTATTGCTAATTAATTTATTGTTAATTAATTATTAATTGGTAATTACTTTTTAATAATTGATTAGTTGGTAATTAAATTAATTATGTTAATTTTTATGTGTAGTGGGTTGTGGGTTTATAGGGGAATAGGGTGGGAAGTAATTTAATTATAATTAATGAATTAATATTTTTTTATTTATTGTTATTGATAATTAATGTATTGTTAATTAATTATTAATTGGTAATTAGTTTTTATTAATTGATTAATTTATAATTATATTAATTATAACAAATTTTTTACTCTATTTTATTTATTGTTATTGTTAATTAATGTATTGTTAATTTATTATTAATTGGTAATTATTTTTTATTAATTGATTAATTGTTAATTACATTAATTGTGTTCTTTTTTATGTGTAGCGGGTTGTGTGTTTATGGGGGAATAGGGTGGGAAGTAATTTAATATTATTTAAGTAAATATTAATTTAATTTTATGGGTATTTATTATTAATTTTATAGTTAATTAATTATTATGTTATTTATTTTACAAAAATTATTTAATTAATAAGTATGTTAATTTAACCCCTACGCTATCCAACACTTTCCCTACTGTTGCACTCACTGGAGTGGGAATAGTAATTTTTACCCCTACGCTATCCAACACTTTCCCTACTGTTGCACTCCCTGGAGTGGGAATAGTAATTTTAATCCCTACGCTATCCAGCACTTTCCCTACTGTTGCACTCACTGGAGTGGGAATAGTAATTTAAACCCCTACGCTACCCAACACTTTCCCTACTGTTGCTCTCCCTGGAGTGGGAATAGAAATTTTTACCCCTACGCTATCCAACACTTTCCCTTCTGTTGCACTCACTGGAGTGGAAATAGTAATTTTTACCCCTACGCCATCCAACACTTTCCCTACTGTTGCACTCCCTGGAGTGGGAGTAGTAATTTTAACCCCTACGCTATCCAACACTTTCCCTACTGTTGCACTCACTGGAGTGGGAATAGTAATTTTTACCCTACGCCATCCAACACTTTCCCTACTGTTGTAGTCCCTGGAGTGGGAATAGTAATTTTAACCCCTACGCTATCCAACACTTCCCCTACTGTTGCACTCACTGGAGTGGGAATAGTAATGTTTACCCCTACGCTATCCAACACTTTCCCTACTGTTGCACTCCCTGGAGTGGGAATAGTAATTTTAACCCCTACGCTATCCAACACTTTCCCTACTGTTGCACTCACTGGAGTGGGAATAGTAATTTAAACCCCTACGCTACCCAACACTTTCCCTACTGTTGCTCTCCCTGGAGTGGGAATAGAAATTTTTACCCCTACGCTATCCAACACTTTCCCTTCTGTTGCACTCACTGGAGTGGAAATAGTAATTTTTACCCCTACGCCATCCAACACTTTCCCTACTGTTGCACTCCCTGGAATGGGAGTAGTAATTTTAACCCCTACGCTATCCAACACTTTCCCTACTGTTGCACTCACTGGAGTGGGAATAGTAATTTTTACCCCTACGCCATCCAACACTTTCCCTACTGTTGTACTCCCTGGAGTGGGAATAGTAATTTTAACCCCTACGCCATCCAACACTTTCCCTACTGTTGCACTCACTAGAGTGGGAATAGTAATTTTGACCCCTACGCTACCGAACACTTTCCCTACTGTTGCACTCACTGGAGTGGGAATAGAAATTTTTACCCCTACGCTATCCAACACTTTCCCTACTGTTGCACTCCCTGGAGTGGGAATAGAAATTTTTACCCCTACGCTATCCAATACTTTCCCTTCTGTTGCACTCACTGGAGTGGAAATAGTAAATTTTACCCCTACGCTATCCAACACTTTCCCTACTGTTGCACTCACTGGAGTTGGAATAGTAATTTTTACCCCTACGCCATCCAACACTTTCCCTACTGTTGCACTCACTGGAGTGGGAATAGTAATTTTTACCCCTACGCCATCCAACACTTTCCCTACTGTTGCACTCCCTGGAGTGGGAATAGTAATTTTAACCCCTACACTATCCAACACTTTCCCTACTGTTGCACTCACTGGAGTGGGAATAGTAATTTTTACCCCTACGCTACCCAACACTTTCCCTACTGTTGCACTCACTGGAGTGGGAATAGTAATTTTTACCCCTACGCTATCCAACACTTTCCCTACTGTTGCACTCCCTGGAGTGGGAATAGAAATTTTTACCCCTACGCTATCCAACACTTTCCCTTCTGTTGCACTCACTGGAGTGGAAATAGTAATTTTTACCCCTACGCTATCCAACACTTACCCTACTGTTGCACTCACTGGAGTGGGAATAGTAATTTTTACCCCTACACCATCCAACACTTTCCCTACTGTTGCACTCACTGGAGTGGGAATAGTAATTTTTACCCCTACGCCATACAACACTTTCCCTACTGTTGCACTCACTGGAGTGGGAATAGTAATTTTTACCCCTACGCCATCCAACACTTTCCCTACTGTTGCACTCCCTGGAGTGGGAATAGTATTTTTAACCCCTACGCTATCCAACACTTTCCCTACTGTTGCACTCACTGGAGTGGGAATACTAATTTTTACCCCTAAGCTATCCAACACTTTCCCTACTGTTGCACTCACTGGGGTGGGAATAGTAATTTTTACCACTACGCCATCCAACACTTTCCCTACTGTTGCACTCACTGGAGTGGGAATAGTAATTTTTACCCCTACGCTATCCAACACTTTCCCTACTGTTGCACTCCCTGGAGTGGGAATAGTAATTTTAACCACTACGCTACCCAACACTTTCCCTACTGTTGCACTCACTGAAGTGGGAATAGTAATTTTTACCCCTACGCTACCCAACACTTTCCCTACTGTTGCACTCACTGGAGTGGGAATAGTAATTTTTAACCCTACGCTATCCAACACTTTCTCTACTGTTGCACTCACTGGAGTGGGAATAGTAATTGGGAATAGTAATTTTTACCCCTACGCTATCCAACACTTTCCCTACTGTTGCACTCACTGGAGTGGGAATAGTAATTTTTACCCCTACGCTATCCAACACTTTCCCTACTGTTGCACTCACTGGAGTGGGAATAGTAATTTTAACCCCTACGCTATCCAACACTTTCCCTACTGTTGTACTCCCTGGAGTGGGAATAGTAATTTTAACCCCTACGCTATCCAACACTTTCCCTACTGTTGCACTCACTGGAGTGGGAATAGTAATTTTTACACCTACGCTACCCAACACTTTCCCTACTGTTGCACTCACTGGAGTGGGAATAGTAATTTTTACCCCTACGCCATCCAACACTTTCCCTACTGTTGCACTCACTGGAGTGGGAATAGTAATTTTTACCCCTACGCCATCCAACACTTTCCCTACTGTTGCACTCACTGGAGTGGGAATAGTAATTTTTACCCCTATGCTATCCAACACTTTCCCTACTGTTGCACTCCCTGGAGTGGGAATAGTAATTTTAACCCCTACGCTATCCAACACTTCCCCTACTGCTGCACTCACTGGAGTGGGAATAGTAATTTTTACCCCTAAGCTATCCAACACTTTCCCTACTGTTGCACTCACTGGAGTGGGAATAGTAATTTTTACCCCTACGCCATCCAACACTTTCCCTACTGTTGCACTCCCTGGAGTGGGAATAGTAATTTTTACCCCTACGCTATCCAACACTTTCCCTACTGTTGCACTCCCTGGAGTGGGAATAGAAATTTTTACCCCTACGCTATCCAACACTTTCCCTTCTGTTGCACTCACTGGAGTGGAAATAGTAATTTTTACCCCTACGCTAGCCAACACTTTCCCTACTGTTGCACTCACTGGAGTGGGAATAGTAATTTTTACCCCTACGCCATCCAACACTTTCCCTACTGTTGCACTCCCTGGAGTGGGAATAGTAATTTTTACCCCTACGCTATCCAACACTTTCCCTACTGTTGCACTCCCTGGAGTGGGAATAGAAATTTTTACCCCTACGCTATCCAACTCTTTCCCTTCTGTTGCACTCACTGGAGTGGAAATAGTAATTTTTACCCCTACGCCATCCAACACTTTCACTACTGTTGCACTCACTGGAGTGGGAATAGTAATTTTTACCCCTACGCCATCCAACACTTTCCCTACTGTTGCACTCACTGGAGTGGGAATAGTAATTTTTACCCCTGCGCTATCCAACACTTTCCCTACTGTTGCACTCCCTGGAGTGGGAATAGTAATTTTAACCCCTACGCTATCCAACACTTTCCCTACTGTTGCACTCACTGGAGTGGGAATAGTAATTTTTACCCCTAAGCTATCCAACACTTTCCCTACTGTTGCACTCACTGGAGTGGGAATAGTAATTTTTACCCCTACGCCATCCAACACTTTCCCTACTGTTGCACTCCCTGGAGTGGGAATAGTAATTTTAACCCCTACGCCATCCAACACTTTCCCTACTGTTGCACTCACTAGAGTGGGAATAGTAATTTTGACCCCTACGCTACCCAACACTTTCCCTACTGTTGCACTCACTGGAGTGGGAATAGAAATTTTTACCCCTACGCTATCCAACACTTTCCCTACTGTTGCACTCCCTGGAGTGGGAATAGAAATTTTTACCCCTACGCTATCCAACACTTTCCCTTCTGTTGCACTCACTGGAGTGGAAATAGTAATTTTTACCCCTACGCTATCCAACACTTTCCCTACTGTTGCACTCACTGGAGTTGGAATAGTAATTTTTACCCCTACGCAATCCAACACTTTCCCTACTGTTGCACTCACTGGAGTGGGAATAGTAATTTTTACCCCTACGCTATCCAACACTTTCCCTACTGTTGCACTCCCTGAAGTGGGAATAGTAATTTTAACCCCTACGCTATCCAACACTTTCCCTACTGTTGCACTCACTGGAGTGGGAATAGTAATTTTTACCCCTACGCTACCCAACACTTTCCCTACTGTTGCACTCACTGGAGTGGGAATAGTAATTTTTACCCGTACGCTATCCAACACTTTCCCTACTGTTGCACTCCCTGGAGTGGGAATATAAATTTTTACCCCTACGCTATCCAACACTTTCCCTTCTGTTGCACTCACTGGAGTGGAAATAGTCATTTTTACCCCTACGCTATCCAACACTTTCCCTACTGTTGCACTCACTGGAGTGGGAATAGTAATTTTTACCCCTACGCCATCCAACACTTTCCCTACTGTTGCACTCACTGGAGTGGGAATAGTAATTTTTACCCCTACGCCATCCAACACTTTCCCTACTGTTGCACTCACTGGAGTGGGAATAGTAATTTTTACCCCTAAGCTATCCAACACTTTCCCTACTGTTGCACTCCCTGGAGTGGGAATAGTAATTTTAACCCCTACGCTATCCAACACTTTCCCTACTGTTGCACTCACTGGAGTGGGAATAGTAATTTTTACCCCTAAGCTATCCAACACTTTCCCTACTGTTGCACTCACTGGGGTGGGAATAGTAATTTTTATCCCTACGCCATCCAACACTTTCCCTACTGTTGCACTCACTGGAGTGGGAATAGTAATTTTTACCCCTAAGCTATCCAACACTTTCCCTACTGTTGCACTCCCTGGAGTGGGAATAGTAATTTTAACCACTACGCTACCCAACACTTTCCCTACTGTTGCACTCACTGAAGTGGGAATAGTAATTTTTACCCCTACGCTACCCAACACTTTCCCTACTGTTGCACTCACTGGAGTGGGAATAGTAATTTTTACCCCTACGCTATCCAACACTTTCCCTACTGTTGCACTCACTGGAGTGGGAATAGTAATTGGGAATAGTAATTTTTACCCCTACGCTATCCAACACTTTCCCTACTGTTGCACTCACTGGAGTGGGAATAGTAATTTTTACCCCTACGCCATCCAACACTTTCCCTACTGTTGTACTCCCTGGAGTGGGAATAGTAATTTTAACCCCTACGCCATCCAACACTTTCCCTACTGTTGCACTCACTAGAGTGGGAATAGTAATTTTGACCCCTACGCTACCGAACACTTTCCCTACTGTTGCACTCACTGGAGTGGGAATAGACATTTTTACCCCTACGCTATCCAACACTTTCCCTACTGTTGCACTCCCTGGAGTGGGAATAGAAATTTTTACCCCTACGCTATCCAATACTTTCCCTTCTGTTGCACTCACTGGAGTGGAAATAGTAATTTTACCCCTACGCTATCCAACACTTTCCCTACTGTTGCACTCACTGGAGTTGGAATAGTAATTTTTACCCCTACGCCATCCAACACTTTCCCTACTGTTGCACTCACTGGAGTGGGAATAGTAATTTTTACCCCTACGCCATCCAACACTTTCCCTACTGTTGCACTCCCTGGAGTGGGAATAGTAATTTTAACCCCTACGCTATCCAACACTTTCCCTACTGTTGCACTCACTGGAGTGGGAATAGTAATTTCTACCCCTACGCTACCCAACACTTTCCCTACTGTTGCACTCACTGGAGTGGGAATAGTCATTTTTACCCCTACGCTATCCAACACTTTCCCTACTGTTGCACTCCCTGGAGTGGGAATAGAAATTTTTACCCCTACGCTATCCAACACTTTCCCTTCTGTTGCACTCACTGGAGTGGAAATAGTAATTTTTACCCCTACGCTATCCAACACTTTCCCTACTGTTGCACTCACTGGAGTGGGAATAGTAAGTTTTACCCCTACGCCATCCAACACTTTCCCTACTGTTGCACTCACTGGAGTGGGAATAGTAATTTTTACCCCTACGCCATCCAACACTTTCCCTACTGTTGCACTCACTGGAGTGGGAATAGTAATTTTTACCCCTACGCCATCCAACCCTTTCCCTACTGTTGCACTCCCTGGAGTGGGAATAGTAATTTTAACCCCTACGCTATCCAACACTTTCCCTACTGTTGCACTCACTGGAGTGGGAATACTAATTTTTACCCCTAAGCTATCCAACACTTTCCCTACTGTTGCACTCACTGGGGTGGGAATAGTAATTTTTACCACTACGCCATCCAACACTTTCCCTACTGTTGCACTCACTGGAGTGGGAATAGTAATTTTTACCCCTACGCTATCCAACACTTTCCCTACTGTTGCACTCCCTGGAGTGGGAATAGTAATTTTAACCACTACGCTACCCAATACTTTCCCTACTGTTGCACTCACTGGAGTGGGAATAGTAATTTTTACCCCTACGCTATCCAACACTTTCCCTACTGTTGCACTCACTGGAGTGGGAATAGTAATTTTAACCCCTACGCTATCCAACACTTTCCCTACTGTTGTACTCCCTGGAGTGGGAATAGTAATTTTAACCCCTTCGCTATCCAACACTTTCCCTACTGTTGCACTCACTGGAGTGGGAATAGTAATTTTTACACCTACGCTACCCAACACTTTCCCTACTGTTGCACTCACTGGAGTGGGAATAGTAATTTTTACCCCTACACTATCCAAAACTTTCCCTACTGTTGCACTCCCTGGAGTGGGAATAGAAATTTTTACCCCTACGCTATCCAACACTTTCCCTTCTGTTGCACTCACTGGAGTGGAAATAGTAATTTTTACCCCTACGCCATCCAACACTTTCCCTACTGTTGCACTCACTGGAGTGGGAATAGTAATTTTTACCCCTACGCCATCCAACACTTTCCCTACTGTTGCACTCACTGGAGTGGGAATAGTAATTTTTACCCCTATGCTATCCAACACTTTCCCTACTGTTGCACTCCCTGGAGTGGGAATAGTAATTTTAACCCCTACGCTATCCAACACTTCCCCTACTGTTGCACTCACTGGAGTGGGAATAGTAATTTTTACCCCTAAGCTATCCAACACTTTCCCTACTGTTGCACTCACTGGAGTGGGAATAGTAATTTTTACCCCTACGCCATCCAACACTTTCCCTACTGTTGCACTCCCTGGAGTGGGAATAGTAATTTTTACCCCTACGCTATCCAACACTTTCCCTACTGTTGCACTCCCTGGAGTGGGAATAGAAATTTTTACCCCTACGCTATCCAACACTTTCCCTTCTGTTGCACTCACTGGAGTGGAAATAGTAATTTTTACCCCTACGCTATCCAACACTTTCCCTACTGTTGCACTCACTGGAGTGGGAATAGTAATTTCTACCCCTACGCTACCCAACACTTTCCCTACTGTTGCACTCACTGGAGTGGGAATAGTCATTTTTACCCCTACGCTATCCAACACTTTCCCTACTGTTGCACTCCCTGGAGTGGGAATAGAAATTTTTACCCCTACGCTATCCAACACTTTCCCTTCTGTTGCACTCACTGGAGTGGAAATAGTAATTTTTACCCCTACGCTATCCAACACTTTCCCTACTGTTGCACTCACTGGAGTGGGAATAGTAAGTTTTACCCCTACGCCATCCAACACTTTCCCTACTGTTGCACTCACTGGAGTGGGAATAGTAATTTTTACCCCTACGCCATCCAACACTTTCCCTACTGTTGCACTCACTGGAGTGGGAATAGTAATTTTTACCCCTACGCCATCCAACCCTTTCCCTACTGTTGCACTCCCTGGAGTGGGAATAGTAATTTTAACCCCTACGCTATCCAACACTTTCCCTACTGTTGCACTCACTGGAGTGGGAATACTAATTTTTACCCCTAAGCTATCCAACACTTTCCCTACTGTTGCACTCACTGGGGTGGGAATAGTAATTTTTACCACTACGCCATCCAACACTTTCCCTACTGTTGCACTCACTGGAGTGGGAATAGTAATTTTTACCCCTACGCTATCCAACACTTTCCCTACTGTTGCACTCCCTGGAGTGGGAATAGTAATTTTAACCACTACGCTACCCAATACTTTCCCTACTGTTGCACTCACTGGAGTGGGAATAGTAATTTTACCCCTACGCTATCCAACACTTTCCCTACTGTTGCACTCACTGGAGTGGGAATAGTAATTTTAACCCCTACGCTATCTAACACTTTCCCTACTGTTGTACTCCCTGGAGTGGGAATAGTAATTTTAACCCCTACGCTATCCAACTTTTTCCCTACTGTTGCACTCACTGGAGTGGGAATAGTAATTTTTACACCTACGCTACCCAACACTTTCCCTACTGTTGCACTCACTGGAGTGGGAATAGTAATTTTTACCCCTACACTATCCAAAACTTTCCCTACTGTTGCACTCCCTGGAGTGGGAATAGAAATTTTTACCCCTACGCTATCCAACACTTTCCCTTCTGTTGCACTCACTGGAGTGGAAATAGTAATTTTACCCCTACGCCATCCAACACTTTCCCTACTGTTGCACTCACTGGAGTGGGAATAGTAATTTTTACCCCTACGCCATCCAACACTTTCCCTACTGTTGCACTCACTGGAGTGGGAATAGTAATTTTTACCCCTATGCTATCCAACACTTTCCCTACTGTTGCACTCCCTGGAGTGGGAATAGTAATTTTAACCCCTACGCTATCCAACACTTCCCCTACTGTTGCACTCACTGGAGTGGGAATAGTAATTTTACCCCTAAGCTATCCAACACTTTCCCTACTGTTGCACTCACTGGAGTGGGAATAGTAATTTTTACCCCTACGCCATCCAACACTTTCCCTACTGTTGCACTCCCTGGAGTGGGAATAGTAATTTTTACCCCTACGCTATCCAACACTTTCCCTACTGTTGCACTCCCTGGAGTGGGAATAGAAATTTTTACCCCTACGCTATCCAACACTTTCCCTTCTGTTGCACTCACTGGAGTGGAAATAGTAATTTTTACCCCTACGCTATCCAACACTTTCCCTACTGTTGCACTCACTGGAGTGGGAATAGTAATTTTTACCCCTACGCCATCCAACACTTTCCCTACTGTTGCACTCCCTGGAGTGGGAATAGTAATTTTACCCCTACACTATCCAACACTTTCCCTACTGTTGCACTCCCTGGAGTGGGAATAGAAATTTTTACCCCTACGCTATCCAACTCTTTCCCTTCTGTTGCACTCACTGGAGTGGAAATAGTAATTTTTACCCCTACGCCATCCAACACTTTCCCTACTGTTGCACTCACTGGAGTGGGAATAGTAATTTTTACCCCTACGCCATCCAACACTTTCCCTACTGTTGCACTCACTTGAGTGGGAATAGTAATTTTTACCCCTGCGCTATCCAACACTTTCCCTATTGTTGCACTCCCTGGAGTGGGAATAGTAATTTTAACCCCTACGCTATCCAACACTTTCCCTACTGTTGCACTCACTGGAGTGGGAATAGTAATTTTTACCCCTAAGCTATCCAACACTTTCCCTACTGTTGCACTCACTGGAGTGGGAATAGTAATTTTTACCCCTACGCCATCCAACACTTTCCCTACTGTTGCACTCCCTGGAGTGGGAATAGTAATTTTAACCCCTACGCCATCCAACACTTTCCCTACTGTTGCACTCACTAGAGTGGGAATAGTAATTTTGACCCCTACGCTACCCAACACTTTCCCTACTGTTGCACTCACTGGAGTGGGAATAGAAATTTTTACCCCTACGCTATCCAACACTTTCCCTACTATTGCACTCCCTGGAGTGGGAATAGTAATTTTAACCCCTACGCTATCCAACACTTTCCCTACTGTTGCACTCACTGGAGTGGGAATACTAATTTTTACCCCTAAGCTATCCAACACTTTCCCTACTGTTGCACTCACTGGGGTGGGAATAGTAATTTTTACCACTACGCCATCCAACACTTTCCCTACTGTTGCACTCACTGGAGTGGGAATAGTAATTTTTACCCCTACGCTATCCAACACTTTCCCTACTGTTGCACTCCCTGGAGTGGGAATAGTAATTTTAACCACTACGCTACCCAATACTTTCCCTACTGTTGCACTCACTGGAGTGGGAATAGTAATTTTTACCCCTACGCTATCCAACACTTTCCCTACTGTTGCACTCACTGGAGTGGGAATAGTAATTTTAACCCCTACGCTATCCAACACTTTCCCTACTGTTGTACTCCCTGGAGTGGGAATAGTAATTTTAACCCCTTACGCTATCCAACACTTTCCCTACTGTTGCACTCACTGGAGTGGGAATAGTAATTTTTACACCTACGCTACCCAACACTTTCCCTACTGTTGCACTCACTGGAGTGGGAATAGTAATTTTTACCCCTACACTATCCAAAACTTTCCCTACTGTTGCACTCCCTGGAGTGGGAATAGAAATTTTTACCCCTACGCTATCCAACACTTTCCCTTCTGTTGCACTCACTGGAGTGGAAATAGTAATTTTTACCCCTACGCCATCCAACACTTTCCCTACTGTTGCACTCACTGGAGTGGGAATAGTAATTTTTACCCCTACGCCATCCAACACTTTCCCTACTGTTGCACTCACTGGAGTGGGAATAGTAATTTTTACCCCTATGCTATCCAACACTTTCCCTACTGTTGCACTCCCTGGAGTGGGAATAGTAATTTTAACCCCTACGCTATCCAACACTTCCCCTACTGTTGCACTCACTGGAGTGGGAATAGTAATTTTTACCCCTAAGCTATCCAACACTTTCCCTACTGTTGCACTCACTGGAGTGGGAATAGTAATTTTTACCCCTACGCCATCCAACACTTTCCCTACTGTTGCACTCCCTGGAGTGGGAATAGTAATTTTTACCCCTACGCTATCCAACACTTTCCCTACTGTTGCACTCCCTGGAGTGGGAATAGAAATTTTTACCCCTACGCTATCCAACACTTTCCCTTCTGTTGCACTCACTGGAGTGGAAATAGTAATTTTTACCCCTACGCTATCCAACACTTTCCCTACTGTTGCACTCACTGGAGTGGGAATAGTAATTTCTACCCCTACGCTACCCAACACTTTCCCTACTGTTGCACTCACTGGAGTGGGAATAGTCATTTTTACCCCTACGCTATCCAACACTTTCCCTACTGTTGCACTCCCTGGAGTGGGAATAGAAATTTTTACCCCTACGCTATCCAACACTTTCCCTTCTGTTGCACTCACTGGAGTGGAAATAGTAATTTTTACCCCTACGCTATCCAACACTTTCCCTACTGTTGCACTCACTGGAGTGGGAATAGTAAGTTTTACCCCTACGCCATCCAACACTTTCCCTACTGTTGCACTCACTGGAGTGGGAATAGTAATTTTTACCCCTACGCCATCCAACACTTTCCCTACTGTTGCACTCACTGGAGTGGGAATAGTAATTTTTACCCCTACGCCATCCAACCCTTTCCCTACTGTTGCACTCCCTGGAGTGGGAATAGTAATTTTAACCCCTACGCTATCCAACACTTTCCCTACTGTTGCACTCACTGGAGTGGGAATACTAATTTTTACCCCTAAGCTATCCAACACTTTCCCTACTGTTGCACTCACTGGGGTGGGAATAGTAATTTTTACCACTACGCCATCCAACACTTTCCCTACTGTTGCACTCACTGGAGTGGGAATAGTAATTTTTACCCCTACGCTATCCAACACTTTCCCTACTGTTGCACTCCCTGGAGTGGGAATAGTAATTTTAACCACTACGCTACCCAATACTTTCCCTACTGTTGCACTCACTGGAGTGGGAATAGTAATTTTTACCCCTACGCTATCCAACACTTTCCCTACTGTTGCACTCACTGGAGTGGGAATAGTAATTTTAACCCCTACGCTATCCAACACTTTCCCTACTGTTGTACTCCCTGGAGTGGGAATAGTAATTTTAACCCCTTCGCTATCCAACACTTTCCCTACTGTTGCACTCACTGGAGTGGGAATAGTAATTTTTACACCTACGCTACCCAACACTTTCCCTACTGTTGCACTCACTGGAGTGGGAATAGTAATTTTTACCCCTACACTATCCAAAACTTTCCCTACTGTTGCACTCCCTGGAGTGGGAATAGAAATTTTTACCCCTACGCTATCCAACACTTTCCCTTCTGTTGCACTCACTGGAGTGGAAATAGTAATTTTTACCCCTACGCCATCCAACACTTTCCCTACTGTTGCACTCACTGGAGTGGGAATAGTAATTTTTACCCCTACGCCATCCAACACTTTCCCTACTGTTGCACTCACTGGAGTGGGAATAGTAATTTTTACCCCTATGCTATCCAACACTTTCCCTACTGTTGCACTCCCTGGAGTGGGAATAGTAATTTTAACCCCTACGCTATCCAACACTTCCCCTACTGTTGCACTCACTGGAGTGGGAATAGTAATTTTTACCCCTAAGCTATCCAACACTTTCCCTACTGTTGCACTCACTGGAGTGGGAATAGTAATTTTTACCCCTACGCCATCCAACACTTTCCCTACTGTTGCACTCCCTGGAGTGGGAATAGTAATTTTTACCCCTACGCTATCCAACACTTTCCCTACTGTTGCACTCCCTGGAGTGGGAATAGAAATTTTTACCCCTACGCTATCCAACACTTTCCCTTCTGTTGCACTCACTGGAGTGGAAATAGTAATTTTTACCCCTACGCTATCCAACACTTTCCCTACTGTTGCACTCACTGGAGTGGGAATAGTAATTTTTACCCCTACGCCATCCAACACTTTCCCTACTGTTGCACTCCCTGGAGTGGGAATAGTAATTTTTACCCCTACACTATCCAACACTTTCCCTACTGTTGCACTCCCTGGAGTGGGAATAGAAATTTTTACCCCTACGCTATCCAACTCTTTCCCTTCTGTTGCACTCACTGGAGTGGAAATAGTAATTTTACCCCTACGCCATCCAACACTTTCCCTACTGTTGCACTCACTGGAGTGGGAATAGTAATTTTTACCCCTACGCCATCCAACACTTTCCCTACTGTTGCACTCACTTGAGTGGGAATAGTAATTTTTACCCCTGCGCTATCCAACACTTTCCCTATTGTTGCACTCCCTGGAGTGGGAATAGTAATTTTAACCCCTACGCTATCCAACACTTTCCCTACTGTTGCACTCACTGGAGTGGGAATAGTAATTTTTACCCCTAAGCTATCCAACACTTTCCCTACTGTTGCACTCACTGGAGTGGGAATAGTAATTTTTACCCCTACGCCATCCAACACTTTCCCTACTGTTGCACTCCCTGGAGTGGGAATAGTAATTTTAACCCCTACGCCATCCAACACTTTCCCTACTGTTGCACTCACTAGAGTGGGAATAGTAATTTTGACCCCTACGCTACCCAACACTTTCCCTACTGTTGCACTCACTGGAGTGGGAATAGAAATTTTTACCCCTACGCTATCCAACACTTTCCCTACTATTGCACTCCCTGGAGTGGGAATAGAAATTTTTACCCCTACGCTATCCAACATTTTCCCTTCTGTTGCACTCACTGGAGTGGAAATAGTAATTTTTACCCCTACGCTATCCAACACTTTCCCTACTGTTGCACTCACTGGAGTTGGAATAGTAATTTTTACCCCTACGCCATCCAACACTTTCCCTACTGTTGCACTCACTGGAGTGGGAATAGTAATTTTTACCCCTACGCTATCCAACACTTTCCCTACTGTTGCACTCCCTGAAGTGGGAATAGTAATTTTAACCCCTACGCTATCCAACACTTTCCCTACTGTTGCACTCACTGGAGTGGGAATAGTAATTTTTACCCCTACGCTACCCAACACTTTCCCTACTGTTGCACTCACTGGAGTGGGAATAGTAATTTTTACCCGTACGCTATCCAACACTTTCCCTACTGTTGCACTCCCTGGAGTGGGAATATAAATTTATACCCCTACGCTATCCAACACTTTCCCTTCTGTTGCACTCACTGGAGTGGAAATAGTCATTTTTACCCCTACGCTATCCAACACTTTCCCTACTGTTGCACTCACTGGAGTGGGAATAGTAATTTTTACCCCTACGCCATCCAACACTTTCCCTACTGTTGCACTCACTGGAGTGGGAATAGTAATTTTTACCCCTATGCCATCCAACACTCTCCCTACTGTTGCACTCACTGGAGTGGGAATAGTAATTTTTACCCCTACGCTATCCAACACTTTCCCTACTGTTGCACTCCCTGGAGTGGGAATAGTAATTTTAACCCCTACGCTATCCAACACTTTCCCTACTGTTGCACTCACTGGAGTGGGAATAGTAATTTTTACCCCTAAGCTATCCAACACTTTCCCTACTGTTGCACTGACTGGAGTGGGAATAGTAATTTTTACCACTAAGCTATCCAACACTTTCCCTACTTTTGCACTCCCTGGAGTGGGAATAGTAATTTTAACCACTACGCTATCCACCACTTTCCCTACTGTTGCACTCACTGGAGTGGGAATAGTAATTTTTACCCCTACGCTACCCAACACTTTCCCTACTGTTGCACTCACTGGAGTGGGAATAGTAATTTTTACCCGTACGCTATCCAACACTTTCCCTACTGTTGCACTCCCTGGAGTGGGAATATAAATTTTTACCCCTACGCTATCCACCACTTTCCCTACTGTTGCACTCACTGGAGTGGGAATAGTAATTTTTACCCCTACGCTACCCAACACTTTCCCTTCTGTTGCACTCACTGGAGTGGAAATAGTAATTTTTACCCCTACGCTATCCAACACTTTCCCTACTGTTGCACTCACTGGAGTGGGAATAGTAATTTTTACCCCTACGCCATCCAACACTTTCCCTACTGTTGCACTCACTGGAGTGGGAATAGTAATTTTTACCCCTACGCCATCCAACACTTTCCCTACTGTTGCACTCACTGGAGTGGGAATAGTAATTTTTACCCCTACGCTATCCAACACTTTCCCTACTGTTGCACTCCCTGGAGTGGGAATAGTAATTTTAACCCCTTCGCTATCCAACACTTTGCCTACTGTTGCACTCACTGGAGTGGGAATAGTAATTTTTACCCCTACGCCATCCAACACTTTCTCTACTGTTGTACTCCCTGGAGTGGGAATAGTAATTTTAACCCCTACGCCATCCAACACTTTCCCTACTGTTGCACTCACTAGAGTGGGAATAGTAATTTTGACCCCTACGCTACCGAACACTTTCCCTACTGTTGCACTCACTGGAGTGGGAATAGAAATTTTTACCCCTATGCTATCCAACACTTTCCCTACTGTTGCACTCCCTGGAGTGGGAATAGAAATTTTTACCCCTACGCCATCCAACACTTTCCCTACTGTTGCACTCACTGGAGTGGAAATAGTAATTTTTACCCCTACGCTATCCAACACTTTCCCTACTGTTGCACTCACTGGAGTTGGAATAGTAATTTTTACCCCTATGCCATCCAACACTTTCCCTACTGTTGCACTCACTGGAGTGGGAATAGTAATTTTTACCCCTACGCCATCCAACACTTTCCCTACTGTTGCACTCCCTGGAGTGGGAATAGTAATTTTAACCCCTACGCTATCCAACACTTTCCCTACTGTTGCACTCACTGGAGTGGGAATAGTCATTTCTACCCCTACGCTACCCAACACTTTCCCTACTGTTGCACTCACTGGAGTGGGAATAGTAATTTTTACCCCTACGCTATCCAACACTTTCCCTACTGTTGCACTCCCTGGAGTGGGAATAGAAATTTTTACCCCTATGCTATCCAACACTTTCCCTTCTGTTGCACTCACTGGAGTGGAAATAGTAATTTTTACCCCTACGCTATCCAACACTTTCCCTACTGTTGCACTCACTGGAGTGGGAATAGTAATTTTTACCCCTACGCCTATCCAACACTTTCCCTACTGTTGCACTCACTGGAGTGGGAATAGTAATTTTTACCCCTACGCCATCCAACACTTTCCCTACTGTTGCACTCACTGGAGTGGGAATAGTAATTTTTACCCCTACGCCATCCAACACTTTCCCTACTGTTGCACTCCCTGGAGTGGGAATAGTAATTTTAACCCCTACGCTATCCAACACTTTCCCTACTGTTGCACTCACTGGAGTGGGAATACTAATTTTTACCCCTAAGCTATCCAACACTTTCCCTACTGTTGCACTCACTGGGGTGGGAACAGTAATTTTTACCACTACGCCATCCAACACTTTCCCTACTGTTGCACTCACTGGAGTGGGAATAGTAATTTTTACCCCTACGCTATCCAACACTTTCCCTACTGTTGCACTCCCTGGAGTGGGAATAGTAATTTTAACCACTACGCTACCCAACACTTTCCCTACTGTTGCACTCACTGAAGTGGGAATAGTAATTTTTACCCCTACGCTACCCAACACTTTCCCTACTGTTGCACTCACTGGAGTGGGAATAGTAATTTTTAACCCTACGCTATCCAACACTTTCCCTACTGTTGCACTCACTGGAGTTTCGAATAGTAATTGGGAATAGTAATTTTTACCCCTACGCTATCCAACACTTTCCCCTACTGTTGCACTCACTGGAGTGGGAATAGTAATTTTTACCCCTATGCTATCCAACACTTTCCCTACTGTTGCACTCACTGGAGTGGGAATAGTAATTTTAACCCCTACGCTATCCAACACTTTCCCTACTGTTGCACTCCCTGGAGTGGGAATAGTAATTTTAACCCCTACGCTATCCAACACTTTCCCTACTGTTGCACTCACTGGAGTGGAAATAGTAATTTTTACCCCTACGCCATCCAACACTTTCCCTACTGTTGCACTCACTGGAGTGGGAATAGTAATTTTTACCCCTACGCCATCCAACACTTTCCCTACTGTTGCACTCACTGGAGTGGGAATAGTAATTTTTACCCCTATGCTATCCAACACTTTCCCTACTGTTGCACTCCCTGGAGTGGGAATAGTAATTTTAACCCCTACGCTATCCAACACTTTCCCTACTGTTGCACTCACTGGAGTGGGAATAGTAATTTTTACCCCTAAGCTATCCAACACTTTCCCTACTGTTGCACTCACTGGAGTGGGAATAGTAATTTTTACCCCTACGCTATCCAACACTTTCCCTACTGTTGCACTCACTGGAGTGGGAATAGTAATTTTACCCCTACGCTATCCAACACTTTCCCTACTGTTGCACTCCCTGGAGTGGGAATAGTAATTTTTACCCCTACGCTATCCAACACTTTCCCTACTGTTGCACTCCCTGGAGTGGGAATAGAAATTTTTACCCCTACGCTATCCAACTCTTTCCCTTCTGTTGCACTCACTGGAGTGGAAATAGTAATTTTTACCCCTACGCCATCCAACACTTTCCCTACTGTTGCACTCACTGGAGTGGGAATAGTAATTTTTACCCCTACGCCATCCAACACTTTCCCTACTGTTGCACTCACTGGACTGGGAATAGTAATTTTACCCCTACGCTATCCAACACTTTCCCTACTGTTGCACTCCCTGGAGTGGGAATAGTAATTGTAACCCCTACGCTATCCAACACTTTCCCTACTGTTGCACTCACTGGAGTGGGAATAGTAATTTTTACCCCTAAGCTATCCAACACTTTCCCTACTGTTGCACTCACTGGAGTGGGAATAGTAATTTTTACCCCTACGCCATCCAACACTTTCCCTACTGTTGCACTCCCTGGAGTGGGAATAGTAATATTAACCCCTACGCCATCCAACACTTTCCCTACTGTTGCACTCACTA
Organism: Calotriton arnoldi; assembly: GCA_963921515.1. Lineage (NCBI taxonomy): Eukaryota > Metazoa > Chordata > Amphibia > Caudata > Salamandridae > Calotriton > Calotriton arnoldi. The sequence goes on from CAWUFW010000053.1 coordinate 2,499,223, forward strand.
GAGTGGGAATAGTAATTTTGACCCCTACGCTACCCAACACTTTCCCTACTGTTGCACTCACTGGAGTGGGAATAGTAATTTTTACCCCTACGCTATCCAACACTTTCCCTACTGTTGCACTCACTGGAGTGGGAATAGTAATTTTTACCCCTACGCTACCCAACACTTTCCCTACTGTTGCACTCACTGGAGTGGGAATAGTAATTTTTACCCGTACGCTATCCAACACTTTCCCTACTGTTGCACTCCCTGGAGTGGGAATATACATTTTTACCCCTACGCTATCCAACACTTTCCCTTCTGTTGCACTCACTGGAGTGGAAATAGTCATTTTTACCCCTACGCTATCCAACACTTTCCCTACTGTTGCACTCACTGGAGTGGGAATAGTAATTTTTACCCCTTCGCCATCCAACACTTTCCCTACTGTTGCACTCACTGGAGTGGGAATAGTAATTTTTATCCCTACGCCATCCAACACGTTCCCTACTGTTGCACTCACTGGAGTGGGAATAGTAATTTGTACCCCTACGCTATCCAACACTTTCCCTACTGTTGCACTCCCTGGAGTGGGAATAGTAATTTTAACCCCTACGCTATCCAACACTTTCCCTACTGTTGCACTCACTGGAGTGGGAATAGTAATTTTTACCCCTAAGCTATCCAACACTTTCCCTACTGTTGCACTCACTGGGGTGGGAATAGTAATTTTTATCCCTACGCCATCCAACACTTTCCCTACTGTTGCACTCACTGGAGTGGGAATAGTAATTTTTACCCCTAAGCTATCCAACACTTTCCCTACTGTTGCACTCCCTGGGGTTACTGTTGCACTCACTGGAGTGGGAATAGTAATTTTTACCCCTAAGCTATCCAACACTTTCCCTACTGTTGCACTCCCTGGAGTGGGAATAGTAATTTTAACCACTACGCTACCCAACACTTTCCCTACTGTTGCACTCACTGAAGTGGGAATAGTAATTTTTACCCCTACGCTACCCAACACTTTCCCTACTGTTGCACTCACTGGAGTGGGAATAGTAATTTTTACCCCTACGCTATCCAACACTTTCCCTACTGTTGCACTCCCTGGAGTGGGAATAGTAATTTTAACCCCTACGCTATCCAACACTTCCCCTACTGTTGCACTCACTGGAGTGAGAATAGTAATTTTTACCCCTAAGCTATCCAACACTTTCCCTACTGTTGCACTCACTGGAGTGGGAATAGTAATTTTTACCCCTACGCCATCCAACACTTTCCCTACTGTTGCACTCCCTGGAGTGGGAATAGTAATTTTTACCCCTACGCTATCCAACACTTTCCCTACTGTTGCACTCCCTGGAGTGGGAATAGAAATTTTTACCCCTACGCTATCCAACACTTTCCCTTCTGTTGCACTCACTGGAGTGGAAATAGTAATTTTTACCCCTACGCTATCCAACACTTTCCCTACTGTTGCACTCCCTGGAGTGGGAATAGTAATTTTTACCCCTACACTATTCAACACTTTCCCTACTGTTGCACTCCCTGGAGTGGGAATAGAAATTTTTACCCCTACGCTATCCAACTCTTTCCCTTCTGTTGCACTCACTGGAGTGGAAATAGTAATTTTTACCCCTACGCCATCCAACACTTTCCCTACTGTTGCACTCACTGGAGTGGGAATAGTAATTTTTACCCCTACGCCATCCAACACTTTCCCTACTGTTGCACTCACTTGAGTGGGAATAGTAATTTTTACCCCTGCGCTATCCAACACTTTCCCTACTGTTGCACTCCCTGGAGTGGGAATAGTAATTTTAACCCCTACGCTATCCAACACTTTCCCTACTGTTGCACTCACTGGAGTGGGAATAGTAATTTTTACCCCTAAGCTATCCAACACTTTCCCTACTGTTGCACTCACTGGAGTGGGAATAGTAATTTTTACCCCTACGCCATCCAACACTTTCCCTACTGTTGCACTCCCTGGAGTGGGAATAGTAATTTTAACCCCTACGCCATCCAACACTTTCCCTACTGTTGAGCTCACTAGAGTGGGAATAGTAATTTTGACCCCTACGCTACCCAACACTTTCCCTACTGTTGCACTCACTGGAGTGGGAATAGAAATTTTTACCCCTACGCTATCCAACACTTTCCCTACTGTTGCACTCCCTGGAGTGGGAATAGAAATTTTTACCCCTACGCTATCCAACATTTTCCCTTCTGTTGCACTCACTGGAGTGGAAATAGTAATTTTTACCCCTACGCTATCCAACACTTTCCCTACTGTTGCACTCACTGGAGTTGGAATAGTAATTTTTACCCCTACGCCATCCAACACTTTCCCTACTGTTGCACTCACTGGAGTGGGAATAGTAATTTTTACCCCTACGCTATCCAACACTTTCCCTACTGTTGCACTCCCTGAAGTGGGAATAGTAATTTTAACCCCTACGCTATCCAACACTTTCCCTACTGTTGCACTCACTGGAGTGGGAATAGTAATTTTTACCCCTACGCTACCCAACACTTTCCCTACTGTTGCACTCACTGGAGTGGGAATAGTAATTTTTACCCGTACGCTATCCAACACTTTCCCTACTGTTGCACTCCCTGGAGTGGGAATATAAATTTATACCCCTACGCTATCCAACACTTTCCCTTCTGTTGCACTCACTGGAGTGGAAATAGTCATTTTTACCCCTACGCTATCCAACACTTTCCCTACTGTTGCACTCACTGGAGTGGGAATAGTAATTTTTACCCCTACGCCATCCAACACTTTCCCTACTGTTGCACTCACTGGAGTGGGAATAGTTATTTTTACCCCTACGCCATCCAACACTCTCCCTACTGTTGCACTCACTGGAGTGGGAATAGTAATTTTTACCCCTACGCTATCCATCACTTTCCCTACTGTTGCACTCCCTGGAGTGGGAATAGTAATTTTAACCCCTACGCTATCCAACACTTTCCCTACTGTTGCACTCACTGGAGTGGGAATAGTAATTTTTACCCCTAAGCTATCCAACACTTTCCCTACTGTTGCACTCACTGGAGTGGGAATAGTAATTTTTACCACTAAGCTATCCAACACTTTCCCTACTTTTGCACTCCCTGGAGTGGGAATAGTAATTTTAATCACTACGCTATCCACCACTTTCCCTACTGTTGCACTCACTGGAGTGGGAATAGTAATTTTTACCCCTACGCTACCCAACACTTTCCCTACTGTTGCACTCACTGGAGTGGGAATAGTAATTTTTACCCGTACGCTATCCAACACTTTCCCTACTGTTGCACTCCCTGGAGTGGGAATATACATTTTTACCACTACGCTATCCAACACTTTCCCTTCTGTTGCACTCACTGGAGTGGAAATAGTCATTTTTACCCCTACGCTATCCAACACTTTCCCTACTGTTGCACTCACTGGAGTGGGAATAGTAATTTTTACCCCTACGCCATCCAACACTTTCCCTACTGTTGCACTCACTGGAGTGGGAATAGTAATTTTTACCCCTACGCCATCCAACACTTTCCCTACTGTTGCACTCACTGGAGTGGGAATAGTAATTTTTACCCCTACGCTATCCAACACTTTCCCTACTGTTGCACTCCCTGGAGTGGGAATAGTAATTTTAACCCCTACGCTATCCAACACTTTCCCTACTGTTGCACTCACTGGAGTGGGAATAGTAATTTTTACCCCTACGCCATCCAACACTTTCTCTACTGTTGTACTCCCTGGAGTGGGAATAGTAATTTTAACCCTACGCCATCCAACACTTTCCCTACTGTTGCACTCACTAGAGTGGGAATAGTAATTTTGACCCCTACGCTACCGAACACTTTCCCTACTGTTGCACTCACTGGAGTGGGAATAGAAATTTTTACCCCTACGCTATCCAACACTTTCCCTACTGTTGCACTCCCTGGAGTGGGAATAGAAATTTTTACCCCTACGCTATCCAATACTTTCCCTTCTGTTGCACTCACTGGAGTGGAAATAGTAATTTTTACCCCTACGCTATCCAACACTTTCCCTACTGTTGCATTCACTGGAGTTGGAATAGTAATTTTTACCCCTACGCCATCCAACACTTTCCCTACTGTTGCACTCACTGGAGTGGGAATAGTAATTTTTACCCCTACGCCATCCAACACTTTCCCTACTGTTGCACTCCCTGGAGTGGGAATAGTAATTTTAACCCCTACGCTATCCAACACTTTCCCTACTGTTGCACTCACTGGAGTGGGAATAGTAATTTCTACCCCTACGCTACCCAACACTTTCCCTACTGTTGCACTCACTGGAGTGGGAATAGTAATTTTTACCCCTACGCTATCCAACACTTTCCCTACTGTTGCACTCCCTGGAGTGGGAATAGAAATTTTTACCCCTACGCTATCCAACACTTTCCCTTCTGTTGCACTCACTGGAGTGGAAATAGTAATTTTTACCCCTACGCTATCCAACACTTTCCCTACTGTTGCACTCACTGGAGTGGGAATAGTAATTTTTACCCCTACGCCATCCAACACTTTCCCTACTGTTGCACTCACTGGAGTGGGAATAGTAATTTTTACCCCTACGCCATCCAACACTTTCCCTACTGTTGCACTCACTGGAGTGGGAATAGTAATTTTTACCCCTACGCCATCCAACACTTTCCCTACTGTTGCACTCCCTGGAGTGGGAATAGTAATTTTAACCCCTACGCTATCCAACACTTTCCCTACTGTTGCACTCACTGGAGTGGGAACACTAATTTTTACCCCTAAGCTATCCAACACTTTCCCTACTGTTGCACTCACTGGGGTGGGAATAGTAATTTTTACCACTACGCCATCCAACACTTTCCCTAGTGTTGCACCCACTGGAGTGGGAATAGTAATTTTTACCCCTACGCTATCCAACACTTTCCCTACTGTTGCACTCCCTGGAGTGGGAATAGTAATTTTAACCACTACGCTACCCAACACTTTCCCTACTGTTGCACTCACTGAAGTGGGAATAGTAATTTTTACCCCTACGCTACCCAACACTTTCCCTACTGTTGCACTCACTGGAGTGGGAATAGTAATTTTTAACCCTACGCTATCCAACACTTTCTCTACTGTTGCACTCACTGGAGTTTCGAATAGTAATTGGGAATAGTAATTTTTACCCCTACGCTATCCAACACTTTCCCTACTGTTGCACTCACTGGAGTGGGAATAGTAATTTTTACCCCTACGCTATCCAACACTTTCCCTACTGTTGCACTCACTGGAGTGGGAATAGTAATTTTAACCCCTACGCTATCCAACACTTTCCCTACTGTTGTACTCCCTGGAGTGGGAATAGTAATTTTAACCCCTACGCTATCCAACACTTTCCCTACTGTTGCACTCACTGGAGTGGAAATAGTAATTTTTACCCCTACGCCATCCAACACTTTCCCTACTGTTGCACTCACTGGAGTGGGAATAGTAATTTTTACCCCTACGCCATCCAACACTTTCCCTGCTGTTGCACTCACTGGAGTGGGAATAGTAATTTTTACCCCTATGCTATCCAACACTTTCCCTACTGTTGCACTCCCTGGAGTGGGAATAGTAATTTTAACCCCTACGCTATCCAACACTTCCCCTACTGTTGCACTCACTGGAGTGGGAATAGTAATTTTTACCCCTAAGCTATCCAACACTTTCCCTACTGTTGCACTCACTGGAGTGGGAATACTAATTTTTACCCCTACGCCATCCAACACTTTCCCTACTGTTGCACTCCCTGGAGTGGGAATAGTAATTTTTACCCCTACGCTATCCAACACTTTCCCTACTGTTGCACTCCCTGGAGTGGGAATAGAAATTTTTACCCCTACGCTATCCAACACTTTCCCTTCTGTTGCACTCACTGGAGTGGAAATAGTAATTTTTACCCCTACGCTATCCAACACTTTCCCTACTGTTGCACTCACTGGAGTGGGAATAGTAATTTTTACCCCCACGCGATCCAACACTTTCCCTACTGTTGCACTCCCTGGAGTGGGAATAGTAATTTTTACCCCTACGCTATCCAACACTTTCCCTACTGTTGCACTCCCTGGAGTGGGAATAGAAATTTTTACCCCTACGCTATCCAACTCTTTCCCTTCTGTTGCACTCACTGGAGTGGAAATAGTAATTTTTACCCCTATGCCATCCAACACTTTCCCTACTGTTGCACTCACTGGAGTGGGAATAGTAATTTTTACCCCTACGCCATCCAACACTTTCCCTACTGTTGCACTCACTGGACTGGGAATAGTAATTTTTACCCCTGCGCTATCCAACACTTTCCCTACTGTTGCACTCCCTGGAGTGGGAATAGTAATTTTAACCCCTACGCTATCCAACACTTTCCCTACTGTTGCACTCACTGGAGTGGGAATAGTAATTTTTACCCCTAAGCTATCCAACACTTTCCCTACTGTTGCACTCACTGGAGTGGGAATAGTAATTTTTACCCCTACGCCATCCAACACTTTCCCTACTGTTGCACTCCCTGGAGTGGGAATAGTAATTTTAACCCCTACGCCATCCAACACTTTCCCTACTGTTGCACTCACTAGAGTGGGAATAGTAATTTTGACCCCTACGCTACCCAACACATTCCCTACTGTTGGACTCACTGGAGTGGGAATATAAATTTTTACCCCTACGCTATCCAACACTTTCCCTACTGTTGCACTCCCTGGAGTGGGAATAGACATTTTTACCCCTACGCTATCCAACACTTTCCCTTCTGTTGCACTCACTGGAGTGGAAATAGTAATTTTTACCCCTAAGCTATCCAACACTTTCCCTACTGTTGCACTCACTGGAGTTGGAATAGTAATTTTTACCCCTACGCCATCCAACACTTTCCCTACTGTTGCACTCACTGGAGTGGGAATAGTAATTTTTACCCCTACGCTATCCAACACTTTCCCTACTGTTGCACTCCCTGAAGTGGGAATAGTAATTTTAACCCCTACGCTATCCAACACTTTCCCTACTGTTGCACTCACTGAAGTGGGAATAGTAATTTTTACCCCTACGCTACCCAACACTTTCCCTACTGTTGCACTCACTGGAGTGGGAATAGTAATTTTTACCCGTACGCTATCCAACACTTTCCCTTCTGTTGCACTCACTGGAGTGGAAATAGTCATTTTTACCCCTACGCTATCCAACACTTTCCCTACTGTTGCACTCACTGGAGTGGGAATAGTAATTTTTACCCCTACGCCATCCAACACTTTCCCTAATGTTGCACTCACTGGAGTGGGAATAGTAATTTTTACCCCTACGCCATCCAACACTTTCCCTACTGTTGCACTCACTGGAGTGGGAATAGTAATTTTTACCCCTACGCTATCCAACACTTTCCCTACTGTTGCACTCCCTGGAGTGGGAATAGTAATTTTAACCCCTACGCTATCCAACACTTTCCCTACTGTTGCACTCACTGGAGTGGGAATAGTAATTTTTACCCCTAAGCTATCCAACACTTTCCCTACTGTTGCACTCACTTGGGTGGGAATAGTAATTTTTATCCCTACGCCATCCAACACTTTCCTTACTGTTGCACTCACTGGAGTGGGAATAGTAATTTTTACCCCTAAGCTATCCAACACTTTCCTTACTGTTGCACTCCCTGGAGTGGGAATAGTAATTTTAACCACTACGCTACCCAACACTTTCCCTACTGTTGCACTCACTGAAGTGGGAATAGTAATTTTTACCCCTACGCTACCCAACACTTTCCCTACTGTTGCACTCACTGGAGTGGGAATAGTAATTTTTACCCCTACGCTATCCAACACTTTCCCTACTGTTGCACTCACTGGAGTGGGAATAGTAATTGGGAATAGTAATTTTTACCCCTACGCTATCCAACACTTTCCCTACTGTTGCACTCACTGGAGTGGGAATAGTAATTTTTACCCCTACGCCATCCAACACTTTCCCTACTGTTGTACTCCCTGGAGTGGGAATAGTAATTTTAACCCCTACGCCATCCAACACTTTCCCTACTGTTGCACTCACTAGAGTGGGAATAGTAATTTTGACCCCTACGCTATCCAACACTTTCCCTACTGTTGCACTCACTGGAGTTGGAATAGTAATTTTACCCCTACGCCATCCAACACTTTCCCTACTGTTGCACTCACTGGAGTGGGAATAGTAATTTTTACCCCTACGCCATCCAACACTTTCCCTACTGTTGCACTCCCTGGAGTGGGAATAGTAATTTTAACCCCTACGCTATCCAACACTTTCCCTACTGTTGCACTCACTGGAGTGGGAATAGTAATTTCTACCCCTACGCTACCCAACACTTTCCCTACTGTTGCACTCACTGGAGTGGGAATAGTAATTTTTACCCCTACGCTATCCAACACTTTCCCTACTGTTGCACTCCCTGGAGTGGGAATAGAAATTTTTACCCCTACGCTATCCAACACTTTCCCTTCTGTTGCACTCACTGGAGTGGAAATAGTAATTTTTACCCCTACGCTATCCAACACTTTCCCTACTGTTGCACTCACTGGAGTGGGAATAGTAATTTTTACCCCTACGCCATCCAACACTTTCCCTACTGTTGCACTCACTGGAGTGGGAATAGTAATTTTTACCCCTATGCCATCCAACACTTTCCCTACTGTTGCACTCACTGGAGTGGGAATAGTAATTTTTACCCCTACGCCATCCAACACTTTCCCTACTGTTGCACTCCTTGGAGTGGGAATAGTAATTTTAACCCCTACGCTATCCAACACTTTCCCTACTGTTGCACTCACTGGAGTGGGAATACTAATTTTTACCCCTAAGCTATCCAACACTTTCCCTACTGTTGCACTCACTGGGGTGGGAATAGTAATTTTTACCACTACGCCATCCAACACTTTCCCTACTGTTGCACTCACTGGAGTGGGAATAGTAATTTTTACCCCTACGCTATCCAACACTTTCCCTACTGTTGCACTCCCTGGAGTGGGAATAGTAATTTTAACCACTACGGTACCCAACACTTTCCCTACTGTTGCACTCACTGAAGTGGGAATAGTAATTTTTACCCCTACGCTATCCAACACTTTCTCTACTGTTGCACTCACTGGAGTGGGAATAGTAATTGGGAATAGTAATTTTAACCCCTACGCTATCCAACACTTTCCCTACTGTTGCACTCACTGGAGTGGGAATAGTAATTTTTACCCCTACGCTATCCAACACTTTCCCTACTGTTGCACTCACTGGAGTGGGAATAGTAATTTTTACACCTACGCTACCCAACACTTTCCCTACTGTTGCACTCACTGGAGTGGGAATAGTAATTTTTACCCCTACGCTATCCAAAACTTTCCCTACTGTTGCACTCCCTGGAGTGGGAATAGAAATTTTTACCCCTACGCTATCCAACACTTTCCCTTCTGTTGCACTCACTGGAGTGGAAATAGTAATTTTTACCCCTACGCCATCCAACACTTTCCCTACTGTTGCACTCACTGGAGTGGGAATAGTAATTTTTACCCCTACGCTATCCAACACTTTCCCTACTGTTGCACTCACTGGAGTGGGAATAGTAATTTTTACCCCTACGCCATCCAACACTTTCCCTACTGTTGCACTCCCTGGAGTGGGAATAGTAATTTTTACCCCTACGCTATCCAACACTTTCCCTACTGTTGCACTCCCTGGAGTGGGAATAGAAATTTTTACCCCTATGCTATCCAACACTTTCCCTTCTGTTGCACTCACTGGAGTGGAAATAGTAATTTTTACCCCTACGCTATCCAACACTTTCCCTACTGTTGCACTCACTGGAGTGGGAATAGTAATTTTTACCCCTACGCCATCCAACACTTTCCCTACTGTTGCACTCACTGGAGTGGGAATAGTAATTTTTACCCCTACGCTATCCAACACTTTCCCTACTGTTGCACTCCCTGGAGTGGGAATAGTAATTTTAACCCCTACGCTATCCAACACTTTCCCTACTGTTGCACTCACTGGAGTGAGAATAGTAATTTTTACCCCTAAGCTATCCAACACTTTCCCTACTGTTGCACTCACTGGAGTGGGAATAGTAATTTTTACCCCTACGCCATCCAACACTTTCCCTACTGTTGCACTCCCTGGAGTGGGAATAGTAATTTTTACCCCTACGCTATCCAACACTTTCCCTACTGTTGCACTCCCTGGAGTGGGAATAGAAATTTTTACCCCTACGCTATCCAACACTTTCCCTTCTGTTGCACTCACTGGAGTGGAAATAGTAATTTTTACCCCTACGCTATCCAACACTTTCCCTACTGTTGCACTCCCTGGAGTGGGAATAGTAATTTTTACCCCTACACTATCCAACACTTTCCCTACTGTTGCACTCCCTGGAGTGGGAATAGAAATTTTTACCCCTACGCTATCCAACTCTTTCCCTACTGTTGCACTCACTGGAGTGGAAATAGTAATTTTTACCCCTACGCCATCCAACACTTTCCCTACTGTTGCACTCACTGGAGTGGGAATAGTAATTTTTACCCCTACGCCATCCAACACTTTCCCTACTGTTGCACTCACTTGAGTGGGAATAGTAATTTTTACCCCTACGCTATCCAACACTTTCCCTACTGTTGCACTCCCTGGAGTGGGAATAGTAATTTTAACCCCTACGCTATCCAACACTTTCCCTACTGTTGCACTCACTGGAGTGGGAATAGTAATTTTTACCCCTAAGCTATCCAACACTTTCCCTACTGTTGCACTCACTGGAGTGGGAATAGTAATTTTTACCCCTACGCCATCCAACACTTTCCCTACTGTTGCACTCCCTGGAGTGGGAATAGTAATTTTTACCCCTACGCTATCCAACACTTTCCCTACTGTTGCACTCCCTGGAGTGGGAATAGAAATTTTTACCCCTACGCTATCCAACACTTTCCCTTCTGTTGCACTCACTGGAGTGGAAATAGTAATTTTTACCCCTACGCTATCCAACACTTTCCCTACTGTTGCACTCACTGGAGTGGGAATAGTAATTTTTACCCCTACGCGATCCAACACTTTCCCTACTGTTGCACTCCCTGGAGTGGGAATAGTAATTTTTACCCCTACGCTATCCAACACTTTCCCTACTGTTGCACTCCCTGGAGTGGGAATAGAAATTTTTACCCCTACGCTATCCAACTCTTTCCCTTCTGTTGCACTCACTGGAGTGGAAATAGTAATTTTTACCCCTATGCCATCCAACACTTTCCCTACTGTTGCACTCACTGGAGTGGGAATAGTAATTTTTACCCCTACGCCATCCAACACTTTCCCTACTGTTGCACTCACTGGACTGGGAATAGTAATTTTTACCCCTGCGCTATCCAACACTTTCCCTACTGTTGCACTCCCTGGAGTGGGAATAGTAATTTTAACCCCTACGCTATCCAACACTTTCCTTACTGTTGCACTCACTGGAGTGGGAATAGTAATTTTTACCCCTAAGCTATCCAACACTTTCCCTACTGTTGCACTCACTGGAGTGGGAATAGTAATTTTTACCCCTACGCCATCCAACACTTTCCCTACTGTTGCACTCCCTGGAGTGGGAATAGTAATTTTAACCCCTACGCCATCCAACACTTTCCCTACTGTTGCACTCACTAGAGTGGGAATAGTAATTTTGACCCCTACGCTACCCAACACATTCCCTACTGTTGGACTCACTGGAGTGGGAATATAAATTTTTACCCCTACGCTATCCAACACTTTCCCTACTGTTGCACTCCCTGGAGTGGGAATAGACATTTTTACCCCTACGCTATCCAACACTTTCCCTTCTGTTGCACTCACTGGAGTGGAAATAGTAATTTTACCCCTAAGCTATCCAACACTTTCCCTACTGTTGCACTCACTGGAGTTGGAATAGTAATTTTTACCCCTACGCCATCCAACACTTTCCCTACTGTTGCACTCACTGGAGTGGGAATAGTAATTTTTACCCCTACGCTATCCAACACTTTCCCTACTGTTGCACTCCCTGAAGTGGGAATAGTAATTTTAACCCCTACGCTATCCAACACTTTCCCTACTGTTGCACTCACTGAAGTGGGAATAGTAATTTTTACCCCTACGCTACCCAACACTTTCCCTACTGTTGCACTCACTGGAGTGGGAATAGTAATTTTTACCCGTACGCTATCCAACACTTTCCCTTCTGTTGCACTCACTGGAGTGGAAATAGTCATTTTTACCCCTACGCTATCCAACACTTTCCCTACTGTTGCACTCACTGGAGTGGGAATAGTAATTTTTACCCCTACGCCATCCAACACTTTCCCTAATGTTGCACTCACTGGAGTGGGAATAGTAATTTTTACCCCTACGCCATCCAACACTTTCCCTACTGTTGCACTCACTGGAGTGGGAATAGTAATTTTTACCCCTACGCTATCCAACACTTTCCCTACTGTTGCACTCCCTGGAGTGGGAATAGTAATTTTAACCCCTACGCTATCCAACACTTTCCCTACTGTTGCACTCACTGGAGTGGGAATAGTAATTTTTACCCCTAAGCTATCCAACACTTTCCCTACTGTTGCACTCACTTGGGTGGGAATAGTAATTTTTATCCCTACGCCATCCAACACTTTCCTTACTGTTGCACTCACTGGAGTGGGAATAGTAATTTTTACCCCTAAGCTATCCAACACTTTCCTTACTGTTGCACTCCCTGGAGTGGGAATAGTAATTTTAACCACTACGCTACCCAACACTTTCCCTACTGTTGCACTCACTGAAGTGGGAATAGTAATTTTTACCCCTACGCTACCCAACACTTTCCCTACTGTTGCACTCACTGGAGTGGGAATAGTAATTTTTACCCCTACGCTATCCAACACTTTCCCTACTGTTGCACTCACTGGAGTGGGAATAGTAATTGGGAATAGTAATTTTTACCCCTACGCTATCCAACACTTTCCCTACTGTTGCACTCACTGGAGTGGGAATAGTAATTTTTACCCCTACGCCATCCAACACTTTCCCTACTGTTGTACTCCCTGGAGTGGGAATAGTAATTTTAACCCCTACGCCATCCAACACTTTCCCTACTGTTGCACTCACTAGAGTGGGAATAGTAATTTTGACCCCTACGCTATCCAACACTTTCCCTACTGTTGCACTCACTGGAGTTGGAATAGTAATTTTTACCCCTACGCCATCCAACACTTTCCCTACTGTTGCACTCACTGGAGTGGGAATAGTAATTTTTACCCCTACGCCATCCAACACTTTCCCTACTGTTGCACTCCCTGGAGTGGGAATAGTAATTTTAACCCCTACGCTATCCAACACTTTCCCTACTGTTGCACTCACTGGAGTGGGAATAGTAATTTCTACCCCTACGCTACCCAACACTTTCCCTACTGTTGCACTCACTGGAGTGGGAATAGTAATTTTTACCCCTACGCTATCCAACACTTTCCCTACTGTTGCACTCCCTGGAGTGGGAATAGAAATTTTTACCCCTACGCTATCCAACACTTTCCCTTCTGTTGCACTCACTGGAGTGGAAATAGTAATTTTTACCCCTACGCTATCCAACACTTTCCCTACTGTTGCACTCACTGGAGTGGGAATAGTAATTTTTACCCCTACGCCATCCAACACTTTCCCTACTGTTGCACTCACTGGAGTGGGAATAGTAATTTTTACCCCTATGCCATCCAACACTTTCCCTACTGTTGCACTCACTGGAGTGGGAATAGTAATTTTTACCCCTACGCCATCCAACACTTTCCCTACTGTTGCACTCCCTGGAGTGGGAATAGTAATTTTAACCCCTACGCTATCCAACACTTTCCCTACTGTTGCACTCACTGGAGTGGGAATACTAATTTTTACCCCTAAGCTATCCAACACTTTCCCTACTGTTGCACTCACTGGGGTGGGAATAGTAATTTTTACCACTACGCCATCCAACACTTTCCCTACTGTTGCACTCACTGGAGTGGGAATAGTAATTTTTACCCCTACGCTATCCAACACTTTCCCTACTGTTGCACTCCCTGGAGTGGGAATAGTAATTTTAACCACTACGGTACCCAACACTTTCCCTACTGTTGCACTCACTGAAGTGGGAATAGTAATTTTTACCCCTACGCTACCCAACACTTTCCCTACTGTTGCACTCACTGGAGTGGGAATAGTAATTGGGAATAGTAATTTTTACCCCTACGCTATCCAACACTTTCCCTACTGTTGCACTCACTGGAGTGGGAATAGTAATTTTTACCCCTACGCTATCCAACTTTTTCCCTACTGTTGCACTCACTGGAGTGGGAATAGTAATTTTTACACCTACGCTACCCAGCACTTTCCCTACTGTTGCACTCACTGGAGTGGGAATAGTAATTTTTACCCCTACGCTATCCAAAACTTTCCCTACTGTTGCACTCCCTGGAGTGGGAATAGAAATTTTTACCCCTACGCTATCCAACACTTTCCCTTCTGTTGCACTCACTGGAGTGGAAATAGTAATTTTTACCCCTACGCCATCCAACACTTTCCCTACTGTTGCACTCACTGGAGTGGGAATAGTAATTTTTACCCCTACGCCATCCAACACTTTCCCTACTGTTGCACTCACTGGAGTGGGAATAGTAATTTTTACCCCTACGCCATCCAACACTTTCCCTACTGTTGCACTCCCTGGAGTGGGAATAGTAATTTTTACCCCTACGCTATCCAACACTTTCCCTACTGTTGCACTCCCTGGAGTGGGAATAGTAATTTTTACCCCGGTGCTGTCCAACACTTTCCCTACTGTTGCACTCACTGGAGTGGAAATAGTAATTTTTACCCCTACGCTATCCAACACTTTCCCTACTGTTGCACTCACTGGAGTGGGAATAGTAATTTTTACCCCTACGCCATCCAACACTTTCCCTACTGTTGCACTCACTGGAGTGGGAATAGTAATTTTTACCCCTACGCTATCCAACACTTTCCCTACTGTTGCACTCCCTGGAGTGGGAATAGTAATTTTAACCCCTACGCTATCCAACACTTCCCCTACTGTTGCACTCACTGGAGTGAGAATAGTAATTTTTACCCCTAAGCTATCCAACACTTTCCCTACTGTTGCACTCACTGGAGTGGGAATAGTAATTTTTACCCCTACGCCATCCAACACTTTCCCTACTGTTGCACTCCCTGGAGTGGGAATAGTAATTTTTACCCCTACGCTATCCAACACTTTCCCTACTGTTGCACTCCCTGGAGTGGGAATAGAAATTTTTACCCCTACGCTATCCAACACTTTCCCTTCTGTTGCACTCACTGGAGTGGAAATAGTAATTTTTACCCCTACGCTATCCAACACTTTCCCTACTGTTGCACTCCCTGGAGTGGGAATAGTAATTTTTACCCCTACACTATTCAACACTTTCCCTACTGTTGCACTCCCTGGAGTGGGAATAGAAATTTTTACCCCTACGCTATCCAACTCTTTCCCTTCTGTTGCACTCACTGGAGTGGAAATAGTAATTTTTACCCCTACGCCATCCAACACTTTCCCTACTGTTGCACTCACTGGAGTGGGAATAGTAATTTTTACCCCTACGCCATCCAACACTTTCCCTACTGTTGCACTCACTGGAGTGGGAATAGTAATTTTTACCCCTGCGCTATCCAACACTTTCCCTACTGTTGCACTCCCTGGAGTGGGAATAGTAATTTTAACCCCTACGCTATCCAACACTTTCCCTACTGTTGCACTCACTGGAGTGGGAATAGTAATTTTTACCCCTAAGCTATCCAACACTTTCCCTACTGTTGCACTCACTGGAGTGGGAATAGTAATTTTTACCCCTACGCCATCCAACACTTTCCCTACTGTTGCACTCCCTGGAGTGGGAATAGTAATTTTAACCCCTACGCCATCCAACACTTTCCCTACTGTTGCAGCTCACTAGAGTGGGAATAGTAATTTTGACCCCTACGCTACCCAACACTTTCCCTACTGTTGCACTCACTGGAGTGGGAATAGAAATTTTTACCCCTACGCTATCCAACACTTTCCCTACTGTTGCACTCCCTGGAGTGGGAATAGAAATTTTTACCCCTACGCTATCCAACACTTTCCCTTCTGTTGCACTCACTGGAGTGGAAATAGTAATTTTTACCCCTACGCTATCCAACACTTTCCCTACTGTTGCACTCACTGGAGTTGGAATAGTAATTTTTACCCCTACGCCATCCAACACTTTCCCTACTGTTGCACTCACTGGAGTGGGAATAGTAATTTTTACCCCTACGCTATCCAACACTTTCCCTACTGTTGCACTCCCTGAAGTGGGAATAGTAATTTTAACCCCTACGCTATCCAACACTTTCCCTACTGTTGCACTCACTGGAGTGGGAATAGTAATTTTTACCCCTACGCTACCCAACACTTTCCCTACTGTTGCACTCACTGGAGTGGGAATAGTAATTTTTACCCGTACGCTATCCAACACTTTCCCTACTGTTGCACTCCCTGGAGTGGGAATATAAATTTATACCCCTACGCTATCCAACACTTTCCCTTCTGTTGCACTCACTGGAGTGGAAATAGTCATTTTTACCCCTACGCTATCCAACACTTTCCCTACTGTTGCACTCACTGGAGTGGGAATAGTAATTTTTACCCCTACGCCATCCAACACTTTCCCTACTGTTGCACTCACTGGAGTGGGAATAGTTATTTTTACCCCTACGCCATCCAACACTCTCCCTACTGTTGCACTCACTGGAGTGGGAATAGTAATTTTTACCCCTACGCTATCCATCACTTTCCCTACTGTTGCACTCCCTGGAGTGGGAATAGTAATTTTAACCCCTACGCTATCCAACACTTTCCCTACTGTTGCACTCACTGGAGTGGGAATAGTAATTTTTACCCCTAAGCTATCCAACACTTTCCCTACTGTTGCACTCACTGGAGTGGGAATAGTAATTTTTACCACTAAGCTATCCAACACTTTCCCTACTGTTGCACTCCCTGGAGTGGGAATAGTAATTTTAACCACTACGATATCCACCACTTTCCCTACTGTTGCACTCACTGGAGTGGGAATAGTAATTTTTACCCCTACGCTACCCAACACTTTCCCTACTGTTGCACTCACTGGAGTGGGAATAGTAATTTTTACCCGTACGCTATCCAACACTTTCCCTACTGTTGCACTCCCTGGAGTGGGAATATACATTTTTACGCCCTACGCTATCCAACACTTTCCCTTCTGTTGCACTCACTGGAGTGGAAATAGTCATTTTTACCCCTACGCTATCCAACACTTTCCCTACTGTTGCACTCACTGGAGTGGGAATAGTAATTTTTACCCCTATGCCATCCAACACTTTCCCTACTGTTGCACTCACTGGAGTGGGAATAGTAATTTTTACCCCTATGCCATCCAACACTTTCCCTACTGTTGCACTCACTGGAGTGGGAATAGTAATTTTTACCCCTACGCTATCCAACACTTTCCCTACTGTTGCACTCCCTGGAGTGGGAATAGTAATTTTAACCCCTACGCTATCCAACACTTTCCCTACTGTTGCACTCACTGGAGTGGGAATAGTAATTCTTACCCCTACGCCATCCAACACTTTCTCTACTGTTGTACTCCCTGGAGTGGGAATAGTAATTTTAACCCCTACGCCATCCAACACTTTCCCTACTGTTGCACTCACTAGAGTGGGAATAGTAATTTTGACCCCTACGCTACCGAACACTTTCCCTACTGTTGCACTCACTGGAGTGGGAATAGAAATTTTTACCCCTACGCTATCCAACACTTTCCCTACTGTTGCACTCCCTGGAGTGGGAATAGAAATTTTTACCCCTACGCTATCCAATACTTTCCCTTCTGTTGCACTCACTGGAGTGGAAATAGTAATTTTTACCCCTACGCTATCCAACACTTTCCCTACTGTTGCATTCACTGGAGTTGGAATAGTAATTTTTACCCCTACGCCATCCAACACTTTCCCTACTGTTGCACTCACTGGAGTGGGAATAGTAATTTTTACCCCTACGCCATCCAACACTTTCCCTACTGTTGCACTCCCTGGAGTGGGAATAGTAATTTTAACCCCTACGCTATCCAACACTTTCCCTACTGTTGCACTCACTGGAGTGGGAATAGTAATTTCTACCCCTACGCTACCCAACACTTTCCCTACTGTTGCACTCACTGGAGTGGGAATAGTAATTTTTACCCCTACGCTATCCAACACTTTCCCTACTGTTGCACTCCCTGGAGTGGGAATAGAAATTTTTACCCCTACGCTATCCAACACTTTCCCTTCTGTTGCACTCACTGGAGTGGAAATAGTAATTTTTACCCCTACGCTATCCAACACTTTCCCTACTGTTGCACTCACTGGAGTGGGAATAGTAATTTTTACCCCTACGCCATCCAACACTTTCCCTACTGTTGCACTCACTGGAGTGGGAATAGTAATTTTTACCCCTACGCCATCCAACACTTTCCCTACTGTTGCACTCACTGGAGTGGGAATAGTAATTTTTACCCCTACGCCATCCAACACTTTCCCTACTGTTGCACTCCCTGGAGTGGGAATAGTAATTTTAACCCCTACGCTATCCAACACTTTCCCTACTGTTGCACTCACTGGAGTGGGAATACTAATTTTTACCCCTAAGCTATCCAACACTTTCCCTACTGTTGCACTCACTGGGGTGGGAACAGTAATTTTTACCACTACGCCATCCAACACTTTCCCTAGTGTTGCACTCACTGGAGTGGGAATAGTAATTTTTACCCCTACGCTATCCAACACTTTCCCTACTGTTGCACTCCCTGGAGTGGGAATAGTAATTTTAACCACTACGCTACCCAACACTTTCCCTACTGTTGCACTCACTGAAGTGGGAATAGTAATTTTTACCCCTACGCTACCCAACACTTTCCCTACTGTTGCACTCACTGGAGTGGGAATAGTAATTTTTAACCCTACGCTATCCAACACTTTCTCTACTGTTGCACTCACTGGAGTTCGAATAGTAATTGGGAATAGTAATTTTTACCCCTACGCTATCCAACACTTTCCCTACTGTTGCACTCACTGGAGTGGGAATAGTAATTTTTACCCCTACGCTATCCAACACTTTCCCTACTGTTGCACTCACTGGAGTGGGAATAGTAATTTTAACCCCTACGCTATCCAACACTTTCCCTACTGTTGCACTCCCTGGAGTGGGAATAGTAATTTTAACCCCTACGCTATCCAACACTTTCCCTACTGTTGCACTCACTGGAGTGGAAATAGTAATTTTTACCCCTACGCCATCCAACACTTTCCCTACTGTTGCACTCACTGGAGTGGGAATAGTAATTTTTACCCCTACGCCATCCAACACTTTCCCTGCTGTTGCACTCACTGGAGTGGGAATAGTAATTTTTACCCCTATGCTATCCAACACTTTCCCTACTGTTGCACTCCCTGGAGTGGGAATAGTAATTTTAACCCTTACGCTATCCAACACTTCCCCTACTGTTGCACTCACTGGAGTGGGAATAGTAATTTTTACCCCTAAGCTATCCAACACTTTCCCTACTGTTGCACTCACTGGAGTGGGAATACTAATTTTTACCCCTACGCCATCCAACACTTTCCCTACTGTTGCACTCCCTGGAGTGGGAATAGTAATTTTTACCCCTACGCTATCCAACACTTTCCCTACTGTTGCACTCCCTGGAGTGGGAATAGAAATTTTTACCCCTACGCTATCCAACACTTTCCCTTCTGTTGCACTCACTGGAGTGGAAATAGTAATTTTTACCCCTACGCTATCCAACACTTTCCCTACTGTTGCACTCACTGGAGTGGGAATAGTAATTTTTACCCCTACGCGATCCAACACTTTCCCTACTGTTGCACTCCCTGGAGTGGGAATAGTAATTTTTACCCCTACGCTATCCAACACTTTCCCTACTGTTGCACTCCCTGGAGTGGGAATAGAAATTTTTACCCCTACGCTATCCAACTCTTTCCCTTCTGTTGCACTCACTGGAGTGGAAATAGTAATTTTTACCCCTATGCCATCCAACACTTTCCCTACTGTTGCACTCACTGGAGTGGGAATAGTAATTTTTACCCCTACGCCATCCAACACTTTCCCTACTGTTGCACTCACTGGACTGGGAATAGTAATTTTTACCCCTGCGCTATCCAACACTTTCCCTACTGTTGCACTCCCTGGAGTGGGAATAGTAATTTTAACCCCTACGCTATCCAACACTTTCCCTACTGTTGCACTCACTGGAGTGGGAATAGTAATTTTTACCCCTAAGCTATCCAACACTTTCCCTACTGTTGCACTCACTGGAGTGGGAATAGTAATTTTTACCCCTACGCCATCCAACACTTTCCCTACTGTTGCACTCCCTGGAGTGGGAATAGTAATTTTAACCCCTACGCCATCCAACACTTTCCCTACTGTTGCACTCACTAGAGTGGGAATAGTAATTTTGACCCCTACGCTACCCAACACATTCCCTACTGTTGGACTCACTGGAGTGGGAATATAAATTTTTACCCCTACGCTATCCAACACTTTCCCTACTGTTGCACTCCCTGGAGTGGGAATAGAAATTTTTACCCCTACGCTATCCAACACTTTCCCTTCTGTTGCACTCACTGGAGTGGAAATAGTAATTTTTACCCCTACGCTATCCAACACTTTCCCTACTGTTGCACTCACTGGAGTTGGAATAGTAATTTTTACCCCTACGCCATCCAACACTTTCCCTACTGTTGCACTCACTGGAGTGGGAATAGTAATTTTTACCCCTACGCTATCCAACACTTTCCCTACTGTTGCACTCCCTGAAGTGGGAATAGTAATTTTAACCCCTACGCTATCCAACACTTTCCCTACTGTTGCACTCACTGGAGTGGGAATAGTAATTTTTACCCCTACGCTACCCAACACTTTCCCTACTGTTGCACTCACTGGAGTGGGAATAGTAATTTTTACCCGTACGCTATCCAACACTTTCCCTTCTGTTGCACTCACTGGAGTGGAAATAGTCATTTTTACCCCTACGCTATCCAACACTTTCCCTACTGTTGCACTCACTGGAGTGGGAATAGTAATTTTTACCCCTACGCCATCCAACACTTTCCCTAATGTTGCACTCACTGGAGTGGGAATAGTAATTTTTACCCCTACGCCATCCAACACTTTCCCTACTGTTGCACTCACTGGAGTGGGAATAGTAATTTTTACCCCTACGCTATCCAACACTTTCCCTACTGTTGCACTCCCTGGAGTGGGAATAGTAATTTTAACCCCTACGCTATCCAACACTTTCCCTACTGTTGCACTCACTGGAGTGGGAATAGTAATTTTTACCCCTAAGCTATCCAACACTTTCCCTACTGTTGCACTCACTTGGGTGGGAATAGTAATTTTTATCCCTACGCCATCCAACACTTTCCTTACTGTTGCACTCACTGGAGTGGGAATAGTAATTTTTACCCCTAAGCTATCCAACACTTTCCTTACTGTTGCACTCCCTGGAGTGGGAATAGTAATTTTAACCACTACGCTACCAACACTTTCCCTACTGTTGCACTCACTGAAGTGGGAATAGTAATTTTTACCCCTACGCTACCCAACACTTTCCCTACTGTTGCACTCACTGGAGTGGGAATAGTAATTTTTACCCCTACGCTATCCAACACTTTCCCTACTGTTGCACTCACTGGAGTGGGAATAGTAATTGGGAATAGTAATTTTTACCCCTACGCTATCCAACACTTTCCCTACTGTTGCACTCACTGGAGTGGGAATAGTAATTTTAACCCTACGCCATCCAACACTTTCCCTACTGTTGTACTCCCTGGAGTGGGAATAGTAATTTTAACCCCTACGCCATCCAACACTTTCCCTACTGTTGCACTCACTAGAGTGGGAATAGTAATTTTGACCCCTACGCTATCCAACACTTTCCCTACTGTTGCACTCACTGGAGTTGGAATAGTAATTTTTACCCCTACGCCATCCAACACTTTCCCTACTGTTGCACTCACTGGAGTGGGAATAGTAATTTTTACCCCTACGCCATCCAACACTTTCCCTACTGTTGCACTCCCTGGAGTGGGAATTGTAATTTTAACCCCTACGCTATCCAACACTTTCCCTACTGTTGCACTCCCTGGAGTGGGAATAGTAATTTCTACCCCTACGCTACCCAACACTTTCCCTACTGTTGCACTCACTGGAGTGGGAATAGTAATTTTTACCCCTACGCTATCCAACACTTTCCCTACTGTTGCACTCCCTGGAGTGGGAATAGAAATGTTTACCCCTACGCTATCCAACACTTTCCCTTCTGTTGCACTCACTGGAGTGGAAATAGTAATTTTTACCCCTACGCCATCCAACACTTTCCCTACTGTTGCACTCACTGGAGTGGGAATAGTAATTTTTACCCCTACGCCATCCAACACTTTCCCTACTGTTGCACTCCCTGGAGTGGGAATAGTAATTTTAACCCCTACGCTATCCAACACTTTCCCTACTGTTGCACTCACTGGAGTGGGAATACTAATTTTTACCCCTAAGCTATCCAACACTTTCCCTACTGTTGCACTCACTGGGGTGGGAATAGTAATTTTTACCACTACGCCATCCAACACTTTCCCTACTGTTGCACTCACTGGAGTGGGAATAGTAATTTTTACCCCTACGCTATCCAACACTTTCCCTACTGTTGCACTCCCTGGAGTGGGAATAGTAATTTTAACCACTACGGTACCCAACACTTTCCCTACTGTTGCACTCACTGAAGTGGGAATAGTAATTTTTACCCCTACGCTACCCAACACTTTCCCTACTGTTGCACTCACTGGAGTGGGAATAGTAATTGGGAATAGTAATTTTTACCCCTACGCTATCCAACACTTTCCCTACTGTTGCACTCACTGGAGTGGGAATAGTAATTTTTACCCCTACGCTATCCAACTTTTTCCCTACTGTTGCACTCACTGGAGTGGGAATAGTAATTTTTACACCTACGCTACCCAACACTTTCTCTACTGTTGCACTCACTGGAGTGGGAATAGTAATTTTTACCCCTACGCTATCCAAAACTTTCCCTACTGTTGCACTCCCTGGAGTGGGAATAGTAATTTTTACCCCTACGCTATCCAACACTTTCCCTACTGTTGCACTCCCTGGAGTGGGAATAGAAATTTTTACCCCTATGCTATCCAACACTTTCCCTTCTGTTGCACTCACTGGAGTGGAAATAGTAATTTTTACCCCTACGCTATCCAACACTTTCCCTACTGTTGCACTCACTGGAGTGGGAATAGTAATTTTTACCCCTACGCCATCCAACACTTTCCCTACTGTTGCACTCACTGGAGTGGGAATAGTAATTTTTACCCCTACGCCATCCAACACTTTCCCTACTGTTGCACTCACTGGAGTGGGAATAGTAATTTTTACCCCTACGCCATCCAACACTTTCCCTACTGTTGCACTCCCTGGAGTGGGAATAGTAATTTTAACCCCTACGCTATCCAACACTTTCCCTACTGTTGCACTCACTGGAGT
The DNA here is from genome assembly GCA_963921515.1 of Calotriton arnoldi. Taxonomy (NCBI): domain Eukaryota; kingdom Metazoa; phylum Chordata; class Amphibia; order Caudata; family Salamandridae; genus Calotriton; species Calotriton arnoldi. The sequence continues at coordinate 2,522,849 of CAWUFW010000053.1, forward strand.
GGGAATAGTAATTTTTACCCCTACGCCATCCAACACTTTCCCTACTGTTGCACTCACTGGAGTGGGAATAGTAATTTTTACCCCTACGCCATCCAACACTTTCCCTACTGTTGCACTCCCTGGAGTGGGAATACTAATTTTTACCCCTAAGCTATCCAACACTTTCCCTACTGTTGCACTCACTGGGGTGGGAACAGTAATTTTTACCACTACGCCATCCAACACTTTCCCTACTGTTGCACTCACTGGAGTGGGAATAGTAATTTTTACCCCTACGCTATCCAACACTTTCCCTACTGTTGCACTCCCTGGAGTGGGAATAGTAATTTTAACCACTACGCTACCCAACACTTTCCCTACTGTTGCACTCACTGAAGTGGGAATAGTAATTTTTACCCCTACGCTACCCAACACTTTCCCTACTGTTGCACTCACTGGAGTGGGAATAGTAATTTTTAACCCTACGCTATCCAACACTTTCCCTACTGTTGCACTCACTGGAGTTTCGAATAGTAATTGGGAATAGTAATTTTTACCCCTACGCTATCCAACACTTTCCCTACTGTTGCACTCACTGGAGTGGGAATAGTAATTTTTACCCCTACGCTATCCAACACTTTCCCTACTGTTGCACTCACTGGAGTGGGAATAGTAATTTTAACCCCTACGCTATCCAACACTTTCCCTACTGTTGCACTCCCTGGAGTGGGAATAGTAATTTTAACCCCTACGCTATCCAACACTTTCCCTACTGTTGCACTCACTGGAGTGGAAATAGTAATTTTTACCCCTACGCCATCCAACACTTTCCCTACTGTTGCACTCACTGGAGTGGGAATAGTAATTTTTACCCCTACGCCATCCAACACTTTCCCTACTGTTGCACTCACTGGAGTGGGAATAGTAATTTTTACCCCTACGCTATCCAACACTTTCCCTACTGTTGCACTCCCTGGAGTGGGAATAGTAATTTTAACCCCTACGCTATCCAACACTTTCCCTACTGTTGCACTCACTGGAGTGGGAATAGTAATTTTTACCCCTAAGCTATCCAACACTTTCCCTACTGTTGCACTCACTGGAGTGGGAATAGTAATTTTTACCCCTACGCTATCCAACACTTTCCCTACTGTTGCACTCACTGGAGTGGGAATAGTAATTTTTACCCCTACGCGATCCAACACTTTCCCTACTGTTGCACTCCCTGGAGTGGGAATAGTAATTTTTACCCCTACGCTATCCAACACTTTCCCTACTGTTGCACTCCCTGGAGTGGGAATAGAAATTTTTACCCCTACGCTATCCAACTCTTTCCCTTCTGTTGCACTCACTGGAGTGGAAATAGTAATTTTTACCCCTACGCCATCCAACACTTTCCCTACTGTTGCACTCACTGGAGTGGGAATAGTAATTTATACCCCTACGCCATCCAACACTTTCCCTACTGTTGCACTCACTGGAGTGGGAATAGTAATTTTTACCCCTACGCTATCCAACACTTTCCCTACTGTTGCACTCCCTGGAGTGGGAATAGTAATTTTAACCCCTACGCTATCCAACACTTTCCCTACTGTTGCACTCACTGGAGTGGGAATAGTAATTTTTACCCCTACGCTATCCAACACTTTCCCTACTGTTGCACTCACTGGAGTGGGAATAGTAATTTTTACCCCTACGCCATCCAACACTTTCCCTACTGTTGCACTCACTGGAGTGGGAATAGTAATTTTAACCCCTACGCCATCCAACACTTTCCCTACTGTTGCACTCACTGGAGTGGGAATAGTAATTTTGACCCCTACGCTACCCAACACTTTCCCTACTGTTGCACTCACTGGAGTGGGAATAGTAAATTTTTACCCCTACGCTATCCAACACTTTCCCTACTGTTGCACTCCCTGGAGTGGGAATAGTAATTTTTACCCCTACGCTACCCAACACTTTCCCTACTGTTGCACTCACTGGAGTGGGAATAGTAATTTTTACCCCTACGCTATCCAACACTTTCCCTACTGTTGCACTCCCTGGAGTGGGAATAGTACATTTTTACCCCTACGCTATCCAACACTTTCCCTTCTGTTGCACTCACTGGAGTGGAAATAGTCATTTTTACCCCTACGCTATCCAACACTTTCCCTACTGTTGCACTCACTGGAGTGGGAATAGTAATTTTTACCCCTACGCCATCCAACACTTTCCCTACTGTTGCACTCACTGGAGTGGGAATAGTAATTTTTATCCCTACGCCATCCAACACGTTCCCCTACTGTTGCACTCACTGGAGTGGGAATAGTAATTTGTACCCCTACGCTATCCAACACTTTCCCTACTGTTGCACTCCCTGGAGTGGGAATAGTAATTTTAACCCCTACGCTATCCAACACTTTCCCTACTGTTGCACTCACTGGAGTGGGAATAGTAATTTTTACCCCTAAGCTATCCAACACTTTCCCTACTGTTGCACTCACTGGGGTGGGAATAGTAATTTTTATCCCTACGCCATCCAACACTTTCCCTACTGTTGCACTCACTGGAGTGGGAATAGTAATTTTTACCCCTAAGCTATCCAACACTTTCCCTACTGTTGCACTCCCTGGAGTGGGAATAGTAATTTTAACCACTACGCTACCCAACACTTTCCCTACTGTTGCACTCACTGAAGTGGGAATAGTAATTTTACCCCTACGCTACCCAACACTTTCCCTACTGTTGCACTCACTGGAGTGGGAATAGTAATTTTTACCCCTACGCTATCCAACACTTTCCCTACTGTTGCACTCCCTGGAGTGGGAATAGTAATTTTAACCCCTACGCTATCCAACACTTCCCCTACTGTTGCACTCACTGGAGTGAGAATAGTAATTTTTACCCCTAAGCTATCCAACACTTTCCCTACTGTTGCACTCACTGGAGTGGGAATAGTAATTTTTACCCCTACGCCATCCAACACTTTCCCTACTGTTGCACTCCCTGGAGTGGGAATAGTAATTTTTACCCCTACGCTATCCAACACTTTCCCTACTGTTGCACTCCCTGGAGTGGGAATAGAAATTTTTACCCCTACGCTATCCAACACTTTCCCTTCTGTTGCACTCACTGGAGTGGAAATAGTAATTTTTACCCCTACGCTATCCAACACTTTCCCTACTGTTGCACTCCCTGGAGTGGGAATAGTAATTTTTACCCCTACACTATTCAACACTTTCCCTACTGTTGCACTCCCTGGAGTGGGAATAGAAATTTTTACCCCTACGCTATCCAACTCTTTCCCTTCTGTTGCACTCACTGGAGTGGAAATAGTAATTTTTACCCCTACGCCATCCAACACTTTCCCTACTGTTGCACTCACTGGAGTGGGAATAGTAATTTTTACCCCTACGCCATCCAACACTTTCCCTACTGTTGCACTCACTTGGAGTGGGAATAGTAATTTTTACCCCTGCGCTATCCAACACTTTCCCTACTGTTGCACTCCCTGGAGTGGGAATAGTAATTTTAACCCCTACGCTATCCAACACTTTCCCTACTGTTGCACTCACTGGAGTGGGAATAGTAATTTTTACCCCTAAGCTATCCAACACTTTCCCTACTGTTGCACTCACTGGAGTGGGAATAGTAATTTTTACCCCTACGCCATCCAACACTTTCCCTACTGTTGCACTCCCTGGAGTGGGAATAGTAATTTTAACCCCTACGCCATCCAACACTTTCCCTACTGTTGCAGCTCACTAGAGTGGGAATAGTAATTTTGACCCCTACGCTACCCAACACTTTCCCTACTGTTGCACTCACTGGAGTGGGAATAGAAATTTTTACCCCTACGCTATCCAACACTTTCCCTACTGTTGCACTCCCTGGAGTGGGAATAGAAATTTTTACCCCTACGCTATCCAACATTTTCCCTTCTGTTGCACTCACTGGAGTGGAAATAGTAATTTTTACCCCTACGCTATCCAACACTTTCCCTACTGTTGCACTCACTGGAGTTGGAATAGTAATTTTTACCCCTACGCCATCCAACACTTTCCCTACTGTTGCACTCACTGGAGTGGGAATAGTAATTTTTACCCCTACGCTATCCAACACTTTCCCTACTGTTGCACTCCCTGAAGTGGGAATAGTAATTTTAACCCCTACGCTATCCAACACTTTCCCTACTGTTGCACTCACTGGAGTGGGAATAGTAATTTTTACCCCTACGCTACCCAACACTTTCCCTACTGTTGCACTCACTGGAGTGGGAATAGTAATTTTTACCCGTACGCTATCCAACACTTTCCCTACTGTTGCACTCCCTGGAGTGGGAATATAAATTTATACCCCTACGCTATCCAACACTTTCCCTTCTGTTGCACTCACTGGAGTGGAAATAGTCATTTTTACCCCTACGCTATCCAACACTTTCCCTACTGTTGCACTCACTGGAGTGGAAATAGTAATTTTTACCCCTACGCCATCCAACACTTTCCCTACTGTTGCACTCACTGGAGTGGGAATAGTTATTTTTACCCCTACGCCATCCAACACTCTCCCTACTGTTGCACTCACTGGAGTGGGAATAGTAATTTTTACCCCATACGCTATCCATCACTTTCCCTACTGTTGCACTCCCTGGAGTGGGAATAGTAATTTTAACCCCTACGCTATCCAACACTTTCCCTACTGTTGCACTCACTGGAGTGGGAATAGTAATTTTACCCCTAAGCTATCCAACACTTTCCCTACTGTTGCACTCACTGGAGTGGGAATAGTAATTTTTACCACTAAGCTATCCAACACTTTCCCTACTGTTGCACTCCCTGGAGTGGGAATAGTAATTTTAATCACTACGCTATCCACCACTTTCCCTTACTGTTGCACTCACTGGAGTGGGAATAGTAATTTTTACCCCTACGCTACCCAACACTTTCCCTACTGTTGCACTCACTGGAGTGGGAATAGTAATTTTTACCCCTACGCTATCCAACACTTTCCCTACTGTTGCACTCCCTGGAGTGGGAATAGTACATTTTTACCCCTACGCTATCCAACACTTTCCCTTCTGTTGCACTCACTGGAGTGGAAATAGTCATTTTTACCCCTACGCTATCCAACACTTTCCCTACTGTTGCACTCACTGGAGTGGGAATAGTAATTTTTACCCCTACGCCATCCAACACTTTCCCTACTGTTGCACTCACTGGAGTGGTAATAGTAATTTTTACCCCTACGCCATCCAACACTTTCCCTACTGTTGCACTCACTGGAGTGGGAATAGTAATTTTTACCCCTACGCTATCCAACACTTTCCCTACTGTTGCACTCCCTGGAGTGGGAATAGTAATTTTAACCCCTACGCTATCCAACACTTTCCCTACTGTTGCACTCACTGAGTGGGAATAGTAATTTTTACCCCTACGCCATCCAACACTTTCTCTACTGTTGTACTCCCTGGAGTGGGAATAGTAATTTTTAACCCTACGCCATCCAACACTTTCCCTACTGTTGCACTCACTAGAGTGGGAATAGTAATTTTGACCCCTACGCTACCGAACACTTTCCCTA